>CM062525.1:10002500-11285000 GCA_031439595.1 Pterocarpus santalinus
TCCAAGACGATGTTGCCCTTCTTCTTTCCTTTTAGTATTTCCATATCCCTTTTAACCACTTGTCTTTTTCTCACCCCCCAACCCAAAAAAAAAAAAAAACAAGTTTATAGTATTCTTTTACAAGGCTCGTGTGTTTAGGTCTCATCCTTTAGCTATGGTGAATTAAATGAAAAGAATGTGATAGAATGTTGTGGCGTTTGATGAAAAAAAATGTTTTGTTGTGTTGTTTAGATATAAAAAAAAAAAATTGGAATGGAGACAATTTAATTTTTTGATCTAATTAATACCATTCAATATTTCATATTTCATTGGATTGAATTCCATTAAAAAAAATGAATTTTTAGATGTTATTGGATTGAAAAATTAAAGGATATTAGAAGGAATGAAATGAATTCCATTTAATACTATTTCATTCCATCATATATTTTAAAATATTCAAACAATAAAATATAATACCATTTCATTCCATTTAGGTTATTTTATCAATTTCTATTAATCCAAATACAGCCTTAACCTTAGCCCAAAAAGAGCTCATAGTAAGACCTTTAGGTAAAAGAGAGGTATATGGATTGTCCCGATTTGCACAAGTTCGATTTGCAAGAGACAAAAGATAAATAATCAGATTGAACTTGTCCACTATGTAAATGAATTTGGCTCTTAACTAGTTCACATCTACAATGCATAAGTCCACAGGCTTCTGGGTTGGTGAGCAACCTACAACAATTTATGCTCTTTTGAACGTTTTATTATCTTTTGAATGGTTGAAACATAATCTATTTCTTAAAAAACATTATTCAAAAAATAAAAAATATATAAATTCTATTTTTTTAATCAAATTAAACTTATCATTAATTTATGCAACAATTAAAATAAATCATATTCATATTAAATGTGCCAAGTGAGGTTAAATGGTTAAATTAAGCATTCATCAATTCTCTAAATATTTTTGGCCAATCATTATGTTTTCGGACTGGCCTTTTAATATGCAAACTACAACTCGCTTAATTCTTATCATTCAAGCTATTAAAGCTGAATCAGTTTATGTTTTTATTATGAATAAACTTAACTCTATATTTTTTAATTTTATATTTGTCAGCATTTAAGAAATCAAATATAATTGTAAAAAGCTGAATCTTTTTAATGCTTCATAATTAAAATATCATTTTTATTAATAATCCAACGACAAAATACAAATATATTAATTATACTATCAATTAAAAAACGTCAAAAGAAATTAATATAAAAGTTTGAATCTTAAAAGCTATAAGGATAAACTGTTAATAATTTTTCGTTTATTTCAATAAAAGGCCTCATTTTGTAAATAACTTTAGTTCATGAGATAATTGAGCCACCCCTATACTAATCAAACGGTAAATTCATTATGAGCTAAGAATTTAGCGAAAAAAAAAGTTATAGAAATGGGAAATTTTCAATTTATTAAGGTCCAAAAGGATAATTTATTATTACTTTTTTGAATAAAACCACATGCATCGCGAGCTATTATGTTAGAGAGATTAAAATTGTTGAAAATTTAAGTGCGAGCTTTAATTTGATATGTGGATAAAATGAAGTTGTACACTGAAAAAATAAAAGAAAATAAGTCATGGATTAGAGGTTTTAAAAGTAAGTGTGCTCCTAGACATTGTAATAGCTTAGCTGATGTTCTAGCAAACTATGTAAAAGATATTCAGCTAGAGACGTGGCTTGATCAGCCGCCTAGCTTCCTAGTCCATATTTTATTGTTAGACTTTGATTGTTGATTAATAAAATTCCTTTTCAGTTCCCCTCCCCCCCCCCTCCCAAAAAAGAAAAAACAAAAGGAAATAAGAACTTAATAATTAGTTAATGGACTTATAAACATATTGTTTATGTACCAAAAAATAAACATATTAAGGTTTTAGATTTAGATGTAGTGTAAATACATTATTCTTATTCTTCTTTAAGCCTATTAATATATGTAGATCTCTCTTGCATTTGACCTCTTATGAGTTATTTCTAAACAAAACTTATTTAACTCACGGATTAAATAAATTAGGATATATAATTAACTCATATTTAAACCGGCTTACAATATGAATGATTCTAATTCATATTTGTCCGTGGGTTAAATGGGCTTAAGATATGAGAGCTCACTTTGCTATAAGCACGAGGAGTTTTTAGGAGTTTAATTTTAACATATTGTTATTTAAAGGTCTTTATATTATCATTTAATTATATATTATTATATGTGTAACTTTTAATATATAATTATTACAATAATATATAACTAATTGATTTCGAACCCTGTATTCAAACATACCTTAAACTTTTTGAGTTTTATTGTTGGCAACAAGGGCATTGTAGCATGGCAATGTCCCCTATTTTTAGCTACCATGACTGATAAATATGAACAAAAATGCTGGCCTACTAACCGTCAAAACTATGCTGCAATCGTTGCAATATATATATACGTACTGCTTTTCTTATATTGGAGCCACGGAACTATGAAATGCATATGAGAAGATTTTTGCCACTTGGATACAATTTTTCAAAATTATAGCATGATTGGCGGAGGATAAAGAGGAGCTTGTTCATATTTTTGTTTGAAATAATATTAATAAATAAATACCAATGTGGTGCCTATTGTGTTTTGCACAACTACGGGGAATTTTAAATGAAGATTGTTATGCCATCGAATGCGCATGGCTAGAAGTTACATCAATATTTACTATATTCAGCATAAGAAGGTCCCTTTTTAATTTTTTTCAATAATCGCCTATGTTCGTAACTGAAATTGAATCAATTGTCAATGCTCACAGTAAAAATTAAAAGGGCCCTGTTTTTTTCTCAATAGCTTATGACTAGAAACATTTTTTTTAATCAAGCAACTTATTTGTAATTGTCACAGAGACAAGGGGATTTAGTTATAAATGTCACCCCAACTAGAACAAGAACTTCGAGTTGTTCATAAACTTACGTGCACAATTATCTTTTGTGCTCCATAAAATAGGAAAAGCAGGGAAAGGGAAAGGGAAAGTGACAAATGGGGATATATCGAACGCAGCACAACCAGACCTAAGACAAATGTGAATGAGAAAATAACTATTACTTAAAGGGGATCTTTGTATATACAGGTTTAACATGTGAGCTGTGATTGTCTGAAGTTCAAATAAAGGTCAAAATTTCCTTCAATTTCAGCACACGCACACATATGTCTAGTCGAAATGACTTCTCAAAAAAGACTAATTTCAAATTATACATGAGATTTCACAACAAATCATTTATTACGGGAATGTATGCACATGAGTTATGGATGTATGTGAAAAACAACCATTTGAGTCAACTCAATAATAATATTCCATTAAAAAGCCAATATACTGCAGAATAGTGGACGAAAGCAGTGGGCTGTCAAACATAGGGGCCAGAAAAAAGGGACGTTGCTAATCAAAATTCAAAGAGCTGTCTGCAATATTTTCTTTGTAGAGCACTATGAAATTACAAACTCTAGTTAGGCACAAATGCAATAGCCAAAACATGCAAAAGAAAGATAATTAATTACGATTTAGTAATGTGCGATTTACTTGATTGTCCAGTACACTAGTTAATTATGAGTTACGCATGACAATGTGCACAGCATTAGGTATAAGCCTCTAATCTCGGTACAAACTTTTAATTAATTAACCAGAAGTGTGGAAAAGAACATAAGCTATGAGATAACTAACTAACATAAGCTTTTGTATTTTAGTTGACGTTCCATGAAAAGGTAAGAATAAGATGTGGAAGATAGTGGCGTTGTTCTTACCTTGTTCCTTGTTGTCAAAAAGATGATGTTATGAGAATAAGAGGGGGTAGAGAAAGAGAAAGAGAAGGGAAGCACAAAGGAGGTTGTCGTTTTGGAATGTTGCTCTTAAATTTGTGCACATGGGAACAACGCTGTCTAGCTTGGGGTATCCTTCTGTGCATTAGGTGGGGAAATATGCTCTAGTTGACCCAACAGTGGGGTGCCCACGCAAAGGCACCCTTCCCTAATCTTGTCCTAATAGGACCAAGACATATTGGGGCCATGTGCACCTCATGGGTCCTACAAATTTATAACAGAACTCAACGGCTTATGTTATGTATGTAGAGGATACTTCTGGCTTTGCCTGATGACTTCATCCCATAATCAAATTTATGTTTCTAAGCCAGATTGGACAGAATAAGAAACCCTTCCCCTTTCACATCCCCAACAAAAATAAATAAATAAACCCTTCCCTTCACACTGACCTCTTTGTGATTTTTGGTTCATTATGTCAACTGATTTCACTTCACCAGTAAGTTAAACTAAGCTCTCTCTCTCTCTCCCTCTCTCTGAATAATTAATAATTACCTAATAATTATGAACATTGTCAATTGTCAATTAGAGATAAACACCATAATGACAAAGGAGAATTAATTTTTTAAAAAATGGTTTAAGAGATGAGTAATTGCGTCGCTCCAAAAGTTCTACCATTCCATTGTCACAAGATATACCACAATCCTCACCAACAATTTATAAACTTATAAAAGTTTATCAGAAAAATTGAATTCGAAGACTTTTTATTTACATTGTTTCACCTTATCAATTGAGTTAATTCTTATTAACAAGACTAAAAAAAAATCCTAAATCTTTAGATAATTAATCTTGGAACTAAAACTTAGTTGATTCAAGTGATTCGATTTTTATTTTCACAAAATCTTGAATTTTAAGTCTTGTGAGTGAAAAACTAATATGGGAGAAGCTTTCTCTCTCTAGTGGATCAACCTGATTTAATTCAAATTAATTAAAATCTAATAAATTTCAGATACTGGTGATTTTAAAAAAAAATAACATTTAAGAATAAATAATTAAAAAAATAATATGGTTATATAAATTAAAAAATAATATGGTTAAACTTCTTATGCATAAATTAAAAAAAAAAATTGTTTCCTAAAGTTATATAAATTTAAAGCTATCAATATTAATTTAAAACTATATATTAATAAAAATTTTCTTTTTATGCAAGATTTATTTTGAAAAAACTTATAAATTAATGATAGAATAAAATTGTGAAAAGTTAATCTGGATTCATTTAAAAAATTAGAAGTAATATAAATAAATTTATAATAATATGACTTAAATATTAGAGTTTAAATTTAATTAATTAATACTGTTATATCATATCTAATTTTGTTTTGTAACATTATTTAATGAGGTTAACTATTATAAGAATTTTATTTGAAATTAGACTATTTTATTAATATATCAATGCATAATTGAATAAATTAACACTTATTTGGTTCAAGTGATTTGATACTTATTTCTCATAAATAAAGTCTCGAGTTCGGCTCTTATGTATGAAAAAACTTAACATTAGAAGAACTTTACCCTTAAACTAACTTAACTTGATATATATATAATTGAATAATGATAATGTAATTAAACTAATTAAATCCTAAGTCTTATATCCCTAGTTTAAGATTTCCAAAAATTGTAAAGGACGGCATATGCTCACACCCAAGGGCGGAGCCTAGGCGGCTAATCAGGACTATGTTCTTCATTCTTCAAGGCTCAAAACTTAAAATAATTGTATAATTAAAAAATTGTAATTTATAAACTTATAGATAAGATAATAAATTATTTTCATTTTCATGTTGTATGAAAAGAAATTTTAATTGAAGAAGTGATTATAGCTTCTTCTTTTTTTTTTCCCTTTTGTATATATTTAAAAATTTTATATAAGTTTTGCAAAGAGCTTAAATATATATTAAGAAAGTTCCCATCAAAGCAATAATTATAGAGATTAATTGGGATACATTACTAGTATAAAACTCTTTTATATTAATATTCAATCATATGTTGTTATATAGATAAAAGTAGTTTCCATTTGAGATAATGCGCGTAAAAGTTAACCACCTTTACCTGTATGATAGCACATGATTGAATATTAGTATAAAATAGTTTTATATTGACAGTGCATAATAATTAAACTCATAATTCTAAACCCAGAATTTTAACATGACTGATACCGATAAATATGTATGTAAAGGTAAAAGTAAGATGAATTATATTTTAAAGATTTTTAAACTTTGAATTTATTAGTGTTATTAAGAAAAAGAAAAAGCTAATAAAATATAATTTTTTAATTTAATTACTATGCACTGACAGTAAAAAAGAACTTTATATTATCATTCAATCAAATATTTATGTTTATAAGATTTTTAAGATAGTGAGTAGTTGAATCAAATATTTTTGCTATTGTGATAATATATGATTAGACGTCTGTGTAAAAAAAAATTTATATTGATAATGCATATAAATCAAATCCATAATTTTTTTACTCTTATTTGATAATTTTAAATCCTTAATATTTATATATACTTTACAACTGTAATTTGGTCATATATCTCCATTACAAAAAGTTAAAGCCTTTCAATATTTTTCAAAAAAATTTATATTTATTTAGCGACTTCAATTTAAAATTCCCCGACTGCGCCACTGCTCACTCTCAGTATATATCAGAACAGTGCGTATTCTCCTGAAAACAATCTCAAATTGCCAAACCAGCATGTCTTAATTATCTCAATTTTTGTTCTAAACACTCGACAAACCGAATGAAGAAACATCGCTCACTCTGGGGCAATTAATTATTTAAGAGTTTGATGTAGCTGTTAAAGGTTCGACATGGCAAAGTCTAAAGATTCCGGTGTGATCATTCTTTGCCTTATTGAACTTACGTGGTTAAATTTGAATAGACAAAATCGAAGAGAGAAAAATTTGAAGTTCTATGCCTTGTTATACTCAAGTGACAACGCATGCATATAAACATGCACATGTACATTCCATAGGCAGTCAATTGTCAGACATCACTTAAAAAGTGAATGGCAAGATTACTTGTAAAATCAAGGAAATTTACTTACATCATACACCAAGAGAGCGATAGACAAGATCGAGGGGGCTGGGGAATGGAATTTGATGTAATATTTTGCTTAAAATGTAAAGGGAATGCTATAAAACTGAGGATGCCACAAATAAACCATCAAATCAATGTTGATAATCCCCTCTTCATCCATTTGTCTTTTTTCTCCCTCTTTGTTTCAATCTTCCCCGTTACTTTCAAATTTCGATCGCAACTGTGTTTAGAAGTTTCAATTTCAAAGTTGCTATAGCTAGCTACGGTATTGGCTAACTGAGAGCATCTAATAAAATATATAAGGACAACGAGTAATATACTAAGAAAAAATGATTATCAATAGACCACTATACAGCATGCATCAATCCTATATTAAAAATACGAAAGAGAATATGCTGGAAAGAAGTTTTGGAATTATTAGACAAAACAAATATATAATTTAATTCAATGATAGACAAGAGCCAAAAAACATGAAAATAATTGGCAATAATTGGCGCCAAAATATGAGTTATATATTTTTCTCCTAGCTATAAGTCTACTTTGCACAAAAAGAAGAAACTTCAAAAGTTATGAAAAAGATTTAGTTGGTAGGAGACTAATTAAAGAAGCTATAATTAAGAGCGAATGAAGGGATATATACATATGATTTGGTAGCAAATCTCTGCCCATCATATCTCATATCTCCTATTTGTGATTACGGTCATTGTTTTAAAATTACTTCGTCAACCTTATGATGTCGTTTTTATGTTTGTTAATTACCATGCTGAGGATATGCAACCACTTGTCTTTCTATATTTGGCATGTTATGAGTAGTCTTCACATATAATAACTTTCATATGGGATAACTTTTTGACCTTTATAAAATAGAAGGGTGAAGGATTCAAATTCAATTGCTACTCAATGCCAAATCCATAATGAAAAACAGTATAGTTGGCTGGTGGAGAGATTTTCATCAACCTTGCAAATTAGAAGAAATAATTTTTGTACATACTATTTTTGACATATTTAGACATCCTCTTTTTATCTCTCTCTTCTTCCCATTTGTTTTTTCACTTTTTCTTTTTTTTTTATAATTTTTTTTTTCAAAATTGTGAGTGGATGTCTAAATATTCATATTAAAAGGTGAAACAAATAACACTCTTCCCCAATTAATGATGATAATAAGGATGGCATTTCTTGTTCAAATATGCTGTTGATCAAGAAAATGCGCACTTACTAGAGGGATCAATTGACAAAAAAAGAAGCTAAAGTTCAATTTCACTATCGAATAGCATGCGGTTGCGCATGCCTTGGCCATTAGCAAAAGATATAAAGAAGTCCACATCTCGCAAGTCAAATGTTACCAATGCAAGGCATTTTTAGAAAAATACTTTGGAAGTTGTCACAAGAAATTTCCTCCAAAGTCCACAGGTAAGAAAGAAGGTCTAGATAGAATATTAGTTTTGTATCATTTTTTTAAAGACCAAATAAATATTCATGAGTTTGATGCTATTTTATTTTCTTAATTAATGAAAGTCAAAATGATATGAAGAAACAAACTGTATTTTTTTTAATGGTTTGGCCACTTTGACACCACATAGTCATTGTGTAAAACATCAACATATGTAGGATAGAAATGAAAAGAATAAACACGAACTATTAAATATGGTCAAATTTTAAAATTATTTAAATAATTTTTTTTAAAAAAATTAAAACATCTACTTAAAATGGTCATTCATTTATGTGTACACACATGGAACATGATCAAATGAGATGAGTAATTAGTAATGAGAATGAGAAGAGTAAATTTTAATTAATAAATTTCATATAAATGGTTAAAATTAAAATATAAACTCATGTATTTGTTGCGACAGAGGTATCATTGCCTAGCTTTTTGATCAACAAAGTTCAAGTTAACGGGAAGACCCATCTCAGTATAGGGTTACGGTAATACCTTTAACCTCATCGAACATTTATAAAAATATTTATGGATCACTACCAATAAAGGAACTTAAAAATTGAACCAAGGGCAATACAAGTCAAACGACTAGGTGAGCCAATCTGGTTGGTGTTATTGTCTCACTTTGAAAGTAGAACACTAAAAAAATTCTTTTGCATTTGCAATTCAGTAAATATCCCGGACTTTATATAAACTCTCATAAAATTAATTCATTCAATCATTTAGTTTTTCTGTCCATTTTGTCCTGTTGCAGCACAAAGGCCTACGTTGCATCAACTCAAGCCTACTGAGCTGCAGTTGCGGATAACTTGTTTGTTTCTTTGGTCTCCAGGTTTACCATATTAACCTTTCGTTCTCTCAAAATATCTTCTTTCTCCCCCTAAATATATTTAGGCATGACTCAAATTATATAGGAACAAATGTTGACGCGTTCATTCTTTTCAACCCTGTCATCATGGACCAGACTGCATATTCAGAAATGGATGGCCATTCAAACAAGCACTCAGTCTCAAAATCTCAGCTCGGGGTCCAAATATGGGGTCTCAGGATTATTATAATGGCATGCGTGGCATTATGGACAGTACATACATTAATTATATATCTGCATTTCGAAATTGATTGTGTCCAAGGAAATAATAGTTTAGGTAAAAATAAAAACAGCAAACCGAGGGTAAGCTTGGAAAAAGGAAATGAAGTTCTCAAGTCACATGGTCCCAAACTGTTATATATTTCATTGCATCGACATCTGAGAGATAGAGAAGGCAGCACGGCACAGCAGGGTCAGGTTTGTTTTGGAGTGCACAAAGATAACAACCTCTGGCAGTAGAAGTGATATATAAGAATCACAGACACAAGGCAAAAATCCGTACTTTTAATGCAAGCATGTATGTACAGATAATAATATAGACAAGCCATTAATATATTATTTTAATATTAACAAAAGGTATATATATATATATATATATATATATATATATATATATATATATATATAGTTTAATTGGTATCTTGTGACGAGTGTAAAATAGTTTCTGTTTGTCAACCAATAGAAATCCTGAAAAAATGAGAAATCATGATGGGTCCCTCATTATTATAGGTGATTATTTGTATGAGTTGACACTTTCTACTATTTCTATTAATTGACAGTGTAAAATTATTTTACAATATTACTATATTTAAATTAAATTCATATATATATATATATATATATATTGTATTTTTCGTTAACCCTCGAGAATCGAGGGGCAGTGCTTGCACTTTTTCAGTTAGAAACAGTTATCGATGGTGACCAAGTTTACTTTTTCTCCACCACCCCCAAGATTTCTTCTCAAACAATACAGTAATTTATTGTGGTTGTTGTTCGTATGCATGTCTGCTTTTATGCACAAGCGAAGAAGGTGACACACAAGGTACTGCATTTTATGCTGTGTGTTTTGTCCCTTTAAAACCATCCTTGTCTAATTATGTCTCTTTCCCATGGCCCCTCATTCTATATATTAAGTTTTACTATCGCCAAACTTTGGCCCCTATAAAAAAATAAATTAAAGATATCCTCCTTTGATTCTTTTATTTAATTAGCCCTTCTATTCTTTGCTTTTAACCTAAAAGTAAAACCCATGACAAGCAAACTTTGAGAGTATAATCTTATCATGTAAACAGTGAGAACTTTTTCCAGCATCTGGAAATATATATTACGACATACTGTTCAGATTTCACTTTAAGTTAAACTGATGATGGCACAAATTAAATAATATATATATATATCCTCTTAGTGCAATAACAGAAACACACTAAAATCTAAAGTACCAATTTCGTAACCTCTTCTTTCAGCATATAAAATTTACAAATAGACTGATTTGCTACAGGCAAGTGAACAACTAAAACAAGCGTCAATTGTTAACTGGTGCACATGGCATACATTTGATGATTTACCAATATTTTCGCATACAAATATTGAACATATTTCCACAGCAAACACCACTGCTCAATAAATTATTTAAAAAGTACCCAATTAAATGGTCGACAAAAGCCGCAGAATTGGAAAAGAAGATTCAATTCAATTTTATTATATACAAATAAAAGAAACAACAGCAGAGTTTTCCACTTCGTAATCTATTAATTCCGCTGCTTGGCAGATGAAATTTGAGGAAGATAAATGAATACAATGTTTAAGGTATTTTTGATACTTTATGTGGTGCAAATTTGACCACTTGCTTGTTTTTTTTTCCCTCCTTTTATTTAAGAAATTAATATATATCAGAGTTTCACATTAAATGCTTTTCAATTCCATTAGCATTATCATTTTCTTAACCTTTCCCATTGCTTTCTTGTAACAAGCAACTTTCATGCCGTAATTGAAGGTTGAATCTTGGACCTTTTCCGTTCTTATCTGTGACCATATATTAAATACAGGAGCAAGAAATGTGTTCTGCAGAATTCCTTTTGTTTTCTTATTTGTGCATGGGTAATTAAGGACATAAAAATGAAAAACACATGACTTCTAATCTTCTCTTAGAATTCTAGAAATGTACAAATTGGACTGTATCCTAATCATATAAAAACTGTTAAAATGTTAATATTACAACAGAAAGTAGAGTACACTAATAATTAACCAAGTAGATGCCCTGACAAGTTAAGGTAAGGCCAGCCTATACAGTTCTAGAGATGAGGTGAGAAACAGTGAAGGGTAAGTGAGGCCTGTTCAGTTTTCAAGTGATATGAGATTGAAAAGTGCTAAAGCAATAGAATCCAAATCATCACAACCAGGCTGAGAGGGAGTGAGAGTGAGAGGGCACAGATCATGAAATGAAAGTATAGGCGAAACTACCAGTCCTTATTGCCAATAAATTCAGGTTCCCCCTAGTCTCTAATTCCCATCACCACTAGGCGCATATGGCATAGACAATGACAGTTGCTAGCTATCCTCCTATTGATGCCCCTCCCGTTTATGTCTAAGCACATGCTTCCTTTGCAGAACATGTCCTGTTTCGAATTTACATGAAAACAAGCCATAATCGGTTTTATTTCTCCCGTTACCATCTTCCTCCCTGCCCTACCATGAGGGGCTCCCCCATATACATTTGCTGTAAATATGTATCCTCACTTGATAGGCCATGTGACGATATGTCACATTCTTCCATTTTACTATTCTATTTCTCCCCACTATAGTTTTCCCAATTATAACTTTTCCCTTCTCGTTGGGGGGTTAGTGTTAGCGTGGGGCTGGTATCATATATTATACATCACTAAATGGGAAATCTTATGAGAACTTAACTAGGTTCTTGTGTCTATCCATAATCAGCTCAAAACAAATTCTTAGGCTTTTTATGTAACTACGTAGGTTCCAAGTTGCATGGATTTCAATTTGTTTTAGGTACATCGATAAGAAGTTAAGAACTAAAAATTAGACGGTGTTCCTAAAATAAACCCTCACCCTCACCCCCACCCTCACCTACTAGAGATATGGTCCAGTTTTTAGTTAGCAGTATATATACTAGATATTATTTAACTATATTACCTTGAATTGTAAGTTGTAACACGCACAAACTCATGACACATGGAAGTATAAAAAAGACTACACATACACGAACCATGCATGCATCTCCCTCATTTTCGGGGACTTTGGTTACATTAATTGCTTAGCATACATCCATATCGATATTGATGACTTCTAATTAATTCATATATATTGATTTAAGGAGTGGACTAACTAAGACTGGAAAGAGACAAAAGAAAATAAAAGCAAAACATATACAAAGCTAGCTGTAACCGTATATGTGATGGCGATGCTATTAAATGACTATGAAAATGCATGATACAAAACAAAATTAAGAGACACACAGAACAGGGGCATATGGACACCATTAACAGCTGAGATTAAAAAAGAAAAAAGAAAAAAGAAAAAGGAAAGAATAGCCAGTTCACTAAAAGGATGCGAGACAGGATGGGCCACATAACAAAGTAAGGCCCCCGTTAAGGATCAACAAGAGAAGATGACTTCCCAAACCAAAGGGAATAAGAGAAGTGAGTAGTAGTAGTGAAGGGCCTGGGAACAGATATGTATATATATGTTAGATAGATAGATAACTTCTAAATAGGCCCTATAGCCCAAAGCAACACCGACCACTCAACCGACATTGAAAGGCACCCCTCTGAGGCTGCCCTTAAAAGCCGAATTTCACATTTGCGCATCATATGGGACCTAGTTAAAGATAAGTTGTTAGAGGTAACCACTAACCGGCTCCTGAAAAATTGGACAGGGTACCGCTCTAGTGGGCAATGGTCAAAATTCTCCATTATGAGGCCACCCAATTCCCACATTTCATAGACATGCTGCTGGCAATGGGCAAGACCAGCTTTGACATGGCCCACACTCGGCCCCTTTGGTGGGCTCCTACCCACTGCTTAGTGGGCACAAACTGTGACTACAGTATGTAGAGGTAGTAATGGCAAAATGGGTCTATGGGTGTGGATTCGAACCGACATGGATAGGGACAAGTCCTATGGCAAATGGAGATCAACAGGGTGAGCTTCAGACGGGAGGGTGCCATCAACATCGTTGGCTCCATTAAGGGCACGCCTTTCTCTGCAGCAGGTAACCAGTTGTGGAGACATATAGCAATTGGCAAGTGAGTGTGTGTCTTCACAGAAACTGCTAACTGCATAAATAATCATATATTTTGTGACTGGTGTGGTGCCATCTAGTCATGTGGTTATTGGCATTAACTATTCGAGGTTCACATGCCCATGATATGGAAATGGCACATATTTATTGAGCATGCAAAAGCTATAGCATATGGTACACTAACACTGGTGAATGGTGTGGATGTGTTTGCACTTAACCCCCCCATTTCATCAAACAACCCAAAAGGCCTGGGGCTGGTTAACTAATAAGGGAAATTGTACTAGCCTAATGGAGCACAAGCATTAAGAGCCCAAAGTCGAAACCCTTTATGATAAAATTCAAGGTTCAATGCACTCTGGGACTTGTTGCTTTTCATCCCCAATGTACATGGACCAGGCCAACTGGCCAACACCTAAAGCCGTACCTGAAAACTTTCATTCATGAATCATGATGGAATTGAAACGTTGCTGCTCAGGATCAGTCGCCACCAAATACCAATACATGGCAATCAGAATTCAGGATCTAACTAGTCATTACTGTCTGGTAAAAAGGGTTTAGAATTTGGATTAAAAACACTTCTCAACACAGAATAAAAGGTGTTGCCATAAAAAAAAAACAAAGGTTGATCCAGAAGATCCAAGCTAGCATTTCAAAAAAATTATCAGCTTTTTTTCCCTTCCACTTACAACCAAGTGTATGATCCTACAAATAGAATGTTCTAATAATGAATTGCATTCTGAGACGGATAGATGCCTGTGCCATGTGATATGTCAAGTGTGACATAAGAAACTGTTAGCTTCTCTTTTGGCCACGAGAGATCGCTTCTCTTATTCTCTTTTTTCCATGTTTCCCCCCGGTATTTTTCGGGTTACATGTACCCAACACAGTAATACTGAGCAGCCTAAGCTCAAAACCATCAAATCATAAACCCATAAGAAATGCGTCCCTGTAACATTTTAAAATGATAAACTATGTCCTTAACATCAGAAACTGCAAGTCGTGTGCATGAGGAGGAATCATCATCATCTCCCTGTCCAAACAGCAGAGATTTTCAAATCTTGAAAACTTTCCTTATACTCTTTTACATTGTTACTCAAAACAAACAAACCATTAAGTTTCTTTCAATTAATGGTCTACAACCTATTCTAATTTTATCTTTAGATCTATAACCAATATTACTCCACTTATTACTTTATTTAAGAAGATTGACACACAGATAAAAATTATGTTGCAGTTCTTATTGAACCCTCCTCCCCCTTCTTTTCGTCCCCAAGAAAGAACAAAAAAAGGGCATAAAAACCGGTGCTTAAAGTTTTGGTAGAGTTAAAATCACTGCATGATGATCATAAATATCTCACTGTGTTCATTTTATGAAAAATTCGAGACTTCACAAGTAAAGGGGTATGATTAACGAGGCCCATTTCATCCATGTGCACATAAGCGAAAAATTAGCGAGGGGAATCGATAATGTGTGACATCACTCAAAAGTTTTATTGACACAAAAGGCAAATTGATTTCAATTGCATATAGCATAACTGCTACTAACTACTAAGAATACTGAATAAGCCTGTGCTGAAGAGACCCCCTATCATTACTAACTTCCTGATTCCCCTTTGATGAAAATTCCGCTAAAAGATCACAATGCATCAAAAGCAGACGAATAACATTTAATCAGGAAAACTCCAAAAGCCCCAGAGTCTACTCAAATGTATCATCATCGTCATCAGGAAGAGGCTGAGCAGCTGCCATAATTAGCTCTTGTTCATTCCTGTAAGGCATATAAATTAAATAACATACATAAGAGTGAATCAACTACAAAAAACATAGATAAAAGTGGGTTGAAACAGCATAACATTGCCAAGAACACATAATTAACAAATAACAGTCCTTACAATTGCTGTGCAGCTATATCAATGACTATGTCTGGGGGGGCAAGAGCAGGCATCTCCACAAAGTGAAGACCAGGATCCCTGGAATCACAAGACCAATAATTTGCATCCACTCATGAGTCATGAGTGACATTGGCATATCAACAATAAAATAAACAAAGAATAAGGCATTCCATTACCCGGCAAGTTTCCTGGCAAGGTATAAGAAAGGTTTCTCGAAATTATAGTTACTCTTTGCAGATATCTCGTAGTACTGCAGATTCTTCTTCCTGTGAAATGTAACCTGCTTTGCTTTAACCTGTCTATTCTTGACATCAACCTTGTTTCCACAGAGAACAATGGGTATATTTTCACACACCCTATAGATCACAAGAAAGATCGTTACATACTCAGCAGAGAAATGCATTGCAAATTTGCAAGAAAACGCCAATGATCTTTTTTGTCTGAAAAGGTCAAAAAAAAAAAAAAAGAAGAAGAAGAATTACTTACCGACAGAGATCTCGGTGCCATGTGGGAACATTCTTGTATGTCAGCCGAGCTGTGACATCAAACATAATAATAGCACACTGTCCATGGATACTGCAAATAATTCAAAACTTTCCATGAGGATACCTCATAATAACCCTTTTCTCCAATGAAGAAGATACACTATACATGTAGGAATCTTCTATTAGCCAGAAAACAAACAATTAAGCAATTATTGGAAAGGGCTATAACATGTTGAAGGCTACATGCCAGAAAATGAGATATCCAAAAGGAAAGAACGCAACTCAGAATAGCCTAATATCAGGAGGGGGGGAAAAAAGGAGGGAGGGAATTTAAATCACAAAAGCTAACTACAAACACAAGCTGCCATCCCATGAGAAACTGTTGACGTAAACCAGTAATACAATCTTGTGCTATTCAGTTTTCTTCTATTCATGACTGATGAAGACCTATTTCATCGATCTTCTCGCTTCCCACATACAATGTCTACAACGATCATGCAAAATTTTCATATATCCATATTATTACTTCTTACATAAGTCACGCCTAGAATTGTTATTGTACCCATTGAAAACTAGGAACTGCACAACAAAGTTGTAGTTATAGGACGAAAAATCTTCCAGAGGAATAAATAACAGACATAACATAAGGAATCGTCAACATGATGAAAAGCACAAGGGTAGTTAAAAATAGATGATAAGGTTCCTATAAAACCACAATCTGCGTGAACAAGAGCGATAAATAGATTGAAACTTGAAGGAGACTTGAAATATATAAATTAAGATAAAAGAAGCACATATAAATAAAGATTGCATGAGCTTTAGACTTACTAGTAACCATCTCTAAGGCCACCAAATTTTTCTTGGCCAGCAGTGTCCCAGCAGTAAAAGCGAATCATTCCACAATTAGTGTGAAAGTCTAGAGGATGAACCTCCACACCAATGGTTGCTGTTGCAAAAATTAAATAAATAAACCATAAATGAATGATTAGGCATATATAGACGCATAGTAAACAGTAAGTAACCGGCAAAGGCAACGGGGACAGTGACAAGGAAGATAATAATAAACATAAATTAAAGCGTATTTATTGTAGATTCATTACGTTCATATTTCTTCTCGAACTCCCCAGTGCGGTGTCTCTTCACAAAAGTAGTTTTTCCTTAGCCACGAATACAGATAGTTAATAATAACAGCATCTAATATATATAATGGCAAAAAGTAGCAAATACAGAAAGAAGAGAAAACATTAAAAAGAATGAGTTGAGAGCTGAGAGTTGAGAGTTGAGAGTGGGGTAATAACCAGTTCCTCCATCGCCAACGATGACGAGTTTGAAGGTGGGGTAGTCAACTGTCTCTTGGTGAGGCAGAGCCTATATAGGGGATAAAAGCATGAGAGTGAAGAAAAATGATCGAAATGCAAGCAAACGGCAAACCCATAGAGAGAGAGATAGAGAGGCTTACGTACCATGATAGTAATATGAATGAATGAGAGTACGAGAGGGTGGTGAAGGTGAAGGGTGGTGAGGAAGGGTGTGGCAGGTTGGTGCCTATAAAGCTTGCTATTGGAGAGTGTGTGGACTTGAAAATCACGCACAGCCCAAGCACAAATAAGTATTTTTGGCTTCAATCTCACGCCACAAACCATTTATGCTATGCATTATTGAATTGTAGTTGTGGACGTGGCACCAACTGGAGGCTTAAGATTGACGCGCTCCTTCTGCTTTTTAAAACTCTCTCAAAAGCGGTATCATCCATGTATGATGTATCTGTGTGCCACCGTCTGTGACTTCTGTGCTGCACTTGCACCAACCAGTACCCTATTCCATATATTATACTATCATACTGTAATCTAATTTGGAAATACAGACTCTTAATTGTACTGTGCAAAGTTCATCAAATTGAAAGCATTATTATAATTAGAAGCCGACTTAGACTCTAATCAAACTTTACTTATAGTATCGGGGTATTAAGATTGTTAATACAGATCATCATCTCTCTGATAACTTGCGAAAACAGATTTTTTTACTCTATATTTATGCATTAATTATTTTAAATTTATTCTAAATATGATAATTTTTTTAATTAATTTTAATAAATTTAATTTATGAGTGTTATTAGTAATAATATAATTTTTTTATATCTTTTTTCTGATATGATAATTTTTTTATACTTAATAGATAAAGATTCTCATCAAAATTTGTTTGAATACATGATAAAAATAGTATCAGTGAATGAATAGATAAATATCTTAGTATAACTTTTCTAGAGTTTATGTTCTTTTCTTTTGCCATGTCTGCGTAGTTTCTTTAGGTGTTAAGGAGAGTCTTAAAAAACTAATTTTATATTTTTTTATTATTTTAATTCTCTTTTCAATATATTACTTAATTTCTAGCATTTTTAATGTTATTTTCGGCTTAATTTATCACTTATTAATCGATACATAATTTTCTGATGTCAAAAAGGATTTCATTTTATAAAGTAAGTCAATATAAAAATTATCATAGGTAAGACTATATAGCTAAGAATAGAAGTACTTACATGTACAATCCTTTAAATTGTTGTTTTTCATTCTTAAGACAAATTTAGAATAGTCTAAAAAAATTAAATATTCAATTTTTCTCAAGAAAATCGTAGTATCAAAGGATTGAACTTTGACTATTAATTTTGAGTAATTCAACCAATAATTATATTGTCAAAAAATTAATTTAATATTTATGTAATGTAAAACTAGGGAATTTAGATGAAATCAACCCTTAACATCTCTCTTTCTATTGATTGTTTTCTATCCTTTGTATATTTTATTTGATTCTATCTATTTATTTTATTCTCAATTTAATATTTCCTTTCACCCAAATCATAATTATTCTAAAGGAATTGGCACTTGATTTACAATTTTTGTGAAAGCAATATTTTTCTACTCACTCTTTATTACTTTTGATATGGTATACTTGCCGGAGTTGATTTTAGAAATTGGATAACACTTCACTATATAAGTTTTAGGGACACTTTTCAATCCTAATTCTACCTCTTGGGGTAGACACTAGAATATTTCATAATTTGATTTAGAATTGTTTCAAGAAACGAAAATCAAAAGAAAAGGAGACTTATGGCCAAGGGCAAAGATATCTGAGTAGGGATTATTTTAAAATGTTTCTATTGTACTAAAAAGAGTATTAATAAGAAATTAATAGGTATTTTCAGATATATTACTCAAAAGAATTGACACAATAATATGCCTAATTGATTAGAACTAAGAAAATTCTATTCTTGTTGTTGCAAAGATAAAGAAAAAGAAAAAGAAAAAATAGATTGAGTATTGGGGTGTCTTATATATACAAATCTCACTTGGAGCTCTATTTTCTTTCCGAGTATTGGATGGAATTACGCCAAATAGTAACACTTGAGCCACTTTATCTAATCAAGCATCGGCTAAAATAATACTTATTAAGTGTAAATATATGTCTAACATTAGGAAATATTATAAGTATATGTACAATTTTCTCTGGCTCGGAAAGGCTTTGTGCACTATAAAATTCAATAAAATGGCATGTACGAGCACAAGTATTTGAAACTGCTAACAAGTGAAGCAAGTGAAGACCTAGCATTCTTACGTTGAATTTGTAAAGCAGCCCTCATGGAAATAAGGGGCTATTGATCTCTTCCAAGTTGCAACAAACCAAGCAATCCACGACCACCGTCCCTCCCCGTTTTAACTAACTTGATCAGCCTTCTATTTTGACCCTTCGTAGAAAGGAAACCTTATTAGTAAACATCAAATAAATAAATAAATATTATTAGTTCAACCTTAAATTACAATTATTTAATGTGTAAATTATTTGTGTGTCAATTTTCTTTTGAAAAAATAGAATGTTAATAAAATATGATCAAATAATTATTTTTTAATACATTATACACATATATTATGCTGATTTTAATGAATATAAAAATATATTAAATAATTTTAAGACTTTAATTTTCATGTGCTAACAATATAAAATAATTTTATATTATCATTTAATAAAATTGCAAGAAACTATCATATCATACATTTTAAATTTAAGTTCATATAACTCTCCATAATGATATGACAATTTTTTGTATTCTTACTAGATTATAATGTAAAATTATTTTATATTATTAATATATAAAATTTTTACCCTAATTAATATAAAATTTTATAAATATAATCTATAAGATATTAGCTTTTAATTCGACAATAAGTTCTGTAAAAGAATTGCTAATAAAAGTTATTTAACAATGTATGGTTTGATTAAAATTATATCGATATAATTTAATCTAAAAATATGCATATGAGAAAGAGATTTTTATTTTATTTATTATTTATTATAAAAGGTGAGAAGAATGTATATTTTATAAATGGAAAGAAAAAGCTTTTAATAAGTTCATTTTTTTATTTGAAATAATAAGTACATTTATCATAGACTGGAAATGTAATTTATTGCTCTCTTTCATTCAAATTATTTGTTATTTTGAATAAAAAAATATTTTTCATTTTATCTATCACTCTCATATTTCTATAAAATATTTATTATGAAATTTTCAATTTTACCTTATATATATAATTTTAAGCACAACAAATAATAAAATATTAATACAATTAGTTATTAAATAAAGGTATTTGAGTAAACATCTTTATCATCTACCATTGATTTTGAATTCCTTAATTAATATGTAAATGATTAATATGATAAATAATTATTGGATTTAATTTCCATATACTAATAATATAAAATAATTTGATGTTATTAGAATTTAAAAAAGTTTTAAATTATGATAAATAACTATCTATTATAATCACTATCCAGCATAATTTGTCACTTTTGACTTTTATATAAATTATTCTCTAGATAATTTGAAGAAGGAAGAGTATATTTTGAGAGACTAATTTTTATGTATATCAATATTAAAAATATCTACATTGTTATTCAATTATATATTTTTATTTGTAAGATTGTAATATAGTAGACAGATGAGTTAAATATTTTTATTAAACATATAATTAGATATCTATATAAACATTTTTATATTATAAGTATAAAATTTTTTTATATAAATATCTAATTATATAGAGTTTAATTGGTATACACTGACAGTGTAAAATAGTTTTACACTGTCAACCAATAGAAATAGGGAAAAGTGAGAATTCATGGTGGGTCCCTCATTATAATGGGTATTATTTTGATGAGTTGGCGCTTTCAGTATTTTACATTGGTTGGCATGTAAAATTATTTTACACTGTCAATGTATTTAAATTAAATTCAATTATATATTGTCACATTAATAAAAATATTTTAATCAATCATCTACTAAATCAAACATCTTATAAATAGAAATATATTATTAAATAATAATGTAAAAATGGCATCAAAATTAATCTCTTCGTATTTTCATGTTTATTTGAAGATAAAAATAAATTTTCCATGGAAATGGCATTAATGGGGTGGGTAGGTTATTACTTTTCTTTACATTGTACGAGATCGGGAGTAATTCCAGTGGCCTGAGATCAACAGCCCTCCACGAAGCAGCAGCCGATCCCAATCCCAATTCGATTCCCATGGCCACGCCGTCCGATCCTTCCAACCAGTAAGTCCTCAGACAGAGCCTTACGTTAATTGTTATTTTCAACTTCCATCTCCTTAATTCTTCTCTCTCATCTTATTTTCCTTTGTTGATTAATGTTGTCGTTTAAACGCAAAAGAGAAGCTGTTGCAAGAAGGAACAACAACGGACCCCCTTTCAAGTTCCTTGTTCCTCTCGTATATGCCCCTGTACTCCCTCTAAGTAAGTCTTCTCATAACTTCTATATATATATATATATTCTTTTAATTCCAATAGTTTATTATTTTGGGGGCTTTATTTGGAATTTTTGTTTTATTTGTTGTTTTTTCAGTTCGTCTATCGCTGCGGCATAGACCCGTGTTGAGGGATCGTTTGTTTACTGCTGTGTTAGCTGGTGCCTTTGTTCATGGTTTCTATCTGGTGTATCCTTTTTATCACTTTCTTTGTGATGGTGCTATAATGTTACGGTTAATGGTTACATATATAATTGCTTAACTGGATTTTGGCCACTGCGTGCCTGAAAATCTTATTATGAATTGGGGTGGAGGCAGGGTAGCGGTTTGGGACGGGCCGGCAGAACTCAGGAACTGATTGTTTGGAGTTGTGTGCGACTGTGAATTGGGTTTGAAGATTTGGATATGGTTTTGGGATGGATAATGTTTTCAAATCATATATCTTGTTTGATGATGTACATGCTGTCAATTGAATTGCTAACACCTTGTTCTGCACTTTGGGATTTTGATGTGGCTGCTTTCTGTGTATTTACTGAAGTTGCTATTTCTTGTCTGAGGCTGTTGGAGGTTAGACTAATTGCGATGAAATGATACGTGATTCTAAAGATTATGAGCCTTTTAACTTATTGACTTTTGCTTTGTTCGTTTGTGTGAGAAGGCAGTGAGAAGGGGGAATAAAATGTTAGGGCTCTGAGTTCATTTTATTTGGCCATTATGTCAGCACTTGGCACCAAAATAAAAGTGCCCTTTCCATGATGTTTTTGAGACACTTAACTTTCGGGTCATGGGGGATTTTTTCTGATGTTATACTGGATTCGCCCTATTGAATGAAGCGCAATTTTGTAAGGAGGCTCAGAATCACAAGTTATGTATCTATTCTTCGCTTCCTTCATAAAATCATTTTGGTATGTTGAATAGATGCAACTGATATTACTGGATTTAGTTGATTGTGAGGGCTTCCTATATAGATTAATGTTCATGTTGATTTTAATTGTACGATTTGAGGAAGTGATTTACTCCACTTAAAACTAGGTTAATAGTAACCATTAGTTTTTGTACATAATTTGTTAATCCCTAATTTACTCCACATGCATATTAATTGTTTCATCAAATCCCTAAGCTATATTTCCTTTCCAAATTGTTGTAGTTATATTGAATTGATTAATTACATTAATTGGCAGCTAACATAAATTGTAATTGCTATAATGGATTTTTTGCCTCGTATTTGATCAAATTCAAGAATACCATGGTCTGTTATTTTTCACATTTTTTTTTTAAATGTTTCTCCTTAACTGCTATACCCAGAACAGATCTGTATGATGCTGAGAGCAAGTGATTATGTGAAGCATGTTTCAAACTTTTGATCGTTATCATTGACATCACAACCTCAGGAACTCAATAAACTTTTGACCAATTATGCTGCTTGACATCCTGGTAACACCTTAAATAGCATAGGTCAATTTTGATCATGTATGAATATTTTTCCAATTGTTTTGGAATATTACTGTGCTATGTATTCTTTGAGAGTTGCATCTTGCGGTTTTTGTTTTTCGTAGAATAACTGTGGAATTCGGAGGCTGTTCTTTGATTCTGAGTGTTATAGTGCCAGCAAAGTTATCCTATTCTTCAGCCCTGTTCTAAATGCTATTTGCTCTGTTGAGTCTTATCAGTTTCATGTTGACTTGTATAATTAGATGATCTGGTTAGATTCGGAGCATTGCATCAATAAGCATGTCCTTAGATTGCACTATGTATCATCTCATCCATATTTTATTCATGAACAGATGTGGAGAGAAGGGGAATAAATGAAATTTAGTTATGGGTAGAGCTTATATGCACCTTAAAAGAAAAGGATTTGATGTTAGATTAGGTGTCTCGTGTCTAAATTGTGCATGAGGAATAGAGAAATGGCTATCCGATCTATGTAGCATGCTTGGTTGACTTTTAAAGTAATAGACTACTCTATTATCTATACATACTAAAATATCGGATTTCGCCAAATATATTAAATGGTGTAAATTCTGAAGTTACCATAGTCTTTACTCTTTAGCCGTTCAGTGTCTACTTTGCGATTGTCGTGCACTAGTATTATCACCCGATGCTTTGTTAAGATGGATTGACCCGCCCCACCTTCTCCAATACTTTCCTCCATTTTGAAGTAACTAACGTTCAAGTAGTCCTGTAAAGACTAAAGGTATATGGGACTACAAGTAGGTCGAGCAATGCTTAAAATGGGTGTCTATCATCTATTCGTTTGGGAGACTGGTAAACTAGTGTCCAAAATTATTTAAAGAGAAACTTTTATGTCACGTATATTTGAATGACTAATTTCAATAGATATATATATTTTTAATATAAAAGAGATGAGTAATTAAACAGCCCCACCTATGAGGAATCAAGCATACTGATGCGAGTTAATATATGTTTGGATGGAGAAATTTGGTATGAAAAACAGGGAGGAGCAAAATTTTCAGTTCTCATTTAGGCCCCCCCCCCCCCTCTCTTTCTTTTTTTCTCTTTTTTTCTCCTGAGTTAAGATATGTTTGGTAGAGGAGTGGAAAAAGGGAAGGGGGGGTAAAATTTTCATGGAATTTAATTTTCATTTTTATCTCTCCATCAAACTCACCCAAAAATAAAAAGTTAACTCTGCTTTCCTTTCCAATAACCTCAAACTAAAACTTTCCCTAAACCTAAAGGGGTTCAAACATTTTTTGTGCTGCTGGGCCATTAAAAACTTGCCCATTCCCCTACTTTCTTTTTTTGGTGGGCGGCAAAATGTTTGTCTGCATGCAACTCCAAAGTCTAACAGATCCAATGACCTCAAAAAAAAAAAAATAAAGACCCAGTGAGATTTTTTTTTTTAATTGTTGACTACTAAGCCGATCGAAAAAAAAATGTTGACCAGTAGTGGTACCGAGCGTCCTATACTGCCCTCCGAAGTTAGTTGGCAGAAGCAGCCTTTCGCGCTCAACATTTTTTTCTTTTTAATTGTTTGGGTACGTATCTTAGGTGTAGCTTTCATACCATGTAGTTCTAGATTTTTATTGTTTTCCTCTGATTCATACACATTGTCATTAACAGTTTGCTTGTTCACACAGTTTTCATCAATCGATTCTTCTGTTTGTTTGTGGTTTTTAGCGGTTTTTGCTCGGCACTAGCATGTAAAGTTGTAAACTGAATAATAAAATAACATAAATATCACCAAGGCGAGTTAAAATCTTCAAAATATTGGCCTATTGGGTGTATTTTATAATTTTTCAGCGTAGTTGATCATTGCTGAAAAAATAGTAATTTTTGTTACTATGAAATACAAGTGGATAAGCTTCCTGTATGCTGCATGTTCAGGATGTGTAAATTATTGGTTAATGAAATAGGATTTAATCATTGATAAATTGAGAATAGATTATTGTTTTACTAATTAATCGATTTAAATTGTTCACTAATAATTTACATATCATTAACAAGTCTACGAGAAAATCCTTTGTAGAAGAAACATTTTCCAATTGGATAAGCGGGTCGTTGTTTCCTCGATTTTTTTTCTGAACACTACCGGAACCCCCCAGAAAAAGAAAGAATTAGATGAGAAAGCCGTGTTGGATCATAAGTAAACTGGATTGTGACCATAGAACGGAACACACAAGGATTGTTTCCTCCAATTTTTTCATACAAATGAAAAACCATCAAAGCTAATAAGCCATCAACCGCGCGCTGAAATGGAGTGTGCATATCCTGAAAATATCCATTCCAATGGTAAATTTGTTTCTCAACCATCTATTAGTAAGAATGACCAGATTCCTTGGCGCAATTTGCAGCTATAGTTGACACTTAAGACACTTGTTTATTTTATAAACACCAATATGACTTATTGCTATCAGACAGTGACCCTCAGCATATTCCCTGGCTGGATGCTTGAGGAGGCAGCATCTTTGATTTTAAATTCGCATAGATTCCACACGCATTAGGTACTCCAATTCCAATCGTTAATCATCCAGATCCAGTACACGCGCCTCCACCTTATCCTTGAACATCATCATTATACCATGAGCCTGGGATCCACATCGTTGAAACTGAGTGTGCAAGCTATTATTAATTACTTTCGTTACGATAATAAATGCTTCTAATCTTCATTCAACCAATTGTTGCCAGCGTTGTGGGCGTTTGCGTCAGATCTGATCCACCGAACTTTAAAAAAATGGATAATGCTGACATGCGATCACACTCCTCCCCTCACACTCTATCTATCCATGAAAGAAAAGGAAGCTCAAATCAATCAACAATCAATAATTCAATTTAAATTGAAAACAGCGCAGTTATCAATCATCAAATTACATTTATATTTCACAAAATCCTTATTATATACACCATGATTGCATCAGCTTTTACAAGTTACAACCATCTCAACCATTATAGTACATGCGTCAACACTAAAATCGACGAGTCCACAAAATAAAAATTCCTACAAACAACAGAAAAGGTGCTGGCGCCGGAGAAGTCACTGGTCGGAGCGGGCATTGAAGTCGGATGCGAGCCGAGAAGCGATGGCGGAGTGATACATGGTGTCGTGAAAGGCCTGCGTCCCCAACGTCATCATCCGTAGCTGCCTCGCCTTCTCCGCCGTGAACCCGCCGGAGAACCGCGGCCTGGACGTCTTCGACTCCGCCGCCGCCAGCTCGGACTCCGCCTTGTGCAAAGGAGCAGGCGCCTTGCCGTTGGAGTCAATGTAGTCGGGTTCGGAGGACCAGCCGAACAGCGGGGTCCACCAGTTGGCGTTGGAGCTTCTCCGGCGATCGGGATCGGATCTGCGGTGGCCGGAGGCTGCGCACGCTTGGATTCCAGCGGTGCGGATGGGAGTCACCGTGGCTGCCATTTTGGGAATTCGATCTCTGTTAGGGATTTGTTTGGGATAACTGTTCTAGGGTTCGTAACTGCCCCAAGTCGTGGGCTTTTATAGCGCGCCCAAGGTGAAAAGGGATAAGATCGGACACGTGGCGTTCTTACATGGAAAGGGTGGTGGCCGGTGGGGTTCAATGAACACGCTTTTTTAATGACTTTTTTTGAGGCTGACGGATTTACGAAGTGGACCTTGCGTGTCCCTGACGTGGAGCGCGGTTGATTGGGCCTGGGCTTTTGATTGGGCTTTTTCAACAAAATGACAAAGTGGATGAGGGCAACAGGACGCGAACGTCTCTGTCATTGCCAATTGTCATGCACTTTCATGAGTTCGTCCTTTTTATCAGGGGGAGGATGGATGGCAAGTTTGAAACAGCTTCTTCCGTAATGAAGATGGATTTTTGATGTGCAAATTGCCATGCCTGCCTTATTCTAATCGACTTTTCTCATCTCGCACATTGAAATGTTTGTATTGTTGACAATTTTTGATTTCATACGGAGTACTATTCCAGCCTTCCAGCCTGTCTAAGAACTATTCCTTGATGTTTTTTTCATTTTTTTTTTTGGTTGGGTCAGCATTATTCCTTGATTCTTTAAACCCAAAGCAGGGCTTTATGGGGGTGCTAGTGTGATACCCTTTTTTCTAGATGCCTTGCGTAGCTTTTTATTTGATTTTCGAAAGTACAATAACCCCCCAAGTGTTTGTCTTCAGTTAACACACTGCCAATATTGTCTTCAACACGTGACCAGTCTTGTCTATTCCTGTTATGACTATGCTTGCATGATACAAATCTCGTGTTTAGAGATTTTTTCATTTTTGACTTGTGTTTGGAGATTGGAAGACGTCAAAGGAAGCCTCGGTCCTTGTATTTTTATTTCATTTTGTTAGAGTTCAAAATCAGTTAAAAGTATCATCTAAATAGTCATTATAAGTAACTAGACAATCCTTCTTCATGAGCTAATTTTTAAGATCGAGTTAGATCCATAATCTTTAAGACATTTCATTATTAATCTCTACATTTAATTGAAGTTGGATATCCTTTAATCATATTTTTTTAAAACTTTTTTCTTCAAAAATTGTTCATTATTTTGGATTGGAGGTAGTGTTTAAGTAATGTGTATCTCAAAGCAACGACTTCAAATTTTGAACCTCTGACTTTATAAATAAAGTTCACATAGAATCGTAATCTACTTTTAGCTGCCCAATATGCTCTTATCGAGATAAGATATAGGTAAAGTCTTTTTAAGGATTGGGTTGTTTTTCAAGAAACTAAAACTAAAAAACTAAAAACTTACTTGAGTTTTGCCCTTTTAATATTGTGTTGGTAGTATAACACGAACTTTGTTGACAAGACTATGAATCACTACTCTATAGATTATGTCTCAATATTGAATCAACGATTGAATTTGTTACATTATTATAAAGATTCGAATCTTTCTTAATTTTAAACAAAAGCAAGGTTTATTTTAATTAATCAAATTTGTTGAGTAAAATAATTTTTCTACATTTTTCTATTTTCATATTTTGTAGGAATAATTTTACAGCTACGAACTTCACTACTAGTTTTCTAGTTTCAATTATGGTTAACTTGTTTTCTTTGGAAAAATCAGTAATCGTAAATTCTTAATCTAATTATATGCTGTCTTATCACTGAAAAAAATGGGAAATTGTAACACATTTCTCTTCAATCTGGCCATTCAATCTTTCTGATAATTAGCCCATTTACCACTAGGTGGATTTTAGGTTGGTCCACAGAAGTTTGGACTATGGAATAGTCACTTTTCTAAAATTAGAAAATTAATTCCACGGGCATAATTCGTGTTACTTTTAGGAATTAGATATACTGGGTTAAAGTGGCACGATCTTCTCTTGCATGATTATAAGTTGATAAAATATTACCACAGCCTGACAGAAAAAAAATGAAATATTACCATTAAAATAACTAATAAGAAATTACAAATGGAGGAAAAAGTTCATTGTGATTTTTCAAAAAAATAAAAAATCATAAGAGGAAGATAATATTATATCTATGTTTAGCCGTAATCAAATTAACATAGGGACACATTATTAAATCCGATGCGAGGGACACAATTTTAAATTGGCCATATACAATGATCAAGTGTTGTCTCTATTTTGAACTTGTTGGCACATTTAATGTATGATTGGGCAAAATTCTGTTAATAGAGGTAGTAAAAGTTGGTGAAAAGAATGTGTAGTGATAATTTTTGTACATAAGCCTAGCTAATGATATTTAGTATTCTTTCGTTAAGTTAAATATAATGTATGAAATACACATCAAAAAGAATATATCGTAAGAAATTGATGAAAATAAATGTTAACATGTAAGAGTATTTTAATTCAATCTCCACAACCGATTTTAATTATCTCTAATAGTCTTAGTATCTAGGCCCATGGGTTTAATATTTTAATTTTAAAATAGTGACCATTACATGGTTTAAATTTCTCCGGACCAAGGTAAAATCCACCTTACCACTATGGTTTCTTTTGGGTTAAGAAAAGTAAGGCTACAAGGGCTATTTAAATTCAACCCAACGCAAAGCCCCAACAAAGGGGGGTTTAGATTTTAAACTGTTCTGGACCAAGCAGTTTCTTTGTAACCCAAGCCTTTATACATTTTCATTTCAGAATCGGTCCAATTTAGAGTTAGGGTTTTTTCAATCCACACTCCGTTTCAGAAGAGTGCTCGATCTCGATGAAGCTCCCAAAACCCTAATCTCTTATTCATGCAAAAAAAAAAAAAAAAAGGAATCGGTCCAATTTAACTACATGCGTTTCAGGCTACACTTTCCTGCACGACCGAGACAAAAAGTCTACATTTTCCGGTTGAGAAAAAAAAGGTCTACAACGGACACAAAAAAAAAAAAAAAGAAAAGTTCTACACTTTCCTTTAACTTTCTCGCACATAACTCATCTTAAGAAGCGATGGAATCTATGACCAAAAAAAAAAAAAGAAGCGATGGAATCCAAACGTTTGTAGGGAGGATTTTGGAGAGAAAGAGAAGAGAAAGCTTACTGTGTTTTTTTTTTTTTAATTTGAAAAATTATAAAACATATACTTACAAAGCTAAACATTAGATAATGGAAAGATTCCAGCAAAAAACAAAAAAAAGAAAAAAATTGCATCTTTAATTTTATTTTTATTTTAAAAATAAATTTTATATTATTTTCTTAAAATAAAAAAAATTATCCTCTATTTCCTTTCTCTATTACGTAGAGTTAAAGGGTAGTAGATTTAAACTGGTTAAGAAAAATAAAAGTATTGTCACACTACTGTCTACTAATCAAGCAGCAATCAATATGGACTGTTATATTAAATTGAGTATTCAACATTCAAATAATCAGGTTTAAAGTATGAATTTAATTTAAACCAATAGAGATAGTGAAAAATGCCAACTTATACAAACAATCATCGATTATAATGAGAGATCCATCATAATTTTTTATTTTTCCCTATTTCTATTAGTTAATAATATAAAATTATTTTATATTGTTAGTATATATCAATTAAATTCTTAAAGTATACATAGGGAAGGAATCCACTTTTATCAGTAAATTAAATATAATTCTTATACTATTAAATAGCTTTCTATTTAAAAAATGTTAATTCACGACTAAGGCTTGGCTTGGCCAAAAACTACTCTTAAAAAGCAGTCAGTCACAAGTAGCTTCATGAACAGGCCTCATTATGGAGACTGTTTATACTGGACCCCGAAGTCTGGAAATTTTTGGTTGTAACTCTATTTCTGTTTTTAATCCATTGATTTAAAAGACAAAATGAGTACTGCATCCTTGTTATAGGGTCTAGTATACAAACAAACACCTCATTACCAGCCAAACAGGTAGTTTTCGGAAAGCCCCATGTCAAATATAGAGAAGTTGCTTACATATAGAAGCTTTTTGTTTTTTTGGTACACTTACATTGAAGCTTTGGCAATAGATACTGTACTGTCATTGATTGAAAGGGAAAAAGTAGAGGAAACAAATTAAAAAGACATCAATAATTGTGATGAGATTGTATAAAAAAGTTGGACAAGCTTTTTGTTTGCACTATTACTCTGTCAAATGTGTTTTGCCTCAGGTAACTAACCTACTTATTCATAGCTGCAGTGAGTTTTTCACGGGTGTTTCCATCAAGATTTTTCGACCGTCACGCACATGCAAAACTGAGACACTTTAACACATTTCCTTCTCACCGTTTTGTCTATTTGTTTGGTTGGTAGTCATCTGCAGTTCATCGGTGGCCCAACACGAGTGATTCTCAATTATCAAATTCAATCAAATAAAATAAAGATGTATATGACATGTCTGTTTCTACCTGTATTTTAGGTAGACGATAACGAGGGTTCACTCAATCTCTGTGTTGTATATATATATTGGTCATAGTGTGTTTCAAACTTAGTTTGTCTATGTGTATTTAGCTACAGAAGAAGTCCCACATTACTCATGAAAATGTTTTAATAAGCATTTATATATGATGGTATTTAATCGGTAAATACCTTATCGTATTAAGGTAGTATTGTGGACCTGCGCCTTAGCTAAATACACTCGCACGCCTCGCCCCGCCCCGCCCCGTCTCGTCCATTGCAGCACTTTAATGCTTTAACAGCTCTTTTAAATAGTTATCAATAATTTAGTTTCTGCAATTTCTTTACAACAACTATTTCTTTTCTCTATATATACCTTGCTACATGGCACAACACAACAAACAGAACAACCACCATCTTCTCATTCTCACTCTTCTCTTGATAGAAGTTGCCCATAACTTCTGTTGCATTTTCTGCTACTTGCAAGATCTGCTGCTCAACGTACCGGGATCATCGTATGGACGAATTCCTGTGGAGACTCATGTTTAATCCTGGAGGGTTAACCGTCAACGTCATTTCACCTAGCATAGCTTTGGGTAGGGCGGAATTAAACCCTTAAGGACAGTGTTTTGCACAATTCGTGGTAATCTCGTTCTATTACTTCTTATTGTTGCTGTCATTTTATTCTTATTATTTAAAGATAGAATACTAGTATTCAAAATTATTTTTAACAACAATCTTAAGGGTTTAATATGGATCCTAGTATTTTAGCTACTGCTAAGGTCATTCCTGATACTTCAAGGATTGAATCATTTGATGGAAATAATTTTAAACGATGGCAACACAGAATTTTATAAGTTTTAGACTTTTCTCAAATCAGTTTTGTTTTGTAAGATCCTAAACCAGAACATGATTCTAAAAATTATCAACAAGCCTTGAAAGATTGGGAATTGGCTGATAAATTATGCAAACATAATATTTTAAGAGCTTTATCAAATGATTTGTATGATATTTACTGTCATTATGTTCATGCAAAGGATATTTGGGATGCATTGGTTCAAAAATATATTTATGAAGAAGAAGGTAGTAAAAAGTTTTTAGTTCATAATTATAATGCATTTCAAATGGATGAAAATAAATCTGTTACTTCTCAAATTAATAAATTTACTAAGCTTGTAAATGAATTAGCTAAGAAAAGAGATATTTTGCCTGAAAGGTTTGTATCTCAAACTCTTGTTGATAAATTACCTGAATCTTGGAAAGATTATAAAATGAATTTCATGCAAAAGAGAAAAGTTATGATATTGCAAGAAACCATTGTGCACATTAAGATTGAGGAGAAAAATAGGCTAATGGCTAATGAACAAAATGCTAAGGAAATGCATGCTAAAGCTAACATTGCTAAGAATATGCAGTCTAAAAATTCATTTTATGACTCTAAGAATCATAACATTAGAGTTTATAAACCACATTTCAAGCATGATTCTAACCAACAATAAAAGAAGAAGGGTGTTTGTTTTATTTGTGGCAAAATAGGTCATTTTACATCCATTTGTAGATTGAGAAGGAACCATCAAGGAGGCGAAAATAAAGGAGGAGGATCATCATCAATGACAAGAGGAGGTAAAAGGTTTTACATAATCTTTATTGATGATTATTCTAGATATACTAAATTATATTTGTTGAGATCTAAGGATGAAGCTTGTGAAATGTTTATTAAATATAAAAATGAAGTAAAAAATCAACTTGGTAAGAAAATTAAAAGATTAAGAACAGACAGAGGAGGTGAATATGAGTCAAACTCTTTTAATGAGTTTTGTGAACAACATAGTATAATACATAAAATAACTCCACCTTATTCACCTGAATCTAATGGTATAGCTGAAAGGAAAAATAGAACTCTTAAAAAAATGATGAATGTCTTGCTTGTTAGTTCGGGATTACCTAACTATATATGGGGGGAAGCTATCTTCTCGGCTTACTATATACAAAATAGGGTACCACATAAGAAACTTAGTAAAACACCTTATGAGCTCTGGTTTGATAAATAACCTAATTTAGGACACCTGAAAGTGTGGGAGTATTTAGCTAAGGTAATATTGCCAGATCCTCAGAAAAGGAAACTTGGTTTTAGAACTTGTGATTGTGTGTTTATTGGATATGCTCAAAATAATAGTTCATATAGATTTCTTGTTGTCAAAAATGATGTGTTAGAACATAATTCCATAATTGAATCTTGTAATGCATCATTTTTGAACATGTATTTCCTATGAAAACTAAAGAGAAGCATATCAATAACTCACATGAGAATATATCTGAAGATGTAGTTGATTAAAATAATAATGAATTGAGAAGGAGTAAAAGAACTAGGAAAGAAAAGGATTTTGGTGATGACTTTTATACTTATCTTGTTTCTGATGATCCTTTAACTTATAATGATGCTATTACATCTATTGATGCTCCTTTTTGGATAGATGCTATACATGCTGAGATTGAATCTATTATGGCCAATCATACTTGGAAATTAGTAGATTTACCACCTAAGACAAATCCTATTGAATGTAAATGGGTATTTAAGAAAAAATTGAAACCAGATGGTAGTGTAGATAAATATAAGGCCAGGTTGGTAGTTAAAGGATACAAGTAACAAAAGAATCTTGATTACTTTGATTCTTATTCTCTTGTTACTAGAACTGCATCTATTAGGGTTTTGTTTTCCATTACATCTATCTATAAATTTGTTGTACATCAAATGGATGTGAAAATTGCATTTCTCAATGATGATCTTAAAGAAGAGATCTACATGGAACAATCTAAGGGATGTGTGGTTAAGGATAAGGAGAACAAGGTATGCAAACTTGTTAAATCTCTTTATAGTTTAAAGCAAACTCCAAAACAATGGCATGAAAAATTTGATCATGTTATGATTTTCAATGGGTATGTGACAAATGAATTTGATAAATGCATATATAGCAAGTTTAATGATGGTGTTGGTATTATCATCTGCCTATATGTTGATAATTTACTGATCTTTGGTATATGTTTAGATACTGTAACTAAAACTAAGAGATTTTTATCTTCTCAATTTGATATGAAAGATATGGGTGTGGCTAATGTTATACTTGGAATAAAATTGATTAAAAAAAATGATAAATTCATTTTATCTCAATCTCACTATGTTGAAAGCATACTTAAGAAATTGGGATATTTTGACTACAAACCTGTATCTACTCCTTATGATTCTAGTTTGCATCTAGTTAAAAACAGAGGTGATAGTGTATCACAAATTGAATATGCACACATAATTGGTAGTTTGATGTATTTAATGAACTGCACTAGACTAGATATTGCATGTGCTGTGAATAGACTGAGTAGATATACTCATAATCCTAGTAATATCCATCGCAATGCCTTAATTAGACTTTTAAGATATTTAAAAGGTACTAAAGACTTTGGTTTAGTGTATTCTGGTTATTCCTCAGTATTAGAGGGATATAGTGATGCAAATTGGATTTCTGACTCTGATGAATTAAAGTTTATAAGTGGTTATATTTTTATGCTGGCAGGTGGAGCTATTTATTGGAAGTCCACCAAACAGACTTGTATTGCCAAGTCCACTATGGAGTCAGAATTTATAGTTTTAGAAAAGACAAGAACAGAAGCTGAATGGTTGAGAAACCTATTGGTGGACATACCATTATGGGATAGAACACAGACATCTATTTCTATTCATTGTGATTGTCAAGCTGCCATTGCTCGAGCAAAGAACAAAATATATAATGAAAAAAGTCAGCATATCAGATTGAGACATAATATTGTAAGGCAGCTGATTGAGAACAATGTGATATCCATGGATTTTGTAAGGTCAGAAAACAACTTGGTTGACCCTTTGACGAAGCCACTTACTAGGACGCTAGTACGTGAAACATCGAGGGGGATGGGACTGATGCCCATTACTTGAGGCGGTATGATGGAAACCCAACCACTGTGATTAGAGATCCCATGAAGGTAGTTGAATATGGTAAACGAAGTCATATGAGTCTCACAAAGGGTATTGTCGCTTCTTACTGATTTCTGCCATACATATGAGATGCTTGGTGAAGAGTCCCTCCCGATGATGTATGACAGTATCACTACAGTGGTGTTTGAGGATGAGCAATGCTCTTAATGGATCCATAATCCTCAATATGGGGGTGGATTATCTGTTGTAGCATACTCTTGATGGATGCCACCTAAATGAGAGTGAAGATGAGGCCGTCTCCCATGAGTATGGGCATAAAACTCTAGAGCTCTCATGATTCCAGGATAGCACACAGCCTTAATGTGCAAAACGGCTAAGAGCAGCATATCTTATGGGATGTTGTGTGGTTGGTGGACGTGCTCCAACCGTTATCTTAGAAATTTGGTTCAAAGAGATTTCTCTACCAAACTTTCTTAGGGTTGTCACCCACCTGTACCTAAAGTGAAGTTCAAATCCTTTGGATACTACACTGAAACATAATATTCCTGCTTATTCCTCTAAGTTTGAAACATGTGGGGGATTGTTGTATATATATATATATGGATCTTAGTGTGTTTCAAACTTAGTTTATCTATGTGTATTTAGCTACGGAAGAAGTCCCATATTGTTCATGAAAATATTTTAATAAGCATTTATATATGATGGTATTTAATCGGTAAATACCTTGTGGTATTGAGGTAACATTGTGGACTTGGGCCTTAGTTAAATACACACATGCATGCCCCGCCCCACCCCATATCGTCTCGTCCGCGCGCGTGTGGGCCTGCCAAGCTTTTACTACCCGTGCAAATTTTATTTTTAATTTTTAGCCAAATTTCCTTTTTACCGTTGCAGCTCTTTAATGCTTCAACGGCTCTTTTTCTGACCGTTATTTAATGGCTAGTTTGCAATGGCTCTTTTACAACAGCTACTTCTTTTCCCTATATATACCCTGCTACATGGCACAACACAATACACAGAACAACCACCATCTTCTCATTCTCACTCTTCTGCGCAATAAAAGTTGCCCCACTGCTTCTGTTGCATTTTCTGCTACTTGCAAGATCTGCTGCTCAACGTACCGGGATTATCATGTGGACGAGTTCCTATCGAGACCCACGTCTAATCCTGGAGGGTTAACCGTCAACGCCATTCCACCGAGCATAGCTTTGGGTAGGGCGAAATTAAATCCTTAAGGACAGTGTTTTGCACGATTCGTGGTAACCTCGTTCTACTACTTCTTATTGTTGCTATCATTTTATTCTTATTATTTAAAGCTAGAATAGTAGTATTCAAAATTATTTTTAACAACACTCTGAAGCTCCCTGATAGAGGATATGAGGTAGTTAATATAGAACATGTCTCCTATAATTTGGAATGATGATTCTTGTAGATAGTCCTGGCTATAATATCATAAATATTAGATGAGTGTCTAGTTATATCAGATAGCATAACGATAAAGAATCCGACCATCTCCCAAAATTACTATATCATTAAGTTGAATGACTCATGTACAAGGTTATATTAAAATAGGTGGTTCGAAGAATAAAAGATTCCAAACATATTGGATTTAGGTTTTAGAATTTAAAATCTGACATTTCAAAGGTCGATCTACTGTTAGCTTTTACCATTTACATTATCTTTTTTTTTTTTTTTTTCTTCTAGTTTTCATGTATTTCTCAAATAACAAAGCTCTCTTGCTATATTATAATGGATTTAATTATGGTACAATTTTTGTTATATAATTATTCAATCATATACAACTATATCATTAGAATTGTCTAATGATCACCACAAGTACCTTAAAAGTTATATAAAATATAAAATATGATTAGTTAAAGCTTAAAAGTGTAGAATATTTTATATTAACAATATATCAGTTGCAGTTAAGTTCTAAAACTTCAAGTTTCTAGTTGGAATTCTATCCAACGAAAGTTTGAGGTTGAAAGTGTTAGGATATATATGTATCTTTTTTTAGGTTTGAGTTTCCTTATGAAGGCCTTGTCCTTTTATAGTGAATTGGTCTCTTTAAGAATTTTCAAGAATCTAAATGATTAATATGTCTTTTATGGCTTTTTAGTGCACTACTCAATATTTATAAGTCATAATGTTTAATTATGAGGTCCTTTATTCACTATTGTCCGAGCAAACTTTTTGCATTAAAAACATAATTATGACATACATTTAATCACATAAATTAAGATTTAGGGTTTAGGGTTTAGAGTTTTTAAGATTTTCCTACTCTGAAAGTAGCTAATAATGTCCCTGTCCTTGCCTCACTCTTTTTTATTTCGTTCATTAGTAGTAGAATACTAATTTTATTAAAAGGATTACTACGTACTAATAATTATGTTTGAGCCTTGAAGATTGACATGCCCAAACTGGTCTGTTTGGACCTCCTCCCATGCATGCCCAGCAGATGAGGAGCAAATGTATCAATGAAGTTTGACAATTAGGCATATCTTTTTGCAACATAAGGCATATCTTATGTTCTATTTTTTTGCCTTGCCTCGCCATTATGGTCAATCGGGAACCTGTAACAATAACTTCACATCATTTTATTGGTCAAGAGTCGGTATTCAAGCACGTGGGTGTTGCGTAATGCCTGTACTTGTCACGGCCAATTTCCATAGGCTTTTTCTCTTTTTCCACCTAAATTATGGTTCATGATTGCCTGCAAGTGCCCGGTCCAGTTCACATGGACCTCTTGTGTTAAAGTGCTTATTAATGCATTTCACATGGTCTTGTTAGTTACACTTACAAACTTCGTTTCTAAGAATCTTATGTCCAAATGATTCCTTCGACTATATTAATGCTTTTGACAATGCATATACAATAGTAGTACTACTAATGCAAGCTTAGGTAGCTTAGGTTGGTGCCTATGCACAGTTAGTCTTGTTTTCTGGTTTAAATTGAGGGGTCTTCTGCTCAATTCTGCACCGTGAACGGTTCAAATTAGGCATTGCATTAATTTAATTATTTTGGGCCTTAAACTAATTAACAGTACCAAAGTTAAGTTATAGGGATGTAAAGTAATCAGTAAGCTAAGCTTTATGCGATTCGTCACTCACTACTCACTATTGACTAGGTTATGCATCTAGAATGGAAGACCTCTATAGTGCAACATGGCATTCCTAGAGCCGATGTGCATTTGTACCATCGACAAGGAAACACATGCATCGCTTTCTCTTTGCATGACGGTCACAAATGTCATGTCCTTAAACACTGTCAAATGTTCATTATTTTTTGTGCATTAGGGAATTATTGTAGTCAAATTCCCACCCCACCTCAAGTGGCTCAAAGAAAATCTCACCCATGGGCCTTCATTTAATGCTAGAAAATTTCACCTTTGATGGGCTCATGAAGGAATTAATTTTACCATCACAGAAGATATACCTTATTCCATGAAAAAGAAAAAGAAAGGGAAAGCATAGAGAAGAAGAAAAAGAAAAGAAATAAATAAAGAACGAGAAGCATCCTAATGCAATATTAAGCTTTTGTTGTCCAATCCGCGTCGCATTGGGTGGAAGATCCATGCATTTTCATTAGACTCGGAACTCGAATTATGGGAGCTTTGTCAATACAGTCAAAAAATTCTTTCACGAACGGACCACAAGGCACAAGCTCATATGTTGGAAAGGAGACTTTAGGACCTTCATCAAATTTTCGGCATTTTTCAATGTCCGTGGACCTATAAAATCAAGTTGGGTCCTACAATTTATGCTACTTTCTCCCCTCTGCCCTTTTTTCGCTCTCCCTCATTTCCATTCATGACTGGACTTGAATTGATTACATTTCAAAATCGTCGTCATAAAATTTAGGCAAAGGTCGGTTTGCTTTCATTTGTATTTTCAGGTGTTCTACTCTTATTAATAATTACAAAAAATTTATCTTATTTATATTTCATCTTTTATTTTAAAACTTTTGTAAAGAAAAAATGGTGAAAACAAGTCACAAAAGTTTTTAAAAAATAAAAATGAAATAATATGTTAAATATTATTAGTGAAACCATATGATAAAAAAATAAGAGGCAAGATCAAATGACATTAGTATAAAACTTTTACTCTTATACCTATATCTAACTATCAATTTTATTTAAATCTAACGATTTTAAAATGATACAATTTAATGAATAAAGAGAATGGTGGGTTATCATTTTAATAAGGGAAGAGAAGCAAAAAAATTTTAATAATTAATTCAGAAAGAGAATTTGATTACATAAGTTAAAAATTATAAAATAATAACAAAAAAAGAGTTGGTGAAATAAAAATTAAAAATTTTAATATATAATTGCAAAAAAATAAATATATTTACATTGAAATTTTTAGTAAATATTTATAAAAAATGTAAATGCATAAAAGTAAAATAATAATAATAATAATAATAATAAAAACAACAGACTTGTTTTAATAATTATTGAAAAAATTTAGTAAAAAAATATTTGCATTTTTAATTATTAATTAAAAAAATATTTTCCTAATATTTCAAAACTTTCACTAATAAATTCTGTTATTTTTTATTAACATTTTTAATTTTCATTTCATTTACATATTAGCTATTTATTATATATTTTAATGTGAAATAATTTTACTTAAATATTTTTCACATTAAATTCTTTGGTCAAATACTTATAAAATATAAATAAAATAAAAATTAAAAATAATATCTAAATTAACAGAATTTCTTAGTGAAATAAAATTAGAAACTTAAATTTAAAAACATTTATGTTTTTAATAAAAATTATAATTTGAAATTTTTATGTTATTTACTTTTTTTATAATATTTTAATTTTGATTAAAGTGCGTTCTGTGATGTACCGATTAAATATGGTGCGTCACACACCATTTAACTTTGATTAAGGAATAGGAGGGAGTTAGGCAATAATTCATTTAACCATATTCAAGAAATGCAGCTAAACGCATTTTAAAAAAGTGGCTAAATACAAATCCGGTTGCTCCATTGAACTCTAACATCTTAGGGTGGCAATCTTGCTCACCAGAGGCAAGGAACCACCACCTATCCTCAATCCACTCTAACAACATGCAAACCCCCTTATTAAAAAGTTTAGAACAATGAAAATACCACTTTCAAGAAGTGTGAATGTGAGATCTATAATTCAAATCATATATATAAAAAAGGAGAAATATTATTTCTCCACCCACAACACTATCACAGCCCCCTCCCATCCACAACAGAAAAACCAACGTAGTGGCAGCAACTTGAATGTGAGAAGAATCAAGACACAAGTGATAGCCACTACACACCCCAAAATAGAAAAATCTTAGTTCAAATTTTGTAAAAGAAAAAAGAAACTGATTACTCTAAAATTTCAAATCCATTAAAAAATAATAATAAAACTTTCATGCTCAATTCCAATCAAATTCAGGTAAAAGCCCGTTCTCACTACTTGTTGGCTTCCCATGATGGTTTGACGATGCTCTCCTTGTTGACGAATGACCATGGCATGTGCAATCCAATCACCACGACGCTCACAATCAAAGCCACCAACACATTCGTCTTGACGTGCACCATCGTAAAAGGCCAAGCCTGCAGAGAATTGAGGCGTCGTCGAGTGTTGTGTCAAGGAGTAGTAATGGCAAATGGGTGAACTCATCCTGCTCCACTGCACGTCAAGCTTTAAGTGGGGCGGGGTGGGCCAATCCGTATTAATAATTTGGGTTGAATATATCAACCCCCGCCTCGCTACGAGTTAGCGGATTGACAGATTGGCCCGCTAGAAAATAGAAAATAAACAAAATATTTTTTTACATAAATTAATTCATCTAATTTAAAAAAAAAAAGAAAATTTTAATTAAATACAATAAAAGAATATCCACATAAAAAAACTTTATTCATTTACTTATCAAGTATTAAATCATTTACTCAATTCTAAAATGGTGAAAAATCACAATTCTTAATATGAATAAGATGAAACTTCTAACCAAAATAATCGCAACAGAGAAGCTCACAAGTGAATATTCAAATCCAAATACATTAAAAAATTCACACTCTACAAATTAACTATATCCACAATAAAATATAAAATTTATAATCAACAAGATAATAACATAGTCTATAAAGCAAAATATAATCAATAACATAGTGCAAAAAAAAAAAAACTATAAAGTCCACTAATATTACATAAATATCAACAAAAAAGCCTACATATAATGTATATTATTTGGGGAAAACAAAGACAAAAGTAAAAAAAATTTGACCCGCGAGTCAAATCCACCCCACCCCTCGAGTTAAGCGGGTTGAAAATTTTTTTTGAGTTGAAAATATCAACCCAATCCGTCAAAAATTGCTGGTTATGTGGGTCAACCCGAGAGGTCCGACCCATTTTGCCATCTCTATCGAGGAGGCTGAGCCCGTCACCTCCTCTACCGCCATAAACTACTACCGTTTCTAGTCCTCATTACTGTAAATCACCGCTAGGGCAACAAACACAATAGGTGTTGGTCTTTGGTGGTGGGTCTCTCTTTACAAATCTGCTTGATTTGCCCAACAAACGGTTGGATCAAATTTGGGTATAAGGTACACCTAGTCAAAGTTAAATAGTGTATGGTACACTATATTTAATCTAGTGTATCACAGCACACACCTTTGATTAATAATATTTCTTTATGGCAACATTTGAAAGTCAATCAAGAGAAGGTTTAGAGAAGTCATCATGTCCAAGGATCATCATCAAGATCTTTGTGGATACTATCTTTCAAAGCACTACGAAGTGGAAGAAGTTAGAGGAAGTAGCATTGGAGGGTTTGAACATTGTGAAATATGCACACAATTCCTCGGTTGAGAGATGCATAATGATGTGCCAATGTGGGTTGTCCACCATAGTTGCATTATGCACCTTTTGCCTTTTAACTTGTAAAAGATGTCCTTTTTCTTCCATTACAAATATCATCGATTTGGGGATGAATCCTTTCAATTTAATTTTTCAATTGACAAAATCAAATATGAGCTCTCATCATGAATATAAAAGGTAGGACCCAAAAAATATATGCAATGTAAAAGATTTAATGATCAGAGATCATATTTTACCTTATCAATTGAAAAATTAAATTGAGAGAATCTATTTTCTTTAAATTTCCTCTTTCACATGGATTTCCTCCTCTACTTTTGACGGTATAAACAATACTAGGTAAGTATCTTAGCAATGTGTTACTTGTCGCGAATGCACTTAATTGCCATCTTTTTTTTAAGAAACTCTTATTGGGTTAGTAGCGAAGGATGAGGGAAGACAAAAAGATCATCGATCTTCTAGGATCTCGATTATGCTAAGCAGGGAAAGCGCTATTGGGTGGCAAGAAATGTTGCATTTATATATCACTTTAACTTCAAAAGTAATGAAATTCCATGAGAATTCATGTAAACCATTCTTGCTAAATGGCAATAGTACATCAATTTAATGAATGTATTACTTTTTTTTTTTTATTCATATGTATGGGAGGAAGTTGGCCTCCTGCAAAATCCGATCGGATTAAATAGGAACACTTCCACTTTTTTAACCCTTTTCTTTTTTCTTTTTTCCTTCTCTCTCTCTCTCTCTCTCTCTCTCTCTCTCTCTAAAACCTTAACTTCTATAGCATATATAACGAGACCATACAATATTTTTGTTTTGCATCATTATATCGTTGTCTGCGGTCCTCCCAAACATTTTTAAGGATTGTATACTTCCAACAAACTCCAAAACAATTTCACCTCATTTTGCATGAAGTATAAATAATGAAGCTTCATGAAGAATTGTTGGGGGACTTTGTAGTTATACAAAGGAGAAAATATGTTTTCTCCTTAATGATGAATTATTTTCTATTCAATTTTTCTATTATATCATTGTTTTGATGGAATTCATATATAAAATTTGGGATTTTAGTTGAAGAGTGAGGGTTTTTAATGGTATTCAAAAGTATATTCGAATACAAGTTCAATTATAAAAATTTCTATTGCATAACAATGAAGGATTTAATTTGTATGATTTTTTAGTATAAAAAAATTTTATACTATCATCCAATTATATTTATCATATCAACAAATATAGTTAAGCCTTATATTTATTATTTAAATGATCATGCAAATAGAAGAATATAATTAGTTATTATATAAAGATCTTTCTACTGTTAATATATATAAATTAAACTCAACAATAGATCTCCAAAAATTTGAACATGTATCCCTATTTTGTACTCAAATATAATATTTAAAATTTTATCTTTCTTCATAATTAAGAAAAAGAAAACTTTAGAGAGAAAAAATTTTAATCTCATTATATAACTTAAAATCTGTGAAAAATTATTCATTAATTCCCATTATACTGTTTATATCAAACTTTTGTATAAAAAAAAAGTTGTAAAGCAATGCTATTTAGCCCCTTTTTATGGTACCAAGTAGCTAAAATAAAGTACAATGTTTAGGTGAATTACAAATGCACATAGTCATATAAAATGGTGAGATATTTCGTTGAGTTGAAGTTGCAACGTTCCTTTTAGTACATGTGTATGTCTATTTTTCTTCTAGGGTAAAAGTTTTTTTTTTTAAATAAGAAGTGTTATTTGTATCAACTTTTTATTATAGACGCTCAGATATCTAGAGACAAGATTATAAAAAAATGAAAAGGTAAGAGGAGAAAGAAGAAAAATAGATACAAAATCAAAATATATCAATTAGTAAAATGTAAAAAAAAAAAAAAAAAAACATTTCTCTTTCTAAATTAGAAGATTGACAACTACCAATTCAATTAGTATTTTAACTTTTAGTACAATACAGAACAATAAACAAGTAGTGGTGTCACAAAAATAAATAAATAAATAAACAAGGGGTGACGGCAGGGGATTGAATTTGTTTTATACGATAAGTATAACAACCTATATTTTCAGCACTATTAGTTAGTTGCACGTAGAGAATCTCCTATAAACCTCAACGACACGTATTCTATTAATTGTCAAATATTTAAAACACATAATTGAATAATAATATAAAAATTTTATATTAATATTATATTAAAATTAATTTATAAAATTAATTATATATAAAAATTAATATTTGGTTAGTTTTAAGTGCATTTACATATAATTAATATCTTATAGTCTCTGAATATTACAAATATAGGATAAATTAATCTCTTTTCAATATTTTGATAAATTTATTTATTTTATTTGTATTTTTATTAGAGATATATTTATAAATTATTTTATAACTCGTTAGCAATAAATTTATCTTATAAATTTTTCAAAAATTTTGTAAAGTGACTAATTTATCTAACATTTAAAATTGGCAAAGACTATAGGGTGAGATTTTTTTTTTTTTAAACAAGGGTCAATTTATCCAATGTAAAAATTAAGAATGACCAATTTAAGGTTTTTATCTAACGTTTGTAGCCAAACAAAGTCTATATTCTTTGCCAACAAGTAAGCCACTAAATTGTGAAGTTTAATACTAATCAACATGTAATAATTGTTGCTTGTACAAAATAAAAAACAATTTTATACGCAACATTGCCCTACCTAGTTTCTCGACAATTGGCAGTAATATCAACCACAATATTTGGTATCCCCCTTAATACTTGGTATTTATCCTCCTCAATGTTTGCTATTTCGACTGCCGAAACCTGCCACGTGATACTAAAAACGACGATGATGACGATCATGTAATGACACTGTGACACGATTTTAGGTTGGGCCTGAAGCTGAATATATGCTTTTGTCATTTCGATTTTTGACGTTTCCATATACCGCAGTTTGACCAAAGCCCACGTGAAGCTTGAAGTATCATTTTGAATAAGACACTATTTTACGACCGAAAAAGAAAACATAAGACTCTATTTGAAAATTGAAACCAATAAGGTCAGGACATATTGACGAATGAATTGTATTTTTGATCAGATGATTAAAATTTAATTTTTTTGAAAAAAGAGGTAATTGCTAAGAAATATTTTTAATCACGTAGTGTTTATATTGTTATTTTCAAATCAATATGTAAACATATCCTGCTTAATAACAAAAAAGACTGTGTTTAAAATTAAATAATTTTAAGAATTAATTTAATTTATAAATTTTTTTGAAATTTTTAACTTGAAAATTGATTTGAATTATTTGTTAACTATACAAAAACAGAAATTTACTCAAATTTGATTAAAACTTAACTAGATTTAATTTAATTGTAATTTTAATTGTTAAAGTTAACATGTTTCACATCATAATTTATGCCATTTACGATTTAACTTATTTTCAAGGTGATAAAGTAAATTATTAATATTAAACTAATTCTTCTTATCAGAAAATATAATTAGGGATGTCAAAAGAAGGCTCCCATGGATACTCGCAATGAGACAGGTATGGGGGAAGATTTTGCCCCGCGGATAATGAGGATAGGGATTTTAAATATCCGTAAGTTAAATGGGACAGAGGCGGGGATCCCTATCCCCATACCTACAGTTATCCAATATAAAATTACTATTTTACTCTTAAGTTATTAATTTAGTTTGGCTAATATTATTGTTATTTAAATTGATTGGACTAAAGTTTAAATTTAGAAAATTAGATTTATTTGTACTTATTATGTGTTAGACTAATAGTTAGATTACTATTATGTGTTTATTTTTATTTCAAGTATTTTAAGTTGTTAGAATTTAGATTTTGAAATTAGATTATTGTACTTATTTTGTGTTTATTTTATATGTTTATCTTTATTTTAAGTATATTAAGTTGTTATAATTTAAATTGTAGAATTAGATTATTATTTATGCTTATTTTAAGTATTTTATGATATTAGAATATTTATATTTAATTTAAATTTTTTAAATTTTTAATATTTAACGGGTATCTATGGATATCTACGGGTATCCATTGGTACAGATACTCATAAATTCATGAGAAAGTAAAAAATGAGTACCCATGCAAATGTAGAACGGGTATTTATCCGCGCCCCCATCCCCCGCCTCGCCCCATCGACATCCCTAAATATAATGTACCAAAGGAATGTAATGTTGTAGCTGCTAGAATTTCTAGAGATCTAATTAGTCAAGTGTGGATTAGGGATATCCCGATTGCATTGTGGATTTCTTGTGTAAGAATTCTGGTTTTTGAATGAATTCCTTTTCTCTTAAAAAAATGAAATAAAATCAATCTCATTTAATTCAAATTTGAGCATGGAATTAATTTGTAAACCAATTCAGATTTGATACTAGTATAATGATTCCAAACATGATAATTAATTTTAAAATCAAATCAATTTAGTTTAATTCAAATTAAAAAACTTCTAATTCTTTATGATTCCAAATATAATAACGGATATAGTAATTGATAATTGTATCTATCAAGAAGAGTGAGCCTACCTTTTCTTCATAATCATTTACATTTATTTAGGATAGAAAGACTAAATTGATGTTAACTTTTTTTAAAAAAATTAATATAATTATTTTATAATTAAAATTTCACTTAATACTAATATTTCTTAAAAGACCAAATTAATATTTATATTTGAGGGATTACAATAAATATTTAACATGTTTGATTGGTACAATGAATCAACTCAACTCAAATTATCTTAGTTACGATATTGGTAGTTAAAAAAAAATGAATTTGATTAGGTAATTATACTATTTAAATTACTAGGAAATATACATAAACAATTTTTTTTGGATTTGTGCATAGATAACATTGAATAATAAAAAATAAGTAATTATGAGTGGTCTAGTGATAAGCGGTTTGAGTAGTGTATATATATATATATATATATATATATATAAAGTTATGATTCAAATTTTATTGCCGATAATATATCAAAAAAATTAATAATAAAAAATAAAACCACATTCACAAAAATAAAAAAATCATGCATTTAATATTTAACAAAAATTTAACTTAAAAAATTACATAAATATAAATGCAACATTTTCAAGGACTTCTTGCCATAGCCCATAATTGCCATACCAACGGAAAGAGACCATGCCAAAAAAGAAAAAAAAATAAAGAAAGAGACAAAATATCGTTTTTACAAGTCATGCATTTACAGCCTAGTCATGGTGGGAAATTCTTATAAGATGTGAGACGTATTTTAAAATATAAAGTATTCGATTTTAAATGTTATAAAATATTAATAACTTTGAATTTTATAAAATACAAATATTAGTATAACAAATTATACATCGTTGATTTTTTATCAATGATTAAAATGATGTATTTTATTTACCTTCTATACCCCCACAGTTCAAAAGAGTCAATCCGCCCGGCTGTGATCAGATGAATTAATTGGAACTTTGAAGCGCGCAAAGGGAAGACAGAGGCAATTTAAATATCGTCTGGTCAAGAATGGAGGGGCAGAGATAAATGGCGAAGATGTACTTGAAGAGGATCTCTTTGAATTGTGATAATTAACTCTTCTACCGGCACCAGTAGTGCGGAGACCGGACCTCTCACGCCCAGTTTGATGATGTATTTTAAAGGTATTTTAAGTTATGAAAAATATAAATTTATTTTTTTATTTAATAAATTAAAAAGTTATGGTATTTTTATTTTTTATTTTTAAAAATTAGGAGGTGTTCTTCTAAACTTTTATAATGTATTTTTTAGAGTTTGTTTATACTTTCTAAAATTTAAAATTTTAATAAAATCTTATTCTTTTTAATAATATTAAAAATAAAAATTATTTTTTTAATATTTATATCTATTATAGCTATTTTATATTTTAAAAGTAGTCGTATCAAATACTATTTTTGATTTCTACTTCTTTAGAGTAATTTTTATTTTATTTTACTAAAGGTGCTGCTATAATTTTTTTAGAGTAACTTTTAGATAATCCAAAAAATTCAATAGTTCTTAAAAAAATCACAACAATACCAAACCAAACTTGAGTTAAGCTATTAACGCTTATGGGGGTGTTTGGTAGGGCCTCATTTTGATATAAGATTTGCAAAAATTTTGTTGAGAATATTGTATTTTTTGGATTGATTTTGGATCAATATTCCTACTAAAATATTTTCAACGGATAGAAATATTTTTCCCTATAAAAAAGATTAAATTTTTCCTATTATTACCTGCTACCATCCACCGCCAATTGCCCTCCATAACTACCAGACCCCCTCCCACCATCGCTTGTCGCAGCCACCCCTTCGCCAGGGGTATTTTTGAAAGTATGTAAAATATTCTAAAAAATTTAATCCATCTACTAAATACTTTAAAAAATATATACCTAAAAAAATTATTTCCAAAAATAATATTTTCAAAAATTCTATTCCTAAAAATAAAAATTCAAATATCTTATCAAATACCGTGTCTGAAATAAATAAAAAATAGTATAATAAAATAATTTAATTTAAATATACTGACAGTATAAATCAGTTTTACATTATCAATCATTAGAAATAGTAAAAAGTGCCAACTCATACAAATAATTATCTATTATAATGAGGGACCCACCATAATTTCTCACTTTCCTCTATTTCTATTGGTTAACAGTGTAAATTATTTTATACTGTCAATATATACCAATTAAACTCATAATAAAAGGGTGATTCTAATTGAGTAAATCATCCTCGAAATTATTTCTTATCCGCTGAAATGTGGGAAAGGGCGGTAAAGAAACAAATATAAAAATTAAACAAAATTAATTTTGCGTTAAAGAATACGCCTCTTGTGAAAAAGACAAATACTGGCTTTGACTCATTTTGGCAATTACACTTCAACTCGCCTGTTAATTTGTCTTATTATGCATGGGTTTAAGTGAATATTATATTGCGGGGTGAACGGATGCGGATTTTTTCGTACAATGTAGAACTTCTGTCTTAACATAAGTATCTATTCTTAAAATTTTATTTATCCATAAATAATTATTTATTTAATAAAGCTAGATAATATTAATTATAAATCACTAAGAATAGTCTAATAGTAAAGAGTTTGAATAATTTATATAAAATCATATTTAAAACTCATTACTATCAATATACCAAAAAAAAAGATAATATTAATTATTTTTTTGACCTATGCCCTTATTAAATAAAGGAGAAGGAGAGTAAGTGGAAATAAATAATTAAAAAAATTAAGTGAAGGCAGTTTTATAAAATATACCTAAATTTTTTTAATATTAAACTTTTTTTTAATCATTTTCTTAATTTATATGTGTATTTAAAATTGGATAATTATTTTCAAACAGAATTAGTAATATTTAGTTTAGTTAGTACTATAACTAGGAGGTGGTTGCTCTTGTGTCCTTAGATTTGGGAGGGCATAGAATCCCTTCTTAGTTGGTACCACTAAAATTAAAATATGTATTTATTTAATACCACTTAAGCAACTAATATTTTTACCAAAATTAGCATAATTGGATTTTATTGATATAATATTTATTGAATTACCATAATCTTGGTTACTATTTATGCAGGATTTGATCTAGAGATCTAGCTAGAAGGAGCTATAGCGGATGGCTACAATTTGGGAAACCCTATGAAAACAAAGAAATGAGGTGTGGATGGGGAAATCAAGAAGAAACTCAATTCAACTAGTGAAACAAGCTTTGAAATCCCTAAAAAGTTATCAACAAGCAAAAATCAAAGATGGAATGCCCTCACCTAAGCGGCCATGACAAGAGATGGCAGAGACCTCCACTGGCGATGCTAAAGGTAAACATAGATGCTACCATGTTCGAAGATGAAGATACGATAAATCTGGGGGTCATCATCAACGATGTTGTGTTAGCGGCTAGAACAGAGAAGAGAAGAGGATAGGTGGAAATGATGTGGTAAAAGCTGAACTCTTAGTCATTAAAGAATGAATCAAGCTAGCACTAGAATTGGGTCTGCGATCCATAACTTTGGAAGGGGATTCTATGTTAGATTTTGAGAATATTGAGAGTAGTTTATGGGATCTCTCATATAATGGACCCTGGTCCATAATATTTTCTCTATGGGACTTAGGTTTGATAGATTCAAATCTCAATATATGTCTCGGAATGAAAATAGGGTTACCAATTCCTTAACCCACTAGGTTAAATTTGTGCGATTTAAGAGCTGGATTAGGGAATACCCTAGTTGCATTGTAGAACCTTTGGTTCAAGATTTATTGTTTGAATAAATTTGCAGCTTTTATAAAAGAAAATTATTGATTTTGTGTTATTTGATGCGATTTATTGATTTAATGTTTTTTAATATTTTATAGTTATTATTGTAGAGATTTTTATTTGAAAATTTGCATGCAAATTATTGAAAAAATTATTTGAAATATTTATATGTATGGAATAGAAAAAAAAATTTATTTGAAAAATTATGGACAAGAAAACTTGATTATCTTTTGGTCATGAAACTTGGATAATAGGGTCATTATTATAATTATGAATTGATTTTTTTTCTTTCTTCAATAAAGGGTGTATTTGTTTGTAATTTTTTTGGTAAAAAATTATTTTTCACTAAAAAAATTAATGTTCATATATTTGGATAATTTTTTAAAAATAATCATATTTTTTTAAAAAATTTAAAATGAGAGTAGCTTTCTTAAAAAAAAAAATCAATTTTTAATTTTTTTATTTATATATAAAATTTAAGTTTCATAATCACTTTTTTCAAAAATTAAAACAAATGCACCCAAATTATGGATTTTCTCTTATTAATAAATTGTGCACCATTTCTCTTTAAAAATTAAACTATTTTAAGACATAATCTATATCAATTTATACTACTAATAAAATAGAAGAAATAATATGAAAAGTTTTACATATTTTGCAACCAGGTTTATTATGCATTAAATGCATTCATTTTGAAAATAAAAAACAAAGAAAAATGTTTTTTAAAAAAAGAGACAGAAAAAATGTATTCATTTATTTGAAAAAAAGTCATCTTTACACTTCGAAATTTCTGGAAGCCATGATAAAAAATAATGAATTAAACCAAAATTTTAAAATTCATTCCTCAATTTAAAAAGTAATTTAAAATTCCTTCAATGCATATTTGAAAAAAAAATATTCATTTGCATAGTTCAATTTTAGCGTTTAAAAAGCAATTATTTAGATTTTTAATGCATATTCTTTCTCAGTCTACCATAATAAATAACAATCACTGTTACAATGAAAGTTATGTCAACATTCTGTTTCCCAATTATGCCTATTTCTCACGAAATTTCTAAATTTAATTCTAGGCCTTTTGAAAAATAAAAAATCTATCTGTACATATTGTAAGCTAGAACCATTTATTGAAAAGTTTATGCCAAGTGTCACTTAATCAAAAAGACTTTAAAAAATTAAAAAAAAAAAACTAACTATATGTAGAAAGATTGATTTCAAAATTTTTCAAATAAAAATTTTGTTTTATAAATTTAATAGATGATATCTAATTAGCGGGGTAATTAATGCTTAAAAATTGGAATTAACCAATTAGTGTCATCAATTACTTCTTTTTTTTTCTACTTATTTTTCCCATATATAATTAATACTAAAATTTTGATTTAACCAATGAAACAAATTTTGTCTCTTTATAAATAAAACTTTTACATATCTGTTCTCTCTAAATCGGTACTTCATTCTCATCAATGCCCTTTCTTCTTCTTCCTCCTCTTCAAATTTCCTTGCTACATAGATAAATCATTGTGGTGGGTTTTTATCATTTTTTTTTCTTTGCTTTTCATTGTCGATTTGATCAAGACAGTTCTACAATTTGAGGTGTATTTCTTTTTCTTGAATTCTTTTGGTTTTTTATCATCTCTACCATATTTCCTCTGCTTCTTTAGTTTTTTATTTATGATATTTTCTGTGTTGATTCTCAAACTGAATTTTTGGTATGATGAAGGTAAAAGGTAAAAAAGACATACATATCAGGTATAGGAAGAAAGAAAAAAGGATCAGGAAAAAATTCTGATATTGAGACACATGTTCCTGTGAACATTGAAGATAAATATTGTTTCCGTTTTCCTCTTCACCCTTCTGGCCACAGGGATTTTTGGGGGACTACCAATAAAGTACGTTAGGGGAATGAATGTATTAATCTCCCCCCCCCCCCCTCTTCTCTCTTTTCTTTCTTTTTTTTTTTTTTTCTTCTCTCCCTGCTCTCTTATAGTAGTTCTTTATGTGTGTTTGAGATTGCATATGGATAGTATTTAAGTACTCCGAGAAATCTTGTATACAATTGTATTCTTGTGGCTGCATTTCATTCAAGCAAGGCTCAATGTTTAGCTTGTCCTTTCATGTGGTTAATCTATTATTGATTTAATGATCTTTTGAAAAACAATTGCAGGATGGAAATGCCAGCGATGGAAAGTCAGAAAGCATGGTGTATGACTTCTCGCTCAGAATATTAGTGGATTACTTGGTATCATCATCAGGAATCAATCTTTACTTGCTATCTTCACAGTTTAATTTAATTTTTTAATTCCCGTGCGTTGCATCGATAAAAAAATTCTACTTTACTATAACGTTAAACTATATATTATTAGTTTTATTTCATTGTAATTCCTGTCAAAAAGTATATAATAAAAATTAACGTTATAATAAATTATGTCTTAACAATGAAACAAAACTAATAATAATGTGTATATATATTCAAAGTATAAATTAGTGAAAGTAAAAATTAAAATTAAAATTTTGTAAGACTTTGACTGGGTGTAGGCTGGGTAGAGATTTCATTGCCGATGGTCAGAATAAATCAAACAATTTTTCTGGAACTTATAGTCTAATTCGACTTATTTATTAAACAAACTAGCTCAAAATTTTCAAAAATTCTTTTTAACAAAAAGTGAAAAATTTTCGGTTTTCTAAAAAGACTTTTTAAGCTTAGTCAGGAGTTGAAAAAAAAATATAAATCAAGTACATATATAATTTATCAAAGAAAGAAATTGTACAATTTATTAATGAGAAAAAATGCACAATTTATTGAAGAGAGAGAACAAATCAACTTGTAATTACAATAAAGAATTTATTATACAAGTTTCATAAACAAAATATAATGAAACTTTTTTTGAGTATATATATATATATATATATATGTTTTTCTAAAATGTTCGGCTAATAATTTACGTAATACCTAATAAAGAAAGTGGTAATTGAACAATAAATGTATTTAATATTTTGTAAATATATTAAAAACATTTGATACTTTTCTTATTCTTTCTGTTCATTTAAAAGTGTCTTTTAAAGTTTTGATATATAGATTAAAAAATTTTTAAAATTTTATAAATATAGAGAAAATTTAGATTATTTTGACAAAATTATTTGTTTTAGAAAATTATATAACATTTATTATAAGTAGATGAATGAATAAAAATAAAAATAAAAATAATAAAAATTAATTAATATTATATTAAAATTCTCAAAACATATATAACTATAAAAAAATATATTAAAAGGATAATTATAAATAGACGAAGAAAGTATTTTGCAACAGGACTATTAGGTGACAAGCTGCTCGTGACATCCGAGTTAAGGGGCAAGGACGGGTTGTGAGGTGTGGGTCAGGGTTAGGTTAAGTAAAATCTCCTACTCTGCCATTTTTCTATTTTGATACATTTCTGCTTGTGTCATTTATTTTGAATTTAGTCTTTATGTGAAAAACATTTTTATATCAATCCTTCTACATATAATTATTAATAAAAAAAGTCTCTGCTATTAATATGCGTTATAATTTCGTAAAATCTAGATAGTTAATAAAGTATGATTTTGTCTCTTTATATATTCTATTATCTGATACTTGTCATATAATAGTCGATTAAGCAATTAAAATAATTTGATTCTATACTATTCAATATAAAATTTACAAAATTACAATTCTTATTGAATATGAACTTCTTTATAAATAATTACATATATAGGAATTAATTAAAAAAAATTCATATAAGAGCTAAATTTGAAATTAACGATATGCGTAAGAGCCAAAATTATATTTTAAATTTTTTATATAATAAGTAATAAAAAAATATAATTTAGTATTCTCTATGCCTTTCTTTTTCCAAAGCGGAAACAATAAAAAAAAAACAAAGATTTTGATGCGTAACTAATTAGGGGTGTTCATGGTATGGTTTGAATCGATTTTGAGTAAAAAATTTATTTAATTTAAATAATAAAATATATAACGAGTTGGATTAGATCAGTTTAATCGGTTAATTATAAAAAAAAAATCTAAAGTATAAAGTATTATAAATGAAAAATAACATAAATGAATAAAATAAAAAAATAAAAAAAACTCATATAATATGTATAAAATATTATTTAAATGACAATGACTTATAAATATAAAATATTATATGATAAAATAAAATTATTATAAGTAAAAGTATAAATTTAATAATAAAAAATTATATTATAAATATTATTTAATTTAGATTGAATTGGATCAATTTTAAAAATTAAATTCAAAATATGATCTAATCCCAATGATTTATGAAAAATAAAATTTAAATTAATCCAAACTTTTACTATTTTAATTAATTTTGGGTTTGGATTGAATTGATTTGGACCTATAATCGACAAATCTATTCCACAATGAATACTCATAAAATCTCTCAGAAAAATATCATCGATGTTTTATTATTATTTATTAAAATACCAATAGCTATTTATTCTTTTAGGAATTATTTATACAATATGATGTAGACAAACAAAGTACTCTATAAAGTTGACTATTCCTTCAAATTTTTACCTATTTTGGACTGGGCCTACTAGGTAATAACAGAGAGAATCACATGATAATAAAAGAAGGAGAAATATTTTTTGTACCACTGGGGTTGGTAGACACCTTGGACACCCAGAGATAGAAAGGAGAAAAAAAAATTGTAAAAGAAAATGAAAAGAGTGAAATGATTGATGGAGAGAGAAAAAGCTGAGAGAGGGTGTTGGGGTGTTGGAGAAAGAGGTATGTACAAATAACATACCTCTAAAAGAAGGAAGAAAACAAAGGGAAACAACGGAGGGGGCGCCTCCCGATTTGTGTTGGGGGTGCTGCATCTATATAAAGGACATGAGAAAGTCGTTGTATTGCCATCACTTGCACACCGACACACGCATAGATTGAGATTGAGGGCCGCTATGCCGACTAAAACTGTGCAATAAGAGACATATTATACGTATTGGAGAGAATACATAAAAAAGAAAAAAAGGAAAGAAAAGAAAGGAAAGAGAGATGATGTCCATGTTCATGTGCCGTCAAGAAGAGCTAGAATTGTCGAGGGATGGCAGTCATTACAGCCTCTCAAAGGGGATATTGCCTTCTCTTGGAGCAAGAAGTAGCCGCAGAGTCAAGCTCAGGCCCTTCATTATATCTCCATATGATCATCATTACAGGTTCGTCTTATGTTTAACAAATACTGTCTATCCTCTCTGCTTCTCCCTCGGTGTGAGAGGTTCAGTGACATACACCCATATCAGTCTCAAGTTTTTTCATATATATATGTTTTTTCTTTCTTACTGAGAGAAACAGAGGAGAAACGAGGAAGAAGGTAGGTGTTGTTGCTTTGTTTCTGACGGAAGCTTGTTAGTTGTTGTTACACTCCTTTCTTTTCTGTTTTTGATTTGTTACTATTATTTTATTAGATTCTTGTGACCCCCTTTTTTGTATCCTACTTTTTGAAAGTATTCTTGATCAAGATGTTATAGGCTGAATTCAGAGTCTTTTTTTTTTTTTGCCCTTTCCCAACTTTTGATGAGCTTCTTCTGGTTCCTTCCGGAGAAAACGGAAATAGACAACACTGGATCTCCTTGTTATGGTCATTGCTGATTACTAGGAGAGCAAATTCGTCACCTTTTTTTTTTAATCGCAATTTATTCACTTGGTTTTTCTAGAAATGTTCTTCTATTGGGATTTATCCAAACCCATCTATGGACCGCATCTCTTCAGAAATATCGATCTCCATCTTGAATATTTTTAAAATTTTATTTTTTATAAATAATTATTTATTTAAAAACTTTAAATAATATTAATTTTGTTTTTCTCAATTATATCCAAAGAGAGAGTAAGTAAAAAAAAATAATTAAAAAAATTAAATAATAATAATAATTTTATAAAAAATATATAAAATTTTTAATATGAAAACTTTTTCAATTATTTTCTTGTTTCATATACATATTTAAAATTAGACAATTATTTTCGAACGGAAGTAGTATCTTTCTTTCACTTCTTCAATCCTCAACTTCATTTGGCTGGCTTAATTAGAGTTCTCGAAGTGACGAACATCCACCAGTAAACGGGTCAGCCTATAAAGTTTGACTTTGCTTCCTTGTGCTGGAAATAACCAGTCCTGGGTGGCAGCATTACATGCAGTGGAAGAGTTTGGTTTCGATACCACTGAAAAGTGTCACGTGCTAATTCCGAACAACTGTTCTGTCATTTACTCTGCAACTGCAACTTGCTCGTGTATAAGCTTTTTATCTTTTAGTTCTTTCCTCGGTACTTTTCTCCCTACTTTGCTTAGAAACAAATATTATATCATTCCAAATACGACATCTTTCCGAGTAAACCAAATGAATGTTGTTAGTTATTTAAATTTGTTGCCTTTTGCAGGATATGGGAAACTTTCCTCATCATTCTGGTTATCTACACTGCTTGGGTATCTCCATTTGAATTTGGTTTCCTTAAGAAACCACAAGCACCGCTCTCCATTACGGATAATGTTGTCAATGCATTCTTTGCTGTGGATATACTTCTCACATTCTTTGTGGCTTACATTGACAAAGCTACTTATTTATTAGTTGATAACCCAAAACAAATTGCTTGGAAATATGCAAGAACTTGGTTTGCATTTGATGTTATCTCTATCATTCCTTCAGAGCTTGTTAGAAAGATATCACCTGCACCTCTGCAAACCTATGGGCTATTCAACATGCTTCGGCTTTGGCGTCTTCGAAGAGTTAGTGCTTTGTTTTCAAGGTAAGATGGAGAGCTTTTCATAGAAATGCTATGTATATTTAGTTTCTTAGCTATATAATTTATAATGATAAATATTATGTTTTTGAGTAGGCTGGAAAAGGACAGAAACTACAATTATTTTTGGGTTCGATGTGCTAAGCTTATCTGTGTAAGTTTCATACTATAGATGTAGTACATTTTAAGAAGGAAGATGATTTTGATACAAGTTTAATGGACTAATTATTTGAGTGGTTTAATTTCTTTAGGTTACCCTCTTTGCTGTTCACTGTGCTGGATGTTTCTATTATCTTCTTGCTGCACGTTATCATGATCCTAAAAGGACATGGATTGGGGCCTCAATGGATAATTTTCTTCAGCAAAGCTTGTGGACAAGATATGTGACATCTATTTATTGGTCTATTACTACTTTAACAACTGTTGGCTATGGAGATTTGCATCCAGTGAATTCAAGAGAGATGATCTTTGACATCTTTTACATGCTTTTCAATTTGGGATTAACTGCATATTTGATTGGTAATATGACCAACTTAGTTGTCCACGGAACAAGTCGAACTAGAAAATTTGTAAGTAAATTATTTAACTATGAATGAGCTTACTATTTTAAATAATCAATGCATATGTTTTAATTAATGGTTATTTAGCTATGAATAAACTCACAAATGTTGTTTATAATTAATTTTCAGAGGGATGCCATACAGGCTGCGTCAAGTTTTGCTCAAAGGAACCAATTACCTATTCGTTTGCAAGACCAAATGCTTGCTCATTTGTGCTTGAAGTTTAGAACAAATTCAGAGGGGTTGCAACAGCAAGAGACGCTTGATTCTCTCCCTAAAGCTATCAGATCAAGCATTTCACATTTTCTTTTCTATTCTTTGGTGGATAAGGTCTACTTGTTTCAAGGGGTTTCAAATGACTTACTCTTCCAATTGGTGATTGCAAAATTTTGTTCGTAATTGATATTGATAATTACATAAATTATTTTATCTTTAATTTGCATTGAGGCTTATTCTTTATTTGATTCAACTATGAAAGGTCTCAGAGATGAAAGCTGAGTATTTTCCACCAAAAGAAGATGTTATCTTGCAGAACGAAACCCCCACTGATTTCTACATACTAGTCACTGGTGCTGTGGTAATTGTCCAACTTATTTAGATGAATTCTAAGCCTCCAAACTTTTGCATTTCACATTTGACAAGATCCATTGTCATATAACATGATATTCTTCTTTCTCAAGAACAATCTTGTAAAATGTGATTTCTAATGCCTTGATTAATTGACAGGAATTGGTGGTTGGGACTGATCAGGCAAGTTTGTTACTCAAGCATGACAAAATAAGATCTCGTTCTAGAATATATGATATGAAATTATAAATCTACGTATTGCTAGTTGATTGCAGGTTGTTGGAGAGGCAAAAACAGGTGATCTTTGTGGTGAGATTGGTGTGCTTTGCTATAAGCCACAGCCATTCACAGTTCGAACAAAGCGATTAAGCCAACTACTAAGGCTAAACCGTACTACTTTCCTGAACATTGTTCAGGCCAATGTTGGAGACGGAACCATAATCATGAACAATCTCCTTCAGGTCTGCATAACATCATAAACCTTCATTGCAAATAAAGAATAAATATCCTGCTTATGACTTTTTTACAATATAGTCCTTAGGATGGTTATCTTTTCATTTAGCCGAAATAGTTGGTCACGGGAATAAGGTTAAGTACCTCTGGTAATTTACCCTCTTTAGACGAGTTTGGAGAACTAGACACTTTTTTGTTTTATTCAAATAGACAAATATTACATATCTAAGATATATGAAATTGTTTAAATGAATTTAAAAAATAATTTTTTATGTGATCATTTATTTAAAAAAAAAATAACAAGTATTTTATGTTTAAATTTAATATTTTTTTAATATTTGAATAATCTATTCATATTATATAAAAGATATTTTTAAATGTTTCAATCCCCCCCGGCGGGGCAAAAACAAAAAAAAAAATGAAGCACTTTTAAACGTATTAAACTATTATAACATAAGTACTTTCTGAAAAATCATCAAGAAAAGCGCGTCCAAATGGCACATAGTGAGCTCACCCAAAAAAAAAAAAAAACAAAAAAAATGGCACTTAGTAGTTGTATGTAGGTGGACTTATATTTTGGTTGATGTGGGGCAGCATTTGAAAGAGCTCAAGGACCCAATTATGGAGGGAGTTTTGGCAGAGACTGAGAACATGTTAGCTCGTGGTAGGATGGACGTACCAGTTAGTCTCTGCTTTGCAGCACTAAGAGGAGATGACTTATTGTTACATCATTTGTTGAAACGGGGCTTGGATCCAAATGAATCTGACAACAATGGAAGGACAGCTTTGGTGGGTAAATAATTTTGCTTTTGATCTTCCTCTGGTTGTCTAATTTTTTTTCAATCTGTGATGCTGAATTATTCTTCTTGCTAAACCAGCATATTGCAGCATCCAAAGGAAGTGAGAATTGCGTTATGCATCTACTGGATTATGGGGCGGATCCCAACATTAGAGGTAGAAATGTCTTGCTCCTTAAATGGTTCTTTACTAAAATGGATGCAATTAATTCCTCTTTATCTTTAATTTTATTCTGACTTTCCTAAATTCTTAGTTACACTATTATTTAAAAGTTATGAAATTAAACAATAAACATGAATTATATGTAGAGAAGAGAGGATATACAAGACTTTGCAGTATATTTGGTTTAACTTTTGAAAAGTGTCAAACCATAATTATGGGATTCCAAAAGCTAAACCAATCATACTGTAACCAATCTGTAGAACCTTGGAACAATTACTGCTAAGACAGGACTTCAAAGCTATTAGTAAGCATTTGAATTCTTATCAATTATTTGGAAATCTGCCTAACTTGAGCGTTAGTCCCGCTGCTCAAAATTCAGTATGAATGATTAATAAATAGACAATGACTACTTTGCTAGAGTAGAAATAGTAAGTATATCTGATGAGTGTGGTTCATTTCTTTTTGGTGGACAACGGGGTGCTAAGCGCCCAAAGCAGTGTGGTTCCTTTTCTTACGAAAGATAACATGACATTTTTTGTACAACAATTTCAACAAGAGTATCTTTTAATTTAATTAGCATTAAACCAATCATGATATATCAGGACATGAGGGTCTAAATCTAAATGACAAAATTTTCTATACAGCCATGTGCTCTGGTGTTTGCTTCCTAAATATGACTAGTTGACGATATGCATTATATATACCATGTACTGTTAATAAACTTCTAAATTATTGATTCTTATGTTGACTTGCCTCATTTCGATTTGTTTATCTTTGTCACCAGCCTTTACTAGTGGTTCTTAGCAAGACACGTGGAATTACAAAGCAAAATCAAAATACGAAGCCCTAGCTATGTAGTAATAGAAGATGATTTTATTCAATTCTAAACAAGTCTCTTCCTCCTTATTTTGGTCTCTCATAGTCGGCAACCTACTAATTTTAAATTAACATGATATAGAAGCAAGTTAGAGCCTCATGTCTCTCTTATCCAAACTTATCTTCCATGCCTCATTTCCTTAACAAAATAATTAATGTTAAACGTGTTGTTATTTATGGTATATGCGTGTATGCGTGGTTTTATATTTCCCTTTTAAACAGAAGATGTAGGAGTCACCATCTATGTAGCATGAGGTTGGTGTATATGACAGTGAGACATACTAAAGGTTTATCAAGATATCTTTTTTATCACTGCCAACCATAGCCAAGAACTTGCTTCTCCCTATTATTATTTTTTTTCGTCAAATGATAGGAGAAAAACACTCTTAACTTCCTAGCATGAATTTACTGCAGATTCTGATGGCAGTTCACCGCTATGGGAGGCTGTATTGGGTGGACATGAATCAGTGATCAAGCTGTTGGTGGAAAATGGCGCTAACTTGCAATGTGATGATGTGGGGCAATTTGCATGCACTGCTGCTGAAATGAACAACCTCAACTTGCTCAAGGACATAGTGCGCTATGGAGGAGATGTCACACTCCCTAGTGCCAACATCGGGAGCACAGCTCTGCATGTTGCAGTATCCGAAGACAACGTAGAAATTGTCAAATTTCTTTTGGAACACGGGGCTAACATTGACAAACCAGACAAGCAGGGTTGGACACCTAGAGCTCTAGCAGACCAGCAAGGGCATGTAGACATCAAAGCCATTTTTGAATCTACTGGAGAGCCTAAAACTCAATCTTTCGTCTCTGTTCCTGAGAGACAAAGTAAGATTAAGTACCTTGGGAGATTTACAAGTGAGCCAACAATGCCTTTACCCCATGAAAGCTCATTTCCGGGAACAGATGGGTCTTGGAACCAAAACCGTCCAAGGCGTAGAGGCAATAACTTCCATAACTCCCTCGTTGGGATCATGTCAGCAGCACACAAAGGGGAAAAGGACCTGCTTTTTTCTGCCAACGTAAATAATAATGCAAGGAATGGTATGAAAAGTAGAGTATGGCCAACTAGAGTGACAATTAGTTGCCCTGAAAAGGGCGAAGTTGGTGGGAAGCTTGTGTTGCTACCTGGAAGCTTTGAGGAGCTACTTGAGATTGGGGCCAAGAAATTTGGTGTCTGTCCTGCTAAGGTTGTCTGCAAAGATGGGGCTGAAATTGAAGATATAGAGGTGATTAGAGATGGTGACCATCTTGTATTTGTCAGTGCCGGTCTAGAATCCAATTGTCCTGCTCCCACGACCACCGGTGTGCTTCAATAGCATGCATATGCCATCTATTTTTTTTTTTTTTTTTTTTCTCCGTTTCGAATCATCAGCATCAATTGTAAATTTTCCTCTGGTTGCTTTAATTGAAACACAAAATTAAAAAAAAAAATTATGATGTTAATCTTCGCACAAGCTTACCCCTCTTTCGTCGGGCACAAGTCTTCTTTTTTAAAATCTTAAGGGCTTGTTTGGATTTTATTTTCATTTTTTGTATCTCCTATTTTTAAGATTTTATGAAAGAAATAGTAAAAGTTTATTTTTTGTTTTCACGGTTTCCTTTACAAAATTCTAAAATAAAAAACACAAAAATAAAAACAAAATAGAAAAACATATGAAACAGACCCTTGCGTTGCCCTCACCTTTGTAGGTTAACCTTTCGTTTCTATTTGGTCGGAAACTTTCTTCTTGTGATTACCTTAAAGAAAGCTTTGCCCACCTGAAGCTAAAAATCATTGTTAATGAGGACAGAGGCAAAGGTGACGCAAAGCAATGTTCTTCGTCAAATAAGAGATTATTCGGCATACTTCGGCCATGCAACAGACACAGTACTCTAGTCGACGGTTGAGGAGGAGAGGAGGAAATGGCGAGTTTAAAAGGACAAAGTAATGCATCACCATATTCTTTCAGCCAAATTACCCTCCACAAAAAGGGCAAAAGAGTGATCGGCACTGCACCGTAAATTATAAGTCGGAACAATACCGCATCATGAAGGGGTTGAAATCCCTTACTTCTCTTCCCCCTCTGAAGTGAATATTAGAAAAGCCAAATGGTTATTTTAGATGGATAATATAAGACTAGTTTATTTAAATGAACAGTTTACTTTCACTTGCCATACGACAAACGGCCTTATGCATTGGCATTCCACCCTTCTGATATAAAATTTACCTTGAATAATATAAAGGTACGCCCTGTGCCTGGACAAAAAACTGCATATATCTTCCACCGTTTCTTCCATGAGTCAGATTTTCGGTATACAGAATCTGGTGAGGATCCAGATGAAAAAACGATCATATAACCATTTCCAAGCTCTGGCAAACAAGGTTGCTAAGCGTAAATGATTGTAACTGTCTAACTGAGCAACTCAATACTTAAATACAACATCTTTACAAATTTGTGCTCTATGAATCACAAAAGCTTAAGCATTTTCAAGCGAGCTTCATGTTCTGGGTCCAACTTTGGCGGGAAATAAGACCCATGAAGATCCTCTACTACATACTCCTGCAAATATTACAACAAATTAAGAAACATGAACATGTGTCGGACACAAATATAGTTTTTGAAAAAATATTGGAATCAAGAAAATTAATTCAGATGATAGATATAACAAGAAGGATTATTTGATATAGCACTCGGATATTACCTTTGTAAGCTCCATCTTGGTGAGGATATGATAGTGCCTTTGCCAAATTCTTTGTATGGCCATGGTGGCTGCAAGGAAACCATAAGCTATACCAAGAATAGCAAAGATGACAACGAAAACCACCACGAGGGCAAAGCATGCCTCCATTGATGCAGGAAAGCAATCCAAGATGCCCCATCCATAACAACAGTTCTGACAACCAGCCATTCTGGGGTCATTGCTGTTGAGGGAGGAGCAATGTAGTATGAGGCCAAAAAATCCAATCAGTACAAAGAAGGCCAGCACTCCTGGTATACGGATATAAAACATCAGACAGAGAGATAGAAATGAGCAGAAAGCAAAGCTAGAGTTTTCAAACAATTATTACCCCCAAGGATTCATGTCAATTTCTGTTCAGAAGATTTAATTCAATAAATAGATTGAATGAATGGAAAAAAAAAAAGCTGAGAAGAATAAGTAACTCACATTTAAAATAACTTTACACCATAATCCGTTTTAGTTTCTCCACAGAAGCAATACAACTTAGATGTATGTTTTTTTATTTTCTAGTGGATTTGGATGATTTTTTTTGCCCTAATTCTAATCAAAGTTAAGTGTCTAGTTATGTGCCTTGTTATGATTTTATCTCAAGACTATAATGCAACATGAGAGGATCCAGACCCCAGTTAAATACATGTTAGACAATTATCTGTTTGCAATACTCTTTGGGATAAATTAAACATAAAGGACAAGGAAAATATTAAGGAAGATTAGAAATGCCACAGATGATATGGAGAAATATGGTTCCCTAATTTGAGAAAAAATTCATGGCAAAAAGAAAGGACAAATGCAGAGGAATTTCAGTCATTGGACAAAAGCAAATAACTCTGGTATCCATAATAGCTTACCAATACAATAATAAAACGGTATAGGATGTTTTGACAGTATCCTATCCCAACCATCATCAAAAGAGTTCCTGAAGGCCCCATCTTTGTCCATGATGTATGCAAAGCCACCCATAGCTGCAATCACCTGGCAAAATAAATCAATACTTCAAAATAAGATACTTTGCATACAGCTTTTCAACCCACAAGTACCACTTAGGTAAACTCGTACATCAACATTAAACAAGGACAATGTATGCCAGTAGAATAGACAGATCCATCTCAGAATAAATTTTTTAATTTTTTAACAAAAACAAAACTAAATGCTAATGAAATTAAAATTCCTAAAGAGGTCTTAAATTATCAATACTTTGGCAAGCAAGGGAAAGACTGAAAATTTTGAATATATGAAAGTGACAACTGGTCCCCATACTAGCTACGCATTCCAACATTTCACTGCCACAAAAAAAATCTTGATAATCTGAGTCCTAATAAAGCTGAATATTCTCTCATCCTATGTCAATTGGCATCTCCTTTCCATACTGATATCAGCACAATCATAACTTCTACATCTAATTGTTCCTAGGCACGAAGATTAACATTTTTTAAATGTTTATAAATATTCATGTTGGCCAAATACTGATATGAAAGCTCGGTTTAACAAATAACACTCCCGCAAACATACAACATCTTGTTCTGAAAGACGAGCTTTTATAACAAATGACTTTTCATTGTGATAACAGATGAATAATTGACAGCAGAGCTTCTATACCACATGTATGAGTGAATTGAAACTGAGAAGCTTCTTTAACAAATAACATCCTATTTGGGATAGCTTAAAATCTATTGAATCAACACTGACTTAATAAGACCAATGAAAATACATTCAGTGAGAAAGGTTATGGATGATGTTCAACAGTCAATAGCCAACGTAAAATTTTGTCGAATCTTCATGACATGAAAGGATAAGGAAAAAAGTTAAGAGTACTCACGGTTTGTACAGCGAGAAAAACAAGGAAAACATCCCTTGCCACAAAAAGTCTGAACTTTATTTTACGCCAAGAGTTGTCCTCAAACAATTCAACTCTGAGATGAAATTGGGCTTTGCATGTGGTGCAGTGAGAGAAGGCAAATCCTTCCTATGAAGCCAAAAGAAAAGGTCACCATATTATCATTTGATCTCAACCACGAAGGACTAGCAGTTAAAATTACACATCAAGACTGGAGTCAAAAAATATGCCTTTACTGAGCGCCAGTGATCAAGACATGAACGATGGACAAATTGTTGGGTCCCTTTGCACATGCATGGAGATATCAATTCATCCTCTACAAAATTGAACCTCAACTATTAGATGTCAGAAAACTAGCACCACCCAAGAAATGACACCCATATTATTGTTTGATAACATCGTGTAGCATTTATCTAATTAACCAACCAGAAACAGAGCATGTGAAAAGGGAGAGGACGTCCAAGCCTCGGTGAGAGAAAACTTAGATAAATCATCATTTGATCTTTTACCATTTTTTGCTAAACACAGAGGATAATCAGTCTTCTTCTAATAATCACATGATCTATTTAGTGCTGAAAATGAGGAGTTCCAGCACAGAAAACGCTGAAGACATTCATAAAATGAGAAGTAAATGCATGCATTCTGCAGCATCACTTTTAAATTATTAAATGACGATAGGTTCCTTCAGTTTAGTTTAATTTATTAAACACCGAGAGTTTTCCTTTCATTAATCAACTACAATTAAAATATGAAGATGTTTTCAAGCATTAGCAAAGACACCCTTAAGCTATTAGAAGAGCTAAGTTTTCCAATTTTGGCCTCCATTGTTAGCCCAGATGACTTGAACAGTAAGGACGAAAATACAAACTTCAAATTCAGAAGTCAACCAAAATTAAATGGGAAACTGAAGTTACTAGACATTGGTTTTCTAATGTACAGAACAACCAAATCCATACCATGTTGGAATCGGAAACAATTAAACAAAAACAAACAAAAGGTCCAATTCCAAGTACTATAAACGCGATTCATAAAGGAAAAAGAAACTAAGATTCCAAGACGAAAAGTACAGTATTTGATCCAAATGCAAAAAAATTTCAAATTAAATTCTTCCTTATTAAGTCCCCAGTTGATCATTCAATGAAATAAAATAGCAGATGGGGCGAATGAAAATACCACAAATCACAAAGTAAACAATCGCAACAAAGTCCAACCCCCAAATTGAACAAAATTACCATAAATTTGAAAACTTTTGCAGGAAATTTCACCTGGGTCGGAATCGCTTTCAAGGCAAATTCTACAGCAAGGGAGTGAACCAGCCTCCAAGCCCTCATCTTTGATCTCAGTGGAACTTCCAGGGGACGCATCATCCTCCTCGTTATCGAGTAAAGGGTCGGAATCACTAGGGTTCTGCTGAACCGGCGGTGGTTGCAGCTGCACTTCCCCCTTCATTGCCGAACTGAAAAACCTAACACAATCTCACTGAACCCGGTATCATCAAAATTCAAGCTTTGGATTCAATTTCAACCCTTGAGGGGTGGATTAGCCATGAATGATATTGAAAATTGAAAAGGGTCAATGGAATTGATATGGAATTCAAGTACCTGTGAAATTACAGCGAAATTCAGAGAGGTCCTTCGATGAATCAGAGGAATATCGGTAATGATAACAATAGAAGAGCGAAGGCTATCCTCTATGATAACAAACGGAAAGTTCAACGTAGTGTTTTGGAATTTTTTGTGTGCTAAATTTTTTAATGTTAACATTGTACATGGAAACATGATGGAATTGCAAACCTACTCCGCCTCCGTGTCCGTGACGTCTGACTTTTTTTATTTTTTGTTTTTGTTTTTGTTTTTTTTTTTTTTACGTCCCATTTCTTTCTCTAAATACAAGGGAGGACATAATGAATACTAGGTAATATAGTTCATTTATCCAAAAACAAAATAGTATTGTTATATATTTTAGATTTAAATTTTATTGTTGCTAATACATAAAAAAAAAATACTGTTATCTATATTATTAATATTTATATTATTAATATGATTTAATTTAAATATATTATCAATGTAAAAAAATTTTATACAACCATTGAATAATATATTGCCACATCAACAAAATTTTTTGATATGATCATCTATTATTTGAATAGTCATACAATTGAAAAGTTTTGATTTGATGACAGTATAAAAAATTTTTACATTGTTAATGTACCTAAATTAAACTCTTATTAATAAGACAAAAGATATAATAAAGAAATAAAATTTTTTACATGTACCGTAATCAGAATAATTTTACATTAAATATATTTATTTCAAAAATAAAAGTAAATTACAATCAATTAAAAAATTATATTTAGAAAAAAATAAATGTGTTGATTTAAAAATGAATATTTTAAAAAAAAAACTCAAACATAAATACATTTATATTTAGAAACAATTCAATTATCGATGTGTTCATTTAGAAAGAATTCAATAAAGTATGAAGAATTCAAATATTTTTTTAAAAATAACTTTGTTAACTCTTATTTACTAATATACTGATACTAATAATATTTTAAAATCTATAATTCAGAATCCATAATGTTAAAAGTTTTATAACTATCACAAAATTATGTATTTATAATTTCACTAATTAGGAGTTTTTCTTCTTCCGAAAAGCTTTGAAATTTTTGCTTTAAAAATTATTTCAAAAATAAATTATTTACTGTTACTGTTGTTAATTCTCATTCATTTACTATTTGAATTTTTAAATGAAATATATTTTATTTGAAGATCCATTCATACACCTATTCATTCACAAGTTTTAATAGCAGGTAGCCCATTTGTTTTTCAAAAAAAGTTATGTTAGTTACACTCATAATTAAAATTTATTTTATGGGACTTACTAAAGTGCCTCTTGATCATTGTTTGGGAGTGAATCTTAATTTTTTCACAATCAATGATTAAGGAATATTTTAATGTGTCATTTGAAATGAGTCGCAATCTTAAGTATAAATAATATTTTTGTTCCAAAAAATCATTCCTAACCCTGTATAAAACGGTTTCTCCTCACTCTCTTCTTTTATTTGTCATAAAAATTCCTTCTATTTATATGTTTCATTATCAAGATCCATTTTTTATCCTTACTCTGATATTATTTTATTATTTTTTAATAATTTCTTCTCTCATCCATATATTTTATATTTTTTTTTTGTTTTGATTTTTTTGATGTGAAATTCCTTAATGGTCATGGTAGTTTAAAGCTTCTACTTCAAGATGCTTTTGCAGGTTAGGAGCTTGCAATGGATGTGGTTCTCTTTTGGGATACTGATGAGAATAGTGGTTAGAGAAAGCTTCCTCTTGGCCATGCAAGTTTGTTCGTTCTATTTTCTATTCCTTTTTTTGAGTGTTTATTTTCTCTATTTTTTGTATACTTCATAAACTTTAACTTGATTATGTATTATATAAATTTGATACTTAAATTCATTTACAATAAATATTAATATTATACAAACATTATTATTGTTATTATTATTAACTTCTATACTCATTGTTTAAGCAATTATATTTATTTACAACTTTTACATAGTATTAGACGTTTTACTTCTAATTTAATATTTATTTTTCTTATTTCATGTATTGCACGAGTTCAAAATACTAGTGTGATAATAATGTACAATATCAACTAATATATATGGAAAAGTATATAAATATATTTTTGAAAAATAAAAGACACAATTATAATGTTACCATAAAAAATGAAATTAATTTTTATAAACCAATAAAATTGTAAAAATATGTCAAATCAGTATAAATAATTATTTATTATAATAACTATCTATCATAATTTATTATTTTTTTATAATTTTATTAGTTAACAATATAAAAATTTTTTGCATTACCAATATATAAAAATTAATTTCATAAAAAATTTTCTGTGATAATATTAATTCAAAACAAAATCTTTGAAAATGCAAAACAAGTACCGGCTTAAATAAAATGTTTAAAGTCTTTGCTTTAAGAGTTGCCTATATAGAGAGAAAGTGAACTCGAGTTATGGAAATATCTCAACTATTGATTATATAATATTTATATATTTATAATTTTAAGTTATATCTTAAATGGTTGAAATGTTTCCTTATATAGGATTCACTATAAACCCAAATTTATATTATCACTACTCATACGAAGATCAAATATCAGTATAAAAAATAAACTGCGGAGATTTTACATATTACATATTACATATTACAGCCTCATTCTAAATTTAGCCGCCCACTTCTCTACTCCCATATTAAAAATAAAATAAAATAAAATGTAACAAGGTACCATGCTTGTTATAAATAACAATTTATAATAAGAAAAAGTTACAAATTGGAATAGAAAAATTATAACAATGATATTGAAAAGATACAACATTATAGGATAATTGATTCTCATTGCGCTTTTTATTTAAATCTTTGTCCTATTGTGCACATTTCAATTTGCATTGTAATAAATATTTTTAATATCATAATTATTTTATATTAAAATTTAACTTTTTTATCGCTATCATACTACCTTTTTTGGAGGTAGTACCAAAATAGAACCCGTAAATTTAGCATGAGAGTATGAAACTCCCTTAAAAGTCCTTACATATTATAATACTCTCAATAGTTTAGATTTCAGATTAATTTTAGAATTTAATTTGGATACATTATTAGTGTAAATTTTTTTTTATAGATATCTAATCATATATTATTATGTCAACAAAAATATTTGACTCAATCACCTACTATCTTAAAAGTCTTACAAATAGAAACATGTGATCGAATAATAATATAAAATACTTTTAAATATTGATAATGTATCAAAATTAAACTTTTAATTTTAATATACTGTTAATATAAAAGAGTTTTATATTGTCATCCAATCACTTACGTCTATTTAAAAGATTTTAAAAATAATGGATAATTGAATCCAACTCTTTTATTGATGTGATAATATATAATTGAATATATGTATAAAAAAATTTTATACTGACAGTACATCAAAATCTAAATTATTTATTTATTATTTAAAATTTATTATACAAAATTCTACATTTAATTTAACAGCATATATTATTAATGTACCATATATTTATATTATAATAATAGATAAAACCTCTCTACAGTTGCAAGAAACTGCAGAGAAAAAAAGATTATAATGTAGTCCTTAATCAATACAACAGTTTTTATGGTCAAGATTTCATACAATTTTTCAAATACCGGAGATCATTCATTTTGACCCATTTACTTAAAGATATACAACACTATCCCTTGGCCACTTAGTCTCAACATTGTAGATACATGGTGAAAGATGAAAGAACAGAAAGAATTAAAGATATATATACACACTAAAAAAAATAGAAGACTAATATAATTTGGAATTAGGAACTAGTGGGAACGACTAGCCACCTCGCCAACAAACTTCCTCAATCCATAAGTCACCAGTAATCTATCATACTCATATAAAAACAGAACCATAACTCCACATCATACTAGCTTTTCTTGATCATAAGTTTCTATCACTTCCTACTATCCCAACCCCTTCCTTACTAATTCATCAATCCCATTCTTCACGATCCTTTCTTTTCTTAAACTCATTGTTCTTCGGAATTTTCTAATTCGTTTGGAGGGTTTTTTGTAATGAATTTCCCGAATCATTTAGAATTTAAGGTAAATTTGATTATAAACCTTATTTACCTGGATTGATAATCACCTGTAAAGTACCCAATGGAGCATAAGCGTAAGCTGAAATTTAAATATGCTAACATTTACAGCACCTGCACCTACATTACAGGAATAGCTATGCCATGCCTGGCAACAAAGTTGATAGTTATGAAAATCCCTACAACTAAGTTCCTTATAGCATCACCAATATTATCATCAGTCATATAATAGCAACTTCGTCGAAAAAATTGTTATCAACATCAAAAGCAATAGGATAATAATCTTCTAAATCTCTCAATATAACTGACCTTACTTTGCTTCTCAGGAGTAATCTCACTTCTAAATTTCTCAATATACCTTATCTCATTTTGCTTCTCTGGAGTAGAAAGCAAAGATTAAGACTTTGGCTCCCCAGTGGACAGAAAAAGGACTTAATTTAATATCCACATGTCCTCGTTGATCAGCTAAAGCTCTAGGGGTCAAGCCATGCATGTCTGGTTTGTCAAATATCAGCCCCGAGATCCACAAGGAATTTAACCATATCTGCATTGCCTTGGGAGACTGCAACATGTGACATCTCCTCCGTAATATTGCATTATCTCGTTGAGCAAATTAAGGCTTTTTTTTTTTCAGTGGCAATGCATGCAAATTGACCCACGTCACCATTTTGCAAGGTGGCACCATTTGCTGGCAAGATCTTGCTCGTTGATTGGTGTCTACCTAGCATAGCCTCCCAAAGTGGTACACTGCCATCATAGTCTGCAATAAAATTTAATGGTATGAAGTTAGGGTACTTTTTTATTTGACAAAAAGAGAATAATGGTTTAAAGCAAATTCTTGGTTTTTGTCTTGTATTCATGTAGTGGCAATTTCTACTTGATTTGTAAGGACCTTCCAGCAAGAAACATAGATATCATTGTTTGTTTGTTTTTTTTTCCCCCGTAATGGATAAAATAGCATTACAAAATCAGCATCAATGTGGAAAGAACTTAGTCTTGGATACAGGTGTTAATAAAGGTATCACGATAAATCGTTAGTATGTGTTGTTATATATTGGAACTGCAGCTGGAAGTAGATTGTTCTCTTATAGGAGAAGTAAAGATGAGGGTTCTGTCCTAGTTGAGCGGAATGAAAGTGAAGGAGCATTAAAGAAATCGTATTCTTGGCTAAGGAAGCAACTACTGGCATTGTGCAAATTGACGCACTCAAGAACATAACTTGAAGTCAACAGGAGTAGATGTTCCATCATCTCGGTGGTTTTTCTCTTATATATGTTGTGTGGAGAGAAATAGAGGTTTAATTCCCTTTGGTCTAGTTGCAATCTCTATCGGTACTGATAGAAGGCAAGTAGTGAGGTAGGGTTGTGTTAGGTGCGGGAGGGGTGTTGGGCCAACTTGAGCCCAAGTTGTATGGTCGATTGTTGGTGAGCATTGGCAAGTTAAGTTTGTTAGTGGAGTGCAATAAGCGCACGATAAGAGAAAGGGTCAGAATAGAAGCGGGGGTGGGAAATTCAGTTAGCATCTTGTGAGTGTATTGTGTAAGGAGAGCTGGTAGGATTCTTTAACTCCCTACCTGCACTATACCATTTCTGATTCTCAGACCACCTTGGCCAAAGAACTCCATAGCAATAATTCTTGGTGTTGATTCACTTTTCCTCTTTCCTCTTTCACTTTACTTTGCTTTTTAATTATATGTGTCATGCTAAGAGCCATTAGTAAAGGCTGACGAAAGATATAAATATAACACATGTGGAAAGCCAACAAAAAATCAATAATTCAGAAATTTATTAAGACTACATGACATGTATATAGTCAAGTCGTCATATGTTGGATCCAAACCGAAAAAAGCACATGGCTGTAGAAAATTCTCTAACGTTTAGATTTAAAACTTAGTGTCCTCATATAGAATGATTGGTTTAACACTAATTAACTAAGATAATTTTGTTGAAATCGCTATACAGGAAAAAACAAGTTAGCTTTTATAAGAAAAGGAAATACACTAATATACACTAACCAAATATACTTACTAATCAACTAAATAATGAAGTCATTCTCTATTTATTTAATCATTCATATTGAATTTTGAGCAATGGGACTAATGTCCTGTCTTAGCAGTAATTTTTATATCTAAAAGTGTGTTTGTAAGTTAATATTTTGAAGAGGAAGGGAAGGAAAGGAAATATTTAAATAATAACTATGAGTCCATTTTATTTTTCAGATCCTTCCCTTCCTTTTCCTCTTCTACAAAACTCCAACTCACAAACACCTTAAAAGTCTCTTCATTTTCCAAGATTCTTCAAATTGATCCGTCTTGTTTGAATTTGTTTCCATGCATATAATTATTTATTGTTTGAGTTCATAAATTTTGAATATTAATGTAATTGAGAATTTGAGGAAGTCAAAGAATAAAAGTAAAGATGTGAAAAAAAAGAAGAAGAGGAATTAATTGCATTTATTTCAGTAAAGAATCAGATGAGGGGAAAGACGTATCTACCTCAAATATTGGGATCTGCCCCATAATCCAACAGCATCAAGGCTATGCTCTCTCTTCCCGTGATGCCGCTATATGCTGATTTTGCAACAAGAATACATCAGCATCATAGATTAAAAAAAATAAATAAAATAAAGTGTATTTGATATGAAGGTAAACATAGGAATAAAAATCTTATGGATTAAATTTACAAATAATTCTATTCATAAATGCAATCCATGAAATGTTCACCCTTACTATTACCTGCACACCAAGCAGGGTCTTAAATAACAAGGAAAAATATAAAAAACAGAATTATTCACCCACCAAAGCTGTCTCTCCATCGTCGAATGTTGTATTTGGATTCATGCCAATTTTTCCGTAAAGACACATTGGTAGGTCCGTCTTACCACGAGCTTAAAAAATTCTATGTTCACCAGAACTCCCTTCAATATTGGGTCATTTAGCTCTTTTAGACGCTGCCCCATAAAGACCAAAATAAGTTCACGTACATGCAATCACTGTGTGCCATTTGGACATGCTTTTCTTGATAATTTAATTTTCAAAAGTACTTATGATATACTTTGCTGTGTTTGGAAGTACTTCATTAAAAAATTTGATAATTTAAAATTACCTTTTCTGCAATATGAATAAATTATTTTTATATTAAAAAATATAAATATTAAATATTAAACAAATTTTTTATTTTTAAAAAATAATCAAATAAAAATTCATTTTTAAAACTCATTCAAATAAACCAATATCTTAATATGCAATATTTGAATAAAGCAAAAAATATTTCCAATTTTCCAGACTCTCAATTGTGAGGTCTAAAGATGGTAAATTTACTTAACCGTAACCTTACCCCAGGATTATAGTCATCGTTTCAACCAAATGAAAACAAAATCAACACTAGCCAGGTGAAAACAGGATAGGCATGAATCACAAATGTTGAGCTTGAGTTTGATAGTCTGTTACCTATTAAAGGCTTCATTTTTTGATTGGCCCGTTTAGAAGGCTTGGCCTAGCCTGAAGGCTGTTTGTAAAGCCTGTTAAAAAGGAAAACACCGTATTCCTTCTTTCTTCCTTCAATCCTCCCCTTTATGTGTACTTTCATCACTAGCGGAACAATCGAAATCTGAATGACATCGATAATTTTCATAGCCACAAAAGTATGAATTGAATCAATGAGATCATCCTTCCTAATTCCTCTTCTTCTTTTTTTTATTTTCAAGAAACAATAACAAAAGTAAATTTTGAAAGAAAAAAATATTGGCATTACATATCACCACCAACACAATACCATCAAACTTTCTCATTCAAATTTCCATAATCACACATACAGTAAAAAAGAAAATATAAAAGAAGAAGAATTGAAAAAAAGGGGGAAAAAACCTCAAGGAATGCATCAATCAACAATCCAACTCCAACTTCAACTCCATAATTGATGGCAAAGCTATGTCGTGGAGCAAAGCTACAATGTGTATGGCAATTGGCAACGATATTGCGGCATGGACGGCGAGGCTACGACATTGGATGGTGAGGCTTTGACATTGCATGGCAATGTTGCGGCGTGGATGGCAATGCTACAGCGTGGTTGGTGATGGTGTCAGCATGAATGGCTACGGTGTTGGCATAGACAGTGGTGGACAGGACTTGTGGCATGGGGACTGATCTGCCACTGTGGCTGTAACTTGTTATAGTATTTTATGTTTGTATTTTTATTGTAATGGACGACAAATAAGGTTAGAGATTTTGTTTTAATTTTTAAAGAAAATCGATACACTATCAGTAAGATATAAATATATCAACAGATACATTATGTTATAACTAACCAGCTTGTCTCAATGGTAGTGAACGCTATCTAGATACTTCTTGGACCTAAATTCAAACCTTGGGTGAAGCAAGTTGAATTTTTTAGATTATAAATTATATATGGGATAAATAGGCTGACCTGACAGACTTAGTAGGCTTTGCAAAGAGCTTAGGCTTGGTCTCTTTAAGTATACAGGCCATAAAAAATACTTGAGCCTGGCTTAATTGTTAAACAGGCTAGACCGCAACCCCTGGTAGGCCGCTTAGCCTATTCCCATCCTTATTAGCCACCAAAAAAAAATGTGCTTTTGGATATTTATTTTCTAGATGAAATAAAGGTTTATGATGCTATGCATACTTGAAGGAAGTTGTTCATGATTACACTTCTGTCTCCATCATAGGCCTGAAGAATGTTCAGGAATGCAGTACATTTAAGCCTCAATAATTGGCTTAATCACCTTGTTAAAATTGTGAAGAACTGCGCCAATGCCACTCTCCAACAACCTGCGATCAGCTACCAATATTTAAATTTAAAATTTCATATCATATAGTCCAGCAGGCAATCTTATTCGCCATCCATAAGTAACAAACATGCCTGTTCAATCCTATCTTTAAGCACTAGCAAGTCCTGTAAATTTATAAAGACATTAGAAACCACATTTTACAAGATTGTTCAGGAGAAAATGATATATAACAAACCAATTTTGTCAAGTGTGAATTGCAAAAATTTGGATGCTTAGAATACACAAAAATAAGTTGGATAATTAATTACGATAGCTCCTATGACTAGTATGTAGAAAATAGAAAGGTAATCATTTTGCACAATCTGCTTTTTGGTGGGAAATACTCAGTCTTCATCTTTGAGACTTTTCATAGTTGAATAAAGAAAAAGAAACCAATGCAAACTAAAGATTAAAGATAAAATATATGTAATTATTAATTACAAATAAAATTGTGCAATTACCAACTAAAAGAGTATATTATTTGAAACCCCACGAAACAAGTAGACCTTTTCCACCAGAGAATAAAAAAGATGATGCAAAATGCCTAATCTGATGGCTTGGAGAGCATCAAGCATCTCTTGTTGCGGCAAACCCTCTGAGGCTATTATAAACTTCAAGAACGAATGAGCAAACAAATGGTCTTGCAAGTGAGCAGGCAATTAGTTCCTTTGAGCCAGAATTGATGCAGCTTGTATGGTGTCTTTCTGAACAATAATTATAAACAACGCTAACTCACTCAAAAACATGCCTTGGTTATTCAAATTAATGATTTCATTCATAACAAGATAATTTACTTACAAAATGTCTCGTTATAGTTTGACTTGTTTCATCAGCAAATCCGCTGCACGTATTACTAATCAAGCATTTCTTTAATCCCAACTTGAAGAGCATACAGAAGATCTCGCCTTTGACCTCGCTCGGTGTAAATCTCCATAACCAACAATGATTAAAATAGCAATAGACTATTAAGTAGACGTCAGATATCTTGTCCACAAACTTTGCCGAAAAATAAAAAAAATTTACGAACGAAATATTTTAAATAAAAAACTAATATCATAATCAATTGTAATCATCATAAAATTATTTTTATTATCTTATCCTATATAAATTAGAAGATAAATTTACAAAAATGTTAAATCAACAAAATCCAAGTATGTTCTAGCAAGAATATTATTTGATATATAATGTGTCCTAAATTTGATACTAACTAAATTAAAACACTAAATATGCATCCTTTAACCGGCAATAATATTCACCTCAAGAACAAAGATAATACCTGGAGTCTTTGGACGACAATGGATGATCTTCAGGAGTTGTACTCGATTTTCCAATAGTAAGACTTAGGGGCTGTGTAGCTGCAACGCACTTTGCTCAAGCTATCTGATGGAACTATATTTTTATGATTCTCTTCTCTGCAGTAAGCTTTTTTGTCCTGCCACCATATGATTGCCAATTATAAAGTCCTTTCAACCAAGTTATCGAGGAAAACATGTATTCAATCCTAAGTTTCCATCCGTAACCCCAAAAATAAAACAAAAATTTGATTCAACTTTTCAATAATTTACAAAAACCTAATCAAGGCAATCAAGAACAAGAAATATTCAATTACAATTGTGTTTCTTCTTTCTTCAACACGAGAAACGGCGAATTGTATCGATTTGGGAGAATAAAAAATATCAAAGAGCTGAAAAAAAGCAACACGAAAAAGATTGGGAGAAGGATGGTGAATAGTAGCTGTTTATCTCGACGATTTTTCATAGGTTTCGAATGGCATTACCGGCTAAAACATAGAAACTGAAGGAGAAGGATCGAAGCAAAGCTCTTTGAAGAAGGCCATCAATTGAGATGAGAGAGACCAGCCGCCATGGGATTCTCTGTTCTGTTCAACATTGATGCGTATCTCGGGACTCATTTGCGCTCGGGACCAAAATGCATAATCCAGAGTTGTTTTCAATCATCAATAACTTAAAGGAACTAGCGCAGTTTGTCAACTCAACAATTACCTTTCGAGATCAAAGGGAGAAAGAGAGAGATTTAGCTAGATGATTTCAATTAGATTAAGCGCCTACCATTAGGCCAAGCTTTGGAGATAATTGTAAAGGATAAGCTTTAAAGTTGATAATATTAGTATATAATATCATATTCCAAAATTATGTACTTTTTATACATAACTTGTTAATTTGTATTTTTATGTGTTAAATTGCTTGAAATGATAATTTATATGATATTTTATGCAAATTCTGGTTAATTGAAACCATTTTCAAAGCTCTATGAAGTATTTTTGGTATGCTTTTCATGTTTGATCTATCTTGTCAAAACCAGCAACTAGTGTTCTTTTGGGAAAAACCAACAACTAGCTTGTGGTTGCTGGAAGTGATTACTGTTTGTCTCTGATTTTTGTATGATGTCTCAAGCCTCATGCTATATTAAATAATAAGGGCAAATCTGTCTTTTATTACTTATTAAAAAAAAGGGAGGAACGGGGGATGGTAAACACACGCTCTCTGATCTCTCACTTCTCTATCTTTCTCTTCTTCTTAAATTTCTAAACCCTCATACCTCATCTCTCTCTTCTCTTTCTAAGTTTTTAAATTTCTAACCCCAATCCCCAAAACAAGGAAACATACTTCAAGCCACTAGCATGCCTCTCACTGGCTCTGCACCATCATCAATAGCAGCATCTCTCTCTTTAGCGAGTAGCAGCGACCACATCACGCAGTGCATATTTGCAGCTGCATATGACGCCACCTGCTCTACCATCACACGTCTCACTAGCGTTCATCCAAGTCCATCACCACTGCAAACATCTCCTCTGTCATGACTAGCGTTTCTACATGATTTGTGAGTTGTCTGGTCACTTGAGCTCAAGGCTCTAAATTTTTTTTGTTTGACAATATGGAAGAATATCTCTTGGTCTTGCTATTTGTGGTGTTATGATACATATATGCTTTGGATATTTTGCTGAGGTGTATTTTGTTTAGTGCTTTTGGCTGGGGACCATCATTTTATCTTGGGCCTATTGCATTACTGTGACAAAAGTAGGTTGAAAAAGTATTTTATATTCTATTGGACACTGACTATTGACACTATGGTTAAAAGTATTGTGCTGGGAATTTTTATATGAAGGTGTTCTAGTACAAAATTTTATGGATGCAATCTTTATCCACTAAAACTTCTATCGGGTTGTGTTTTTGTTCTTTGAAGCATGGCTTGATAATGGAAAATTGCTCTAAAATTTTTTTGAGCATAGTTTGAGTTGTGTGTTGGAATTCTAGAACCAATATTATTGGCTTATTCATCTACTGTGCAATGCTCGTGAAATGGATATTTGTACACCCACATCTTGGATTGAACCTCTAATTTATCCATTAGCTTGTCTTGTTCTAGAATTAGATTCTAAAGCTTGTGGACAGGACATGCCTATAGTTGAACATGTTATTTAGTGTGATTAGTATCATTTGATTGTGCTACCACTAGGTATTACGAGGCTAGTTAACTGTGCTGAATTCTTTAGGCTGCAATTATGTGACAAGAAAATTAGAAGCATGTTTACAAGAGTGGTTTTGATGATGAATTACAAAAGATAAGATGTGGATAAGTTTTGGTGGGTTTTAGGGAAAATCAACCGTGCTTAAAAGGCTTCTCAAATTGTAATTTTTTTTTCAATTTTTTTTCAAAAAAGGGCCTTCTTAAACATGCTATAAGTTCTATAATCTGAAAAGAATGCTCTGATATTTATTTTGGCATATCCTAATCATTTCACTATATTTTTTTTTATTAAATCTTATAATTATTATGCATATTACATTTGACCTTTTTGATGCTGAAGGGGGAGAAAGGATAGATTTACCAAATTGGAGCATGATTTTAAAGGTATTCATAGCAATAAAAAGAGACTCATGGATTAAAGGGGAATATAGTGACTTGTCAAAGATCAATAATGAAGTCATGGATTGAAGGGTAGCATAGCAAATCATTAAAAATTAAAGAATTCATGAACTAAGATGAGCTCTTTTTAGACTTTTAATATTTAATTTCTTTAAGTATATCTGATTATGATGATAATGCTGCCAACTCTAATTATTATTGATTATAGGACATATGATTTGATAATTCATAAGACATATGAATTGATAATTAATTGCTTCTAAATCTTCCAATCATGCTCAAATTGTTTATAATATTTTATAATTGGGTCATCATCAAAAAAGGGGGAGAATGTTAGATATATAGTTTTGATGATGAATAATAGAAAATAATTGCTAATTTGTTGCTTCTATTAAAAGAGAATACTATACTTAATAGTTTCCTTATTTATCCTAATAAATAATTTCTTTATTTAAAAACAAAAGTTCATTATGAAATAAGTGGTATCAGAGCAAAGTTATAGGTTCAAATCCCCCAGCTGACACTGGGGGGAGATTATTGGCTTTATTTGACCAGCCTCACCTTTAGGATTTGGTGGGCTTAACATCTTGTCTCATGGTGCCCATAATAGGTATAACCCCTTATGATTGATGTGATTCTAAGAAATTATAAGGAAATAAAGTTGCACCATTGCCAATAGCTATAACTTTTGGCCTAGTGGTAGGCGACTAATCCAACAAAAATCATTCTGAATACCTAACAACAGCTAGATCGTTTCGGTTGCTTTTTCTACAAACAACATCTTTCAAGGGAATATTAGAAAGGAGTAGTCAATAATGGAGCTGAATGAAAGAGTGAAAAGATGAAATGAATAGTTACATGCAACCCTATTGATTGGGAGTTTAATGCAGAGACTCTCGTGGAAGTGTTTACAATGATCAAAACATTGTTTGGCACCACTGATGTTGAACTATCTGTGTGCATTAACATCTATGGTAGTTAATCGACAACTATGAGACGTAGGTAAAAATTTACATAACCAAACCTGTGCGCGTCGCGGCTGGGACTTCTACTTTTGGGAGTTGGGATGTTCAAATTGTATCATTTGATCGTTTAGCATTTTTTTGCTTAACACACAGGATAACCAGCCTTCGCTAATCACATGATTTGTTTATTGTTGAAAATAAGAAGTGTCATCTCCCAATTTTTTAATTGAGTTAAGATAATAATAATGATAATAATAATAATAATAATTTTGTTCGAATTTTAAAAATAACTACCTCTCCATCTTTTCTCATCTTCTCTCCTTGTAGAGCTACACCAACCAGGTCTCCGTAACCACTTCCCCTATTATCCTTCTACATATTTGTTACCAAGTCAATCATCTCCTGTACCAAATTTTAAACTTTGCTTGCAACAAATCCGATGTGATCCTAATCTAATAACAACCAACCAGATCATCTCTCTTATTTGTTATCTATAGAAGACTCACCCCACCATGCAGAAAAAAACACACACAGACTAAGGCAGAGACTCACAAACCACAAGCCACCAGCCACCAGCAAGAGAAGCACAGAATCAAGCATCTCAACATCTCCACAAACATCCTTCAAAGACCGTGAGCAAGGGAAGAAGCTTAGGATTAGTTCCATCCAGGTAAATCACTGTCTATGCACCATAACATTTGTGAAGTATATGCTTCTCATTCTACTATGTTATGAACATTCGGTGATTCTTAAATCTTTTCCTACTAAAGAAAGCACTCATCCTCTGTCCCTTTCAAGAAACAAAGCCAAACCCCACTGCCAAAAGCCCTGTTGGACCAACCATCATCTTCACCATCCCACTCAGCTACCCAGTAACTTCCATGGCTGCTGTGCCTCATGCCATGCCTCTCCTTGCGCCGTTGAAATACACAACATAAAAAATAAATAAAAATAAAATGTGCCTGAGTTACTTTTAGTGAGTTTGACTTCTTAATTAAATTTTGATCTTCAACCCTGTTCGTGCATCTTCGTGGCAACCTCTTCAGTAAACAATCTTACGTTGTAAATCCGAAAAGCACCTAAAATCGAGAAAAATCCGTAAGAGTACGGTTATCTAGAATAACTAACTCTTCCTCGGATTCTCCTCCGCCTTATCTCCTATGATTAAGGAGAGGATCTCCTTCACCTAATTATCCAAATCCCTCCTTGCTCCTTTCCTTTGGGTAAGGCAATTCGAAATCCAATCAAATAATTCGCTATTTCAATTGGTATGACAAATTTTTTACGGTAATTGATAATTATATATGTTTTTTATCTTTAATTTGTACTGACGACCCCCTCTTTTATTTGTTCAATTTTTTATTATCAACTATGTAAGGTCTCCTAGACGAAGGCATGGCTGATCCCAACTTTAGAGGTAGATATGTCTTATCCTTTAGCTCGTTTTCACTTAAATGAATGCAATTAATTTGTCTTCATTTTTACTCTTTACATATGTTCTTTGACTCTCAAATGCTCAGTTACACTATTATTCAAAAGTTATGAAATCAAAGAGAAAATGGCTTCATTAGTTGAGTAGTGAGCATATCTGATAAGTTTATGACACATATTATTTATCAAGATACCTTTACTATCACTAACAATAGTATCCGAAATCCACAATTCTTTCCACATTGATGCTGATTTTGTAATGCTATTCCAAAGGCTAGAATTTGCTTCAAACCTTTTTTTTTTTTCAACAAATAAAAAAAAATTATCCTAACTTCATACCATTAACTTATATGACAGACTTTAATCGAAGTGTACCACTTTGGGAGGCTATGCGGTGCAGACGTGAATCAGTGTGCAAGCTCTTGATAGAACATGGCGTTAAATTGCAACATGGTGATGTGGGCCAAGTTGCATGTATTGCCGTTGAACGAAACAGTCTCGATATGCTTAAAGACATAATACGCTATGGAGGGGATGTCACACTTCCTAGTACTAAGACTGGAACCACAGCTCTACATGTTGCAGTCTGCCAGGACAACGTAGAGATTGTCAAATTCCTTTTGGATCGTGGGGCTGACATCGACGAACCAGACAAGCAGGGTAGGACCCCTAAAGATCTAGCAAACATGCAAGCACGTGTAGAGATTGAAGCCATTTTTGAGTCCACTAGGAAGCTTAAGGCCCAATCTTTGCTCCGTGCTCCTGCGAAGAAAAGTAACATAAGGTACCTTGGGAGAGCTACAAATGAGCCAGCAATGCCTTTGTCTCATGAAAGTTCATTGGCAAGAACAGATTGGTCTTGGAGCCAAAGCCATGCAAGGCTTAGAAGCAATAACTTCCATAACTCACCCTTTGAGATGATGTCAACAGCACAAAATAATTTTTATGTTAACATGAGTTATAATGTAAGGAATGGCGTGAAAAGTCCAGTTTATCCGACTAGAGTGACAATTAGTTGCCCTGAAAAGGGTAATGTTGTTGGGATAGTTGTGTTGCTACCTGGAAGCTTTGAGGAGCTACTTGAGCTTGGATATAAGAAATTTGGCGTCTGTCTTGCTAAGATTGTAACCAAAGATCGATATAGAATCGAGGATATAGATGTGATTAGAGATAGGGACCATCTAATTTTTGTCAGTGTTTATCCGACTAGAGTGACAATTAGTTGCCCTGAAATCAGTGACGTTGTTGGGATAGTTGAGTTCCTACCTGGAAGCTTCAACGATCTACTTGAGCTTGGAGCTATGAAATTTGGTGTTTCTCCTGCCAAGATTTTATCCAAAGATGGATATAGAATCGAGGATATGGATGTGATTACAGATGACGACCATCTAGTATTTGTCAGTGCTGGAGAGAAAAAAGCTGAGAAGAATAAGTAAAAACCATAATCCATTCTTCTTTTTTCACTCCAAGTTTTTTTGTTTTTCCTAATAGATTTGGATTCTCTCATGTTGATGTTTCTTTTTTTTCAATCAAGTCGTAATCAAACTTAAGTGTGTCCGTCTAAGTGGCTTTTTATCTTGTGACATGGTAGAAAGTAATCTGTTTGCTGTTTTATTTGGGATAAATTAAACATTAAGGACAAGGGAAATATTAAGAAAGATTAGAAATGTTGCAGATGATACGTAGAGATATGATTCCCTGATTCCATACGAATTTCACGCCACAACAAAAAAAAGGACAAATGCAGAGGAATTTCAGTCATTGGATAAAAACAAATAAATGCAGTAGTCACACTAGCTTGCCAATATGATGATAAAATGGTATTGGAAGTTTTGACAGTATCCGATCGCGTCCATAATCAAAAGAGCTCTTGAAGGTCCCATCTTTGTCCATGATGTTATGCAAAGCCACCCATAGCTGTAAATCACCTGGCAAAGAAATCAATAATTCAAAATAAGATACTTTCTTTATAGGTTTACAAACCACAAGGGGGCAGCTTAGATGTACTCGTACATAAACATTAAACTATGTCTATGACAATATATGGCAATAGAATAGACAGACCCTTCCCGAACAAATTTTTATTTTTTAAACAAAAAAACAAAACGAAAAAAAATGCCAATAAAATTAAAATTCCTAAAGAGGCATTAAATTACCAATATTTTGGCAACCAAAGAAAAGACTGCAAAATTTGAATATCGATATATGACAGTGGCAACTGGCAATGGATACATGCGAAAATTTCATTGACCTAGTCGTGCGTATTCGTGTGAAAATTTTACAGCAGATAATTAGAATCAATAAAAGTTAGATAAATTGGAAGAATCAAAAGATATTTAAGAAATATTCTTTCATTTTTCAAAAGATAATCTTATAATAATAATGTTTTGTAGATAATTCAATATTAATATGATATATTTCATATTTAAAAAAAATTGAAACGTTAATCTAACACATTATTATATTAATGATGTTTTAATTCATAACAATTGAGGTTAACAAAAAGTATTTTTTATCAAAATAAATACATAAAAAAAAGAGAAATAGATAAATTTTTTGAATAAAAATAAAAATAAAAAAGTTGTTTAATCAGTGTGTTTTTTCATAAGCTAAAATGATTAGCATTTTTTAAAAAAAACCCTACAAAAAGTTACATCATAAAATTATTTTTTTTCCAAGTTCAAACAAATGCATATTGTTATAGTTTATGTTGATCATATTGTCATGAAAGAAATTAATAATATGAAGTGTAAATATTAATTAAAGTCTCATCAAAGAAAATATTAATTAAAGTTTAAAAAAATAAAGAGTATTTAAGTAAGAATAATTTAGAAATTTAAAATTATAAATAATTAATGAAGAGTGTAAATAAGTAATTGCGAGTCTCAATAACCACACCCCCGATCATTCCTGTCACAACTGGTCCCCATGAATTAGCTAGTGGCTACACATTTCACCATTCCACGGCCACAAAAAAATTCCTGATAATCTTAGTCCAAATGAAACTGAAAAATTCTCTCATCCTATGTCAATTGCATCTCCTTTCTCCCTTCCATACCGATACCAGCACAATCATAACTTCTAAATCTAATTGTTCCTGGGCTCACAGAACATTAACAACTTTTAAATGTTCATTGATACTCATGTTGACCAAATACTAATATGAAAAGTTCAGTTTAACTTAACAAATAAAAATCTACGGGCTACACGACGTCTTTGCTTGGAAAGAAGACCTATTATGACAAATAACATTTCCTCGCGATGATAACATACGAACAATTGACATAAGAGCTTCTACCCACATGTACGATTTAATTGAAATTGAAGAGCTAATATAACAAATAACATCATCTTTGGGAAAGCTTAAAAATATATTGAATAGGCACCGACCTAATGAAAGTACATTCAATATGAAAGTATATTGAAGAAGTTCGGCAGTCAACAGCCTACTTAAAACTTTGTCAAATCTTCATATTATGAAAGGATAAGGAAGAAAGTCGCGTATTTGCAGTTTGTACGGCCAGAGAAAGTTTGAACTTTAGTTGCAGATGATACGGAGAACATGATTCCATAATTTCAGAAAAATTCATGGGCAAAAAAAAGAAAAAGAAAAAGACAAATGCAGAGGAATTTCAGTCATTGGATAAAAACAAATAACTCCAGTAGCCATGATAGCTTGCCAATATGATAATAAAATGGTATACGAAGCATAGTATTTGGAAAGGATTTTTTTAATAAGAAAAGTAATTTTGGTGTTTTTTTTTATATGTTCGGATAAATTTTTTTAATAAAAATAGAATCACTAAAAAAGCATAATTTTTTTTTGAGAAATTATAACTTTTATCTTCTAAAAAAAGATCTTTTTATAATGTAAAAAAGATGTTTATAAATAAAATAAGATTTTCTAATATTACATCCAAATATAAATTTATTTTACATCTAAATATAAAATAACTTTTTTTTAAAAAAAATCTTTTAAAAAATAATTTTAAAAAAAACTATTTAGATAAGCTCATTCAAACGAGCCATAATCAAAAGGTGTTCCTGAAAGGTCAATCTTTATCCATGATGGTATGCAAAGCCACACATAGTCGCAATCACCTGGCAAGACAAACCAATGCTAAGTAAGATACCTCCTATATAGTTTTACAACCCACAAGAGGGTAGCTTAGATAAACTCATATATGAATATTAATCAATAACAAATAGAGTTTGTTTGGATTGATTTTTTATAGAAAAAAGCATTTTTTTCAAAATAAATTTTAAAAGTATTTGGATATGATTTTTTTAAAAATGTATTTCTAATAAAAAATAAATTTATCAATTTTTTTAAAACTAAGAATACACAGCTTCTAACAAGGCATAAGTAAAAATAATTTTTAACAAAATTATCTTTTAAAAATATTTTTTTATTTTTATTTAAAATTATAATATATGTCACTATTTTCTTATTCCTTGTTAAATATTAACTCTCTTTTCTCATTTTGAATATCTTTATAATTTGATTATAAAAGAAATATTTTGATTTTTTTATCTAAATAAATTTATAAATATTTTTAATAATTAAAAGTACTATTCAAATATAAAATATTTTTTCTGGAAAAAATTAAACAAAAAACCCTTTTTTATGTAAAAGCATTTATCCAGACGGACCTATATGGCAATGGCATAGACAGATCCATCCTAGAATAAACTTTTATTTTTTTAAAATAAAAACAAAACGAAAAAAATTGCTTATAAAATTAAAATTCCCAAGGAGGCCATAAAATACCAATGTTTTGGCGACACAGGAAAAGACTGCAAAATTTTATATGACAGTGACACCGACAACTGAGAGGCCCGTAAAACAGATTTGCTGTTCTCCTCCAGAAATTTAGTAATTTAAAAAAATGAAAGTGAGAAAACGAAGAGGCGCAAAAGGTGTGAACACAAGAAAGAGGCGGAGTTTTGAACCGCAAAAAGAAGACAAGGGGAAAAGGCCGAAGGTAGAAAGGGGATACCAGTGGTGCTCTTTGGGAGAAGCTGAGCCATTAGACCAAGTAAAAGTAAAAGACTTCTCCTAGGTAAGGTTCCTATTGCTTGAACTTTTTTTTTTCCTCTGATTACACATGACTGTCTTTTTTGTTTCACTGCAAAGCACACATGGTAAAGTACCATCCATTTCCAACCAAAGAGAGCTGAATGCCAGAACATAGAGGACCACCCACATCTACCAGAGGAATCATAGCAAAACAAATCCCAAGTCACAACTCACACACATGCACGCATACAATGTAACTAAAACAAACACCCCAAAGAAAAAGTGACATTGTCGTCCGCTCTTAGCACTGCCAGCCTTCAACTCTCGACTGCCTAAGAGTAGAGGTGCAGAGTTCAAGACTTCAAGCTTTTGTCTCTCTCTTTTCTTTTTCCATTTTTATTTTTCTGCCTTCTCTAATATCTCTTGTATTATATTTATATTATATATTAATATATTAACTTTCCCGCCTCATCTCTACTGACGCATTTATTTTTCTTTCTTTTTTTTATTTTTGTCATAAAAAACAAACTTGCAGGTTAAAACGGATTAAATCTTTTTTTTTAAAAAAAAAATTAAGGGTGGTCATGAAATGTAGGCTTAAAACATTGGTTTTCCTTTTTTTTTAAAGCTTTTTTATTAATTGTATTTAAATCTTAAAAAAGACTAAAAATAAAACGAAAGAAAAATAGATCAAATAAATAAAACAATGCATATAATGAGTAATTTGGACAAGAAATCGAGTATAAAATTAGAGGATTGGGCAAAATTTAGAAATTATGCAATGAAGGTACAAAATAAATTGTGAAATCAAATGCATTTTATTTTCACATTTATTTAAAAAAAGAATATGACAAAATATGGAATTCATAATAAAAGATGAAAGGGACAAAACAAAGAATTATTTGACCTTTTTTATTTTCTTAAATGAGTGAAGGAAAGTAGACGGATTCAGGCTAAGAGAATTGAATTGTGTTTTTGTTATTTTTCAAAATATTTAAACACTTAACATACTGAATCAAAAATTAAATGCTGATAAATTATTAAATAAACTCTTAAATTCTTATCATACAAATTTTTAATTATAAAAAATATATAAAATTTATGAAAAATTATTCTTATTACAAAACCAGCCGTTACTAATGATGTGGCATTGTGAATTTGAATTTTTTTTTTCATGTGCTGCATTGGTTTGTTACCCATGAAGTATTAACTACGAAATATTATGTTTATATTTTAGTTAATTCATGTAAACAAATGTACTGCATCGATTTATTTGCCATGAGATATTAACTACAAAATATTATCTTTATAATTTAGTTAATTTGTGCAGACAAATCTTGCTATCATAAAACATTTCTTAAAATTCATTTATTAGTAAAAATTAAAAACATGAATTGTATCAACTCAAGAAACAAAGGCAACATTCACTTTTATCACTCAAAGATACAGAAAATATTAATTTTGATCCATCGAAATTGATGCCAATTTAATTTTTAAATTATGTATACTGACATCAATTTAAACAGCCAATGCAAGTTAACGTTATATTTTCCATTACTCATAGAATGTGATTCAATTTAATAATTATGTAATTCAGCTTATTTTATTTTGTTGGTGACAACATTAGCAAGCACATTGTTGTGAGAGAAGCAAAAGTTTGAGCAAAAAAGAAAGCATCAGCGAGAGAATATTTTTGTGAAAAAAAAATGGCGTCCATATGCGGGCAAGAAGAGCTATTACCCTCCCTTGGCGCCCGAGGTAACCTCATGGTCAACATGCCACCCAGTCCCTTCACTGTACCTAATCCAAGAGTCAACATTCCCCGCAGGCCCTTCACTATATCCCCCCACTGACCCTTTTACAGGTTTCTTCTGAGTATTTTATATTTTTTAAGCTTTTTTATTCATATTATATTCCTTTGACTTTGTCTAGCATTACATGTAAATTTTTACATCTTTCTAATTAAACTTGTTAGCTTTTGTAGGGCATGGAAAATTTTCCTTATCATGCTAGCTGTCTACATTGCTTGGGTATCTCCATTTGAAGTTGGATTCTTTAAGAAACTACCGACACCACTCTTTATTACAGATATTGCTGTCAATGTATTGCTTGCTATAAATATATTTCTAACCTTCTTTGTGGCGTACAACGATGAAGCTACTAACATGTTGATTGATAACAAGAAAAAAATCGCCAAAAGATATGCAAGAAATGGAGTTGTTTTCCTTGAGATTATTTGTACCTTTCCTGCGCTTGTGATTAATATATTTCCTGCACTTCTCAAACCTAACTTTGGCTACATATTCAACATGCTCCGCGTTTGGCATCTTCGAAGAGTTAGTGTATATTTAGGAAAACTGTGAGATTAAAATTATTTCAATAATTATTTATTTATATAATAGTTTTTTCATATAATTGCTTATATGAAAATCAATTTATGTTGAGATGTTTTAGCTGAAAAGTAGTTTTCAGATAATTTGTATTATTTAGATTGTATGAAAAAATTGCTTTTATATAGTAAAATTACTAAAAAATGTATTAAATGATTATTTATATTATATAATATTTGTTATTTAAAGTTAATTTAGTAAAAACATAACAATTTTGAAATAATCAGCTTCTGCTTATAATTATAAACTCCAAAAAATTGCTTATGCTTATAAGCTATTTTTTAATTTAAAATTATCAATTTTAAATTATAATCTACTTTCACTTTTTGAATCAAATATGATTAATTTTTCAAAACAGCATTTTTTCCCCCAAAAAAAAAAATTATTTTACAAGGTACCCAAACATGCACTTAGTAGCCTGTTTTCAAGGTGAAACTGAAACTCTGCTTAAAAATACTATGTATGTCTTTCTTTGTTGTATAACGTCTATCGTTAAATATTATGTTTTTGAGTAGGATGGAAAAAAGCAGAAAGTATAACTATTTCTTTGTTCGGTGTATTAAGCTTATTTGTGCAAGTTTCACAATTTCGATATTGTACTTGCTAAGAAAGAAGATCATTTTGATGCATGTTTAATGGTCTAATTATTTGAGTGATTTCTTTAGGTTACCCTTTTATTCCGTTCATTATGCTGGATGCCTTTATTATCTTATTGCGGCAAGTTACCATAATCCCAAGAGGACATGGATTGGAGCATCGAAGGATAATTTTCTTCAGCAAAGCTTGTGGACAAAATATGTAACATCTGTTTACTGGTCCATGACTACTTTATCAACCGTTGGTTATGGAGATTTACACCCAGTTAACTCCACGGAAATGATTGTTGACGTCTTCTACATGCTCTTCAACTTGGGGTTAGGGTCATGTTTGATTGGCAACATGACCAACTTAGTTGTCCAAGGAGAAAGTCGAACCAAAAAATTTGTAAGCAAATTATTTTTTGTATGACTGAATTGACAATTTTGAATAATTAAGACATATTTATGAGTTATTACTTAAGCTATTACATTTTAATGTTGTTTATAATTAATTCGCAGAGAGACGCCATACAAGTTGTTTAAAATTTTGCTCAAAGGAGCCAGTTGCCTGCTACTTTGCAACACCAAGTGCATGAACATTTGTACATGAAGTTTAGAATAGACTCAGAGTGGTTGCAATAAGAGATACTCGATTCTCTACCTAAAGTCATCAAATCAAAAAATTCACATCATCTTTTTTGCTCTGTGTTAAATAATGTCTACTTGTTTCATAGGGTTTCAAATGACTTATGCATTCAATTGGTAATTGCAAATTTGCTTTTAATTGATAATTACAATTTATTTTTTTAATCTTTAGCTTGCATTAAGTGTTTATTTTTTGTTTGATTCAACTATGAAAGGTCTCAAAGATGAAGGCTGAATTTTTTTCACCCAATGAATATGTTATCTTGCCAAATGAAACCCCCACTGATTTCTACATTCTGGTCACTGGTGTTGTGGTAATTGTCCAACTTATTTATGTGAATTTTAACCCTCCAAATTTTTGTATTTTACAGTTGACTAGGTTGATTATTATATAACATGATATTTTTCTTGATCTGGAACAATCTTGTAAGATGTGATTTCTAATGTCTTGAGTAATTGACGGGACTTGTTAGTTCTTAGGAATGGGGTTGAAGAGGTAAGTTTGTTACTTATCCATGACATATAGTTTACTTGATGGAATATATGACATTAAACTATAAATTTAAATGTTGCAAATTGATTGCAGGCTGTTGAAGTGGCAAATGCTGGTGATCTTTGCGGTGAGATTGGTGTGCTTTGCTCTAAGTCACAACCCTTCATAGTTCGAACAAGACAATTAAGCCAGCTACTGAAGATAAATCGTAGTTCATTCCTCAATATTGTTCGAGACAACGTTGGAGACAGAACCATAGTCATGAACAATTTTCTCATAGTACGTTTAAGTGAATTGCCCTTTTGTTTTACTCAAATATTGCTTATCTTAAGATATGAGTTTGTCTGAATGAGTTTTTAAAATAAATTTTATGTACTTTTTAAAAACGTATATTGTAATATAAAAATAATCTATCTATTGATATTATATAAGATAATTTTAAATTATCAGTTTTTTAAAATAAACACTTCCAAACACAACAAAGTATAATAGAAGTACTTTTAAAACAGAAATTATCAAGAAAAGCACATAAAAATGGCAAACAGTGATTGTATGTAAGTAGACGTATTTTGGTCTTTGTGGGGCAGCACTTGAAAAATCGAAGCAACCCAAACATGGTGGAAGCTGCTTACCCGATCATGGAGATAGCATTAGGACAAGTTAGCTCGTGATAAGATAGACATGCCAGTGGCAGTGAGTCTCTACTTTGCAGCAGAAGGAGATTATGACTTGTTGTTATGTCATTTGTTGAAAGGGGGCCTGGATCCAAATGAATACAACATTAATGGAGGGACAGCTCTGGTGGGTGAACTGTGTTTTTGATCTTCTAGCTATCATCTAAGTTCTTTTAGTATGTGGGGCTGACTTATTCTTCTTGCTAAATCAGCATATAGCAGCATCTAAAGGGAATGAGAAATGTGTCTCGATTCTAATGGATTATGGGGCGGATTCTAATATTAATGGTAGATGCCTCTTGCCCCTTAGTTGGTTCATTAATGAAATAAATCTAATTAATTCTTCGTTATTTTTATCTATACTTTTATTCATTGACTTCTTCAAAATCTCAATTTTTTTCAAACCATTATTTTGAATTGGGGATGACAGACAGAGATGGTTTGACAGCTAAAAATCTAGCTGACCGGCACGAACATGAAGGTATTAAAGCCATTTTCAAGTCCATTGAGAAGTCTAAGGCTTTGTCCCATGAAAGCTCATCTCAGGGAACAAATAGGTCTTGGAGTGAAAGCTGTCCAAGGCACAGAAGCAAATTAGTAGCTGACATAGGAGAAAAAGGACAAGAAAAGTAGAGTTAGTCCAGAAAGAGTGACAATTAGTTGCCCTGAAAAGGGTGAAGTTGTTGGGAAGGTCGTGTTTCTACCAAGAAGCTTTAAGGAGTTACTCGAGATTGGAGCTAAGGAATTCAGTGTCTGTCCTGCTAAGGTTTTCCTCCAAAATCGGGGGAAAGTTGAAAATATACGTTTGATTAGAGATAATGACCATCTTGTATTTGTCACTGCTGATTTAGAGTCCAATATTCCTCAGAGGCAAAGTAATGTAAAGTGCCATGGGAGTTCTAAAAGTGAGCCAACTTTCTCCCATGAAAGCTCATCTCAAGGAACACATGGGTCTTTGGGTGAAAGTTGTGCAAGGCCTAGAAGCAAATCAGAAGCAGGCATAGGAGACGAGGACCTGAAAAGTAGAGTTGGTCCCAAAGAGAGTGACAATTAGTTGCCCTGAAAAGGATGAAGTTATATGCTACTACAAGAATATGGTTTTTTGCAATGCAAAATCTGATGCTGATTAGACTAGTTTGTAGGATAGCACAGAGGTGTAACAATTATGTCCAGATCGTTAGGGGCACAATTTGTATAATTTTGAGACTAATGGTTCCTGTAATGTCCTGATTTGAGCTGGTATATTGGGTTCTTTTGGCACAACAGTGGGAGGGATTAGTTGCTCGAGTATGCAGAAATGAATGTAGTCTTCTAGCAATTGTGGGGAAATGAATTTTGCTTAGATGTATTTTTAGGCCTTGGTGGTGTGGTATTGCAACTGTTCTAAGGTTTGCTTTTGTGCGTCTAGTGACATTATGTACTGCTATTATCCTATATATTTAAAATTTTAACTCTATACTTTATCATTCAATGCAAAAGTTGTTATGCTCAGGATTTCATATAATTCTTATATTAAGCCATATAAGCGTAATTGAAGCATGTGCTAATTAGTGTTAGTTATCAGTTGCATTCAGTTACTTAGCCAGTGCTTATAGTTAGTTGGTTACAGCACTCATCCATCTCATCCATGTGTATCATACTTGTGTATAAGCTTGTGATCACCACTGTACAGATCAGAACATTACACGCTAATGCAAGATAGTTTGCTCATTCGCGCTAACAATTAGCATGCTTCTAATACACCTATATGGCTTGATATCTTAAATACTGAGGATCATCCATTTCATATTGATAATATTCTCGAAGGAAATGAAAAGATTTTCTCCTCGAATGATACCATACAGTATGTTGTGAGCTTCCCATTCTCCGGCTTCGAAAGTTTTAGACTTCTAGTTTTCTGTTTTTTGAATCCCATTCACTTATAAATATATACATATTGAAAAAATAGAAGTATAATATATACATATATAAATTTGGAATCTTTACCAAACTATAAGGGTGGCAATTACAACCCGATCCGTGGATATCCACCCCACGCCACCTCCGGTCGGGTTAGGTTTTGAACCCGTCCTGCAACGGGAGGGGTTTGGGCAAGGTAGGGTTTAGGCTCGTGTTCAAGGCAAACCCACCCTTACCCTACTTGCACCCTATATATATATATATATATATATATATATATATATATATATATATATATATATATATATATATATATATATATCACTCTAATGGTATGTCTGGTATGAGAGTAAAGATAGATATAAAAATTTCATGAATTAACTTAGTATGTAATTTTTCAAGTAAAACTAATATATGAGTTTTTATTTCATTTTTAATCTCATATCAAACGTACTCTAAGTACAAATTAGATTTTAAAATAATTTTCATCATAAAAAACTTTAAAATAATTTTTTAGGTATTTAAAAGAAGTAACACGTAGGGGTGGGAAGGTTACGGTTTAGAGTGGGTTGTTTGCGGATAGGGTTCGGATTTTGAATGTTAAAACCCGCAAGTAGAGTAGGGGCAGGTTGATACTTGCTCAATAGGGTGAAAGTCAAGTTCGGGTCGACTTAAAACCCGCCCCATTGCCACCCTTACCAAACTGCAAGCAGTCAAAAATTATAGAGAACGGTGTTGACTTGTTGGCATGATCTCTACTCTGGTAAAGTGACAACATGAAGGTGTAAATAGGTTGCAGCATCAGTAGTGGTGGATTTTCAAATATTTTTTATGATGACAGTAGGAGTGATGCAGAATATGTCCTTTAAGTGGTTTTGTGCCATCAATTGTTGTATTCTGGTTGGGAGATTCTCAAAAATCAGGTTGGTGAAGATCAATAGCCGAGATTGGAGGCAGCTTTGGGTTGATAAACATTTCAGTGTCAATGATTTGAAAGCTATTGGAGTTTTCCTGCTTTGGTTAGATGGCAACCTATTGGCTTAACCAATAGACAAGAGGAGTGGATGCAGAATGATGGATCTCTCTGTTATGGAGCAACCTCACTGTTTCAACCAAATGAAAACAAGATCAACACCAGGTCACAAGCATCCTATGTATTATCTTGTGACGAGCAAAAAGCAGAAAAAATGTGCTCCTGGATATTTATTTTCTATATGAAATGAAGGGTTATGATGCTATGCATACTTGATGGAAGTTGTTCATGATTATACTTCTATCTCCATCATAGGCATGAAGAATGCTCAGTAATGCAGTACATTTAAGCCTCAATAACTGGCTTAATCGCCTTGTCCTAACCGTGAAGAATTGTGGCATATTGCTAAGCACACCAATTTCACCAAGAAGATCACCAGTTTTTGCCTCTCCAACAGCCTGCAATTAGCTACCAATATTTAGATTTAAAATTTCATATCATATAGTCTAGCATGTAATCTTATTTGTCACCCATAAGCAACAAACTTGCCTGTTCAATCCCATCTTTAAGCACTAGCAAGTCCTGTAAATTTATACAGATATTAGAAACCACATTTTATAAGATTGTTCTAGAGAATATGTTATATAACAAGCCAATTTTGTCAAGTGTGAATTGCAAAAATTTGGAGACTTATAATTCACAAAAATAAGTTGGATAATTACCATAGCTCCAGTGACTAGTATGTAGAAAATAGAAGGGTCTTCATTTTGCACAATAACATCGCTTTTTGGTGGAAAATACTTAGTCTTCATCTCAAGACCTTTCATAGATGAACAAAAAAAAAAAAAAAACCCAAAGCAAATTAAAGATTAAACTAAAGTATATGTAATTATTAATTACAAATAAAATTTTACAATTACCAACTAAAAGAGTATGTCACCACGAAACAAGTAAACCTTTTCCACCAAAGAATAAAAAATATAATGCGAAATCCCTGATATGAGGGCTTGGAGAGAATCAAGCACCTCTTCCTGCGCAACCCTGCTGAGGCTATTCTAAACTTCAAGAACAAATGAGCAAGCAAATGGTCTTGTAAGTGAGCAGGCAATTGGTTCCTTTGAGCCAAAATTGATGTAGCTTGTATGATGTGTCTCTAAACAATAATTATAAACAAAACTAACTCACTCAAAAACATGCCTTGATTATTCAAATAAATGATTTCATTCGTAACAAAATAATTTACTTACAAAGTGTCTTGTACTAGTTTGACTTGTTCAACGACAAGTAAGGTGCTCGTATTACCATTCAAATATTTCTTTAATCCCAACATGAAGATCATATGGAAGATGTCACCCTTGACCTTATTAGGTGCAAATCTCCATAACTAACAATGATTAAAGTAGTAATAATCCATTAAGTAGACGCCACATATCTTGTCCACAAACTTTGCCGAAATATAAAAAAAATCATGAACGAAATATTTTAAATAAAAAACTAATATCATAATCAATTGTAATCATCATAACATAAATTTTGTTATCTTATCCTATATAAATTAAAAGATAAATTTACAGAAATGTTAAATCAACGAAGTCCATTATGTTTTTGCAAGAATATTATTTGATATATAATGTATCCTAAATTTGATACTAACTAAATTAAAACACTAAATTCGCATCCGTTAACCTGCAATAATATTCACCTCCAGAATAGAGATAATTCCTGGAGTCTTTGGACGACAATGGATAATCTTTAGGAGTTGTACTCGATCTTCCAATAGCAAGACTATAGGGGTTGTGTAGCTGCAACGCACTCTGCTCAAGCTTTCTGATGGAACTATGAGCTTGTTTGAAAATATTTTTGTTTTTTAGTTTTCTAAAACTGTTTTGAAAAATAAGTTTAAGTTCAATTTTCAAAAATAAAAGAACAAAAAACTTTGTTTGATAACTTTACTTTCAAAACAATTTTTTAGTGATAAAAAAACAAAAAATCTGTTTGGATAATTATTTTTAAAAATAAGTTTTACAAGTAATAAAACAAAAAATTTGTTTGACAAATATTTTCTTAAAAGTAGCAAACATACAATAACATAATTTATATAATAATAAATGTAATATATAATATTATCATAAAATCTCAACAAATAAAGTTTTAATACAACTTGATATATTTTTATATTTACAAATCTATTTATATACCATGTATTATATTCTTGTTGCCACATCCAATTTATAATTTAGTCACAATAGCTTGCTTACATTTGAATCAAAAGGATAGCATAGCCATCTTTTGGTAATAGTTTTATCTAGAGATGCTCAAATAGGCTAAATAACAAGCATTTGAATCTAAATTTCCCTCAAATTGTGGACCTTGATAATGATAAGTCACTCTTAACAAAGCAAAAATTAATGATTTCTACATGCAACAAGAAATTGATCATCGAATTATAAATATTTTGTGCATCTTTCAACTTTCTAACAACTCCATCAAACCAAAATGAATCATTGCAAGAAATATCAAGGGAAAGAAAGGAAAATTTAAAAAAAATATATATATATTGAGGAACAAATTTAATCATATAAGTGGAAACTTTAATCATTCTATTCAGAAAGCACAAAGAGTATACAGTACCAAGTGCACGCACTCAAACTTATCATATTAGAAGGGCTATGATTTCCCTCCAAACAAAGAGCTTGTTTGGAAGTGTTTTTATTTTTTTGTTTTCTACAATTGTTCCAAAAAGTAAGTTTAAATTCAATTTTAAAAAATAAAAGAACAAAAATATTTGTTTCGTAACTATACTCTCTAAACATTTTTTTAATGATAGAAAATAAAAAATTTTGTTTGGATAATTGTTTTTAAAAATAAGTTTTAAAAGTAATAAAATAAAAAAAATTTTTGGTAGTTTTTTTTTTAAGTAGCAATTATATATAACATGGATGTATTTTTATAAATAAGATAATATTAAGTTTGAAACATAATTATTAATTTAACATAATTATTTTTTATTATTTATTTATTTAATACTTATTAAAAATAAGAAAAACAAATCAAACTTCCACGCAATAGCTGGAGATGTGCAACGTGTTGTATATATATGGGTCTTAGTGTGTTTCAAACTTAGTTTGTCTACGTGTATTTAGCTACGGAAGAAGTCCCACATTGCTCATGAAAATGTTTTAATAAGCATTTATATATGATGGTACTTAATCGGTAAATACCTTATGGTATTGAGGTAGCATTGTGGATTTGGGCCTTAGTTAAATACACACATGCGCGCCCCGCCCCGTCTCATCTCGTCCGCGCACGTGTGGGCCTGCCAAGCTTTTACTACCCATACGAATTTATTTTTAATTTTAGCCAAAATTCTTTTTTTCCGTTGCAGCTCTTTAATACTTCAACGGCTCTTTTTCTGACCGTTATTCAACGGCTCTTTTACAACAGCTATTTCTTTTGCTTATATAAAGCCTGCTACATGACTTAACATGAAATAGAACAACAACTATCTCTCTATTCTCTCTTTCTGCTACGTTTTCTGTTCCTTCCAAGGTCTGCTGCTCAACGTACCGGGATCATCGTGTGGATGAGTTCCTGTGGAGAGGGCGGAATTAAACCCTTAAGGACAGTGCTTTGCACGATTCGTGATAACCTTATTCTACTACTACTTCTTATTGTTGTTGTTGTCATTTCTATTTTTATTACTTAAAGCTAAAATACTAGTGTTCAACATAATTTTCTACAACACAATGCGAAGGAGAAATGCAGCATCAACTCTCTCATGCATGGGACCACCAAAAAACTCTCATGCACAGGAAACCCACCAGCAGAAGTAGGTGGTGGTAGATACAATAAGGAAAGCAAAACACAGAGAAATATATATTAGGCTATTTGAGTCTTGCCATAAACAAAATTGGGAGGTGTTGTTAGCTTGCTCTAAAGTAACCTTAACCAAGCCCTTTTTTTACCTTCAAATTCCTGAAGCTTAAAACTAACAAGAATAGGGAAGTAAATTATTGGAGCAACTCTTATCGCATTACTTTTTTTAAGCGTTTAGAACCTTAACCAAGCCCTTTTTTTACCTTCAAATTCCTGAAGCTTAAAACTAACAAGAATAGGGAAGTAAATTATTGGAGCAACTCTTATCGTATTACTTTTCTTAAACGTTGAGATCATGGCAGGAGCAGTTGTCTTAGGTTGAAGAGTGTTGGGCTCAAAGAGGATTGATGGGTAGGTGAGAGGCACACACAAAAGAGTTTTTGGAAAAAAGAGAAAAAAGAAGCATTGTATAACAGAATTTCAAAACAATAAAAAATTATATTTATCATTTATGCCACTATGTTTTCAATCTCAATCCAAAACAAAAAAATCAAAACATCTTTTAGCTGTTTTCTGTTTTTTGGTTTTAAAACACAAAATCAATTTTTCTATTTTTAAAATCAATCTTAAAGAAACAATTAAGCAAACAAGTTTTTCTACTCTTTTATTTTTTAAATCAAAAACAGTTTTTAAAAATAATTGCCAAATAGGCCCATATTTCTATGACTCTCCTCTCTGTTGTAAGCGTTTTCGCCTTGCCATCATATGCTTGCCAAGTATAAAGTCCTTTCAATCACGTTATCGAGGAAAAGATGTATTTAATCCTAAATTTTCATCCCCAACCCCAAAAATAAAACCAAAATTCGATTCGACTTTTCAATAATTTACAAAAACCTAATCAAGGCAATCAAGAACAAAAAATATGCAATTATAATTGTGTTTCTTCTTTCTTCAATACGAGAAAGAACGAATTGTATCAATTTGGGAAAATAACAAAGAGCTAAAAATAGGCAACACCAAAAAAATTGGGAGAAGGATAAGAAGAAATGATAGCTGATTATTTCGATTATCTTTCATAGATTTCGAATAGCGTTACTGGCTGCAACACAAAAAGTGAAGAAGGACTGGAGCAAAGCAATCTGAAGAAGGCCATCGATAGAGATGAGAGAGACCAGCCGCCATGGGAGTCTCTGTTTTGTTCAACGTTGATTCGTATCTCAGGACTCATTCATGCTCGGGACCAAAATGCATAACCCACAGTTGTTTTCAACGATCAATGACTTAAGGGAACTGGCACAATTTGTCAACTCAACAATTACTTGCCGAGATCAAAGAAGGAGAGAGAGAGATTGAGCAAGACGATTCCAAACTCATTAATACCTAACAACAGCTAGATCGTTTCGGTTGCTTTTTTATACGAACAACACCTTTCAAGGGAATATTAGAAAGAAGTAGTTAATAATGGAACTGAATGAAAGAGCGAAAAAATGAAATGAATAGTTGCATGCAACCCTATTGATTGGGAGTCTAGTGCACAGACTCTCGTGGAAGTGCTTACAATGATCCAGACAATGTTTGGCACCACTGATGTGGAACGATCTGTGTGCAGTTAATCGACAACCATGAGACGTGGGTAAAAAGTTACATAACCAAACCTGTGCGCGTCGCGGCTGGGACTCTTACTTTTTGAAGTAGAAATGTTCAGATTGTATCATTTGATCGTTTAGCATTTTTCTGCTTAACGCAGAGGATAATTGTCTTCTAATCAAATGATCTGTTTATTGCTGAAAATGAGAAGTGTCAGCTCCCAATTTTTCTATTGAGTTAAAATAATGATAATAATAATTTTGTTTGAATTTTAAAAATAACTACCTCTCCATCTTTCCTCGTGTTCTCTCCTTGTACAGCTACATCAACCAGGTCTCCTTAACGACTTCCCTATTATCTATCCTTCTAGATATTTGTCACCAAGTCAATCATCTCCAGTATCAAATTTTAAAATTTGCTTGCAACAAATCCTATGCGATCCTAATCTAGTAACAACCTACCAGATCATCTCTCTTATTTGTTATCTATAAAAGACTCACCCCACCATGCAGAAAAAAAAAACACACACACAGACTAGGGCAGAGAGACTCACAAACCACAAGCCACCAGGCACCAGCAAGAGAAGCACAGAATCAAGCATCTCAACATCTCCACAAACATCCTTCAAAGACCGCGAGTAGGGGAAGAAGTTTAAGATTAGCTCCATCCAGGTAAATCACTGTCTATGCGCCATAACATTTATGAAGTATGTGCTTCTCATTCTACTATGTTATGAACATTCTGTTATTCTTAAATCTTTTCCTTCTAAAGAAAGCACTTATCCTCTGTCCCTTTCAAGAAACAAAGGCAAAAGCCCACTGCCGAAAGCCCTGTTGAACCAACCATCGTCTCCACCATCACACTCAGCTACCCAGTAACTCCCATGGCTGCTGTGCCCAATCCCTTTGCCTCATGTCATGCTTCTCCTTGCGCTGTTGAAATACACAACATAATAAATAAACAAAATAAAATGTGGCTATGAGTTTCTTTTAGTCGGTTTGACTTCCGATCTTCAACCCTGTTCATAGCGACAACCCTGTTCGTGCATCTTAGTAGCAATCTCTTCAGTAAATAATCTTACGTTGTGAATCCGAAAAGCCTCTAAAATCGAGAAGAAGAGTAGAGTTATCCAGAATAACTAACTCTTCCTCGGATTATCTCCACCTTATCTCCTATGATTAAGGAGGGGATCTCCTTCACCTAATTATCCTAATCCGTCATTGCTCCTTTGGGTAAGGCCATCCGAAATCCAATAAAATAATTCACTATTTCAATTGGTATTAATTTTTTTTCACTGCAATAGATAATTATATATCTTTAATTTGTACTGAGGTTTTTTTTTTTTTGGTATATCAACTATGAAGGTCTCCTAGACGAAGGCATGACAGATCCCAACTTTAGAGGTAGATATGTCTTGTCCTCTAACTGGTTTTCACTTAAATGAATGCAATTAATTTCTCTTCATTTTTGCTCTTTACATCTGTTCTTTGACTCTCAAATGCTCAGTTACACTATTATTCAAAAGTTATGAAACCAAATAGATAGTGGCTTCATTCCTTGAATAGTGAGCATATCTGACATACTATTTATCAAGATACATTTACTATCACACTATCAATAGAATCCGAAATCCACAATTCTTTCCACATTGGTGCTGATTTTGTAATGCTATCCAAAAGGCTAGAATATGCTTCAAACCCTTATTTTTTTTTTTCAACAAATGAAAAAAAAAAAACAATCCTAACTTCATACCATTAACTTATATTACAGACTTTAATGGAAGTGTACCACTTTGGGAGGCTATACGGTGTAGACGTGAATCAGTGTTCAAGCTTTTGGTAGAACATGGTGCTAAATTGCAACATGGTGATGTGGGCCAAGTTGCATGTATTGCCGTTGAAAAAAACAGTCTCAATATGCTCAAAGACATAACACGCTATGGAGGGGATGTCACACTTCCTAGTACCAGGACTGGAACCACTGCTCTACATGTTGCAGTCTGCCAAGACAACGTAGAGATTGTCAAATTCCTTTTGGATCATGGGGCTGACATCGACAAACCAGACAAGCAGGGTAGGACCCCTAGAGATCTAGCATACATGCAAGCACGTGTAGAGATTGAAGCCATTTTTGAGTCCACTAGGAAGCTTAAGGCCCAATCTTTGCTCCGTGCTCCTGTGAAGAAAAGTAACGTAAGGTGCCTTGGGAGAGCTACAAATGAGCCAGCAATGCCTTTGTCTCATGAAAGTTCATTGGCAAGAAAAGATTGGTCTTGGAGCCCAAGCCATGCAAGGCTTAGAAGCAATAACTTGAATAACTCACCGTTTGAGATGATGTCAACAGCACAAGACGATTTTCATGTTAACATGAGTTATAATGTAAGAAATGGTGTGAAAAGTCGAGCTTACCCGACTAGAGTGATAATTAGTTGCCCTGAAAAGGGTAATGTTGTTGGGATAGTTGTATTGCTACCTGGAAGCTTTGAGGAGCTACTTGAGCTTGGATATAAGAAATTTGGTGTTTGTCCTGCTAAGACTTTAACCAAAGATGGATATAGAATCGAGGATATAGATGTAATTAGAGATGAGGACCATCTAGTATTTGTCAGAGATTATCCGACTAGAGTGACAATTAGTTGCCCTGAAATGGGTAACATTGATGGGATAGTTCAGTTCTTACCTGGAAGCTTCGACGATCTACTCGAGCTTGGAGCTATGAAATTTGGTGTTTCTCCTGCTAAGATTTTATCCAAAGATGGATATACAATCAAGGATATGGATGTGATAAGAGATAAGGACCATCTAGTATTTGTCAGTGCTGGAATGAAAGATGCTGAGAAGAATAAGTGAAAACCGTAATTCATTTTTCCTTTTTCACTCCATTTTTTTTTTTATAATAGATTTGGATTCTCTCATATTAATGTTTCTTTTCTTTCTTTTTTTTAATCAAGTTGTAATCAAACTTAAGTATCCAGCTGAGTGGCTTTTATCTTGTGACATGCTAGAAAGTACTCTGTTTGCCGTATTATTTGGGATAAATTAAACATTAAGGGCAAGGGAAAATATTAAGAAAGATTAGAAATGTTGCAGATGATAAGTAAGAATTTGATTCCCTAATTCTATACGAATTGAGAAATATTTAGAAACTTATTTTTTATAAAATATTATATTTACTTACATCTCATTTATTATTAGATAAGAAATAAATTTCACTTAAATAGAATTCATATTCCATTCAATAAATAGGGTATAAATTAATAATATACCCATAAAAAATAATCCCCGTATCACATCTCCTACGAATTTCATGCCACAAGAAAAAAGGGACAAATGCAGAGGAATTTCAGTCATTGGATAAAAACAAATAAATGCAGTAGTCATAATAGCTTACCAGTACGATAATAAAATGGTATAGGAAGTTTTGACAGTATCCTATCGCACCCTTAATCAAAAGAGCTCTTGAAGGTCCCATCTTTGTCCATGACGTTATGCAAAGACACGATAGCTGTAAATCACCTGGCAAACAAATCAATAATTCAAAATAAGATACTTTCTTTAGAGGTTTACAGCCCACAATTCAAAATAAACTCGTATACAAACATTAAACTATGTCCATGACAATATATGGCAATGGAATAGACAGGTCCATACCGAACAAATTATATTTTATATTTATAGAATAAATACAATTACATAATTATTTGTACTTATTTTATATAATATAATTATGATCATATAAAGCAGGTAAATTTGATAAATTGTATTTTTTCCATAATTATAAAGCTATATATATGTTAAATTTGATACTGTGTTCAACGAAAATTTTACTATAAAAATTATCTTATTATAAAAGTAGGTTCATTGAGACACAATTGATTAGTTTAATCTGTAATATTTTAAAATAATAAATATGTTAAGAATAGTTCATATTATATTATGAGTAGATTGTAAAAATTAGTTAACAGAAATTTAAATTACTAATTAAAAAATTGAATTGATAAAATTTTGTAGTGTGCTATAAGCTTTAGAGTTTAATTTTTTTTTAAATTTGATTTTAATTAATCATTATTAGTATAATTTGTAGGTTTGTATCACTCATATAATATAAGTTTTGTGTCACCTTAAAATGCAATTTTTATACTTTATTCATACAAAACATGTTTAATATCACCTATTTAAGGTATCAATATTAGTTAAAAAAACCAATTTATAGCTATGTTTTGGTGCCATTGAAATTTTTAGTTTATTTAAATTTAAATTTGATTTTAATTGATAATAATTAGAATTTGTCTATACAATTTATATATTTACATCACTTATATAATATGTGTTTAATATCACCTCAATACTTGGTCGCAGGGGCAAGGACCGGGGGGTGGGGGGGATAGGGTCTCTCACCCGAGTCAAACACCCGACTCCTTTGCCTCCTGATGCACCTTTGTAGAGGAGCTGACTTCCCAGTATTGTGTTGTGCCTAGTAATGCCTTAGTTATTTAAATGAGACAAGGCCTTTGTGGCCTTTTTGAGTTAGGTCGATTTGGACTTGTCGTAGATATGAATGTTTAAATCTAATTAATTCAATCCAATTAAAATTATTAAATTAATATAATTTAAACTAAAAATTGATTAAAATCATAAAAGTTTGAATTAGATTAAATTTTATTTTTGACAAATTACATGTATTGGATTTAATTTCAGATTCAATTTTCAAAATTGATTCAATCCAATTTAAATTGAATAATATTATATAATATATTTTGTAATTGTTAAGTTTATACTTTTACTTGTAATATTTTTAATTTATTATATAACTTTTTTATTTATGTATCGCTTTCACTTGAATAATATTTTATAAATATTGAATGAGTTATTTTTATTTATTTATTTTATTCAATTAAGTTACTTTTATTTTATAATATCCTAAATTTAAAATTTTATTTTGTCAAAAATCAATCAAATTGACCTAATTCAAAATTTAAATTAAATCTTTTTAATCGAAACTGCAACAAATGATATTATTTGAGGTAGGGTGGGGCGGGTTAATTTTCTTGGCGGGCTAAAAATGTCATCCTGCCCCGCTAAAAAAGGCAGATTGAGTGGGTCAACCCAATAGGTTGAATCTATTTTACCATCCCTAATAAATTGTTTATTTGGTTAATTAGGTATATTGATAATCTTTTACTCTATATGATTATATTAGATTTATTTTATTGCATCTGATCCATTATATTATCTTTATTAATATCTCAACAATTGAAAAAGTTTGGAACATCAGTGGTTAAAACTTTTACCTAACCATGTTAAACATGTCACAAAAGGCGTCACTCTTGTGAGTTCTGTTTCATAATCCACCTTCAAGTAAGTAGTCATTTGGTCAACGTGTTGCTTTCAAAATTTGCCCTACAAGGTGTAATATTTTGGTATGCAAGTTTTAGAAAAATAATAAAAACAATTTCTACTTGTTGTATGGCGAATTATGTTTACAAACGCCACACTCATATAAATATTCAAAATAAACCATATAAATTTGCCCTACAAGGTGTAGTATTTTGGTATGCAAGTTTTAGAAAAATAATAAAAAAAATTTCTACTTGTTGTATGGCAAATTATGTTTACAAACGCCACACTCATATAAATATTCAAAATAAACCATATTTTGATGAATTTATCACATGACTCCTATAAAAAAATTGATAAGCCATATGAAATATAATACTTGTTTAGGTGATATTATTTTGATTGAAAAAAAAAGATCTTTTTTAATAAGAAAAGTATTTTGGTAGTTTTTATATGTTTGGATAAAATATTTTAGTAAAAATAGGATCACTAGAAAAAGCATAATTTTTTTTTGAGGAATTATAATTTTCATCTTCTAATATTGCCTCTAAATATAAATTATTTTTACATATAAACATAAAATAACTTTTATTTTTCAAAAAATCTTTTTTAAAAAATAATTTAAAAAAATCTGTGTAGATAAGCTCATCCAAACAAGACCGTAATCATAAGAGTTTCTAAAGGTCTCTTTGACCATGATGTTATGCGAAGCCACAGATAGTTGTAATCACCTAGCAAAACAAATCAATACAAAGTAACATACCTCCTATATAGTTTTACAACCCACAAGAGGATAGCATAGATAAGTTCATATAAACATTAATCGATGACAAACAGAGCTCGTTTGGATTGGTTTTTTTTTTTTAAAGAAAAAAAGCTTTTATATTAAAAAAGTACTTCAAATAAAAAAAAAGCCAAGTTACTACTTTTTTAAAAGTTAAGAGTACTTAACTTTTATAAAAATATAAGTAAAAGTGATTTTTAATAAAATTATTTTTTAAAAATATTCTTTATCTTTGTTTAAAATTATAATACATATATTTCTTTTCTTATCTCTTATTAAATATTAGTTCTCTTTACTCTTTTTAAATATCTTTTTTTTGTAATTTGATTATAAAAGAAGTATTTTTATTTATTTTTAATCTAAATAACTTTATAAGCATTTTTAATAATTAAAAATTTTATTAAAAATACTTCTTAGATAATGTATTCAAATATAAAATAATTTTTTATAAAAAAATAAAAAACAATTTTTTTTTAAATATATCCAAACGAACGTGTATGGCGATGGGATAAACAAATCCATCCTAGAATAAACTTTTATTTTCCCAAAATAAATACAAAACGAAATAAATTGCCAATAAAATTAAAAGAAGCATACCCTTGTGCCTTTGTACAAGTATATATTTGGTGCCTTTTTTTTTTATTTCTATCATGATATGTTTTTAGAAGAGTGCATATTAAAAAAGTATTATATATATTAGATAATTTTCAACTAATAGAACTTGAAACTCGTATTAAAGAAAAATTCAGAACTTACATCGAGTTCAGCCCTAACTTTTTCATATTTTAAACTTGTATTAAAGTGAAATTCGAAACTCTTATCAAATCCTACCTTAATTTCCTAATTTTGAGAGATTTTTACTGTACATCTTATTTGTGTAATATGGATCACACGTACAAACACACAAATTATGTTTTCATTGGTTAGAAATAAAAAAAGGCACAACATATACAACAACGCGGCTAAATTAAAATTCCCAAAGAGGCCATAAAGTACCAATGTTTTGGCAAGAAAGGAAAAGACTGCAAACTTTTATATGACACTGACACCGACAACTAAGAGCCCCGTACAACAGATTTGTTGTTCTCCTCCAGAAATTAGTAAGAGAAATATTTTTTGTATCATTATAGTAGGTAGATATTTTGGACACCCAGAGATAGAAAAGAGAAAAAAAATTATAAAAAAAATGAAAAAAGTAAAATAATTAATGGAGAGAAAAAAAATTGAGAGAAAATATTGAGGTGTTGGAGATTTTGGTATGTACAAATAACATACCTCAATTAGTAATAAAAAAAATGAAAGTGAGAAAACGAAGAGGCGCAGAAGGTGTGAATATAAGAAACAAGTGGGGTGTTGAACCAAAAAATCAGAAGACAAGGGAAAAAGGCTGAAGGTAGAAAGGGGATACCAGTGGTGCTCTTTGGGAGAAGCTGAGCCATCAGACCAAGTAAAAGAAAAAGACTTTAAGAGAGTTTTCCTGGGTAAGGTTCCTATTGCTTGAATTTTTTTTCTTTTTTTCTCTGATTACACATGACTGTCTTCTTTGTTTCACTGCAAAGCACACATGGTAAAGTACCATCCATTTCCAACCAAAGAGAGCTGAATGCCAGAACATAGAGGACCACCCACATCTACTAGAGGAATCATAGCACAAAACAAATCCCAAGTCACAACTCACACACATGCACGCATACAATGTAACTAAAACAAACACCCCAAAGAAAAAGTGACATTGTCGTCCGCTCTTAGCACTGCCAGCCTTCAACACTCTCTGCGCCCTCCACAAACCACCGCTGAAACTCAGCCCCACTGCAACCACTATTGGGTTTATTTTTTATTTTTTAAATGTCGGGTTTTTTATTTTTTTCTTTTAAGTCATGTATTTAAACCTTGTCCTGGTGTGGTCAGATGAAGTGACTGGGACTAGGAAGCGTGCAAAGGCCAAAGGGAAGGGCAAGCCCAGACAACTTAAAGAGCAATATCGACTCTCTAAGAATAGAGGTGCAGAGTTCTTTTTCCATTTTTATTTTTCTGCCTTCTCTGATATCTCTTTCGTTTGGTGAGATGGGTTGCTCGTGCTTGAGAGGGCGACACAGGGCAGGGATTCTTGGTTTTCTCTTGCCATTTTCGGGCTGAACAAAAAGCAGTTTTTGTCTCTTCCTTTTTTTTTTTTAACTTCTTGTCTGGTATGACGACTAGCGAGTTCGTCAATGTTGCTTCCCACTATTGCTTCCCGCCTCATCACTGACGCATTTATTTATTTTTCTTCCTTTTTTTATTTTTTTCATAAAAAAACAAACTTAAAGGTTAAAATGGATGAAATCTTTTTCTTTTTTTAAAAAAAAAATTAAGGGTGGTCATGAAACGTAGGCTTAAAACATTGGTTTTCCTTTTTTTTAAAGCTTTTTTATTAATTTTATTTAAATCTTAAAAAAGACTAAAAATAAAACGAAAGAAAAATAGAGCAAATAAATAAAACAAAGCATATAATGAGTAATTTGGACAAGAAATCGAGTATAAAATTAGAGGATTGGACAAAATTTAGAAATTATGCAATGAAGATATAAAATAAATTGTGAAATCAAATGCTTTTTATTTTCACATTTATTTAAAAATGGATTATGACAAAATATGGAATTCATAATAAAAGATGAAAAGGACAAAACAAACAAGAATTTGATCTTTTTTTATAAAGAATTATTTGATCTTTTTAATTTTCTTAAATGAGTTAAGGAAAGTAGAGGGATTTAGGCTAAGAGAATTGAATTATGTTCTTGTTATTTTTCAAAATATTTAAATATTAACATACTGAATCAAAAATTAAATGCTGATAAATTATTATATAAACTCTTAAATCTTATCGTACAAATGTTTAATTCTAAAAAATATATAAAATTTATGAAAAATGATTCTTATTACAAAACCAACTCTTACTAATGATGTGGCATTGTGACTTTGAAATTTTTTTCATGTGCTGCATTGGTTTGTTACCCATGAAGTATTAACTACGAAATATTATGTTTATATTTTAGTTAATTCGTCTAAACAAATGTACTGCATCAATTTATTTGCCATGAGATATTAACTACAAAGTATTATCTTTATAATTTAGTTAATTGTGCAGACAAATGTTGCTATCATAAAGCATTTCTTAAAATTCATTTATTAGTAAAATTTAAAAACATGAATTGTATCAACTCAAGAAACAAAGGCAACATTCACTTTTATCACTCAAATATACAGAAAATATTAATTTTGATCCATCGAAATTGATGCCAATTTAATTTTTAAATTATGTATACTGACATCAATTTAAACACCTAATGCAAGCTAACGTTATATTTTCCATTACTCATAGAATGTGATTCAATTTAATAATTATGTAATTCAGCCCATTTTATTTTGTTGGTGACAACATTAGCTAGCACATTGTTGTGAGAGAAGCAAAAATTTGAGCAAAAAAGAAACGAAGCATCAGTGAGAGATATTTTTGTGAAAAAAAAAATGGCGTCCATATGCGGGCAAGAAGAGCTATTACCCTCCCTTGGGGCCCGAGGCAACCTCATAGTCAACATGCCCCCCAGTCCCTTCACTGTACCTAATCCAAGAGTCAACATTCCCCGCAGGCCCTTCACTATATCTCCCCGCGAACTCTTTTACAGGTTTCTTCTGAGTATTTTATATTTTTTAAGTTTTTTTACTCATATTATATTTCTTTGACTTTGTCTAGCATTACATGTGAATTTTTACATCTTTCTAATTAAACTTGTTAGCTTTTACAGGACATGGAAAATTTTCCATATCATGCTAGCTGTCTACATTGCTTGGGTATCTCCATTTGAAGTTGGATTCTTTAAGAAACTACCGACACCACTCTTTATTACAGATATTGCTGTCAATGTATGCTTGCTATAAATATATTTCTAGCCTTCTTTGTGGCGTTCAACGATGAAGCTACTAACATGTTGATTGATAACAAGAAAAAAATCGCCAAAAGATATGCAAGAAATGGAGTGGTTTTCCTTGAGATTATTTGTACCTTTCCTGCGCTTGTGATTAATATATTTCCTGCACTTCTCAAACCCACCTTTGGCTACATATTCAACATGCTCCGCCTTTGGCATCTTCGAAGAGTTAGTAACCTGTTTTCAAGGTAAAACTGAAACTTTGCATAAAAATACTATGTATGTCTTTCTTTGTTGTATAACTTGTAACGTTAAATATTATGTTTTTGAGTAGGATGGAAAAGAGCAGAAAGTGTAACTATTTCTATGTTCGGTGTATTAAGCTTATTTGTGTAAGTTTCACAATTTCGATATTGTACTTGCTAAGAAAGAAGATCATATTGATGCATGTTTAATGGTCTAATTATTTGAGTGATTTCTTTAGGTTACCCTTTATTCTGTTCATTCTGCTGGATGCCTTTATTATCTTATTGCGGCAAGTTACCATAATCCCAACAGGACATGGATTGGAGCATTGAAGGATAATTTTCTTCAGCAAAGCTTGTGGACAAAATATGTGACATCTGTTTACTGGTCCATGACTACTTTATCAACCGTTGGTTATGGAGATTTACACCCAGTCAACTCCACGGAAATGATTGTTGACATCTTGTACATGCTCTTTAACTTGGGGTTAGGGTCATATTTGATTGGCAACATGACCAACTTAGTTGTCCAAGGAGAAAGTCGAACCAAAAAATTTGTAAGCAAATTATTTTTTGTATGAATGAATTGACCATTGTGCATAATTAAGACATATTTATGAGTTATTATTTAAGTTATAAGATTTTAATGTTGTTTATAATTAATTCGCAGAGAGACACCATACAAGCTGTTTCAAATTTTGCTCAAAGGAACCAGTTGCCTGCTCCTTTGCAACACCAAGTGCATGAACATTTGTACTTGAAGTTTAGACTAGACTCAGAGTGGTTGCAGCAAGAGACACTCGATTCTCTGCCTAAAGCCATCAAATCAAAAATTTCACATCATCTTTTTTGTTCTGTGGTAGATAATGTCTACTTGTTTCATGGGGTTTCAAATGACTTATGCATTCAATTGGTAATTGCAAAATTTTGCTTTTAATTGATAATTACTTTTTTTTTTAAAAAAAATCTTTAGCTTTCATTAAGGGTTTATTTTTTATTTGATTCAACTATGAAAGGTTTCAGAGATGAAGGCTGAATATTTTTCACCCAACGAATATGTTATCTTGCCAAATGAAACCTCCATTGATTTCTACATACTGGTCACTGGTGTTGTGGTAATTGTCCAACTTATTTATGTGAATTTTAACCCTTCAAGTTTTTTTTTATTTTATAGGTGACAAGGTTGATTATTATATAACACGATATTTTTCTTTCTCTAGAACAATCTTGTAAGATGTGATTTCTAATGTCTTGATTAATTGACAGGACTTGTTAGTTCTTAGAAATGGGGTTGAAGAGGTAAGTTTGTTACTTATCCATGAAAAAATATAGTTTACTTGATGGAATATATGACATTAAACTATAAATTTAAATGTTGCAAATTGATTGCAGCCTGTTGGTGTGGCAAATACTGGTGATCTTTGCGGTGAGGTTGGTGTGCTTTGCTCTAAGCCACAACCCTTCATAGTTCGAGCAAGACAATTAAGCTAGTTACTGAAGATAAATCGTAGCTCATTCCTCAATATTGCTCAAGACAATGTTGGAGACGGAACCATAATTATGAACAATTTCCTACAAGTACATTTAAGTGAATTACCCTTTTGTTTTACTCAAATATTGCTTATCTTAACATATATGAGTTTGTTTGAATGAGTTTTTAATATAAATTTTATGTACTTTTTAAAAATGTATATTGTAATATAAAAATAATCTATATTGATATTATATAAGATAATTTTAAATTATCAGTTTTTTAAAATGAAGCGCTTCCAAACACAACAAAGTATAATAGAAGTGCTTTTAAAATAGAAATTATCAAGAAAAGCACGTACAAATGGCACACAGTGATTGTATGAAGTAGACTTATTTTGGTCTTTGTGGGGCAGCATTTGAAAAATCGAAGCAACCCAAACATGGTGGAAGCAGCTTACCCAATCATGGAGAGAGCATTGGAGGAGACTCAGGACAAGTTGGCTCGTGATAAGATAGATATGCCAGGGGCAGTGAGTCTCTACTTTGCAGCAGAAGGAGATTATGACTTGTTGTTACGTCATTTGTTGAAAGGGGGTCTGGATCCAAATGAATGCAACATTAATGGAGGGACAGCTTTGGCGCGTGAACTCTGCTTTTGATCTTCTAGCTATCATCTAAGTTTTTTGCATGCGTGGCGCTGACTTATTCTTCTTGCTAAATCAGCATATAGCAGCATCTAAAGGGAATGAGAAATGTGTCTCGATTCTATTGGAATATGGGGCGGATTCTAATATTAAAGGTAGATATCTCTCGCCTCTTAGTTGGTTCATTAATGAAATAACTCTAATTAATTGTTCGTTATTTTTATCTATACTTTTATTCATTGACTTCTTCAAAATCTCAATTTGGTTCAAACCATTATTTTGAATTGGGGATGACAGACAGAGATGGTTTGACCGCTAAAGATCTAGCTGACCGGCACGAACATGAAGGTATTAAAGCCATTTTCAAGTCCATTGAGAAGTCTAAGGCTTTGTCCCATGAAAGCTCATCTCACGGAACAAATAGGTCTTGGAGGGAAAGCTATCCAAGGCAGAGAAGCAAATTAGAAGCAGACATAGCAGAAGAGGAGATGAAAAGTAGAGTTAGTCCAAAAAGAGTGACAATTAGTTGCCCTGAAAAGGGTGAAGTTGTTGGGAAGGTCGTGTTTCTACCAAGAAGCTTTGAGGAGTTACTCGAGATTGGAGCTAAAGAGTTCAGTGTCTGTCCTGCTAAGGTTTTCATCCAAAATGAGGGGAAGATTGAAAATATACATTTTATTAAAGATAAGGACCATCTTGTATTTGTCACTGCTGATTTAGAGTCCAATATTCCTGAAAGGCAGAGTAATGTAAATTGCCATGGGAGTTCTAAAAGTAAGCCAACTTCGTCCCATGAAAGCTCATCTCAAGGAACACATGGGTCTTTGAGTGAAAGTTGTCCAAGGCCTAGAAGCAAATCAGAAGCAGGCATAGGAGACGAGGACCTGAAAAGAAGAGTTCGTCCCAAAGAGAGTGACAAGTAGTTGCCCTGAAAAGGATGAAGTTATATGCTGCTACAAGAATATGGTTTTTTGCATTGCAAAATCTGATGCTGATTAGACTAGTTTGTAGGATAGCACAGAGGTGTAACAATTATGTGCAGCTCGTTGGTGGCACAATTTGTATCAGTTGGAGACTAATGGTTCCTGTAATGTCCTGATTTGAGCTGGTATTTTGGGTTGTTTTGGCATAACAGTGGGAGGGATTAGTTGCTCGAATATGCAGAAATGAATGTAGTCTTCTAGCAATTGTGGGGAAATGAATTTTGCTTAGGTGTATTTTTAGGCCTTGGTGGTGTGGTATTGCAACTGTTCTTAGCTTTGCTTTTGTGCGTCTAGTGACATTGTGTGCTGCTACTATCCTCTATATTTAAAATTTTAACTAATCATTCAATACAAAAGTTGATATGCTCAGGATTCATATAATTCTTATATCAAGCCATATAAGTGTAATTGAAGCATGTGCTAACTAGTGTTAGTCATCAGTTACATTCAGTTGGTTAGCTAGTGCTTATAGTTAATTAGTTACAGCACTCACCCATCTCATCCATGTGTATCATACATGTATATAAGCTTGTGATCACCACTGTACAGATCAGAACTTCACACACTAATGCAAGATAGCTTGTTCATTCACACTGGCACTAACTAGCACATGCTCCAATTACACTTATATGGCTTGATATCTTAAAGGCAAAATTAATACTTTTGCCCTCTAACTTATTTTCAAATTTCAAATTTACCCTCTAATTAATAAATGATTTAAATTTACCCTCTAACTTTTAAAAGTTAAATATATCTACCCTCTTCATTAACGCTGTTTACTATACTAACAAAATAAGTTAACCTAGTATATGATGTGGCAAAAAAAAAACCCTTAATTGAAAAAAAAATTCAAACAAAAAAATGAGTTGGCTCTAAATTAAAAAAATAGAAATAACATGTAGAGTAAAACTAAAAAAGAGTGTCACCATATCCACGTCTTTTTGTGGTGAAGTTTAGTTTCGGCACCTATAGCAATCGGTGCGTTACATTCACAGTAGCATTTGATGCGTTACAAAACTGATCATTCCATAGGGAGAAAAACTTAAAGGAAGAAAAGGAGAATAAGCAAGCAAATCTATGAACAAGTGTTGGCAAAAATCCCAATTGTTAGGGTTCAACTTTAGTGGAAAATCAATCAAGGAAAGGTGGCTCAATCTTAAATCAAGACTTGCAGTAGAAATGTGGTTATGTTACTAATCGACTAAGCCTCTCGCATTTCTAGTTATAAAGAATCGCTAAACAAATCATAGGAGAAAAACACAGGAAATAGTTGACAGCAAAAATGGAAATTTGAGAAGATGAATTAGAAATGCTAGCACGAAATTTGGAAAATGAAACAGGGAAACTCCAACAGCTAATTTTTTATTAAGAGGCATGAGATGACACTTATATCACATTTATCACATCAAATGCCAGGTAAGTTTATTCTATTAACAAAACTAATGGTGATAACAAATAGGATAAATGTGTTTAACTTTTAAAAGTTATAGGGTATATTCGAAACATTTATTAGTTAGAGGGCAAAGTTGAAATCTAAAAATAAGTTAGAGGATGAAAATATTAATTTTGCCTATCTTAAATACTGAAGATCATCCATTTCATATTGATAATATTAACGAAGTAAAAGAAAAGATTTTCTCCTCGAATGATACCATGCAGTATGTTGTGAGCTTCCCATTCTCTGGCTTCGAAAGTTTTAGACTTTTAGTTTTCTGTTTGTTGAATCCCATTGACTTATAAATATATACATACTGAAAAAATAGCAGTCTAACATATACATATATAACTTTGGAATCTTTACCGAACTGCAAGCAGTCGAAAATTATAGGAGAAGGGTGTTGACCTGTGGGCATGATCTCCGCTCTGGTAAAGTGACAACATGAAGGTGTAAACAGGTGGCAGCATCCGTAGTGGTGGATTTTCTGATTTTTTTATGATGACAGTAGGAGTGATGCAGAATATGTCCTTTAGGTGGTTTTGTGCCATCAATTGTTGTATTCTGGTTGGGAGATCCTCAGAAATCAGGTTGGTGAAGATCAACAGGCCAGATTGGAGGCAGCTTTGGTGTGATAAACGTTTCAGTGTCAATGTTTTGAAAGCTGTTGGAGCTTTTCTGCTTTGGTTAGATGGCAACCTATTGGAATCAATAGACAAGAGAAATGGATGCAGTTGATGGATATCTCTGTTATGAAGCTACACTGTTATGGTGACAGTAAGAAGCTGAAATGGATATGAAAAACTCATCCAACATAGGAGATTGCCTTTAGTGCAGTAGCTATTATGTATGCAGTTTAAATATGGCTGGATTCGGTTCTCATCAAGTGATTGAGTTTGACAGACTAATTGGAGGGGCCCCGAACAATCTGATGCTGAGGTGTCGAAGATTTGAGGAGGTGCTGAATTTTGAGGTATTGAAGACTTGATGAGGTGTCGAATTTTGATGAGATTTCTGTTTGAAATTGAATAGCTTAGGGGGTGTTTGGTTTGGTATTTACTATTGTTATTTCCACAAAAAATAGAAAATAGAAGTCAAAATATATTTGTTATACGGTTTTTGAAAATATAATCAGAAAATATTTCCTGAAAATCAAGGAAAATTTGAAAACATCAAATCCAACTTTTCACCTTTTTCAATTGATTGCATGAAAAAGTGCGATGGCGCAATTGTAACAAACAGAGCTTTTATGTGTTTTTGTTTCCATGTCCTCGATTCGAATCTGTATCAAGCAAAGGGTATAATTTTTTTTGACATAATTTTCTCTTTCTTTTGTTAGGCGTCAGATTCGATCCAATGGGAAAGTGAAATTCATTTTTTCTTTCTCCCATTTCTCTAATCTCTAATTAGGGAAAAGCAGTAACCTCTCCCTTAAATCTCAATTATTCTATTACACCTTCTTCCCTCCCCTCAACTAGTGTTCCGCCACTCGCCATTCACCTATCATCGCTCACCGCTGCTCGCCACTACTCGTCGCTCGTGGACGCTCGCCGCTCGCTATTGCTCGTCACTCACCGCTGCTCGTCGCTCGTTGCTTCCCTTCCCTCATCCCTGTTTTCGAATCTCGGTTAGTATGGGTTTCATTTGAGTTTTTGGCCTTTTTTTTTCTCTTTTTCCTCCCTCAACCAGTGTTGACTTCTTACAGGGATACGTCGCTGCTCACCACCGTTTAAAGGCCATTACCACCACGACGCTGCTCACCTCTATTTTGTGGTTTTGTTTGTTTTGGCCTTTTTTTTGGCAGATTCTGCTTGTACTTTTCTTGCCCCCCTTTTTTTATTGTTGGCCGGTTCTGCTTGTTCTTCTTTTGAATTTGCTGCTAGTTCTACTTCCTTCTTTTTTATTGTTGGCCGCTTGCTTCTTTTTCCCCCTTGTTTGCATTTGGTGCCAGGGAGAATGTTGTTGAATTGGGTTTGAAATTCAGCAATTGATTAAAAGTTTGCGTTTAACATATAATGGGATCCGTTTTTGGTTGCATTATGGCACTCCATTCTTGTAATGCTCTTTCCCAATTGCCAATCAATTGTGGGATAACTATCGTCGATGATTAATGACTATTATTTTTTATATTTTGTTGCAGAATGATGTATTTATCTTTTTTCTCTTTTTTTGTATATTTTAGCCAGTTGATAAGTTGAAGTATAACGAATACTGTAATTTTGTGATAGTATTAGTTATTTTGTCTAATTATGTCTCTTTTTAGTATGACTATAATTTATTCACAAATTAAATATATTTCAAATATATTTTATCATTACAAATAATTTTTTCAGTTAAAGTTTTCTTTGTAGTATTTAATTATATAATAATTGATAATCATAATAAAATTACTTAAAAGTAAGTAATTTATTATTTTTCTTTTTTGAAAACAGACAAACTAAACGTATTTCTTAAATTCAAAAAATTTGAAAATAAAAATCCTTTTCAAAAAATAAAAATAGGAAATATTTTCACAAATCAAACGTACACTTACTGTTATAGCAGGAGGGTTTGAGTCGTCTTTTTTTATTACATCTGGTACTGTAGTGTTGTGCTCCACTCGATGTTGAAACTCTTCTTATCAACTATCGAAAATCCCAACCTGTTCATCTAATGACGGTAGTTCTCATTTCTCATCAGTACCCTACTTATATTCTTGTATTAATTATCATAATACAACGTTAATCCTTACTGTTCTTATTTTTTAACTAGATTTTAATTTCAGTTATATGCTGGGTTAATAATATTTTATGCAAAATGCTAAGTTGCATGAAAAGACATTAACACAAATACAAATGACGAGGCTGTAGTTAAACTGGTTCTTTCTTTTAAAGTTAAAAACACATGAAACCGGTTTATTTTGAAGGTTGTACGTAAGGCAACTTTCATTCATTCGCGTTGTATTTCATGAATTCTTCTCTGTGATTCTACATATTTTACTTTTGTATTTGTTTGATTAGGAAATTTCATAAATGACTGGTAAAATCCAAATATAATTTTAATCTTATTCTGCAAGAACGTCTAATTTCTTTCAGCCGGCGGAATCTTCGTGCCCGTGTGCACTTGCAATTCTGCTTGGAAGCTGCTTCATTTTGATGGCATAAATTAATTTACGGGGAAGCGAAACCTTTTAAGAGTGAAGTCTGAAAGTTTATTCAGAATTCCTAGTTTCACTTACAACCAAGAATTTGCTTGTAGTTACTTTTTTTTTTTTTTCTCTTTTCCTTTATTTTCCGTTTCTTATAATCTAAAAATTTTCTATATGTGCGCTTCTGTAGTTGCTATTGATATAGAATAATATTATTTGAATGTGTGTTTGGGACATATTTCTTAGATATTACTAACTTTTTCGATTGAGTTACCAATCAGTTGCAGCATATAAATACCAACTTTTTTTTTATTTATCAATATTTTCAACTAAAGTTACCAACTTATTCTTCTAAATTACCAACTAGTTGAATGCAAAATATTCTATAATATTATACTGCAATTAGTTGGTAACTTAGTCGACTAAGTTGACAACTTTAGTTTAAAAAATTGGTAACAAAAAAAAAAAGTTGGTAATGCATCAAATACATTCATTTTTACGCGTTCAAATAACACAACTCATTGATATATGGTTGGTTATAATTTATACTAGTTACAATACGGGTTATGTATGTGAAAAAGAATAAAGAATCTTAAAATATATTTTTCAGAAATTCTATCTTTTATTTCATATTAAAAAACTATCTTTTATTATACATTAATTATTATATAATTTTAACCAAAAAATATAGTAATAAAAAATAGAAAAAACTGTGCATCTTGAAGGAACAAATTTAATATTTTTTTGCTTGTACATTATTTCATAATATATAAAAAATAAAATTATATTTAAATGATATTTTATTATTTTTAAATTTTATATATAAAATATTATTTATTAATTATTATTTTTAATATATTTAATCACAATTTATGTTAAATATTATTTTTTGGTAAATGTTATTTATTATTTATTTATACATATTTAATAAAATTATTATTTATTCATTTTTTAAATTATTATGTATAGTTATTATGACATCAAATATTGTTTAGTAAAGAGTATTATTAATATAAATTATTTTTATATAATTTGTTTATTAATTTTTATTTACAAATTATTTTATCTTAATAAAATATTAAGAATGGAAGAGTAAATATAGAAGATAATCATGCTTAATTATGCATATCTAGTGTTGATTAAATTATCAATCATTTTAATATATAAATGGGTTTTAATGAATAAGCTTATCTAATACATTATGTCTTCTAAATAACTGATAATATATAATATATTGTATTAAGGTTATCTCCTAATGTCTAATACAACACACTAAACGTGATTGACGACTTGATTAATATGCATGATAGGATAAAATCTAACATAAAATATGATAGTATAAAGTTTAATAGTATAAGACATGATAATATAAGACTTAATAAAGTTTTAATATTATATAGTGTTTGGTGTGTATAAGATAATATATTATATAAAATAATAATGATAATAACAACAACAAATGATCCTTTTATTATCACATGTAGTTTTAATGACAAGCAAATATATAACAAAAAAGTAAACTTATGGTAAAATAGTAATTTTTTTATTAATTACTTAATTTTAAATTTAAAGATAAATATTATTAATGACATATTTATCACTTTTCGTTTATATTTATTTTAACTATTCATGAATTTTAATTATATAAATTTATAAATTTGGAAGTCTAATATACATAATTTGGAAGCTTTACCAACCTGTTCATCTAATCACTATGTTCTCATTACTCATCAGTACCCTAAAATACTTACATATATTCTTATATAAATTGTCATAATAAAACGTTAATCCTTACTGTTTTTATTTTCTGACTAGATTTTAATTTCAGTCGTATGCTGGGTTAATAATATATTATGCAAAATGCTAAGTCGCGTAAAAAAGGACATTAACACAAAATAGAAATGACGAGGCTAGCTAAACTGGTTCTTTATTTTAGCTTTTTAACGTTAAAACACATGAGTTCTATTTCATGAATTCTTCTTTGTGATCCTATATATTTTATTTGTGTAGGTTTGATTTGAAAATTTCATAAATGATTGGGAAAGTCAAAATATAATTTGAAATTTTAATCTTGTTCGGCAAGAACGTGCAATTCACTTGCAATGAAGAATTAGGCAGCTCGTAGGCCCTTCTTGGGAGAGTTTCTTAGTCACCAGCGAAGATATAAATACTTAAAAGACAAAAAATAAAATAAAAGAATTAACTGAAAGGCTAATGCTTTTGTTGAGAGTTTTCGTTGAGTCAATGGTTTTAAGTCAAGGGTTCCATTACTGTTTGTTTATCTCTTTCCCTATTTTTCTCCAACTCCAGCAAGAGCTCCCTATAACCAAAAAGAATTAGCTTGTAGTTACTTTTTTTTTTTATTTTTTCACTCCTTTTCTTTCTTTTTTTTTTAATAATTTTAAAATTTTCTTAGTTTTTCTGTAGTTGCTATTGATATATGGTTGGTTGTAACGTATAACTGCCAGTTTCCGGTTGTCCCTGGAGTCATTTTGCGGAGAAGCCAGAAACCCGTCCCTTATTCAAGGCTTGATTATTTCAATTGCTCGTCCTTCCATTTTAAGAGATTTGTAGTTGAAATATTGTAGTAAAAGTAATATTTTCCAAATAATATCTTGTTCTTGATGATTTTTTTGCTCTTTAGATTTGTAAGAGAAAAAATGGTTTGGTCATTTAACAATGATCTATGATCGACGCTTAAAAAAATGGAAATTGGAGTAGCTAAACAGGAAGACACTTAAAAAAGCGGGGATTATAGTTCGACCTTTTTTTCTGAAAAGAAAAAAAAAACTTAATTGATTTAAATAATAAAATTTATTATGCTTTAGATTTGTCATTTTAATTTCATTACAGAAATCCAGTTAATTTAAACTTATTTAGGAATAGTTTGATTGATTTTTTTTAATTAAATTTTTATAAAACATAAAATAATAACTCAAGGTTCATTGAATTAAATTAATTATTTATATTCGAGCATTAATATATCATCCTAACAATTTACTTAAAATTTCTCCTAATTAATAATTTCACTCATTATAAGCATAAAAAAATGGAGAAAAAGCATAAAAAAAATTCACTCATAATAGTGTGAATTGCAATTTACACAACATCCAAAGATTATTTAATAAATCTGAGTAGGATTTAAATTATAAGAATTTTTAGGCACACTACCGAAGATTTAACATTTTTCCTTTTTGATTGATTTCTCATAATATTTTCTCATCTCATAGGCGAGAGACTAACGCTCCTAGAATATAGTCAGATGCCTATATGATAACCCCTTCCAATGATATTTTTTTCTATACATATAAATCCTGTGATCAAATCCAAAAATTATTACTTTTTTATTATCACAGTATAGGTACTCTTTGTCTACTTATATGTTTATAGTACAATATATTTTACTACTCAAGCTATGTTATATATATATTCTTCATTAATACATCGCAAAAATCATTATGATAAGGGGTAAATTAGTAATGCGCCAAGAGAAATCGGTAAAAGAAAACGTTGATACACTTCTTGATAATGGAATCTGTAGACGACTAATAAGGGATGTCTTACTGTTAATAAATAATAAAATAACTAACAAAATTCTCGTTAAAATGTAATTTGTCAAATAAAAATTCGATTTTTATTTGACAATCATACAAAATTATACAAACATTATTTTTTATAGAGCAAGGATAAAAAAAATTGTATCAAAATTAATAATATTCTCACTCATATTAATACTTGTTGGTGGATTCAGCATTTCTTTTTATTTATATTTTTATGCAGTTTTAATTTTCTTTAGTTTAAAATAATTATTTAAAAGTATACTAATACTCAATTGGAAAAGTTTAAATATACAATAAAAATGTTAAAAATCATATATAAATTTAGAGTTATTGGCTCAATTAAAAAACTAATAAATAATTAGTATTAAATATTAAATATTAAATTAAGAACAATAAAAAAACAATTTTAAAATATGATAAAGTTCGTAGTGTACATTATAAAGTTAGGTAGGCTCTCTAGAGATCTAATTAGTCAAGTTTGGATTAGGGATAACTCTAATTGCATTGTGGATCCTTTGTATTTGGATTCTGGTTTTGAATAGACTCCTTCACCGATAAAAAAAAAAAAAATTGTGGCTAATGTACACTATCATTTTAATTACATTTCATTTTTAAAAATATCAAACCTATTAACTTTTAAAAACAAAAACCAATCTTCATATTTAAAAAAAAAATGAAAACCAATCTACATCAAAATTTTAAATTTTAATTAATATTTAATTTTAATACTTTATTCTATTTAAATATTTCTGTTTATATCGTATAAAAAAGTGGATTTTACAACGGATTTGAATGTGCTATTTTGAGTAAAAAGGATTTCTTTAATAAAATAAATACTTTTTTATGTTTTGTAACATGTTTAGGGTTTTGTCTTAAATACATCGTATCAAGTATGGTACATGATATACCTAATAATGCACCATACACTTACTTTTACCGGCATTCAAAAAAATGTGGCTAAATCACATAGCTCACTCTCTTCTTTCTCTCCCTCCGCCATCTCGTCTCCATCTTCACCGTGCAATCCACCATCAACACCAACGGTCTCGCATCGCCAAAACAACTCATCACCGACTTGAAGCGACTAGGCAAGCTCTGGTTTGGCGAGTTTGAGGGGAACAACTCGTCATTTGAGATGGGCTTTCACACACTTTTGAGCAAAACGGCACCGATGCTAAAGGAGGTTGTCCTCCTCCAAGCGTGTGTAGTCACTACCTCCTCGCTGGTCAAGGGGAGTGATTCCAACAGCTAATATCAACAGTGGTGAAGCAATGGTGTTGGACGACATTTGTGGCGGCACAGCATGGCAGCTCCCTGGTGACAAGGATGATGGGGTGCGGTGGTCGTGAAATGGTGGCGGTCTGGTGCTAATGACCCGTGATGGGTCTAATGAAGGGAACGTCCGGTGGGGTGGGATGGGGTGGTCCGGTGATAGGGATTTTGGGAAAGGAGAGCTAGGTGGATTACAACACTGGTATAGGGAACACAATGAGGGTTCAATCCGCACCCTCCAGATCCTAATAAATGGTGTAGATTAGGCTAGGAATATGATGCATCATTTTTCTTTCAAATGGTGCATCAAGCACCTTAGTTAACAAGGTGCATGGCAGAATGACCCCATGTTTAGACAAACTTTTTTTTTTTTAAAAAAATAAGTACAAAAAATTCTTTTTAGAATACAACTCTTTTGGATTAGCTTTTAAAAAATATCTTTCCTATATTATTTTTTAAAATGTAAAATATAATTTATGTTTGTATCTAAAATTAATTTATATTTAAATATAATATTGAAAAATATTATTTTATTTATCCTTACACAACTTTTTTATGCTATAAAAAAGATACTTTAAAGATAAAAAATATATCTTCCAAAGTTCTTTGATATACATTAAAACTGTCGAAATGGGCTGGCCTGACCCATTTGTGCCGAGTCACTTCGGATGGACTATTTTTTAATTAGATTTGATTGGATTAAGTTAGATTTGATTGGATTAAGTTAGTTTTGAGTTAACAAAATATTATCCCAACCCAATTCGTTGCGGACCATGGGCCAGGTGGTCAAGCTATTAACTTTTTATTGTAATATATATATATATATATATATAATCATAAAATGGGCAAAATAAAAAGAAAATGAGCATAGGCGCTAAAAGCCCAAAACTGCGTTTCAGTTTGTCGCAACGTACTCCTCCTCCCCCCCCCCCCTCTCTCTTTTTTGGCCCTATATGTAACATAGCTTAAGGGATGTCCATAAAGATTGCAAACTCAAATATCATATTGTATCATGAGGTGTTCAAGAATGATTTGAACAAATTATATCTCAAGCCCATGCCTGCAATTGAAAATTTAGAGGCAAAATTATGTATCTTGAAAAAGTATGTATATTAAATATTATTAAAAAAATATTTTTAATACAATAACTTGATTTTTTTTAAAAAAATTATTTAAGTAAGTCCAATTTGGGTCAGGTTAAATTAAGTTGAGTAAGTCAGGCTAAATGTATTTTTTACTCTTATTTTTATAACTCAGTCCAACCATTTTTTTAGGTTATTCATACGTTTATGCTTCTTTAATCGGAGCCGTAGGTTGGTTAAATTAGGCCATAGTCTTCTACTAGACCTTAATTTCTTTGATAGGTTACCAAATTGTGTATCTTTGGATTTCTTTGCTATTGTATCGGGCGTCGTAGTCCGTGAATGATTCTTGTGCAGTTGTTTCCTAGCTTCAGCCCCTTGTTAATAAAAAAATATATCTTCCAAAAAAAATTTATGCTTTCTCTAGTAATTTTCTTTTATTTTAAAATTCATCCAAACATATTAAAAAAACATAAAATCACTTATTTATTGATAAAATATATTTTTCTACTCAAAATAGTACATCCAAACAAGTTGAAAATTTTAATATTCTAAAAAAGATCTTTTTAATATAATAAAAAAATTTTAAAGATAAAAAATATTTTAATGTTATATCTAAACATAAATTATATTTTACTTCCAAATAAATTGAATTTTACTTTTTAAAAACCTTTTATAAAAATATAATATAAAAAAGAACTTGTTTGAGAAATTCATCCAAACAATCCTACTAGTGTGAGCCATATAAAGATATTTTACCCTAAAATCATATCCTTAAAAAGATTGATTTTGAGCACTAGTATTATCATAAAATCATGATTTTAACAAAAACTAAAAAAAGAAAAAGACAAAATTTTACCTGAATCATAATTCAATACTTGAATGCTTATACAAAAGATTTCAATCTCATTTTAGGATGATATACTTCATGATTGTTTAGCATCGCTGATATTATTATTATCATGGGACTGCGAGTCTCGACGAACCATTAATCGTAGCGTCAAACACGACTAAAAAAGCATTCAAAGGCAGAAGTGATGAGGAAATTTCCGACGTAACTTATTTCCGTTTCCGCTTTTTGACTCTATCGCAAACAGTCTAAAACTGACGCAAGCCGTCAAAAAAATATTCCAAAATAAAATAAAACAAAACCCAACAAATTTGCATGTATTCTTTTTTGATTTAATTTGAATACACCGTCAGTGTAAAAAACTTTTACACAGACATCCAATCATATCTTGCCACATCAGCAAAGGTCTTTGATATAACCACCCACTACTTGAATGGTCATGCAAATGGAAGGTTTTGATTGGATGACAGTGTAAAAAAATTTTACACTGTCAGTACATCCTAATTACACTCATTCTTTTTTCTCAAAATATAGTAATAATTGAAATCCGTACTTCAAACTCAAACAAAACGTAATTTAGAGATCAAATTGAAGGCACCTTCGGGGTAGTTACTGTCTTCTTTGGATGAATATCTTTTTCACACACTCTTCCGAGTCTTTAGCAACCACAAATGGATGCTGTGCATCATACCCTGCACGTAAAGGCAACTTTTCATATGTAAAGACCACACGGCCAATTAGCATCAATTCAATAGTCATGCTTTTTTGTTTTTTCCCCAAAAGTAATTAACGAGAACCCCAAATGAACAAATCAACGAGGAAGAAGAGCAAGACTTTACTGTTGAAATTCTATGTTGATCAAGGTGGCAGATGTGTTGGCAATACTCCCGAATGCCTTGTCGGACAAAACCAACGTGGTGCCGGTAGCCGACGGCGGCGACACTGCGGAGGCGGCGTAATCAACTATCTTGATCTGAATGCTCTGGTCGGGAATGCAAGTCCTCGGTTGCTCCGCACTGATGCACCTCACCAGATACTGCCTACCACATGCCGCCCCATTGTCCCATATCCCATCTCCCGCCGCCGCAAACAAATTGCTTGACGGGAACTCTGTCGCTTCGCTCCCATAACAACCCGAAGCTATATGACATATTATAATATGTGTGCGATTTAGCTTTTATATATATATAAGACTTCCTTAGATGTCAATGTTGATGAAAATAAGTTAATAACAACGAGTGGTGCATGGAAATGGTTCTAGCTAGAGATTAATGAAGATGCATAAAATGGGGTACTTTAATTTTGATGAAATAGGGTACTTTAATTTTTAATATATGCATACTTACGTAAATATGGAGGGGAGTAACTGGCAGCGGTACCAACGTCAGCTCTGCAGAGAAGGGGAAGATGGAGAGCTAGGAAAGCAATGAAGAAGGACGATAGGTGAAATGTTGCTGACATGATCCTAGCGTGTCTGTGGATTGATCAGATCAGATGCAATCATATTGATGTGAGTTAGGCAATGAAAATGGAAAATAAGAGCTCTCGTTATTTTCTCTTTTTATTTTATTTTTTTTTGGAACGTTGCACTTGACCTTTCTTAGTTCTTATCTGTTATTGTATTTTGCGTTCACAATTTTAAGTCGCGTCAATGTTTCGATACAATAGTTGTTATTTGAATCCCTAAAGAGGGTGTCCACCGATATAGTAGCATCGTTCACCATCGACATTCAATTTCATTTATTTATTTTTTAAAAATATTTTCATGTCAAATCACACGATTGTCATCAACTATATTGCGACAACCGGTGTACATTTACTATTTCTCTTTCGATATCAATTAGAATGGTCCCGTGGGCCGTGGGCCAGTGAGAACGCGGTTTTAAGCCGGACTTGATCAACATAATTAATGGGACGACGCTATACAAGGAGTTCCGTACGTGAACTAAAATTATTATTAAAATTAACAAATAAAAGTATATTTATTTTAATATTATCTGATTAATTAAAATTAGGATAAATTTTAGAAATTTAATAGTAAATATATTTTTACATTTTTCTATTTTAGAAACGATCTTGCTTAAAGAAAACTTTTCCCTTGATAGGTGCATCCTCCGTTGAAGAAAAGTTTGGGATTTAACAGAATCTGAATAAATTTCAGAAGCTTCCCAAGACCCACCATTACCAGAACGTTGACTTGGAGCGTCGTATAAGTTAGCTCAATTTAATTACACCAACTAAGACCCTTCTTGATTGATTGAATTCATGAAGTTGAAAGAAAGGGATTTGTAACTTATCATTTTAAAAGTAAGAAAATATTCCGATTTTCACACTTTAATGCTAAGCAATAAGCAACAGATTTGGGTAAAAAGGTTATGGCTCGTAATCATCTAGTATAATTTGCTATTTGCACCAGTTAAAATCAAGTATTTCATAATTAAACATAAGTTCATGAAATTAACAATGATATGAAAATTTGACATAAATTCTTGATCTGATCGGTTGAATCGACAACTAGTTCCTCGGCCGGTCTGGCCATTGTCCAAAAATGAAAAATTGAAAAATTAATAAAAAATTGGTATGATGAATATTGGTTCACATGATTTAACGAATTTAGTTAATTTACTCCTTTTTTATTCAAAATGATGTCACAAACCTTGCTTAATCACCAATCATACCAAGATTAAGAAGGAGTATTAGACATCTTATTTTTTTAAAATCGTGATCAAAGATATACTTTAGTTATCTTTTACTCTTTTAGAATGAGCTAGAGAGACAAGTTTATCAATTTCACTTTAGCTTCGACGCTTGTCGTACAAAGAAGCACACATGGGTATTTTAAGTAGTCTTAAGATTTACTAATTCTTAATCTAAGTAGAGACTGGAACCATTATAAATAATTAGTTATTATTGTGGCATATATTTGTTTTATATTCCAACTCCTCAAAATAAATTATTCTACATCACAAAACATAAGCATAAATTTCTTTAAAATATTTTTTTAAAAAATAATTTTATTTATATATAACTAATATATTAATATTGAGTTGATGTAATTTATCAGTAATATAGATTATGCTGTTTTACTTATGATAAGTTTATGTATGTACACCTTTTTTTTGGCCTTTTAGAATCTATTTTTATCAAATTTCAAATAATTTTACTTTAGATTTGTATTTTTTATAATTTAAATTTATTTAATTAGTATATAAATAATTGGATATATAATTATATATAAAAACAAATATCAATATAGATTAAATTTTAATCTAATTCAACCACAGTCCAACTATAATTAAACCTTAAACCATTAAACTTTAAATCAGCTCCTCAGCTAATTTTTTGACCCATTCGATTTTTACAACTTTAAAAAGTAGTTCAACAAGTCTGATTAAGAGTGTGTTTGTTTAAGATTTTTTTAGGCAAAATATAATATTTTTCATTAAAAAAATTACTTTCATATATTTGGATAATTTTTTTAAAAATAATCAGAATTTTAAAAAAATCTATTTTTATTTTTTTTTTGTAGAAGATGAAAAAAGTAACTTTTAAAAAAAATCAATTTTTAACTATATATAAAATTTAAGTTTTCAAAATCATTTTTTTAAAAATATGAAACAAACGCACCCTAAATATAGGTTCATGAGAGTGTGATTATCAACCTCATCAAAAAATTAGTAGGGATTGAGCTTCGCGAAAAAAGGTTAGTCTCCTATCATATAGTGAACTATGGTTTGGATTTGAGTTAAAAGAGGTTTTTATATTTAATGTTTAGTCGTATTCCAAATATAATTGTCTCTAATAAAATATACTTAAAAAAAGAGAAAGTAAAACTATATTTTAGTCTTTGAAAAAATTTTATTTTGATATTTCAGTTCTCAAAAAATTAAATATATAAACTTTAGTCTATAAAATTTTTTAATTTTAGCATTTTAGTTCTTAAAAGATTAAAATATATAGAGTTTAGTTCTCAAAATATTTAATCTTCTAAAGACTATAATATTAAAATAAAATTTTTTCAAGGATTAAAATATATGTGTTTAATTTTTTTGAAGACTAAAATATATATATTTATTCTTCTAAGGACTAAAATATTAAAATGAAAATATTTCAAAGACTAAATGTATGTATTTAATTTTTTAAAAATTAAAATATTATAATAAAAATATTTTAATAACTAAAATATAGGTTTACTCTAAAAAAAAAAATCAAAATCAATCTCGTTGTAAAATTTGAAGTCCTTATAGTTGTTGCAAATTTGCAAAGGGCTAATTCTCTTGTGGGCATGGTCAATAGTAAATTTTGTGAATTTTTGTATATTTATCAATATTTTATATAAAATTATCATTATTTTGGATAAAATTATAAATATATTATATAAAATTATTAATATTTTTAATAAAGTTACCAATATTTAAGTAAAATTACTAACGCTGATAACTCTACAATCCACTAATAATTTTATCTAAAATACTAATAAATTTATTAAAAATACTGATAATTTTACCTAAAATACTCATAACTTTACTAAAAATAATAATAAATATATAAAAATCTACAAAATTCACCGTTAACCATATCCGGCAGGGAAGGTCCCTCTGCAAAGACATTACCGTTAATCCCGGTTGGCCAGCTTTATGATGTGACGCACCGATGTATGCTGCCCGCAATCCATGCTCGTGTTGTAATAGTCCCCAGCGATGATGGTTGTACCAGCTTGAAAAAGAAACATAGTAGAGTAGAAATTCGCAAGTCATATTATTATTATTTTGGTAGAGCGAGTCATATTATTTTGTTTTGTTTAGTAATAATAATTATTTTTTTTCAAAAGTTTTGATCGAGAAAGCACATATGCTAATATAGACACTTGAAAGGACACAGGTATAGATTTATAAAATTATAGATACAGACACGGCGCATATATATATAAAAGAAAAATTTATAATTTATAATGTTATATTATAATATTTTTAGATATTTATAAATGTTAAATTATTAATTTTATTATTTTTTAAATCCCTCCCAAAAAATAGGGAGCATTCTTAATATATATTATATATACTTTCTATGTCTCTTCTAAAAAATATGGGATACTACTTTTATTGATATTTCAAAAAAAATTCCTAAATAAAGTTAAGTTCTTGGATCTTTGATTTCTTTCTTTATCTATCAAATAATTGAGGAAAAAATATTAGATCATATCTTAATCATGTCAAAATCGTGTCCTGATCGTGTCCCAATCTTATCCATGTGATACCCGAGCTGTATCCAACAGCTAAAAATAACATTTTTTAAATGACATATATAAGATTATATGTCATATATGTGTCATAATGATATCTAACACATATCGGTATCCCACTTATGTTGAGTACATCGACGCCATCAAATTATTGTGTCAGTGCATCATGGATTTTGATGATACTTTTCTACTCATGTAGTATTGCTCTTCACAAAAATATTTTATCTTTATTTTTTAAAGTAAACTTACGAATTCTAAATTAGCCAACTCTTTTCAATTGTTTTAAAATTTTTCATCTAAATTTCATATAAAAAAATTTGTCTAAATTATTGATATTTGAAATATATTAAACTCTAAATAATGTAGTCTAAATTGAGTTAACTTATTATATAAGTAAAACTATTTTACACTGTCAGTATATTTAAATTAAATTCACTTTTCTATTACTTTAAATAAAATATAATAGTTGTCGAATGATATAAAATGAGTTTAATTTTATGTATTGATAATATAAAGTAATTTTATACTATCATCTAATAAGAATATAAGAAACTATTATGTCATGATGGATAGTTATATAAATTTAAATTTAAAAAACACAACCTGAGATATTCTTATATTTCTATTGAATGATTACGAAAAATTATTTTATATTATCAGTGCATAAAAATTAAATTTATATAAAGTAATTATCATTTATTTTTTAAAATTAATAAATATGTCAAATCATATTGTTACAAATTATGACAAATTGGTGGCTTACATTTTCTTTGAAATAATATATTATATATAATATATTTAGTTTAGTTTTTAAAACTTTAAAATTATGGTTTGAGTAAAAATTACAACAAAAAAATTGTTATCAAGATCGTAATAAGACTTGTACAAAAAAAAAAATCATAAGAAGGCTTTTTAACAGATTAATTTTGGAATTTAATTCTAATGCACTGATTATCGTCAATTATATTTTGTCATATCAATAAATATGATTAAGTTTTATATCCACTACTTGTCATACAAATTGAAGGATATGATTGGTTGCTTGTATAAATTTGTTTTATCTTATTAGTATATCAAAATTAAACTCTGAATTTTGAATGATTTTTGAGGTAGTTATAATAAAAGTCAATCATTTTTTAATGATATGACTAGTAATAATTAGATTGCTATATAAAAATAAATTTATATTAATAATATATTAAAATTAACTTAAACTACATTACCCAAAAAAAAAAAAATCTAAACTAGCGGATTGATGAAGTGCCTACAATATATATATATATATATATATATATATATTATTTTTATATCCTTTTTCTTTTATTATTCAACTTTCTTAATTTTCTTCCATATATAGTCATTTTAGAAATATCAAATTTTAAACATTAAATTGCAGGTGAAAAGAGGAAGTTAACATCATAATGACAAAACTAGCCAAAAATTGTGATGAAAAGATCGTTATTCCTGCCCAGCACTTTTCTATAGAAGAGAGATATGGTAATAGCAACTTGCAATGCGGTACGCATGTGTAGCATCTTTCGGAACCTCAAGAAAAAGCCTTTTTCAAAAAAAAAAACCATTACACTTAACAATCCAAACACATAATAAAGTTAGGCCTAGGCCCATCAAGAAATTGGACCTTGGAGGTGTATGGTTTATCCATGTCCATAATCTCTTCAAATCCAGAGGGCCTCCTAAGACTGCGTGCTAAAGATCAGTCATGTCGACCCAAAAATCCAAAAATGACGAATTCATATCATGAAGAATCATAGGAAAATTAAAATGAAAATGGATCTACTTACTTTAGGTCCTAATTTGTGGGGTGGTGGGGTCCACATCCATTCACCATCTCCTTCCATTCCCGACGCAGTACAAGAAGGCAGATCAACACCCAACATATCCTCGCCTCGTGCCTACTGCCCTTCCCGGACAAGCCCTCCTGTGTTTCTCTTCCCTTCACTATCAATTTTAATATTATTAATTTTGTTACGATTTGGTTTCCCTTGTTCCTTTTGGATCCAAATTCGTTCCACCTTTTTCAGCTCACTGGGTTAGGATTATTAGGAGGATGATGTGTGTGGCCTGCAATTTGTGCATTCACTCAAATTATCTCAATATCATCAGTTTATAGTGTCACTGAATTACAATACACCGAATTAGTTTCTCTAGCGTTGTAATTAATCACTCCCCTCACAAACTCTACAGCGATTGCCCTTTTCTGAATCGTAGATTTAGGGTTTCTATAATCTAATCTTCTATACTCCCATTTTTTTTTAAAAAAAAATGGTGAGAACCATATAAATTTTCCTTTTTATCTTTTTGTTTCGGATCTTAACCATAGAATAGGCTCTAGCTAGTGTTATATTAATCGCTTTGGAAGATGGACAAGAAAAAGGTGGCGGTTCCTCTTGTGTGCCATGGCCATTCTCGCCCAGTGGTCGATCTCTTCTACAGTCCTGTCACCCCTGATGGTTTCTTCCTCATCAGTGCAAGCAAGGGTACTCTCTCTCGCCCCCACACCAAAAAAACATCATCTTCCCTTTTTTTTTTTTAAATGGCTATAAATTCAGGGTATTCAATGCTTCTCATATTTCAATTCGTTTAGAAATCATGATTTTGTGTGTGTGTATAAATTGAATTTTATTTTATGGATCTGATTTTGGTGGCTGGGGCTCAGACTTTGATTGCAAGATGCACATTAGTGTCTGTGGATGGATGACTTGTTAGGTTGCTTAATATATAATTAGCTCTGATATTAAAATTTTTTTTTTTTTAAAAAAAAACCCATTTTTGGGATGTTATTGCAACCGCAAGCACAGTTACATCACGCATTTTCTGGAGCAACATACTGAGTCTGTTCTGTTGATTTTTTTATGTGAATATGGGTGGAAGATGATGGTGTGATGATATGTGAGTTTTGCTTGTGTTTTCAGATTCTAGTCCTATGCTGAGGAATGGAGAGACTGGGGATTGGATTGGAACATTTGAAGGGCACAAAGGTGCGGTGTGGAGTTGCTGCTTGGATACTAATGCGTTACGTGCCGCAACTGCTTCAGCTGATTTCTCAACGTATGTGATTATTATTATTATTATTATTATTATTATTATTTTTCATCCTTGTACATTAAGCTTACTCACTGCTTTTGACAATTTGGTGTTGCTAGTTGGCCATTTAGCTCAGAGTGACTTGCCTCAACAAAATGAGACTCAATGTTAAAGTTCATTCAATGTACATGGGTTACATCCCATTTAGTTGAATTCATAGTTCTGGTTTCCCTTATAACCTTGTTCCCCTATTTGCATTTGCCTTCTTTCACACTGTTGTTGGCCTATGTTATGTTATTTTTGAAGCATGGACGCTGATATGGCCATGTGACACCGCATGACATTGAAGTGAGAGACACACTAAATTTTGAAAATTGTAAGAGACAGACATGACATATACAATTGTTAAAAAAAAAAAAAAGATTTATTAATTCATAATTTCATATATGTAAGTGTTACCCTTGCCTTTGTCAACATTTGTGTGTGTTTTTTCTTTCAAATTTTAAATTGGCTTGTTCATACTGTTTATCACTCTCTTAGAGTCGATTTCTTCTTTTAAATAAAAAAATGAATGCATACAAATATGTCATCAGTTTGCCATATAAGATCACAGAGACGTGTGTGACACGTAGGCATTGCCCTAAAATGGTGTGTTTGTGTTTTATAAGTTGTTAGCTTATTATTATTAATTTAAAAACTTGATCATGGGTTGTGACAGTTGTGTTGATCAGTAGTGTTGGCTGCTCGATTTTCCTGGTCTTGTCTATTTTTATTTTATTACAAACTTGGCAAGTTAATGATCGCATATAGCCAAATATTGTTAAATCTTGTCTTTTAGTTATATGTGAGAGTCACACTTGCATTTGCCTTTGTTTCAGCATTGATTGCTATGTGCAGTGTGATCATTTTAGATCCAGCAGTTACTGCAGTACACTATGTTGTAGTGATTGTAGTGCACTGATTAAATGTTTACGGATCACCTTTGGTTTCACGTGCAGGAAAGTTTGGGATGCCTTAACAGGAGATGAATTACACTCTTTTGAGCATAAACACATTGTTCGAGCATGTGCTTTTTCCGAGGTAGATTTGGTGATGTTGTTATTTTGATTCTGATTACTATGATTGATGTTGATATCCATTTCTGTAAAAGGAGAAATGACGTACAACTTATAAAAAGACAGAATTAAATGGACACACACAAACACAAATGAAACTTGAAAAAAGGGGGAGGTTGGATAATAATTTTGGAATTTGTAAGCTGAACACAGAATAATTTAGTAAATCCTAATGCCAATATTACAAATAGCTTGATTGGTTTTATGACTTTCATTCCTAGCTCCAAGGATCTATTTTTCCAAATTTCAAATAGATATTCTATTGTGGTTTTAACCAAGTTTTTATGTGTACTCTTCATTTTAGAATTTCTCCTTTGTTCGGCATCTCTTCTTCCACTTTACTTTCTATTTCATCTCACTATTTACAAAATATGTTTACCATCCCCTACCACTCCTCTCATGTGGAAATAATTTATATGTGTCTGGTGAAAATTCTTTCTCAGTGCCATCTGTATTATAGATAATTTGAAATTTGGGGATATCATCAATAGGTGTTCTTCATCTCGGTCTTGCCTATAAATGCTTCATTTTCATATGCATTGATGCTATTTGTATATCTGGGGCCAGGATACGCACCTTTTGCTCACTGGGGGAGTTGAGAAAATTCTCCGAATTTATGATCTGAATCGGCCTGATGCACCACCCAGGGAAGTGGATAAATCTCCTGGGTCGGTCAGAACTGTTGCATGGCTGCATAGTGACCAGACAATATTGAGTTCTTGTACTGATATGGGAGGTGTCAGGTACATGCCCATTAACCCATTTGATGCTGAAAGCGTGTCTTGAGTTGCAAATTTTATTCATCAGCTTTCTTGTTTGAATTTATAAATCTAGCAAATATTGGATGCTATATTTTGCACTGAATCTAGTTGATTTCACAGGTTATGGGATATAAGAAGTGGTAAAATAGTTCAGACACTTGAAACCAAGTCATCTGTTACAAGTGCTGAAGTGAGTCAGGATGGCCGTTATATTACAACTGCTGATGGTTCGACTGTGAAATTCTGGGATGCTAATTAGTAAGTTCCAAGCTCTGTTGGCCAATTTCGTCACCAAAATATGCATGCATACATGGTTCATGATGTTACCTTTTGTTTTTCAGCTATGGATTAGTGAAGAGCTATGATATGCCTTGTACTGTGGAATCAGCTTCGCTGGAGCCAAAGTATGGGAACAAGTTCATTGCTGGGGGAGAAGACATGTGGGTTCATGTGTTTGATTTCCATACGGGCAATGAGATTGGTAAGTTATTGACCATTAGTTCTCTTGATCTTCTTGTGTTGTGTGTATAAATCTTTTGATGATTTATTTTGATGGCAGCTTGCAACAAGGGCCATCATGGTCCTGTCCACTGTGTCCGTTTCTCTCCTGGAGGGGAATCATATGCCTCAGGTTCCGAGGACGGAACCATCAGAATATGGCAGACAGGTCCATTGACTCATGATGAATCGGAGGCTTTACCCACAAATGGATCAATTGAAAAGGTGAAGATAACTGCAGATGAGGTTTCCCGCAAGATTGAGGGATTCCATATTGCAGATGAGGGGAAATCCAAAGAGAAGGAAGAGGCAGGGGAGGAATGATGCTAATAATCGCTGATTTTGTCTGGCAGAGTGTCGGTATTACATATATCAAGTGCCTACTTATATACGTGATAGTAAACTACATTTTGTAAACTTTAGATTGTATTGGACATTTACCGAATTGAACGAGCCTGCCCCAGAAGCTTTATGATTGCTTTTCTTTTCAACTCTATTATGGGAGTTTTTGGGATATAGTAATGACGTGGTATACTTGTTCAAGAATCATGACCATTGAAGTGGCATCAATCTATTAGCTTGTGTTTGCATTATAGTTTTGCAAATTATGGATTGGTTCAATGAAATATGATCGCTTTTTTGGGCTCAAATTTCTCCACTATAGGTGGTTCGGTGGTTTGAGTATACTTGGAGAATACTCATAGGAGCTCTAACAAGGAGACCGGAGATAAAGGGTAGTTTACTAGTCATAGGTAGAGGGAGGGAAAATAAAAAATTATAGGCAAAATCATTAGAAAAAAAAAAGGTTTAGATTTTAGTAGATTTGATTTGTATAATTGGGTCTTATTTAGTAAGATAAGGTTTAGTTGTTATTTTTGCTCAAATCATAGACACAGATTAGAAATTATGTTGAAATATAATTTAGCATAATTTTGTCAAGAGCATAAAATGAATTGAAATTAATTTTATGTCTATTGAATCATGAGGGGCGCAACTTAAAATCTAAACATGCAGTATTACAATCACAGGATATGATCTTTGAATATATCCAACACTTTCTTTCAGTTTTTTTTTTTTTTTTTATTAATCATTTCTTTTTTTATAATTTTTATTATTATTATTTTTGGATGTATAAGACATCTACTTACTTCAGTGTTACAAAAAATATTTTTCTTCAAGCAACCTAAGAATTAGACTAGTGAGATTATAATGATTTATGCTTAGATAATAATGATTTCACTCTAATGATCCTTATCTTTTTGTGACAAGCACAAAAATATAAAATCATTCTTCTCATAAATAGTCTCTGTGACAATTTATTTTTCTCCAAAATTTTTCTTCACAGTAATCATAAATTACCGTCAAATAACTATAATGACTCGTAAATAAAGTTTCTAAGAACATGAATTGAAAAGTAGGAAATAAGAAAGATAAAAGAATTAGAAGACGAGACAAAAAACCGTCCTTAATAATATGAGTTTAATTGGTATGCACTGACAGTGTAAAATAGTTTTACACTGTCAACCAATAGAAATAGGGGAAAGTGAGAATTCATGGTGGGTCCCTCATTATAATAGGTGGTTATTTTGATATGTTGGCATTTTCCACCATTTCCATTGGTTGATAGTGTAAAACTATTTTACACTGTCAGTGTATTTAAATTAAATTCTAATAATATAATAAAATAAAAGTACAAAAGAGCAAAATAAAAAGGTCGGGAGTCAAAGTCACAGACGGGCAACCATAACTAACTGCAACATCACTGGCAACTACGAGGGTAAAAACGTAATTTCGTGATATAAAAGTAGGTTTAACTGAGGACAGGGGTAGAATATGTAATTTAAGAGAAGTAGAAGGGTAGAAGAAGTGGGGTCGAATAAATAAGGGTTGGCATTGAGAGGAGGAGGGGGATTAAGATCCTGATCCTGAAATCAAAGCCCTTTTGCGTTTCTGGTTTGGGAGTGGTAACTCAGTTTGAGACCGCACTAGCTCTGTGTCTGTGCAATCTGCGACCTCATTTTGGCGGGAAAAGATGTCGGGGAAGGGAGCGAAGGGGTTGATAACAGGCAAAACCTCCGCCGCCAACAAAGACAAGGACAAGAAGAAACCCATCTCTCGTTCTTCTCGTGCCGGTCTTCAGGTCCCCCTCTTATATTCTCAGATCTCTTACTCTCCTCAATTTCTTTCCCCCTTTTCGCCCCATTCTATTAATCTCCTTCACTTTTTCGTGATCTCGCGTTGCCTCTATTCTCAAAACTCGTCGCTTTTCCTTTTGTTTTCTTTTTTTTTTTTGGGAGTTATTTTTTAGACGTTGTTCTTGCCGTTGTAACAACCTAAGACTTTGTCGCATTCGGTGGATCCTGTAGGGCATTTGAGCTGTTAGAGAAGTCTTTCAATTCGATTTTTTTTAATTATAATTTGATTGCTGGCATGATTGTGATCTGCAAAGCTAGCATGCCCTTTGACTTTCGTCTCATGGGGTTGATATGTCCTACATATTTGGTTCTTGTGCCCTCTGTGTGACTGTGGACACTGTTTTGGGTTTGAAAATTGAATCAGTCCCTTCTTCCTAACTATTCGTTTGAAGCTAGTTACTCGAGTTTTGGTTGTTGACAACGATAATCTGATCCGAGACATTTATTGCGTGTGCTAGTATGTAATCTGCATTTTGAATTTTCCATTGTAAACATAAATATACTTTCCATCTGAATATATTACTACTATATAGATGATGAACTTCTTTCTGGGTGTTGATTATAAAGGAAAATTGATTTTGATTTACTCGATGTGCAATCTGCCTCGCTGGGTTTATATTGTCGCAGTTTATCCCATCAATTTCTTGATTATGTAGATTCAGAGTTCCATCAATCAGCTTTCAAGTTGATAACAGAACTATAGCAATTTATATTTACCATGTTCTGTTACCGTTTATCAATTTAAATGATTGGCTCATGGAATGCTCAATTTGAACCATCGGATAGTTGATTGGGGGTAAATTGCATATCTGTGGACCATATAGGAGATAAGCTATGAATGTTCATTGAAACTCCATAACCTCATTGGGTTTACTTAGGATGTGTTTGTGAGTTCTATTCTGGAGGGGAAGGGAAAGGGTTTGAAGAGCAGTTGTGAGTGCATTTTACTCTTCCAACCCCTTCCCTTCCCTTCTTTCCTCTCCAAAATCGAAACTCATAAACACACCCTTACTTTCTTCATGTGAAGCTAGTGGTGTGTTCTGCCATTTTCTTCTTTTTTATTTTTATTATTTTTTTTTGGTAGATGGTGTTAAGTTTGTCGACTGAATTGGCTAAATTTTGTTGATATGTTGCATTAGCTATCGATACCTCAGGCAAGTGACATCTGAGCTGCATGTTCCTGTCTTATGTGAGCTTCTATAATGTAATCTGCAGTTCCCAGTTGGCCGTATCCACCGGCTTTTGAAGTCAAGGACCACAGCTAATGGTAGAGTTGGGGCCACAGCCGCTGTCTACTCTGCAGCTATCTTGGAGTATCTGACTGCTGAAGTTTTGGAGCTGGCTGGGAATGCTAGCAAGGATCTCAAGGTTAAGCGTATTACTCCCAGGCATTTACAGCTTGCGATCCGCGGAGATGAAGAACTGGATACCCTGATAAAAGGAACAATTGCTGGAGGAGGTGTAATTCCTCATATTCACAAATCTCTTATCAACAAGTCTTCCAAGGAGTAGATTGCTGATGGATTATAGCTGCTTGATGGAAGTTTTCTGTCTCTACTAATTGTGGATTTGTTAGATGCTCTTGCTAGGACAGTAGGGCCTGCTATTTATGGTTTAGTTTATGTTTATTATCAATATACTATGATCTTCTGTTTCTCTACTTAGCATCGTACTAATCTTAGATGAGGATAATGTCATTTTCCTTCAATATTGGAATTTGCTATTTCATCATCATTTCATTTGTTGTTGCGTGTTAAGAAATCAATCATTGTATATGTCGTCTTGTAGTTGAATTCCCTTTCCCAACACGCATAGTATGCTCGTGCTTGCTAGAGGTTGCAACTTCTCAGCAGTGGTTTTATTCAAATCATTATCTTTAAATATGTGTGGGTTCCACGGTTGCAGCCCTTTTCCTGCATGAGGATAAAAAACACTTTCTCCAAGAGGAAGCAAGAATATTTCTTTTCACTGTCTCCATTTCTTTCCGGTGGGTGTGACAATAAAATTTCTCGTTTCTTGTGAACAGAAAGCAACGTTAACCAAGTTTGGATGGAGGTGTTTGGAGGAAACTTTTTTCGTTAAGCAAAGTTTTGGTTATTTTCATTATTTGAGATTTTTTAAAAATCAGAGAAATTAAATGAAAGATTTATCATATAAAATTTCAATTATCTCCTGTTTGTTTATTTTTTTTAAATAAACATTTCATAAGACCATAAATTTAAAAGTATGAAATTAATTATGTCGTCATTTACCCATATGCTTCCCTTAAACATACCCTACAAGATTTTTGAGACAGGTTAGTCTGTGGTGATCAGGAAAATGGTAGTGATGATGGCGGTATATTGCTGTGGGCATGTCTTTGATTGTGATGATCGAGCCCGGCATACGATAGGTTGTTGCACTGAAACAAACAACGACTATGATTAACAGGGGATTGCTGCAGCAGTATTGAGTCTAATGATAATCCAATCCAAGATGATGACTTGAATGATCACCGGTAGTTACATCGAATCGTAGATAATCTTTTCATTTTTTTTTTTTTTTCGAGAAGCAATAGTAGTTGCTAGTGTTGGCGACTTTGCTGCGGCGTACGATTTGATTTCGTTGGTGACCGGTGATATTCATATCAAGGTATAGTTAATTTTGTCAATTCCTTATTATTCAAGGTAGCAAAAAAAAGAAAAAATGTTGCAACAACTCAATTAAGAATACAGCCGATTTGTGAGGATTTTTCCTGAGGGTATAATTGTTTTTAAAAACAATTAAGATTTTAATTATTGGCAATTTTGCATTAATCCTACGGTTTATGATTTTCACATATTAAAGACCTTCCAAAGGAGGACCTGGGCATCTAAGAGTGTTGTATGACATCTGCTTACAGGCTCAACAGAAACAGGAGTATTTCATTTTCAAAGTCTTTGGATGCTTATTTTGATTGCTTTGCTTCACGACCAAAAACAGATTACCTCGAGTTGGGATTGCAACTAACACGCAAACCATAGTGGAGGAAACAGACTAGTAAAATGTTCCTTTGCTTGAGAAAGAAAGAATAATGCGGGAAAGAAAAGACGGCATTCTACTTTTTTAATGCATAAAGGTATACTACTAGTACTACCTTAGACACACATCACCTTACGAAAAAACCGTAGACAAAAGGGACAATGAATTGAATAACGCAATATCCTAGTGAAAGAGCCACGTATTTCAAACAAATGGTAGGCGATTGTCAGGTAGTGAAAAAGCACCTCAGGTAGCTCAGATTGTGTAAAAATGCTAATAAAAAAAATACTAACCAAGAATACATCGACTTAGCATCAACACACTAAAGAATTGGAAACGTTTAATTCCAGTCTTCTTAGAGAATCACGCATTTCACCACCACAATCTAGACCAATCATAGAAATATTCCTCAGAAACATACACCTCACAGCAATCAAAGCTCAAGCACCGGCCCATGACTAAATTAGATTTGACAAAATCTGCCCCTAAGCCAACTTCGAAAACAGTAAAGTTTGACAGTAGCCTCGGTAAGAGAATTTCACCAGTCCAACAACTTACAGCTGTGACACCTAATGCTGATACACAAAAATTTAAAGTTTCATCGTTCAGATGGCAGATACCCTTGGAACATCCACTGGAAACTGGTGGATCTCATCCATCCAAGGGCTCTTCTCCTTGGCAGGGTTGATGGTCTTAAGAGCCTTCCACACTGCACTGTTGCATTTGAATCCAGAACCGAATGCTATTTGCCATGTTCTATCTCCCTTCCTGATCCTTCCTTTGGCTTCTGTGTAAGCCAGTTCGTACCAAAGTGAACTGCTAGAGGTGTTTCCGAATCGATAAAGTGTCATCCTTGATGGCTCCATATGCCAAGGAGATAGCTGCAAGTTCTTCTCCAGTTCATCCAACACGGCTCTGCCTCCAGCATGGATGCAAAAATGTTCAAAAGCTAGCTTGAAATCAGGAATATAAGGTTTGATCTTCATCTTGAAAAGTTTCTTCCCAACTAATGTGGCGAAGAATAGCAGTTGTTCAGACATTGGAAGCACGAGAGGCCCCAGCGTAGTGATATTGGTTTTTAACGCATCACCTGCAACTGCCATCAGATCTTTTGACAAAGTAACACCAATCTTGCCATTGGCATCTTCTTCTTGGGTAACACAGCTGAAGCACTTGTCATCAGCAGCCTTGTTAGTGCGAACAGTGGTGAACAATCGGTATTTGGATCTTCTTCTGTCAGAGCTTTTGTTGGACAGGAGAACTGCAGCTCCTCCCATACGAAATAAACAATTTGAAACAAGCTTTGACCGGTCATTTCCAAAATACCAATTCAATGTGATATTCTCCATGCTAATGATCAATGCATAGGAGTTGGGATGGGCCTGGAGAAGATCTTTAGCAAGATCAATTGAGATCAGGCCTGCACTGCAACCCATCCCACCTAGGTTGTAGCTCCTTATATTCCCTCGAAGCTTATAGTGATTGACAATCATTGCAGAAAGCGACGGCGTTGGGTTGAACAGGCTACAATTTACAATCAGAATTCCAATGTCTTTAGGCTTTACATAGGTCTTAGCAAATAGCTCATCAATGGCACCAAACATCACAGCCTCAGCTTCTTTTCTCGCTTCTTTCATTGAAGGATTGGGAGGAATGTTGAGAACAGCCTCTGGAAGGTAAGTGCTGTCCCCAAGGCCAGATCTCTCGAGGATCTTTCGCTGGAATTCGAGATTCTCCTCCGTGAAAGAGCCAGTCATCCGGGACTGATCCATAAATATCCTTTTCGTGCATTTCCGGGATTCTTCAGGCTTGTAGCAGGCAAAATTGACAAGGTACACGGGGCAAGGGCGAGTCAGAAAGTATAGGGTGGATAGAAAGACAAGGAGAGTTGAGCAAAGAATAATAGATATCAAGTTGTATTGCAGATGCTCCCAAAGATCATAAAGATCTTTGACGGAGAAAGTGGAGAGCTGGGCAGAAATAAGCACCAAAAGGGGGGAAAGGAAGAGGTACATTCCATGGGTAATGAGGTAATGATAACCAAGCTTAACATACTTCAATTTAACAGAATTCTTGAAATCAGGAAGGTTCCGAGATGATGGTGGCACCGAGGGTGCATCTGATCTTGCCTCAGTCATTTTACCCTGTCATAAAAAGTTGAATCCGTTTTGGTTAGATAACTTGCTTAAATGATAAAAAAATGATAACAAAGTAACAAACAGCTTTTAAGCATAGAACATCTTTATATACAACAAAGTCCATCCAAAAGATTCTTTCCACAGAGAACTTCTACCAAAGCACATTACGAAAAATAATTTTTTATATGGAAAAAAAAAAACTTGCATTTTCTAATTTAGAGACACAGAGCACTAGGAACATTAAAATCAGGTGGAAATCAAAATAGGCTGTATATGGGAACAAGATCAGCGAAACTGAAGAGACCAAATATACACATATTCTGAACCAAAGCAAAAGCTACCTTTTTTTTTTTTTTTTTTTCAATAACACCCATGTGTATTCAAACCCATTTAGCTTATTCTCTCTATAAAGCAAACCCAGGAAATCCCAGCTAGGAATTTGATATCTATACATTTATCCACATGCATGCAGATTACAATTACATGAGATTGTGCTTTTTTTTGGGGGGGAAAAAAGGGCATTGATTCAAAGCAAGATTTCGATTTCTCCAAAAGTGTGTGGAAGCCGATTGTAGTTAGATACAAATGAAACAAGAAAAGAAGAAGAAGAGAAGCACAAAAAAAGCAAGCAATGGGAGGGAAACATTAACTTAACAGTAACAGTAAGTGAAGAGAATTAGGAAGCATGGGAAGAGATTAATCTGGAAAAGAAACAAAAACCCAGTTCCAAAAATTGTACCTTGGAAAGCAAAGCAACCAGAGATCACAGGAATGTCGCTGGAGCCTGAAGAAGAGAGGTGCTGAAGAGAGAAGAGAGAAGAGAGAAACAGGTAAGCAAACCAAGAAAAATAAGAATAATAACTACAGCTAATAATAGTTAAATACTTATAGGGACAAAGCATGATGAGATGACAGATACTAGAGCGAGGGATTATTATATTAGTAGATTCGCCTCCCATTTTTGAATCAAAGAGAAAGAGTTTTTAAATTTTACTCCCCCCCCCCCCCCCAACAAAAAAAAAAAAAAGTTCGTTGTGATGATCGGCGAAATGGGAATTACAAAAAGCGTGGGCAGGACAGGGGCCTCAATTTACCCATGAAAGTAAATGTTCAATTCACCTCAAGCTGTAAAACATAAAGTCATCTAATCCTGACTCGATTTACGTTGTTGTGCCGTCGTATTTTCGTTGATGTATTATGTTAGGTAATATGGCATATTTTATGTGGCCTCTAATGTGACATATATGAAGATATATTCAAATTAGTTGCTGAAACTTCTGAAAATATATTAAAAAGGTCACATAGATCAAGTAAGATAATAATAAAAATATCATCTTAATAAAATAATTAATTTTTTTTTAATATTACCTCAAAAATTATGTGGAATATGACTATGTCACTAAATGTGATATACCAGCAAAAAAGTGATGATATAATAACGGAAATGGAGTTATAAATTAATATAACTTATATTTTATAACTTCATTATTAAAAAATTGATTTCTAAATTTTAAAGATAAAAATTAATTCATACATACAACTTCAAGAGCTAAAATCAATATTCACTCTTATATGTGAAATGTGAAGCTCTGATTCAATATTACATACGATAATATAATAATGGTTAAGAATTATACTTCACCATTATAACATAACATATAGGGGTGTTCAAAATCGATCCAAACCGAACTAAAACCGAAAACCGATCCAAAAAAACCGAAAACCGATTAAAACCGAAATAAATTGGTTTTAATTGGTTCTTATTTTATAAAAACCGATCGGATCGGTTCGATTTTCGGTTTTAATTTCTAAAACCGAACCAAACCGAACCAAACCGATAATATATTACACATTAATAATTATATATGCATATGAGATATATTACATATTATATATTACTTATCTATATCTATATTTTTACAAAGATACACATAAATATATTCTATAATATTATAATACTAGAATTATTCAAATATTCTTATTATATCTTAACTCAATATTTTAAATTTGTAATTATTGATTAATTCTTTTAGTTTACTCAAAATAAAATTTATTTTTTACACTTTATAAAATTTTTTATTAAAAAACCGAAAACCGAATCGATCCAAACCGATTTAAATTGGTTTGATTTGGTTCGGTTTCTCAATTGTAATCAAACTGAACCAAACCGAACCGAAATAAAATTTATTGTTTGGATCGGTTGGTTTTTCCTCTAAAACCGAACCAAACCGAACCGCGAACACCCCTAATAACATATGAAATTAATATAAAAGTATATATTTTAAATTAAAAAATAAATAATGATTTAAATTAATATAAATTATTGTAGATATAGTAAATTATGATATTAATTTTAATATACTATTATATAGCTTAATATGTATGATTATTTAGATAATTATAGTAAAAGTCAAACAATTTTAGTGACATGATAATACATAATTACATATTTATATAAAAAAAATTTATATTGCCTATATATTAAACTCAAATTTATAAAACATATTTATTTCATTATAATGGATTTTTTATTTATATAGATATAAAAATTTTAAAAATAAAATATAAATAAAGTGACTATTTCTTTTTAGTTTTTCACATATATCTTTTTATTAGATGCATTTTTATTTGAGTATTATGAAATATTTAAATATGAGTGACTCTCCCAATTAAAATTTGAACTGTGATTTGCTATATTATGGTGAAATAACCCTTTTATCGTTAAACAAACTTTTAGTTGATTAAGTGACTGTTCTTTTGATATTATAAATAAAACAACTATTTTACAATATTCTTAATTCTTAGCAACTTAAATAAGAAGAAAGTGAAGGAATACAATTTTAATAAATAAAATATGTTTCATATTATTTTAATATATAAATTCAAATATTTTTTTTAAAAAATATTTATATTGTTAAGGAAACAATATTAAATTATAAAAATGACAAAACCCCCAAATTCATCCCTTTTAAATTTTGCGTCAGACAAATTGGCCTCTCTAGAATGAAAAAACTTCTTGTGGTCCCTGACAACTAAAAATGTCGAACAAGTTAGTCCCTCCATCAAATCTCTCCGTTACAAATGCAGACGTGGTCGTTAAAATGCTGACTTGGTTTGTTAGAGCGTTGACGTGGTCCATTTTATGTCACATCGGCAAAAAAAAAGATAAATTAGTCCCTCGAGAATTTTGAAGACTGCAATTTGGTCCCTAACATCATCTTTTTTCTTCTTAATCCTTTCGGTAAATAATAGGACAGTTTAATCCCTTAAAAATTATGAAGAGTTCAAATTGATCCCTATTATCATCCTCCTCCTTCTCAAAATCTAAAACCCAAATTTCATCTTCCTCTTTCTTTTTTTTATTCGCCTTACTTTCTATGCTTCACTTCATCATGTACTCTAGTAATTTACTTATTATCTCATATTCTTCTCCCTTTTACATTCACATTGCTTCTATTCTTTATCCTATTTCCTCAAATATCTTTTTCTCATCCGCTTTCATTCTCAACCACTTTTACCAATTATCGCTCCTTTTCTGCTCCGAATATAAACCTAGTAAGCTTAGAAGCACCCTCGAAGCCAAGCTATCCAATTTTCACTCACATCTTTGAGAGACTCAGACTTTTCAATTTCATATCATTTTGTAGCCCACAATCAACTTAACAACTGTGTTGTAATAAGTGCATTGTCATTTCTCAATGTTCTTTTACTTATTCTTTCTTCCCTTTAGCCTTGTCCATTTTTAGTTAAGTTGGTTGATTGATGAGAAAAGAAAGGAGATACCAAAAAGGAAGAAAATATCTATCTGGGGTTATGAGATTTAGTTCATTCAAGTCGAACATTGCCCTATCCTAAATCTAAGCTCTTATCCCTTTTTTACTATGTTTGATTTATTCGGATTTTTTTTTCACACTCTCTTTGACATAAAAAATGCCAAGCTAGCTTTCAAACCATCATAAGCTCTTTACTTTCTATAAAATTGTGCTCTACTTTATTATAATTTGGGTCCTATCTCTACCTAAGGTTTCACTTTTTAGCGCTAATATTCATTTTTTGCAGTTATTTTTCACAAGAATAGGAAAAGCTTCCATTTTGGAATCTCCTTTCCTCTTTTTGCATATATAAATCATACACAGGTTTTTTATAGTATCAAGTTCCAAGTTGTTTTATCAAATTTATGGTATTGCCTTATGAATTTGTTGTAAATTTTTTGTGATGCTCATGTTAGTAGTTTGTGATGACAATTTGCTGAGTTACGTTTTCGTAGAGAGGAAAGGATGTTTGAGCAAATGGGGTGAAGAATAAAAGTAATGTGAGTGTAAAAGAGAGAAGAATATGAGATAATAAGTAAGTTGCTAGAATAAATGATGATAAAGAAGAAAAAGCAAGAAGTGAAGAACAAAAAGTAAGGTGAAATCAAGAAAAGGGAGATGAGATTTGAGTTTTGGGATTTGAGAAGGAGGAAAATAATGATAGGGGCCAAATTGAACTCTTCAAAATTCTCAAAGAACTAATTTGTACTTTTTTGCTGACGTGGCATAAAATAGATCACGTCAGCACTCTAACAGATCAAGTTAGCGTTTGTAATGAAGATATTTGATGGAGAGATTAACTTGTCCGATATTTTTAATTGTTAGGGACCACGAAAAACTTTTTTGTTCTAGAGGGATCAATTTGTCTGTAGCGAAATTTAAGAGGGACGGATTTTGGTGTTTTGTCTATAAAAATATAAGAAGAGCTCAAATGCAATTATGAAATTGAAATTGTGTAAATATAAAATTTTGTATATGTAATATGGAATTAATTTCTATTTTTTTATATATATTTTGAGTATATATATATAAAATCAACAACACGTTGAAAAAAAAAATTCAACACGTAATTAGTCCTTTGACGGGGGCGGCGCGAAAGTGCAACTCGGAGTTCTAGTTTGACTTCAAGGCGGCGCTGTCGTGTTTTGTATCGTGTTCTGGCTGGCACCATTATCTACCGTCTGACTTCGTCTCCTCGTCGATGGATTTTGGTATAAAACAAAACATAGACCATGAGTCCATGTCCTTCGCTCCTCATGCTATCTCCCTCTTTTTAGTCAGCACGCTACTTTTCTTTTTAATGTTTTTAACTACACCTATTTTAAAATATTTATCCTTGGGTAATAAATAAGGATCAACAAATTTATTGAATAATATTACAACAACAATAACGACCACGAAGTGTGCTTGATTTAAAGTTTGTAAAAGTGGTTTTGAGTGAACTTGATTTTACAAACTTAATTTTGATTAGCATTAAGTTAATATAAGCATGGTTTATATTTGAAAATAATTATCTAAAAAGTAATTTTAATACAATAGATGTTGTTTAGATAGTATTGATTAAAGTCGTTTTTATATATACAATTACAAAAAAAAAAAGAATTATTTATAGGCTAAATTAAAAAATAAATTAATTTTAAAAATTTAATGATAAATAAATTAATGCAAAACAATTTTTTACAATTAAAGTTTATTTAAGTATTATAAATTAAAATCACTTTTAAATATAATTTTAATAATTTAAAATAGGATTTAATTTCTATACTCTATTACTGTAATTTTACATGGATATTCAATTATAGATTGCTATATTAGTACAAGTATTTGATTCAACTATCCACTATCTTAAAAGTCTTACAAGTAGAAATTTCTAATTGAATGACAGTGTAAAACTCTTTTATATTGACATTATATCACAATTAATCTTTTTAAAACATATTAAATTTTATTTATTTAACAAATATTTAAATGATAATATAATATAATATTAAATTAAAATTATTTTTGTCAATACACACTTCAATTGGCTTTTACTCAATGCAACGGCAACAAAAATACCGCTTTGCATTAAAATCAAGTTTAAAATCAAAAAATATTTTGCTTAAAGTCATCCAAACAAAAATGACTCTAATTTCAATACTTCATACTAGATTTTTAATGGCTTCAATGCCAATTCAAACATTTCATAAGTCTTGTTTCGCCAAGTGGAGTCGGCTACGTATATATGGATCATGTGAGATCGTGTTTTATTGTAAATCATATCTAAATAAAGTCAAATCATTAAAATCTAAATATATTCCAATGGTTTCACATATGGTTTTTCTTGGTTTTGCTCTCTTGTGGCTAATATATTGGGCCACCCCATTTGATTTACTTTTCTTATTAGAGCTTTTACATGCATTCTCTACATATGCTCAAACCACACAAGGCAATACTTTTCATGAAAGGTGTTTTATCCACTTTCTCTATAATATATTCATTACTAATTTTATTTTGTTTAATATTTTCACTTATCCAACGTAATATTCTCATCTTTACAACATTATTCTTATTTTCTTTGAGCTTTTTACCGCTTAAACATTTTGTTTTATACAGTATTGTAAGTTTTATAGTTGTCTAGTAAAATTTATTCTTAAACTAGAGTGTTCCTATTTTTTCACAAATAATATATGAAGCATTCCTCCATTTCATCTAAGTAGCTTCAATCCTATAGAGGGCATTTGGTAAGAGGAATATTTTCACATTTCCGATGTTTTCACATTCTCGGAAATGTGAAAACATTCCCATTTTGATCGAAGATTTAGAAAAATATTTTTAGGAATGTTGCATTCTCGGGATTGATTTTTTCTTAACATTTCCTCAAAATAATCCTATTGTTCCACATGGGATTACAACATTCCCATGGGTAAGGAATAATTTTTCATGTGAAAATATTAAATTGCCCTTATTATCACCCACTATCATCTACCCCCACCCTCCGTCAACCACTAGGGGTATTTTTGAAAAGGTGTTAAATATTTTCAGGAATTCAATCTGTTTACCAAATACTTTAAAAAATATATACTTGGGAAAACTATTTTTGGGGATAGCATTCCCGAAACTTACCAAATGCCTCCTATAGTTTACATGTCTCTCTACTTCTTTATCATTTTAGATGATGATCCAAGATACTTAAATTATGTGACTTATGGTACAACATCTTCCCCAAAATTAACATCGATGAATGATATTTATCAGATTATTAATTTAAAAGTAAAATATTATGTATTCTATCTCTATGAGTTAATTTTTTAAGATTTGTACTCGTATTTTTCTCACAAAAATTAGGGTTGTTTGCTATCTTAAGTAATTTGTTATAAAGTATCTGGTTAAATTTTTCTATCAAAATAATTACGATATTGCTATCTCATTATACTTTTATCATTTTACATAGTGAAGATATCAAAAGACAAAACAAAATTCTAAAAGCAAATTAATACTTTCTTAATTTTTGAAGGAAAATAATCATTTGAATCAAAATAATTTTTAATGCACAATGCTCTTACATTGCTTTCCCAAAATTATCTGATCAAGATAAGTTAATTTTTTATTTTGTAAAGATTTTTCGTAAGTTTATTTTTGATGAAAAATATGTAACTTTTAATTGAAATTTTTTAAAAATTAATATGGAATATGACAAAATTTTATATTTCTCTCTTTATGCATCTCTTCCTCATGGACTTCTATATTAACTTTATCGTTGCCCGTGCAAATAATTTTGTAAGATAATTATTTGATTTTATAGGTGGTATACATAATCAAAGGGACCATCATACAATGTTGATTTAGTGTGTATGTTCTTAATTTCGTTACTTGATTTCGTAACATTTGTGTCATTTGTAACACAAAAATGATCCTTTTTGTTATTTGTATAGAAATAGGTTGTAACACAAGATGAATTTTACCTCCAATATTAGGGGTTCGAATATTAAAAATGCCACATCAGAAAGAATTTTATTTGACAATCATCTCTAACTCCAAATTGCGAAAGAAATTTATTAGAAAAGAAAAAAAGTATAATGGAGACATAAGCCCCGCTATATATTATATTGAAAACACAGCTAATTAAAGTATTTGGTCCACACCTGTTACAGAACGGAGAAGCCCCACCTATAATCCTGACCGAGTGTACAGCACATGTGACAATGACATAAGAGAGCTTTTGCCTTGTTGGTCCAAACTCGATCTTAAGATGCCTTCTCACATGTATCTCTTTCTTTTCTTTTCTTTTCTCTTTCTCACGTTGATGCTAACCTCGATTATTGAATCTGAGGGCTGTCCATTTGCAGGGCGTATTTAATTATGGCAAATGAGTTGTTTTATTACGTAATGAACGGTACCGTAATAGTGCGGTTTAGTACAGCTTCAATAATTAGAACAAAGCTTATGCAATGAGGTGATAACAATCTGAATAATGTACATGGTCCATAGATCACTAGTTAATTGGAGGCCAGCAAAGGCATTGACAAAATCTTCAGTTGCTTCCTTTACTGCCAAAATCCCAAGATAATATCCAGTAAAGCTAACCAAAAGTCTAATTCTGGCTCATCTCTTACGGTTACGAATAATGACACTTGAAACTAAGAAAGATGGGCTACCAAGCAAATTGCCAAGATTTAACAACATCAACTTCATGTCCAGAAAGTGACGAAGGTGCCGCAAAAAATAACACTTGTTTACCATCAAAACAATATGTCATTGGTAACACGTTTTCTAAGAATTTTTTGGTGATAATTTTTTTTTTCTGTATATATTACTGACAAAATGTGTTCATGAATCTATTGTAGTTCTAATTTGTTTGCCAATTAAATGGTAAATTTGAAGATGAATAGAATCCAGTACATTGACGTAATAGTTAAAACATGTGCTTTATCTTAACTACTTGAGTTTAACTATGGTTTACCGATAATTCCCATCCTCTTGCCCTATAAAAAAAGCAATGTGACTTCATTGTTAAGAATGTAGATATAGCTGCAGCCAAACATAATAACATTGTTATATTGTCGTGACTAGGATGTGTCACTGTAAATGGTTTGAGGGAGGTTTAGGTAAAGGAAACATAAATCATATCCCCGAGATCATGATCATTGGCCTTTTCTGGTTCATGTAAAAGAACATCCATCATACCTTATTTCGATACTTAATTTTTATATTAAAATCTTACACGTTTCTCTTTGAGAGAGAAAGAGAGAGAGAGAGAGAGAGTAAATCTTGAGATAAGAATAATGCTAGCTTGTAATTAAAAGGCCATTGCAACTTGGCTGGTGGAAACAAGATTAGAGCCCTGAGGGAAACCCAGCTTAATTGTTATATATCATGTCGTACAGATAGAATACAAGATCGCTTCCTCCTTCTCCTTCCCTTAACCTCAAAGTTGGGATCTCATTAGAACGTGCGGTTTCTCTTCTTCTTTGTTATTTTTAGTCGATATGAACCAAGCACTCATCCAACACACATCAAGTGTCTATATTGTGAACTAAAGTTATATATAGTAGGATCTACATGCACATCAACAAATCTTACAGATTTTGTATCATACCATTATAAAGCTCCAAATTCAACCTTTGGATCGTTGTAGCATGCAAGGAGAGTAAAAAGAGCAGAATAAAGTACAGAGAAAAGCAGAGCCGTGGTCCTAATGGAACTGAAATTGAGGCTTTAAGAAGTGTTTGTGAAGGAGAAATTCAAAGTATATACTGTCAACCGTTAAGATAATTAATCTAAATATTATAACATTTGGAATTTAATCTGATTTAAGTGTATTCACGTTTTCTAGTTTTTATATAGTATGCTGACATACTACTCCAAGATTATACAAGAACATTTCCTCTAACAAATGTTATGTTCAATAGAGGATTTTGTATAAACTACACTATACTTAATTTAGTTGCATTAAGTAAATAAAGTCTTTAACATATTATTTATACGCTATTGAACACAATATATATTCAATAAAAATTTAAATATTTTTAAGTGTTTTTGGAGTAAAAACAAAATCTCTTATACACTTTTTTTTTTGGTTCTCGTGCTAACTATCCTCTTTGTTTTTGTCAATATATATTTTCATTGAAATGCAACCAAAAGCAGAGCCAGTTTCCAATGGAAAATACATTATCTTAGAGCATTCAAGCTAAATCTATGGTTACAACAAATGAAATTACACAACTTTAGATAAATCACATAAGAATATAGACAATTTTGCATTAGACAACAAATAAACAACTAAACAATTGGTGAGTTCGTCAAAGATCTTTGATTTTGATATTGATGGATCTTAATAGAACTTTTATACCAAGTTGTGTAATAAGGGAAGAAAAGTTTTGGTTCTAAGCTTGATCTTAGAATTAAAGATCTCATTTAAGCATTCTATAGAGGAGCATCGGGTTTACATGAATCTCAACACACGTACAACCAATTTTCAAACAGAGATTGCCTTCTAGCACCTCTAGAAAAGAGGCCAAACATAAATAAACTGACAATCGTCAATCTTTCCACCACTGAAGATATCACTGATTTATCACTTGAATCAAGTATAATCTTTTGAAATTGTATGACACATTTGTCACTATGAGAGTAAGCCATATGCTATCTCTCATAGTCCAAAAACTACTACCATCAAGAGAGAATCACCGATGGGACGTCAAATGACGATTCACCTTATTATGAGAAAGTGAGGAAGAAAGAAAAGAATAAAAGAAAACATAAAAAATGCAGGCTAAACGTGGAGGAGGGGTCACTAGAACCACCATGAGCCGTTTCCCCTTCAAGGAAAAAGGCACACTAAAAGCTGTAGGAAAGGAAGAAAAAAGGGTGGAGAAGAAAAGGGGTGAGAGGAGGGTTTGTGTTAGCCAGCCTCTTAGACCATGTGATTGACTGATTGGATGATTTGGATATCAAAAGTTGACACGTTCTTGGATTAGCTAGAAGTAGCCATCCACAAAGAATTTTTATTTTTTATTTTTTGATTCGAAATATTAAGTGAAACATAGGCACAAGAAGCTTGAAAACTGAGTTAGGATTAGTATTTTTTCACATCACTTTTTTGGATATCATTAAATGTTTGGAGAATCATCTATAAATAATTATTAATTTTAATTATATTTTTCAAAAATATGTATTAATAACTATAGATTTTAATTATACTATTAGTAAATTTAGAAAAAAAAATTACATTTATCATTAATCATTTCATTAACATTCACTAAGAATGTAATTGCAATATAATAAATGAGAATTAATCCTCATTTATTATATATTAATCTCTAAATATCTAAAATTATAAGCAAAAATATTATTTTTCCTTAATTAAGAAACAAACAGACATAATAGTCCAAAAAAGAATGAACAATGTCGGAGTACACTTGAGTCTATTATAGGGTGTGTTTGTTTAGGATCTTTTTAACAAAAAATGATTTTTTTATTAGAAAAAATTAATTTTTATATATTTCAATAATTTTTTAAAAATAATCAGATTCTTAAAAAAAATTATTTTTAATTTTTTTATAAAAACTGAAAAAAATTAATTTTAAAAAAATTAATTTTATATTTTTTTAATTATATATAAAATTTAAATTTCAAAATTATTATTTTTTAAAACTGAGATAAACATACTCATAGTTTTCCTTGATTTTAAATCCTCCTCCTCCTTATTGTATTTCACAAAAGTGTGTCGAGCTAATTGTTTTCTTTTAAGAGTTATTATTTGAACTAAAATTTTTTTGATTTCTGTATTGATTTATCTCTATTCAATATTAGATGAGATATGTGACTCAAATCAAATAGGGTTAATACCCCCATTCAATGATAAATAAAAATAAATCAAACAAAAATCAAGACAATTTTAGTTTAAATAATATTTCTCCTCTCATAATTATACACTCGCAAAAATGTTATATAGCACGGCACCAAAATACAAAACTAATTGATAGTTTAAAAAAGCGTTGGGCAAAGCAGCTTGCGATCCTTATCATTATGACGACCTCGATCCTCTACAGTCCACAGTACTGTGGACTCAAACGCACTGTCTTCTCCCACTAGCTCCCAAACCATACACATGTTCACATAGATTCGATATGTTTGCTTTATGAGATTTTGAATTAAGTGCTTCATTAGCTGCCACCAAGGCATCCACCTAGGATTTCTTCTCATGTGTATGACACACTCGTCAAACGTTAGGGCACATATCTCCACGTGCCTATCTCCTGCATCCCAAAGCAAGAGTCCAACTTTCATACTCCCGGCAGAGATTTCTTCCTACGAGTATATCAACCTTTGGTTGTGACCGAGAAAAGGAGAGAGAAAAGAAATCAAGGGTGGAATTTGTACTATGGACGAAGAATGTTTTTACTCTAGGAGGATGGTAGAATATTTCCAAAAGCAATTAACCATAACCTTAAAGCTTCTATCACTCTATATATAGCTTCAACCTCTGCCCTCTCTTTCCTCAATCAATTAAGCAGTTGAGCTCATATTTTTTTGTACATTGATATCCTTCATATTCTAAACCATCTTTTTGCTTCCCAGAGAAAGTGAGAAATGACGCTGAAGGTTCAGACGAATTTCCACGAAGTTGTTGTTTATTATCAAGAATGGGGTACTTACCAACCCATGAGGCTGTTCGAAGGAGATGGGGACGATGATGACGATGATGGTGACTATGATTACGCTCCTGCAGCTTAGAAGATATAAGAGCTGCTAGTGACGATGCACGCTGCGTGATAACTTAAGCTGCTAATTATATATATGTCAAACCCTAGCTTTTTGTTTAAAAACGTAGGTAGCTAGAAGAAGGAGGGGGAAGAAGGGACCCGAAAAGAGAGAAAAAGGGTGGGGGGGGGGGTATCTAAGAGCTGGTTAGCTATCTTATAGCTGTTGCCATAGTCTACACTATATAGTGTGCACGAATTAGGGAAAATAACCCTATTAGTGGGTCTTTTGCCCGAGAAGAAACTACGTTATAGCTGTATTGTGCCGTGATTTATAGTATATATAGTATATATACGTCTTATGAATTTTGTCTTAATTTGTTGATAGTCACCATCATATATGTTTGATCGCTTACGTTTTCATCAAAATAAAGTGATGTTTACAAATAATTTGAACTGAGGTAATCTCAATTATTAATGGTGTCGTCAGAGGTCTAACTGAAAAAATTGACAAAATTCACACAATGGAATTACGCATTGTGGAATACAAGGTTTCTGATCTTTTTAATTGTTTAATTTTCTCATGCAGGATGGACATAAACTGATCATATGATATTATAATAAGAATCAGCTATACTAATTGGAAAAGCAATATAGGTAGTATATATAACTGCTGCATATTGTCGCCATTCATATTTGTTAACTAGTAAGACCCAGTAGTACGTCTCCACTTTACGGAATTATAAATTCTGGGGATTGTAAGCTTTCTTTTGTATGTTATATCCATAAATCTAATACTATTACTTAGTTCAATCGTTTAACTAAGCCGGTGCTGAAGTGTCCGCGTAAGTTCACCTTGTCTTCCTTATTGAGAATATTTATTAAAATGTTCTCAATAAACATAAATTATCTAATATCAAATTAAGCTTCAGAAAAGATGTGGAGAAACATGGTTAGAGCCAATGCAGTTGAGAGAATTAAAAAAAAAATGAAGGCTATGATTTTAGTGATCATCGAAGAATAGGTTGTTTCTGGTTGAGATGAAGCAGCGCAGTCTCGGTGTTTTGAGTTATGATCTGTTATATGCTTTTTATTGGTTGTTGTTTTTGTCAGATGAGGTGGTATTGGGGTGGTGTTCTTCATGTGTAGAAATGGCTAACCTCATTCTGTTAGTCTTAACTATCTTCAAACTGATATATCCGGTTTGTTTTTGCTCCCCCTATTCTTTGAGGGACGTTGAGCACAGTCATTGTTTATTATATTGTAAAAAAAGGCGAGATGGCTTGGCAATTAGTTGAAAATTAATTGCACATATTAGTTCATATCAGCATGTTCTTCACTTGAATTACTCACTTCTATTATTAGTAAAATGGCATCTTTCATTTTCTCTCCATTCTCCCCACTCAATTGACTTGAATAACCATGTTTCTCCACAAACACTTGTACTTAAATTGATTTTTTTTTTTCACATAATTCTCTGATATATAGATGAACTCAAGATACATGTTCTTGTAGTGCAATGAAATTTTCAAATCAACAATTGATAGTGTAGTTAAGTTCTCAATTCTTTCTAGTGATAAAATTATTGCTAAAAAATAGATAATTTATTGATCAATTCAAGATGACAGCTTAATATAAACGTAAATATGTACATAATAAATGATTTTATGAAGTTAAAAAAGAAATATATCGGCTCATTTCGTATCTCCAATAATAAGAGTATGATATTTTTAAGATAAATTTTGGTAATTGCTTAAATTTGTCATGTTTCTTTTATGCAATTATTACATTTTTAGAATCTCCCCAAAACACTATTTTCCACCACCATAGGCATCCTACCGGCCTCTATGAATAGTACCATGGATTATGTAATATGGAACTTCTTTGTCCTGTTTTCCCCCCTCTCTTAATTGTATGCTGAAGCTTTTCCAAGTTGTCTTAACAAAACATACAGCTAGAAGCTTGCAAATCGAGGAATGCAATACAAATACAAGGTCATGTGGTATTTTACTTGCTGAATATTGAAGGTTGCTATTGGAGGTGTTAGGAAAAATGCCCAACGGACATACAGTCGTCAGAAAATTCCTTGTTGTTTATATTTGGGTCCTGTGCTGGCTGCATATATTGTAGACTACTAGCAATTCTCACTCGCTGCAAGGTATCATTGGGCAGCGTTTGACATGTTCCTCATTATTGCTAACTCCTAAGTATAGGAAGTGCAAGATACATCTGCAACAACTTAAACTATTCTGTGATGTTTAACCAACTGCTTAATTAGCCTCTTGATCGAGTAAGCAGCAATGGTGCACCCCAGGAATATAATAATTTTTGTTACAAGTCATCATCCATCACAAGTTCTACGTATATCACGTAATGTAAAACTAAGTTTGTTCTTAGTTCAGTGACTATCACTTCCCTGTAATAAATTGCCGATCTAACAAAAAGCTAACTACACAAGTTTATAGTTTTGACTGGTGAATATAGGCCAGGTAGCTCTACAATGTTATCCCCACTTTGGATAATTTGGAAATGGTGCCCGGAAAAAAAAAAATTGGGAAAAGGAGAAAAAAGAAGAAGTGAGGGATCTTTGACGCTATGCTATCTGTTTTAGTTATCTGGCTCTACGGTGATTCCAAAAGCCTAAACATCCGCTGCCATAGTCTCAAAAAACACCAAAAAAGTGTGTTTTTTGGCCGGGGAAAAAACAATTAGTTAATTTTTAGTCGTTAATTAATTCCAATACTATACGTTAACAATTGATCAAATCGCTGCCCATTGGATGCTGAAGAATCATCAAATAAGGGAAAGAATAAAGATTAAAAAAATAAAAAATAAAAAGTAAAAATTCACCTAGAAAACGATAAAGATTCCATGCTGCATGATTTATAAGCCAAACGTTATTAAAGGCCAATCCACTAGTATTAAATCATGTACCTGCCGCCCCTAATACTAATAATATTAATATCCATATCTTACACTTTCACTTTAACTGGCCCAACCTTGCACTGAAGGATTCTCAGTGTTATTGTTACGCTCCAACAACACCAATGTGTTGTCTTTCCTGGGTGCTATCTATCTCCGACGTGTTTGCTGAGTTGTGTGAATTGGTCCTATCTGGCTGCACATGCTAGCACCATGCATGCTGGGAATCGGGTCATGCTCACACCCCAAGCATAAATCCCCACACTTCCCTCGTGGCTTCCTTGTGCCAAAACGAGTTCCCCAGTTTCCCCTTCCCTTTATATAAGGCATCGAGTGTCTCTTCCCAGCTCAAACTCAACTTACACCACTAGTATCTTATAGTTGCAATCTCTTCTCTACTAGTCCCCATTTCAATCAATCCACTCGTTTTTTTTTTGTTCTCTCTGTTGTTCTACTACTTAGTCTAGAAAAATGTCATCCATTTCCAAGGTCAACATTGCCACTTTGTGCAAGAAGCAGGGGAATGATGATAGTGATGTGGGGTATGGGCGTGGTTACGCTCGTGCATCTTGCATTGAAGGGGATCATCACAATGGGGATGGAGATTCAAGGTTTGTCCCAGTTGCATTCATGGAAGGTGATGATGACGATGATGGTTATGACTACGCTCCTGCGGCATAAACTATGCGTTCGATTGGTTACAATTTCTGATTTTCTGTCGGTGATTAACAAAACGTCTACTCTAATTCTTAGTTTGTACCCAATGGAAAGTGAGTTAAGTTACTGATGTTATGTCATTGGTGACCTCTTTATGCTGATGTAGGCTTTTGGTTATGCATTGTATCTCTAATGAGAAATGTAGTTGATTAATTTATGTCATCCGCTGTGACTTGCTTCATCATATTGGGACCAGTGGCGCCACTGCTTGTCTTCTTATTAAAATACAACAAGCAAGATGTCACAAACTAGTTTATTTTCAATCTTGGGTTTCTGAATTGAATAAACCGTTAATTTCGTTTTATTGCATGAAGTTGCTTTGGTGGAACTTTCCGCATTCAAGAACACACTCTTTTGAGTGACTAGTCCTATCTCCTAAGTTATGGAACCCCCCGGAAAAGGGTCGTACCAACAAGGACACACATATTTTTCCCAAGTGATCATCATCTACTAAGACACATCGAATAGCACACGTACATGTGTATTCTTTTCTCGATCATTTTCTGTCTCTTTGAGCCCTAGAAATTATTGGATGCTGTAGAAGTAGCACTCAGAAATGTGTGCACTCCATTCACAAGATGACTTTCTAAAATTTTACTACAAACTGAAGCTTCAATATTATTCTATAAATGAAGTGAGTACATCCTAGCTATGTGATATTGCAAGAACATTCAATAATTTCTCGTTTGAGCCCTCAACCCCATACCGGAGATAAGGCCATCCGAGCCTAGGAAACGGCTACCACATCCAAGGGGATAAGGCCATCCGCAACGCCCACAACGCAGAACCAATTTAAGAACAAAATGGAGATGAACAAACGATCGCAGCAGATAGAAAAGGTGAAATATATGGCGCGTTCTACGGTGCACTTAGCCGGTCAAGGAGCGTGGTGCATCCTGCAATCTGATGGTGAGATTGTGAGGTGCATCGATGTATTAATCACCTATGATACACTGTAGTAATATCTAATTTTAAAAAAATTTAAAAATATAATTAAAAATATTTTAAAAATTAATTGTTATATATTAACAGTGTAAAATTATACTGACAATATTTTATACTTAGTATAATCAAAAAAATTTCTATCGGTGTAATTTTACTCGTAATTTTATTCTATCAGTGTAATTTTTCGTAATTTTACTTTATCAGTGTAATTTTATACTATCAGTATATAAAAATTAATTTCTAAAAATCAGAAAAATTTTATTAGTATAATTTTATTCTGTCAATATAATTTTAGGATATTTTCTACTATTAGTGTAATTTTATACTGATAATATAAAATTATATTTTATTATTAGTGTAATTTTATACTATTAATATATGAAAATTAATTTCTAAAATATATTTAATTATATTTTTTAATTTTTTTAAAATTAATATATTACTATAGTACATCATAAGTGATTGATATATCAATACACCTTATAAATTTAATCTATTAGATATACTATAGTCACAAAATGCATAGTGCACCTTTGATTGTGAAGCGCATTGTAGTTGACGCTGAAATATATTGTATTAAAATTTTCAATTCATAATCTTTTATGCTTATAACAGGATTACAATTAATATTTTATATTTCAACATCATTTGAATTGGAAAATAGTTTTGAACTCTTTTAAGGGAAAAAAGGTAATACAAAAGTTATCTTCTTTTTATTAGAAATTGGACATATGTCCTTTCCAAGGGCTTTTTTCAACTTTTACTTATAAAAAAAGATTACGTAATAAATTCATGTGATTTACTTAAAAAATTATGAGATATTTTTATAAGTTTAATTTATTTAAAGTATTTATAAAAATATTTATTTGATTATAATACGATAATTATACAGTACTCTTTCAACAAAAATTATTTCATAAAATTAAAATTAACATCTTTGCAATGTAAGGCTAAGATTATGTACTATATCAACTCACTTTTATAAGTAATTGAAAATTTTACAGAAAAAAGCCATTTCCCTTCAATCACTGGCAAATTCTTTTTTAATATGGCATGATTATGAAACGGATCCATAACCATTGAATATGAGTCATTGATAAAATAAAATAAAATTAAAAGAGAAAAAAAGAACAAAATGCAAGTTATTGCAATAAAAAGTATGTGAAATTAGTAAGATCCTTTCTATTAATGTAAATATTATTGTTCTTGGCTGAAAGAGTACAAGAAATAAATTATGCAATCAAACACGCTATGACAGAATTTGGCCATCGCCACTAACAACTAAATAACACGCACATGATAGTTGATCTTAGTTGGTTGACTTGATTCTCCAAAATAATAAAAGGTTAAGAAAAGGAAAAAAAGAAATGTCAGTAATGGTAAAAACAGACCCCTACGGGCGATAGCGTGTGCTTCTTATTTACGTATGAGGTATGAAATAATCGCCTAATTAATTACTTTGAATTTGTACAAATTTAAAATATTCCACACAAATTTCCAAGTATGTAAACAATACAATTTAAGAACCAAACTAAAGTAGGTAATAACTAGAGTATGGCCATTCGTGGTTTTAAAAACTTTGAATTTGATGTTTATTAAGAGAACTTAAGACAATTCATTTACTCAAAAACAAAAATTTAAAAACATTATTATACGAACCAAAGATAATGCGCTAAACCTTTTTAGGCTCATTAATTCCATCTTGTTCATGTTATTACTAAGGCCTTCTTTGATTAGATGGTAAGTGATAAATAGGGGAATGAAATAAAATAGAAAAGGACATAATCACCTAAATATTTAAAAATAAGATGGAATTAAATACAACTTGGGATCATTCATTATATACTTTTCTATGTTGCTGTGCTGCTCCTAAGAGAGCTACTGGCAATAGCAAGTTTAACACGGCACACCTACGCTTGCAAGAAAAGTCTTTTATTTTGTGGTTGCTCCAAGAAGTTTTATCCCAAATGAGTGCAGATAGTGGAATGTGGTATTTTTTTTCATGTTTCAAGTGCTCTAGCTTTTTGCGTTATGATGTTGTTATGATTGTTTCTATGCTTGTCTCCCGAGTGAGAGTCTTGAGCCGTTCCTCAATTATTGGAAAAAAGAAAAAAGGCCTTTTCTTTATTGGATATATATGGACTTCAAAAATTCTAACACATTCTAGTGCTAGATGCAGCGATGCTGGTCTTCGCTGATTTGAAGGCGTAATATAGACGTTCAATTATTCAAATATCCCACAAACAAGAAAAAGAAAATATAAAAAACTTCAATTTTATTACACTGATTAATTAAAAAACATTTTAGCCATATTTCTTAAGAATTTAATTTAAATACACTGACAGTGTAAAATAGTTTTATACTGTCAACCAATAGAAATGGTGGAAAGTGCCAACTCATCCAAATAACCACCCATTATAATGAGGACCACCACATTCTCACTTTCCCTATTTCATTGTGACAAATAATTTTACATCACGATACCAATTAAACTCATTTCTTAATTAGAAAAAGTTATATATATGCCACTAATTTTACCGTTTTTGTCAACCATTTTCATTTATTGATTTAGATATTATACTTTTATTGAATTTTTTATTAATTAAAAGATAACAATATTAGGTAACTCTCCGTTGGCACATCATAGCGAGGCAGATATGGCTAAAATTGTGAGTTATCGCCTATCTTTAAAAACAATTACTATAAAGAAGAAGAATATCGCGTGGCTTATTTTCCTTGTGAAGAAAAAGAAAAACAGAAAAAAAAAAAAATCAGACTCGGACTGTCGGCAGTTGGTGGAAGTATAGGGTTTACTGGTTTAAGGTGGAGTGGGCGGCTCACCTATGTTTAACCACATTTCCAAACGTAGCTAAATGAATTCAAAATCTCCCTCCTTAGCCACATTTTTAAATGTGGCTAACCACAGCACTAGGGGACCGTATTCATAGATAAATTCTTAAATAATCAATTATATAAATATATTTTTATGAAATTATATATTAATAATAAATTTTATATAAAATATATTTATATAATTAAATTCTAATTCAAAAGTGTAATCATGATATATTCCCGAATTATATAAATATTTCTCGAATTCATGATGCCCGCAAAGCCAATCCGTGGCAAGCGCGACGTCGTACTGCGATTTCATCAGAAAGCAATAAATTTGGATCACTCACTGCCGCCCGCAAATTAATGTCCCTTTTCAACAAAACCCCCCACCCCTTCTTCACTTTCTGTTTGCACACTCTCTGCTCCCAATTTACCATTTCAACCCTCACTCTTCCCTCCATTCCTCTCCCTCTTCATCGTCATCTTCAAGATCTCTCTCCCCCTTCGTGTCGGTGATCTAACCCATAGCCTTCGCTTCCTTTATGCTCATCCACCAACGCTCACTCTCATTCTCCAATCCCTCAATTCCCTTCTCCTTCACAGCCAAATCTTCCCCCTTCCTCCTTCAATGTCGCCGAATCGATTCGACGCCTCGAAGCAGCACTACACGACCACCTTCCTAGTGGTGGGCTACGCCCTCTGCTCCAGCCTCCTCGCCATCATCAACAAGTACGCCATCACCAAATTCAACTACCCAGGCCTCCTCACCGCCCTCCAGTACCTCACCTCCGCCCTCGGCGTCTACCTCCTCGGCAAATTAGGGTTCCTCCACCACGATCCCTTCTCCCTCGACACCGCCAAGCGCTTCTTCCCAGCCGCCCTCGTCTTCTTCCTCGCCATCTTCACCAACACCAACCTCCTCCGCCATGCCAACGTCGACACCTTCATCGTCTTCCGATCCCTCACCCCTCTCCTCGTCGCCCTCGCCGACACCACCTTCAGGAACCAGCCCTGCCCCTCAAAGCTCACGTTCTTCTCCCTCGTCGTCATTCTCGGTGGCGCCGTCGGGTACGTTGCCACCGATTCCGCTTTCACCCTCACTGCTTATTCCTGGGCATTTGCTTATTTGGTCACGATCACCACCGAAATGGTTTACATCAAGCACATGGTCATGAATCTCGGGTTGAACACGTGGGGTTTCGTTTTGTATAACAATTTGTTGTCTCTGATGATCGCGCCTTTGTTTTGGTTCCTCACTGGCGAGAATGTTGAGGTTTTTGATGCTTTGAGATCGGGTTCTGGGAGCTTGTTTGATCCCAGTGCGTTTGCTGCTGTGTCATTGTCGTGTGTGTTTGGATTGGCGATTAGTTTCTTTGGGTTTGCGGCTAGGAAGGCCGTTTCGGCGACGGCGTTTACTGTCACTGGCGTGGTGAATAAGTTCCTCACTGTGGCAATCAATGTGGTCATTTGGGATAAGCATGCTAGCCCCTTTGGGTTGGTTTGTCTGCTATTCACCATTGTTGGGGGAGTTCTTTATCAGCAGTCAGTTACCGGGCCTGCTTCGGCGCAGCGCGATGCGTTGGTGTCTAAGCAGTCGGATGTTGAGAGGAATGGTGGTGGTGATGATGATGGTGATTTGGAAGGTGAGAGCCTAGTGAAGGGTAAACTTGCTTCTGTATGAGTAGTATTATTTGTTTGTACTGTTTTATTTATAGCCAGTGATTTGGTGTTTAAGCTGTATTAATGCTGTATTGTCTCAACAGCCTTGAGAAAATTTTTTATGGAATTATGAGGTATCCTTTTTCAGAAGGATGTGAAATTGCTGTGCTGCTTGCTTCTTTCTTCTTGAAGCTTTGCTTTTATTATTCTGGGTTTTCAAGATATGGTTGCTTGCTCTATATTATTTGCTTAATCCCAGGTTTCATTAAACAGCAATCTTGTAACATAACTATTTCTTTGTCTTGATCTGACTTTAATCTTGGATTATTTTAGGAATAGTATTTTTGATCTGTTACTTGCTAGCTCAGTTAAAATCGTTCTGTTTCGCAAGCGCTTTAAAATTGAGCTTTTCTTTCTGGTCCTGAGACGAATCATCAGGTACATTGAGAAAACCAAATGCTTCTGTGCTTTTAGTAATTGAATGCACAAAAAGCAAGCTTGACTGGACAAGGTTCTAGTGCTCCTCATGAACTGCGGAATTCCAATCTTAGCTTCTTCTTGAGTCAGCAGCATCCTCCACTTATGTATTACAAACTGGTACCAGTCTTGAACCAAAACCATATCAGCTGTTGCCCCTCATGATTAAGCATTGATGCATTGTGAAGTCATCTTTATAGCATTCTTAGATGTTATAGCTGATTTTTAGATTGAATTCACCAGCTAATAGTGTCCTACCCCTTACGAAATGATTCTCAGTGAAATCTTTACAAGAAAATTCCAATGGTAAGCAGTAAAATACTTGCTCAGAGTCAGAGCAGCTGCAAGGAATCTGACTGGCTCCTGTTCTGCACTATTTTGACTGTGGGTTCGCTGGTTTAAACCAAGATCGTCCTGTTTTTCAGGAGTTTTAAATGTCATTGTAATCAAATGTGAACATATGCATTATTTGCTCTGGCTATCCCCAAATAACACTGAACTATTATTCTACCATCTTTCTGATCCTTAGCAGTATCAGGTATCCAATTTGCTTGGCCAACGTATGGATTACTGTTAGCAGTGGATGTCCGCCAGCAAATATAGATCCCCAAGTTCTCTAAACAGTGACTTTTTCCCAGAAACCTTCCAAATTTTATGACAATTTCTATCACTTTCAGCATCTTGTATTGTTGAAAGGGATTTCTGTAAATGTCTTAGGAATTTGCTTGAATCTCTTGTGATCAAGGGTTTTGGGCTTGATAATAGACCAACGAGCAAAGGTACTTTCTTCTTTTCAGAACACGTTCGTCTGTTGACATGTCACTCAAATTTTATGATTAGTTTGATGAAAAGGATAGCACGTTGTTTCATCCGTCAATGTACTGGTGATGTGGAAATAATACCATGAGGTTCATGTAGACTGAAGGTTTTCTGACACGAGGCTCCAGCTTCATATTTTTTCTGCTCTGCTATTTTCTGCAATGCAGGGCACGATTAAATTTGTCCTCGTTTGCCACTTTAAAATACTGAAGATGGAGATAACTTATTCAAATCGTTCTCTAATGATAATGTGCTTATTATCATCACAATCATTCTAACTCAGATTGAAATATCAATTTTTATTGAGTCCTGCTAATTTCATTCTTCGGCTGATGCATTTGTAGCTGAACTGAAAGTTAAGGACGGTACAGGGAGGGGAGAACAAGAGGATGTGGCAGATGTGGAGGCATAACCGTAGACTGTCATTATTTGTTACTGGATGCCCACCAATAGCATTAACATGAACAGAAGTTGATCACGAGACTGCAGAACTTGATTAGAAGACTGGACTTTACCTTGGTGTATCTTAGCAGATATGAAAAATTAAAATTATGGTTCTACATAAACAGGCATTTTTAAGATCTTCTTTTCAATTTCCGGATGCGTAAGCTGCCTATAACGTAAATTATTTTGATTTATTATCAGATCAAAGGATTATGTAGTATAGGTAGCAACTTCTCGCTTTAGGTATGCAAAATAATGTTTGATATTTGTAGAGCTGTATTAATAAAGTGAAAGAAAAAAAAAAAAAACACTTTTAACATGGTTCACACAGCGTATGACGAATACTGATTTGCATGACTGTAAAGGGTATGAATAAATGCGGTACTCAATCTCCAGCTCCTGCTGATGGCACAAATTTGAGCTGCAGATCCTTTTAAAATTACATAAATCCTTTAATATGACGTTGAAATCTGTAACACCCTATTAATTTAATGTTATGCTTAAGTCATAGTATGAAATTAAATAGTTTGTGTTACCGTGTTAATATTCTGCTTACATTTCGTTTATCCGAATCATTTCTCTCTCCTATATTTTTTTTTTTTGTAACAGGAGGAATGAAATGTCGTACAATGAACGTGACAGAATTTATTTCATCATAACAAAAAGGTAAGTATAAATAACATACATGCTATAACCACTGTTTTGATTTACATACAAGTTTCAAAATAGGATATATAAATGGGGTCGTATACTAAAAGACATAAAACCCATGTCAGTTAATCCGATCCTACGTGGTCCTCAGAGGACATTTCAAAATCTACCACTGCGTATATGACCCAAAGCCGCATGCTACCAAAAGAGGGTCATACTGTACAATACGGCCTGTGGATCGACCTACTCGGTCGGATAGTCATTAGCCACACCAGTCGGTGGTGAGTAGTCGAGCCGTCCAGAGGAGGAGGAAGATGGGCTGGTGGCCTCTAAAGGGTCGCTCTCGGAGCTGAGCGGGATGTCCGGTACCACCTGCGGGGGTGACTCCGGTGTAGGGTCAGCAGGGGCTACAGGTGCAGGAGGCGCTGACGGAGGATGTGTCGCGTACAACGGGACCTCAAAGTATGGGGTGGCAGGGTCGAAAGCAGGATGATGTAAGGGGACAGTAAAATTCCCATCATTAAAAAGATACAAGCAGAACTAGCAAGAGCCGGCTATATACAACGAGCCTACTGCAGGGTCATGGTGGAGCTGCAAGTCTGGACTCTCAACGAAAAAGGTAGGCCGCCGTGTCCATCGCCCACGCCTGAGAATGAGGCGGAAATGCGAAGCGAGGTGAGAATTTGGAGAAATTCTCAGTAGGGTTTGCATATAGTGTATACTGACTTCGCGTTCATTCTCAGTTGCCTCGGGTTTTATTTAATTTTCTTAAAATATGAGATTAAACTTAACTACTCATATTCAGTAAGGTTGAGAAAAATGTCTGGTCCGAGACAAGATTCAGTTTTACTTAAAATGACATAAGAAACAGAATAAACCATCAATATTAACATATAGAACAAAGGGCAAGATAGTGAATATACAACAACAATTAAACACAACGGACAAGCCGCAAATATCTTGTAATGCAATATTCAATGCAATCATGCGCTTAATGTAATCATGCAAACTTCATTCTTGAACTATTCTTCATAAACATTTTTCCATTACTCTTCATCACTTTCCATCACTTGGTCCCCTGGGAGTTCTTGGCCATTTTAGACTCCTAGGTAATAGTCTACTTTTCAGGATCGAGCTTGTTCCTATATAGGAATGTCGGGTTTACTTTCCCCGACCTTCCCACCGATCTATTCCCCTTAACTTTCTATCTGGGGCTGGCTCAAGTAACATGGAAATTTCATCATAACATATTCTTTGGGTTCATCATAACATAGTTTTCATAGCTTTCTTGAAAATGCACATGCCTCTACATGTATCTCATAATTCATGCATATACTTTACCGCAATTTTTACAAGATAACTAACGTGTCCGCTTCCCCATGAATAGTGCCAGTATTTAGCATATCAATTTATCAAAAAAAACACCTCATTCCATGCATAATTCAACATATTTCATTCATGTTTCAGTGTTCGAATTCAAGACATAAGTATTGCACTTTAGAATATGCTTATTGCCTCACTGCTTGTATTCAACCCGATTCTTGTAAATTATGCCATAATTTCTATTTAACTCATTTGGACCTTAATTTCGGATATGTTAAAGTGTTATGTGTCTATTTTCTAACCTCTTTGGTCTCATCTGATTTGGATAACCATAACTCAAGGTATTCGGGTTTTATCCCGGCCTGCCTTGTGGGTGGCTAGAATTGCACACTTAAAAATAAAAATCTACTAAAAATCAAAAACTGGCTCAAATCATATGAAATTGGCCTCATATTATAACTAATAGAACAACTTTTCATATACAAAAAGTTCCATTTCATTTGCCTTAGTAGGGCTCGAGTTACCAGCCCCGAAACTTAGCCTTCCTGAACTGTCCTGTGTTAGCCTGGTTTAGACATAGGGTAATTTCTTCAATTCACTGGGAACAACTGAGATGATAACAAACTCGAAATTTCTTTGGACATTGTTCTCCTATGTGTAAGCTTTCCAACGAAATTAGTTTCACTCGATTTGGAGTTGTATAGGGTGAGTTACACCCTTCACAACCCGTACTGCCTGGGTGGATGTCCTGATTCCTAGGTCGAACTTAAAAAATTCATATCTCTCTCAATATCACTCCAATGGTCTTATATGATATATGTGTGGAAAGTCCTAGATGTCTAGTTTCACATAAAAATAGTTTCATCAATTTTAAACGGCGGGAGGCGGAGCCGTACACTCCGCCATACGGACTGCAGATGGTTTGAGTTTTCTAGCCTATCAACCTTTCCTATCTGCATCCTTTCTTGTCTCTAATTCAGTTTTTAGTCTCACAACCAACCAACAAACTAGCTATAGTTCATCATAATCAAACAATCAACATATCAAAATTAAGGAATTAAATTACCACCAATCATCCAAGAAAATCAAGCAGGAAGAAAACCTTTACCTCTTATTATCAGGTTAAGCTTGAGTTGGTAGCTGAAATGAAAGTTGGATGGAGTGGTGAGTGGGGAAGAGAAAAGAGGGTTGAGCTGAGGAAGAGAAAACAACGTAGGAAAATGGGGCTGAAGAGGCAGGAGGAGAGTATAAATATACACAAGGTTCTGGAGTGGTAGTTAGAATGGGTGGCTTTGATTAGGTGAAATTCTTATGGGTAGAATTCAGCCATGTCTCCTTCTTTTGTGTCAAAATTGCTCTCCACGTCGCCAGAGAAGTAAAACTCACTTTCAGAGCATTTGAACATGACATCGGAACTCGTGAACTTCTTAAAGTCGGGATTCGTGCATATCTATTCGGATGAAGTCGGAACTCGTAATTTATAGGACCTGGCACTCCAACTCAATATCGAAACTCGGGAACGAGAAGAAAAGATCTTGGTAATGAACTCGGAATCCAATTCAACTAAAACTCGGAAGTCGTATTTCGTGTCCATTTTGAATCACCTAATGTCGGAACTCGGATATCACGTTCGTTCCTACTCGAGTATAAGGTCGGAAATCGTAAGTTTCGTGCATGAGGTCGTAAATCGAAAGATACAACCATCCCTTTATAAGCCTTGGAACGAAGTCGGAAATCGAAGCTAATATTGAGGTCGGAAGCGGAATTATAAGACAAATTCAGAAATAAGAAATTTCAACATTAAATGGGATCGGAAGTCGGAAATCGGACGTTACATTACTACCCTCCTTTAAAAAAATTTTGTCCTCAAAATTTAATACCTGTGAATAACTCAGGATATCCTTCCCTCATATCTGATTCCAGTTTTCAAGTGTAGTCTTCAGCACCTTCTTTTCCCCATGCTACCTTCACTAGTTGCACAGATTTATTTCGGAGTTGTCTACTGCTTCTGTCTACAATCCGTACTGGTTGAACATGGAAAGTCAGGTCCTTGTTCAACTTTATTGATTCGGGTTCTAGGGAGTGTGTAGGGTCAGATTGATACTTTATGAGTTGGGAGACATGAAAAACATCATGGAGGTTTGATAGATGTGGAGGCAAAGCAACTCGGTACGCCACTGATCCGATTCGTTTCAGGATTTGGAAGGGACCAATAAAACGAGGATTTAGCTTCTTGATTTTGACAGCTCTACCAATCCCTGTTGTAGGAGTAGCCTTCAAAAATACATGGTCTCCTTCCTGAAATTCCAGAGGTTTCCTCCTGGTATCCGCGTAACTCTTCTGGCGGCTTTGAGCAGTAAGCATCTTGCTCCGTATTTTCTTGATCTGCTCGGTGGTCTGCTCGACTAAATCAGGCCCCAATAGAGATGATTCTCCTGTCTCATACCAACATAAGGGAGATTGGCACTTTCGTCCATATAATGCTTTATAAGAAACCATGCCGATACTAGCGTGATAGCTGTTGTTGTATGCAAATTCGGCCAACGGTAAATATCGATCCCAATTTCCTCGTTACTCCAGTATATAGGCTCGTAACATATCTTCCAAGGTTTGAATTGTCCTTTCTGTTTGGCCGTCCGTTTGCGGGTGGTATGCAGTACTTAGGCATAACTTAGCACCAAATACCTTTTGTAAGGCTCCCAAAAACCTTGAAGTAAACCTTGTGTCTCGATCGAAGATAATGGTTGAAGGGGTTCTATGCAGCCTTATAATCTCTTGAATATACAGTTGTGCCAATCTTTCCAACGGATAATTTGCTCGGATGGGTAGAAAGTGGGCAGACTTAGTCAATCTATCCATAATGACCCATATGGTATCGTATCTTGTTGGCGTTCTTGACAATCCCATCACAAAATCCATGGAAATACTTTCCCATTTTCACTCAGGGACTTCCAAGGGTTGAAGCATCCTAGAGGGTTTCTAATGTTCTGCTTTCACCTTTTAACAGATTAAACACTTGCCTACGAAGCTTGCTATATCTGATTTCATGCCTGGCCACCAAAATATCTTTTTAAGGTCTTGATACATTTTGGTTATGCCAGGATGTGCAGTGAACTCACCCTTATATGCTTCCTCCAAGATTCTTTTCCAGAGATCGTCCCCCTCAGGTATACATACCCTATCATGATGTCGTCAGACGCCTTCTTTATCCTGAGTAAAACTCGTTAATTTCCCTGATTGCACGAGCTTGATCATACGTTGGAGATTAGCATCTTGCTGCTGTGCTCGCCAAATCTGCTCCTTGAAGCTACTGGCTACCTTGATTTGATGCAGCTGAAGGGTTTTGGGAGTCATAAGGATCCCCAAATTAAGATTTCGGAAGCTTTCAATAAGTTCCGTCTCTTTGATCATCATCCAAGCGACAGTCAATGATTTCCTGCTCAACGCATCTGCCACGACGTTTGCCTTACCTGGGTGGTATTTTAATTCAAATTCGTAGTCTTTAAGGAGTTCCATCCACCTCCGCTGCCTCATATTTAATTCCTTCTGATCAAAGAGGTACTTTAAACTCTGATGATCAGAAAAGACCTCGAACCTTACACCATACAGATGATGTCTCCATATCTTCAAATCAAATACTACTGCTGCTAATTCGAGGTCATAGGTTGGGTAGTTCCTTTCGTGTGGCTTTAATTGCCGGGAGGCATATGCCACCACCTTTCTGGTTTGCATCAACACGCACCCTAACCCTTGTTGGGAAGCATCACAATAGACTTCAAATGGTCCATGAGGGCCTGGTAAAGTTAACACTGGTGTCGTGGTCAATCTCTTCTTCAAATTTTGAAAACTTTGTTCGCACTCCGGCGTCCACTCAAACGGAACATTCTTTCTGGTTAGCTTGGTCAAGGGTAAGGCTATTCGAGAGAAATCCTTAACGAACCGCCTGTAATATTCAGCTAAACCCAGAAAACTCCTGACTTCAGAGACTGTAGTTGGCCTTTCCCGATTGATCGCTTCTACTTTGCTGGGGTCGACAGAGATTCCTCCAGATGACACTACGTGACCGAGAAATTTTACCTCCTTCATCCAAAATTCATATTTGGATAATTTGGCGTACAGTTTCTTTTTTCTTAAAATTTGCAGGACTAGCCGTAAGTGTTCCGCATGCTCTTGCTCCGTCTTCGAGTAGACAAATATATCATCGATGAAGACCACTACAAATTTGTCCAGATATGGGCGGAATATTCGATTCATGTAATCCATGAATACCGCTGGTGCGTTCGTCAGCCCAAACGACATCACGGTATACTCATAGTGTCCATAACGAGTTCGAAAAGCTGTCTTAGGAATATCGTGTTCCCGAACTCGAATTTGGTGATATCCAGAACGCAAGTCGATCTTGAAAAATACTGCTGCACCCTGTAGTTGGTCCATGAGGTCATCAATCCTTGGCAGCGGATACTTGTTCTTAATTGTCACTTTGTTCAGTTGCCTATAATCCACGCATAAGCGCATGCTTCTATCTTTCTTTTTGACCAACAAGACCGGAGCTCCCCATGGCGACGCGCTTGGTCGTATGAATCTTTTTTCTTAAAGCTCTTCGATCTGTCTTTTTAGTTCCGTCAGCTCCATAGGTGACATTCGGTACGGAGTTATAGATATTGGTCCCGTACCTAGAACCAACTCAATGGTAAATTCAATCTCTCTCTCCGGAGGAAATTCAGAAATGTCTTCTGGAAAAGCATCCGGATATTCTCTGACAACGGGAATTTCCTCTAGTTCTTGCTCAGGTTCGGTCACATTAGCTGACAAGAGGATATACCCTTGCTTAGTTGGCCCGAAAGAATCCAAATAGAAGAGTGTTGCGGTCTGGGATTTAGAAAGTGAGACAGAGGGAAGTACCACTGTCTTATCCGAGCAATTGAGTACAATTCGATTGGCAGAAAGCTAATCCATACCCAAAATTATGTTAAGACCAGATAGAGGGAGACAAATCAAATTGGCGGCAAAAGTCCTACCCTCAATTCGAAGAGGAACATTGGGGCATATTTGGCTAGTTCTAATAGGCCCATTGGTAGGAGTAGAAACCAATAGATCATAAGGTAACTCAGAGATTGACAATCGCAAAGCAGCTACACAGCTATGAGAAATAAATGAATGAGAAGCACCCGAATCATAGAGTACAGTTAGGGCCTCACCGTTCACGTCACAGGTGTCTTGGATTAGTCCCTTAGACTTATCAACTTCCTCCACATTCATAGTAAAGACTCGTCCTTGACGTTATGGTCGAGACGACTGTGGTGGATTCCTGGTTGGGCACTCATAAATCTTGTGGTTTGGCTTGCCACACCCAAAGCAAACATTCTGGCCTGCCAAGCACGGCCGATCGCCATGATTCCTACCGCACTTCTTACAAGTTGGATTCGGAGGAGGCCTTTGAGGCTGCTTGCCTTTGCTGCCCATCGGCGGGAATCTCCTTTGCGGTTGAAAGTTGGACTTGAATCTTGGGCCTTGCAGGGCTAACCCCTTCCTGAAACCACCACCGGATGCCCTGGCTGCCACTAGTTTCGAGTTGTAATCTTCCACTAGTCGGCATTTGTTTACTAACATGGGAAAATCTCTAATCTCCATTGGCCCGATTGCGGTAAGAATATCTTCTCGTAATCCTCCTTCAAACTTGACGCACTTCCAGGTTTCATTTGGATTCCTCTGATAAATTGCAGAAAATTTGCATAGCTCCTCAAATCGGGCAATATATTCAGATACTGTCCGATTTCCTTGACGCAGCTGCATAAATTCCAGTTCCTTGGCATTTCGAACTGAAGCAGAGAAGTACTTTTGGTAGAATACATCCTTGAACATCGTCCAGGTAACTACCGTCTGAGATCCCTCGAACAATCTTCGTACGCCGTTCCACCAAAACTCGGCGTCTGCTTCAAGCATATAAGTGGCAAAAATCACCTTCTGATGATCCGAGCAATCTAGGACAGAGAAAATTTTCTCCATGGCCTGGATCTACTCCTCGACTTTATCAGAGTTATACGTCCCTCGGAAACTAGGCGGATTTGCCTTTCTAAACTCAGCAAATTTGAGATATTCCAGGTTAGCCTCTGGGCCATGTGGGTTCCCTACACAACCTACTGCAGGTCGCCTGCCTAGTTGTTCCATCATCTGGTGAGCTGTCGCGGCTTGTTCCCACATTGCATGGGCCATTTCTTGCATTGTGGCGATGAAGTCAGTCGGGACCTCTAGGCGAGGTTACGCCGCATTAGTGCGCCTCGCCTTCCAGAAGTCATTAAGTTCTGAGCACACCAAACAAAAGTTATTGAGTTGATCAGGCTCAATACTAAGTTCAATGTGTTAGTAAATAACGGCTCACACGATCAGGCACTTCATACACATGCACAGCTATATCTCAACCATGCAAGCAAGATCTGGTGCACATTATCAACTAAAAGTACATAATATGCGCGAAGCATAGTCAGTCCAATCCTCAGGCCTTAGATAGGACGAACTGCTCTGATACCAAAATATAACACCCTACTAAATTAATTTTATGCTTAAGTCATAGCATGAAATTAAGTAGTTTGTGTTATCGTGTTAATATTCTACTTACGTTTCGTTTATCCGAATCATTTCTCTCTCCTATATTTTTTTTTTTGTAACAGGAGGAATGGAATGTCGTACAATGAACGTGACAGAGTTTATTTCATCATAACAAAAAGGTAAGTATAAATAACACACATGCTATCAACTGTATATATATATATACAGGAACCACTGTTTTGATTTACATACAAGTTTCAAAATAGGATACATAAGTGGGGTCGTGTACTAAAAGACATAAGACCCATGTCAGTCAATCCGATCCTACGTGGTCCTCAGAGGACATTTCAAAATCTACCACTGCGTGTATGACCCAAAGCCGCATGCTACCAAAAGAGGGTCATGCTGTACAATATGACCTGTGGTTGACCTACTCAGTCAGATAGCCGTTGGACACACCGGGCCCGGCTGGTGAGTAGTCAGGAGCTGGTCCAGAGGAAGAGGAAGATGAGCTGGTGGCCTCTGAAGGGTCGCTCTCTGAGTGGAAGGATGTCCTGTACCACCCGGGGTGACTTCTTGCAGGTCGCCAGGCTACAGTGCGCAGTGCAGCGGCCGCGGAGAATGTGCCGCAGCGACAGACCTCAAAGTATGGGGTGGCAGGGTCGAAAGCAGGATAATGTAAGGGGACAGTAAAATTCCTATCACTAAAAGGATACAAGTGGAACTGGCAAGAGCCGGCTATATACAACGAGCCTACTGCAGGGTATTGATGGAGCTGCAAGTCTGGGATCTCAACGAAAAGAGTAGCTGTCGTGTCCATCGTCCACGTCTGAGAATGAGGCGGAAATGAGTAGCGAGGTGAGAATTTAAAGAAATTCTCAGTAGGGTTTGCATATAGCGTATACTGACTTCGCGTTCATTCTCAGTTGACTCGGGTTTTATTTAATTTTCTTAAAACATGAGATTAAACTTAACTACTCATATTCAGTAAGGTTGAGAAAAATGTCTGGTCCGAGGCAAGATTCAGTTTTACTTAAAATGACATAAGAAACAGAATAAATCATCAATATTAACACATAGAACAAAGGGCAAGATAGTGAATATACAACAATAATTAAACACAACGGACAAGCCGCAAATATCTTGTAATGACATGTTCAATGCAATCATGCGCTTAATGTAATCATGCAAACTTTATTCTTGAACTATTCTTCATAAACATTTTCCCATTACTCTTCATCACTTTCCATCACTTGGTCCCCTGGGAGTTCTTGGCCATTTTAGACTCCTAGGTAATAGTCTGCTTTTCCGGATCGAGCTCGTTCCTATATAGAAATGCCGGGTTTACTTTACCCGAGCTTCCCACTGATCTATTCCTCTTAACTTTCTATCCGGAGCTGGCCCAAGTAGCATGAAAATTTCATCATAACATATTCTTTGGGTTCATCATAACATAGCTTTCATAGCTTTCTTGAAAATGCACATGCTTCTACATGTATCTGATAATTCATGCATATACTTTACCGCAATTTCGGCGGCATAACGAAACGTGTCCGCTTCCCCATAAATAGTGCCAGTATTCAGCATATCAATTTATCAAAAGAAACACCTCATTCCATGCATAATTCAACATATTTCATTCATGTTTCAATCCTCGAATTCAAGACATAAGTATTGCACTTTAGAATATGCTTACTGCCTCACTGCTTGTATTCAACCCAGTTCTTGTAAATTATGCCATAATTTCTATTTAACTCATTTGGACCTAATTTCGGATATGTTAAAGTGTTATGTGTCTATTTTCTAACCTCTTTGGTCCCATCTAATTTGGATAACCATAACTCAAGGTATTCGGGTTTTATCCCAGCCTGCCCTGTGGGTGGTCAGAATTGTACACTTAAAAGTAAAAATCTACTAAAAATCGAAAATTGTCTCAAATCATATGAAATTGGCCTCATATTAAAGCTAACAGGACAACTTTTCATGTACACAAAGTTTCATTTCATTTGCCTTAATAGGGCTCGAGTTACAAGCCCCGAAACTTAGCCTTCCTGAACTGCCCTGTGTTAGCCTGGTTTAGACATAGGGTAATTTCTTCAATTCACTGGGAACAACTGAGATGATAACAAACTCGAAATTTCTTTGGACATTGTTCTCCTATGTGTAAGCTTTCCAACGAAATAAGTTTCACTCGATTTGGAGTTGTATAGGGTGAGTTACACCCTTCCCAACTCGTACTGCCTGGGTGGATGTCCTGATTCCTAGGTCGAACTTCAAAAATTCATATCTCTCTCAATATCACTTCAATAGTCTTATATGATATATGTGTGGAAAGCTCTAGATGTCTAGTTTCACATAAAAATAGTTTCATCAATTTTAAACGACGGGAGGCGGAGCCGTACACTCTGCCATATGGACTATCGAGGGTTTGAGTTTTCTAACCTATCAACCTTTCCTATCTGCATCCTTTCTTGTCTCTAATTCAGTTTTTAGTCTCACAACCAACCAAAAAATTAGCTATAGTTCATCATAATCAAACAATCAACATATCAAAACTAAGGAATTAAATTACCACCAATCATCCAAGAAAATCAGACAGGAAGAAAACCTCTACCTCTTATTATTAGGTTAAGTTTGAGTTGGTAGCTGAAATGAAAGTTAGATGGAGTGGTGAGTGGAGAAGAGAAAAGAGGGTTGAACTGAGGAAGAGAAAACAACGTAGGAAAATGGGGCTGAAGAGGCAGGAGGAGAGTATATATATACACAAGGTTCTGGAGTGGTAGTTAGAATGGGTGGCTTTGATTGGGTGAAATTCTTGTGGGTAGAATTCAGTCATGTCTCCTTCTTTTGTGTCAAAATTGCTCTCCACGTCGCCAGAGAAGTGAAACTCGCTTTCAGAGCATCTGAACATGACATCGGAACTCGTGAACTTCTTAAAGTCGGGATTCGTGCATATCTATTCGGATGAAGTCGGAACTCGTAATTTATAGGACCTGGCACTCCAACTCGATATCGGAACTCGGGAACGAGAAGAAAAGATTTTGGTAATGAACTCGGAATCCAATTCAGCTAAAACTCGGAAGTCGCATTTCGTGTCCATTTTGAATCACCTAATGTCGGAACTCGGATATCACATTCGTTCCTACTCGAGCATAAGGTTGGAAATCGTAAGTTTCGTGCATGAGGTCGTAAATCGGAAGATACAACCATCCCTTTGTAAGCCTTGGAACGAAGTCGGAAATCGAAGCTAATATTGAGGTCGGAAGTGGAATTATAAGACAAACTCGAAAATCGGATATTTCAACATTAAATGGGATCGGAAGTCGGAAATCGGACGTTACAAAATCCTCCATGCACTGTCTAGTACTGTTCATTGCTCTCAATGATACTTTATTGCTCGTGAAGAGCATAACCAGCTTATGAGTCAATTAATTCAGAATTTGAGGATTTGGGGATGTAAGGTACATCAACAACTTGATTAATGTTAGTCACATTACTCTTTTTATTTATTTATTTATTATCTTTTATCTTTTGGGGGTGGGCGGCTTAATTGTATATCTCCATAGATCTTGTAAAGCAAATAATTTTGTTCCCTCTTTTATATGGAAGAGGGGTTTGAAGCAGTTCTGTTCTCTAGGATTTTTAGCTTTAAAGTCTAGACAGTGGATTTTGCTGGTACAAAATGGCCTTTCTCTCAGGAACTGTACCTTTAACATCAATAAGTAATTGTCATTGATTATTCAACTACTACCGTAGCAGCACAATTATTTGAATATGATTTGATAAATTTATCATTGAATACTTTCCAAGGGTGTGAAAACCGAATCGAGTGTTGAACTGTACAAGTTACTGATTTAATGGTTCAATCGATTTAATCAAAAGTTGGATTGAGATATAATAAAATATATATATTTATTATAAATATATGTAAATATGATTAATAATATATTATGAGATAAATAAAAATAATTTTAAGAATCAAAATTATTATATTAAGTCATATTAACATAACTAATATAAATAATATATTAAGGGTGTGTTTGTTTCATATTTTTAAAAAAATAATTTTGAAACTTAAATTTTATATATAACAGAAAAAATTGAAAACTGATTTTTTTTCAAAAGTTACTTTTTTTTAGCTTTTTCAAAAAATCTAAAAATTAATTTTTTTGAGAATCTAATTATTTTTAAAAATTTATCCAAACATATGGAAAATGATTTTTTTTAACGAAAAAATGATTTTTTGCTGAAAAAAAGTACAAACAAACATATTCTAAGTCTCACATTGCTTAAATTTTGAATATTTTATTCTTAAAGCTATTATAAAATATTCAAGAAGTCTTATATTGCTTAGAGTAAAAAATTTTTATTCTTGAGACTTCTATAAATAGTACTCATATATCATTGTTTCTTATATTTATCACTGCTAAACTCTTTTTTAAAGAGTAAGAGATATAATAGTTTTTTATTTGGCAAATCAAAACGCATTTTTAGCCATTTTTCATCATAATAGAGAGTTAACTTCATCGGTGATGATAAAAAAAATATTTTTTTACTTTTTTAAAAAAAAATCGGCCAACTAGTAAAACTGATCCGGTTTGGCCAGTTTACTGGTTTTTGGCCGATTCAGCCGATTCAATACCGATTTTTTGACAAAGCGATTTTTTAGGTGCTCCCGGATCGGATATCTGGCCGGTTCCTGGTGCAACTGGTCCAACCGGTCAGTCCGATCCGACTTTCAGAACATTGATACTTCCATATTCAAATACTCTTCAAAATGAAAGTGTTAAATATTTTTTAGATTCTGATTATATTGAATGCTTTTCTTTTTCATTTAATATTTTCTGCTTTAAGTAATTAAGAGGATGTTAAGAAGATCGATTAAGAGGATGTTACATTACTTATCATCATGCCTTTCTCTGTTTCAGTCATTCATAATAAATTAATGATTTCCTTTTGATTTTAGTTTTTATTTAACCTGAGAGATTTTTCGGGTCAATGTTGAAGTTGGTGAGGAGATCCTTCTACCTATATCTCTTATGGATAAATTCCTATGCAGTCCTAGCCTACACAATTTGTTGCAGGCAGAAGCCACACTAGAGGGGAACTTGATTCATGAACCTAAAGTTTGTTCTAAATTTCTAATTGAGGGGAGTGCTTAGAGGAGGAGATAAATGGCATATTAATAGCAGTTTTAGTGTCCAATTATGAGGGGTTGTGAGACATGTCTGGTATGCTGGATGTCCTTTGATAACAGAAGGAACCAGAGGAGTCGGATACCACTCTCTCTGCTTGTTTGCAAAATGGAGGGTATGTAATATGGCTACGATAAGCTTTTCCTCTAGACTTACTTTGGCATGATCCAACACAATAAAACACATCTTGCCTCAAAACATGAATGGTTCCCTTGAGCCATCTTCGTGTGAGCATGTAAGGAGCCTCCCTAGAGCAAAGGCATGAATGTAGCTCCTAAAATTCTGAGAAAATGTGTGACGAAAAGATCATAATAATTTCATTGAGTATAACTCAGAAATGCACTTATCCCATATTTTCAACAGGATTAGCTAGTATGTGGTCTAAATTAAAAATTGTACTTAAAAGAGTAATAATGCTGGTGATATATCATCTATAATGCAGCTGGTCACACTTGCACGTGCAATTGCCTGTGAACATGACTAGAAAGTGATGTAATACTATTCTGTCGTGTCTTAAAAGAAAGATACGTGTGATTAAAGTAGTCAGTAGCATCAATCTTAGGTTCAAATTTACAAAGCATATAAGCAGTACTAGAGCTATTAAAGTACTACTCAAAATAGTAAGTTGAATAACCACCGAAGCAAATGGAAATGAATTATGAACCACTTTCTCTCCTATCCTCACGTAATGGTTGGATTGTGTATCAGTTTGTGGATGCAACAAGGTGATGGTGTCAGCAACAAGAACAAAAATGGAGGCAAATCAGACACTCGTCTATTCCAAACACAACCGTTTCCCATAGACAGGAAGCCTACGGCATTTGGTCCCCCCCCCCCTTTTTCTCTTTCCTCTCTCTCTTCTCCTACCCTATCACCAACCTCCTCGCCCTGCTATCTTTCCCTCTCTCTCTCTCTCACCCTCACTCTCACAAACACTCGCTCACACTGTTACTGTCGCACCCACGCACAACACACATAGTTCTCTTCAAATTTCAAACAAAGCCATACCAGACTGCAGTAACATAAATTAGAGAATCATGTTAATTATTTACATCTAAAATTTTAAACTTCCTTACACTTTTCTATTTTAGGAAAATAAAAGGAGAGAAACCATTAACCAAGGTTTTTATTGTTTTATGAATTTAATTTTGATACAATATGAAAATTTTTTATATAAATATTCAATTATATATTACTATATTAGTAAAAATATTTGATTCAATTATTGATTACCTTGAAAACCTTACAAATAGAAATATATCATTGAATGATTATATTAAAATTAAATTCAAATTCTTTTATACTAACAATGTATTAAAAGTAATTTCTTGTTTTACTATCTAAAACAAAGTAATATAAAAATAATGTATTATAGCTAATGTATAAATAATATCAATAAAATTAAACCAAGCATTTAGTATCGCCAAGCAAGGATCAGGCCAATCTTTAGCAAATCCTAGAGCCACCCTACAATATCCATAGCATCCACCTTGTCATTCAATATATTTAGCTACACCATCGTTTATGAAGTTTTGTTACATATCTCATCATGTTTGCCATGCTTGGCTTGTCATTTAATTTGGTTGTTGGTATCTTTTATTTTATTCAATGTTGTAGCCTATAAAATCCACCATCAGGACGTTTTACTTGTGTAAGAGAAAATTGGATATAGCTCAAAAGTATTTCTCTTCCTTTGCTACATTTCCATGTGTGCAAGTGTGTAAGAATAAAAATACTTAGTGTGATTTGTGTGCTTTTAATATCATATTGATATAAGAGTTAGTTAAATTCAATGCCAATATTTTTAGAAAGCTTATGAGGAACAAGAATATTCTCATATAGTTAATTTTTCTAGAGTCATTATAACAAACAATTACAATATTATTTGGTCAGATCCCAAATTAAATTGGAAACTTGATTACAATTATTGAGTAACTTTAATGTCCACTCACCTAAAAGCTCACAATATTTCGAGCTTTGTTGAACAAGGCATTCAAGAAGGAGCAAATGTAGCAACTTAAGAAAGAGATCAATTGGCACTGTCACAAATCCAGCAAGGAGTATATTATTTGGTATTTGGCAAAATTGCTAATGCCAAAATAGCCAAAGAAGCATGGGATATTTTGAAGATGTCATACAAAGGTGTAGATAGGATGCAAAAATCCAAACTGCAGTCCTTTCGCAGAGAATATGAAAGGTATTAAAAGTCCAGCTTAAAAACTATTGAACAATATTTTTCTCGTATTACTGACCTTGTCGACAAGATAAGAGTATATGGAGAAGAGATTCCAGACAACAAGGTGGTTAAGAAAATTCTTCGCACCACACCGATAAAATTTGATCATGTTGTGACTACAATAAAGTCACACAACATAGACATAATGACAATTACAGAGTTGCAGGGAAACATAGAAAGTCATGTTAGCATAATCTTGGAAAAGACAGAAAAATCAACAGAAGAAGCCTTGAAGAGTCAAGCGAATCTAAACAAATTTGCTGAGTCAAGCTAGGATGGAGAAGAAAGAGGCTATGGCCAAGGCACAGGAAATTTAAGAGGAAGAGGTTGTGGCAACAATTTTAGACCACCAAGCCAAGGAAGAGGAAGAATTTGTGAAGAAAGAACAAATTCTTGGTAATTTTTACCAAAAAAAGGACAAATTTTAATTATTTTCATTGTGAAGAATTTGGGCACAAAGTTGCAAATTGCAGATTTAGACTAATGAACCAGAATAGTTACAACACCCAAGCAAATGTTGCCAAAAAATTAGTACCAAAATATTGACAAGAATTCTAATCCACAAAGTTTATTTTTGGCAAGTAATTCATTTGCTGAAGATGAAAATACATGATATTTGGATATTGGCTGTAGTAATCATATGTGTGGAAAAAAGGAATTATTTTCCTCACAAGATGAATCTGTAAAATCATCAACGAAATTTAGTAACAATGCAAATATTCCAATTTCGGGAAAATGTCAAATATCAATTAGATTAAAAGATGGCTCTCAAAATTTCATTTTTGATGTATTTTATGCTCTTAGTCTTCATCACAATTTGTTTAGTATGGGACAGTTGTTAGAGAAAGGCTATAATATGCAGCTTCATCAAGGATATTACATAATGATTGACAAGAATGGGAGATTCATAGCTTAGGTAAAAATGACTCCAAACCAACCTTTTCCACTAAAAATTCAACATGGACAATTTTCTTTCTTAAGTTCAGTGATACCTGATGATAATTGGTTATGGCATATGCGTTTTGGACATTATCACTTTTCTGGATTAAATTATCTATCAAGGAAAGAACTTATTTCTAGATTGCCAGTAGTTGAAATTCCTGATTGTGTTATGAGACTTGTTAACTGGGAAAGAAACACAGAGAATCATTTCCTGTTGAAAAGCCTTGAAGAGCAAGAAAGTTGTTGGAGATTGTGCATTTAGATTTGTGCGATGTTGATCTCCCAACTCATGGTGATAGCAGGTATTTCATTACTTTTATTGATGATTTTAATCGAAAGACTTGAGTCTATTTTTTTAAGCAGAAATCAGGAGTATGTGATGTCTTCAAGTCATTCAAGGCATATGTAGAGAATCAAGTGGCTACAAAATCAAGATTTTAAGAACAAACACAGGTCAAGATTATCTTGCATATATAGATTTCTTTGAACAACATGGAATTCAGCATCAATTGACATCCAGATATACTCCCTCGCATAATGGAGTAGCTGAAAAGAAGAACAAAATAATCATTGATATGGTGAGATACATGCTGCGATTCAAACAACTGCTTAAAGAATTTTAGGCGAAAGCAATTGCTACTACTGTGTATATTTTAAATAGGTGCCGAACAAGGAGTGTTCGTGATAAGACACCTAAAGAAGCTTGGAGTGGAAGGAGGCCTTCAATTCGTCATCTCAGAGTTTTTGGATGCATTGCATATGCTCGTGTACGAGATCAGTTAAGGAAGAAATTAGATGACAAAGGTGAGAAGTGCATTTTCATTGGTTATAGTTTGAACTCAAAAGCATATAAACTGTACAACCCAGAAACAAAGAAGGTAATTATTAGCCAAAATGTGACATTTGATGAAGAAAGGATATGAGACTGGTCTTCCAAAACTCAAAAGGTGCCCATGGTGAATCCTAATATTTATGAAGAAGAAAATGGGCAAATAAGCACATCATCTCAACTAGAATCATCTAGTCGGCATCAAAGGAATCTTAGATTACCATCTAGATTGGAAGATTATGTTGTAAGTAATGATAATGATCCATCTAATGAAGAGATTACCAATTTTGCTTTATTTGTAGATTGTGAACCAGTAAGTTTTGAAGAGGCTTCCAATGACAAGAATTAGAGAAAATCAATGGATGAAGAAATTTTTGCAATTGAAAAAAAATGGTGCTAATAGATTTGCCTACAAATAAAAAGCCAATTGGAGTAAAATGGGTATACAAGACAAAGTATAAGCCCAATGGTGAAATTGATTACTTTGAAGTGTTTGCTCTTATTGCTAGATTAGATGCACTTTTATGATTATTTCACTTTCTGCTCAAAATAATTGGAAGATATATCAGATGAATGTTAAGTCTGCTTTTCTGAATGATACTTTGGAGGAAGAAGCATGTGTTGAGCAACCTATAGATTCCATGATCCTTGGAGAAGAAGATAAAGTCTACAAATTGAAGAAGACACTGTATGGTTTGAAACAGGCACCGAGAGCATGGTACAAGAAGATTGATTCTTATTTTATTGAGAATGGTTTTCAAAGATACTTATTTGAACACACTTTGTATATTAAAATTGTTGAGCCTGATGATATTCTCATTATGTGTCTTTATATTGATTAATTTGCACTGGAAATAATTTGAAGATAGTTGCAAAGTTCAAGGAAACTATGGTGAAGCATTTTGAAATGATAGATCTGGGTTTGATTTCTTACTTTCTAGGCATTGAAGTTGTTCAGTAGGATGATAGACTTTCATTTCTCAAAAGAAATATGCTAATGATATTTTGAAGAAGTTTCAAATAGAGAATTCAAAGCTAGTCTCCACTCTAGTTGAATAAGAGTTGAAATTGATGAGAAAAGATAAAGGATGAGCTGTAGATCCTATCTATTATAAGAGCTTGATTGGAAGCTCGAGATATTTGACAGCAACCAGGTCAGACATAGTTTTTGGAGTTTGATTACTTAATAGATTCATGGAGTAGCCTTGTGCTAGTCATTTGCAAGTAACAAAAAGAATTCTTTGTTATACTAAAGGTACCCTGAATGATGGAATCTTTTATGATAATATAGATGATGTGAAATTTGTTGGATACACAAATAGTGATTGGGCAAGTGACGTAGAAACAAGGAAAAATACTTCAGAGTATGTCTTTTATCTTGGGTCAAGTGCAATATCTTGGTCTTCAAATAAACAACCAATTGTTGCACTCTCTACAACTGAAACAGAATATATAGCAGCAGCCAGTTGTACTACACAGACAGTATGGCTAAGGAGAACTTTTGAATCATTGAACTAGAAGCAAAATACTCCCGCAACGATATTTTGTGATAATAAGTCTGCCATAGTACTGCGCAAACATCTAGTGTTTCATGGGAGATCCAAGCATATTGATATCCGATTCTACAAGATTTAGGAATTGGTGGCTAAAAAAGAAGTGTTGATTGATTATTGTCATACTGAAAACAACTTATAGATATTTTTACAAAACCATTAAAAATTGAGTTATTTTGCAAGTTGAAGAAAACGCTTGGAATGATTAACTTTGCATGCTTAGTTTAAGGGAGGCAATGTTAGTAAAATTAAACCAAGTATTTAGTATTGCTGCCTGAAGATCTAGCATTTGCATGCGCCAATCTTTAGCAAATCCTAGAGCCACCCTATAATATCCATAACATCCACCTTCTTGTTCAATATATTTAGCTACACCATCATTTATGAAGTTGTGTAACATTTCCCACATGTTTGCCATGCTTGGCTTGTCATTTAATTTGGTTATTGGTGTTTTTTATTTTATTCAATGTTGTAGCCTATAAAGTCCACCATCATGACATTGCACTTGTGTAAGAGAAACAAGTTATTGAATATAGGTCAAAAGTATCTCTCTTCCTCTACTACATTTCCATGTTTGTGAGTGTATAAGAGAATAAAAATATTTAGTGTGATTTGTGTGCTTATTATATCAAATAACATTATTACAAAATACGTTCAAATGGGATTTGATTTACACACTGCACGTGGAGTTGATCTATTTTTCCTTGATACGCCAACACCACTAGTCCTCTTCCTTGAAGGTCGATGCTTGCATTTTGCAGACTCTAAACTTAAAATTGGTGTCATAAATGGTCTCATACTCCCATATTCCACATTAACACCCTAGACCACTGTTTACAATTAACAGACTCCATTCCTATAAACAACCAATATTATGGCAGACTAAATAAAATCATTATCCAATTTTTATATAGTTGTCCTCGCTCCCCTAGTTAAATTTTTAGCAATTTATAATATTGGTAGATGATTTTCGGATCCCAACTTCGAGCAATCTAATTCCTTTTTCTTCTTCTTTCAGTTTAATTTGGTGCTATCTAGTTTGGTCCAATATCATTTTTGGACCATTATTGGACCATTACATGGTCCAACATTGTGGGCCGTTATATTTAGTCCAATAACAATCCTATGGCTGAGATAACACTTGTGCACATATAGACTTTAATTAAGGGGGAGCATTCAAGTGTTACCCTAAATATTGTGGCCTTCTCCATCAACAGCAACCGGACTCGTTCGAGCAGTGAACCAATGACGTGATCGACGTTGTGTGGCTCGGAAAGGATGTCAGAGATGTCGTCCCAAAATTTGTTAGAGTGCAAATCTGTAACCTTTGAAGTCGTTGAGCCTTGAGGGAGGGGTTAAGGTGGATGACGTCCTTGAGGTCATTGATCTAATGATCTGTACGAAGATGGGGCTGTAGAACCTGTTGTGGGAGATATTGAGGAACGGGAGTAAAGGAAGAAGGACCAGATTTTTTTTTTTTTTTTAAAAAAAGGGGTTGGAATCTTCCAGGGAATATGGTCAGGCTGTGAATAAACTTATCCCTATTTTCTGAATCTAAGCTTCAAGTACTATTTGCCATTAGTTTGTCAAATAGAGAGAGTCTCGCTGATTTTGATCCATTAGCTGCAAAAGTAACCAATCTGGGTTACACAACATGAACATAATGGGAAAACATGACCCACGGTTTCAACCAACCAAATAAAGGTGATATTGTAATAACACTTTAAAACACAAGAATTTGTCATCAGCCATACATCCTCAATATTTCTGTTATATCTGATCTATAATCCTAATGTAAAACCATAACCAGTTGATGCTTTAATCCGTTTCAACTCAATATTTTTGTTATATCAATTTTTTTAAATCAGATTTTTTCTTTCTTTTTTTGTTTTTAACCACCAAAACAGAAGAGGATAGTTGTTGAATTTTGAAGTTGAGAGGTCCATGAGGTGCTGTAAATGGAAGAGAGAGTAATCACAGGGTGATGTCTGATTTGCAAAACGATGGGCAGAGAGAGAGGAAGATGGGGTATACATTTTCAAAATTTCATATGTTTCATGATAAATAAGGTCTATATAGGCATGCAATTGATTTTAGTCATAAAATTGTCATTAAACCGAATCTAACGGCTTGTAATATTGGACCATGTAATGATCCAGAAATAATACTGGACTAAATTAAACAGCACCTTAATAATTTATTGATGCTGATGTTGAGCGTGTTGGGGTTTCGAAATGGTCCCGAATAATCTCATAATCTCATGTATGTGGACCACGAATAGCTTTTACGTATTTGAATTGGATTTGTAAAAGTACTGTAATGATCTCTACGAACATATGTTTACAGAAACCTATATTTGCCTATGCATCCCGTCATGCCATGGCTTTTGCCTTTTATAGCTTCCAAATCCATTGAGTTCTTTATTTCTGTGCCCCAATTATTTCCTATGTTTAAAGAATTTTTTTCACTTAGATACAAATTTAGTATTTCATGTTTGATTACACTTACAAGAAAATTAATGAGATCTAGAAGTAAGCAAGTCTATCTTAAATGAAGTTGATAAAATTCAATTTTATTATCTAATTAAATATGGAATATTAAATTTGTATCAATACAAGTATCTCTCACGTGAACATCCGTGTTTTATTCCCAAGTCCATAGGACAGAAGAGAAATAACACTTGAACCAGTGCTTCTAAGCTCACTACAGTTGTCTCTTGAGGCCCTCCAAAAATACATAGGCACTAGCACTAGGCAGCATAGCCATTAGAAAATTACAACTTGACTCATTGGGTTAAATAACGTAACAGATAGATATACTGCCTGCATCTCCACGTCTTTCTGAGAACGATAGGGTACAGATATCAGGGTTGTTCGCTAATTAAAGTACAACCAGTCCCTCTTGATCTCACAAGACAAGTGCTCTTAATATAGTGCCAGCAGCCAAGGCACGCTGTTATGTCGTGAATATCGCAATTAAATTATAGTAGTTAATTTTCAAAACCGGAAAAAAAAAAATTATAGTAGCAAATTTTATTCATGTCACGATTATGATATATATTAACTACATGTACATTAATATTCTGTTAAATGTTACTTCAACTGATATTGGAAGCAATATTTTTCTCTATTGATCTAGAAGCAATTGCATCTCTTGATGCCTTTCGTTCGCTCACAAATGGCTCTGGGAGGAATATTCTAATTGGGGAGACATCATGCCCTTGAAAGAAACACCGTATTTTTGGCGTAGCTATGAAGTAACATAGTGCTTTAATGTCATGTCTGTTTTCAGTGCGACTAAACTAATAATTAAGCAAGTAGGAGAAAGTCTGATCAGATTAAAACTCCCTTCTGTGAGGAAGGGCATTCCACAAATCATGCAATTTGTTGGTTGAATAGTCTAGGAAAAAGACGAGCATGGAAAAGAGCTCTTCACTCAACTTCCCTTTTAAGAGCGATACACAGGGTGACTTTACACAGCAGCATGTTTTGACTTTACAAGCTTTAAAGACGAATCTAATTGGGACAGTAACAAGTCCTTGGATAATGACAAGTTAACATAGACTCCATTAAACCCTAAAATAGTTGTTGGCCACGGGTTAGATTTACATTTACCTCTTTTAACCTTATGATTTGTGTAATGACAGCGACAATCCCACCAAAAAATTTCATCCAAACAGATCAGCATTCTCCAATTAGTGCACCGCATGGAATGAGCTTCATATAAGATAATGGGGGAACTAGGAAACTTGGATATGACCCATCAACCTCTGCCTGCTGGGTCGGGTCTAAAGATTAACTTCGTGTCCAGTTAAAATGGAACGAGGGCTGTCCATGGAAAGTTGGTTCACTTTTCATTTTCGCTTTCTGCTCATGAAAACACAATAACTTAGTGATCCCATATTAGTCTAGCATCTAAATAAGCTTACTAGTAAAATGTAACATGTGTTGGCTTGAGCCAAATTTTTGGTGATTGTACCAGAACTACAGTTCAGCTGCCGCACTCAGTTGCTAAACGAAGAAGCTAGCTGCAAGTCAAGTGGCCAGCGCCTAGCAAGTGCAATGTAATAAATCAATTTGAAAAATGCAAGCTGCATATGAAATGGGATCACGTGCAAACTGAAATTAACATGATGATAAGTGATAAACTTTATTCATATTTGACATTGGGTCAGATAAATTACAGTAATTCAGTGTTTTACAGAGATTTAATTAAAATATTGGTAGTCTGCCACAGAATCCTCTTACAATTGATAATGATAACGGTGAATGGTTTTAGGAGATGCCATCTGTTATTACCAGTGTCCTCCCACATCCCACATCCCAAGATGGGGCTGGGCACAGCCTCTAAATGATCTTAGGCCACCATGTGACCTTAGGCTAGAGCAGCAGTAAACACCACAAGGCACATTACCGCGAGATTAGCTAAACTATAGTACATAGGCCAAAAAGCAGAAATTAATATAACAAGTAGTATCTAGTATCTATCAACTATCAATTTCATGCATGGTAGAGCAGATGGAAGATAGCTACACAACACCTCACGCTCAAACGCTATTAACATTCATACATGTCAGCCTCTCCATTTTACTTTGCTCCATTGCCCCCTCTCACTATCTCCTCTTTTTCATCACTCATCACTCTCCACTCCCAATACCCACGCCCCTCTCTGCCACCTCGCTCACATGTAAACAGACTCCACACATCCCTATCTCACTTCCTCCCTCTCTAAAATCACCCATTTTCCATTTCATATGATTCTTCACTCTTTAGAATTACACATGATCATGATGAACCCAAACTCAAACATTGGCAACGAGGTGGTGGATGATGGCCTCCTCCACAACATCATGCTCAACTACAACTCTTCCCTCCACCTTCACCAACTCACTTCCGATAATTACATTTACAATCACAACCCCTACGATAATACCGGCTCATGGGTACACTCTCTCCTAAACGACACCGTTTCTTCACCCTCTCAAATCACCGACCTACACCTACCTAATCCTCCACCACCACCACCGCTTGATCATCATCAAACGGCGGTGGTGGTAACCGAACAACGACAAGAGGAAGAAGACTCCGCCATAAGGCTGGTCCACATGCTCATCTCATGCGCCGATTCCCTCCAACGTGGCCACGTGGCACACGCCGCGTCCCTCATCGACGCCATGCAATCACTGTTGCGACACGTCAGTACCGCCTCGGCCATCGGAAAAGTTGCCGCTCACTTCATCCACGCCCTAACCCGCCGCATCTTCGCTCCGCCGCTAACGGAGCACCACGGCGTTGGCGCTGCCGACGGCGGCGGCGTTCTCTACCACCACTTCTACGAAGCTTGTCCTTACCTCAAGTTCGCGCACTTCACCGCCAACCAGGCGATCCTCGAGGCCTTCAGTGGCCACGCATGTGTCCACGTCATCGACTTCCACCTCGCTCACGGCCTCCAGTGGCCGCCGCTCATCCAGGCCCTAGCTTTACGCCCCGGCGGTCCACCCTCCCTCCGCCTCACCGGCATTGGCCCTCCCTCGTCGGACCGCCGCGACGCCCTCCGCGAAACTGGCCTCCGCCTCGCCGAGCTCGCCCGCTCCGTCAACGTCCGGTTCACTTTCCGCGGAGTCGCGGCGTCGCGGCTCGAGGACGTTGAGCCATGGGTGCTGCAGGTGCGACCGGAGGAGGCCGTGGCGGTGAACTCCGTCATGCAGCTCCACCGCCTTCTCGGATCCGACCCGATCCACGGAGATTCGGGTATCGACGCGGTTCTCGGTTGGATGCGGCGGCTGAACCCTAAGATCGTAACCGTCGTAGAGCAAGAGGCGAATCACAATCATACCGGGTTCTTGGAGCGGTTCACTGAAGCGCTGCATTATTACTCGGCAGTGTTCGACTCGCTGGAGGCTTGTCCTGTCGAACCGGACAAGGCCCTGGCGGAAATGTACCTTGAGAGGGAAATTTGCAACGTGGTGTGTTGTGAGGGCCCGGCTCGGGTAGAGAGGCACGAACCGCTGGCCCAGTGGAAGGCCCGGCTGGAGAAAGCCGGGTTCAAGTGTGTGGGCTTGGGCTCGAATGCGTTGAGGCAAGCGAGCATGCTGTTGAGCCTGTTCTCTGCTGAGGGTTACTGTGTTGAAGAGACGGAAGGGTGTTTGACTTTGGGTTGGCATGGCAGGCCCCTCATTGCGGCTTCGGCTTGGCAACCCTTGCCCCTCCTTCCTCCTCACACTGACCCACACGGGCTTGCTTAGTCTAGTAACTTAGTAAAACATGGACAAAGTGGTTGTACATCTTGTTAACATCTTTTCCCCCCGTTTTTGGATTCTTGTACGCTCTGAGGTTTTCCTCATTTGTGTTCCCTTTTTCATTTTATGCTGCATATTTGTTATGTGAAATGGCTACTAAGAATTCCTTTCTTATATAGCTTTATTGTTAATTTATTGCTTAGCTAATATATAACATTTTTTGGATCTCTTATATTGCAACCTAACTTTAAGTACTAAACTATAGTTTGAATATAGGTAAAAATAAATTACATTTTTGGTTGGATCAAATATAAGCCGAACACATAGTCTATAGTTGTAGAGTTGGTGATACTTTGGAATGGTACCGAAAAAATGGAATTTAATTTAACTTCCTTGCATGTGTACAGAAGTGTAATATATTTGCAAGACAGCTGTGAGTGTGAGTTTGTGTGTATATGACTGCATCTATACAAGCTTTCAATTATTTGATGTGCCTAGCGAGCAAGTGATCCACAATCAGCATGCATCCTACTAACTAGCAAAGTAGAGAGGAAGATGGTTTGTGTAAGAGAATTGATTGATGTATATTGATTAAGGGTGCATGTTGGTTTGCCCAACACTGAATGAAAAGGTGTTATGGGATGGGACCATCCAAGGAATCATCCGGCGAGGCAAAGATCGGGACTGGAACTTGTGCTGTGTCTTTCGTGCATATTGTTTCCTCTCCTTTCTTGCCTCGTGGAAAATATAGGCAGTATCTCATTTGCTTTACCTCCGGAAATGCCCTCCTCTTTGTTACTCTCTCTCTCTCTCTCTTTTCCTTCATTTTGTTGGGATGAGTCTGGAATCGAGGACCATGGTTATTTAATTTTAAACATAATATTTACTATCAGTTTTTGAAAAGTTTAATAATATTATTCAAGGCTGTTATTTAAATAATTTGACATTTGCTTTTTCATGTAAGAGTTTAGATTCAAGTTTCTATATGTAAAAAACTAGTGTTGGCAGATTAATTAGAGTTAAATAAATTATGGATAATGATTTGAAAAGTTAAAAAAAAAACAAAAAGAGTAGTATTAACTAAGATGTGATGGGAAGAATTTGTGAGTTGAATACTTGCTTACCAGCGCGGATTCATCTGGTATCCATATTTTTTTTAATTGGATTCCGGTACACTCATGCTTGCTGCCACCATTCTGACATATGTTCGCACAATTTTTAATTAATTATCCATATAATTACAAGTTAGAAAATCCATAGTTTTCAATAATGAGAGCCAAGGGGACTGGTGGTCGTCAATTTAGTTTTTGTTTCCTCAAATGATGTAGTGATGATCTGTCCAAATCTGGCGCGATTGGACTATGAGCTAAGGTGGTAGTCTGAGTGTACTCCATAATTTCACCATTCATTCCTTTTTCGACGTAGAATTTCACCATTCAATTTTTAGACCTTTGACTTGATGTTAGTGATAATGACATCGGGCTAGCACATGCTTTGAAGTCTTAGACAAAGTTGGAAGAATAATCTTAAAAGCAACCGCTTTCTGCATTAGAAGCGTTAGAAAGACTTAAAACAAAGCCCAGACTCGTCAAAATTTTTGATGCAGATAATCAAATACACTATGAACAGGATATGTTGTACATGTTGAACTTTCTCACCATTTAATTTCGTTTTCCTATGCTGCTGTCTAGAAGTCTCTTTATTTTGCCTCAGTCAACAGTAAAACATTACATTCTTCACTTTTTCTTTCAAAGCTGGTAGTGGCCGAACTGACCCATCTTTTGATCTTGCACCACGCGGTTTAGCAATCTCAGTGACATTCGGTTCCATGTAGAATCGAGCTCTGTATGCTGCTAGATGAGCATAGTATGCAGGAGGGACTGCACATGTAATAGACAACTTATATTTAGTTGGAGTAACTAATTTGCTATGAAAATAGCTAACAAAAAATCCACACATAACATTAATTGATGAGTAAAGTTAGTTGCCCGCACCAATCATTCCTCACACACCCGTCTTATATATGTACATATTTTCCTTATGTAAGTCATTTTCTATTAAAACAGAAATTCCAATATGTTTTTTTTTTTTTTTTGATAAAATTTATAAGGGATGGTTGTTGAGTGGCTCCCACGTGCAACTAATATACTCTACACTGACATGAAGATGATACAAGTCTTTAAGGAAGAGCCGAAGAATAATTACCTACAGAAACGGATCTTGTACATCTCGCATAGCTACACTCAAAAAATAAATAAATAAAAAGGTTATTTCATCATAAGAAATAGAGCAAACATATTTGAGATGATAAGAGAGAAATAAAATTTACGTGTAGCACAAGTTGTTAGTGAGAGATTGAATTTCATCAGCAGTGAAATTGTTCTCGTCCCATAGAACATGATAGTGAGCTGGTCTACTTGTACCCTGTAAAAAGCCAATTACAATGTAAAATCCGATAATATATCCTATCTAAAGTAGCAACATAGAAATCATGATCATACCTGAATTCCCGCATGACTGCATAAATAGAAGTCGAATTCAGTTGGATGACAGATCTTAGAATCCACCACAGTACCTACAATAACCAATTGGAATTGTGTCTCAACTTCGTGACTACTACTAGTAATTGCATTGCTGGCAACTGAAATTGGAGAGTAATCCAAATATTCTGCAATTTTGACCAGACCCTTTTGCCGGAAACTATATAGACACTGATTCATGTCTTAGGTTGGTGACATGCACTAATGCTGGCAAGTGGCAGAAAGTGAAAAAAAAACTTTTACCAGGTAAGATATTCCCACTCTTATCAGTGCTGTTTCTGTCGTCATGATTGCTTGAGAAGAGTCTAGTGTGATGCCGTTTTTGAACCACTACAAATGTTACTGGAGGTTGGTAACTAGGTTCCAAAGATGCACAAGCCTACACATAGTGAGAATCTAAGTACCGAGGAATGTCATAGTCAATATAAATATAGATAACTCTGGTGAAATTGTAAGTCCTAATACCTTACGGATGGCATCAAGCTCATATAGCAAAACTTGGTAGAATTGTCCTTCACTTACCCCATCCCTGTAAATATATTGGATGATATTCTAAATAAGACAGTTCCCCATCACAATTGAACTCGCTCCTTCTCAGCCCTAACTTCCTTTGCAAGAACGAGTTCATCAAAATACCAGAAAGGATCATTCTTACCTGTAAAATATTATCCTCAATGGTTTTTGTCCGGTTGCCTTCTTAAATGAGAGTAAGAGCTCTCTGCATTATCAAGGAATAGTATGATCCAAAATAGGCATACTGATGTTGAATAATTACAGGTGATAAATGCAAAACTATTTTTTCCCTGGTGGTCAACGACTAACACACAAACAATCTATAACTCGAGTGAAAAGCAAAGCTTAAAGCTAGCAAGGATGAAAAACCTTTCCCGTTAGGCAATTGAAATAATGTCAACAGAAGACATAAGTAAATCAATACCTAAGGGGAGTCATTTGACTCAAACAAAGTAAACAAGATTTTAAGTTTAAGAAGCAAACATGACCTTTCACTTAATCCCATTATGAAGATGAGATGGTTTATAAGAGCTGCTATTAAGTACCTGATCATGCCACCATAAACTATACCATGATGAGGATCCTTCCAACATTTGAAAAGATCTTGAATGAGTTCTTCACGATGAGGCTGAGCACAGACCAATCCTGCATACTTTGTTACTTCTGGCCAGTCCTGTGAGGCTACAACCTGAACAACAGTAATCAGAATAGATCAAACATAGGGCCACCTACCTATGAGTTATAGGAGTTTGCAATTACTTACAGCAGCAATGGATGGACAAGAGTCCTCTCCAGATTCTGGATGAGTTACATCAGCTCCAAAAATTATTGTTGGAATGTCACTAACCAATGGGATCCTCCAACTTAAAGCATCCAAAAGTACTGTGTTCCTTCCTCCCATCTGAAAGTACAATGCATTTGTTTAAGAAAATGAGGATTAAACAATAATTAAAATTGAAAAAGAAAAGTTGAGGGATAGAAATGAATATTATTGAGTAGCATGTAGCCACCGTGTTACTCTGGATTGTGGAGTTTGATAGATCATTTAAATCCAACAATAACAGACCTTGACATTGATTTTTAGTGCTACATTTGCCAAGTACTGTCTATTAATCTTGAATACATGCTTTGTCAGACAGCACTGAGAAATCAACCCCAGATCTGTTTCGCAGATTCTTTTGAGATCACCTGAATGATGAATTTGTTTCTTTAGTGCAGGAATGAAATGGAGAAGTAGCGGGGTCATCAAGAGGAGAATAATGAGAATATATGCAAGCAACAGCCAAGAAGCATCATAGGTACGTGAAACAAAGAAAGCTGAAAACAAAGAAGTACTAAGGTACTAGAGCCTCTTGACATTTCCATACCTTACACACCTTTACTATCCTAGTTACACCCATGAAGAGATGCTAATGGACATTGGAGTGAGAATCATACCATACAGAGAGCCATTGTTGTCTGGAAGAATGGCAATCAGCAACTCTAGCTCCTTCCCACCAACTTTGTCTAGAGCAGCAGAATGTACATACTTCAAGGCCTTCTTTACTAGATCTGGTCTTGCTGAATATATAGGAATAACTGGGTCCTGACTAAATTCCTGTGAAAGGATAAAAGAAAGGATAAAAGAAATAATATATTGCAAGTGTACATGATGATATTGAGTAACGAAAAAGTGTAATTACAATTGGAAAAGTGAGTGGGATGCTATACAAACAAGTAGTCTCTAATGTACAACTCCTAACAAGGTACAACTAAAATTTGAAACTTTACCATGCCTGAGATTTGGCACATCTGAACTAACTGTTGGCAAAATCCACGAGCTGTACTTTCTTGGACACTTCTTGAGAAATTGATACATGCCCAATATCTTACAGTGCTTCCATTTATAACTTTCTGCATCGAAATAACTGGAATTACAATCCGCTGGGAACATCTAGTTTTCATTTTTTTTTTCCTTGAACATAAATTATAGCTAAACTTTTTATGTCTGAGCTGACCTTGTTCATCATATTCCACTGACCAACTTGTGGCAAGTATTCTTTCTCCCTTCCAGTGTCATGATATTTCAACTACCGAGAAAAGAAGAGCCAAAATGCACTATTAGAAGAATGCCAAAACAAACAATAAAACTGATCAATTTAAGCATAAGAATGGATAAATTACCCATGGAGCAGGAAGAACTCGAGCATCAACTGATGTCAGCTTGCTGTCTACGCTGATACCAAACTCCTTTGCATAGGGATTATATTCATAATCATTTTGTTGAATAGTCTGCAAATACATTGGGAAAGTTCCAGATTAATTAAACAAACTAACACCAATAACTAAAAAGGACGAGTAACCACATTTGCAATTTATCACACTAGGACATATCATGCCTATTCAATTTCCAATAAATTCTGACCCCAAAAATAAACCTTTGAAAAAAAAAAAAAAAAAAGGAGAGAGCGATAGACAAGGGAGGGTGATATCAAGAATACATGACAACGACCTGTAGAATATCTGTCTCTTGTTCACGTGGTCTCTGGCATGAGACCTTTAAAAGAGAAGTTATCTGCTTTTCATTTAGCCCTTTGGTATATCTCTGGCCCCCAACTATCTTGCATGCCTGGAACAAGATTCACATGAGTTGCTTGTTCAGAAAAAGGAGTATTAACAAAAACGGTTTGAGTAAATTGAAAGAAGAGCTTACCTCCATGGGCAAATAGTTCACCTTCTTTTGGCTTCCTACTTGAAGGCATGGTAGATGAGAATATTTGATTGTATATCCATACATCTCTTGAAAATAGTCAACCACTGATTTCATGTTCATTTTCTCATCGAGAGGGAAACTGTTTGGAGGAAAAGAGAATCATTTTCTGATAGTTCACACCCATATCTAAAAAACATAAGTCCAACTTGCAATTCAAAAGTTACAAAGCCATACTTAAGCTCCCTTGTTGGCTGTGATGTTAATCCTGATATCCTGTACTTCCTTCGAAAACTTCCTCTATGTGTAACTTCAACTTTCACACCTCTTAAGGCTTTCTTAATCTGCTCGTCACACATACAAACATTTCATGGTTCGATATTACTTAAATGTTTCTCATGATTTTCACGAAAAGGAACTTGATTTCAGAGAAATAAATCAACAATCTCAGCCTTTGGTTGGTGTACTTGAACAAATCATAAGCAAAGGACAATTTAGAGAGAGACTTATGCATGATATTAATGGTTGGAGCACAAGACTCTTGGCCTTACAATGTCCTATTAAGCTCCTTTTCAATCAAGCCACTAGAGCTCCAACTTCCAAGGATACCCAGTTCTGAATCCCCATGAACAATTTCCATCAAATTAGAATTAGAATTAGAATACACAAAATTCTTAAAGCTATACCCATCAGAGAGTTCTATTAAAATCTAGAATTGAATTTGCCTGGATTCTGCCAGGACTCAACCACCATTTGAAATAATCCACAATGATATTAGTTTGATGCATATGAATTAGCATCAGGCAGAGACCATGCTTTGATCAATCTTCTATTTATATATTGCTCCAAGTTCGCTGGTTATGCTGGAATTTGGCATTCACCAAACCACCATGGCACGTGCAAGCATCACTTATTTGGTATTACCTGTGAAGATAGCAATTTTGGCAAAGCAACCATTGCTGAGTTGCCATAATAAAAATGATTTCATACCTTGACACGATCTGCATCCGAAAGTGGCTTTGAGTGCACATCTTTTCCCAGAATTTGAGCAACAAATTCAATTACAGGGAGTGGCTCAATAAAAGCCATTGATGACATGTCTGAAAGAAGAACATAAGAAAAATAAAATAGAAACAAAATACAAGGAAAAGAACCTTGTTGATATTGACAAAAAGGACAAATATCTAAGAATATCAATAAAAAAGGAAGAAGGTGAATATGATAGAACTCTCACCAATATTAAGTGACAATCCCATCTGAGTAGGCCTTATACTTTGGTAGAAGCCACGCCATGATTCTAGGCCACCACCAAGTTGCTGTGGCTTTCTTAGATCAGGAGAATAGAGAAACCTCCCAATTGATACGTAACTAAACATGAAAAATCAAGGCATGAGAAACAAGAATATGGCGAGTACCAATAGTCTCAATTGGTTCAAAAGGTGGCAATGAATATAAATGTTGAAAGAACAACCACAAATGCACCTCTGGGCTGCAAGCTCCCTCAATACAATGTCAATGACGCTAAGCGCTTCTTGCGGTGTGTCCACTTGTTTCCCACTGAGAAGCTCACGTAATTGATGCATGCTAACACGAGCCGCAAACTTGATTACCACTTTAAATTCTCTTTCCCTGACACATATGATTGAAACTCATGTTTGTGTAAACCCAAATGCCAGACGCAACACAAGAAAAATTTAAGTGACCGGTTAAGAGCAAAGTTACTTTGAACTTTGAAGATATCATAGTGACTTGAATAGTTTACCTGGTACTACCAGTACTCTCATCATCCTCAATCAATAGTATGGTGAACTCTTTGTATGTGAAAGGAAGCAAACCAGCAGTGTAAAGGTTTCTTCCTCCATCATAGACAGGAAGCCTCATCCCCAAGTCAGTGTTCCGGTGAAGCCTCACCATCTCGGCTATGATAGCTTTGCTTGTTTTTCGAGAAGTGACTTCAGGCGTTATTTTGACCTTCACAAAACATACACACATAACATAATCACTTGGCGAAAACCCTTGACACAAATCTAATTGTAAGTCTTTCAGTCCCTTGAATTTCATCAACCTACTTCATTGTTTTAAATTTATTTTTTAACATAAGTTTTAGACTCACATTGTAATGGCTTAAGTCAGATGCTGATATATCTGCCAAGAAGTGGTTAGCCTTGACCAGACACTTTGTCCCAAGCTGGCCATAGCCAGGCCTGGCAGCAAACACAATACTTTTGGAAGGAGCAGAGGAGGCTAGTTGTGAATCAAGTCCTGTTTCTTGTGATTTCTCTAGCTTGCATTGGCTTCTTCTTCTACCCCTTCTTCTAAGCTCCATGGGTCTCTGCATAGCCCTCCTAGATTTCTCTTGATCCTCCTTTGGGTCCTTCATTTGCACTTTGCTGATAGTTTCTGTGCAAAACAAGGAACTTACTTTCACTCACTTTTACCTCTAAGTAGAGATAGATGAAAGACTACAATAAGGAACAAACTAAAAGGTTTATGGCAAAGCAAGTTCCACGTTTTTGCTGAGAACCAGTTACTTAGCTTAAGCAATGATGTTGAATAAGGAACTTGCTTTCACTCACGTGTATCCCTAAGTATAGAGAGATGACAGACTACCACAAGGAACAAACTGAAACGATTATGCCAAAACAAGTTCCACGTTTTTACTGAGAACCAGTACTTAGCTTATGCACTGGTCTTGAAGGAAGAGCAAAGAAAGTACAAGAGTAGAAAAGAGATGAAGCCCTGTAAAGGATGCAAGCTGAAAACAAAAACAATAAACAAAAAACCAAAAAAGGAAGAAGAAGAAGAAAGGGATAGAAAGGCATCAAATCTCAACAGTGTTTCATCTTCTCCAAGGCGCTGTACATTCTCTGAGAAGATGGGGAGAAAAATAAAGTAACATGCATACATGCAAAAAAGTAACAGTAGAAAACAACAAGCTCCTAAAAAATACAATGACCCTCAAACCATTGCTGCCGTTGGAACTATATATCAGTATGCGATTCCTTATTTGACTTACCACTCTTTCATACTTTATGGGCATAAACATAATTATAATAATAATAAAGGTTTTCTCCTCAACATCCCGACCACCACTTTCCTTCAAAGTTTTTTCTATATGTTTCATTAGGTCACAGGCTCATAGGGGAGCATATATAGGCCAAGGCCACACAGAGGTTGTACACGAGATAAAATGCTCGTGCTACTATAGTTTAATTGTTGGGGGTGTTGGTACTTGATTTTTGGTTCACTTTGTGGTCCCAACATTAACAAGGGATGTTTGAATTTTACCCTACTCCAAGTTCTTGGCAGGACAGTATGTAAGATTGCATGTTATAAATCCCCTTTTTCAGCGACCACAAAGGAGCTTTAACTCCTTCCCAAGTTGAATTACAGTGACAGAACGGGACCTTAAAGCAGACTCACCGCTAAGACACAACACACTCAGGGACAAAGAGGGCATAAAGGGTGCAAAACAACAGCAACTGGGGTGCAAATGACAAGAGAAAAATGCAACAATTTGGAGTCAAACAAAAAAAAATTTTGAAGGGCTTTCCTTTCCTAGTTTCTAGTGCTTAGATATCCGGACAGACAGTGTGGCAATGCAATGCATATGAAGTTGCCATAATGCCTTATATGCCTTCTGGCTTGGCTGCCAAGTTGCCTAACGCCAATGTCAGTTGTACGTGCACCAAAGGCCAAGGGTAAATGCTGCAAAGACCTTGCTATGCCTGGCCTAAAATACAAATTTGCATTTTGGCACTTTTCTCTTTGTTTTTGGTCTTTTGGATTGGGGGGGGGGGGGTTGAGGGAACTAAGTATAGCTGAGAATGGTAGAAGTGATGGTAAATTACAAAGACACGAAGAACAATCATGTGTCCTGTCCCTATCACTGGCTTCAGAGGACAGATATATAGAATATCCCAAAAAATAAGAAATAAAAGAATATATCAAAAACTTGAATGTAGTGCAGAAAGAACTAGACTACACATGTGATAACTTTTGAAGGCGGGGTTCATACCCCATTATCAATTCCTGAACCGAACAACATTGTATGGCAACCAGCAAACGGTATTGTTACATTCTATTGTTTGATTTTTTTTAATATGATAATATTGGTATTGAATGGATTATGGATGGATTGGTAGGGGCCATTAATTTGCATGTTGGTCTTGCGGCCGAAGCTCTCTGACTGCTTCTTTGGTCAATGTGATTTCTTTCTTTCAATTTTGTCACATCTAAGTAAATAGCTTCCTCAGAAAATTTTTCTACTTTGCAGGGGCCCCCTCCTTCAACCCTTGCTCCCCTATCTGTGGGTATTCCTACTAGTCATAATCAACCAGACTTCGCCACTGTGTTTAATAGATTTTCTTTAAATAAATTTAAAAAAAAAAAAAATACGCTCTTGCTCGTACACAATTCGCAATACACATACCAAAAGAACTGATATTTTGTTGGATTTAATTTTCATAAGTTTTTTAACCATGTATTGTCAATTAAGAGTATTCAATTCTTATAATAAGTATTTTAAAAATTACATATATGATTGATTTTTTAGTATATTAATAATAATAAGATTTAAATTTAAAATTTCATATAAATTACCTAAATCTCTCATTATTATTCCACTCCGAATGTCTTTTATAAGATAATATATAATAAATACGATAATATATAATAGATAGTGCTGCATAACGTTCGAGCATCTGTACGCACCACTTTTTTATTCATTTTAAGTCATATCAAAAGAAATTAGTATTAATTTTTAAATGTTGAAATCTTTTTAAAAAAATTGCAATATAATATAGCTCAACTCCCTTATGCAGTCAAGCATTCAATAACACTGTTTATATATGATTAATTAATTGGATAAATTATTTTATACTAGAGTATATTAAAATTAAATTTATTTTATTTTATTTTTAAAAGTTGAATGCAAATTCAGTTGTAAGTATGACACCGTCCCCTGATAATTCGCTTATTTTATAGTCCTTATTTTGTTGCTTACCCGATTAAGCTCCATCCCCCACACCTTAGGCGACCCTACTAAGATCATGTCCAAGAAAAGAGAAACTGGGTAAGATTCCTTAAACCGAGGGGAAGGATATGTTCACAGGTACGCCAAACTAAGGGAAAACATTAAATTAAATAATTTTATTTATGACAAATGGTTCTGCAACCAGTGTCTCATTTAGTGTCATGATATATTTCAAACTACATAATATGTATTTTTATATATTTTAAATTTTTCTTTTTTAATCATTGACGTTTGTTTGATGACAAAAATACTCCTATACAATTCATCATTATTCGATTTTTGTCAATGTTTATAAACATAATATTTTGTTATGTAAGCTAAAAAGTGAAAAAAAAAAAGTATTAATTAAGGGATTTTATTAAGTACTTTTTTGAAGAAGAAAACAGGAAAGGTGAGAGTAGCTAAATTTACAGACTTCTCTATATTCTTGGCCAAAAATAAGGGAAAAATAAATAGAAATAAACCCATTCAAACGGAAAAAATAAATATAATTCAAAAGATTCAATTTTTATAGATGGTAAGGTAAAGTGCATGTAAAAGCTATAGAGTAATTTACTCAAAAAAGGTTAGTCACAGTAGATTGTAATTTCAAAACAATTTTACCTATATTATTAGGAGTTCAAAATCTTAAAGTTATCACTTTGAAGAAAAGAATTTTATTTAATCACCACCTCGACTCAAAACTGCGCAAGCAATTATCAGGGGCAAAAAAAGCCATGACCCCCCCCCCCCAAAAAAAAAAGCTGTGGAGAAAGTAGCTCAAATAAACTTTCATTTGATGTAACACGTTTATTGTATTGTGGTATATAATTCAACGGGGAAAATGTATTTCGATATATACCTCGTCTAAAACAATCATCAAACAAATTATAAGCTTTTATTATTTTATGGAAAAATCTTGTCATTAATTTTGAATAAAAGATGAAATTTAATTATAATATATTATCAGTATAAAAAAATTTTACACATACATTTAATTATATACTATCACATAAATAATTACCTTAAAAATTGCACATGAAGTATATATGATCATATAACAATATAAAACTTTTTATACTACAATATCAAAATTAATCTCTAAAAGATATATAATTTTTCTCTCATAAAAACATATATTCATAAATTTTTATGAACTTTTATAAGCATAAATAATATTTAAAAGGATTAATTTTGATATATTATTAATGTAAAAAAATTTAACTATCATCTAATTATATGTTGTTATATTTGAAACTTTTGAGGGAGTATGGATAAGAATCAATATATTATAATACATAATTAGGTATTTATATAAAATAATTTTATACTAATAATATATCAAAATTAAATTTATATTTAAATTACATAATTCAATTAAAGACTCATAAGAATTAGTCAACTTATCAATACGTCTTTTTTTCAACTGTGCATTAAAAACTCATAGCAATCATTAATTGATACTATTATAGTATTATTCGTGAAAAATGAGGTAAGATTGGCTCTTTTTTTCTTTTTTCTTTTTTTTTGATAATGAGATTTGAATTTCTAATAATTTTATGTATACTAGCTAAATCCCTCAATACTAAATCACTCCTAATGACTTTAAAATTGGGCATTTTTAATTAGGCTTCAAGAAAATTAATCAGATAAACTTATATTAAAAAGTGATTGAACGATAAGTTTCATGTGCAAATAAGACGCCCGGAATATAATTAGCAAACATCCAAATTATATATATTATATGGTGACAATGTCCCCTCTTGTGTGGGGGCTGGAATTTTGGGATGTATCATGGATGGACTGTGAAGTATGTCAGACATTCTCAAGGGAACATTGAAGACAATATGCCCTAAACCCCCCACTCTAACACTACCTCATGCTGTGGCCTACATACACAACCACCAGTGTGCGTGATGGTGGTGTAGTAAAGTCCCTAACTAAATACATGGATACGATGGTTTTTAAGATGTATACAGTTAAAGACACATCATAATCCTCTTTACATTATCTTCACACATTTTTCGTACTATAATAATAATAATAATAATAATAATAAGTATAATGAGGACGTGGTTGAGAATATACTATTATCGAAAGCTAAAGGTGTGGACAACCATTGCAATCATGACAAAGTGAGACGGTACTAGTACTCACCCACACAAAAACAAGAAAAAAAGATGAAAAGGACACATTCATGAATCATAACTGAGCTGTGGAGAAAAATGGCATAGGGGAGAATGAGGCAGGTAGAAAGGCCAAACTAGAAGAATTGTTCAACTTTAAAATATAGAATACAAGAGCACTCGTCTGAATCTAAATAGTGAGAGCAGTTAGTGGAAAGAGCAATTACCTTCTGCTTTACGCCATGTATTTTAAGCAGATAGCCGTGCAAATCGTTGTAACTGCTGGCCTCAGCTTTTAATGCATGTGACTCTGAGATCCAACAATTGTGAAGTATCAACTTGAATTAAACCTTTTCCTTTCCCCTTCACCACCTTCTAGGCTCCCTGCCCACAAGAGATATAATACTGTTATAACTGGACTATAATATAACAAGAAGGCTTTCAACTAAGATTTGAATGCTATGTACATGCACATGCGCATGAACTGAAGCTATATCTAACTAGCTAGCCCATAGATCTGTAACTAATATACGCACGTAGGCCATCAAAACGTTTTTGACTCTATTATGGCCACACCGGCCACATGCACAAGCAGTGGTTTTAATTATTATCTTTTGCTGCCATGGACTTTGCTAGTGAATGGCATTTAAAGCAAAGCTAAGACTGGTTTACCATGTTAAGTTTCCAGCACACATGCCTCTTTTCAACTACAAGCATCTTAAAGACAAGGACAATGTATAGAGGATTGGCGTGGAGGGGTGAAACAATGAGGCCATAGCTCTATTCTGAGCCAAAGCTGAAAAGGAGCAGAAGAACTATACACAAAGGCAACCGGGTAACTTTCATTTCGTATATTTTGATTAGGTGGAACATAAGTGGTACAAGTACAACACTGCGCATGCAGGACTAATTGCCTTATAATTGAATCTACAGAAAAGAACCGACCTTAATTAAATAAAGCTAATGTTTTAAGGAATTGATTGGAACATAAGAGAAAAGAAAACACAGACCTCACCATGCATGAGCTTGATGAATTATCACATGCAAAGTTGCAAAGGAATTAATTAAGGATATATTAGGATGTTATTAGTGGAGAAAAACACGAAGAAAAGCGAGTTTTTGGGAGGGAGCAGGGACATATATAGGGTGCAAGGAATAATAGGAAGCAAACAAACACAATTTGAAGGAACATTGATTTTGGGGACCTGGCCAGGTGCTTATTGGGAATGCTTCCCTTTCTTCTGCTGTTGATAAAACATGTATGAAAGACCACTATATGTATTTTCAGAAAACAGGCTTCACTGCCTTTGAGAAAGGAGCTCTAAAAGAGAAACAAGTGTTGAAAGAAGCTTTATTTGAAGCACGAAAGCGTGCGATTAGATTATTGAAAAGGAAAAAAAACACAATGAGACCTTTTATTTTATCTTTTGGAAACCATAAAAGAAACACGACAACATAAGGAAAAGAATAATTGCAGAAAGTAGGATTTTGATGCATATAGAGACTTGAAATAAAATAATATCATATATATAATAATGCAAAGGTGTGAGATTCCATACACGCAGAGAGAAGAGAAAAGGAAGTATAGGGGTTGGGGCAGTGCTGAGTGGTGTCTGCAAATTAAAGCTTAATATTTGAGTGCAGTTCCCCAGCCAACAGGCTCCTCTGCTTTTGTTGTATAAAAGAGCAGGTTTTAGGAAATAATTAAAGGGAAAGAGAGGGTTGTGTTGTGCTGTGTCAGGTTTTCTTTGAGGGAAATGTGACCGGACGGAACTTGAAATTCCGGGGGAGTGAGTGTCAGTGAGTGAGAGGGGAAAAGAAGAGAAGAGAAGAGAGGAGGGGTGAATGAAGCACATGTGGAGTGGTGGGTCGAACTTTTTATAAAGGAGGAACCAAACTGGGGGCACTCCCTACGAGGGCCAACCTCATCTCAACACCCCCCCCCCTTTGACTTGTCATGCATAGTTGCATAGTTATCTCGAATTATAAGAGTTTATCAAGGAGAATAAAAACATTTCATAAGTTATTTGAGAAATGTACATGAACATTCAAAAGTGAATGGAGGGGTACCAGCGAACGCGTAGGTCAATTCGCAGGGATTGTTTTAACTTAATTAGAGGGACAGTTTTGGTCTATCATATAGATTATATGTAACTTGAGTGAAATTATCTCCGATAAAAAAATACATATAATTTTGACAAAAAAAAGTGAATGGAGAAAATTTTATGTAAGTTTAGAAAAAGTTATTATATTAATTTAAGTAATTTGATACTTATGCTTCTAAAAAAATTATTATTTTAATCTTTAAAAATGATGAAATATAAAATTATTTATAATTTTCTACCTAACAACTTAAACGTTTGAAAGAAATATTTCATAATATAGTATCAAAGCTTTTATAATCAAGTGAATTAGAGTTCAATTCTTATTTGACCCCATTTTTTAATAAAAGTTAAATTTCGGTTCCAAGTATGGTGGGTCAATTCATTGTCCATGTTTCAAGGCTAAAGAAGCTCTTGCGTGCGGGGGTATATTGAGATATAAAATCTTTCATATTTCTCTATCTAATTTATAAAATCATTCATATTTTTCTACCCAATAATTTAAACTTTTGGGAGAGATTGTCCATAACAAAAAGATCAATTTACTGACAAATTAGTCCTTAAAATATATTTTATTAGTTTATGGTACCCCAGTAATGTATTTCATAGTTGCTAATAGGCTTCGTTATTGTTAACAAAAGGTATTTTAGGGGCTAATTGTTTAGTACATTAATCTTTTACGAATTAGTTTATCGGTCCATTGATTTTTTAAAGATTAATTTGCCATCTTACTAATTATTGGGGTACTATAGATTAATAAAATATCTTTTTAAGACTAATTTATGAATGCGTTGATCGTTTAAAGGTCAAAATGAGGATTCTCTCATTTTTAAGCAAAATTTTAGGTTCGAATCTTACAAAAAAAAAAAGATTAATATTGAGAGAATTTTATTTAGTTAATGAGCTTGACTAGTTCAAAATAAATTAATTGAAATTTAATAAGTTCCAAATATTAATGGTTTAAATAATAAAGAATATAAATATGTTGTCTAAATGCATGAAAATATGTGTGAAATGTACGAATATCAATATACATCATTATTCTTATAATTAATAATATTGTTCTTCTTTTCTTTTATTGAACCAAGTAAGTTTATTAATCTACCAAATTCTTATCCTCATGACTTCATTTAAATCTCTAAGGTCTAATTACATATTTCCTTCAGTCCATTTTATTTTATGTTTTGGAGAACATTTTTTATTTATAATATTTGTTGTTCTCATATATTAATAATAAATTTATATTAACTTTTAAATTTTATTTTTCACAATATTCTATGTTTTAAAGCTGGATTATGATAAGTGATTTAATTAGATGTTGAAAATTCGGATAGATTTTGGTGAAAAAAAATTCATTATTAAGCCTTAATTTTATGTTAATATTTTTGCATCTTACTAAATTGACAAATAATATACCCCAGTCCCAGTAATTTATAAATTGAGTCCAATATATTTTTTATTAACATTTTAAACATAATCAAAGATGACTGACATTTGATTAACTCAAGTAATTTAATATTTATTTTCTTTAAATAATGTATTAAATTGAGAGTTTTAATCTTATAATAAGTTGACTATCTCAAATCAAATTAGTTGGACTCTTGCTTACTCCATATGTTGATATTTTTTTGAAAAAAAAAAAAGTTAAGAATGATTATAGTTGCATATATATTTTCTTTCATGTAATTGGCATAGCAGGAGACTTAAGAAATTTGTTAAAGGTGAGTGACTTGCTCAATGGATTCGAATTACAAGTAAAATCTTTTGAAATTATCCTATTTGACATAGAAAATGCTAGATAGGCAAAATTATTGCCAGAAATTATGTGATAGAATGACGTGATATTACTGATAATATTTAGAAAAATAACTGGGTTTTATCACTATATTTAATCCAACACCACCATATATTATGTCAAAAATTCTAGTTTAAAAATTCTGATTGTATAGGATTGCTGCTCGAGATATGTGGAAGGAAACATGCGTGCAACAATTATTATTTATTCATACAAATAATTCCTGGATGATAGATTTGTATTTCATTTCGTGAATCTAATCTGGCAATCTCGATCTAGTTTTTCACTTAATTAACAATGATTACACATTTGTAAAAGTTAACCCATTATTGAAAGACCTCCTTTTTTAAAGAAAGGCCGGTAGGTAGAAAATATTTATTCCTCTGACATCAACCAGGCAATGAGTAGAACAAGATGAGGGAGAGACCTCAATGTGTCCCCAACATAAGAAGGAGAGTAATGGGAAGTATGTACATTTTCGAGCTTGCTACTGGCATCATCATTGCCAAAGATCCGTTGTTTCCATTTTTCCATATTAAATACCAAAAGATCATCAAAACATACTCAACCCCAACACTGACTCAAGGTTGATAATCCATTACACAGCTGACACTAACCCCTTCCACCATTCTAGCATCGGGTAAAAATGTAAAACTATAGTAGTTATTAAAGCGGATAAACAGTACTCCTTTGTCAATAACAACCATTTGATTTTTTATTTTTTTCACTTTTCTATCAATCAATTGCTATAATTGATGCATAAGTGGTCCAAAAAGTTGAAATGGAGTATTATAAACGTCTCCGTAAGGGGAGAAAGAGACCAAACTCCTCTCCCTCTTCTACCAATCCTCAACCCTTCCTTTACCTTCAGACGGTATCTGCTGCTTACCCCAAAAGGATATAACGTAAGATATGCATGAAGTAATGAGAAAGACTTGTATGTTTATGGTTCAGACATGCTGGTGGGTTGGATGAGACTAAAATGTCACTAGCTAGAGAATTCAACAATAATATGATATATCATTGCAATCTTTGCACTAGGAAGCAAAAAGTTATGGTTATTAACTAGAATGAGAGCGCCATGAGCCCATGCCTTGGTTCTGATGTGACCTGTTAGACTGTTGCGTGCAGTGGGAGTATATGAGCTGAAATTTTGGCATCTTCGATCTTGATATAGAGTACCGTATTTTTAAGGACACAAGACAAGTTAATCGATTAAATATCATAATTGAAATAACATGACACGTTCAATAATTCACTGGAGTGCGACGATTAATACTAGCTATAATAGTTTTTATGAAAGAATGAGTACCCTAGTGAGGGGAAAAAAGTCTTAAAAATGCAGTAACAGTATGTGATAAGCTCTATTGACAAATGAAACTTGACAGAAATATATAAGAAAAAAATTATTATTCTTGGCAGAAAGTAACAAAATTTGAAGTCAAATGGTGAAATCATTGTGTTTTTGTTTTAAAGCTTGTTGAACGTTGGACACAGTTGCCCCACCAAAACAAATGATTGACAAAACGTTACCATCAAAAGGAGCAAGCATGACCATAAAGGTGAGAATGATTATGGGGGGATCCACAATCTCAAGATAACAGAGATTTAGATGCTCTTTCAAAGCAGTACTTGAATGATAAGGGTTTAAAGATCAAAGATCATTTAGTGCATTACGTAAGCTAATCGGAAATGTTATATTATCATGAAAAAGGTTTGAATTCTAATTTGTCATCTTAATTGAAAAGGGTCATTGCTTTTGTAATGCGCATGAACCATTTACGGATTATTAACTACTTTTTAACTATTACTTTTTTCTCTTTTCTGTTCAAACTTTTGGTTTGTATGATCATCAGAATCGCTTTTGTAACCTTTAATCATTTCCCTTTTCACCAACATTCTCTTTGCCATATAAACCAAATATTGGATGGCTGCCACTGCATCAGCTGATGAATGGTGTGTTATCATTGCCTAATCGATCAGATTAGAAGTTAAGACGCATGTTACTTGCCAAGTCTGCTGAACTTTAAATTAGTAGTAAATTTAGCCCATTAGTTTTCTCATAATCTATGTTTTTCCAAAATCCTTAATTATTTTTTGCTTCCAAACAATATTCAAGTTTAATTAAGGATGGAACTCCTTTGAATCCACAAAATTGATCATGTCCAACAGTCCAAGTGACGTCACTAATTAAACTCACTGCCATTGACTAGCTAGATTGACTGACTCTATATATTTCCTCTCTAATATAAAATCAGTTGCTGCAGGAGTTTGGTAATGGAAACCTGCAGAACTGGAATACACAGCAAGTTGAATTTGGGAAAGTCTTACTGTTGTGCGGACAATTTTTATTCTTGTATTTACCTACTATCTTCAGTACAACTGTAAACTATGTTGCATTTAGACACAGGTAAATCGGCTATGGACACATATGAGATGCAAAAATTTTGCGAAAACTAAAGTAGAGCTACGGCATCGGTAAGATATACTATATAAGTATATAAAATTATAAATAATAAAGTAATTAAATTATAGAATAAAAAAAATGCAATTTTTATAATGTCTTACTCCACATTTTCATTAAAGCACTATAAAACATATCAAACAAGTGAAAATATCTAAAAAGACACAATTTGAAGGATGAAATAGTAGTTTATTTATTTAAAATCAGACCAAATAATTTAGATACAAATTTTGATGTTATGTAAGAACTAACTTGTATTTAGGTAACATCTGTATTTGACAAACAACCCCAACGCTTACCGAATGTAACCGATACTATTATAGCAAGCCATTTAAAAGTACCTATACTTCATAGATCATAAATATTGATAAAGAGACTAGCTAGAAGAGAAAAACTTGAGGTGTTAGAAGTAGAATCAGGTAACAACAGAAGTAAAAGGGGCAAAAAAACAGAAGGGTTAATGAGATGCAAAACAAATTTGTGGTATGTAAGCGGCCCTCTGTGCACTTCACCTTTTTGCAAAGTTGCAATGCTAATTGAAGCCACTTTTAGTTCATCCTCCACTATCAGCCACCAACATCACGTTTTAAAGCCAGAGCCCCACCAGCATCATGTCATTACACGCGATATGGAGGAATGTAATGTGTACTTATTTATATAAAAGACAAATGCTAAAGCCACCGATCTTTTTAAACTTTTTGTCCTGATCCATTGATAGGTAATCTTTGTGTTATGATTTTTACCAAGCAAACGAGCAAGGCAACATGCATATATGTGAAATCACCCCTCAGTATCAGGTAAGTGGTCATCCATATCATATTATCATAATTGCAATCATTCTTGTAGACGTCATGCTTTGAATTACATATAAGGAATTGAAGCAAGCCTTGCTTTTGCATTGATTAGGTCAAATTATTAGCCTTTCTTAATGTTTGTCATTTCTCACGTAAAAGAAAAGAGATAGATTGCAACAAATTAAAGCAACAGAACTTGTGGGACACACTGTAGTACCTTCTCCTACCTGCCTATGAGTTAATTTGTAGTAGGTATCAAATAGTCTCTTACCTTTGGATGGTTGTATAAAGCCACCTACATGTACAAAATGCATAAATCTTATGGTCAATACATTCAATGGATGAAGAAATTTCTTCCTCCAGAATCCAAAGTTTAACTGAACTAGCCATTTCATAACTTGCATATGATATAGGCTACAAGGCACTCAACCAACTGCTATTCTGCTAATACTGACCATTGAGCAGGGTAAAATATTACTATGGAAGTACTTCTCTCCTGTACTTCACATTATTTTATATGAATTTAATTTATATACATTGAGAGTGTAAAATAGTTTTATACTGTCAATTAATAGAAATAAGGGAAAGTAAAAAATCATGATGAGTCCCTCATTATAATAGGTAGTTATTTGTGTGAGTTATGACTTTTCACTATTTCTATTGGCTAACAGTATAAAACTGTTTTACATTATAATAGTACATTTACATTAAATTCATTTTATTTTTGTATAATTCTCACCAGTTGTAAATTCAAACTTTGATGTTTGCCACTAAATGTGTGTGTAAGGTTATATAATTAGTACTGATGTGTCCCAAACATATTTTTTTCAGAAAAAAAAAGTGCCTCAAATATTGTTTTTAATAAATACAAAAGCGAGAAAAAGATAAAAGCTTAAGTGAAAATAGGATATACTTTACTTTATGCTTTAATTAGTTTATTTTAAAGTTAAAACAATTTATTATTTGAAATTCTTTGAAATAATTTTCGAAAAAAATATTATTTAAAATTATTTTACCGAAACAATCTTTTCTCCAAAAATGCTTTAACAAATCACATCACAAGTAACTAGAAGAAGTACTTCATGTTTTTTTTGGGCCATAGGTACTTTAGTTATTGGTCATTTTTTTATCATGATTGGGCTCCTACTGGACCACGGTACTGGGCCTAGATCTTAACGGAACTTAAGATGACATACTTTTTAAAGCGATGGACTCATTACCTAGAGAACAACGATGCTTATAACTCCTCCAGAAATCCAGTTCCCATTGGTTCTCATTTTATCAAAATTTTGTGAACAACCGGGCTGCAAGCCCAGATTGGAGAGGAATCATCAAAACGATAGCCAGCGTCTCCAATAATGACCAAAGGAGTCGACCAAAAATAAAACAATATTATGACCAAAGGAGAGTCTTGAGTTTCTTTGATATTTATGACCAAAAACTAAAAATTAGGGTGTTCATCAGGTTGGAACAATCTACAAATCCATAAGTTTCAACTTAACCCAACCTACAAAATATAGGTTAAGTTGGGTCAATATATTGGGTTTAATTAAAAATCTCTAACCCATAAGATATGGGTTGAATTGTGAGTTTGAAAATTTTTAATCTATATAACACAATCCAACCCAACCTTTTTTTTTTCTTTATATATGATCTCAACTTTGTGAAAAAATTATGTACTTGAAGGATTTTTCTTATTGGACTTGAAGAATTATTTTTAGGACTTATCTATTTTTTTTTCTCAAAACCTATCAAGGTTTATCAAAATCAAAGATTTTTAATTTGCTTGTTATCCTAGAACAATTAGATAGAAGAAAGCAAGTGGAGAGATCGGTTGATAATCTAACAAATCTTTGATAATCCAATGAATCTTTCCCTTCCACAAAATCAAATTTAAAAAATGAAGGAATATCAAATATATTTCGAATTAGATAGATTTTGCCATACTTTCTTGAAAGCTTTTATAATTTATTTGTGCTTTCTTGAATGCTTATAGAACCTATCGATATTTTCCTAAACTTATAGATATTGAGATTTATATTTATCGTACTTGTTAAAAGATTTGATATATAAAAACTTATGTTAAATATGTTCAGATTTATAATATTTGGTTATATATTTTGATATATTTTAATAGGTAATTTTTCATCCATGGATTTGACCCAACTCAATGCACTCTGGATTGAGTCGGATTGGGTTCAAAGAATAATTTTGCTCAATTCAACTCATTATTTGAATAAACTGGTTGGGTTGAAAAAGTTTCTCAAACCAACTCAATCAAACACATGGATAAGCCTACAAAAACGTAAAAAGAGTTGAACTAATACCTCTTACAAAAATCAATATTAAGTTCTAAAAATTACAATTGTTAAGAGGGTCTGGTACTGCAATAATATTTTAGGGACTAGTCATAATTATAATAATATTTATGGAAATATTTTGAATAAGAAAAAGATTTACAGAAAATACAATCCAATAAAAAATTTAATGAAAGTATAATTGTGAAAAAATAGAAAATTAATTAAAAATAAAGGTCAAATGCATATGTTTCTTATATTATAACGGTGCAATTATCATATTTAAATTTAATTAACTGTAATATACAATAATATATTACTAGAGTGAAGTTATTGACGTTTTCAATTATTTATTTTCAATTTTCGCTATGTGTTTTTAATTATAATTTTTAAGATTTTTTTTGTAAAAAAGTATACTTTAATTAAAATTAAGTATTATTGTAAAATTAATTATTTAAGATTAGTACAAGTAAAAGATCCTCTATTTTTTTTTTTTCAAGTTGGTAATTAGACTATCATCTGAATATTCATATTTAATGATAATTTTAAAGTTCGGAATTGAAAATTACTAATATTAAAGGTTAATAAATAATTGTGTCGCATAAAGTAAGTTTTTTTTTGGTGATATTTTTGTGGCATTAACTAAATTTAAATTAGACAAGCTAAAAGTGTTTGTTCATATTAAGAGTCGCTGTCTCTAAACCAAAATTCATGAAAAGGAAGGGGAGTAGAGGGGCAGATAAATTAACAGCGTTTGATGTTTTATTTCAAATTCATGTTTTTACTAAGCCATTTTATGTAAATCTCAATAATAAATTTTTCTTTTCTGAAAGGACAATTCAATAAAATTATTTTTTTATATTTTTATGTTGGTTAATTTTTTATATAAACAATTTGAAGGGTTTATGTAAATTATTTGATCATCCAATGATTAAAAATGAAAGGATCACTAGTGGATCAAAGATATGGTCCTCTATTCACTTATAATGGATAAGGCGACAATTATGGAAGTGATGGCGAATTCAGCTGCAATGGCGGTGGATATGGTGACAGTGGTGATGAACCACCTTATTCGCCACCCATTTATGGTCCCATAAGGTGTTCAAAGTCCAAAGCCACCCAATACTAGTTAGGGATGTCAAAGGGCGCCCTTGTAGATAAATACCCGTCCCATTACCCATCTCGTATATGCATGAGTATCCATTTTTATTTTCTCGTGGATTTATGAGTATTTGTGAATACTCATTACAATATTAAAAGTTTTAAAAATTTAAACTAAATATAAAAATTTTAATATCATAAAATACTTAAAATAAGTATAAATAATAATCTAATTTCACAATTCAAATTTTTAACAACTGAATCTACTTAAACTAAACATAAACACATAAAATAAGTATAATAATTCAATTCTATAATCGAAATTCTAACAACTTAAAATGTAGAAAATAAAAATAAATATATAATAACAATCCAACCATTATAATAAATACAAATAAATCTAACTTCTAAATTTAAATTTTAATTCAATCAATTTAAATAATAATAATATTAGCTTAACTAAATTAATAATTTAAGAATAAAATAGTAATTTTATATTAAGTACTCGCGAGTATAAGAATAGTGATCCCCGCCCCTGTCGTGTCTAACATGCAGATATTTAAAATTCCAATCCCCATTATCTCCAAGAGCAAAATCTTCCCCTCATACTCGCCTTGTTGTGGGTATTACCCATAGATATCCGTAAAGGCGAGGTTTTTTAACATCTCTAACTAGTACTAGCATAAATGTCATTTTGGATAAATATGTAACGTGGTTTTAGCTCCTTTTTGGCAAAATGGATGTTTTGGTCTTCTAACTTAGTTTTATATTTTATTTTGGTTTTTTTTATTTATTTTAGTCCTTTAATTAATACTTCCATATATTTATAATAATTGTTAGATTAATCATTTTTACATGGATTAAGAAACCTAAAATTAATGTATAATTATGATATAAGTTTATTAAAATATTATTATTAAATTTCATTATGTGATGAAAAGCATGACTTTATTATATGATAAAAAATAATCACCTCTTTCAATCAATGAAGATAAAGGATAAAATTAGAAATTCAATAATAAATATTACATTAATATATGAAAATATCAATTATTGTAAATAAAAGAATTTGACCCAAATTGACAACTATAGTGAATCAAATGGAGTAATTTTCTATTCATTTTAGTTCCCTAATTAATTTTTTTGTTCATTTTGGTCCCCCTAATTCTTCATTATTAGGGACCAAAATGATCAAAAAAATTAGTTAACAATGAAGAGTTAAAGGGATCAAAATGAATAAAAAATTAGATAGAGGATTAAAACAAACAAAAATAAGTTAGGGTACCAAAATAAAAAGTAAAAATAATTTAAAGGAATAAAAAGTCCATTTTACCTTTTTTTTTTAACTAGGTGAGTTACCTTGAATAGTGTGAGTAACACACAGGGGGTATTTGGTAGTGTTTTCGCATTCCCAAAAATATGTAAATATTCCTATATTTAGTATACGATTTGAAATAACATTCTTAAAAATATTATATTTTCAGAAATAAAAAATCCTCTAAAATCAATCTCATCGCTCATATGGAAATGCAACGTACCTATATGCCAAATATACCTAAAATATCATACTTAAAAAAGCTATTTCTAAAAATATCATATCTAAAAATACTATTCCTAAAAATGAAAATCTATTTCACTTGTAAAACGCCGATAGATGGAAATAAAAGAACAATTTTGCCGTAATAATTATGTGCTTCATATTTTATTTTAACAATTTTTTTTTTTTTAAAGTTTCTCACGCAATTTTAAGTTAGAAATTATTGTTAACTAAAAGTTCTTCTAAATTCTTCTCAAAATGTTAACTTCGATATTTAAATCTTTGATTACTTTAACAAAATTTTAACGAAATGTGTTATGTGTTAAAATAAAGACAATGTTAAAAATTTACGGGGCCATCTCATGTTATTTTAAAATTCATTGGGTAATTTACGCAAAGTACATAATTTAAGGGAGTTTTTATAACAAAATGAAAGAAGTTTAGAGAGAAGCGGTTGAGGATGAGGATGAAGGGGTGAAGGGGGAGGTGATAGCACAGCTGAAGCGGTACAGTGTAGACTGCCGGCCAAAGAGCTGAATTAAAGCTTGAAGTCATAGCAAATTCAAGTGCTGGCTGCTGAACATAACAATAACCCCAAAGAGAAAGAGAAAGAGAAAAGACGATCAAAGAAAATGACGATGGACGACGAAAGCTCCATATATGTGGGTGGCCTTCCCTACGACGCCACCGAAGATATTATCCGCTCTGCCTTTAATTTATATGGCGCCATCCTTGATGTCAAGGTCTCTCTCTCTCTCTCTCTCTCTCTCTCCGTTTTTCCTAATTCTTTCAATTTTAGGGTTTTAACCAAGTTAGGGTTTCAGCTTCCTATTTTTCCGATTCCTTTCACGAGTAACCAACCAATTGCGGTAATTGGGTTTCCGTTTTTACGCTCAAGTTCTCTTTTTTATTTTTTATTTATCAGATTATCAATGACCACCGCACTAGGGGCAAGTGCTATTGTTTTGTTACTTTCACGAATCCTAGGTCAGCAATTGATGCCATCAACGACATGAATGGCAGAGTATGTAATTTCCTTCAATGCACCTTTTATGTTTCACTCTGAATGTTTCTTGTGCTAATATGAAAGGAAAGAGCAATACCTGGTTATCATTGTTGTGGTTGAGTTTTAGAGCTTTGACACTGTGTTGCTCTGTATTAGACCATTGACGGGCGCGTGGTTAAAGTGAATGGGGTGAGGACTCGTGGCGGGAGATCAAATTTTGGTAGAGAGCGATATCATCATGCTGGTGAGAGGAATGGAGACTGGGATCGCGGTAGAGATCGAGACCGGGGTTATGATCATGATAGGTATGATCGTGATAGGGATGGGCACAGGAATAGGAATGATGACTGGACTCGAGATCGTGATAGGTCTCGAGACCCCGACCAGGACAGGGATAGAAGAATTGAGTATATGCATGATCATGATCAAGTTAGAGAGCCTTCAATAGATAAAGATTGGAGCCGAGAGGGTGATCAGGCTGAAAATGAACAAGACAATGGGAGGGCACATAGTGAAGATGTGGATAGAGACCACAACTTAGATTTGAATACAGACAGGAGGATGGATATGACCAGTGATCCTGATAGGAGTTTTGACGAGGATAGAAATGAACAGTCAAGGAGAAACAATGAGTAAGATCTTCACCCATTTCCGGTGACATCAATTGATTTCCTACTATCCCCATTGGTTGACAGATTGATGAGGGATAACCTTAATTTCTTTGTGTTTCATGCATCTTCCTTTCCCCGGACTTAATGTTGTTTTCCCTGCAGTTTGAATTATACTAATCAACACAGCATGGATCTTTCATCAGATTCAGATGGTAAACACAGTGATCAGGTAATGTGAGTATTTACAGATATCTTGTTCAGATAGTAGCATAATGGTGTAAATAAACTGACGCCCGATTGTGGTACATTTTTATTTTATTTTTATTTTTACTTGTTTGTGTGGACTTTCAGGTAGAAGATCAATTAGAGCAGTCAACTCAGCAACTTGATCAACTGAAAAAGGAGGTTTGTAATCTATTTAGAACAAAATAAATGAATCATGGAAATTTGTTAAATGATCAAGTCAAGTCTCCTCTAGTAGACTGCTTTATGTAGTGTGACAAATGCTTTTTTCTGAACAATTGCATCTCTGGAGGTGCATGCATATGCATACAAAGGCTTCCCATTATTCTGATTTTTGCTAAATGCTGACTTAGGATATCACCATACTTTAAACTTTAAAAATCTTCCAACAAGTCCTTTGGCCTTCTACATGTTATATTTACCTCTGCTATTGTGTTGATGCTACTGGAAGTGGAATTTCTTGGTTTTCAGGTGTCTCAGATGGAGGAGAGATTGGAAGAGAAAAAACTTCTTGTTATGGATTTACAGAAGAAGTCTAGGGTACTTCCTCGCTTATTTCCAAGCATCTAATTTTGAGCGTATATAGTCTATTTCTAATTGTTTGTCCTTATTTGGACACAAAATCCGTTATATGTTCTGACCCAGAAGATGTTAACTGCAGAAACTGGAGGATGCACTGATCAATGCAAAGAAACACTCTTCATATCGTCAGATGCAGTTGAGCAATGTAATAACTAGTCATCATAGTCATATATTGGATACTTGGAATCTCATTTCTAACTTCAAATTCATGAATTTGCTAACATTGGGTTTGGGCAAATGATCTTCAGCTGCATAAATGTTTTCTGCAAGTAGAAGATTGCACGGAAAGGCTTAAAACCAGTGAAAAAGAACTTCAGGTTTGTGTCTTAGCACCATATTGATTCTGATTTATATATGAAACTGCAAATTATGTCCTGTGTTTCGCAGAATGCTTACAATGTGAGCTCGGATATTATTTTTGATAATTTCACACATGTTCTTAAATGAACTTTGTTCAGTCTCTAGTTGATACAGTAATGTTAGAGAATATGGCTAGTACATGGCATCTCATGTTTACAGCAATATCATGTTTACAATGTACTAGTATGTATATGTTAAGTAAATTTTTGGGCTTGCAGGCTCTAGTCGATGCAGCAATGTTAGAGAATGATGCTGATGGTGGTGGCTTGAAGGATGGACTACTCTCAAATGGCATTCTTGATGGTAGATACTAGATTGTAATTTATCTTCCGATTATGTCAGTGATTCTTAAGATGGATTTAGCTCATAACACCGTATTTCTATAGTATGAATTTAGAGTGGATATAGAGAGGAAAAGAAAAAGGGCTGGACTCGGATAGATTAACAATTTCTCTTATTTAATAAAAAAAGAAAAAACCAAAGCAATTTCCTTTCGCATGTCCACTCTGCCAAATAGCACGCTTGTTGATGTTGTTTTTCCAGTGACTGAAAAATTGGTTATTTTAATTTTTAATTAGGTGTGTGCTTGGGAAAGCTGTGAAATTAAAATTATTTTAATAATTGCTTATTTATATAATTATTTTTTATATAATTGATTATATGATAATTAATTTATATTTAGATACTTAAGTTGAAAATTGATTTTAAGATAATTAATTTTATTTAAATTGTATGAAAAAAGATGTTTTGGTATGGTAAAATTGCTAAAAAGAGTATGGTATGATTATTTATATTATATAATATTTGATATATAAGATCAATTTTGGAATAATTATTTTTTGCTTATAATTACAAGTTTTAAAAAATTGTTTATACTGGTAAATTAATTTTTAATTTAAAATTATCAATTTTTGATTATAATCTATTTTTATTTATTTTCCAAACAAGAATAATTTTTTAATAACAGCATTTTTTGGAGGAAAAAAACCTATGATGGGTGTTCCCCAGCATGCTATAAATAAGCCGCATGTGGTGCTGCTTAAATTCTCCTTTGATTGAATTACATAGCCTGATGTTTCTGTGCAACAACGTGCATCTTGGCATACAAAGCAAATACGTTGGTACAGCAAACTTGCTACTAGCTGGATGTTTCTTGATTGCTTGGTCAGACGGGATTTGGGGGTTGTTACGCTCTGTTGCATGGCATGGTTCGTTCAGATTGTGCCGCTGCCAAAATGTGTTGGCGCAATTTCATATCGATTCTTTTCTTTTAAATGGTCTCAACCATGAAGCATGGAAAAGTTGGAAATTGTGTAACATGGGTCGGCTGCAAGTTGTAGTTAGATTGGGCCTGTCCGCTCTACTGGATTTCATGGATCGAATATACTCATTGAACAAAAAAAGGGAACAAATATATGATATAAAAATCAAAATTTATTAAATTTCATTGTACCGAATAGGTTTGGATCAATGACATGGTTAAGGTGGAAAGGATTTTTTTTTCTTTTTGTTTTATTTGTTTTATTTGTTTTTGTGTGTGTGTGTGTGTTTTGTTTTTTTGGGGGGGGGGGGGGGTTGTTTACTGAGGAGGAAAGATATTACTCCTCAACTTTCGCTTCCACTTGTGAGTATGCCAGCTGCAGCTTGAACCAGATCTGTATGAGATTGGAATCCTAGACTGGTTTTGGTTAGTGAGCATGTTAGGCAACACAAGAAACAGAATAAAGAACAGAAAAAAGTAAAATTAACTACCTCTAAAGTATTTTCAGCGTCATAAAGTCCCAAAATTCTAGCAGTGTATCTTCATGTACAAGCCACGGCGTGATTTATTATTGCTTAACTTTGAGGATTCATGTGCAAGTAGAGAGGTTTACTCATTGTTATCGACAGAAAGGACTACGTGCATTGGAATTGATTTTACATAAAACTTTCCATGAGTCATTACCTCAAACATACCCCCGCCCAGGGAAAAAGAAAAGGTGTGGACTATGTTGTAGTTTACTTTTTCCTTATGTCCAAAAAGAAAAAAAACTATTTCTATTTTATAAACTTTTCTTTTGTGTATTATTCTGGGATTCCCACGTTCAAATTTACTCATACTTTAATACAGATCACCACGTAATTAACTTACATTGATCACCATGTAATATATTAAGAGAAATGTATTTTGAATATTTGTTTTAGACATACTTTAGAAATTTGGGAATCTATATATAAATAATTGGGATTCTAGACTTTCAATTATGTTTTTGGTGAATTTGATAGATGTGGTAAGATAACTAATAATAAATGAGAAATCCTTTCAATGAATTATTAGTAAGATAACCAAAATATCCTATTATTAACACATAACTCCCCATGTTTTAGTACAGATAGATTCACTAGTAACATAATTGAAAATTCACTTATTTATATATGATTTTCTTAATGTTAATAAGGGTGCATTTGTTTCAATTTTTTTTGACAAAAAGTGATTTTTTAATTACTAAAAAATTAAAAATACTTTTTTAATGTCAATAAGCTACTTATTTCAACTTTTATTCAAAAATTAAAAATATCTTTTTTTCAAAAAAAAAAATCACTTTTCTGATAAAATATACTGAACCAAACACATCTTAAGTGTCTACAAAATTTATGTTCAAATGACACTACTGATATATTAATTCCTACATAGTAATAATTAATGGGAAATGCCAACCTTCATTCCTTTGGGTGAAGGTTAGCACTTTTCACTCTTTCAGTTGGACAATAAAGTCCAGTTTATCTTTTGTGTTTAAGTTGGATAACAATATCTAGATTAGTAATTAAAACAATAATCTTATTAATTAAAGAAGAATATTTTCTCTCTCTTAATAATTATCAATAGAATAATTATTTTTTCTCTTTATAATTATCAATTTCTTTTTTTTATAATTGCCAACATCAGGAAAATATTATTTTATAAAATAATATTATTTATCAATATTTTGATTATAGATCAATCTATAAAATTTAATTAATATAAAATCAGATTATTTTAACCTGAAAATTACATAGTTGATTAAAAATTCTACACCAAAAGGTTGAAGAGGCCTAAATCCAATGCAATTTCAACACAATAAAAAGTAATTTATTTTATGGTATTACAAAGTAATAAATTTAATAATACAACTCCTTGTTTATTCTATTTTTAAAAAGGAAAACACTTAATGGTACGAAATTGAATTCGTCAATTTGTGTACGACAATTTTGATTGGTTGTTTGGTTTGCATTGTAAAACTCTCTCTCCTATCTCCTCTGTGTATTCCGTCAATTTCTCAATTCTATACTTGTTAACTCATATTCGCACAAATTCGTACTTTACCATTTCGTGCTATATAGCAAAGCTCTTTTAAAAAAGTGTTAAAAACATTGGTTAAAATTTTTATTCATAGTGGTGCGCACGGCTTGGTTTATTGTGGAGACAAATAGTTGTCTACAATTTAAATACCACTCTATCTGTCCATTTTTAAGTATCTATCTGAAAAAGATTTTTTGTCTCAAATTATTTTTTCCTTTGAAAATTTTAAGAAGTATTAATTATTGTTTTATGATTTCATCCTTATTCTCTTTAATGCAGTATGAAAAAAGATGTGAGATTCAGAAAAAAAAAATAGTGAGTAAATAAAAAGCGAGAAAGGGTAATATAATCTAAATAAGTTATGTTTTTTTTATATTTATGTCAATTTAATACTATATTAATCCTTATGAAAAAATTAAAAAGAAAAATAAAAGGACGTACATTTAAAAATAGGCGGAGGGAGGAATTACTAGCGAAGTGGGACTTCTAACACGTTGAAGTTGGAAAAATACTTTTATAGACTTTGCTCTGAACACTGTTATAATATATATAAAACTTGAGGGCAAATATGTAATCCAGAAAACCAGAAAAAGCCAATAGTCAGAATCCAATTCTTCATTCATTCCATAGCATGCCGATAACAGCATGAATAATGCATTGCATTTGCATACAATTACAAGCCAAAAACAAAACAGATGCTCATTTTTATGCCCTTTCAGCCCTCTGCGGTCCAGTCTCTACTACAGAAATATCTGCAAAAAGTACACCTACTAATAACAATAATAATAATAATGATAATATTATGTTCTACTTTGTTCTTTTCCCCATTAATCTTGTTGAATAATATTGATGAATAATTGAACAGACCAAGATATGCATGGGATGTGATAGGAGCATGCACAGGGAAGAAAACCCTACTTCCCCGTAAACCCTAATTCAGCTAGAATTTCAGAGTGATGTCACTGCCATTGCTCTCCTCAGCCAACCCTTTCCTCTCCCCTTCGCTCTCTCCCTTCCAGCTGCTACTCTCCGACTTCCCATCCTCTATGCTCTCCGACCGCTCCCCGCCTCCTCCCACGTCAGATTCCGGCGAGCTTTGCCCGTGCCCCGCCGCCTTGTACATGTGCATGTGGTGGAGGGAACCGTTGTGGTGGTGCTGCGGCGGCGGTGGCGGCGGAAGCAGTGGCTGCTGGGGCGCCGCAGTGTAGAACTCTTGTGGCACCGGGGTGGCTGCACAGTAGTGTGGCGGCGGCGCGTGGGTGGCAGGGTGGTGAGCACCATAGATGGCAGAGGCGCCTGAGTGCGCTGCGGCGGCGGCGGCCGCCGTGGCATAATCCGGTGGGACCCAGATTCCTCCTAGGACCACAAGCTGTGGTGTTGGTGCACCTGGTTGTGAGCCTGGGCTGGGTCTTCTGGTGTGAAGCCTATATTTCTGTGAACAAAAATGGAAAAGAAAATAAGAAATGAGGATTTCTTTTCTTGGGAAACGAGAAAAGAAACAAATACAAGAACAGAAGTTAGTTTGGAAATGTGGAATATGCATTCTGCAGAGTGGTACGTTTGTTGTCAGTGAGGCAAAATAATACGATCATAGTACAGCAACAAACAAAGGTGCTCTTTCATGCCACTCCGTATATTGTGGGATGAGAGAGAGATATATATACCTGCAGATGGCTTTTCACTTCATCATTGGTCAAACCATCAACCTTCATCAACTCTCTAATCTGTTTTGGGGTGGCCACTGTCCAAAAGAAAAATAAAAAAGTTATAATAAATTAGTAAATTCAGTAATACGATTATGATATTTGAAGTTTTAACTATCTTAACTGATGACTAAGTTATGACTATGCAATAGTTTTGTTTTCTAACTTTGGTATGATATTCTAATCTTGCTTATCTATTTTGGTTAACCTTATATATATATATATATATACCTTGAGATCCACCAAGCATTTGAAGGGCATTGACAAATCGACGGTGCAAGTCTGGTGACCAGCATCTTCTTGCTTTCCTATGGGTAGTGGTTGTGGTGGTGGTGGTCGGTTGTGCATGAGATGATGCAACTGGACTAGGCCCTTTTCCTTGATCGATCACCACTCCATCATTATTGCCACTTGAATTTTCCCTCTTGTGACCCTTCTCTGCCTCCGCAGATTTCTTATCATCCATTTCTTTCTCAGCAGAGGCAAGTGCTAGCTCAGGGAGACCACCCCGCAATACAGAAGAGCCTTGGCAGGAGGAGGAGCTTCGATCTTTCGAGAATGGGAGGAAGGCTCCACCCCCATTTCTGTGTTTGTTCTCTAGGACTAGCTTGGGGCTTACGTTGAAGCCAATATCAGCTTCTTTAGGTGATGTGATTGTGGGTTGTTGTTGTTGTTTGGTTCCTTCGCTTGCTTGGCTCCATAGTTGAGCAGATGTCATCCAATTTGCCTTATCAGACATGTTTGGTGCCTTCTCGGAGCTTTCGGTGGTTGAATGCTTTATGGGTATGAATTCTTCCAGGATGGGCATTGTGCCTTGATTCACTCTGAAGGCCTGAAGTTGCTGCCTTGAAGCCTCCATAGCTGTTCCAACCAAAAACAATTAGGAGGGAAACTAAATTGTTTGGTATGCCAATAAGAAGATTGGAATTAAGAAATAATTAAAGATTGCATGGTATATTATTTCTACCCGTAATTAAGATTGGCTGGTCTCAACTTTGAATTCAAAGGAATTAAAGTGGACAAAATAGAAATATATATGATTACGAAAGAAAAAGAAGAGGGATTGCAAAAGAAAGAAAGGAAAAGAAGGGAAAAGAAAAAAAAAAGTTCAATTATAGATATTAGCCTTTAGTAAGAAAATCAGAAAAAAAAAAAGAAAATATCCTAATCGAGTTTGATAGTAAAATATTGTTTAGAATGGCTTGAATCTTTAAGGTTTCGGATTCTGTATGCTCAATTAGTTTATTGGGGAGGGTTTTGATTTAACTGGCTTTGGTATAGGCGTGTGTTTGTAAAAGGGATGATTTCAATTTCACAAGGTGTATACCGTTGGTGAGAAGTTGCATGCAGAGAGGAAGCTCACGCTTGAAGGCATCGATCTTGAGGCGTTCTTCCTCAAGGCGAGAAAGGAACTCTTCAAGCTTGTAGGTCTGATTCTGATGATCACTCTGATCTCCAAATGATTTCAGCAGCATGGAGTAGCTGTGAGGCTTGCAATCCAGGCTTAGTTCCGATGGTGAAGCCATTAAAATCCTTAATTCTTTTCACGTATAACAATAACTAACAAGGCACTGTTTAAGATATGTTCATGCCAAAATAGGAACAGGGTGGTATGTAGGAACAAACAAGAGCAAAAGAGGGTGTTTGGCGTCTTGCTTTCTAGTTCTAGTTTGGTGGGGGCGAGAGAGAGAGAAAGTGAGGCGATGTTGTTTGTGAACACAAGGAGGATCGAGGGGGATCGTCTTCTTTTTAGGGGTGAGTTCAATGGGAATAAAGCAAGGTTTGAGAGAGAGAGAGAGAGAGAGAGAAAAGAAAAAGCATGGGATAAAGCAGAGGGAAGTAACTTCCTTCAAAGAACAAATGCAAAATAAAAAAAAAAGGGTTTAAAAAAATGAGAGGGGTGCAGTGAGAGAAGGAATCAGAGAGAGTTCTGACAATAGAGGGTCATGTGCTTAGAGCCTGGTTTTAGAACCTCTTTGTGTTCTTTGTACGAATTCAAAATCACCAATACAAAAGATGATTCTTCTTCTCTTACTGTTACCCCCTCCTTTTTTTAACTTTACTCCTTTCTCTCCTTTTATCCCCTTTTGTTTTGGCTTTCTTTTCATGAGAGCTATGTGCTAATGAGACTCAGATTCTCCTACAATTTCAAATCAAAACCACATTAACTAACTGTGCATTATCTCTGATCCTTTAATTTTGTTTTTTCTTCGTCTATGTATTTTCTTTTCATTCAATCTGCTTTAGCAGATATCCACGAGTTTTTCAAAGTTCCCTTTGAGGTTAAGCACGAGGATAAGGATGCACAGGTGTCATGTATCAAATGGCCCTACTCCATCTTATACTGAAGGTAAAACCAAGGGATAATATTTATGTAGCTGCGAATATCATTCCATTAATATGAATGCCTTTATGGATTTGGACAACATAACAGGTTAGGATTAAATATTTATGCATAATATATAGGATTATGTTGGCTCTTAAATGGATGAAAACGAAAAGGACTATAGAGAGTAACAATGCTTTTCTGTTACCACATGCTCTAGCTCATGCTGAAGGAGTGACCATATATAAAAATGATTTATGAAACCAGCAAGAGTGCCAGATGTTGGCCACATGTTGGGCAACATAACTCTTGTGGGTGTCCTTGCCCATGTATGTTATGTATTGCTTTGAGCAGGAATTAATGATTCTATCATGATTAATCAATAGAAATGACTTAGTGAATTGTGGGGGAGCATATACAATGAACATAATTTTTACGGCCATAGTGAATAAAGAGAAGGCGAGAAAGAGGATTGAGGGAAAAGCACATATTCAAATAGGTTATAGTATCAATCCACCTTGCAACTTTCCCTTTGAGTCCAAAAGTTGCATAATTGGCATGAATTTGAGTGCATTCAGAGAAGGGGAGGGAATATCTAATCTGAAAAAATGAGACATTCACCATATAGAATAAAATATTTGCCCCCAAGGAAGGAATATCTTAGTTCCAATTCTGCGACTCTAAATCAAGGGAACATAACCCACGAAGCTTAAAGGGGGGAAAAAATAAATCACCCCCCAAAAGAGTGATAAAGGAGGCTAGCAGACGAGAATCTTCTTCTGCTACTATCTTTACTGAAGTGGGTAGGAAGCTAAGAAGATTCTCTTTTACAATTTAAACGAATTTTTGTTGTTTTGGTTAGGAATAAGCAGGGCACAGAAGCTCCATTATACAATAAGGTCGAACTGTATGGTATTGGCAAGCTTTTAACTCGATGAAGTTTACTGCTTGGATCACATCTAGTTTACTTGATTCCTTGGGGGTTTCACACAAGCAAGATGATGAAACGATATACCTTGTAGTTTTCTGTCAACCTCATTGTGGCACTCTTCTTTATATGTTATCAAATTTTAATTTAATAGAATTATTTTATTTGAACATCAAAATTAAACACCATGTATAATATGTCTCTCGCAAAAAGGTATAATATATATATATATAATCACCTAAACTCACATTGATACATGGTGTATAAAGACAAAAAGACATTTCCAATTTAATAAGAACAAACTACCATAAGAATGCACATTGTATTCACTTGCCTGATAATTAGTTTCACTGTGAATAAGAATGAGTCTGCATAGCGGACGAAGTAATGTCCCCAGTATATATATAGTTCTATATATTTTAATTGTTTGTTCTATAAGATTTACAAGTGCATTTCAATGAGGTAATATATCTAAGGATTACTTTTATAATTTAATTTTAATATATTATTAGTGTAAAATTTTTATATTATTAATTAAGCAGTAGACTGTGATCTCAATGAACTTCACCTGTAATGTCATATTCAAATTATGAAAACACTTTGAAAAGAATTTTAATTAACCATCAAAAGAGAAAAAAATCAAGCACACATTTCATATCATTAAAGATATTTAACTTTCGGATTAATTATTTTAAAAGGCATATTTATAATAATATTTAATTAATTAATAGTGTAATTTTTTATACACAATAGTGCATTAAAATTATACTTCATCATTTAAAAAATATAATAATAATAATAATAACAATAACTTACAAAATCACCGCCAATATATGGTGCCATCTACAGTATTTCTCGCTGGTCAAGGAGCATAGTGTTGCAATCTGATGGTGAAGATTGTGAGGTATATTAATACACTAATCACTTATGATGTATTGTAGTAATATCTAATTTAAAAAAATTAAAAATATGATTAAATATACTTTAGGAATTAATTGTCATATACTGACAATATAAAATTATATTAATAGTATAAAATAATTTTATATTATTAGCCAATAAAATTTTAGAAAAATTTTTAGAAAAATTTTATCAGTATAATTTTATTTTATTAGTGTAAAATTATTTAAAATTCTATTAGTGTAAAATTCTATCAGTATAATTTTATTGGCTAATAGTATAAAAAAATATTTTATACTACCAGTATAATTCTATATTATCAATGTATGATAATTAATTTCTAAAATATATTTAATCATATTTTTAAATTTTCTTAAAATTAGGATATTATTACAATGTATCATAGATGATTGGCACATCGATACACATCACAAATCTCTACCATCTGATACGCTACAGTCACAAGGTGCACTAAGCACCTTGGATCGCAAAGCACATAGCAGACAGCACCCTAATATATAACGATGATTAACCAACAAGAGTTAAAAGAAAATTGCGGATAGAGTCTCCTAACAAATTAAATCAGTTGCAACTATATCCAACAGATTAGTTTCATATCAATATTTGTGAGAAAACTCAATTGAAAGTTTTAAAAAATAATGAAAACTATGACTTTGTGCTTAATACGGGTACTAATTCAAAGGAAATCATGGGAAAGATCATTTTTGTTCCTTAAATATTTTTTAATCTTAGACTCTGGTAAAGTTTTATGACTATGTGGCTTTAGTTAGAGTAAAATACAATCTCATCTCTTAAGAAATGATATCATTACACTCTTCTCTCTTCTATTTTTAAAATATATATTTTATTTATCTAAAAAATTAAGATAAGCTACATTTTAGTTCATTTTCAAGTTTTTCATTGACTCTCTATTATCTCATATTTATTACTTTATTTTTGATCAAAATATCCTTTATTAATAGTTATACATATTAAGTTTTTTTTTCTTACAAAATAAAATATAGGCAGCTTATAATAATATAAAATATTGATACATATATTTAATTTAATTTAGTTTTAAATTATTACTATACTAACAACCAATGATTAATAGTAACAATAATTTGTAATAATTATATTATAAAAAATAAAAATTACTTATTTTCTCAGCTATTAATTTTAGGATATTAATATATACTTTTTATAGTAAAATCATGGAATGTTTCTCGTTATCCTTTTCGTGATTTATCTTTATATACAATATTAACAACTAATTTTTTATATACATTAATATTCTAAAACTAAATAACTGAGAAGTGCATAACTTTTATTTTTTAAAAAATAATAATAATTATTATTAATAATTTATTCTCTTAATATAGTAATAATTTAAAAATTAAATTAATATATGTATATAAAAAATATCAATATTTTATATTCTTATAAGCCAAATATATATAATTATTAATAAAGGATATTTTGGTAAAAAATAATGGAGAGTTAATAGAAAACTTAAAAATTGATCAAAATGTAACTTCTCTTAATTTTTTTAATGATAGAAAGTATATGTTTTAAAAATAGAGTTGGAAGAAGTGTAATAAAATCATTTCTCAGAATAAAGGGGATGTATTTTACCCTTACCCTTATAGTTAGTACGTTCTTCACTTGTTATACTGGAAATGTTTCTTGGGATGAGCCAAAATAAAAATACTAAATACAAACATATTTATAAGAGTCGAGAATATATACTTAAAAACATTAAATAAACATTATTTTATATTATTTAAATAGGTTGGCCTAGTCCTTTTTTTTTTTTTTTTTTGGATGATGATAGATTGACCTACTCCTGATTCTAGATAAGTTTTAGCTGAGACTTACCTAAGTTTAATCAATCAGTATCTGATCCATGGACATTCCTAACTCAAACAAGGTGTATTCTATTTCGGTTTATAGTCATAGTAATATTTTTTAACAAATGATATAGTTATTTTTGTTATAATTAAATTAAACTCTCGTAAAGAAAATGAAATAAATCACTCCTTCTGGTTACAGCCACATGAAACCTAAAGTGAGTCCTAAACGATAAGTAAGCATGTTGCCAGCGCTTGGGCCGATATATTACAGTGGATAGGCCCGACCGATTTTGTACGAATACAAATATTTTGTAAAATTTAAAACATTTGCTTAAAATTTGAAATATTATGTGATATCTTGTTATGTAATATTGCGCGCTATACAAATGTTATTATTATAAACTCTTTATGTAGGGCATATTGGGAATATTAAAAGACAATAAAAAGGAATAATTAGTAATGAAATGAAATAACCGTTCCAAAAAAATTGAAATGAAATAAAAATTATAAGGAAAATTTTAATTATTTAAAAGGAAAAAGAATAAAAGTTTGCCAAAAATTATAATTTTTTTTCCTTAATTTCTTTTAATTTAAAGAAGTGAAAATTTGGAGTGGTAAATGATAGAGAATGATCTTGAAGTGATGAAGTCCCTCAATTGTCATTTCATTTCATTAGTTATCATCCCTCCAAACATATTCTTAGAAAACTAGAATGTCCACATTTTATATGCTGCACAAACAAAAGACTAAGCGATTTTCAATTTAAAATTAAAAAGGAAAAGGTTACCTGTGTGTGAAAGAGAAAGAAAGAGTGCATCGAATTCCCTGAGCATGCAATAAAAATGGTTGGTTGCTTTCCAATTTCAGTCTTCTCGTACAAGCTACACTCCAACACACACCTTTTCTTCGGATTCCCCCTTTTTCTTTTCGTTTTTTTCTTCTTTCTCTCATGAAAAGGAAAAGAAAAAAAGAGTAAAGGAAAATAAAATTAAAATAAAAACAAAAACCTCATAAAAAGAGATGGAAGAGATTATCCTCGAGACGCGTGTCCGTAATATTCTTCGCTATCGTCCTTCATCTGAATATCCCTTTTGCGTGGCCCATTTACACAGCCATTCGGAATATTCTTCCCTTCTGCTTCTGCCCTTCTCTTTATCACTCCTCCTCCTGCACACCTTTTTTTGCATTTATATCTACAATCATGGTAGTACACATATTCTACAGTAATAGTACTGTCAACTGTGCATCTGACATTTCTCCTATAAATGTTTACTTATTTTAACTACCTTAATTACATTAAAGAATTTGCATCAAATGAAGTATATATGAACTGCTTGATTAGGAGTTAGGAACCAACCTTGTCTAGTTTGCAAATCTCACCATTGAATAGAAATCTTATTCACCTATTATTTTGAGTTGTTTTTTTATTTTTAAGCTTCTGAGTCATGGACATGGTAGAGATGGGTTCATCCGTTCGGCGCCATTTATACTGCTATTCGTCGGTCAAGAAGTATGGTACACTCTGTAATCTAGAGATAAGATTGTAAGATATATTGATGCATTAATTATTTATGACGTATTATAATAATATCTAATTTTAAAAAAATTTAAAAATATAATTAATATATTTTAAAAATTAACTATTATATATTGATAATATAAAATTATATTAATAGTATAAAATAATTTTATATTATTAGTGTAATCAAAAAAATTTTATTAGTATAATTGTATTCTATCAATATAATTTTATATCATTAGTATATAAAAATTAATTTCTAAAAATTATAAAAATTTTATCAATATAATTTGATACTGTTAATATAATTTTATATTATTTATTAGTATAATATTATATTAATAATATAAAATTATTTTATATTATCAATATAACTTTATACTATTAATATATAAAAATTAATTTTTAAAATATATTTAATCATATTTTTAAAATTTTTTAAAATTAATATATTACTATAATATATTATATCAATATATTTCACAAATCTTCATCATTTAATAAGCTACAATTACAAAGTAGACTAAACACCTCCTACTTCGAATCGCATTCATCCTTCAGCGTCTCTTCTCTTTTGCATATTTCCACTCAAATACTACCTTTCAGCTAGCGTGCAAATCTAGAGCCATACATGTACTTTTAAATACTTTTAATTATATTTTATAATTTTTATTTTATTTTAAATTTTTTTATTCATATAAAAAAAACATTATATTAATTAAATAAATATATTTTATTATTTTTATAATTATTATTAAATTTTATTTTTTAATTTAAAATTTATACTTTTATATTAATGCCGTATAATTTTATATATTATATTATAATGATATTGTATCTTATAATTTTAAAAAATTATCATATCCCTATAGTGTATCTATGTATATCTCATGTTGTATCTATATTTCATAACTATAAACTATCTCAAAGAAAAACATAATTAGTTTAATTTTTTTCTAATGTAATTTTTAAACAAACACCGGACCAATTTTTTTACTCTCTCTCTCTCTCTCTCTCTCTCTCTCTCTCTATATATATATATATATATATATATATATGTGTGTGTGTGTGTGTGTGTGTAAATTTAATTTATATGCATTATCAATATAAAATTTTTTTACATAAATATCCAATCATATATTATTACATTAATAAAAATATTTAACTCAATCATCCACTACTTTAAAAATCTTACAATCACTTGTATTTGATTGGATCACAGTGACCATCCTATATATATCTATATGATGATAAGAAAATGCTGTGACAAGAGGTGGTTGATAATATCTTTATCGTGTTCAATTGCACGTCTTAATTTATTTTTGGATTCAATATTTATGAATGATATATAACTCAATAATCCTAACTAGATATCTTTATCAATTCATAATTGCTAATATGAATGCTGTGTTATTTCATTTATTTAAAACTTATTTAAATATAATTAAGTAAATCATATTTTTTTATGTGTTATATATTTCTTTTAATGTTTATATTTTGATCATGTATACTGATTTTTTTTTTTTTTGGTCGTGGATCATCTGTACTAATTATTATTATTACAATATATAATAAACTATTAACATAATACAAATAATTTAACATTAGTATTCAAAAGATATATGTATATATATTAACGTCTTCGCTAATATAACTATCATCGCTCAGCCGCATCCAGTGACAGTGCCAGTAATATATTAAAATTAAAAAATGGGCCCTTCGAAGGCCGAAATGGACCCTATCAAAAGGCCCAGATTCTATTTGTCCAACCGTTTCTCACTGGTACCCAGGTATTTTCTTTCTCAAATACGACCCCTGTAGTAGCCAGCAGCAGGCACTACTATAGTCCAGGACACCATAAACGCTTCTCAATCTCCGCTACATTTCTTTCATAAACCCATTGTTCAAAGTTCTAAAAATGCAAAGTTTATCTCTCCTTTTTTTTTTTTTTGCAATTAAATTAGGAGAAAAAAGGTGCGTATCAAGGATTATGTATTTTTTCCCTTCTAATTTTAGGAAAGCAAGGTGAAAGAATAACAATTCGTATTCGCGTCAAAAGCTTCAACAAAAGCAAAAGGCATGATTATAATAAGTTATATAAAGAATTCTGTAGGTAGATCATTGATCCATAGTGACCAATAGAGTTTCTGTATAACTAGTGAACGAAGGGATGCTACCTTTTTACAACAATTATTGCATTTCTAAAGCTTTAAAATAATATACAGAATGCCACTTACCTGATATGTGTTTTCCTTTCTACACCCACTATGCAGGCAAGCGTACAAAGTGTAATTTAAATTAAACACGATATTATAAGTTGGTCACCGTAGTGTATAGTTGTCGTGATATATATATATATATATCTAGATCTGTGCAAATTACTTTTTGTGGTGTGAATTTCACTTTATTTTAGTTTATGGTTCAGATGGATGAAAAACTGAAAATTTAGATAGAAGATTATATGTTCAAGTTCGATAATGGTTTTCTCGATGTACCAAGAAAATTTCACATAGTTTTTTTAATTTTTGTGGGAGTGGTCCGGCTCTTGTATAGGAGACTCGTCATATGAGCAAGTCATATTTTATCACATAGTTTTTCAATCTTTTTATACTCGGTTATATCTGACATTTTTCTTGATTTCTAAAGACATGAACATATGTATCCGTAATTGGCACCTCCTAAAAGATGATGATATCAGGATTCTTAACCATTCATTCGTATAAACTGAAAAAATGAGCATAATCATAGAGTATAAATGAGACTAAAATGCAAGAACAAATAATTAGCAGGATATAATATTGCGGTCTAAGATACATAGAATAAGAAACAAAGTTGATTAACAGTGAGCTCGAATATGAGAAATCAGAGATTCTATTCTTTTGAATCCAATTATATAGCAAAAGCTCTAGTTCATGCAATATAGTCATCAAGAAGATCATCATATTCAAATTCAGAATTCTGTTCAACTTGGATAAAAAGAGAATGGCATTATATGAGAGCTAGAAAAGAGATAAGGAATGGACTTTGAGTTGCATTATACAAAGAAAGATATTCTCGTGGGCTTTGCGGAAAGCCTAGGAAAGGTACGTCTACGGGTCGAAGGATTTTGCATATGAGATGAGAATCACTAAGTACTGGGCATGTTGATTTAAAAATATTGCAAACAGGATTGTTCTACTAAATTCCCTGTTTTACTTGAGGATATATTCTCAGCCCTTTTAGGCATCCAAAAGAACAAACTAACTCAATTATTATTCACTGTTTCCATTTTATTAATCATTGCTAGCTGTTCGAATATTTAATTTACGCTTGCATGTAGAAGTTAATAACTTTTTCGTGGTTGGCCGTCAACCCTCTTTTTTTTTTTTTTTTTTTTTTTTAAATTTATTACTTTAAGCATGATCGGATTGAATTGGGCTCCGTTATCAAATTGACTATAGTTGAGGCGATCTTAAATCGATTTTCAGCTAGCCAACTGGATGGCAGGGTTTGGTTTTTCAACCCAATAGGACACGGTTCAAATTGATTAACCCAACACTTATTGGTTTGGAGTAAAAAAAAAAAAAAAAAAAAAAAGAGAGAGAGATTAAACATATGAAACGAATTCCAGTTTAAATTTGTACTGCTTCATCAAGAGATAAAATGGACTAACCCAAAATGAAGTCCTTCAGAACTAATCGGATTCAGTTAGTGAACACCCTAGCCAAAAAATATTTTTATTTCCAAATCATTCTAATTATGCAAACGACAAGTCTAAGAAGGTATATATGTGAATTTCTACAAGGATATCCAAAGAGAACATTTTCGTCTTTATCAAGAGCTAGCGAAAATGTCTTACACATTAAGGAAGATAATTTAGGTGAATATTGCACATCATATCAGATCAATCACACGGCGAATATGGCGACACAGGACAAGCGTATCTTTTATAGTACCACACAGGATGAGCACCTAAGTTTGACCATAGATAAGAATAAATGTGCATATATTTAGCATCTGAAGAATTAGTGATCAGCGAGTGGAGGATGGAATAGAATCACTTTGGTCGGCCTCTATTGAAAAGATGAACTTGTTGTAAAGAAGAAGGAAAAAAACAAAAGCTACACTACTTCAGAGTCTTGGCGAAGACTGGAATTTTGGAGCATAATGTTAAACTAGTTGTTGACTCACCACTATTGTTTGTGTCAACATAAAGTGAACTACCTACATCAAATATCGTTGTCAAAACAAAATTCTGCACTTAGTAGTCATCACACTGAGAGGTTAAGTGTCGTGGGAAAGTTCATGTATCTATTTTATTTCTATGTATCTATATGCTTTTTCTGCATGTAACAACATCATCTTGATATGTTTTTCAAAGTTGTAGATGAAGCTCTAGCTCTACCTACCTAATATGAATAAGATTAGGATAAGATAAGAGTCAGTTTCATATATCATGACCCTTTTTTTAATCTGTTATACACCCTATCCTTCGATGCCTGCAGATCAGCGAGGTTACTGAAAGTGAAAGGTTTTCTTCTTATAGCATACATGAATTGAATGAAGAAAATCATAAACGGCAAGTGTTAATTATTTATAAATATGATGAAGTATATATGGACGACAATGAAATTGATAATGTATATTGTGTGGAAAATGCTTGACATCCTGAAAAATTGCCAGGACCGAATGATTTGGCAACATATGGGGCTAAATATTAGTCTCAAATTCAACTGCCCATGATTAGTTATCAGTCTTTTTATCAAATAACTATTTTATAACTCAGTCGGGCACATATAAATTAGATAGCCCATTTAGGCTGTCTAGCACCTCTCTCTCTCTCTCTCTCTCTCTCTCTCTCTCTATATATATATATATATATATATATATATATATATATATATTAACTGTAACAAAATTTTTTATATCTAAAATTGTTTCTGCATACTTTCTACTTTGGACGTTTTATTACATTGCATCATATTCATATATAAATGGTTATTGCTATTTTTAAATTTTTTGTTACAAAGCTACAAATAATGGTCTAGTGATGAAGGGTTTGATTTGTTTGTTTGAAGTCCTAAATTTAAATCTTATTCTTGTTAATGTAACAAGAAAATAAATTTTTTGTTATAGGCTATTACTATTCTTGTTGAACATTCTTTAGGTAAATGAAAAGATAAAAGGAAAATTGAATGTGAGTAGTATTTTCTTTGTTTATTATGTGGAATGTACAAGCAGAAAAAAGAATGTAGACCTTACATGAGGTTTTCTTGTTTAAATTTTATGTAGATTACATAGGTTACTACGCGCCTCTTGTTCTTTTTTTTGGGTGGTCGTCGGCTACTACATGTATTGGATAAGCCTTTCTGTGGAATTACAAGGCCACACTTCAACCACTTGTTGCTTAGGCCTCTTCCACTGAGGATTGTTTTTTAATTGTACAGGGTGTGAAGATGTTTGAAATGGATCAACTAAGCTCAATGACGCAGCCAAACTCCAAAAATTAAACGAAGAATAACGATGGTGCCCCTTTCGGCCCATGAAGTTAAGCACCTCGTATTAGCAGCATCGAATATTGATTGAGCCATTTTTCTGTGGCTGCGACTCCACAAAGGAAGGCCCATAAGTTCATTATCACTATGAAAATAAATCACATTCCGACCAATTAAAAAAAAAAAAGCATGCCCTCAAATGGGGTATGAATAAGCGAACATTATGAAAAGCATCATCTCAACAAAAGCGTTTAACATATCTTATGCAACCGACCAAAAAAAAAAAAAAAAAAAATCTCTCATGCATTTACTATGAAGTTGTCCTGAGTTCCACACATAACTGGGCATGGCTTTTTGCACAGCTAGACATCCGCGAAGTAGTTCAAACAAATTGTATGTTTCATTTCAGTATATTCTTTTCCCCTTGTCTCATCTCATTCTTCTATATAAATCACAAACACTACCTGTGCTTTTTGGATATCTGTGACTCTGACTCTGACCAAGATCCTCCACAAGAACACGTTGAAAAGCGAAGATAAAAGGATTACTACATAAAAAATGTGTCTACATAGTTCCAGCCTAATTTCAAGCCATCAACACATGCTTCATGTGCACTCATCTCTCTTCAAGGACACAAACAATTGCCAATTTGCATGGTCACCTCACCTACCTTGTTTCAATATATAATCCATTCTATTGCACGTCTTATTGTTTTTCTCATTCCAAAATAAATGAACTTGAGTATAAAATAAGATGCATGTACTTGCGTCCCAAGTTTCCAAATGCAAATGTCAAAGGCAGTTAGTTATTCATTCAATCATCAATAGACATATGACAACAAATAATTCTGGTCAACCTCTTAGTTTTTAGTGATAAAAGCTGTTGCCTTTCAAAGTCCGCTGCTCTTGAGAGGTTCCTCAGTTCCTAGAGATCAATCTCTTCATAGGACAAAGTGACAAACAACAGTGACAAGCTGACAGTAACCTTTTTCAGGTCAGTATCCGTGAATGATCAAGCTTTTTGAATTTCTGTTAAATCTGTTCCTTTACCCACTTATAAATCTACTTTCATGTACAATTGCTTCTTTGTTTCATATAACTAGGAAAAAATGGCCAATGCATAATCATTTGCCTGATTAAATTTGTCTCTCATTTTGCATTGGCTTGTCTTGTATGATTTAGGTCTACTAGATTTCCAATTTGGTGGGCACTCTGGGGAGAAAGAAAAAACATAAGCACTGCCTCTTGGAATGATTGCATTTTCAAGAAATGAATATCAAATTTTCAATTCTACATCTTCTTGCCCTTACACAGCTGTTTGTGATCCTAAGTTTATCTGCTTCCTACAAGGACTTCTCGGATGACTCTTCAACAATCTTCACTTATAACCGTGTCGCTGAAATAGAAAAGCATTGCAGCTCATATCTATCTTTGGCATCTAAGTTAAGCCCTGACGCAAATAGAGGTTATAGACTAAAGAAAGAACTTTCTTTCACCTATGGAGATTGGGAGCAGGAGGATGGTCATATAACCTTGATGCCATTCGACCAAAGTGACTTGCAATGGCATAGCCTGCCCCACACTGTTCCCTTGAAACTGGCGTCTTTCCAAGTGATGGACATCAGTTCAATTCATCACTTTGAAAACACAGTTAGTCTAGGAGGGATAATGTCCATAGGCATATCTAGAAATGGTTCACATTTTTCAAGTCTTCAATCTTCTCCTTTCCAAATGATGCCTGGCTTATCTATTCTCAAAATTGCCTTTGAAGGGGTTTATTTAGAAAGTAATGAGAGTGGGGAAGAGCATTTGATGTGTTTGTTGGGAAATACAACTTTACCCATCCCAGATCCATCTAATTATGATTGGGATTTACTCAATAGCCATTTTCTAGATTACAGTCTTTTGCAAGATGATCAGATTCTGCTTGTTCTTCGGTGCCCTCAAACCTTCAATTTGACAAAAAGGGCTATAAGAGGTGAAATGAGAAGTTTAAATGAAGGAGAAAGCTTGAAGTACTTTGACAATGTTTATATTTCTTCTCAATTGAATCGCTACTCCAACTATCAGTTTAGTTCTGAATTGAAGTCAAGATCTTGTGATCTTCATCCACATCAAGAAGAGTTGACAGCATATGGAGCAAATACATTCAATGGCTCTGATTTTTGCAGTTTTCTCAAACAAGTTTCACACCAACCTTTTGATATTTCCCAAAACTATAAGTTTCATGATAGACATGCTTCCCAAAGCAAACTAGGTCCTTTCCAACTAGGAAAAGAAGTTAGTTCTGCTTGGAATCATGAAAACTTTGGGCTGGTGTTTCAGCATCTTATTTGTGAGGAGGAAACAACCAGCGATGATGTCAAGACTGCAAGAGTTTCTGCAGTTCTAAGAGCATTTCCTGCATCCATGCCTGCAGATACGGCAAAAGCAAGAACAGGTCTCTCAGGCCTGACTTTATCTGCTGAGGGAACATGGAATTCCTCAAGAGGGCAACTTTGCATGATTGGGTGTCTTGGGGTAGTTGATTCAGGGTTAGATTCGGAGGGATGTAACTCTCAGATATATCTATACTTTCCACGTGTGCTCTCCATCAAGCAAAGGAGTATCATCTTAGGGAGTATATCTAGTATCACAAATGAAACAAACATGTTCTTCCCTTTGTTGTTTGATTCACTGAGGCGCCCTAGGGATCTCAATGGCCTTGGTTTGCATGCTACTTCATACTATAATTACTCAAAGGTTGAACTGGCTGCTGCAATTAGAAAGAGAAATCAACCCTCAAAAATTTTCACCCTTATCAAGAAATTGTTGTTGAAGTATCCATCTCTGGTAGATGGACAACATGTACATGCTCAGTTAAATTATCTCTCCAAAAACCTCAATGTCCATGGATATGCAATTCGTCATCAATCTTCAAACAGCCATAACTCAAGGGTCTACATGCATATGGAGGTGCTTTCTCCTGGCACTTTACATGAACATACAACAACAGAAACAGAAAAAGAGAACCTCATTGACAGCTCACTTCTGAATATCTCAATGCATCTCACTTTCACTGAAGGAGCTTCTGTGGAGTACTATGAAGATCTTTACCCGTTTTTCTTGGAAGGTGTATATGATTCACTAGCTGGTGATATGCATCTAATTGGTTGCAGAAAGGCTTCAAATGGGGGCACCAATGTTGAGCATGGTCTAGATTGCTTGGTGGAAGTTAAGGTTCAGTACCCATCTAAGACAATACGTTGGCTGAAAAATCCCACAGTTGAAACGACCATCACTAGCCAAAGGAGTGAAGATGACCCGCTGCATTTTGAGCCTGTGACTCTCCAAACTTACATGATTATGTATGATGAGCATGAACAAGACGTAGCCTTCAGGAAACTCTTCGAAGGGGTTCTAAGGCTTCTGATTTCCCTTGTGGCAGTTGGCATAATTTTTAGCCAACTATATTACATGAATGCAAATGAAGACTGCACTCCTTATGTATCTCTTGGCATGCTTTCTGTGCTGATATTTGGTTATGGTGCAGAGTTGATAAGGGTCACCGAGATTTTCTTTGGATCAAAGGAATCTGCTTCTTATAGAAAGTGGCCTTACGAATATCGCGAGTATCAACTCTTGATGGAATCAGTTGAGTCCCCAACAAGGCTTCTGGTGTTAGCTGCATTGCTGCTTACTATACGGCAGTATCAAAAGGTGTCAGAAGCGAAAAGCAGGCCAAATGCTTATGGTTCTAACAAGCCAAGACGACTACCTCGTAGTGAGAATGTGATTCAAAGGAATTTGAAGATTTACATTGGTATCTGTCTAATTTTCTTGGGTCTCCGAGTGATGGAAGTTGCTCTCAGAAGTGGCTTGTACTTGATGGATGCTTTTGTTCTACCTGGAGTCTTAATGAGAGACTTAGTGAAGCTGGCCCTCGATTGCCGAGATTTCTTTTTGATTCCTCAAATCCTTGAGAATTCACTGTGGCAAACCCACTTGAAACCTTTGAGGAAAACATACTATTTTGGACTTACGTTGCTAAGTCTGGTTATATACTTCTATGACTACATCAGAGATCCTGTTTTAGACCCATTCTATGATGATGGTGCAATCAACCAAGTGGGGTCAGATTTCTTCTCCACTATAATGGCAGCTACCATCATTAGGATTATACTTGCTTTTGTAGTCTACATTCAACAAAGCTGGAACTATCTGAAGCCAAGCAACCGTTGAAGTCTATTTTTTATAAATTCTAACCTTGTGTCTATGGAATTCACTGGCGAGTCCTTGTTTCTTAAGTTGTCTCAATAAGTGAGCAATGAATGTAAATGCTTACAAGCCTATATGTCTTTGTGCCTTTTGAGTCCTATGATGTTTGTTACAGAATTTACATGCTCTAGTTTCTTTTTCCCCTTTCAATGTTCTACATTAAAATTTGTGTGTTGCTTTATATGTAGGTTTGTGCTGGAAACATTATTTCTTCTTTGAAAACCTCATTATCTTAGGTCAAATCACTTTGAATAAAATAATGAAATTGCTACTAAAAGCATGAGCTCATCCACGCTCGAACCATTAACAAGCTAACTTTAGTTTTTTTTTTTTTTTTTGTTATATATTTTTTTGTAGACTCTCAGAGAGCATCAATTATATGTCAAATTCTCAAAATATGAATTATAGTTGGAGAATATGGTATTCCTTGGACATATTGTATCCAGTGAAGGAATTATGGTAGATCCTAAAAAAATTAAAACCATCCAACCTATCAATGACAAAGATTTGCAATTTTTCGGGACTTGCCCTATATTATTGTCGGTTTGTTAAAGATTTTTTCAAAATTATTATTTTATTGATCAAGTTCACTCAGAAGAATGTGTTGATTAATTGTCTAGTATAGGTTTGGTTATTATAAGGAAAATGGAAAATAAAAGAAAGTTCATTTGTTTGTCATGAAAAATTCAACGTCTTAGACTTGCCAGAGGTCTGTTATCTCTGAGAGCTAGTTACGACTTTGGGGCAAACGTTTGAGTGCGCACAAAAATTATGAATATGGTCTCTGTTTTCCAATCTTGAAACTATAATAGAATCTCCCATTAAAAATAAAAAAATAAAAAATATTAACCTTTGAGTCTCAGGTGGAAATTGAATCAACCAATCAGTTGTAATACTGTAAGCCAAATCACCGACCAATCAAAATTGTCTTTTGCCGGATAATATTGTCGTGCCTAACGTGCTGAAGGCTTTTGGCGTTTTCAACGGGATTGGTGTTTTTTATTGTTTTTGGGTCTGAATGGGATGGGTTTGGCAATGGGATTCATAGATACGTCATCAAGGTGATGCCACGATGGGTTTCGACGGTTCTACCTCTTGTTTTTTGTCGCGAATGTCGTGGACCTGCAAGGTAAATGTGGGCTTTTGGAGGAATTAGAATCGGTCATTGAGTGCAAGAAGACAACGTTGTTGCGTGTTATTCAATGATTTTGGGTTGTGCACAAAATGGGCTTAGCAATGAGGTAATTAAGCTCTGAGAAAATGAGATTCGGAGGTATTAAACCGACTTCAGTTGCTATGTCTGGTATCCTTAGGAGTCTGCTAATTTGGAGGCCCGGAAAAGGCAGCCGACTTGAACCCAAAAAATACAAAATGATAAATTACATTGACTTTTCCTAAAATTTGGTAATATAATATACAGTATCTCTCGATTTTAAAAAATATTCACAGCTATGTGACACTAAATACTCTTGTAAATATGCCGGGAGGTCAGTGTAGGCATAACAAATCAAGAAGTGTCGTGTATAGCATCATCTTGAAAGCAAGTGTAATTTTTTTTAAAAAAAAAAAAAAGAAAAAAAGAAAAGGTGGCCGAGGGCATCCCCTTACGGTTGTACGTGGACTACAGCCAGATAACATTATGGGTAGTTCCATTATAAGCTTATAAATTCCAAGGCCGGTTTGTGAACAATGCCCTTAACTATTTTCTTTCTTTTTTGCTTTTTTTTTTTTGTCGGGGTAATAATTTCATGTTTGTTTCATAAAGCTCGGAATAACACTTCCTCTTCCACCTATGCATTTTAGAGGATGGTTGGAACCCGCCTAATGCAATGTCGAGATATTTAACCTACATGTTTTCAATCAAATTAACCCGCACTGTATTGCTATGTGTAGCTTCCAGTTGCTACCACACGAAATTCTATGTGAACATGAGAGACGAGCATTTTCATGTCGAAACTTTGGTCATTTGATTGAATAGAGTTAGGTGAGCTACCAAGTGCCGTAGGCCGCAAGCCTAAATATTCCCGTTTAGTCCTGAAATATATCCCGTGACGGTGGAACACTATACATTAAAATGGAATTCTTTGTTGGTAGTCCTTCATTTTGTTCGTGACATGTAAGCATCACTGCAAATTAACTTATGTTGAGGCTTGTGCCATGTCCTAATCTTTGAATAAGATAATATCCCCTTCTCTAGTTTATATATAAAGTTGGAATTTTGTTCAGTGACCGCCTGGTCCACCAATAATTTGCGCGAGCAGATTGTTTCATGTGCAAGCAAAAAGACCCCAGGCTGGCAGGTCATGGTTCAATTTTTTTAAAATTCTATCAGTTCTTGATTAAGAGGATGTTGGCACTAAAAGCTATCTAATTCATACAGGGATTCTGTATGGAAATGATTGTCAGTTGTTCTTGGCATTGAACTTTGCATAGATCCCTAAAGACACACGCACACACTGATAGACACTTCATTGTAGGGTGGCCCAATAGTGCTGCCCTGGTTGTTAAGATGTTACTATAAACTAAATATTCAGCATGTTTTTTGTGATAATGATCGTAATGACTAGAGTAGATAGTACCTTGTAAGGGTCTCTTTTTTTGTATGCTAAATCCAACCACCACACTTTACAGATTGTTACTAGGATTTAAACTTTGGGGGAATAATTGGGGTATTTTTCTACCACTGATTTAAATTTGCTTTACTCAAAGGGCATTTTCAACCCCAATAGGCAAAACCTAAAACCATTATTGTGTATATGTTGCTCCAACATGAACTTGGACGGCAAGGAAGATACTCTCTTGGTAGTTGATGATGCCCCTCAACTCTTCTTTTTCCCTACAAGGCAGATCAGCGTCCAATGGCCACGAATGTGGAGTAATGTATTCTGCTGTTGCGCGAGGATCACTCCTCACCCGTCATATAGGCTTTTTTCTCTTAAAAACCAAAGGAAGACTGGAAAGTATTTTATAGGATAAATTATTACACTTTAGTTTTTTATTTATTTTTTTTATCTTTTTGTCTCGATCAATTTTATAGCGCACCAACTTTAAAATTTTAAGATTTACATACATCCAAAAGACTAAAATGTACATTTTTAAAACATAATGGGAAGTGTAATGTAAGGATTTTAAAGCTTCATGAAAAGTAATATATCCTATTTTATAAAATTGATGATATAACTCAAGTCAAATTCTAAAGGCATTGCATAAAATCCTCAAATCTCAACAATGACCGACAAAAGACAAAGAAACAGGTTTGTTCTCGTTCACACTTTCTCACCCCCGGTAGCAAAATGAACCCTACAAGTCCTAAGAGTACATTTTGACTGTGAGACCCGCTGTAATTAGGAAGAAATTACTTGGCATGACTTCTAAATGTAAGTTTGTTACTCATACGATTTGAATAGTTAAAGTAAGATCTGTCTTCGCTAAAGTTAAGAGTATATCCTGTAAAGATAAAGTGCATGATATTAACTATTAATGTATTGGATAAATAATATATGTATAATAATTTGAATCGTTGATGGGTTTTTTTTTTTTTTTTTGGTAACAATTAACCTCGTGCACTTTATATCCTTTAAAGTGGTTCTGAAAATGAATCCGTTAAAGGAGTAAGTATGATAATTAAATAAGTAAATCAGCATCTAAATGTGCATCCAATGCTGTGATGGCAAACCCCCATAAGCCAGCATACCAATCGAATGGCTTTTCCTTAATCTGGAATCTAAATTCTCGAGGCAGACTGGCAGGGGCAGAGCGCGTTACTTTATGATATGGACATACTTTTTCTTGTATGGACCGCAAAATAATAGCATATGTGAATATATGATTAAGCAGCCGAAGACCCAGGGCTCCTCTAACGTACATATATTACTGCTTTTTGCATTGCCTTTTTCGCTGTTGCTTGCTAATCATTTTGTAAATGCTCAATTCCTAAGCTCCACGATAGGCCGTTTGGCATGTTTCTTTCTTTTTCCTCTAACTTTTATCACAACTTAATTATTCCACCACAACTATTTAATCAGTTTGATGATTCGTTTAATTAATGCATTTTTCAAAATGACATAAACTAATATAAAAAAAAAAATCTCTTTAATACTTTCCAAAAACTTTATACTACATTCATTGTATACGTTCTTTTTTCCTTTGTATTTGCAATGATGGAATGAGTTTGTCCTTTATACTCTAATCTCGCGTCCTATATCAGCTGGTGTTACATATGATTCATCTCAAAGCCATGCTTTCCAAATTGCATTCTTTTGTTTCACTTTGGGGAGGCATAGAGTATATTGTATTCTACGCTTCGTTTCGTGTCAGGTTAATTACTAAGAAAGTATTTTCAATTTTGATTTAAAGGTCAGATGAACATGTACTTGTTGATTAAGTTCGCAACAAAAGCTTTTGTTAACTGCTACATTAACAATATCCTGGAAGCATGTCCATCAAGAATTGCATTGTCCCACCCAATTTACATCGTCAGCCTCAACCTAATTAAAAGAGCATCGTCTCTTCCATTGGATGCTTCTCCATCTTTGAACACACTCGGCCTCACCTTTCCTACAATTGCGTAGTCTCACACACATAGACGAGGACTCGGACTAGGACTGGGGCCCCGTAGAAAAAGTAACTCATTCGTGCATAATCAGATAATGAGAACTAATCATCTGAATTAGGACAAGCGTTAAAGCCAGCCAGACACACAACACAACACAACACAACACAACACAATTACCATAGTCAAGGACAGTTAACGCATTACATGGAATGAAACCACGAAAGTGCAAAGCCAAGGAAGGAAATTGGAGCAGTCAATTTTGCATACGACCAAAAAGCCTTGCTAATGTCCACTTTCGGTGTACCGAAAATGTGCTTTCGCCGAGGAGGCACGTGACACTCTAACCCCGCCAGTAGCAAATTACCAAAGGGAGCACCTTGCATGTACAACCTAACCATTAACGATATGTTTTCTTTTTATTATTTTCTGTGTTCCCCAGCCAAAAAATAAAATTGTATATAGTAAATTTATGCGAATTAGGATTATTTTTATGCAATTTAATTTTCTCTTTATGATTTATTGTCTTTCTTTGTGCATGATTTTTGCACACTCATCACTCAGCAAAGGACAATGACGACCTTCGGGTGCCGAATCCTTCCCACGTGTCAGCTACTGGTGCTGAATCTGAACGGATAGCGACGGAACAAGGTAAGAGGCATGAGCGCGTTCCGTTGCGTTGCCTACAGGCTCTGGAATCCGACACTCGACAAGCGACAACAGTAACACAGTGAGCAATGGCGGATCTTCTTAGGAGCAATGGGGCATAGCACCCCCAATATATATATATATATATATATAGAGAGAGAGAGAGAGAGAAGTTTTGTTTAATAAATAAATTTATATTTTAATATGTTAATTTACATAAATAATATTATTCTATAAAAATAGACTTCTCTAATTTAAAAGTTTATTAGTTTATTTTTAGATCATATTATAATTGAGCATCATTTTAGAATAAAAATATTTTTTTTGTTATAATAGATAAGTAATTACAAGAATTGAATATCATATTTAATGATCAAATAATGGATTTATTAATTTTAAACTCTACTTTAATTCTTATATATGCTTACAAATTATTTGATATTGTTATACATATGTTTGGAAATACAAGAAACAACTTTTTAAAAAAATAAAAGTTGTGTTTTTAAATAATTTTACATGTTTGAATAAAAAGTTTGAATGAATTATAAATAAAAAATTATAATTTTAAGTGTATATGTGGAAGAGATTTTTGAAACTTTTTAATTATAAGTAAAAGTTGATTATTTTTAATTATAATATTTTCACCAAAATAATTGAAGTATCAAATATAATAAAATATAAACAAATTATTTCATATCCTTTTTAATAAGTTATTATATAAAAATAATTATTTTTATTTAAGTCAAATAAAACACATTACTTTAAAATTATTTTTAAATTAATATATCCAATACTATAAGGTATTAATTTTTTAATCTTTTTCTGCAAAATTTATAATTAATTTTAGTTATTTGCTTTAAAACTTATATATATGATGCCTTATTAATTTTAATTCGATTATTATCATTTAATTTATATCTCAAATTATTTGCCCCCCTAAATAATTTTTTTAAAGTTCCGCCACTGACAGTGAGTGAACAGTTTGTTCTAACGAGGCTTTTCTAACATTAAAAAACTGCTTCTTCCAACTACTCATCATCTTGTAATCCATAAATGCCTATCAAAGAGACAATGAGTGTTGAAGTTTTATTTATTTATACCTTAAATGTCTTTAACTTGAGCTGATAAGTAGTTTCGACTTTGTCGTTAGTTTGACAATTCCGTAAGGCAGTGTTTGGTTAGTGGGACAAGACAGGAAATACAGGGACAATAGAGACAGAAAGATATTTGGAAGGAGAGATAGGAACAAAAAATGAAAAATTGTCTCTGTCTCAGGATAATTTTGGGCCAAATTTGTGTCCACCCAAAAAGTAGAGACAGAGAGGGATACGAATTCTAAAGATTGAAGACAGAAATATTTAGTAACTTTTCTTCCAATTTTGTGTCTCTATTATCTCAGTATCCCTGTATTTTCTGTCCCGTCCCATTAACCAAATACTGCCTAACAAATCCTAATACAGGGACATCTTTGTACGCCAATGAAGGAGAGGAAACAAAAACAACAATAATCGTCGAGCAGAACGTGCGTGGTGCGCATGTGGCGGGTACGTATTGGTAGATGTTTTAGGGAGCAAGTATAGAGGCGAAACGGGAAACAGTGGCAGCAGTAAGCTCCTCGGAGACCAAGGGGGGACTTTGCGCTTTAGCGATTAGATTAACCAGCGGGGTCCATAAATTGCCTTCATCAACGGCTCACACACCATCATTTGGGTCAAATGCTCTTCCTTATTTGTCAGAACTCACAGCACACAAAAGTCCAGCCAGCCTGTTCTCCAACCCTTTCCTCACAAATGGACAGCCCTCTCCACACCAGCACCAAGGGCAACTATGTCACTCGCTCGTAATAATTTACTCCCTCTCCCTCTTGCCCATGTGAGAGTTACTAACACGTGAAAACGGACCACACTCGCACCACCTTCAACACGTGCGCGCGTGCTCATTTTTACCAACATAGGGAGGGAGGGAGGGAGCTTTCTTTAACTCGAATCATTTCGTTTGAGGTCAAAGCTGAATATGTGACGTGGATACACAGTTTTTTTGCAATGATCTTTGTAACAACTGGCCAGCTGCTAGCCGCTAGGGTGAAAAAAAAAATGCACATGCTGACATAGGAGCACACACAAGTGTACCAAGACAAATTTGGAAAGATAAATTTAATTTTAGAGCCCAAAAAACAAAAAAGAAATAAAGAATTAACATTAAGAAATGTGTAAAATGCCAACTAAAATTTCATGAAATGGTCAATCCCAAATTCTCAATCAGTTCATGCAACTCCCCCAGTCCCTTATCTCCCCCAACTCCCACTTCACTTCACGAACAATTCAAACTCTCCCACCTGTAAAAATCATTGAAATTAATAAAAAGAGAAGGGAAAAAAATAAATAAAAATTACATTGGGAAAAATTAAAATACACATCAATTGGACCCTCCAGGAGCTGGAACCCAAATCCAACGAAGCGCGCGCCATAATTCACTTCGGTTACGCACCCACCTTGGCCACGTTTTTAAGAGCGACCCACCACCCTGTCTTGTCCTTTCTTCTTTTTCTCTTTTTGAATTTCAACAACCTTTATAAGAATTTCTCTTTATTATCCTTTACGGGTTTTGTTACGGTGTGACCGATCTAGGTGGGGTCCTGGACTCCGGGGGTGGCGTGTGACCCTCGGATCCTTTGGAAGGATCATCGGACGACTGTCTCATACCCTCATCAGTAGTCTCGCCGCGGTTCATGTCCTCAATCATGCGTACCACGTCTTGCATGTTAGGCCTCTGGTCGGGAACCACCGAGACACAAGCCATAGCAATCTGCAACAGCTGAACCATCTCTTCTTCAATGTTGTGAAACCTCATGAGTTCGGCATCGAACACCTCCGCGGTCCACTCTTCTCGAACCACCGATTGGACCCACCTCGGGAGATCGATGCCTTCCTCTCCCAAAGAGGCTTGGTTGGGTGCTTTACCCGTTAATAGCTCCAACAGCAACACACCGAAGCTGTACACGTCAGACTTGAAGGAGACCTTGCGGGTTTCTACGACCTCGGGTGCCCGATAACCCGCGACCCGGTTCGCCGGCGCTCCGTTTCCGAATAATGGGCTGAGGCCGAAGTCGGAAACGCAGGCTTCGTGGTCCGGTCCCCGGAGGAGGATGTTGGACGATTTGATGTTTCCGTGGACCACCTTGCCTGACACGTGGAGGCATGCTAGGCCTCTTGCTGCTCCTAGTGCAATTTTCATCCGGCTGTCCCAGTCCAGAGGTGTTCTCCCAGACCCTCTGCTCCCTGGAATAACAATTATGAAAGTACTAATATTGATGTGGTAAATAGTAAGGTTCAAATCAAATGCAAATATGCAATCCCCTACCTACATGGTCGTTTACAATGTGTAATGTTAGCCAATCAAAATCATATGTCCACTGCTTCAGTTGAAACAACAATCTATTTTGATTGTTTCTTGTCCCATGTCATGCCCGTTTTAGCCAAATATCACGAAGCAATAAATATCACAATGCAATAATTTCGTGACGCCACAAAATATAAATATCTCAAGACAAGCACGAACGGAATTTGAGGTCAGAGTTTGTAGGATGACATTTTTTGACTTTTATTTTCTGAAGCGAACCCTTTCAAAGCAAAGCAGGAAAGCAGCACGTCCCACGGTCCAAATGGCTTTCCTCTTCTTTAGTTTATTAGGGAATTGGAGTTATTTTTTTCCTTTTCTTCTTTTTTTTCAATTTGAAGAAAGATAAAGAAAAGGCGAAAAACAATGTCGGTGAGACCACGCTGCTTGCTGTATCATGAGTGTATGTTTGTTGTTTAAGTTGAAGGGGATGGAAAAATAAAGATACTGTCTCTCACTTCACTCATGAGTTGAGAATGTTTGCTCCAGAAGCATTGATTAAGCAAGCATAGCATAACCGGAGGCAGCAGCGCACTCTACGCTGCTTCAGATACTTCCCACTTACGATACACTCCTAATACTAATAAACAAGTCTCCCCCATTGATTAATTAATACAATTAACATGATGCCCCCACTAATCATACAATAACACGTACCCTACCCACCTCCATTATCATCGTAACAACGACACACACAAATTGTAAAAAGCACATATACTTAAAAGTTAAATATTACAAGAGCCATTAACTTAAAATAATCTAATTTCCACAACTATAAACAGCTGTAGCCAGTAGCAGAAAGGAATTCAGTCAAAAATTCCCGTAAATAAACAATGCCAATTCCATCAAAAAAGAATAATTCCCGCATGAACACACCGAACACCAAAAAGGCAAAAACCCCTCGGTACCACAAAAATACTATTCTAATACTAAATCAGAATCATTTTAGCAAATTTGCATTAACGCACTCACTAGCTGCAATCAAGTTGCATGAACAATTATCAGATAATAATTAACTAATCAGCAAGCAAAAAATGTTACCCCCCAAAAAAACAAAAATTGAAGTAAGGATTTGAAAGACATGGTTACCGTGAAGCAGAGCAGACAAGCTTCCCGCAGACATGTAATCGTAAACAAGCAACTTCTCATCCTTGGAGTAGTAAAAAGCTCTGAGAGGAACCACATTGTCGTGCTTGATCTTCCCAAGTACCTCCATTTGCATCTCGAACTCTTTCTTCGTAACCACAACGTCCTTCAGCCTCTTCACAACCACCGTCGTCCCTTCCTCCAGCACCGCCTTGTACGACGTCCCCACGCTCCCCTTACCGAGAACCTCCGCCGAAGCCCTCAGCAGATCCTCCAAATCGAAGCTGTATATCCCTCCTTCGAAGAACACCAGCTTGTTCCTCTCCGCTTCCGCGGACCCTCCCGTTATGTCCTCCTTCGACGACGACGTTCCCGCCTCCGCCGTCACTCCCCGCGCCGCCGCCGTTGCCACCGGCTTTGGAGGCTTCGCCGGCTGCCGCCGCTGCCGCCTCTTCAGGCAAAGTAACAAAAGCAAAAGCAGCAACAGCGCGACGAGAACGGAACCAACAACAATTGCGACAATGGCGCCCGTGGAGAGCTTCTTTGACTTCTTGTGAGGCGTTGACGGAGGCGGAGTTGTCCCCGGAGACGGCGCGGGCGCAGGGAAGAACGGGCTGCACGGCTGTAAAGGTCCGCCGCAGAGATCTAGGTTTCCGGCAAAGGACGATTTTGGGAATCTGGACAGCGTTTGGGGGATGGAACCGTTGAGGTGGTTATTGGAGACGTTGAAGTTGACCAATTTGGCGGTTATGCTTGGGAGGCTACCGGAGAAACGGTTGTTCTCGAGGAAGAGGCCGGTGAGGTGGGTGAGGTTGTTGACGGAGAAAGGGATGGAGCCGGAGAAGTTGTTGGAGGAGAGATCTAAGCGTGTCAAGCGAGTGAGGCGAGTCACGGTGGGGGGGAACTCGCCGGAGAACTGGTTGTTCTGGAGGTAGAGGCTGCGGAGGAAGGTGAGGTTGGAGAAATCGGAGGGGATCTCGCCGGTAAGGCCGTTGGCGCGAAGGCTGAGGACGCGGAGCTGGGTCAGGCGCCCGATTGTGTCGGGCGGGACCCGGCCCACTAGGCCCACACCGGGAAGACGGAGGGAGTAGACGAAGGAGCGGGACGGGTCGCATTGGACCCCAACCCAATTGCAGGCCGAGTCGGATGCGTTCCATTGGACGCGGCTCGCGTGCGGGGTTTTCGAGATGAAAGCAAGGAGGGCTTGCTTGTCCTGAGTCGGCTCCGAGTTGACTCGGCAACTCGGATGGAGAATCAAAAATAGGAAGACTAGAAGAACGCTGTAAGAATACAGCCCCATTGGGCGTCTGTGTTTTGTTGGAATGGGAATTTAGAGTGGTTGAGAATGTGGTGTGTTTGGGTTGGGATTATGTGGGGGGCGTTTTGCCGCGGCGGATTGTGGCTGTTGAAGGGGTTTCCCGGCGAAATGCCATGAGAAAGAGTGGGGAATTATGAGTGAGTGAAGAGAGGACCAAGATAAAAAGAGGGGGTTTTGTCGTGAGAGAGAAGGTATCTCACTCGCTCGGACAGAAGACACTATCACGAGGTCTCAAAAGTGAAAAACTAAATAAAGCTGATACGGAAACAGAAACCACTCTCGCTGGCACTGGTCCAAACTCCAAACGTCTTTGTTTTTCTTCTTCCTTTAATTTTACCGGTCAAATTGTTTTTACAACGCTTTTTCACCGCTCCTTTCACCCCACTCGCCTTTCTCGCCCGTGTAAACCAATCACCTCATTTCTTGCCCAAAAAGAGAATTGGTTGATATAATTTACATTCTGATATACAGTAATTCTTTTATTTATTTTTTATAAAGGGTGTGAAAGAGGCAGGAGAAGGACAAAATAAAAGAAAGTGGGTGTTTGTTGTCGCTGTCTATCAGCCTATGGTATAGGACCTATAATATAGTGAAGGTGTTATATAAGAGTTTTGACGTGGTTAGAACTTTTAGCCAAGAGCCAAATGTGTAAATGAGGATTATTCAAAGGGCGCAAGGTTTTAATTCATTGAGATTTAAGAAGGAGCATGAATACAAGGCGGATGTATGGTATAGAAAAGCAGGAATATTGTAATGGTGTGGAAATGGGCAAATGGGGGGAAGTGTGGGCCTGGTTTGATCAGGCGGTTCAGGTCCGTGAAAAGCTAGATAATAGTTACGTACTTTGTGAAATGGCTTATACATAACATGGTATGTATGACCTCTGAGTACCACCACAAATCATAGTCAGCCAGAAACTCATGGATGAGTTTTGAGTGTTGACTTGGTAAAATGGACGGTGATCGAACCATTTCCTCATTGAAATTGGACAGTCGCAGTTTACGTTTGATTTGACCACCAACAATGGTACAATACCGTCGTATAACGTACAAAAGTAGCGCGTTTAGCATTAATTAATGCGTGTATTAGCCGTCTTATCATCACCTTCGTGTTCATACGATTTTGGTCATTTTCATTTAAATGAGTAAATTAAATTATATTTCTCAACATAAATCCTACATATTTTCCAACAAAAAAAAAAACATAAATCCTACATATTGGGGTGACAGATTTTTATTACATCCGTTTTTTAGCGTTATTTTTAAAAAATTAAATTTTCTATAATTATCTATCATTTTAAAAAAAATTAAATGTATTAATTTTTCTTGCTCTGCTAAGGTGTATAAATGGATAGAAAGAATATTAAAAAATAGAGAAAATTAAGTGACAAAGTAATTTTATAAAATATATTTCAATTTCTCTAAAATTAAGATTCATTTAATATTTTTCTTATTTTGTATATGCATTTAAAAAGTAACAGTTGTTCAAAAATGGATAAAGTATTTCTTTATACATTTATAAATTTTTGTGTTCTTTTTTAACTTAGGGAGATAACTATATGCTGACGTGTGATAGAAATAGTGTTTAGACTATGTAATGAATGTATCTTATGTTATTATTTACGTACAATATTTGTAGAACAGTGGTAAGTTAATGTCATAAATACCAATTGAAGGTTATAATGTTGGAAGTGAAATTATCTAAGTTTTAGGTCAAATTCAGGTATTAATCATACAAAGAGATAAATCAACCCAAAAAATAATATTCACAAAAATTAAAAATCGATCCGCATATAAGGTAAGAGATGATGGAAAGTATCCGAACTATAAAATGAGGGGAGGGTCAAAGATAAGAGAATGTTTGGAGGGGGTTGAGAGAGTTAATAGTCTGCATAATCTTAGGTCTTAATATGAATTATTGTAGATGTTGAAAGAGTAATGTTAATATAGTCTCAAATTCATCATGAACTTTACACATAGTAAAATCTCAATCATTTAAAATATAAATTACAATTATAATATATAGGTTTATAAAAGTTATTAGTTGATATATTGGTATATGTTAGATTCATCATAAACTCAAGTTTATATTAACATTTTGAGTAATTAAGAATAACTAATTTTGAGGTATGCCTAAATAGCAGTCCTCCCCATTCTTGTTAAAAATCATCACTCCACTCCATTGACAAATGATACTAATGGACACTTAACCCTAGTTATATGTTATAGTAAAAAAAAAAAAATCATCACTCTTCAACACCAACAAGATGCATCTTCTCCATACCACTGTTTCACAGACACAAAGAGCAAAGCAATTTACTTGGCATCATCTTTATTTGCTCACATCACTTACTATATTGATTCTGTTCAGCAATTTAGTTAGAAAATCATGGGTGTTTTTATTTATGAGAGCAAGCACATTTCCCTTATTTCCCTGCCAAAATATACAAAGCCATTGTCATAAATGCTAGCTATATCTTCCTAAAAGCCATACCAAACTTCATTAAGAGTGCAAAAACCATTGAAGGAGTGGAGGGCTTGGAAATATTAAGCTTATTTGGTCCATTTAGAAACTACGTAACAGGATAATTTTTGAAGATTTAAGGCCGAACTGGGTATTTGAAACTGATTAGGTGAAGCTAACTTTAGGCTTTTGGCCCATTGGTTGATATCCATAATTCCCTTTTCCCTCACAAGCTCTTATGTCAGACTTATGTGTTGTGAGAAGTTGGTTGCATACTAAGAAAAGTAATAAAACACAAATGCTTTTTTTGGAGGCGCGTTCTGTGGTGCACTGGGTTAACTATGGTGCACCACACACCAATTTGATTCAATGCTGATGATCAATAGTGCATCGGTATAACCAATTAGTTTGAATACATTGTAATATCCTCACTTTCTTTCTCATAGTCTTTGCCATCATTCTTCTCTCATTGGTGCCACTGCCCTTTCCCTGATGCCACCAGCCTCTGCCCCGGCTACCTCAATTTTCTAGGTGGGTCCATTAGTTGCAAATAGTTTATGGGTTGGAGAGAAGTAAAGAAATGTTCATGTGGGTTGTGCACAACCCACCATTGGAGTAGAGCTTGAAGCACCTAGCCACATTGATACCAGAGGGTGATGGGCATATTCGATTATGGCTTATGGAACAAGGCATCAATGAGATGGAAGAAGATTTTGTTGAACAATTTCATTGATTGGCTTTTCCAATTTAGGAAAGCAATAGAGTCAAGACCATTATTGAGTTGGATTAAGGAGTCTTTCCATGAGAGGCAAGACCAATTTCCCCCAAAAAGGAACTAGTGAAACTTGCAGATGTTGTTTTGCTAGTGAAAATAGTTCAAAGTTCATCTAGAAAATACCTGCTGTGCCATATGAACAATGACGACGGAACAACTAATGTGGGTTGGTGAGCGCTAATTTGTGAGAGAGGAATGAGTACTACAATACACTAAAGGATAGTAGTTGTATTGATACACTATCGGTCATTAACATTGGATCGAACTGGTGTGTGGTGCACCATAGTTAACATGGTGCACCATTGAATGCGACTTTTGGATGTGGTAATTCATGATATGAGATTTTCAGCCTGCACGGGAAATGTTGTTTCTACAATAGCCCTTGCTCTGGTTTCGTGCTATACAAATAGTGGAGTTGGTTGTGTATTCTTTCAGACATTATATCTGTCTACTGCGGTGTTTCTAAGTGAAGTTTGCTTTAGAATAAAAGTGTGTTTGTGTGTCTAGATATTGCGTTTGGTTTGTATACACAGTCAAAAGTATGGGTAAATGCAAAGTCAACTAAGGTAAGTGAGATGAGTTAGTCTTTGCCTCTTTGGTATGTTTGAGAATAGCAGTGACAGATCCAAAAAATTTAAATAGTGGGGACAAAGACAATACATAAACATAACAAAAAATTTTATATAATTATATTTGAGTTGTTGTATATTATTATTTTTTACCTTAAAGCTGGATCAAACTTAATAAGATAATTTTTTATTTTAGTGTGGGATCAAATTTAATAAAATAAAATAAAATTTTTGACATAAAATTTAATAAAATAAATTTTATTTTAGCGTGTGGTTAAACTTAATAAAATAATGGAGACAAGTATATACATACCTATATATTTTCTTTTTTTAAAAAAAAATCTTAGTGGGGGCATGTGCCCCCTTCTCCTCATAATATATAAATCCGTCCTTGGATAGTAGAATTGAGCCATGGTTACCATGGGTGTTTACACTAACAATATAGAGGAGACAATGGGTTGGACTGATGATTTCTAACAGAAATGGGATGGACTGCAATTTAACTAAACTTCAAGGGGGTTGTTGTTAATTATTCGAACATTTTTCATATTGAAAAGCAAATTATGCATACGAGTTTTTCCACCCATAAAAAAATATTTTTCCTTTATAAAAATGGTAAATTGTTAAGTCTTCTACAAGCAAATGACATAGTTACATCCACTAAATACTGAACAAATAAATTAAACGGGTGTATGTTATGGAATTTTATCAACGTTTCACTAGACTCATTTATAAATGAGAATTGCATTGCATAAAACAACTAATATAGATATCAAATAATTAAATTAGTTGGTGCTAAAGGTGGAAACAAGTCAGGTCAGGCTTTACTCTAACAGGTTAAGCTTGTATCACAACTCTTTGACCTTAGCCTGACTTGTGGCCTGTTATAAACTTTTTTGTAAGCTCAAGCCTGACCTTCAAATGGCTTAATGTAAGAGTTTAAAATTATTAATTATATACAATTTTCACAATTAGTTGCTTTGGCTTAGTGGTCCGTAGTAAAACTAAAGTCTATAATTTTGTGAAAATATATATAATTTGGCCCTTGAATTTATGTACATTATAATAAGTAGAATAAAAACTTGGCCCCTAATCGAATTTAACACAATGGCCCCCAAAAGGATTAATTTTATTCTATTGAGGTATATTCAAAGATCAAATTATATGTGTTTTCTAATTCAGAATGAAATTATTACATCATCTATATTTCTAGGACAAAAGTGCCGTTTTCTCAAATATAGATCCGATGCATTACCTACTAGCTAGGATTAAAACTCAATTTTGTCATGAAGTGCTTCCGTATCAACTACATGTAATAGATGCTACCCTAAAACCTTAAAATATAGATCCGGTACCTTACCTACTAGGATTAAAACGTAAATATTGTCATGAAGATGCCTTCATATCAACTACATATAATAATTGCTTTTGTATCTTTTGGATATCTGCTTCCTAAAGTATTTATTTAGTAGTAGTTCATCTACAAATTAAAATGTTTGTCAGTCCTTTCACATTGAACATAAATCTATGGTAATTGAAAAACATGTGGTTTTTGTTGTTCCGTTAAGGCTTAGCTGATGCTTCTAGGAATTCGAACTTCATATACTATTCAAAGAATAATCACCTATATGTTTATCTATATATAACATAATTACCTATCTTCTCTGAGATTGAGATATAGATGCTGATATGTGGATGCTTTGGTATCCAATATTGTGGATTTTTGGTTGCGCAAAATAATTGGTAGACCAGCTGAAAATTTTACATCGTTGAATGATAATTGGGCAATCGAGAATTATATCAGCTTCAAAACTGAATTTATTTATAGGAACGTAATATTAATTTTAGAATGGTCATTTTTTCATTTAATTAGCCAATACCCTTAATTTGTTGTGAGATTAATCTGATCTCATGTACTGTTGTGATTAAGATATCCCCAACAATTGCTTTCTTCAGATTTAAAGCTCTCTCCACATCAAATAATAATAATAATAATAATAATAATAATAATAATAATAAGGTTCTCTCCCTACCTAAAAGTTCTACTCGTTTATCATTATATCATAGGATCTCTTAAATGTTCCAGCAATTGACAATGAAGCCTAAAGTGCATTGCGCTTGTACAAGGACAGTTGAGGAGGATCCGTCCAGCGTGACATTGACGGTTAACTGCATATCTGATTTGAAAAGGGCGGTTCAGCACGGTGAAGATAGCAGTTATATAAATGATATATGAATGGTCTATGATACAGTTAATTTCATATAATTCACCAAAAATACTCTCTTGAAGACTCCATTAAGCACCATAAGTTTTGACCTCCAAGCTCCGAGTTTAAAGTTAGGTCTTGTACTAACAAATATCAATGTATAACATCGGATTTCGAGTTCTGAGTTAGATGTCACATTGATAAAAGCATGTAGACACCCAATTCCGAGTTTTGAGTTGGGTGTCACATTAACAAAAATATATAAAAAGATTTATGATATATCATATTTTATTATTTATATGGTATATCAACTATACCTGTCATCCACTCATTTAATAGAATAATATATTCACGGTACTTTTAAATGAGCATTGGAGCAACCGCCTTTGAAAAGCTATTCATATGAACCGAGTAATTGACAATAACAGGCTGATATATCATGTTTATAAATAGATGCTTAACTGCTCTTCACTAAGTTGAAAGTGTTGCTCGTTTTTCATTGAATGAAATTTTAATTCATGTACGGGTGCGCCCAAAAAAGGTAAACTTTAATTCATTTTTAGATAGAATATTTTGTTTCCTATTTCTAAAGAGTTTAAATTAGTTTAATTGAAAGTGTAAAAAATTTTTATATTATGATATAAATGTTGGTACATTACTAAAATAGTTAGAGATTAATTTGTATGTACTAACAATTTAATTTACAATGTTATTCAATATAAATATAAAAAAATGCCAAATTATACTAAATAATTACTAATTATGATGAAGGATCTATTATGATTTGTTACTTTCTTGCATTTTTATTGATACATAGTGAAAAATTATTTTACACTATTAATGCATATAAATTAAACCCAAATAGTTAAAACATGTTTAGTTTTGATTATTTTGAGAAAATAATTATATTTTAGAAAAAATTAAAAATTAATTATGTTATTTTATACTCAAAATAACCTAATTTAAACACATATTTAGATTATGGTTGAGACCATAATTTAGTGATTATTTTTTACATATCTTATTTGAATTTGAAATGTCTCATATTTGACTCCCACTCCTTCCTTCAAAAATATTCCTTAAAAATAATTACTAATCTAAACTGCCTTCGGCTTGAAAAAACACAAATCGCATGCACACACATAGTTAGAGTATTAAAATATTATATATGTGATAGCCAAACTTCTTCAATGAAAATGACAATAAGAAAAAAAAATTCCAAATTGCCTTTTAGTTAAGCGATCGTATATTATAGATAAAATGAGTCTGAAGATCAATTAAAGCTTTTCCACTCTTTTTAACTGGAACGACTGTAAATGCATGTATGCAATGGTCTATATACTTGAATTTTGGATACGAGAGTCTCCTCATTCTCATTTTAAGTATCTAATTCAACTAACTTTATTCTAAAATATTTCAGCATTCAAATTTACTTTTATACCTCTATAGTTTTTCCCCTCGCCTTTTCATTTTCTTCTTCTTTTTCTTCTTCTCCTTCTTTGCCTTTATTTTCCTATTTGCTTTTATATATATATTGTTATTATGAGAAAAAGTTAGATGCACTTCAAGTTAAGTGGCTCCAAAAGAATAATAATGCACATATTCAGGATGACAATAATTTCATACATTAGGTGTTATCAAAACTTTTTTTTTCTTCTCTTCACTTAATATATAATCAAAGGTGGGGTTTATAAGCCATATCACTAGTCTTCACCATTCCTTTTTATAAAGAAGCAACTAATAAACTATGCTGCCCAAGAATAAGAATTGATCACTAGGGGGCAATTGGCAGTAGATACATTAATCGATGCCGGCAAATGGAGTATGACTGGACCTACTCCAAGTCATCAACCGGTACATTGGATCTTCATCTTATGTTTCCACCCAATAGACGTATGCCACAAATTATACACCTTTCCTCTCCTCGAGTCTTTGCCTCTCCTTGAGTCTTTGTCCCCACCATGTTATTATTATTATTGTTGTTTTTCATACATGCTAATTTTGCACATGACAAACAATATCATGCGGAAATATTCTAGAGCACACCGCCCTTAATAGAGAGAAAATAAATAATTTCCACAAGAAATGGTCCCCCACTCAGACACAACTCATATAGGTCACTGGAAAAAATGAGAAGAATCAACACGGTATTTTTGGAAACTTTTGTCTACTGTAGGCCATGTTAACCCGAATTGAGAGTGTCGTCCCATTTCATGGGTAACGGTGGAGATGCATATATACCATCTTTCACCATCAACATTCAATAGCGTATTTGGATAAGTTGGGATGAATTAAACGGAATATTTGATAATTTAAACTTAGTTTTACTTTTAGTTCGTAATGTTTGGTTTTTTTATTTCATTCTTTATTTAAACTTAATTTTGCTACAAAATTATAGTTTTCTTAAAAGTAAGAATTTCTTGCTTTAAGGTTCAGCACTATTCCAACGACATTAAGTTTGCTGGAATCTGAGGAGTTTAGCCCCTACCTTTAAGACAAGAATTGCACACAGCAGAACTGAAAATGGAGAAGAAGAAGGGAATAAAAAGAAGAGAAACAAAGAATATTATACATTGTCAATGTCTTCATGATAGTGTATAGTGGCCAGCATTAGGGTTTAAGTCTTCATATGTATTTCATATATGTAGGACACCAGGATCTGAGAATGTGCATTACTTTTTTGTTGCTGATAGCTGCTGGGCCTAGAATTGTCGCTTTGAAGGGAAGAAATAATACTTAAGCGTAACAACCGATCCGTCTATATCTGTCATAATATTTAAGGTTTTGGTGATTTGATATGTATCATGGAGTTAGTTGTTAGTGTACTGATATGTATCATAGAGTATACCCAGAAACCATATCTCCATGCTCAATAAACAAAGATGTTGCTGTATTCAGTGCTTTAGTTTCTTAGTTCTAGTTAATGATCAAGCCTTGTGTTATGTCCAACTATACAACTTGATTTAATTAATTTGATTTTAAAAATTCCTTCAGAACTTGATTAGAAATATGATCAGCTTAGCTTTACTATCATGTATACATGTGGCATGATGTAAAATTGTTTATATATTTTGATGTGTTATTTAAAATTGTATAATTTTCAATTATAATCTTAGGCTTAGTTTATGATTTATTAGGTCATGTAATTTCTCTGTTGTAAACAGATTTTCTCTTTGATAGTTAATCAACGAAACTTTGTTGAAAAAAAAAAAAGATAATATCTGTCAACCATTGGCAAGTTTGAACTGATTTATAACTTAAGTAAAAGGGAACAAATATTTAGTTGTGCATGTTGTAGATAGAATTATTTAGGTCAATAGCTTGGAGCTTGCTGAAAAGGGCCTGTACTTTGAGGTCGAAGTCCAGTTTGGAGTAACCCTTTGTTATCCCATTGTTTCTTATCAGAGTTGTGCTTGTTGTTTTCTGTTCAAGTGAACAGTGTTAATTGCCATCGTTTTTTTTTTTTTTCCCTCTCCTAGCCTGGGTATGGGTGTAGCTTCAATCACAAAACATATTTTCTCCTTAGGATATGCTTGCATTGCATGTATTGATCTGGCATTTCTATCTGCTGAAGCTCTATGCTTTTGCTTCTAATAATCATTTTAGAATTTATTTGCTTTGATGAAGCAAAGCACTTATTCCAAGGATGTGAACACCCCTAAAGTCTTTGATCCCCTTCTGTGGAGACGAATATACTCCTTTAGATAAGGTATCAAAATTCAGGGGCGGTGGTCCTTCCTAATGTTGAACAAGGAAATGAAAATGCAAGTTATATTAATAGTGAATATCACGATTCACAAGCAGCTTGCGTCACGTGGGCATCCAAAAATATCATATCCTCGTATTTTAGTACTTAAATTATATTTTTTTTCACCACAAAATAATTAAATTATAACTATACAATTGACTCAAGTAATAATAAATAAAGTTAAGCAATGAATCAGAGCCTGTGAAAAAGCACCTATTTAAAGTATAGCCTCGATAAATGTAAGTGGTTGAGAGGCTTTAATAATTTTAATTGGACAGCTTCAATATGTACCTCTCCATACTTTTATTTTAAAGTGAGTTTTTCACTTTCTAAAGTCAAATCCTTAATTAAATTAGGTAAGCTAGACGCACCTGTTCAATAATAATATACACAAAAGAATACACATGAGCTGAAACAAATGGGCATTTTATGGCCACATATTTGTCCGAACTAACTTGCGGTTACATGTATCTTTCTAACTTCATTAACAGCTTTTACATTATTAACAATATCTGATGTTTTTTATTCACCATGTCTGTATACCTCAACAGTTGGCATTCAATATGTACAGGATTTAATTTTTCATTCTGATAGTGTTTCAAATTACAGACTCTCTGGAATAAAACCAAAATCCTCGGCCACATTAGTGGTGGTTATCATTATTAAGTTGGGGATTGAGAAATAGAGTGCAGAAAGATATGTGTCTGACACTGAATATTTATTTAGAGTTACCTATCGCCAACTGCAACTTCAATATGTTGTGCTGGAAGTTTCGCCGTACCGTGTTGTAGTCTTAATTAGTAAATTGCATGAACATTGAATTGAAGACTGCAGATGCTTTGTCCCACTACTGCTTGCAAAAGAAGCCGTCATTAAGCTTCTGTCAAGTAGCTACTGACTACATGAATTTAATTCTGATTTCAATTCCTTCAGATTTTCATGGAAGCTAGCATCTAGAATAATTATATGTGAGTACTGATGAAAGTCAAAGCATTAAAAAAAGAAGAAGAAGAGGAAACATATATTCATTTTATATGTAATAACAATGTAAAGTCATAAAAAGAACTCCTTGTAAAACCAATTAACTTTCCTTTTACTTTTGAAAAGCTAGTACTGGCGTTCTTTGATGGTCTGCAGAAAAACTACTATCTTATCAGTCTAAGGGTCCATTGACCCATCGTGCACATGTCAATGGAAATATGAAGACTTCCAAAGCATATTTATGGTCCCCTAATCACCCCCTCGCCATCATGGGAACCCTCCCTTGCCACCGCAGACAAACAAAATACTGTCAAGGACTTAGTTCCAATCAGAGTAGACTTTCATCTTCGTTTGTGCTCCATTCATTGCACTGTCGGTATTCTCGGTTAAAGTTTGGCTGGGCTAGAGTGAAAGCTCTGTGAGCTAGAAATAAGCTGCTAGAGCCAATCTCAAATTGGACCTCTAGCTATGTAAAGTGGGACATTTGCTTCTAAACCAACTTGCAGCCAGAAATATTATCAAACACATTTATTTTACTTTATTTTTTTAATTTTTATCAAATTTCCATTTCCTAGCAACTATACAAGTATTACGACAGCAATTTTTGACAAATTGGGGTACATTGGATAAAAATAACACATGCAATTTATTAAATATTTCAAGTGAAATGTCCTAGAAACTTAGCAATATTCTCCTTTTATGCGTTTAGCTTTTTAGTCTTTGGTATCATAGACGAGTCAATGGATTGGGAGGCCGCCAAATGCCAATATGTAAACATGTACCATCCATGCATCATTTTCGTGTATTTGTCAGTTTTCATCTTCTGTCAACTTGATATATACTATCACTCGACGAAAGAGGTCCACCACCACCGGTCACCATTTCATTTCTCTGTTTCTTCTATGTGTCCCTCCTAGAAAAGGCATGACAAAGGTAAGTTACCTACGCAAGTACTTCCTGAATTTGTGACAACAAGTGGCTGTTTTAATTTCCATACAGAAATTGACACATTTAGCTAGTGAGATTACTCCCCTTCATTCGTCCAATTGGTAGTTGAACACATGCTCACATTCTAAATTATTTGATATGACCATAGATTGGCATTACTCGAGCTGAAAGCTAGGTATATACTGTTCATGAATTATGGCCTAATGACCCTAATCCATCCAAACTGTGTCCTGATTGATATAAGTAGCACTTTGTTCTTCCGCACAACTCATGCTCCCGCAGCCAACATATACAGCTGACATGGTGCTAGCTGCTTCATCATGATAGGTTGGCTAAGCTTCAATTAATATGATTTCAAATCAAAGCTCCTACTTTTGTGCATGTGAATCTCATTTTTCGGCTATGCATTGCATCCTGAGAGGTGACCTGTCTTGGCAGGAAGTAAAGTACTTCTTTGTAATATTGCAATGCTTCATGTGTAGTCTGTGGCTGCCCTCAAATGCATCCCAAAACTATGCCAGAAAGAATTTCTCTAAACTGACTAAGGTTTCTTTGTCAGCCTTCTCCCTTATGCGTGTCATTTTTCAAACCATGGAGCAGACATGTATGAAGCGTGAACATAACAAGTAACAACTATGCAAAGCAAGAATGAGATGGGAGCATTTGTTTATTTAATTAATTTGCTTTTTCAAACATTTTGTGATCAAGAGAAATAGTAGCAAAACTTTGGTGTTGATGCAGTTGGATCCACCAACATTCATTAGCTACTAATAAGTTCTTGATGAGTTTTCCTGCCACGGAGGTTGTGATCAAAATAATAAATAGAAAAAAAAGTAATCCAAAGGTTTGTGTATGATCGAGACGCTGATCTGATACTTCCGCACAAGATGGCTGCTTCATGGGGTTAGACTGACAATTGCACGCGTCTAGGCCTACATAGCATTAATGTTCAAATCATATTATAATAATTTAACGTATAATAATGAGATTAATTTTCCCATAAACAAAAAAAAAAAAAAAGTATGAGATCAATTTTGATCATGCACAAAATTAATAAAAGGTTTTGATAAGTTGAAAGGAAGATTTTTTTTTTTTTTTTATCGATTTCTTTTGGGGGTTCGTAGAGAGGGGATGTGGGAGGACAGGGATGGGGGTAGTTCTATGAGATTCGCACCTAGGTACAGTTAATGAGAGGCTAACTCCACCGTGGCTATGCCACAACCCTCAATTGCAAAGAAAATGGTTTATAATATGTGCATTGAGAACACAAGTAAGTTAGCCTTAATTGGTCAACTAATCCAATCTATGCTAAAGCCCAACAACTTAGTCTAACAATCCAAATATCAAAACTAATATGAAGGTCAAATCTTTTTGTTTTGAGATAAAACCTATTCTAAAAATTTCCAAAAGTGAGTATAATTTTTCATAATTAATTACATAATAGGCTTGAAAATTAGTATTTTGTTTTGATTAATGAGATATGCAAATAAGCGATTAATTCATTTTATTTTGATAATTAGTTAATACAATTTACTGTGGTGTTTACCTCTTTCATCTTCCTGGTTAATGCTAATCCACAAGTTCAACAAAAGACAATGGATCCGCTAATCTCCTTGATGACACAAATTCACCATCAATTAGTCACTAACTTTTCCAAGACATCAGAGCATTTACAATGTCTAAAAATAACTTTTAAAAAAGAAACAATTATTTAAAATTCTAAACATGCTATTAATTTAAAGAATTTAATTACGATACATGGTCAAGGTAAAAATGTTTTACATAGACATTTAATTAGTTATTATCATATTAGTAAAAGTGTTTGAGTCAACCACCCATTATCTTAAAAGTCTCATAAATAAAAGCATATAATTAGATAATAGTATAAAATTTTTTTATATTGACAATGTATTAAAATTAATCTCTAATTTAAAAACCAAATAATCAACACATGGAATTCAAGTGGTCCAACACTTTATCTTACAATTGCTCGATCTAATTTAAATCATGTATGCCATATTATTATTTTTTTAAATAAATGAATGGATCTTATTACTTCATTTTAGGTTAAATTAATCTGTTAGTTTCTAAACTTTTTGAAAGAATTCAAATAGATCCCTATCCTTTGAAAAATTGCAATTGAATCCCCGAATTTACAGAACATTTGTAATTGAGTTATTAGACACAAATGTTCATTAAAAATTTGTCAATAAAAACAAAATATTCTTAGATACCAACTCAACAAGTATATAACATATAGGATTACATCTTAGAATATTTTATTTTTATTAACAAATTTATTATAGATTTCTATTTCTATTTCTAAGGACTCAATTACAAATATTTTGTAAATTTAGGGACTTAATTACAAGCTTTCAAAATATAAGGACCTATTTGAATTTTCTTAAAGGGTTTATGGATCAATAGATTAATTTAACCTTTATTTTATCTAACAAATCTCATCAATTTTGTCAAAATATTCTGAGAAAAATTTACAATCGACTAGCATATTTAATTCTACTTTTGTAGAATTAATTCTAGATAAAATTAATTTTGTTAAAATTGATTTAGGGTGTGTTTGTTTGAGATTTTTTTGACTAAAAATTCACTTTTTTTAAAAGTTAAAATAAAAGCACATTTAGATAGAATTGATTTTGAGGTAAAGTAATTTATATTTGATAGTTTATCTAAAAGTGATTTTGATATAAAGTAAAAAAATTTTACTTCTTCTAGAATCAATTATAGAGATAAGAATTGATTTAAATTTCTAAAAATCAAATAACATAAAATATTAATACTGTGTTTGGATTCACGTTGGATAGCTTTGGAATCAATTGTGACATGCCAAAATCAATTTTGGCCAATAAATATGATACTTAGTTTTCCATTTTCAAAATCAATTCTTACCTTTAGAATTGATTCAGGAAGAAGTGAAAGTTTTTAATTTCTGTCATAATCATTTTTAGAGAAATTACTAAACATAAATCACTTCACCTCAAAATCAATTTTTACAAAGTTAATTATATCTAAAATTAATTATATAAAAATAAAATCAAATACATACTAATAAAATCAATTTTAAGGGTTAAAATCAACTTTAACCTAAAAAAAAGGTGTATCCAAACAAGCTATTAGATCTTTTGAGTTTTGACAAGAATTTCAGCCATATCATTAGGCAGAGACGAGACGGGTTCCTGAAGTAATGAGGAGACAGGGAGTGAGACATGCAAAATTGACTTAATATGGAAAGATAATAGATATGGATGAGAACCGAGAAGGGTGCGTTTGTGGTGCATTGCTTTCCACGCCACCCTTATGTATCCACAACACCACCCCTACCCTGTCACTCTCATAAGCTCGTTCCGGGACTGAACTTCCAAGTTCGAAGGGAAGGGCCTAACTTCACTTTCTGGCATTTAATTTTTGATTGTACCCGCCACAGATTACATTACATGCTATAACCTCTAAACCCTTTTCTCAAATAAAACCTCATGGCTTCTTCCATGTCTAGAATCATTCTCAGAGACAATAGGCTAGTGGCATGTGATGCTCTGCTTAAGTCAACCTCTTGTACTCCTCCTACTTGGAATAAGCTCCGTAATTCCCATCTGGGTACTGTTTGATCTCTGATTTTTTTTTTCTTTTTTTTGATATTTCTTTGTTTCTGGAAAATTGGGTAGGTCGTTACTTTCTTTAGCTGAACGATTTTCTTATAAAGTTTTGATTTTTAATTTTTTGGGTCTGTCAGATGTAAAAGGTGAGTTTTATCTGCATGAGAATGGAAGAAGCTGTGCAATCCGGAGGGAGTTGCGGGGTCCAGTGACTCCCTTAATCCATCAAGCATCAAAAAGGTAATCTTTTGAAACTGATACGCTCTGATTTTGATAGGTCAAAGGTATTGAAACATGGTATATAAGCAATAGGACTAGTGGCAAACGCTATTTTACTTCTGCGAGAATCAGATATAAGTAGTGGAATTGATACTGTCGCATTAATTACAGGCTATGATGCAGTCCTGTTCTGAGAAGCCGGATATGTAGATCCCCCAGTGTGTTGGAATCAAGAACCTGCTTGAGTTATTTCAAACATAAATTGGTTGGTTAAACTTTACAGCTATTATCTATGGATAATAGCCGGGGGTCTTTGTGTTTATCATATTAGAATGGATAGAAGTTTGGGGCACTTTAGCATTCTTAAGTTAAGGGAAGATGGTGAACTGCTAAGCTCCTATATGAAGGCCTGTCTGTTCTTGGACATATGTTGATTGGATTTGTGTGTAAATAGAGTTTGTGCCTTGGGTGAGAATTTCCTGATTCTATATTAAATTAGGAACAAGGGATGAGAAAAAGAGGAAAAAAAAAGATAAACATTGTGGTGAGCAGTGATTGCATCTGACTACGAAACAAATACATTATAATCAATGGTTTGTATCCAGTTCTCCAGCGGTGACTGTAATCTAAGCGATTAACAGTATACTAGACTTCTTGTAGTTAAAATGAAAATATGGACCATGTTGATTGATTTAGAATTGAAACCCTTAATTCCTGTGCCATGGACAATAAGCTGAGGGCCTTTCCATTTACTATGCTTTGGGTTAAGCAAGCTCGACATTCATCCCATTGTGCTAGCTATTTATGGATTATTTATATGAAGGCAGTGCTTCCATAACTTTAGATTGTCCTGTTTTTACTCTGGTACTGGTGGGTAGATCTTTTGGTCTGTTTCCCATCGCTTGAATGTCTATTTTCACTTTTTTTTTTTCATTTAAATGGAATGACTTGTTTATTGCTATTTTTAGGAACTCTCAAATGTTGTGCAAGGCTACAACAAACATTTCTGGAGATGTTCCTGAAAGTGCTGGGGGGTTGAGCCAGTATGAGAAAGTGATTGAAGCTTTAACCACTCTTTTTCCTGTGTGGGTAAGTCCAACACTTTTCTTCTTCCATATAGTACCTCAAAATTTTCTAATTTGTTACTTGGTCAGTAGTTTGAAAGTTGGCTGATTTACATGGGCAGGTCATCTTGGGGGCTGTTGTCGGCATTTACAAGCCAGCTGCTGTAAATTAACTGTGTCTTTTTCAGCTTCTTACATGGTTGAGTGGAAATATCTTGATTAACTGCTGTGGTGTTGTGGCTTTGTTCCAGGTAACCTGGTTGGAGACAGACCTTTTTACTCTTGGTTTGGGTTTCCTTATGCTGTCCATGGGCTTGACATTGACATTTGAGGATTTCAGAAGATGTCTGCGAAATCCGTGGACTGTAAGGGACAAATCACTAATTTAAAAAGGACAATTTATCTATTTGTTTCTCCATTTAAGATTATTTACTTTTTTCCTTGCAGGTGGGTGTAGGGTTTCTTGCACAATATTTGATTAAACCAATGCTAGGCTTTGTCCTTGCACTGGTATTTTTTATTGTTTGGGCACTTTCATGCTTTGATATCTCTTTGCTACATTTAAATTAGATTTTGAAATGTGTTATTTCCTTTTATTTTCTATGATATCTGCTGAGAATGGTGTCAAAGAAATTATTTCAATTGTAAAGATTATTTGAGTATTTTGCACCGTAGTTTCTCTATACTTAATTCTACATTTATATTATATTTTGAATAGGGATCATTTAATCGAAGAAATTAAAGATATCTTTCTTTTAAAATGAACATGATGATGTTGGCCATTGTTAATATTTTGATCCTCTGATCCTTTTGTCATTGATAATAAGCTGAGGGATTTTCCATTTCGTATGAGACAATAACCTTGTAAGTAGATCAATGGCTACTAATATTTTGTCAATTCTATTTGTTGGTCATTGTTCTCTATAAAAAATATGTGCTTCTGTAATCAGATTCCAATGTTTGTAAGATTGGTAATTTATCTTATACTGTCTGCTGTGTTATGCATCATAAGAACTTGTATCATGCATAAGCTTCTAACATCAATCTCTGATTATCAGACCCTTAAACTTTCGGCTCCTCTTGCAACTGGTCTTATTCTGGTCTCATGTTGTCCTGGAGGTCAGGCGTCAAATGTTGCAACATACATATCCAAGGGAAATGTTGCACTTTCTGTTCTAATGACAACGTATGTTTAACAAGTGTATGCATTCCCTTCTCTGTTTTTCTTTTTATCTTATGTGTTACTTTTTTCCCTGGGTGGTCACAGATGAAGTTTTATATTTTTGTTCATAGTTGCTGTTGCTTATAAAAAATATCGGTGGCAATGCTGATCTTTTTATAAGTCTGTTTATTGATGCTACTTTGCATTTGTAGAACCCATTGTCTTCGCCTCTTGTTATGGCTTTTGTCTCTCTTGCAAGCTGTAAATTTGGTCACTTGAGTAGAAAAATTTCTTTTTCATATGGCCAAGGACTGATATCATACAATCCAAGTGATCTAGAGTTAGTAGGGCTTATTGAAGTTATGACTACTAATTATCCTATCCTTCATTGCCAATGCACTAAAAACTGAGTTTCTAGTCCTCGTAGAACTTATTCAAAAATCAAAATGTGTGATCCTTCTTACTCACTTTAGAAGAGAAATGGAACAATTTAGGTTAATATTTGGCACTAATTAGAACTTCATGACATTATTTAATTTTGGCAGTTCAAGGATAGAATACATTTTGAAATTGTTTGGCATCAATTTGAAAAGTGAACATGATATATGATAGAAACTGGTAAAGATGTGGATAAAACAGACTTCTATTAGTGGTGGCGGAACTGATATGAAGGCAATATCAGTAGCTGCTTGAAGGGAATACAAGAAGAAAAAAACAGAAAAAGAAAATTATAACTGGTATTGAGCTTTTGAGAGCCTCAATTCTCTCCAAGGGTCCCAACTGAATTCTTTCCTACTTCTCACACTCATCACGCCCAAATCCCACCAAATCCTCTTCACTCTCTCACTCCTGCCAACTCAGCATAACTAACTTATGCTCCCTCCAAATTCCCTATTGGGCCAGGTTCACTATGGTTCCTTCACGTATACTTTACTAAATGTGGGGTTCCTATCAATTTTCTGTAACCATGTACCCAAAAGTTCAATATGTTATTGAGCTGACTGAAGCAATTTGATTGTGAAGTAACTTTAGCTCAAGACTTAATTCTCTGGTACCACCTGCCTCTAATGGAACATGAAGAACCTACACAGTGACATCTCTGAATGCAATACAATGCAATGTAAATATCATCTCTAACTTGTAGAGCTGAATGATATGAGAACAATATGCAATCACTAAACGTGTGACAACGTTGCAACTTGCAATTGTGTTTTGTCATACCTAGAAGAACTTATTTTAGCTTTATCATTGTCGTATTTAATTGCAGCAATGAATTTATCTGGATTCTGGTGTACATTAATGCTGTTAATTAAGAGAATTTTGGTTTTGGATTATTATTTTTAGGTTTCAGAGAGATTTAAATGTAATTTACTGTGCTACAGGTGTTCAACTATTGGAGCAATTGTTATGACGCCACTCCTTACTAAGCTTCTTGCAGGTCAGCTTGTTCCAGTTGATGCTGCTGTAAGTTGTGCCATGCTTATTTTTTCATAAAATTGATGTTTCAAAAACTTTTCAACGTAATTGTGGACAGGATACCTTGTCTTTCTTTATGTCACACTCAGTGTTCTGCTGTCTGTACTGAGGTTTTCCCATCATTTCGGTCCCATAAATTCCCTTTTATATCTGTAATTTTCAATTGTGGAATGAAACTGTTATCCTTTCTCTTATTCAGGGCCTGGCCCTTAGCACCTTTCAGGTTGTTTTAGTCCCAACAATCGTGGGAGGTAAGAGATGAATCTTTCAAGTTGTATGTTTTAGTTTTGGTTGTATAGGCGCTTGAATATATACTAAACTGTCATCACTTTATGTAAGATTGGGTGCTTAAAAGACTAGGATGAATTGACAATGTTTTTGCTTTATCTGGCAGTTTTGGCAAATGAATATTTCCCCAAGTTCACTGCAAAGATAATCACGGTTACACCTTTGATAGGAGTTATTTTGACCACGCTCCTTTGCGCTAGCCCAGTAAGTTAATTAAGTTTTATAAGATGAAGTTCCCTAGCACTAATCTCTGATAGCTAGCATTTTCCTTCACCGTAAATTATCATGTGTCATTCCTGCTTTGCATGGAAATTTGACTTCTTGTTACTTTGCAGATTGGACAAGTTTCGGAAGTCCTGAAAACTCAAGGAGCACAACTAATACTGCCAGTTGTTCTCCTACATGCTGCAGCATTTGCCATTGGTTATTGGGTTTCGAAAATATCATTCGGTGAATCCACATCCCGCACAATATCTATAGAGTGTGGGATGCAGGTAAATCCTTTCCTAATTCCTCAGTAAATCATTGTCATCTTCTTTTGAAATGTTTATCCAGTTGATCACATTTTCACATCTTTAAAATCTATGAACTGTTCCTCCTTTCGGTGTATGCTTTATGTTGCTTTTGTTAACTATATATCATGCCATCTGGAGTTGACATCTTAGCTTACAGAAATGGACTCATTCCCCGTTTATTTTTAATCTGCAGAGCTCTGCACTTGGATTTTTGCTTGCTCAGAAACACTTTTCTAACCCGCTTGTAGCTGTTCCTTCGGCTGTTAGTGTAGTCTGCATGGCAGTAAGATGGAATATTTTTTCTGATCTTAGACTGTTTTCTATTGCTCATTTCTTGTAAAAAAGATATACGAATCTACCAATGACTACTTTTCAATGTTGTCATGCAGCTTGGGGGGAGTGCTCTTGCTGTCTTTTGGAGGAATAGGCCAATTCCCCTTGATGACAAAGATGACTTCAAGGAATGAAGATCATGGCCTGTCTTCTATATGCATTGCATTCTGTACAAATTACTTTCCTCTTTTTTTGTAGGACATTTGTATTTTTCAGTTAAGGAGAGTTTCTTTTAAAAAAAAAAAAAATTCGAATTCATTAGTCAAGCAACATGTTAGAAAATCAAGAATTTTGGATGAGCTTATAACAATTTAAATTAGGGAGAGTTTCAGTAAACAATGCCCCTTAGCTTATCTGTAAGATTCCTTTTTCTGGTGTTCTTTTTCCCCATTGTTTGTTAGAGTCCAGAAGATGGACATAATTTTGGGGTGATGGCAAACAAATAAATATTCACTCTGGTATTCATTGTAAGTTAAGCATGTTTACCCTCGTGGGCTGTTATTTTTACAGCAAACAGTATTTATATCATAATTTTTAATTGGTAAATTCTTTATGAGAAATGTTTTTTGGTACATCAAATTCATTGACTTCTTAATGGATGAAATAAAAATTTATGATATAAATACTGTTTGCTTCTTATTTGACTTCTTATTGGATACATAGAAAATGATGAAATAAAAATTCTAAAATAAAAGTTTATGTATTTTTCACCATTGATTTGATAGGATGTCTATTGAGACATCCTTTTTTGGATGTTCAAATTTATTCTTTATAAACTTTTCCTTATCAGAAACGATGGCAAAGGGTTATATAGATCTTCAAGCCTATGGCTTTTGAGTTGTGTTTCTCTTTATTTGATAATTGCAATATGCATATTTGAACTTGAAGTTAAGAAATATTTTCGTCATAGAAGCTTAAAATTTGTTGAAAGTCTACACTTGATTTAGACGCTAAATTTATCTACTATTTTGGTAATATTAGTAACACAAAATAGGGAAAAAAAATACTGCTCTGTCCACTGTTGGTGTGGGTAAAATCTTTAAATCATGTAAATGTGCTTTAACTAATAGTTGTTAATGAAATAATGCATAAAACAGAATGTTAGATTTAGACTTTTGTTAAATAGTATGAAAATGATTAATTAATATTAATCCTAAAGTTACATGTTTGCATTTTATCACTAATAGAAAAGTAAAAATTTACTCAAAACTGACATACTAAATTGTACTCATGATAGAGGCTATGAGCAATTTTTTTTTTTTTTTTTCTGTTTTTGGGTAAGAACACTGTGGACTATTATAATATGTGGAAAATACATATATATGGAGACATACCTATCCCGGCCACAATGCCCTCAAGGTATATCACACCTTGAGTGCACGATAGGTGCAAGGTCGACAATAGCCAACGGATGTGGTGCACACTGATTGGATATTTGGCATTGTGAAAGGGAACATGCGTAGATAAGAGTTTTTTTTTTTATATATAAAGGGAAAGCAGGAGGCGCACTGGATGTAGGTTAATAGGGTGTGGGCTAATAAGCCAGTAGCATATTAAACTCATGAACCAGAGAAGGCAAACAAGAAAACCCAAAAGCTACCTCAAACCAGCAACAACACATCAAGAAACCCACAAAACAAGCACTACAAGTTACGTGATAGACAAATAAGAGGATGAATGAAGCATTGAAGCTCTAGAACATGAGCAAGAAATTAAGAAAAATTAAATAAATGAAGCATTGAAGCAAGTGGTCGAACTTCGATCTTTCAGGATAGGATGAGAATCACATATAACAAAAAAGGTAAACAAGATGTTGGGTTCAAAGTTGTTGCATATATGCTTGCTCATCTTTGATGTTTACAAATTTTAAGTTTGAACATTCGAACCATAAAAGGCCAAAAAAACCACCACCGCCACCATCACCTTCAATCCTCTCATCAAAATTATCATAAATCCAGAACAAGGTTGACATCAGTTTTAATGGATCTACCAAAAAGATCACAACTTCGCATTAAAACAAAGACTAGTAAAATCCAAAAGAAAAAAAATAGTAAAAAATAAAAGGAAAAACTTAATCTCAATCCCCCAAAAAAATAATAAAATTCAATCTTTTGATAAGCCATCAACCAAACTAAGCTCCATTTTCAAAAACCCATAAGCTTGGCAGAGAGAGTGAAGAGTCGAAGAAGAAATTGGCCGTAGTGGGAAGGAGGAGGGAGTGACTGTGTTTAAGGCCATAAAGCGGGGGTGAGGCACGGGGAGCGGTGGTGGTTGCAGTGTGTTCGCGGTGCTCCGTCACCATCGCAAAGGGAGAAGGGGGAAGCAGCTAAGAGGAATGAGAAGGGGATGGAAATGAATAAAATTTTATTCGAGGGTGTTGGCACCATAAATTAGGATAATTATAGGCTAACAAATGACCCGAAATTTGGCTTGGTTAAAGGCTGGAATGGGTCAAGAAAAGCAATTGGGTCCAAGGCAAATGTTTATCAACTGAGAAATAATGATAGACTTAAAAGTGTTACATAAGCTGAATGGAATGTTAGGCTAAGAAAAATGATCGAGCCCAATAGTTGATGATAAAAGAGTAGTTAGAGACTGAAGTCATGATAAAACAGCGGTTACCATTACTAAGAATGTAGGTGCATGGAGGACCACTACATGTATGAAATAAGGAAGTGGTGAGAGTCAAAGAAAATTATAAAAGGTTCATGCACAAAGAAAAAAAGGATCTCTCAGATCAAACACACATTATGTCATTTTGAACTATCAGCTTTTATCTTCTACTTTTTAGTTTTCTCTTTAGTTTTATGTTATTTTTTTAGTTTCATTATCCAGCTCTAAGCTTTGTATAAACTTATGGTTGATTAATAGAAGTTCAAATTTCTATTGCAATTCTTCATTGACCGATCTTGCTCAAAGGCTTGCTCCCATGAGCCGTTTGAGGAGTCCATTTGCTAAGGAGCAGAGTACCCTCCTTAGCGTTAATCATCTGAATATTAGTAATATTTGGAATGTTGCTTTTTGGATAAATTTCTTCTTGGAGATTTAGCCAATTGCATATTTTTCATCCAACATAAAATGGCACGCCCAATGGGACCTCCAAGATCAAGTTAGCAAAAATTTCCTATACCGAGGCTAGATCATACTTGACATATGAATTTGAAATCCGAGAAGGTCATCAACATGAGTTCAACAAATCCTACCTCGACCCTAAGGTAGAAAGCTGGGGGTAATCAGTTATGCATACGACAGCGTTGACTATAGCCCAAGGGGTGACTTCAAAATAGCCGAATACAACTGCTACCTCTCAGCCGTCGAGGGATCCAAGTTCTATCCCAAGGCAGAAAGCAGGGGGGCAATCAGCTACATATACGGCAACCTTGACTATACCCCAGGTTGTGATAATTAATGGAACATTTACAATCAAGGGCATCATATTCAGCCGACTGGTGGTTACTCGGCCAGCCCATAGAATCCGTTCAGTCGACATATATACTACCAACAAATTATGCTTCGCAATCAATAAGTACACCTCAACAGCCAATATACCCTCCATTCTATATACAGCCTCAAAACAGAATGCCTCAATGAATTGAACTAAGGGACAATCGGCAAACAATACCCGTTCAACCTCAGCTATGTGTTGAGTCGAGGGGAGTGGTACCTCAGCTGATTGATCCCAATATAATAGCTGAGGTTATGAGGAGGTATTTTGCTGTACAATTGAGACCCTTGGAGAGGCCGATTTACAGGAAACCATACCCAGATTGGGTGGATAAGGTCTAATTCCCAAGAGATTTTAGAACCGTAGACTTTACAACATTCTCTGGTGAAGATAGTAAATCAACTATGGGGCATATCAGCCAATTTGTAGCTCAATGTGTTGAGGCTGGTCAAAATGACATTGTAATATTACAGTAGTTCCTTTTATCTTTAACTGGGGCAGCATTTACTTGGTACTCATCATTGCCCCCAAACTTTGTGCAAAGCTGGGACAATATGGAGAGGTTACTCCATGATAGATTTTATAGGCCCCAGCTGAAGGCCTTTGTGCTAAATTTGTTGGGCATCAAACAACAAACTAATGAGTCTATGATAGAGTTTTTGGAAAGATTTAGAAGGATAAAAGGAAAATGTAGCGTACAATTACCAGAGGATGAATGCGCCTCTATTGTTGTGAACAATATGAATCCTCAATTGAGAGAAAAGTTGATTGCTTAAATATTGTGATTTGACTCAACTGTTGTGGAGAACAGCTCGAGTTGAGCAATTTATAATAGAAAGAGAGCAGGACCCAGAGGTTTTCAGCTAGTTGCCTTAGTCGATGAAGAAAAATACTTATATTGATGGCAAACCAATTAGTTAAGTGTTGATAGATAGTGGCGCCATCATAAATGTTATACCGTTGGAAATCTTAACGAAGTTGGGCAAGACTCAAAAGGATCCTAAAAAGACTAATATGGAGAGGACCAACTTTATATATATAAAAAAAGCATAGTATGCCTCTAGATATAAAGTCATGATGTGTAATGTCAATACTATGGAAAATGATGATCAACTATCAGCCGATTGGAGATAAGGGTTAATCCAATGTCTGGTTAATCTGTCAGTTCAAGTTGATTTCAAGCTTAAAACAAAAAGTACAAAAATACGTATTTATTTAGACAAACTCAACTCTCCTCCTTTGGAGAAATGCATACAAAGCATAGGATGATTTTGTTGTAGAGCAGTCATGGGGATTATCTCCACCTCAAGCAATAAGTGAACCTGTGTATATCATTCCATAAGGGTAGCCAATTGCTCAACGGCAAACTATGCAGTCGAGAGCTCGGTTAGTTAATCAACTGAATAGTCAGCAAAATTGTTTGTAGTTTGCTGCTCGTCTGCTGAGCTCTCGACCTCTGGTGTCTCAACTGATAGTACAGTAGCCAGTTGCTCAACTGCAAACTGTGTAGCCGAAAGCTCAATTAGTTAATTAGTTGAATAGTCAGCAGAATTGTTTGCAATTTGTTGCTTGGCTGCCGAGTCCTCGACATCCAGTGTCTCAACTGATGGTACAGTAGCCGAGCTATTACCAAAATAGTTTGCAATTTGTTGAGCAACAGTCGAGTCCTCAACTATTGGAGGCTCAACCGATGATAAATATATCACAAGCTGATGTGATAAGATTTATTGAAAGACAAAAAATACATCGGTTTGGCATTTCAGAAACCATAACGGCTAACCAAGGCATCATGTTCGCATGAGATAAGGTGAAATCTTTTGTACAAGAATATGGAATTTGATTAATCCATTCATCACCATATTATGCATAGACTAATGGTCAAGCCGAGATAACTAACAAAGTTCCAATTGATATGATCAAAAGAACCATCAAGGATCAGTCGAGGAAATGGTATGAGGCATTATCTGAGATTCTTTGGGCCTGTAGATATTCAAGAAATAAGGCTATAGGTTTAACTTCTTTTAGACTAACCTATGGTCAAGATGCAGTTTTACTCATAGAGAATAATATCAAGTCATTAAGGGTGGCAAAACATCAAATAAGAAGAGTGCAATGTTAGCATAGGCCTGCCGAAGAGTAGTAGGGGCAGCAGAATTTTGTGGAGAAGAAACTTTGTTTCCTTCCAAAACTTGACCTGGCTGGGCATCATTGGCTGCTACAGGTTCCCTTAGATAGGACATCGGTTGATTATCATCTACCTGATATTCATTGGCTGGAAGGGGGATCACTTGTATGGTAGCCGTGATAGAAAAAACAGTAATGGTAATAAGCTTAAATACATTACCTATATGCTAGATAATGTATGGGGGGCATATGTTGGCACCATAAATTAGGATAATTATAGGCTGACAAATGACCTGAAATTGGGCTTGGTTAGAGGATGGAATGGGCCAAGAAAAGCAATTGAGTCCAAGGTAAATGTTCATCAATTGAGAAGCAATGATAGACTTAAAAGTGTTGCATCAGCTACATGAAATGTTGGGCTAAGAAAATGATTGAGTCTAATAGTTGATGATAAAAGAATAGTTGGAGACCGAAGTTATGATAAAGCAGTGATTACTACTACTAAGATGTGGGTGCATGGAGGACCACTACATGCATGAAATAAGGAAATGATGAGAATCAAAGAAAATTATAAAAAACTCATGCACAAAGAAGAAAATGATCTCTCAAATCAAACACACATCATGTCATTTTGAACATCAGCTTTTATCTTCTACTTTTCAGTTTTCTCTTTAGCTTTATATTATTTTTTTTAGTTTCATTATCCATCTCAAAGATTTTGTATGAACTCATGGTTGATTAATAGAAGTTCAAGTTTCTATTGCAATTCTTCATTGACCGATATTGCTCAAAGGCTTGCTTCCGTAAGCCATTTGAGGAGTCCATTTGTTAAGAAGTAGAGCACCCTTCTTAACGTTAATCGTCTGAATATTGGTAATCTTTGGGATGTTGCTTTTCGAATAAATTTCTTTTTAAAGATTTAGCTGATTGCATATTTTCATCCAACAGAAGATAAACCGGCTACTCGGTCAACATATCTCTCATCCCAAGTCGTAAACCCTGATGGTGCATCACACCTTACTTTCTAAGGTTTGTTTAAGAATTTGCCACAAATATATAAATAGAGTAACATTATATGAACTCATTTTTTCTAAAATACATATCGACTTACTTCTAATCTATCGTTGGATGAGATGTGGGCCAATTTAAATGGAGTCTATAAAAAAAATATCCCAAAAAAGATGATAAATATGAGCATTAACTTCCTTTGTTTTTGATCGATGACGACCATTTTGTTCATGGATTTTTGTTCTAAAAAAATTAATTATTTAAAAAAAATGTTTGTGTCATAAGATTGGTCTCACACCATTTTGGTATTATCCAACTCGAACGTTTTCTTTACGCCGTATCACTACATATATCGTTCGCAGGAAGCAAAATAAATTCCTTCCATCCAAAATGCGTTTGGAGTGACTCAACTAAAAAGGCTGTAAATGACTGTCAAAATAATAAAAAACTGGAGGTTATAAAGCGTTGAATTCGTGCACGGATAAATACAAGGCCACTTTTACAAAAAATAAATTAGACATAATCTAAATGGAGTACGAGTATATTTTTTTTATGATTATGAGTTTTTAAATTTTTATCATAGAAAAAGGCGTGCTGCAACATTGTTTTTTAAAATAAATAAACGATATTATAGTTGTTGTGTTTTTTATTTATTTTTGCGCGCCAGCTTCATTTAATACAACATTTATTTATTTGTTTATTTTTCAAATTATCAACATTTTCTAGCTCTTGCTCTACCTACGCGAGGTGAAAATAAAAAAAAATTGGAAAATGGTAATATTAGTGAATGGTGACTTATCGATTAAGGGTCCGTTTGGTTTCACTTTTGGGAGAAGATCTTTTAAAAGAAGGTCTTTAAAAAGCGCTTTTGTAAAGATTTTTAAAAGAATGATTTTTGTTTGGTTTGAATATGTTAAGTGCCGCTTTGTGAGAATGAGTTTTGTTTGGATAGGATAAAATAAAGTTACTTTTGGTTGTTGATGTGAGAGTAATAGTAAGATTCTTTTTCAGAAGGTCTTTTTCTAGAATGAAAAGTAACTTAAAAGATACTTCTAAAAGACCTTCCAAGGCGCCTTTAAAAAGTTAAACCAAACACTACTATTTACTGTACAAAGTCATTTTCCTTCTCCCAGAAGACCTTCTGGGAGTTGCAAACGGAGAACCAAACGGGCTATAAGTTTTAAGAACTTGGGGAGGTCTTGATTGTAATTTGGAATGGTCCAATTATGAGTCCAATGACTTTATTGACTTCAAAAAGGAGAAAAAAAAAAGTTGATGGCAGCATTTTCTTTGTTTAAATTCAGCTAAAGGGACATGCACTAGTATCGTCACAAGTCACTACTGTGACGGAATTCCAACCCAAGCATTTTCGTGGCACAGACAGTGTTACGTGGAGAACAAGAATGAAGACGGTGCTTTCAACAAAAAAAAATAAAAATAAAATAAAATTTGTTTTGCATATAAAAAAACTAAATTTATAACATGTTAATATATATTTTATAATTTTACTTTTTTATATAATATTTTTTAATTCCTTAACAAATCTCCTTAGATTGTTCACTTATTAATAATTTTATTTTCAAATAAAAACATACACAAAAAAACGGTCACATGCAGGAAACAACCTTTTTATTTTTATAAATAAGACAAAAAGAATAATAATTTTTTATGGATCATGTTTAAAAGGAGGTGAAAAGGCACCTTTTTTTATAATAATATTGTGCGTTCCATTTTGTTTCGGAAAAAATCTACACAACGTTGTTTGTTTGTCTCTCTCATTGTGTAGCGGGAAAAAAAACACGTTCTCTCAGATACAGTCACCATAGCCGTACTCCACGCACCTTCTATTGTGGGCATCGCCAAGATCAAATTTTTTCAGTCCCCAGAGCTGAAATCATGTCTCACATCAACTGGGAAGCGGATAAAATGTACAAACACTCTCACGCTTTGAATTTTCAGCATTGTTTTGCTTTTGTCTCTACAATTTCCTACCCTTTCTATTTTTTTTTCCTTCTTTCCTCTCTTGGTACTGTGTTTCTTTCTTCTGTGTTTTGTTCAGTTGCTTTTGTGGAGGGTGCCGTGCCTGCTTTTGTTACATGAGGTTTTTGTTCTAGGGTTTTCGTTTCAGTGTTGATGTGATGATGCTGTTGAAGCTTTTGTGGGGTTTTCATGCACCCGTTTGTCGTGTGAAGTTTGCAGTTAACTGTTCATAGCTGCTTGTGTTGCAAGGTTTATGCATTATCCGCACTTTAGTGCTCACTTGGTTCCCTACTTTGACTTGCTTCTGCACATCATTTCCAAGCTTTGTTTTTTCTTTTGGTTATTTTCATTTTGGAATGCTTTGTATGTAAATTTTTACACCATTTTGCCCTGTAGCCTATTTGGATTCCTTTTTTCTTTATTTTAGTACTAAAGTGTTCCTTTATAGAATTTGATGTCTTCTTCTTTTTTTGTTTTGCCAGTAATCGTAGAAGTTGATTGTTGTCTCTGTTCCCTCACTTTCAAAAGTGGGAAAGTGCTCCTTTTGCAAGTTGCTAACTTGCTATCTCTTTGATTAGTTATTCTTATACTTTTCTCTCCATTTCTAATCGGTACTCTTTGTCCTTGTTCTGGGGTTGGGGAACAGGTTAGATGTGTATATCTACGATTATCTCATGAAGAGACAGCTGCATGCTTCTGCCAGGGCATTTCAGGCTGAAGGAAACGTCTCGACGGATCCTGTTGGTAAGATAAGCAATTTTATGGGAAAGAAATTTGGTGTATGCAAATGCAATGCTGTTCTAATTTATTGAATTTGACTTATACTTTTGACCGTGTGCTCCAGCTATAGACGCACCTAGTGGTTTTCTCTTTGAGTGGTGGTCTGTCTTCTGGGACATATATATTGCCAGGACAGATCAGAAGCACTCAGAAGCAGCAGCATCTTATAGTAAGGTGGGGGTTTGTTTTTTAATAGACCTTAATTGATTTGTTTTCTCTTCCCCTGTGATTAGTTTTCTGATATCCTGCTTAGTTGTTTGCTTTTAGGTGTACTTGTTAGTATATGTTGTATGCATTTGTATCTACCTGCATCTACTATTGGAAAATGGAAACTGAGGTTATGTATATGATCCTCATTGCTGCTCTTTCTTTGTCTACATTATGCTATTTGGAATTTTGTTTTTTTACAAAATAATCTGAACAGTCATATATATATATATATATATATATATAGGGCCTTTTGGTGTAACAGTCCGTGGTGTAGTATTGTTATTTGCTAGGTAATTTTCTGTGTTTTTAAGATTATTGATATTTTTAACTTTGATATCTGCCATGAGAACTAAGTAGTTACTGGAGCACTGTCAAAATCATAACTAGATGCTGTGCAGACTAAGTTTTGTTTCTCAATATCTGTGCCTACCGCTTAATTTTATATGCTTGGTATGTAGTATTGATCATAGAACATAAATGAGCTGAGTATAAATGTGAAAATGACAGAGCCAACAAAGTAAGGCTCGAGAAATGCAAAAGCAACAAGAGCAAGAGCTTCAGAATCCAAACCAGAATCATCAAATGCAAATGCAGCTCTTATTGCAGAGGCAAGCTCAGCAGCAGCAACGTAGGGGTGGAACTCAACTTGTTGGTGGCAATGCTAGCTGTCCTATTAGCAATGATCCTTTGATGAGGCAGAATCATGCAACTTCTAATGCTATGACAACAAAAATGTATGAGGACAGGTTGAAGCTTCCACACCAGAGAGATGCATTAGATGATGTTGCCATCAAGGTACTTTGTCTGTTTGAGATCATAATATAGTAGTGGTACCCATTGTCTTTACAGTTTACACGATTATCATCTCATTGTTTATACTATTCATTATGCAGCAAAAGGGAGGTGGGAATGTTTGTAAGCTTCTGGAACCAAATCATGCCTCATTGTTGAAAGCAGTAGGAGGTGGACATGCTACAGGGTGCCTACCAATGTCTTGTCTTTGAGGAGAATATTGTTATGCATATTGTCTTGTTCTGGATGCTTTTCTCAATTTGGACTGAATTTGCAAGTTGTCAAATCCTGTTTGCAGGCAAACATTGCTTAGTGCGCCTAGCATTTTGCAGGGCAATCTTCAACAAGTTCAAAATCAGAACCAGCAACTTCCAGGGTCTACACAAGTAATGATGAACATCATCTTTGTCTTGAGATGTGTGCTACCCCCCATTTCAAATTTATATTATTGTTGTGTATTTACTGGTCGTTTGTCCTGAAGCAGGACATGAAGAGTGATATGAATCTGATGATTAGGTCTCAAACTGTTGTTCCAGACGGATCCTTTGTTGGTGTTCATGGTACAGGTTTTGTTGTTTCAAACTAAATTTACTATTATTCCCAAGTTTACTTTGTCTGGTTAGTGTTTCAGTATGTGCTTGGTAAGTTCAACAAGGGACCTAAAAATAATATCATGATGTTAATAAAAATTTAATGCATGATTTGATATACTTGTCACTGCCTTGAACATGCACTTTCCTTTTAAGGAGCATGCTTTATTTGAGACAGAAGAAACTTTAAAATCAATGCAATATTTCCATAGTGTTTTTAAGCTTTTTGAGAAAATTGATGAAGGAATTCCTCGACTCCATTCGTGAAATATATATTGTTCCCTGATTTGGTGCATAGTTGCTTTATATGTTACCTCATTTATGATATCTCCTGGATCTGTGTTATATTGTAATAGTACGATTTTAGGATTTTCATTTGATTTTTGGTTGACATTTATTCTCATTTTTAGGTCCAACTCAAGGTGGTAGCAATTTGACTCTGAAAGGATGGCCTCTAGCAGTAAGACTTGGCATAATTCTCTTTAAAATAATTGTTATGCTGTTTATCTGTTGGTGGTTGTATTGTTTATCTTGTTCATCTTTTCTGGTGCATTGATTTGACAAATTCATATTATAAGACTGGATATATTAGAAAAAAATAGCACTTAGTGGGTGCACTGTTGCAAACTTTATTGGATTACATAATTTATCTAGTGCACTTCCTTGGATGCATTTTAAGGTTGGATGTTGGTCTCTTAGAAGATGGTATCTACTAATGAATTGAACTTTCTTGCAACAATGAAGCTACATTACCTGTCTGATAGAGCACGTCTGGCTGGTTTAATCTTAATGGAAGTCTCTGTACTTAGCTTATGCTGAACTACACTGTTGGCCTCTGTTAAGTCTTACCTTAGAATATGACAAGTAATTTGAAACAGAAAATGCTAAAACTGGTTTTTTATGGATGTTTTAGTTTATTAATTAATTAATTTGTACTTTATATTTCTCCATCTTTATGGAAGCAACAAAAGAACAAGAATATAGTCTATCTTTCTAATCTTCATATTTTCTTATATTCACCTAGGTAATTTAGTTATGTCCATCAATGTTCTTTCCATTGTCCAAGCAATCCTATTTTTGATTGATCTCAATTATTTAGGGACTGGATCAGCTTCGTTCGGAACTTCTTCAGCAGAATAATCTGATGCAGTCTCCACATTCTTTCAATCAACTTTCACTACAGCAGCAACTTATACTTCAGTCACAGCATAATTTAGCTTCCCCTTCTGTCAATGATTTTGAGAGCAGAAGACTCAGAGTGCTTCTTAATAATCAAAATACGGGTCTTGTGAAAGATGGACGATCAAATTCTGTAGGTGATTTAATTCCTAATATTGCACCTGCACAAGTTGGTTCTCCTATGTTGCCTCATCCAGACTCAGATATGCTCCTTAAGGTAATAACTGTACCTGAATTAGGCTAACTTCTCCAAAACTTTAAAGTCCATCTGAGCATTGTTGCCTTTGAGCTTCCCCAGAGTACTCACTGTATATTATTAAATTGTATTATGCAGCAACAAGTTCAAAAGAGCAGTCAGCAGCTTCAACAGTATGTACAGCATCCTCTTTCAAGCCAGCAGTCTCAGAGTCTCCAGCGGGAAAAAATTGGTTCTGGCAGCAATGCAGTAGATGGCTGCATGTCCAGTACCTTACAAGGAAATGAACAGGTTTTCACTCTGCTGCTTGGGAGCAATAGTTAGTGGCTCCATTGTGTATAATGCATATCTACATTTTTAATCAATTTGTGTGCTTGTGTGTTAATTTAACATGTGTGTTAATTTAAGGCTTCCAAAAGTCAAATTGGGCGAAAGCGAAAGCAAGCGTCATCTTCAGGTCCTGCCAACAGCTCTGGAACTGCAAACACCACAGGACCATCGACCAGTTCACCTTCAACACCATCTACACAAACGCCAGATGTGCCAACTCTGCAACAGAATGTTCCTTCCTCTAAGACAGTGCTTATGTTTGGTGCTGATGGTTTGGGCTCGCTTACATCAGCACAGAATCAATTGGTCAGATATTGCTTTATAAATCTGTTGTTTAAGATTATAGATAGCCTTTTTAGAAATAAACATCTCATGTCTGTGCCATCCTAATATTGCACTATGTTTTGTAACAAGTCCTGTTCCTTTGTCTGTCTGCACAAAATATTATTTCTTTATACTATGAAAAAAGGGGCTGGAAAACTTCTATTCTTTATTTATAAAATTTTACTTGCATCATGGTCCCCCAAGAAAAACAAGAAAGATTTGACTTTTGAGAGTAAATAAACCAGTACTATTGGGATCTGGTCATCTTTGTGATTGCCATTCCATTGAAATAGTGAACATGTAAGGTTTTTTAAGCATGGAATTGTCTGAACACTCTTAAAGACTACATGACTGCCAGGTAACTGAATTATTATGTGGCAGGCTGATATGGACCGCCTTATTGCTGATGGATCTTTGGGTGACAATGTTGAGTCATTCTTGTCTCCCGATGATGCTGACCGTAGAGACAGGGTTGGCAAAGGTATGATAAATCTGATAGATGAATTATCTAGCCCCCACCCCACTTCTTTTTTGCCCTTCCAAAATTATCCGAATCTAACACTGTTTGGATTGGATTTTTTGTATGATTATATGGAAAAGCCTAATATTTCATATTTAATGCATTAGAGTTCTCATTCAAGGAGACGAAGCATATTATGGCAAGTACACATAAAGTTGAGTGTTGTCACTTCTCATCAGATGGAAAACTGTTTGCTACTGGTGGCCATGATAAAAAGGTAGGTGCTAGGCTAATCCAACCTCAGCCATGGAATGATCGCCATTTCCGTTAAAATTGTTACAATCAGTGGTTGTTGGAAGAATCTTTTGTTTATTGCTTTGAATTTCTAGTATATAGTGAAATCAATTTGTTTACTTTAATTATTTTGCGGTGCAGGCTTCTTTGTGGTGCACAGAATCGTTTAGCTTGAAGTATACACTAGAAGAGCACACTCAATGGATAACTGATGTCCGATTTAGTCCAAGCACATCACGTCTTGCTACATCTTCGGCTGACAAAACTGTTAGGGTTTGGGATGCTGATAATGTAAGTCATAATTCTCATTGGTCACATTAAAATTATTTTTAGAAGTAAAGTTCTATTTATTTAAATTGAGAAATTAACAATGGTTTTATTTTAATGATGAAATATTTATTCTGTCATTTATCATTTATTTCGTCTACTGGGTGGTGGGTGCATAACTCAGATTTTTCTTTTATCAGTTTGTGCTATATTACATGACCATTTGTTTTATTTATCCTATAACTGATCTTGATTATACTTTGCAGCCTCGTTATTCTCTTCGAACATTCACAGGACATGCTGCAACTGTGATGTCACTAGACTTTCACCCTAGTAAAGACGACCTTATTTTCTCTTGTGACAATAGCGAGATAAGATACTGGAGTATTAAAAATGGTAGTTGTGCTGGTGTTTTCAAGGTACGAAGTCTCCACATGAATTGTAAATATCCCAACATATTGTTACCATTTGTTGTAAATAACTTGACTTTCCAATTATCAGGGTGGCGTAACTCAGATGAGATTTCAACCTTGTATGGGAAGGCTTCTTGCAGCTTCAGTAGATAATCTCATATCCATTCTTGATGTAGAGACCCTGGGCTGCACACTGAAATTACAGGTCAGCTGTGGATTTTGTGGTTGTAATACCTATTTTTACATGTGTAACAAACATTGCATTTTAATTTCTAGAACTTTCATCCTTTTGGTAATTAAAGACTGCCAGCCTTTATTTGGACAATGTTTGTGGTTCACATATGCATTCTAAAGTAGAAGATTATTTCTCTACTTACCTCAAATAATTGCATTGACCGTTGATTTTTCCTTTTACTTAGACTAAACAATAAACACACTTCCATCGTCAAAGTTTTAATTAGTTTATGATATACCTGAATCCTGATGTTGTCATACTGTATGGTAATAAAATTCACTTGATTATTGTGGATGCTTGGCCTGTGTCATGGTAGCCTTTTACCAAAGGTACGTTCTGTGTGTGCTACCATTCTTGCTTTGCAAGTTGTTGGCATGACATAGTTTTGCCTGTCTTGTAGTTTGTTGATATGAATGAATGGTAAGTGATAGTTATTTGTTCTCAGAATATTATAGAATTTATCCCATCAATGCCTCCTTTCTTAATCCCTCATTCTTTCTCCCTTGCCCTGTAATGGGGCTCCAGATTATCCATTATTTATCATCAGTATTGTTCTGGTGCTGCTTTTAGGGCCATAATAACATTGTCCGTTCCGTTAGTTGGAACGCGTCTGGAAAATATCTGGCATCTCTTAGCGATGATCTGGTTAGAGTTTGGACAGTTGCATCTAGTAGCAAAGGGGAATGCATTCATGAGTTGAATGCATCTGGGAACAAATTCAACACCTGTGCTTTTCATCCCTTCTATCCTTTGATGGTCATTGGCTGCAATGAGGTAAGTCATTTTTTTGTCATATAATTATTATATCAAAGATTATAACACGTTATTATTTCCGACATGATGCCAATAGGCCTTATCTTCCTTTTCTGGCTGAGTTTTGTGTTTGACTGAAATTATCGGTACTTCATTCAGACTATTGAGCTGTGGGACTTTGGTGAGAACAAGACAATGACTCTGCGTGCACATGACAAGCTTGTATCTTCCTTGGCAGTGTCAAATGTTACTGAGTTGGTGGCTTCAGTTAGTCATGACAAGCATTTCAAGATTTGGAAGTGAGTGCAATTTTTGCTTCATGCTATTGACGGTACAGGTATACTATCAGGTTTCAGCAAACCTTCAGGGGTCTTTTTTTATTTTGTGTATAGGTCATTTTAGCTCCTAACTTTGCTTGTGTAGGTCCTTTTCTTTTGGACTTGCATAGGTCCAATTTGAATTAGCAATTTTAGGGATGTTTTGGATTTCGGCCCAGTCCCTGTTAGCCCATATTAGGCATACAATCGTTCTGACAAATTTCCATACCCGTTGGTTTTGAAATAGAAAAAGGTTCATACAGAGTAGTAAACTTCGAAATACAAATACTGAAATAGAAATTACTAATGATCTTTTGTACAAACGTATGACGAGGAATGATTTCAGAAAGTTATTATTTTTAAAGCTTTAATTGCAACGTTATTTAGTACCAACAATAGCGTCTGAATGAATGCTATGGGATAGATTCTCTCATGTACTATTTTTATTTCATCTTATGTATAAATTTTAATCATTGACAAAATTCTCTCGTGGGGCTTATGTCGGGGTCCATCTTAATTAATAGTAAAATTTTATATGTAATAAATTCTTGTAAATTTGTTACATGAGAAGATCTATTCCCTCAAAGGTCATAACGCATCATTTACTTAGCGGCTGGTGCTCCATTCCTAGTACGCTCAAGTGCGTTGTGGAAGTGCATTGCTTTTATTTGAAGGTATTCCTGTAATCCTTCCAATTAATTGGGGAGTGGAATGGCGGACGGTCAACCCAATCAACGGTGATAGTTGCACGTCATTCGGTGGACCGTAAAAGTATCCAGCTGAGACCCAATCACGTGTCTTGCCTGGGACTGCCCGATGCGTAATGCTTTTGGGGAGGCCATCGGAGAGTGTGTGCATCAAGGCATCAAGATTGACCACGAGTGCACTGGGAACCGGCTCCACCGGTAGCCAGCCAATGCCTTCTCTGAACACTCGAAGACCAGTGTAAGTTCTTCGGAAGAGAAGCGTAATGAGTGGCGAGTCAGTATAAGGTGCTAGGCCCATGGGCCGGTCTGGGTCTGGACGGACTGGGTATGAGTTCAGTTGAAGCATGTCCTGGGCTTTGTCGCGGCCAGTTTCGGGCTTGAACCACTTCGCATCTTCTAAGGTTAAGCCCAGTGAGTCAAGCATCACGTCCATCAACCTTTCAGTCAATTCCCTCATCTCTCACTGGTATTCGTCCGGGACTGTGCTGCACCAAAAATATCACCCGCTCAAGAAAAAAATAAATCATGAACTCAGTAAAATAAGAAACCAATGGGAGTTTATAAGTGAAACGAATTTAAATCAAAATTCATCTTATGTGTCATCATAATGTTTTTTCAGTTTTCATCTTCTATGGTTTACGAATTGCATGTCCCTTATTGAATGGTCTAAAGTTTGGACTTGACCCAAAAAATGAACTTTAATAGTTGGATTTCGATGACATCCTAAGACGATTGATTTTCAATTTGTGAAGGAGAGGTGCAGCGTGGGTAATCCAGTACTGTGTGATCGGTGAGGTTGAGGTTATGTATTTCAATATGAGAAGCACGAGGTTATCTTTACAGCAAAACGACGAGCAGCTAGGGGATTCAGTCCTATATTTTTAGCTTATTTCTAGCTCTATTTTGTTTCTATTCGTAAGTGTTACAGTTTGAATTGTCATATATGCAATCAATCTGAGATCTGAGCTTTGATTTATTAGTATTTTTGATATAATAATTATATATTAATTTAACCTTACTGAAATTTTATTCATTTAAATTTTGAGAGTAAGATTTGAGCTTTAATTTTGTTTTGATCTAATAGTTTAAAATTAATTTATTTAATAAGTGCTTATCAATCCACATTTTTTTTAGAGTAAATTTTAAAATAAATTTTTATTTATTTATTTGAAAAATAAACTAAAATTAAGAGAGGATAAAAATGTTAATAGTTTGTAATAGTTAGTGGATAGTTTTAAAGTGTATATAATGGGACTTGATCAATTAATGAGTAATTTGTTGACAATTTTATCTATTTTTTAATTTATATTTAATTGATTATGTATAGATATTAATTAAATATGTTTATGGAACTCAATTTATTTCAATTTAATTTAGAGAGACCAAAAAATAGTTATTAAAGGGAATCCCTTTTATTATATGTATAGATAAAAAAAAGTGAATAATGGAGGTTAATTTTAATGAAAAAAAGGAATTCATTCTTTTTTTCTAAGGGTATCTCCGTTTCCTATTATTAAGGAAGTGTGTCTCTACCGCTGCATCAACTCTTTTATTGGTAAAGGGAATTCATTTTTTATCAAGAAAGAGGATGTAACTTTATTATTAAACTACTTAACATTTTAATTCATTAAATTTTATACTAAAAATTATAATATTTAAAATGCACGAATTTTACTATGTAATTCGTACTATAATTCGTGCATAAACTCATTGTTTGACTTTTACTACGTAATAAAGTATAAGGTAAAAAGGCTTATATATTCCTTATATTTTACAAAGATTTTAATTTATTTTTATTTTATTTTATTTTATTTATATTTCTAATATTTTTAAAATATTTCAATTTTACTATTGTGATATATGACATCCAAATTATAATAAAAAAAAAGTTGATATGGAGGTTAGATTACAATATTAATGATATCCAAATATTATCAATGAAAATTGTTCATTTTTGATTCTCCAAAAGAATCAAATATAAATTTTAATAAAAGAAAGATTAATTAAATATTATAAAAAATTTATATTAAAATGAAAACCTTTCATATTTTACAAAAATATGGAAAAGAATAATATTATAAATAATATTATTTCACTTAAATAAGTAATAAATAATTTGACCTTTATATTAGTTTTTTTTCATTTTTAATTTGGGGCCATCTAATAAAAGGACAAAATTAAAATACTTTGAAAATCTTAAAAAATATAAATAAAAAAAACTATTGTGACTAAATCAAAACTTTTACTAAAGATGGCAATATAAATAAAGTTTTACCCTAATCTATACGAATTAAATTTCATTAATCCCGGCAAATTTGAAAAAGGAAGAAGACTAAGCTCAAGTCGGTGAAATGACAAATCCACTGCTGGCCATGTGGACCTATACGTATGGAAGGGACAGTCTAATAACTACGGCAGGGCCAAGCTACGTGAAAGCACAATGCATGGTGGTGCATGTTTGACACGAGTTATGCCTGGCGCAAGCACTAAGCACACGTAATGCCCTCTCAGCTCAGCTGCCACTCACAGAACGAGACGACGCTGAGCCATGCAAAGTAGTAGCAAGTAAAAGAATCCCTGTTCCCCCCATAGTAGATACTAACAAAAGCACTATTAATTACCTACGAATTTGAATATGACGTCCCCACTGTATATGCTACAAACGCCACGAAGCTTCTTTGTATTGTGCACTGCATCATCATCAACGTGGCAGCACTTCTTGACAAATTCACGAAGCTCAGATGTTGAATAATGAATGAATGAAATAAAGCAGTATATTTTTTTAGTGTGATAGCTCCTAAGAATTTCTCCCACGCACTAAAACATGTACTGCTGCTCAAAAATGCCAATGGTATAGCCACTCTCCACAATCAAGTTCTATAACAACAAAGTGGCAATGAATAGTTCTCTGAAACCCTACTTTGGCTCCATTGCAAACAGATTTATGCTGGCTAGCTCTAGGAAGCACAGTACATAAATATGATATGAAGCCAACACGTATAAATTCTAAAAATATACGATGAATATAATTAAGATATGACATAAAAAGTTCAGGGTGATGCTGCTGCTGTAATCTCGAACTCTAACAGTGTTAACCTTTCTGAAAAATTTTGTTAGTGATAATTACAAATTTCAAAACGCAAGTACCGTGATCCAAAGGCTAGAACACACTCGAGTGTTCAAATATCATATATATGTTGGAGTATTTTCTATTATTTGCCAAAAATTGATATAATATTAGCATTAAAATACAAATTCTAAATAAAGACTTCAATAATTTATAAATCATCATTAATTATTACAAACATGCGCAGTAAAATATTATTATCATCTATTTAAAAGTTGCAGTATCCGAAATTTTAAACTCAGTTCTTGTAGGTGATGCATATTATTAGTAATGTTATATCTACACCTAATTAAAAACTAGACATAGATTATGCCTAACTATCGCTAAATTAGTTATTACTTACTAATTGTTTATCGTATAGTTAACATTCATGGTTTATTGATAAAAAAAGATAAAAAAAAACATTGTTAGTCAAATAACAAGGAATTCTTGTATGGTTATAGAGCACTTAATTAAGTGGATTGTATTTCAACTAATAATGCAGTGATATTTTATGTTAAAAAGATAATAAAATAATAAAATAATATTTTAGATAAAAATATAAATCTTATCCCTATTAATGTTAAAATGTCACTTTATGAACACAATCCATCTAATAGCGTCACGTAAATAAGTACATTCCAGAAATTTGGTACGCTGGTTGGGTTGATGTGCCCAAAGTTGCGTGGCATGCTCCACCGACGACCCTATGATTGTGAAGCCTTCGGACCACATGCGGGGCATCCCGTAGCCGGTGACTCCCTCCGGTGACCAGGGTGCACAAAGATTCCGGTCTATTGGTAAGGAAAACAGTGCATGAATTTAAAGCTCGACTTCTTTCAATAGGCTTGTGGGAACGCCATGGTTACAAGAGTGTGATTGAATTCATTCTTAAGATGCATGTACCGCTTAACAGCGCTCCACTCTATCATGCACTTCTCTATTTTTTTTTTTAATTATCTGACTATAATAACTACATTATATATATATATTTCCACTGTTTCATTATAAGTAGATAAAGATTTAAACATTAAATTGACATATGATAATTATAGTTTAAATAAGTATAAATTTCAGTTATCTAAACATTAAATTGACTTATATGTTATTTTCACTAATAATATAAATTAATTTGTAGTTGATAGCACATTTAATACTTACATTACTGAAGTTTATATTTATTTATCACTTATATTGATTTGGGTTTCTAAAAGATATGTCAAAAAAAAAAAAAGTCTTGTACATATAATTACATGATCAATATGATGCTGAGCGTTACGGGAATGGGAAACTGCGGTGGTCCCTTAAGCACGTCATAGTCACGTGAATGAAAAATACCTGTCAAAGTTTGTAAACGGTTTCGTAAAATCGTTTTCGAGTTAACAATGTTGTTCCGTAATATGTAAGGCTCTAGGAAGGCTGTAAGAGAGAGACAGAGGCTCTGAATTAGCTCTTGTCCTTCCTTTCGCGTTGTGGAACCGTGTTTCAGAACCTCTCTTGGCTCTTCTTCTGTGTCCCGTGCCATTTTTTGCCCTTTGCGTGAGTTGAAACTGACGTCAGATACTTCACTCAAGATATGTATTGGTGTAATTAATGCAGTATCAACACGTACCAGATCCATCTGTGGATAGATACTCGGTGCAATAACATATTTTTTTTTAAAAAAATGCATGAAAAAAGAAAATTGTTTTAAATAATGATCACAGGCATAAACCCCGGGTTTATCATTAGAATATCATTTATACAGTTTTCACCTGTATCACTTTGCGTTCGCTAGAGATTGAGATTGCAAGCTGTTTTCAAATTCATGGTTTTGGGCGTCTGGCTCTTTTTTTGATTTATTTGTTTCTTTCTTCATCGGAAGGAAAGAGGAGATAAAAACCTGGTTTACAATAGGAAATATAAAACATTTTAGAGATAGTGCTGCAACGCCTACATTCATTCTCAATAGAGATGTCAAAAAAAAAAAAAAATCGCACCGCAGATACCCGCCGGTAATACCCGCAACGGAACAGGTATGAGGTGAAGATTTTGCGCCCGTGGGTAATAGGGATGAAGATTTTAAATACCCGCATGTTAAAAGGGGCGGGCACGGGCGCGGGCGCAGGGATCACTATCCCAATATCCACAGGTACCTATTATGAAATTATTATTTTACCCTTAAATTATTAATTTAGTTAAACTATTATTATTATTATTTAAATTGATTAGACTGAAGTGTAAATTTATAAGTTAGATTTATTTATATTTATTATATATTAGACTAATGATTGGATTACTATTATGTATTTATTTTTATTTTAAGTTGTTAGAATTTAGATTATAGAATTGGATTATTGTACTTATTTTTTGTTTATTTTATGTGTTTATTTTTATTTTAAGTATATTAAATTATTAGAATTTAAATTGTTAAATTGGATTATTATTTATGGTTGCTTTAAGTATTTTATGATATTAAAATTTTTATATTTAATTTAAATTTTTAAAATTTTTAATATTTTAACCGATACCTATAGATATCCATAAGTATCTATAAATCTGCAGATAAGTAAAAAACGGATATCCGTACGAATATGAAGCGGGGGACGGGGGCCAGGTATTTACTCGCGGGGCCCCGCCTTGTCCCGTCCCGTTGACATCCCTACTCAATACAAGCATGAGTTGAGGCAGTAAAATCAAGCTCAGTCGTTAAGGGATAAGTACTATTATTTAAACATCATTTGTATAAATATCATATGGATAATTATGTGCCAATAACCGATGATTTCGATTGTATTTTTAGTGAATTTGCTTATAAAAAATACAAAAATCATATATTAATAATTATAAATTTCAACTATACTAGTGCACCCAATAAAAAAATTTTACATTTGTTATTGATTGTCTTTCTATGTCCACTATATTCACAAGAAATATAATTAAAATTTTCAATTTTTTAAGTTAATATCCATATTTTCTCTTAATGAATAAGGTGAGGTGTGTTCACCACCAAAATAAATTCTATGAAAGAAAATCCATACTATTTTGCCCTTGATCCAATTAAGGTGGCTGTAATTTAAGAGACATACGATTTATCATGTATTATATGAATCAGCAACCACTTTAATTCCTTTTACCGACTATTAATGTTTATAAAATAAACACATCATCAATATAATTATGAAATATAGGATCAGTAAAGTTGTTTACACTGTCACCAAAAGCTTTCACATATTAAAAGAAATAGTAATCGGACTCTATCTAACAAATAATATATTAAACCAAATAATATGTCAATTTACAACAAATTAGCCCCTGAATTATGTAAACCAAAATAATTTTGAAAATGCATTCTCATTGGTTTACAAACCCTAAGAGCACACTAGTTCTATGCTATAATCATACCGCTATACAGATATGTCGCACTTATTTTATAAGGCGCGGAAAAACTGGCATACAACTGAGTACATAACTTTAATGGCTTTGCAAGTCCATACCATCATCTCCTTTGGAAATTGAAGGATTTAATTGCAAGGGCAAATATTATTGCAAAAAATACGCAGAAGCCAGCTACCATAATAGCAGCAACGCACAAGAAATCATGCCTGTACCCAAATACGACTTTGAGTACTTGCCTTATAGCCATCGAGCTTCCATCAGATAGCTTCACAGACTCATCATCATTGCCATACTGTGAAGTTAGGAGACCATACAGACTCCATGCTACAGGGTTTGCCCAGTAATACCATCTCCACCAAATAGGGATTCTCTGAGAAATTAAAGGAGCAAAAAGGTTATTAAATGACGGATTTAATTGAGATTTGAGTACACGAATAATTCCACTTCAAATATTTACTATTACATGCCAATTGAAGTATTAAGAGAAGATCAAAGAATTAGTCGTTCAGGTCTGTCATGGGTTTACCTAGAAGTTGCTTCTATTTAATTAGTTTCGGAAGCATAATACTACTATAAGAAACAAAAGCAGTGCATACTTGTGTACCTCTAGAGTCAAGGATGTAATCTATTGCATATAATATGACATGATGTTTCGTTTTCTGGTGGCATAATTTGCAAGAATGAGTTATCGTAATTTTTTATGCAAATTAATTAATTAAAACTCTAGCATATTAACAAAATACAATTCTCAAAGAATAACTGAAAATATCAAGGGTTAATAGCATCTATTAAAAATGGGCTCTTCCTTCCTCTAAAGTCCGGAGAACACCTAAGGTGCTTGCATCTTACAAAATTTTGCATCTTATAAAATTTTAGACCTTTAATTTTATCATCAATTATCATAGTTATGCACTTTACTCAACACTTTAGTTGTGCATTTCATAGAGCCAAATCCTAAAATATCATAAAAAAAGTTACTGCTGCTAGTTATTCATTTAAGTAAACTATCATTTCATTCCTCAAGATTTTCCGCATATCAATTAATTAAATCCTTGAAAGAATGCTGCTATATCAATTTGATCAACAACTTCTTTTTTTTAACATCAAAATAGTCCAAATTACCGTTTACGTGAGACCGACCCAAATAAACCAAAACTCTAAATAGAGGAAATAAAGAATCAGTCTTCCATACCTTATGAGGAATCATAAAACCACTGAAAAGGTTCCACAACATATAAAATGGAGCAGCAATGATGGCAGCAACATTATGATTTGGTGTGATAGCCGTTGTCATCATTCCATAGAAGGTAAAATATAGCATAGTAACATACATGAAGAATAAGTACCAGATGAAACTATCAACAGTCCAGACAAAGGAAGCCATGGAATAGAATATTGAGGAGTATATAATAGCCTGTGCGAACACATAAGGAAACTCAATGACAACCTGCACATTGAAAGACAACATATTAGTCAACTTACGGAAGCCGTTTCCATGTGCTAAAAGAATGTCATATCTGAAAAAATACCTGAGCAAATGCAAATGGTAATGCCGAATACATCCCAGCAGCTCTTTCTCTGTACGAAACAAATCTTTCCACTGAAACAACGGGTTGAACAGCTGTGCCATTTGTTATGCCAATGAAGAGGATTGCCGAATACATAGATCCCATGGCATTGACTAGATCTTTCTGCGTCTCCCTGCGAAAGTATAAAGTTGTTACACGAAGTCAGATGGTAAAGACAAATAAAATATAATAAAATAACAAACTGGAAGGATAAATACATGAGATCCACCGGCAGTGTAAATAGAACTAAAATTAGCATATTGTAGCCCAACTTGAAACTAACCATTCCATGAACCTCCAGACATCATTGAACAGCATTTGGTCAAATTCTGTTATGGAGTATCTTTTATAATTTCGATAATCATTTAATCCCAATTACGTTTAAACTCAAATGTTGTAGAATAATCCCCACTGCATTATGAATTTATGACTCAACTTATTCAACATGATGATTGATGACTCTTTCAATTGCTCGTGTCTTGAAGGGCTTTCTTTTAATATGTTTACAAATGTTCACCCAAGAACAGATGTAGAGGAACAAATTTATGTGCTACATCATAGCTACCTACTACTAGCAGGAGTAAATTGCAGAGACATACCTAGTAATAAAAAATAGACAGCTTATGGTTTCCCAAAGTATTGAAACAAGATATAATTTGAAGTTGAATATCCATAGAAGAAAAACAATGAAGAGAAAAGGACCTTTTAGCACCAAATCTCCAGCATATTGTCCCAAGCATCAACGAGATGATGACAGTGTAGAAGAAGCGGACAGCAGTGTACTGCGGGTTACGCCAGTAAGATAGATTTTGCTTCCAAAGACAAGTTAAGAACTGCTCAAAATATGACCGACAATATTTGGTTGGAAAATGCAATTCTTTTGAATTACTGCTCGGCTTGCTCAAGCTTTCAACCAGCTCTTGGTTATACCTTAAAAAATAAAATAAAATAAAATAAAAAGATGATATATTAGTATACAGAAATTGGCTATTGAGTAGTAACTTGAAATTCGCGGATAAAATTCACAGCCAAAAGTAATACATACTGATATAAACTTGATCTTCGGTAGATTTCTGCAAAGTCCACTCCCAGACGGTTTTCTTCTGCTGAAGAAGTAACCTCCAACATCCATGCTGCAGGGTTATATCCAGACCTGATCTTGGTAACCCCTTCGATTGCCTACAAAGATATAGATATTTATTGCTTCATCACCATTCAAGTATTCCACCATATATCACATAATCAGTGAAAGCTAAGCGTCCACCAGCTAACCTCGAAATAATTGATTAGCTCACTAGATTTAGGGCCAAGTGGACCAGCATATATGAGCTCTCCTCCCCGCTTCATAAACAGAAGCTGTGAAAGAAATTGGGATTTCGTCAGACGAGCTAGGAGATATAAGTGTTAAAAGAAATTCAAGTAGAAAGGTAATGCATGATACACTGACTAGAATATCAAAGAAACTGGCATGTGTTGCATGTACACAAAAGAACATTCGCCCACAAAAAGAAAAAGGAACAGCATAGAAAGCTAACAGGGTACAATAAAATATACAACAATATCCAACATAAAAGAGAATACCTCATCAAAGGATTCAAATATGTCTATGCTAGGCTGATGGATGGTGCACACAATTGTTCGCCCAGTATTTACTATATTCCTGACAGTCCTCATCACAATGGCTGCAGCACGGGCATCCAACCCAGATGTGGGCTCATCCATGAACACTATAGATGGGTTCGCAACCAGTTCCACTGCTATGGTTAACCTTTTTCGTTGTTCTGTTGACAGACCATCAATTCCAGGTAGACCCACTAGCGCTCCACTTAATGGAGTGAGCTCCACAAGCTCCATTACCTCCTCAACGAAGGCCTGGCAATCAAACTCTCCAAAAGTTATTCCTTTGAAAGGAAAAAAAACTCCAAAAGTAGTGCATGTACCTTTTGTCTCACATTTACCTTTTGTGTCTCCAAGTCAACATCTGAAGATAATCGAAGCCAAGCAGAGAACAGTAAGGATTCCCAGACAGTTAAGCAAGGGGAATGAACATCAGTCTGCTCACAATAGCCAGAAATTCTTGCAAAAGTGTCTTGACTTTTGGGATAACCAGATATATATATGTTCCCTTCTACAACCCCACCAGTTTTTCTTCCAGCCAACACATCCATTAGCGTGGTTTTTCCAGCACCACTTACTCCAACCAATGCTGTCAAAACACCAGGCCTAAAAGCTCCGGTAACATTAACAAGCAGCTGCAGCCTGTCTTCTAATATCCCTTGTTGTTTCAATTCCTAAAGAAATAATTCAATCAAAAAGCAATTAGTCTACCAGAATTTCAACAATTTTTTTTTTTTTTTACAAAAAAAAAAAAATCCGTTTACGCACCAAAGGGACATCCACATAGTAATTGATATTGCTGAAAGCCATGGAAAGTGGTTGAAATGGGAGAACCATTCCTCTTTGCTTAAAATGCTTTCCTGGGAAGATAAGACAATTAAATGAAATCGCACTTCTCAGGGGCACAGAAACAGTTATAGAAAAAATATAATAGACAATTTATAATTTACAAACCACTTGATGCTGAATGTTGCAAGTACTCTCTCAACTCAATAACAACACTTTCACCTTTCCTTCTCCTTTCTCTTTCTTGCAGCTCATTCTTTGAAACTACAGCTTGTTGCCTTCCCAAAGCTGAAGCAAATGAACAGAACAAGATCTTACAAAAATTTTCCTCTAACGAAAGTTATGTTTGGCATATGAAGCACCAGAACACGAAGGCACCAAACATTGAACAATTAAAGGGGATAATATGCAGAAGAACTTGTCTTACGATTAAGGTAAGCTAAGAAGATAGTAAACAGTGTGTTGAACAAAATTGTATATCCAACCATTGCACCAAGACCAATCCAATACCAGTAGCTCTCTGGATACAAACTTCGCTGTTTTAATACTGCCTTACCCAATGGATAGGTGGTGATCTGATTTCGAGCTGGCTGTTAAGAGACAACGTAGTGAGTATCTTTTCAATGAAGTAAGGAAATTGCTGGAGATAATTCATATTAAATAGATATTATCACCTTACAGCATTATCATCTGCATTTCTCAACTATAGAAATAGTTACATAGTTCTGAAAGTTTTGATAAAAACGGTGCAAATGTTTATAATCACAAGTTATACCTTATCCCAGGAATGTCCAAGGAACTCATTTACAGCAGCTGAGTTTTGTGCATACATCAAAGGAGAAATCCAAAAACCCCATATCCACCAAGTGGGTATACGATCTGCCCAAAAATGAGAAGACCTCAGAAAAATTAATTTAACAAATCGAACTTAGACACATGCAGAGTGCAATTCCTGTTTGACCTCTTGAAATTATATATCCGCCAAGAGCCATCACAACCAACATGGCAAAGGATCCAAAGGTATTGGCCACTATCATGTTCCGGCCCAAGGATCCTATCAAACGAAATAGACCTATAGACATCTGGTGCAGAAAGAAATACAGCAAGAATTGCCGTAAAAATCTGCAAATTTAGAAGAACACAAAATAGTCACTTAAGAGAAACTTCGAGAATACATGAAAACACTAAGGGTATGTTTGTAAGTTGAGGCTTTAGAGGGGAAGGTAAGAAATGAAAGAGTTTGAAGAGTAAAATGGACTCAGTTACTTTTCAAACCTTTTCTTTCCTTCCCTTCACCTTCAAAACCTCAATTCACAAACACATCCTAAGTGAACAAAGGAGTTACCTGGTAATTGCAGGATCATATCCCATTGTATAGTATGAGACCGCCACCCAGCATCCAGCCTCCATGAGGGAAGTTGGGATACTAAGGAACCAAGAAGGGAGTGTATATGCCCAGCTAGGATAGAAGTGCAAGTCTCTGTGCTTGTAAAGAACTGGAAGCTTTGCAACTAACATGGACACCTCGGTAAAACCATTGAAGAGAATGATAACCATAGAAAAGTACAGTGCCCCAAGATATACGCCTCCGTCGTCAATTGTATTATGGTGCATAGTTGTCCGGAAGAAAACACTCATTGTAATTAAAGCAACAAAAAACAGCTGAAAAGAGTAAATAGAAAGTTAATATCAACTATATAAACCTGACATACCTTCTTAGAACTGATCAAAATTCCCAACAAAATTGGAAAAAAAAAAAATCAATATAAGTAACCAATAAGCTGGCTGTTTGTGTCTAAGAAGTTGAAGTTCATAACCAATGCCTACATATTTTTTAATGTAAGAGCAAGCAGCTGGTGAAAGTTGGACTAATTAAGTAGAAGCTGCTTGTTAGATCCAAAAATCAAAGAAAGAACGGGACATGAATGCATGCAAACACATATCAACGAAGATAATGAGATAATCAAAACAATTTTTTACCATGAATTAAAGAAATAAATAATTATCTAGTTTAAGAGACAATAAAATTTATTAATTTTTCCTTTGGTGAATTTTATCACTAGAATTGCTTTAAAACTATGAAATCTATGAAATACAAATGATGAACTCTTTTATGCTTTAACCATGGATTTTATACCGTTAGGATTACCTGCACAAATTTGAAAACATAAATAAATGAATTCCGTTTCATAAGAAGCTTCTGCCACTTGAAATTAGTCTTGAGAAGATCAAGCTTTTTGGCGCCATAGCTACAAGTTGCCAAGGCTGCAGGATGATTATAGCGTCTATCGAAAGGAGCACTTAGTTCCTCGGACAAATTCTTTCCCTCACGATACAAGGAAAATGCTTCAGCAAACTTCCCAACAGGTATGTACCGATAAGGGCGGCCGAGAACGGACCAGTACTGCTCCTGGTCCTTCTTAGACGTTACCTGTTGACAAGAATTTGTAGTTTGAACAGTTACGAAAATCAAATAGTAGAAGAATAATATTCTTTATACTCATAGACTCATTGCAATATACAAAGAAAGAGAAAGACACAAAAGTGACGGTCCATCACTTTTCTTTTACCCACCAACTTTGTGTCTTTCTTTGTATATTTAAGATGAGTCTGTTTTGTGCGTACAAATAACGTTTCTAATAGTAGAAATCTAAATAATCCAATATCACTACTTACTTCTTGTAAGAAGTCTGCTACATTCTTTCGCTCAGGACAACTAAACCCCATCATTTTGAAAAAATCAAGAGCAGATTCACGGGGCCCCTGATACACGATCTGACCCTCGCACAATAGAATAACGTCATCAAACAATTCATAGGTCTCAGGAGCTGGTTGAAGAAGAGATACAATAGTGGTTGCATCAAGTGCACGGGTTGAATGCCTAAGATATCTGATGATTTGGTAAGTAGTTGAACTATCAAGACCCGTTGATATCTCGTCCATGAACAGCACTCTCGCTGGACCAATTAGCAATTCACCTGCAAATCACACATCAATTGGTTAGCATATACTAAATATATCTAACTTGCTAGTACACAGAGGAAGTAATACGTGTCATAAACCTGTTGTAAGTCGCTTCTTTTGTCCCCCTGAGATGCCCTTCAGCATTTCATCTCCCACCAATGTGTCACCACATATGTCCAAACCTAATATCTTTGTAAGAAATATTTTAGTACTTTGGAGTTCGGAAGATTTAAAGGAGACCTCAGGATATGCTTTAAACATTGGTTGAGACTTGAGAGTAGATCTTAATTTTTCTCACAACCAATATCTAAAAAATTCCTCGGGCCATTTCTTTAAAAATGTCTCAAGAAATGGTACAAATAATATTACTCCACACACCCAAGGGACAAGAGTAACATTGTATAGAGAATACCTTCGTGATGTACTCAACCACAAGATCTGTTTCCTGTCCTCCGAGAGCTATTGACTGCAAAAAAGAAACTAGAGTAGATTAATTTTTGACCATGAATGAAGTTATCATTTGAGAGAGAGAGAGAGAGAAGGAAAGAGAGGGGGGGGGGGAATACTTTCCCTTAAAATAGAACAAAAATAAAATGGAAAGTACCTTCATGAATATATCAAGATCTACATCTGGTTTAATTCCTGAACTCTTTTCTCTTCTGGCAAGTTCCAGCAACATATCTGGTAAGACTCCAGATTGTAGTACTTAGAATCTGAAGTGCAAACTGAATTGAATATAAATTAACATAATATGGTCTCATAGGACAATACCAAATTTAAATCCGACGCCTTGACAACGGCCAGCAAACTGAAGAGTTTCCCTCACGGTCATCTCTGCGACATGCCAATCTTGTTGGCTGACATAGGCAGATGTTCTCTGAGGAACAAACTCATCCAGACCATGTCCATTGTACGTAATGTTCCCTGACATCTTCGGAGGGCATAAAAACATAAATGAAACAGAAAATAACAAGTCAATCATACTATTTAGATATCAACATATTAATTGGATGGAGAAGGCATCTATCCACAAACTCAGTGTACGTCAAAGAAAGGGAAGAGAGTGCAGTCTACTCCGTGCTTTCGTCAGGATTATTTCATTCTACTTTCTTTCTTGAGTGCGAAGATCAATGCATACTAATCCTGCTTTCAGAAAATAGATATAACTCCAAGCAGCGTTTATTGTCTTCGGTTATTACTTATTAGTAAAACTTATTGTCAATTCCAAACAACGTATTGCTCTATTCATACCATGCGTACGTATTATTATCAAGCTTAAACGACTATCTAGCAAGGATTTCTATACTATGACATATTATTTGCCGGTCCAGGAGATAAAGTAACCCCATTGTTTAATGTAATTGAGAAACTTAGTACCTGCAAACCAGGTCCCAGCCTACCAGCAAGAGCTAATAGTAGTGTCGTTTTTCCAGAGCTTGGTGGACCCAATAGCAGCGTTAATCTACCGGAATAACAGAACATCAGTCTATGAAACACATACGAAAATTACAAATACAGGAATAATTTTTTTTACATTCATAATAGATATATGCTGGATATCCTATGCAATAAGTAGGAAAGAGATTAAAAAAATAAAAATAGAGCATTTTTTGACCACACATTTTGTATTATATTCAAAACCATATTTAATAACTATGTTCAAATAACGTTACCTTACGGATAGGTTTTGAATAGTAAACTTCATTAAAATAGTATTTAATATATGATAACGATATATGTGATATAACAAGTGCAATTACTGACAAAAGAAAATTAAAAAATATCAATCAATTTTAAATATAATATAGAAACGTATGTATTAACAGAATTTAATTTAATACACTTGTTCATTGTACCAAAAAAGAGAGATTTAGACCTCAAAAAAAAGAAGAGAGACATTTCTTTTAGCAAAATTTAGGATTTTATTTATATAACTTTTCCTAGAAAGATACAGCATAGTGGAAAATAGCGACCCTGTTCTTCCTATTTTTGAAATTTTCGATATATCAAATTGCAGTTAACGCTACTTTAACCTATCGTTGTGGCTTAAACCGTATATTTATTACCAAATAAAAAATAAAAATAGAATAACTTTCGTCACTGACCTTGAAGGTCTAATAATCCCACTGATGTCGGCTAGAATCGTCAATTTGCTTCTCTTCCTTCTATATATCCGCAGCTGTCTTAAAAGAGCCTACTCACAAAACAGAAATCAAATTAGAAAGCCACGTCCCAAAGAAAAAAAAATAAAAACAGAGACAAAAATCGTCGATTCAACACAAGGTCAACATAAAAGCGAAAGCAGGAACTAACTACAACCTCAGTCATGTTGCAAATGAAATTGGGAATTGTAGGCAATGCTCTGCTTCCGACATGGACAAAAGTCTCAACAGTCAAGTTCTGAAACCGTACTTCAATCTTCGGAAACTCCAAATCTACTCTGCAAACACAGCCAAAATAAATAAATAAATAATGTACCTACATTCTAAAAGCAAAAGCGAAAAATTCAGATATCACAATCGAAGAACGAAACAACTAACAATTGAATCACAAACACCAATATTCCGAACTTCAAAGAGGGGAAGAAAAAAGCACGACCGAAAAAAAAAAGGAGAAACAAAAAAAAAAAAAAAAAAACAGAGCAAACACAATTTACGCGGTTATAGCTTCTGAATCGCTAGTCCTTGACCTCTACATTCTCCTAATCAACAAAATGCAAGGGAAAGAAAGAGAGTGAAAAAGTAAAAGGTGGCAATTACGCGTCGAATCGGCTTCTCATGCGCTGGAAGAACTTCTCAGGATCGTCGTCGAAGGCGTCGACGAGCCTCTCCAACAGCAGCCTCTGGTCCTGCTCCTGGAGGTCGGCTACGTCGACCTCCTTCTTGTCGCCGATGAGGTTCTTGAAGATCCCCCTCCTCGCTCGCCTGTAAGTCGGGAGCCTCTCCAGCGCCGCCCATCGCAGCGCCTCCTCGTCCTCCCCTTCCTTCCGAAACGACGCCGATCTCGCAAACGCGTTCTCTGCCGAGTTCCACATTGCGCCGCGGCGCCACCGCCACCAAAACTAACAAACTCGAAACAAACTCAAAACAGAAGAGAGTAACTGCTTCGGCGTGAGATCGTAGCGGTTACTAGTTAGTTTTAAGCTGGGAGTGTTTGTGTTGTGCTGTGTTGTGTTGTGTGTGTGAGATGAGAACGAAGATGCACCGCTACAACAACTACAACTACTACTACTACTACTTCTTCTAGTTGTTAAGTGTTGTTTGGGCAGGTAGTTGAGGTGTGCATTAATGAGCTATCCTGCTTCTTTCTTCCCTTTCCACACACTGAGTCGGTGCCTGTGATAAAGAGCAATCTTGTGTGTTGTCTCTGTGCAGTTAGACCACCCGCTCATTTAATAGCCGCGGGAAAAATACACAATCAGGCACGAGGGTCTCGCACAGTGATCCTCACGCGCTCTTTCGGGCTGGGAACCTGAGGGCACCGTGGTCATTTTGACAAAACCCGTTAGGCCTCGGCTTTGCTAGCGTGAGAAAGTAACAAAACCAGCGGCATGGTACTGTACCTACTAACGTGAAGGCCAGCGACAGTGCAGTGAGGAAATTCAAAATGGATGGCTTTATTCTATTTGAGACCGGTACAGAGTAGATGAATTTACGATCTCCCCCTCGCGGTGAACGGTGGATACGGTGGTTCGATTTCCCCGTTTTGGTAAAAGGACCGCGACTTGAATGTGAAGCATTATTTGTTGTGATGCAGGGGAAAGGGGTTTAGCGGAGCTTTACGTTTTACTTGCTTGCCAGTTTCCTCCCTTTTCCCCATTCTTTCTTGCAAGAATGATCAATGCCAAACATGTAAAAATGTTTATATCTTTCAATCTCTAAAAGATTTTCTTTTGTTGTATCCTTTTCTCATAAAAGTAAAAATTATTTTTACTTGCTTGTAGCTCAACGTTGTTATAAAGAATCTTCGGTTAAACTAAGGCTTTAAGCTGTGCAGGTGGTGGATTTAATCGTGATTACAATTGTTGCAATTATGGTTATTGCTTTTGCGGCTGTAGCGACACGCACTATTGCTACTACAACACTAATTTTTCGTGTGCTTGCAATTTGAAATGAAGTTTGTTGTGACATGTTGCGGCTCCAGGACAGGCACATTGCAAATTGCAAGTCCATTGCGGTCGATAGAGACCGATAAAGAGTATAAGGAATCAATTGGTCCAATGAAGAATTCAAACTAAATTAATGAATTTAATTCAGAATAATTTGGATGATCAATTTATATAAAAGTCAAATTAAATTAAATTAATTATTATTAATTTGATTTTAAATTTTTTATATTTTTAAATCAATCACCCAAATATTCAATTCGATTATTCGATCAACTTATTTTTTTGTTAATTTTTTATCTTTTTATATTTTATACTTAAATTTATAGTAATAAAATTACTTTTTATCTTTTTTGTTAATATTTATTTAAGAAAATTTTTTATTTATACCATAAATAAGTATATCTTAATCAAAATTTATATTATTATTAATTATTATAAAAAAAATTAAAAATATAATTCTTTATTTTTTAGTTTAACTCAATAACCCAAACCAAATCAAACTGATCTGATATTAATCAGATTGGTTTGGTTCGAATTTATTGAAAAAAAAATTTTAAAATTGAATCAAATTAGTTCAATTAAAGTTGATTGATTTAGATTTATTTTTCGCTCAAACCCTATTTAAACTAACCCGTTTACATCTCTATCAGCCAATTATGTGATCGATGCAATTGCAGCATTAGCATCGCATCACTTGATGCAAACACCAATTTAAATCACTAAGTTAAACTAATAATAACTCAAAGCAGCTCCCAAGTTAATTATAATGATTTCTTAATAACTCAATAAATTATGCTTATGATTAGTTGAGCATAAACTAAATATTTGAACTCATTCCAAATTAAAATTTTATATTCAATTTACTAATTTGTGATTCAGTTATATAGATAATGATATAATCTATAAATATGTATGTCATTTTATTTTTTTTTATAATGACGATTAAATTTTTTTTTTCAATTAGTGGGATTTTCCTTGGTACTTTTGTTTATATAAGAATACTGGTACTTTTTTTATATTCAACAACTACAATTTAATCATAAATTTTATAGATCTTAAACATAATTAAAAAATAATTTTAAAAAATTCATAGTTTGCATTAGTAAAACATGTCACTAATTTTTAAATATAGAAATTCTACCAAACTTGAACAGAATTATCTCTATAAAGAAATACATGTGACTTTGACAAAGAATAAAAAGATATAAATAACTAAAGAGTATCGGTATTATTAAATTTTATAGCGGTAAGGGAGAAACTCCTGACATTATAAACATGGGTGGTAACCTAGGTTATTAAACCTAAATGATTAATTCTATTACTAAAAATAAGTGAGCTTTTATATCACAAACTCGAGTAATTTGTGAACTTAAAAATGAGTTGATATCAAGATAAACTAACGTACACTTTGATGTTAGTGTGAAACTGTAACGTTACCCCAAAAGGGAAAAAGGAAAAAGATAAAAAAAAAAAAAGAGAGAGAAGTTGCACGAAAGTAACAATAAACAAAACTAAATCCTTGAACTGTAAAAGCACGAAAAGATCGGTTACAATAAATCACATTTAAGCTGCTAGAGCCACTAATGAGATTAGGCTCAGTCGATGATAAAAATTAATGAGATGCAAATGTCCCATTTAGCTACATCTCACGTGTCTACCTTGATACTAGGTACTCTTTAGTACTCTTTACACAATTGTCAAATTTAAATGTGGTTTAGAAAGATATTTATTTAAATATGAATTTGCATAAACAATAATTGTTTTAAGTAAGCTATCAAATAGTTTTTAAGACTTAATCAAATTGACTCATTTAAATAATGCTGCACGCTGTACTAATTTTTTCAACAGTTAACCTATTTCTATAAATTAGAAATGTATATTAATGAACAAAAAAAAAAAATCTTAGAAATGTACTTCCATGTAACAATCTCTATCGCTGGATCTTTCTTTTCATCAGTTATATATAATTCATTTTTGTTGTCATTATGTCGACCTCACAGCTGTATATTCTAACCTAACCACGAAGCCGCTCATTAATTCCTTAAAAAAAGAGAAATGTTTTTTTTTTTACATACTACCAATTGATATATTTTGACACCCTGTATCTATTTCTCTTCTTTCTCCTCTTACTTTTTCACTTTTTCTTTTTTTTTTATAATTTTTTTTTCTAATCTTATCTCTGGGTGTCTGGATGTCCATAATAAAAAGTGGTACAAATAACACTCTTCTTAAAAAAATTATAATTTGACTGAAAATACATTAAAATAAAAATGTGGTGGCTTAAAAACCGATCAAGCTAAGCAGAGACGCATAGCTGATTTGCCACTCTGTCCAATAGCAGAATGAAGCGTAAGCCAGCCGTAACCCACCACTGCCACCAATATATGGTGACAAGTATTTAATTAAGTGAAAATTGGACCAAAACCAAGAAACCTGCCACCCACATTTGAGGCCTACCGAACTTGCCTCACCCCGCATTACATACATTCAACTGGATTAGGGTCTTTGTCGGTCTGGTGGATTTCGTTTAATCTTATGCCATTGTATGAATGAATATATGGGGAGTATGGTCACCCACTTGGCATAGCGTCTATCTATACTGAAAAGTGCAAATCCAATTGCATGGTAAGTTTGTGATAAAAATGCAGAGAAATGGATCTTGTTTCCATGAGTTGGGCATCTACTGTGGACTACTCAGAGATATATTAGGTCAACTAGTTTGTGAATTAATTGCGCCAGAAAGAATAACAGGAGTAATGGTGTCTGAAACCAGGCCTTGACAGAGATGTTTTACTTTAACCCTCTTTCCATTTTTTTTTTTCAATAGAGTTTGTTTGGATTGTTTGAGTAGGAGATAAATAACATCAGGTACAAATAAAATGCATGTCTCAAGTTATTAACCTTAGAATACCGACTTTTTTTCTTTTAAATCTTTTGCTAAATTATTGTTTATAATAATGAGTATGGAAACTAATTGAGGAGTATGTAGTTGAGCCCATAACTCACTCGCTTTCTCTTACATGTTTTATTTGAGTTTGAGATATCCTGTGTTTGATTTCCACTCGCTCGTCCCAAAAACCCTAAAAATAATTACTAATCTTACTGTATTTGATTAAAAATAATAATAATTGAGGAATACTTAAGATCAAGTGTTTATTTTCTACTAGAAAACAATTTACTTTATGAAACGAACTATTTTAAGACAAAATATGGAATTAGTTAACCTTCGTATAAAATCCCTTTTCAAAATATGATTAAATGTAATAAGTATATATAATTTTAATATACTATAACTATAAAATGATTTTATACTTTTATGAAAAAATGTTATACCATGTTATTACTAAAATTTTACGTTTATAATGTTTCAAGAAGTTAAATCTTTAATAAATGCATAGTAAAATGCCCATGAATAAATATATGTACTTGGTAGCATTGTACACTTTTACTCTTCATGGATACAAAGATAGTATGTACACACCGATAAAAAATGATGTTTATATATACATGTTTGGGGACATTTGTCTCTCTTTTTTTTTTTTAGTTTGAAAAATTAATTAGTACCAACCATGCAACGGTAAAAATTTGTGATGAATTGTAACAAAGAGAAATATATATGAGGCAAAATGTATACATACATAATTAATAGTACATATCACTATTATTATTATTATTTCTTTTTGGTATAAGTATTTATCTGTTGGGGCTAAAATTATTCAAAGTATCGAAAAGTTGATCGACGTTGATAATATTGAGCATTGGTGCGACAAGAAACTGGAGTTGGATTTAGGAAAATTTTAAGGACTTAATTCAACGAATACCACGTGACTGTCCAAAGTAGGATCCAAAATGAGTTGGCACGTGGAAATGAAGACTCGATAGTAGGATGTGCTGACAGTTACGTGACAAGTTGCAGCATTAAATGATTACAAGGCAAACGGTTGCGGCGGTTACAAGAGAGGGATGTTGCTTCTAAAACAAAGGTGGGAACAATTTTTGGCAATTCAAATTGAAAGCATTATGAAGCTTTTATGAAATAACCGTTAGTGACACTTGGCAAATAGTGTCACTTTAGTATATAAATAGGGGAGTCACCATGTTTAGGGAGTTCAGTCCCGGAACACACACTTGTAAACACCCTAAACACTCATTCCTTGCGCTAATAATGTAGAGTCAATAGGAAATCAAGTACATTCTCTTAAACTCATTTATTTTATTTTAAGTTTAGTTATTTGTTTTATTATTTCTCTTTTTCTTCTTCTTCTCATTGTATTTGGTCACTTTGAACTTTATTTAACCAAAATCTTCATCTCATTTCTTTTTTGAAGTTTATCATTCATACACTTTTATTGCTTCAAGTTCATTATCTTTACGTTTCATTATCATCAGTTTATACTTTATTTCAATTTGTGGCATATTTTGCACTTGATTATATCGACAATTCATTCAAATACATAGAAGGATAAAAAGAATTAAAAAGAATTGATTTGTAAAAGTCTTTTGACAGAAGCTCTAAGTTTGAAAGCTTGTAAGAGGAATTATTTCTATTCCTCAAATCGACATCTAGAAGCAAGTTGTCACTGTCATTTATTTGTTTTCGACAATAAGCCCAAAAAACCAAGTAAAACAAATTGGCACAACCAATTGGACCAATTTTAAAGAGTTGCCTCAAAAGAATTGTCCCATTTCCACATGTACTTGCGCAATGGAACAATAGTGTCAAACATGTTAAGATCATTATCTTCTGATGACGAGATTAGAAGACAAGAGGGGGAAAGTAATCCTAATCCCAATCAATGTGTCAACAGTAGGCATGAATCATTGCCCTAAGGGGTCAAGTGCCATGAGTAACAATTTTGGAGCGTGGCTACTATATGGCCCACTGCCAGGGTATGCTCCTCCTACTGCCATATAGGGTTTGGCATGTCCTCTTTACACAATGGCTCAAAACCCATTATCTCAAAATGCATATGCTAATATTAATATGCCAATCCTTAGGTCCCAAACTCTCCGAAGTGGGATTTTACCTACTCCCCTAATGTTAATCCTATGGGAAATATTGGGGTTAGTATTCCTTCTTCATCTGGGCCTCCGAATACAACTAGACTGGAAAATGCCAGGCCTATCTTCCCAAATAGGCCTAAGAATCTGCCCTTAGGGACTTCTAGTAATACTGTCAAATTTCTAGTGCTATTTCGTTAGCAAATAGAAGAAAGCCATCATGATTTAGTTAATATGTTAACCCAACAGATATCGACAATATTGACCCCTTTGATAGAGTCAACCAATGCAATTATGACCAATTGGCTAGACAAGTGGATCGATTTGCAGAAGTTGTCAATATCGAAGAAAATTTCAATAATCTCATTGTTAGACAAGTGCATAGGTGTAGAAAACCCTCTTGACCTTGATCTCCAAATGGTTAGACAAGGTCAAAATGCAGACGATTTAGTGCAAAGAATTCGACAAAATAATGTTACTAAAGCAATTGAACAAATTCTTAATCGTTTTGGCTTCAATGTTGGCTACACCAACTAATCTTTCTTTGTGTTAGTCTTTCATAACTATATCCAATAGGCATAATTGCCTAAAGGATGGAAAGTTCCCAAGTTTTTAACTAAGTTTACTGGGGAAAATAAAGAATTAGCAATTGAGCACATTGCTTATTATACTGTCGAAATTAGAGGGATAGCGTCAAACAAGTATCTCAAGGTGAGGTTCTTTCCTTCCTCCTTAACCAAGAACGCTTCCACTTGGTTTTCTAGCCTGAGGCCTAATTCCATCCACTTATGGTTGCAGTTAGAGAAAAGTCTCCATGAACAATTCTTCCGAGGGGAAAGGAAAATAAGTTTAATTTGTTTTCTACTTGACAGTTTCAGGGCGATTCTTTTGACAATTACCTTGCTCGATTTAGAAACATGAAGAATAGGTGTTTGACCCCTATCCCGGAAGCTCAAGTGGTGAAAATGGCTATGAATGAGCTTGACTATAAGATAAAGAAGAAACATGTCAATCAACAATTTTTTGGTCTTGCTCAATTAGTTGAAAAGGTCAAAACATATTGAACACTTAAAAACAAAAAAAGAATAAAGAAGGGTTTCAAACAAGAGAAGATATCTTATCCGAAGTGTGTCGAGTTTGATGATGCCTTTGATAAAAGTGAAGTTTATGTAGCCGAATTACAGGTTGGTTCATCATACATGTGTGCCTCTTTGAAACCTGTTAAATGGAAAGAAAAGGTAAACCCGATCTCTCATAAATCCTACTTGTTTGACATAACCAAAGTCAACCAAATATTTGATAGTTTATTGAGAGATAAAAAATAATCTTGCCCAAGGGAAAAAAATGCCTTCTGTTGGTGAAATTAAGAATAGAAAGTTTTGTAAATTTTATCAAATTGTTGGTCACTCTACTAGCAATTATGCACATTTCAAGGACTTAATTCAAAAGGCAATAGAGGATGAGAGGCTAAAATTTGAAGAGAAAGCCAATCCAATGAAAGTCAACATTGGGTCATTCGACGTAGACTCCAACTATGTCGAGCCTGTCTCATTGTCCATAAATATGATTAGTGTCAATGAGTAAAAAGTCAACGAAAGAAAACCAAAAGATAATACAAGCCTGGATCTCTTTGGGAGTACAAAAGAGCTAATATACCCCAAACTTGGGGAAGGCTTATTGGATTTGCTTCTCAAACAAAGGGATCAAAATTCCAATGTACCTATATGCCCTCGGTGCAATGCCATCTTTCACAAGAATGTATCAATAGTTTATGAGACTCAAAAGGAGGCCAAAATAGCCAATGAAAAATAAAAGCTTAAAAAGAAAATTGTTGAGAAAGATGTTGAAAGGGTCATGCTTTCTTATCCTCCTTTGCTTCTTCTTCTTTCTCTTCTTCCTTTTTCTTCTTTTTCTTCTTTACTACTGTCGACAATTGCTTCTTTTTTTCTTTGACAGTTTCTTTCCCTTTCCCTTTTCGTTCTCTATTTCTTCTCCTTCTTATTTTTCTTCTTACTCTTCTTTTTCTTCTTCTTCTTCATCCATCCTTTTTCTTTTGCTTTCCTTTTTCTTACCTTCTTTTACTCCTTATTTTGGCTTGCTTTCCTTTTATCTCTTCTTTTTCCTTTCCTTTGTTTTTGCTCTTCCCTTACTCTTTTTTTTTTTAATTCCTATTCTTCGGTAGTATCAAGAAGAAACATTGATTTTGTCACTATGGATCAAAAAAAAGAAGGAGGTAGTGAAGTGAAGGTAAAGAGAAAGAAAGTAAATAAAATATAATGCCTAATAGTGGATGTCAAAGAACCTCGCTATGAGCTTGAATTAAATGGTCGACAAAACAAGATTAATATGATTCAGTAAAGGAAAGCTTGTAGTGTTGAAGGTTAGGAAAGGAAGTTTCAAGGTGGAAGGCTCGTGTCGAATAAAAAAGTTGAAAGAATACGAAAAGAAACAATTAAGATTTATTACCCTTACTCCTATAATTGATGAGTGATAAATTTTCTTAGTTCTAAAATTATTCAAAGTGTCAAAAAGTTGATCACGTTGACAATATTGAGCATTGGTGCAAGAAACTGGAGGTGGACTTAGGAAAATTTCAAGAACTTAATTCAACGACTAGCATGTGGTTGTCTAAAGCAGGATCCAAAGTGAGTTGGCATTTGGAAATGAAGACTCAATAATAGGATGTGCTAATGGTTACATGACAAGTTGCAGTGTTGGATGGTTATAAGGTAAAAGCAAGACCTGATGTTTGCAGCAATTACAAGACAGGGATGTTGCTTCTGAAACAAAGGCTAGAACATTTATTAGCAATTCAAATTGAAAGCATGTTGAAGCTTTGCTGAAATAACCGTCAAGGACACTTGACAATATTTGACGGTGTCACTTTAGTTTATAAATAAGGAAGGAGTCACCATATTTAGGGAGTTTAGTATTCAGGAATACACACTTGTAAACATCATAAACACTACATTATTGCACTGACAATGCGGAGTCCATAGGAAATCAAGTACATTCCCTTGAACTAATTTATTTTCTTTTAAATTTAGTTTTCTGTTTCATTATTTCTCTTCTTCTTCTTCTCATTGTATTTCGTCACTTTGAATTTTATTTAATCAAAATCCTTATCTCATTACTTTCTTGAAATTTATCATTCCTATACTTTTATTGCTTCAAGTTCATTATCTTTATGTTTCATTACTGCCAGTTTATACTTTATTTCAATTCATGGCATATTTGACACTTGATTATACTGACAGTTCATTGGAATACGTCAAAAGATAAAAAGAATTAATTTGTAAAAGTAATTTGACAAAAGCTCTAAGTCTGAAAGCTTGCAAGAAGAGCTGCTCCTATTACCCGAATTGAGAACTAGAAGTAAGTTGTCACTGCCATTTATTTGTTGTCGACAATAAGCAAAAAATCAAGTAAAACAATATCATTATTTATTATTCTCATGAATATGCTCCACTTTTTTCTTCCTAGATCAAAGTCCACATGATTTTTGTATGAATACAAACCCCAATTTCCTTTCTAGAAGAAAAATTACTTCTTATATGAAAGCTAGTAGTCGTCAAATATAATCAGTGACTATGTAAAGTATAATGTATGTTGTATGTTTATTACAAATTGGATTGAGAACTTTTCAGATAGTTGGTCACTGTGTATGGCAAAATCGGTCCTTTATCATATAGGATTATTTTGGTATTTTATTTTTTAGAGAGTATCATATTATTATTTAAAAAGTAATATTTTGAATACTAAAAATTATTATATTAGGAGTATTTTTTATATCATTTTTTGGTACTAAGAGTTGCTCACATAATTTTAGTCTAGAAGTCGTAGTTAGGTAAGTCCTCTCCAAAATAACAACTTTAGGATTCAAAGTCTTGGCATTGCAAATAAAGTTTATGTGAAATTACAATCTACTTCCAGTGCTACAACCAATCACTTTTGAATAATATTTATTAGATCATTAATATAATGTAAGAATCTATATATTTAACCAACAAGGAGTAACTTATTTAATCAATCTTCCACTCATATATCACCATAATTTGGATTCAGTTCCTAGGTTTCCAACTTAGTGGTTGATTTCTAAGCACTTGAAGGATTGTTCAGATGTAGAAAAACTTTTCTTGGGCTAGTGATGATAAGAAGCGAGGAACACCTATGGTGTCATGGGATATTGTTCAAAAACTAACAAATTATGGTGGCTTAGGAGATATCATAATTAAAAATGTAGCTCTATTATTCAAATGGTGGTGGCTATTCTCTGATCAAAGTGTGCCATTATGGAAGAGGGTTGTTATGTCAAACCACTATTAGCAAATGGACCAAAGAATAGTGGAGGTTAATGCAAATACAAGATGAGGAATTAATATGGGGGCGACAGATTTCTAATCTACATTGTATCAGACCTAATATGTTAGAGATTGTCTCCAAATGAATGTGGAGGAAAGTAGGGGCTAGGAATTTAACCATAGTCTGGGAATCAATAGATCCCAAAAATAATTTTAAAAGTTCCTAGGTTGTATTCTATCTCAAATTAGAAGCAAAATATCATTATGAACATGGGCTACTGGGATGGCCAAATTTGGTGTTGGACTTTTAGTTGGAGAAGAGACTTCATGCAATGGCAAGCTGACCTTTTTATACAACTACAAAATCTTCTTGAAGCATATCCACTTGCAGAAAGAAGTGAGGATGCAATAGTCTGGAATTATGACTCATCTTTAGATCATTCATTCTGCAAGTTTATAGTTCAGCAGAGCTTAGGTTCTGAGGTTCTCATGCTATTAGTCAGGTTTCGAAGAACTTACGCCTCCTTAAGCGAAGATTTTGGTGTGGTTTGTCTTGTAGGAAAGTTTGAATACTAAGGAGAGATTATGCATGCTAAATATTATTCCTCTGATTTCAACCATATGCCCATTCTAGCAATAGGAAGGAGAATTTGTTCAGTATTTCTTTTTTTGGATATGTATGTTCTTAACATCTCTGGTCTAAATGTTTCTTTTGGTAGGAAATGGCTTGGTGCTATCCTAGGAGGCCGACCTAATTCTTTCAAGCTTGGAATGGTGTAAGCTTTCGCGGCTGTTAAAAAAAAAAAAAAAAAAAAGAAGCAAAAAGATGTTGTTAGCTTTATTTTATGTATTAGTCTGGTTAATTTGGAATATCATTAATAGGATGGTGTTTGAGTACAACAAATCGGATTGGGAATTAGAGAAGAGATAGATTAAGCACAAATGGAGATATTGGATAATTGATAGCAAAAAGGAAGCAACCTCGAGGTTATGCACAAATCCGGCAATGCTAAGAAAATAGAGATTTATGTGGAGAAGCTCAAAATGATATTAGTTTATCAGATCAGAAGGCAGAGATTTCTAGTTCTGCATAATAGTCATATTGGTGTGTGTAATCCATAATAGTAGCAAGTTAAATTCGACTTGGAGTTCTTTTAGAATTATGGATTATAGGTTGATCTATGTTAGGATTTACTTTTTATTAGAACATGTCATGTTATTTTATTGTACTATACTGGTTAACTTTCCTTGTTGTTTGCTAGTAGTCAATATATATCCTCGGCTCCCCTCACTTGAGTGGTTGAGCATCTTGTGTTTTATAAAAAAATAAAAAATGAAAAAGTCTAAAGATATATCCTAACTCTGGATTGGGTTGAATTTGCTCAACCTAAACTTTTGTTCATAGAAAAAAATCTATATTATTCAAGATGTAACATATAACCTTAATATGATAAATTTTGATATTATAATTATAGTTTTATTTCAAGATATAACCTTTTTTAATAAGTCCATAAAAGTACATTTTTAATAAGTAGATAATCCCCCAAAATAAGAGTACAGAAGGAAAAACTTCCTCATATTCATTTGCGTTGATATACATGCTCTTTCCATTCTTAAATAATTATTCATTTTTAAATGCATACATAAATTAAGAAAAATATTAAATAAATCTGCATTTTATAGTATTTTAAGTTTATTTTTGTAAAATTACAATCATATATTAATTCTTCTTATTATCTTTTACTTAGTATTGATCTTTCCATTTAATTAATGCTTTCTAAAAGAATAGATAATTATAGAAATATTAAGCTTTGAAAATGAACACTTATTTCAAAATGAAAGGAGTAATCTAATTAATAATTCAATAATTAAAACCTGTAATTAGCTGTTTTCTATTTTTAATACCAACTCCTGCCATGAAGGAAGGAAAAAAATGGTAACATTATTGTATGTAGTTGCCGGGTTAGCACTTAGCAGTGTCGTAGAGTGGGACCACTAGTATCTGACAAAGATTAATGAGTCTTCGATTTCTGCTCAATTCTATTTTGTTTGAATTTTTTTTGGGTAGGATTTTGTTTGAATTTTTGAAAAAGAAATTAAACTTTAATTAAAAGATATATAAAAAAATTTAGAATATTATTACACAATTAAAAAAATATCATCAATTTTTTTATATAAAAATTATGGTAATTCTTAAATTAAATAAAGTGACATGACTCATTTATTGGCAATTAAATTTTAACAAGCTTTCTGAACCTCTCTAGTATCTTTCTCAAAATTTTAATAAAATTGAATTTGAAAAACGGTAAATTTTCAAAAAATGTTTAGTATTTCTCATAATTAAAATTAAATAGTTTCTAAAATGGGAATTCTAGAAAAATTATATAACAAAAACAATTCTTTCAAATTACAAACATATTTATCCCCACGGGGACGGGGATAGGGATGGGGGCGGGGATCATCCTCCCCATTCTACAGAGATCCCGTATATATGAAAAGACCATATTATCCTTAATGAAAATTTATTATATCTATATATACATATACTTTTATGACATTTCACACCTATTTAATTTAATAATTAAAAATATTTCTAAATTTATCTAACCCTAGCCTATTTCCTCTTTTGACATCAAAAATCAAATTGACAGAAGGGTTGCGTTGCTCCCCTCATCTACCTCTTCTTGTCTGCAACACAAGGCCACATCGCCCTCTCAACCCTCATGACGCGCCGACACTAGCAGCAGCGCCATTCCCCTTTTCTTCTTCTCTGCAAGCACATCGCCCTCAACCCTTGCAACGTGTTAACATTTGCAGTAACACTGTTCCCCTCTTCTTTTCTTCTCCTTCGCAACCATAAGGCCACATCGCCCTTAGCCTTTATGACGCGCCGACGCAAGCATAATCCATCACTGCATGTAGCACTGGACGGTGGACCTCCTCCTTGTGACTCACAACGCCTCAACCTCTACTTCTCCTTCACTCTCACTGTGTGCATCACTTTTCAATTTTTTTTTTTCATTTTCTAAGGATCCCTGTAGGGAGACGAGGAATAGGGATCGGGAAAAAACATCCCTCGACAGGGATCAGGGACGGGAAGCGAAGAGGCACTCTTTGCTCTCGCTCCACATGGGTGACATCCCTGATCCCCGCACCTAAAATCTAAAATTAGGATGATACTACATATACTCGTGGGATAATGTATTGGTACTCAGCATTGTTTCTCCATTTATTACCCATTTTTAGTGTTTTGCTCAAAGAAAGAACATGCAAATAAGAAAAATTTTTGAATTTGGTTAATTTATTCGTGGATAATAACTAGTATAAATAGCTACCATGAAGGTTTTTGTTTTTTTTTTTTCCTCTATCTCTTTTTGTACAATAAATTGCTAATATTTAACCGAACTTTTTGCACGTTTGATGTATGGTATTTTTTCAATATGGTCTAATCAAAGATAGCATGGCCCCTTGTTGAAAGAGCCCCGCCCCGGAAGTGAAAAGGTCAAGTGAAGTGCATTGTTGTTGAGAGTATTAATTGTTTGATTTAAATGATTAGGTTTCCACCGGAAAAATGTAGCAACTCCTTATGTCATGTACTTGCGCCAGAAATTTCTCACAATTCTATGCTTTAATATTAACCAATCAATGCTGTAAGATACTTGTCAAATATATATTAAATGTGTTATCAAATATATATTAAATGTGTTGTACTGAATATTAGTATTAAATATATAAGTTATACCGGCAAAGAAAATTATGCGAATAGTCTTAACATGAACACAGGGCAGAAGGCCTACAGTCTCAGTACACATCACTGTCTACAACTGTGATATTGTCTGCTGAACAAAACATGATGCCTTTCACATTAAACTGTGATGAGGAAAATTGAATTCGCAAGGTGGCAGAAGCACAAAAGAGAAGGTGCTGGTTTATAGAAATACATTTGGTAAATCCTTGCTAGAAGACTCTATTGGGGTGGGCGGGATTAATCAAATTTTAGATAATAAGGCTCGAATACCGGTTGTTTTATCGCGACAAAAAATAAAAGGGAAGAAATACATGTGACGCGTATATTACAAACATTCGAATTAATTACTGCCTTAACTAGCCGATAAAAGTAGCAAAAGGAGGATGACCAACATATGACACAACAAGGGAATGGGGGAAAATAGTTAGGATCAAACCTCCACGTGCACCAAATGTGGCAAGAGGGGACACGCCCACAACCACCATCTTCAGCGTGGGTTTTGTGAACTCATGTTTTATTCGGTTAACTAGAAAATCTGAACGATAAAGTGAGATGATGCTAGAAGACAAACTGGAAATTAGACGAGGACAAATATAAAGGGGACAAATTGTGCTGTCACATAAATTAGAAGTCGTTAGAATAAAAGATTTAGCATTCTTACTATTAAACGAAATTACAATGATTTCATCGTTTTATTCCTGGTTTATGATTTTACGTTTTTATCCAATTTGAATGCAACATAATGAAGAAGTAGCACAGAAAGTACAAGAATCTCACTAGAGATTTTGCCTTTAATTGTGTGATCAAATTATATTAAGCATGACAGAAAAAAGTATAAGCTTCTGCATGTTGAAGAAACTAGTAATTTGGTCATGTGAAAATTTAGTTGACGTCCAAAAAATTTTTACATCAAATTAGTCATAAATAAATTTAAAATGACATCAAAATTAATTTTATTTTATGTCACACAGACCTTGACAATAAGATAATCCTGATGCCATGTTAAACTTTTAAATGATTAATTTATATGAAAATACTGTAAAGGACTCCTTTAGCGTGAAACGTGCTTTACAGAACGTCCCCTTTTTGTTTTCGGTCGTAGTATGTCCCTTTGTAATCAACAATTTGGATTTGAGAGCAGTGAATGAATGGACCTCCATTCTCAAATCTCGGGAGAATAATGGATCTCATAACGACCGATGTTTAACCCAATTACTTAAGTGAGCCCAAGAGAGTCTCACCAAGGAGCATAACTTTCACAGTTTTTGGAATGGAAGGAGCAGTTGATCCCAAAAGAAAAAAAATAAATAAATAAAAGAAAAGATAGGGGGAACTTTGGAACAACGAATGGTGATGGAAACAACAATAAACCTATGGTCTTCGGGAGATTTCAAGAGGTGGTCACTGGTCAGCTTCTTCTTAGACTGTGTGTCGCTAATTGGCTTTTGGATGAATTTGAAATCTGAATTGTAAACATGTTAGATATTAGATAATAAATAAAAGTGCACCGAAATTTAAATCATATATAATTTGGTTAAAAAATTCTGCCAACTTAAGTAAAATAGGTAATTCAAAAAATCAGCATTTCTCTGGGAAAAAAAAAGATTAGGAAAAAAGGGGAGCCACGGCTGAGAATTTTTTTGGTCACTACGTAATTTGGGGTTTTTGTGTTTTAGCGTTGTGGTCATTTCAGCATGCTAGAACAAAAATCTGCCACCTCTGCGGCCTTCCTTTTGTGTTTTTTTTCACCCCACTTTAACGCTGTTAGTTTGAATTATTATCCCCATAGCTCCGTAAGGAACATTGCTTGGACGCTTATCAGTGGAATTCTCGAGCCATTGTAGTAGACTAATAGGGTCTGATAGTTTGTGGACTTCGAGGGAAGGAAGTGCTGATTTATTGTTCCACATAAGTGAATTAGCCCTTTCGAAGGGAATATGGGTTTCTTGGACCAAAAAAGGGGAATACGTTTTTTTCCCTCTTTTTTTTGACTGGAAAATAATAAAGCTATATATGTGAAGAGAATATGGTATTTGGTGCTTTGAGCAATAATTAAATTCTGTGGCTATTAGCGCTTTATTATAATATTCCTAAAACCAAATTACCAAACCAGAATCTGAACCCCACATGCAACTCAGCTCTTTTGTTATTATTATTATGTTTACTTTATAATTTGACATGTTAGGAAAACAATTCGGATACAAATTTTGACGAGGAAATTAACCACGATGTGAGGCAATCACTCTTCCCCTGAATCCCTTCTTGTTTTTATAATGCACAAAGCACAGCAGGAGCAACACGAGCCTTACATTGTATTATCACCAGAAGTTTTTTTCTCCATAAAATATTATTTATGCTAAAATATTTTTGATTTTTATATTGATTCATTTCTATCAATTATTAAATAGAGTATAAATTCTATTTGATCTAATTTTTTCATTTAATTCAATAATAAATAAAAATAAATTAACATAAAAATAAAAATAAAAATAATATAAATAACATAATTCTTTTTGTACCGGGCGATTGATGGCGGCGGACGGTAACATGCTTGGCTCAAATGAAAGAAAATGTCCTTAGAAACAATGGGCGAATAGTGGTGTTCCACGTGTCCTTTCCACTTCGCAACAACAGATTGTATGTGACTAACTAGCTAGCTCAGTCCAACGTTCCATCAAACAGTTGGGTAGTTTGCGTTTCTTTGCCCACTCCTTGCGGTGGTTGCTGCAGTCTACGCCGCCTCATCAACAACAACAACGTGAATCGGAGTCACCAGTCTCCACTAAGCTATTCATAATTCAACCACGAAAATGGAATCATCAACATCATCATCTTCGCCTGCGCAATGGGTGCAACCCTTGGTCGCGGTATCCGTGGCGTTCGTGATCGCGTTCAGAGCGCACAGCAAGAAATCCCTCAGCGCTTCAGGAGCCATCGCTGGTTTCTTCGTCATGGCCCTTCACATTTTTGTAGGATACAGGTGAGTTATCCTTTCTATTTTTTTTTTTTTTTTGGTTCTTCGTTGGTTGGCGAGAAAGGATAGTAAAAAAAAAAAATTTGGGGTGTTGTTTTATGGGTGAAGGTTTGGGGCGATGCTGTTGGCGTTCTTTTTCACTTCGTCGAAGCTCACGAAGAAGGGGGAAGATAGAAAGCGGAAGCTTGATCCTGAATTCATAGAAGGTGGACAAAGAAACTGGTCAGCTCTTTCTCTTATTTTATTTTATTTTTTCTCCCTTTCAGCTTAAAGATTGTTTTTGGGTCTGTATTCAGGGTCACGTGGTTCGCTTTTCTTGTTATTTTGAATCGATTGTCTTTAAAGTTGTTTCAAGTGTTCTGACACTTGTTTCGTTATAAGTTCTTGAAAGAACTGATGCTGGCTTTATCCGATAAAAATTCTTATGTGCTCCAAGGTAAGGAAAAGTTTGTGCTGTGTACTTCTTAATGCTTAACTCTTCAGCAATTACGTTAAAAATATAGTTAAAATGGTAGACATTATGGCCCGTGAAGTCTATGTGTTAAACAATAAATGGAATAGCACATCCCATAATAGGCGGAGAAATACTTACATGTTCCAGGAGCATCACGTGGCTATACTCCCGGACCAATCGGTAAGTGTATTTTACATAAGACCCACCATTAACACACAATCCCATGAAAATATACTTATATGATTGATCGGGAGCATAATCATGTGGTGCTCCTGGACCATGTAAAAATTTCTCTAATAGTCGGGGTTCAAAGCGAATTAGTCGAATTTTAGTGGACTCCAAAGACTAGTAATTTAAAAAAAGAAAAAGAACAGAGATTGTCTTTAGAATTCAAAACGTGAAGAAAAAGATAGGATTGACTGGTTCAAGTTGTGCATGTTGGTTTAAAAAGTAAATGAGCCAAAAAACACTCATGATTCATCTTATTGGTGTAAATGTTCACTCCTGCATAAGCTGCTACTGGATTGATAAACTTTGCATGGATCCTTTGATTGAGATATGAATAAGATAATTACCAATTGAGCTGAGACTATCCCTGAATTGAGGGATGGGTTTTACATACAATTTTTCTTTTTGTTTTCCCCCCAGTATAAAGCATATCCCTGAATTGACACACACTTATCTGTCTCTCTTTTTTTTGGCTAAATTTCCTTTACTTCTGTTTTCTAGGTTACAAGTTCTAGCCAACAGTGGTATTGCCTCAGTTCTTGTTGTAGCTATATGGGCATTCACAGAAGGGCAGGATAAGTGCTTGAACTCTAAAGACTCAGCTGTGATTACTTCTCTCATTGGTGGCATTATTGGCCATTATTCCTGCTGCAATGGAGACACTTGGTCTTCAGAGCTTGGAATTCTCAGTGATGATCAACCTCGTCTAATAACAACATTCAAGGTGAATAATCCTACTGGTCAAAGCCCTATTTTCGTGGATCTTTCTACTCATATTTGCCATTCTCTTGTTTAATTCAACTCGAATGCAACTTTTTAATTTCAGTTGTAGTAACCAGGTGTTTAGTTTGCAGAAACATTCTCATGAATGTTTGTCTATTAAGTATTTGAAACCAAGCAGAAGGTGATAGAGACTAAGAGAAAGTAATAGAAAGTGAAGAGAAACCAGAGAGAATATAGCAGAATAGAAACTGACAACCTTCCATAATGATCTATTTGTGTATGATACAGTTAATATACATGTTCCTGTTATCATAACAGTTGTCACTAACTCTAAGAGAATCTAACCACCTTCAAGCTGAACCTAACTGTCTAACTAACTTGGTTAAGTTTAGGCACATGGGCTAGCCATGTGGACTGTGAGCTGGAAGCTCACTCTTTCACTCTAACATGCCCCCTCAAACGGAAGTGGGTGACTGAGGGACTTCATTTTGCTTGAGTCTCTAACATTTAGCTTATCCCTTAACCATGTAAACGTTGAGCTGGACAGTGCCTTGGTGAGCAAACAGCTGAGTGATCTACTGAAGGTATATATCATTACCTTGTTCTGGAAAACCCTCTATCTGACAAAGAAGTGACAGAGCTCCATGCATTTAGTTCTGGAGTGCAAAACCAAATTGTAAGCCAACATTACTCTGCTTAGGTTCTGACCATTGGTCTAGGGCAAATCACATTCAGTTTTGTGAAAATCATTCCCATCACATCAGACATTAACAGCCCTACCCAACCCAATAGGAATGTAAGTCATGAAAAAAGCAGGAAAGTAGTTTTCCTAGAGAATGACGAATCTAGAGAAATAGTTTTTTAAGCTTGAACTACTTTAAGATCCCAAACTCCATAAAAATATTCCTCACATTCTGTTCTTATGACCTGTTCTGCCTTGTTAGCAGTTACCAAATATTATCCTTTTTAACTTGGAAGTGTTTGATGCTAAGAAAATCTGCGTAAAAACATTTGGCTACTTGGCTAGTGTTTCCAAACACTGCCCTAGATTACCATGCTACGAAGAGTAACTTATAACATCTCTGAATTCTTTAAACAGAAAATAGTCAAGTAGAAAATTGCTACTAAATTTCAGAGGTTGTGGTTACAAATTCTTCTCTTCATGATTATCAGCCTGTGAAGAGGGGTACAAATGGTGGTGTGACTAAAGCAGGACTTCTAGCAGCTGCAGCAGCTGGAAGTGTCATTGGACTGTCATTTGTTCTTCTGGGACTTTTGACAACCAGATGTGAATCTGATATAGCTCTTAAGCAACTACTTGTCATACCTATTGCCACTTTGGCAGGACTACTTGGAAGTATCATTGATTCTCTGTTGGGTGCAACATTGCAATTTACTGGATTCTGCTCTGTTCGCAATAAGGTAAATTTAGATACACCACCAATAAGGGATGCTTCTTTCCGATAGGCATAATATTTGAATTCCTAATTTGGCTCCTCAAAAGTGGGGGGATTTACTTTAGAGAGAACAGTGAAGAATCTCAACCATTGATAAGAAAATCAATAGCTTGTTATGACAAATCCATAGTTTGTTATGCATGTGCATGTATTTTATTTTATTTTTTGATACAAGCATGTGCATGTATTTTGTTATAATATTAACTATTGATTTTATCATCAATGGTTAATATCCCTCACTTTTCCCCTTTAAAGTGACACTTAGAAAAGCCAAATCCTTAAATTCCTAAGTTATATTGGATGGTTGTTGAACAAATCTCAATGCAAAACCAATGGTTAGTAGTGCAAGAGGGTCCATAATGAAAGGTACCATAGAACCTTCCTATGCTAATGGTTGGCTATTTGATAATTGAAATTTCTCACTCCATTTTGTAGGTTGTTGGAAAGCCAGGACCAACAGTTAAAAGGATTTCAGGAGTCAATATTCTAGACAACAATGCAGTGAACCTTGTATCAATACTGTTTACCACAATTTTAACTTCAGTAGCTTGTTTGTACATTTTCTAAATTAATCTCAAGCAGCAGCACTGTGGCTGAAAGATGTTCCAGAGTTCAAAATTTGTAACTCAGTGATTGTAGATGTTCGTGTACTGTTGTATTTTAACCATCAGTTGGAAAGTTGACTACACCAAAGTTAGATGGCATCATAAGTCATTTGGTTCTAGTGCGTAATCAATCATATATTTTCTTCTTAAGAGAACATTAAGTGCATGATACATCATATTTTAGGGATCTGTCTGACAGTCCGTTGGTAATGCTAAATCCCAAGACGTGTGCCACCCCAAATTGATCTTCTTGTGGGCAAATTTTCAAACCAATCTGAATATAAAGTTGAGCTCCCGCTGGGGCAAAAAATAAAAATAAAAAAGAGAAGCTTGCACGAAGGCTTGTGAAGTTGGAAGCTGGAACTGGAAGATTCAGCTATCCCTATATGTGCCTTTCCACCTCAGTTTGTAATCTATATATTTTGGAGAGATTTTTAGATGCTTTCAAAGTAAGAAAAATTTTGTTATATATCATTTATGGTTTAATACATCAATTTTGTAGGTTATTATTATCTTTCACTATCTTTATATTTTTAATATAATAATCGATGTTTTAAGTAGTGAATGATAAAGAGTGAAACATTTCTCTTGCTCTAAAAATATTTAAGAGTATCTCTATATTTTGGCTTAAATCGATGACAAACGCTGTTACGTTGCTGTCAAGTGTTCCAGGCTGGCTGTTGATGTGGCCTAACGTTTCTTTTCAACCTTATATCAGATTCCAAGTGCTTACTGTCGTGAATAACATAGTGATGGTGGTGCAACTTATAGCATGCCTTTCATGATTATTCAATAGAATGTGGCTAGATTTTTAAAGGTGGTCATGGTGACTGAGTGAACTATTATTCCGGAAAGCAAATGGGTCTACTTAGCACACTACTTTTAATGAAGCTTCACCGGTCTAACTATTGAGACAAAGGTAGTGATTTGAATAATATAAGATTGCTTGACCATAAGAGAGAAAGAAATGGACCCAGAAGATTAGAAGGCCTGGCAGTAAAAGGTGAGGAGGGCCACAAGGTGAATGTTGGGCATTATCGGGCTAATTCTGTGCTATCATTGAGACAACTCTGCTGGGGTCCGTCCCAAAGACCTGCCTCCAATGGGTCCTCTTTTCTGCTTGAAGTTTGAACAGCTCAACATAATGGCCGATTTTGAGGAAAAAGACAAAATGGACAAATGGACAATGCCTCTAATTAATCATCACTCTGCCATTTTTTCTCTTTAATCTTTTTATTGATGTTAGAGAAATAATAAATAATAGTTAGAGCACATTTATTTCATTAGACTGTTTTTTTATACGTACCGCATAAATTGATGTAAAATATAATGAGTAATGTATACGTACGATGCTTCTGTCTCCTTCCTTCTTACTATTTTATTGTCCCAACTTAAAGGCCGAAACTTGACCATGGGTTTTACTTGTACCTAAAAGTTTTAATATGCACTAACGAAATTGACATGTCTACTTCGTTCTTTATGGTACTTTACTAACTCAAAATTTGAAACTTGTCCATAGGTTGTATCGGAAAGTTATAATAAGCTCTAACTACCTTACTCTTATACCAACTGGATGGAGACATGAGATTGAACCAAACATAAAATTTGGACCAACTTTAAAAAACAAAAAATAAATAAAAATAAAAATAAAAAAAGTCCAGAACAAATAAGCGCTGTTCGATCGTCCAATATAAAATACAAATTCATTCAAAACCCAATTCCGAAACTGTTGAATTCCACGCCTACTAAAATCAGGACCCAGATAGGGCTCCAGGTTCACCTGACTGCACAACAATTAGCATGCCTTTTGCCGACACTATGCAAAAAAGGGTCCGCAAAATGTTCATGTGTATTATTGTTCATTTCACCGTTATTATCACGAGGGTAAACTTACGCTGAATAGGAAAGGGGGAACCCGTTAGGCCTATGCCTCCTGGATGATATATACAAAGCAAAATAATTACATGGAAAGAAAGCAAATCAACAAGTCAAAAAGACACAAATTCAAAAGAGTACATCTTCATTTGTAATTATTATTATTCTATACAAACATATAGAAGAGACCATAATTTATACTTTGATCATATATAGTACTAGTGATGACGATCATCCTTCTAACTGCAGCAGCAGCACACCACGTCCAAGCAACACTCGCAGGTCTCATAGCAGCAGAAGCAGCAACACAAGGTGAACAAGCTGCAAATCCCAATGAAATTAAATTAAATCCACTGCCCAACAAATAACATCAAAACGATGATGATTCACATGAATAAATTTGATACATAAATGGTGAAAGATACGAAATTATTAAAGATCTACAACAATGAGAACAAAATGATGGAAATTAAATAATTTGTATGTCACAACCTTTGGTAAGTGGCAACAGGAGGCCAACAGCAATTATAAAAAGTATGTGGCCAAAAATAATTAACAACAATGATAACCATACAAACCAGGCATAAAGGCAGCCTTTTTCTTCATGGCGTTTCTGAATATGTTCCACATAAGTTATCTCTTGGTACACTGGAGGTGCATCCATCACTTTTCTTTTCTGTGTTGGGTAGGAACAAAGAGCTGGGATCAATCAATAATCAGGTGGTGACAATCATGCACAAAAAGGAACAATAGAGGGAGGATTAATTCTGAACGTCCTAGCAATTTATTGTGTGGTACTTACTGAGGGAGGCAGGTTCATGGGGTTAGGTTAGGGACCCAAGTCATTAATTACTTTTTGGCGTGTGCATTTTACTTTAACTTATGAATTAAGTTTCTTCATTGCCATTCTACTTTCTTTCTTTTTTATTCTTATCCGTTTCTGAATGGAGGATTGTTTGGACTTTTGAATGCTCATGGCAATAATAAAACAAAAACTGCGACTTTAATCATGGTTTTAAAGTTCTAGTTATCTGTATTAAGATAATGCCGGTTGAATTAATGCCATCCCTACTCTAAACCCATGCATTATATTTTTCCTTTTTTAAATGTTTTCCTCACATTCACATAGTTTTATATAATTTTGATCTAAATTACTAGTATCTAAAATTACTAAACTCTAATTAATATAATTTGAGCTAAGTCATCCTACAAACTAAAAAAAAGTGTTATCGCGTACCCTATTTATGGTTGTCCAAAGCTTAAATACAACCAATATCTAGAATCAATATATCCATGATCCATACATAGGGCTGTTTGGTAAAGATTTTGGGAGAAATATTTTTTCAAAAATAGAATCAAAAGCAAAAGTAAAAGAAGAAGCAGAAAATTATGTTGTATTTGAATATAATTATAAAAATACTTTTTATTAAAATTAGAAGTTGTTAAATTATTTGAATGTGATAAATATAAAAATGCTTTTACTTATAAAATTACAATATAAGAAGTGAAAGAATGAGAACAATAATGAGAGTGAGAGGGTAAAATTATAAAAGCAGCAAATTTATAAAATACAATTTTCTCTTTTTTACTGCTTCTACTTCTACTTCTAAGAAAAGGGACTCTATCTACTTATAAAAAAAACAGAAAAATTGATTATTTTCTACATCTGTTTCTTCTAAGAAATACAAACAAATACCATTAAGACCACTAAAAGTACTCATTTTTTTTAAATAAAAAATACTTTTGGTACACTAGATGCACAACCAAGCGCACCTATAGTTCAGATAAAAAAGTTTGCATATATTCATTTTTGATATAGTAAAGGAATCTATTTTAAAATAGTACAATTGGCTGTTTAAATTCAATATCAATCCTTATCTTTTTTAAACTTTCAATTATATTTTCCTCAGTCAGAATATGTTTACATAACCGATGTCTGAATGAATTAAATTCAGACTACCCTTTTTCGTTTTATACCGGGCATCGCATATTCACAATTCTTTTATAGCTACGAATTGCCAAAGCATAGTAAAATCTTTACATTCACGAGTATTTATTTATTTATTTTTTTAGCTACATTAACGTGTCGAGCTACCTACTACCAAATGTGAACATTTACCAAAACAAAATGTGAACGCTCCGTAAATGCTCCGCACAAAAGGAAAATAATGAATATCCTAATATGCCATTCCTTAAGGTCATAAACGTCTACATCTATGATGCAAATGTTGAGACATTGTTTAGTGGAAGGAAAGTAGAATATTAATTGGTCCAAAGTCCAAACCTTAGAAGAGAAAACTCCAACGGCACCTATGCAAACGGAAGAGAAAGAACCTTAGCGCAAAAATTCATATAAAAGTCGAGCAATTTTCAGGTATCAGCTGCAGTAGGTGAGAGATAAAGAGATCTCACTTACTTTGTTCACACTTTTTATTTGAAGGAAAAGCCAAAATTAAATTGTAGACCATTTCTCTATAACCAAATATTCTTACTGTTATAGCTATTTTCCTTTACCATATTAGAAATCCGTTGAGAAAATTACTAAGCCTCACTAGAGGCAGCAAAAATAGACCAAGGAATACGAGGAAGGAACATACATGTAAATTTCCATTTGGCATTTAGGGTGAAGATAGAGATGCTTTAGACATCCACATAGCATATGGCCAACGAGTGTAGCAATGACACCACATTTAGGTTACATTGGCAGGGTGAGGGGCTAAAGTGGGGGCCATGAGGGTAAGAAAACCGCATAAAGAGTCAAGGTTACGGGTGCTGACACTGCCAAATAATTGCATGCACGAATAAACCACCGACACACACAAAACACCCCCACCCCATGTTCCCTCCAAACAAAATAAAAATATCAACTACTCATAAGGTTCTGTGCAAAGAGAACCTAAGCAACACCCCTCATCACAAATTTTGAAGGTATACTAGAGGATTTACATACCCTATTGGCAATGGCATCTTAACATGATAAAAATAAAACTGAAGAACCACACCACTATTATGTAATTAGAACCTTAACATCATTCATTACTCAAAGACAATTAGCAGGCCACAGAGCATGTAGCTGATTTTACTGGAACTAAAATGTCACCACCTACAGATTGGACACTGGCAGCAGCTTCTTCTAGGCGTTCCCATGTAATTCTTCGCCTCTCGGCCGCGGCGCTTGACTTTGAATCTTCCTCCTCGAACTTGCGCTGGCAGGCGAGTACAAGTTCCTCGTCCATCTGGGACAGCATCTTCCTGATGTTCTGAGTCAGGTTAAGCACTGCTTGGTTCCAGTGGTTTTGGGTGTTATGTATAAGAGCTGAGAAAACGAGGGGCAGGATCACCTGCCGGTTTTGCGTGATGAGATTTAGGATGTGCTCATTGTTCCATAGCAAATGAGCTCGTTCTGCCACCTGAGTAAAGACATGAATATATGTTGATTGATATTCTTTATAAACACATTATCATCATAGCCACAATAACAACTAGAAGTTGCATGGCTTGATCTTTAAAGACCACATCAATCACTGTCTATGCCTAAAATGCTTAGACATTTGAAGAACTCGACAGGATTCATCTGAGTCTAAAAGCCTGAGGTTTGAGAGGAAAAAAAATACAACTAAGAGAAAGAAAGATACTACAATCGATCACATCAGGAAAGCTTTTAATCTCTTTAGTAAAAAATCCGAAACAAATTGTGTCAGAATTAACAGGACTTGCCGATTAGTTGAAAGCCACGACTAGATTACTATCTTCCAATACCTTGGAATAAAAATGGATATTCTCTTTATAATGAGAATAGCCATTTCTGACTATAATCAGATGCCATTGTAAAAAGATGAAGTTTATAATCAGACCCAAAAAGCATATTCTTTAATCAAAAAGCTACTAAAAAGGGAGCTAGCTTTACAAAAACTACCTGGTAATGAGAACTGTTAAGGCAGCAACCTAATCGTCGGAACAGTGGAATCATAATCTTCTGAAACTCAGCCATGCTAGTCATTTCCAAAACCTCTTCCAACTCGCTTATGAACATTAGTTCCTTTTGGCTATTTGTTACTGGCCAGTACTTCAATAGTCCCTTTATCACAGAGCTAGCCAGCCTTTGATCCTTATCTATGAATTGTACAACACAATATGTTAACTGCTGATGATAAATACCAATGGATTTAGGTTTGTGCAAAGGAAGTAACGCCCTCCACAAAAATATCTTGTGCTCTTCCTTCAATGGCAAGGCAAACCCACTAATCACACTCCCAAAAATCTCCAACAGCTCGGCAATTCCATTATGCCGTTCGGTCTCAAAAACAAATCGGTAGAAGATATTGCTGACAGATTTCCTTATGAAAGGCCTGTGAACCATGAATTTCCCATAGATTCTATGCAGAATTGTTTTCAAGCAGTCTCTTTCTCTAGGATCCTCAGAATCAAAAAGCTCAAGTAATCTTAAAATAAAAGCATGATCTACATGTGCTTTTGCCACCTTCATGTCAAGTGAGTTATAATTGATGAACTGAAGGAGTAGATCATAAACAATTTGCAGGTGAGACCAGGCAGGATCAAACATAGGCTCTTCATCTTCTGTTTCCCCGCCAGTAGTACTCGTACGAAACTTAGGTGGGAAAACCCTGAACAAATTAGCCGCACACATTTTACACAATGCAGCAATTGCTGGTTCTGTAAACTTTACAGATCCGGAAGAAACAAAATCAACTAGCTCTAGCAAGGTTTGCCGTTTAAGATCTTGCTCAGCACAGTTCTTATCAGGATCAGTCATGTCATACACTTTGGAGCAGAGATTCAACTTACTAATACACAGGCTTTGCTTCTGTGTATTTGAAACATCTTTGAAGGACAGAGAGGGGTCAATTGCTTCCACTCCAGAATTCATGCTTGCAGGGAAAACAACTGAAGATACCCTCTTCACAACATTTAATTTGCTTGAAATGGTACTTCCAACATTTGTGCATTGAAAAACATTCCCAAAAGTAGTAGTATTCCCAGTTTCATTCCTTGCAGAATCTGATGAGTCAGATTTTGGCACCTTCTTTGGCAATTTGTTAAGAATTTGCTTTATCATGGTGGCAACACTGCAAGCCTAGCCGAGAACACCTGCACCCAACATATAACTGTCAATTAAAAGCATAAATCTTTCAGGATGTAAAAGCTCAAATCCTAGTCACTCTTTATGTTGATTTCCCAAATGAACCAGAAAATCAACCAAACGTAATGCAGTAATTTAACAGAAAAGCGAAAATGGAAAGCAAGGCACATGTATGAGACTTACACAGTGTAATTAAGACCAATTATAGCAGACCACAAAACGATAAGAACCAAAGAAATCAATTGAGCAAAATCCTGTGCAAGAAAGAATTTCAGAACAAGAATGAAGTCTAATGATGCAATATCCCCGAGAAAGTTTGATAATCTGAAGAGTACTGCAATAGATGGGATATAAGCAGAGAAAGAAAATATCAAGAGAGGAACACTAACAAAGGGATGTGTGAAAGGAACTGAGGATAGTCAAAAGTTACTAATTTCAATATAGCATTTGGGATGTCTTTTGCGAACAGTAAGAATCAAGTTCCAGCCAGATCTAACAATTGTCTATGAATTTTTCCCCAGAGTTATCATAGAATTCAGTACATTTGGATGAATCTTAGTTATTTTTCAAACAAGAACAACAATTTCTTCTTTTATATACGGAACAAACACGAACAACAATTTAAGTACACAAAGCTGTTGAAGCATACCAAAACCAGTCATTTCCTGCAGCACTAGCCAATTGTAAAGCCAGAACAAGCTCATCTTAAAAAACTTTGGAATCAAATAAAGAGAAAGGAGAGAAGCAAACATACCCAAAATAAACTAAAATGAAAACGACCCGGTTCTTCGAAGAAATTAGCAAGCTAATAATGAATACAAATTTAAAAACTTTAATGTTGGAGCAATAGTGGGTGGGAAGAACCGAGATCTGGTTCTGGAAATAGAAGAAAAGATGGAAGAATCCCAACCACTTGAGCAACCATTAAAGGCCTTGTACCTTACATGATCACCACCAGAAAAAAATTTAAAAAAAAAATCAATACTTTAGCATATAACAACTCAGCCAAAATCCAAGGTGACTCATTGAAAAAAAAAAAAAAAAAAAAAAGGGAACACCACCAAAATTAGTACATTTAAGAACAGAAGTTGAGACAAGAGAGAGAGAGAGTGAGAAACAGAAAAAGACCAACCTGATTTTTGTGAGACAAAAGCAAACCCACCTAGGATGAAGACACACCCAGAGAGAGAGAGAGAGAGAGAAAGAACTAGAACTAGTCAAAGAAAGCGTTTAACTTTAACATCTTGCATAAAGAAGGAGCAAGTTGCATAGATGACATGGGAGAGAGAAAGAGCGAGAAGAAGAAGAGGGTTTGTGGGATGTTGAGTTTTTTTCTTTTGGTGGTGGAGAGAGAAGAAAGGGTTGATCTGAAAAATGGTAGATTTGAATATGGTTTTTAGAGATGGAGAGGGAGCATGTTGATGGATCCCTCCATGAATGAATGGACACTGTGGTCAGAAACTGCAAGCAAGCAAGTATTGCTGCTTTCCTCGACTCAAGAGAAAAAACGATGCCACATGTTATGTTAATGTTTAATGTTAATGTTAGTGCTAACTCACACGACTGTAGGTACAACAGTCCAGTCACCACCGAACCCAACATGACCAGTTCGTATTAAGGTTTGCGTTCACGGTAAATTATGTGACCAAAAATATAATACTACTCTAATTTTAGCACCAATATGTATATTATATATACGTATATTGTGTAAGGGATAACCAACAACGGTTGAATAAACGAGTTGAGCTTTTAAGTTGAGGATTAAGGTTTAAATTATGAAAAAAAAATTTTGAAAGAATTTCTAAATTGCGACATATATAGATACCTAGGAGGCCAAAAAATCATATACATTGTTTAAAGGATTAAAGAAGTGAAGATTTTATTAGAAATTGACCTTTTTTCCTCATCTTATAGCGGAGGACTTGCATACATAACACCTAATCTTTTTGAGAGTTCTTCTTTCTACCTTTTAGTTTAAATTAAAATTTAACATTTATTAAATATTGATTAATTTAATTCAAAAAAGTGAGTTTGTGCAAATAAGTTTTATCTAATATTGATTTTCTCTATTAATAAGAATTGATCTTTAAATCTTGTCTTAAAAAATACCAAATTATATAAATTAACCAAATATTATTACATTTGTAGATAGTCTTTTTTTTTTAATTTCCTCCTTTTGCCCCGGACAAAAAGGTGCATAGTCCATGGATTGCATCACACAAAGTGAAAATGGGAGATTTTCCTTGCTAAATTTCGAGGCTAGATTTTTGGAGATTGAGAGGAGAGAGAATGAAAAAGAGAAGAATGTGGGAAGTGAAAGAAAAATTAGAGAATCACGAAAAGTAGGGACAGAATCACCGCAAACACAGATGGAAAGAAAACAAAAAGAGAGAGGAGTGAGGGTAAAAGTAAAATGCCGCAACAAATATCATCATCATCATTTTTTTTTTTTTTATTCAAACGATAGACTTAACCACAGCCTTGGATACGACTGACCCGGATATCGAGGCCAAGCAAAGTTAAATTAATGGAAAAAAATTAGCACCTTTTAATTTCTGAACTACACATTGTATCTGTTGTTGTTTTTTTTTTATATATATAAGTGATAATAAAATTTAAATTTAAATTTAAAATTTTATATAAATTATTTAAATTTTTTATTATAAGACCATTTTTAGTGATTTATAAGTCATATATATTTCAATTTTTAAATATATATTTTAGTCAAAATAAACATTATATATCTCTTCGACTATGGATTATATATAAATTAATTACTAAATTTTTTTAAATATATAATTTAATATTTTAAATTTTTTTAAATGTGTTCGTTAATATTTGATGAAGAAATTAATAGAATGGTTGATTTATATATCCAAAAAATTTATGAAATTAATTTATATTTTTTTAAAATATATAAACTAAAGTATACATAAGTTATGGCTTATGAGATAAAGTATTTTTTTTCTCTTAAATTAATTAACTTTTACGGAAGCAATATAAAATGGAAAATATTATATTAATATTAAATTTCATGAAAAGAAAATCATTATACATTTTTTTTACCCAATATTAGATTGTGAGAAATTAATTCTGTAAAAATTTATTTACATGTGTATGATTTGGATCTATAGTGTTATCAACGGATCATACCACACTGTAAGAATCCAACCAGTCCTCTATGGTGCTTTTTTATTTATTACACGGACGTTATTTATTTGAAAATTCACACAAATTCAAAAAAAAAGAATAAAAAGAAAATTCACACAAACTCGTTTTGTATGCATTTGGAAAAGAAAATTCAACAGTAAACTCCAAAATATTGTTTGTTAATTGAATACTTATCTTGTGAATACTTTTTTTTTTTGGGTTTTTTTGGCGTTTTTGTTTTTTTGTTTGGGGGGTTGTCGCCTTATTCAATCTTACATGTTTAAGAAAGAGGAGAAGCATGGTCATTCGACATATTTTGATTAAAGATTTATTTAATAGAACAATTGGCTAACAAAAGAGGCGGAGTTAGGCCATTTTATTGGGAAGGATCAATATTTAATAGGTAGTTTTATATAAAAAAATATTATATTTTTTATAATTTTTGTTCTTATAAAAAATTTTAAATAAAATCACCATATATTAAAAAAATAAATATTTTACAATCAAAACTTAAAAAAAAAAATATATATATATATATATATTATATAATATATTGTATATTATAGTATTTAAACATTTAGTTAAGTAAAATATTTATAAAATCTAACTAAAAAAAATTAAAGGGGCCAAATAAAATTAAAAATAAGCAAACTTACAGAGAAACTACAAACTTTAGGGGCCACCACCACCCTTCAATAACACCAGCCTCCGCCCCTCGCTAGCAAGGTAAATATATGCATGAAAGTAAAGTAAATATTTTTGGAGTTGTTATAAGGATTATTTCCCAACAACTGTTTTCAGTATAATTTAGTATGTTTGATAAATATAGATAATATTATTTATAATCTTTAATTTATTTTATTTATACCAGAAATATTTTAAAAAAAATACTTTTAAACATTTTTATTATGAGTAAAATTGGTTATTTTGGTGTTATGTTATTTTTAATAAATTTATTCTAAATATTAAATATTATAAATAAAAAATAAATAAAAAATAATTTTTTATACAATTAAAAAAATATACTATTTTAAAATCATTTTTTAATACATTTAAACATAAAATAAATTTTAACATAATTAATTATAAAAATCAATATGTTTATAATTAATTAAAAACAAGTTTAATTTGAAAGCTAATCCAATTACACCTTAACTTTGTTAATCAGGTGAATGAACTCTACAGTCCAATAATTAATTAAAAACAAGTTTAATTTGAAAGCTAATCCAATTACACCTTAACTTTGTTAATCAGGTGAATGAACTCTACAGTCCAAAGTGTCATATTTGTACGGGTACCCCTTTGCCTTCCCGGATTCATGGCTGTTTGTATTGTTTGGCTGGTTATAAAATTTGGTTTATTTTATGTAGCTCGCTATTTAATTTATTGTTTTCGTTATTTGTAACGATTCTTTATTTGGATGGTTCATGTATCTCTATTTTGTACATATTTGTTTTTGAGTTTTTTGAAATAACTAATAAAGCATATAGAATTTTTGGAGTTTTGCATGGATATTGGTAGTAGAGAAAGAATTCTATAATGTGAAAATTTTATATCACTAAATTATAAGTGATTTTATCTCCATTGATCAGATACTATTATAGTATTATGCGTATCCTTCTTGGTCTATTTTTTTTTTTAATTAATGATAAAAATTTTCCTATGAACAAATAATGTAAAATTTTTTATATGAGATACTCTATTCCTCTGCTTGGTAAAACCAGCTAACGCCAGAGAATCACACGTCCAACTTCCTATGCCATTCCTAATTATGTTATATTAACATATATCAACATAGTTGGCTCGATATTTATCAATTCCATCGTCAAAATGTATTTTTAGTTATTTTTAAATGGTCATCCATCCCATTCCACGACTTTCGCTAGTGTACCACAATCATCAATTTCTCTTCCTAATTATACCTCCTACGGCTGCATATCTCCCTGAATTTCCTGAGAACTAGCAGTAAATGTTCGACTCCCGGAAACCAATGGGAGGGAAATAGACCCATTTGACAAGATGTGTGGACTCGTAAGCGGTGTTATTAGGAAGTTAGAATGAGATTTCTAATTACAACCAAACAACGATGCATGTCAAATCAAATAAATACTTGGTGCATGCATGTCTAAGTTTTATACCGAACCCAAGTATGTGATGTCCACACAACATAATACTTCGTGTTATGTTATGGGTAATAATTTTATATAGATATTATGTCAATTAATATTTTATTTATTATTAGATGAGATAAAAATTTTATTTAAATTAAATTTATATTTTATTAAATAAAATATAAGTGAATATAATATTTTATACAAAATAAATATAAAAATTATTTCTCATGATGTTGTGTCCATATTAAACAGTTTCATCTCATATTATATTATATTATAATTTATTGTGCATCTCAGAAGTTAGCCAATACTTTTTTATACAAACGTTTCCGGCAGCAAGTCTTTACTTTCCTTAACCAATAATGTTTATTAAGGTGAACTAAATACTAAAAAAATAATTATCTGTAATATGATAATTATAATGTAACTAATATTGTGTGAAGTAAGTAATCAAAAGATAGTTTTAAAACAAAATTGAAAAAGATAGCACTAAATTACAATATGATGCATAATTTAGCAGCAAATCATGAGTATCCCTATATTCGCCATACTGCATTAGCAAAACAGTTACTTTTGAATTTCTCCTTATCCCGTGTTTCCGACTAAAAAAGCCATGCGAAATCTTCCCAGATGAAAATATCTACCAATTCCATGGGATGGGAATGGTAGTTTCGGTTGCCATTTTCGTGGTTCTAAACAATTTATATATCTATTGTCCCGTGAACAGGGTCATTTGTGAAGATGACTTGTTTTTTTGTCCCTGAGAGTCGTTAATATTACTCCATCTAACCCAATAATATGATCATGACATTCTTCTTTTCACGGTTAAAGTTATGGTTCGAATCATGAAATTGTTGAAATAAGAGAAATTTTATACTGTTCAATTGATCTAGCAAAGTCAAGGGCAGGTGTTATTGCAAGTTATCGCCACACTATACCAAAATAAACATAAGGAAAATTAAGGTTTGGGACTAAAAAGTATTTCATTATAACAACTAATTAAAAAGTTCAAAGTGATTATTTAATAAATAAAATAGAGTAATTATGTGAAATAGTTATGTAAACTTTCTTGACAATTATATATGTATACACATATATTAAAAGCCTTAATTAATATTAAAGACATTGATTAGCAAAAGCAGTAGAAATATTTATCACAAAATTCAGAAATCTGACTTCCACGAGACTTTGCACTTCCATGAAATTGTCCTGACATAATGCCGCTGAGCCCTGTGGTTTAGCTCATGGGCTGCATCATCCATCAAATTTCAAATCCCACGGTTAATTTTATACTAGTAGTATATAATATGTTGGAACATAATATTTGCGGTGAACGGAAAGCCACGTACAGTTTCTGACCCTGTAATTGGTGCCTGCCAGCCATTGCCTGGTTACTTTCACATCAGGGTCAGGTATCACGATCCACAGAATCGGGTTCAGGGTAACCGTGATAGAGAAATTTACTGACCCTCAACGCCAGCAGCCCCTAAAATGACTTTTCCTTTTGCAGTTAGCCATCGCCCACCCACCCACGGGTCATTCCACTTTTCTTCCCCTTTTTTTCTCCCCCCTATGTCTATGTAGCAGAGATGCATTGTTCTAAAATTCAGTGCTCTGTTCACTCTTAAGACAATCATAGACACACGATGGCTATTTATCTTTTTCTTTTAACCGGCTGGCTGATTTTTCTTTTGGACTATTTTGGAAGTTGGAACCTTAAATTACTGTATTTTACAGCCAGACTCATTCCGGTACAAGGTAGCTCAGAGGACAAGGCCAGTAATACAGTAATGTTATCCGAGCGATTTTTAAATCTTTACAGATAACTTCATTTCAATTTTAATTATCTCTATTGTTATGTTTTAGTTCAATTTTAGTAATTCATTATAAAATTATTAATAACATAAAATAATTTTCTAATGAATTAAGTAATAGTGTGACACTGCATATAAAAAATTAAATCATATTATATTTAGTAACATCAAGTAAAGAAAAGGACAGTGACCAGAATAGAGGCAGACCCTCTAAAGACGTGCTGCCCAAGTCCCAGCTCTGTGCTGTAATCTCTGATATTTCGAGTCAACTTATTTTCAATCGTCCGAAGACCGGTTAAATGAAACTTAGGCACACTATGCATGGATCAGGGGCAAGAACTCTTTTTGGTCAATAAGAACTTTGAATATTAAAACAGCGAGATTCTAAACGGCACGAGTCTTCAGCCCAAACTTTGGTACAAAGTCCAAACAAAAAGTGGATTAGACAAATGCGTAGGAAAGCACATGCACAGGCCCCCACACATCCAGGACTCGCCCTGGAACTTAAAATGCAATGTATTATTATTGACCGAAAAGTAAAAATGCAGTGTATTATTATAGCAGGCTTGAAGGCAGCGTTATTTTGCGCAGCCAATAATTAATTCCCATGTGAAACGCCGGCATACAAGCTGGAGCAATACAAACACAGTTGTATTAGACGGGCAAGTCATTCTTGCCTACAGGCTATACATTAAACAATAATTGTGCTTTGTTCACAAGGAAAATTGCATCTTTCCAACATGGGACAAGAGAAAAGAATAATAATAATAATAATAATATACATTCCTAGCCGTTTTGATGAAGCAATTAAATATTGAAGACAGCCTAACAGTAGTGCAACGATAAATGTAATGAAATATGGAGCAGAGAGAGTAGAGCAGGAGCTAATTACAATGAGAAAGATTTAATTCTACTTTCCCCCCTCACCACCAAAGTGACAAAAATTAGAAGGTATATATAAAGACATGTAGATCGGACAAACACAGGCAAGACTCTCTCCAGGGGCCAGAACCAGTTCAAACATAGCAAGGAGACAGATCCAACTCCAGCCAATAACCATTCCAAAGTCTCAGGTGCTTTCTGCTGGAACCTGATTCACAACACCAAAGTTGTTCACACGTTTGGGCCGCCACTCAGTCCTACCCCTCACAATTTCAGCACCATCTTCAAGTCGAAGCAAATGCTTGCACTCGACATGCCCACTGTGAGCTAGATCGCCAACATCAGCACCAGATACGGCAGTAAGGGACTGCAGCACACTGTCCCTACCACACTCCCGCCTATACTCCAAAGTCATGGCAGACAGCTCATGACTCTCCAGGATTGGTTGCGGAGCACTCTGCAATAACCAAAGTACAATGGTTACGTTAATAAACTTCACAACCCATTGCATAACAAGATAAACAACAAAAGATATCAAGTATTTGTCTCCAAGAATAAATCAACAAGCAATAATTAATAAAAGGAAAAATATAAGTGATGTACAAAAGATCACACAACACACATTACTGTTCAATTTTTTGTGTTTCTCCCAAGCACTGATTACTACTCAATCATCACAATTTCAATTTTCAAGCCACTACACTGTCCCTCACTGGCTCACAAATCACTACCAACAAAATATCAAATGCCCATAAATATTACAGCTAGTTGAATGCTTTGTCTTAAAATGACTTCAACTTCCATAAAAATCATCTTCATAAACCTGCAAAAGTAATGATATTCACACAACCAACTTCCCTGCAAAAGTACCCACCCTTCCCCACAGAAAGTTGATTAGACACTCCACAGACGCAACAGACTGGAGTGGGGTTCTTTTGTGAGGAAATTGGGTGTCTTCAATATCACTACACAACCTGCAAAAGGCTTGATTCTAGTCCGACAAGGATCCCCACCAAAAAGTTCCACCTAGAAGTTGATTTGGTTTTCTACATTTATGACTAATAGGACTCATGGTAAGCTCCTGCTACAAGAGATGTTGTGTCCAATGAAGAGAGAGAGAGAGAAAGGGGGGGGGGGGATGAGAACTGACAAGAATAGGATACCTCCAGAATCCAGCCAATGTACTTCACATTGTTAACATGCTGATTGACATCTAGATCACTCCATCTAGGCTGAAACACATACCGTATGTTAACTATTTAGAAAACAGCATGTGAGAAAACTTAAGCAAATAAATCAATGATAGAAACTACAAAAAATAGTTGACATACACTTAAACCAGTGCGAATATAATCCGCTGTATCATCATCAAGTTTAGGTAGTTTCCTGTTATCCTCTTCCAGAATTGGAGCAGAATTCACAAAATAAGATCCTATCTCCTCTCTGACTTCTTCTGGAATTTTAGACAGCCTCCTTGTCAGTTTATTCATCATGACCCAGACACTGTAAATCATCAAAACCGACAGATAAGAAAATGGTTACACATCACTACTTACTAGCTCCAAGGTGATGCATGCGTAGAAGATGAAGTCCTACACTTAATAAACTAAGATACAAATTTCTGCTGGTACAACTACATATTTTTTACATGCAAAATATGATATACTTAAATCTGTAGTTCATTGCCTTTGACAAGATTGCCAAACACAAAATGAATACTTCAAATTTTAGTTGTGACAAATTTGTGTATTAAGAGAAAACAACTGTACCCATAACTTCGTTTAAGATTGCAAGACTCAAAATTGTGCCCAATCACCAGTCATGCACATTCAGAGGAACATTTTAAAACATGTCCTGGTGTTGGCAGCAGGAGTAAGGGGCAGGATAATTCCTGAAAATGATTTCTACCTGGAGGCTCTTGTCAATATTTCACCAGTTTTGCAGTCACGCAAAAGCCAATCACGACGCATACCATTCTTCCCAGATGCAGAAACCCAAGTATCTACTTGAACAACATCACCCCTGAAGGAAATATAGAGCTTCACTCAATCTCAGATTATCAAATTCAGAACATTCATAATAGTCCTAAATCCTAATAAATTATTTGCTTAACTTCAATCCATACCAACAAGCCAAAACGACTAAAAACTTCAAACATCTATTCCTCAAACAGAACAAAGGCTATACAACTAGCAAGCAAAACATATGCAAAGTACACAGTATCCTGCAACTTGTTTCAAAAGTCAGCATCTGTATTCAACGTTTTACCATGATTAAACAAGGTTAAGTCATCAAATCTAATCTTTAATCAATACTATATTTCGTTCTCATCCAGAATAACTCAGATACCATGCAAATCACACATATTCAGGGTGAGTCTGGGTGTCTTACCATGTAGGATAACGATCAACCACAACCTGCATCCGAGTAACTACCCATATCAGGTTCTTCTTGCACATTTCTGGTGTAGAACCAAAACCATCACCAAGAAGTCCAGCAGTCTTGACATGATTAAGTGCAGTTTCCTGTTGTTAAAGAAATAATTTAGGTAATCTTGTGTGAAAAATATTGAGGAGTTGCTATTACCTGTATATGAATTTCAAATATGCACACTGAGTCAATATGCATGCCTATCTATGTATTATCATGTTTGTCTCTTAAGAAGTCACTTGCATGAATATGAACATACCTGCAGATGGTTCATTACTGTCTCTATAGAAGCTGTTCGATCGGCACCTATTTCATATGATCTAATAGAAAAGTTTTGACGGAACACTAGACCATCTTGAACAATTCTTCCTATGCCGAAGGGGTCAATAAGCATGTCAGGTCGCCTTGGTTTCCAATCAAGCATCATCCATTGCTTCTCTGCTGCCAAGAAAATTGTAGTGATAGCAGCAAGAAGCATGCTCCAATCAGGTAACTGGTTGATAAAAGTCCTTGGAGGAGGGGAAGGCAAATCATCATCATGCTTCAAGGTTTCTACAGATGTGGAAACTGTGGTTCCATTAATCTTGGGTGGGGCTTGGGCATTAGCCTTAACTTGCAAGCCACCAGAAGGTGAATGTTTCGATTTGAGCCCTCCAAGTTTAGCAGGCCCACCACCACGCTTGTTGCCTTCTGCACCCGCATCTGGTGAGGGTGAAGTGACAGGGAAAAAGGAAGAAGTAGCAGCAGTTGCCACCATAATGAATTCTGCAGCTTCATGCAAAGTTTAAGCAAGTTAAAAACAAAAAAAAGGGGGCAAAGGGGCACTCACTAAGTGGAAAAAATATAACAAAATTGAGAATCCTATACAAAATGCATCAACAGAAAACAGAGTGAGACTTCCATCCTCATGGAGGAAGAAGTATATTGGCCATTAAAGTTCTGTATTTTGTACATGCAGTGGGTCTCATCTAACCATCCAAAGGTGAGAATGCATAGTGGAAGAATTTTTCCAGAAAACTTCACTAGATTTATGTCACAAAAACAAGAGAGCGACGGCAAATACTTTCTGGTAAAGGCCCCCCAAAAAAGAAGTGAGTAAAATAAAAGCAAACTTGTTTCTAAAACTAGTAAAAGGGAGAACGCAAAAAACGCTTCACAGTCACTTAAAACATTATACTTAAGCTAGAAAGTCCAATTTAAGAACAGATCCACAGAATTCTCTTCTTTTATCTTCCTCTAATTTCTACAATTTATCTTATTTGCAACTCCTGGTTAAGAACTTCAACCTGCATCTTTAACCAGCGGCGATTCAAAAGCTCATAGGCATTTAACTTTCATTCCTCTCAAGTTTTTACCCGAGAGAATCGAAGTAGAGGAGTTTTTTCTTTTTCTTTTGAGAGAAAAAGAAAAAAGAAAGAAGAAGAAGCCAAATTCAAATAACCAACTGCATGAAACATATCTACAGAAATTCATCTATAAAACTTTATCCGAAAATGGCAAGTTTATGCCATCAACCGAGATTCCACAGAGAAAAATCTAGAATACAAGAACATCACGGAATTCTTTACACAATAAACTAATCAATAAACAAAAAGCACACAAACCATAACAAATCGAATTCGTTGGAAAATTCGACGCAGATCTGACTTTGAAATCTAGAAAAACATCGCAAGCCACGAAGATGTAGAAACGATGCCAACGCCTAAAGCACCAAAACAAAAAATCACAGACATTGCAATCTACAGCGAAAATCACAACCCTAATCCATCGAAACTCACAACAATCGCAATGCATCCAGCCGTCATTAATTTTTATTTTTGTTTTTCAAAAACAGGAAAAAAAAAGAATATAAAACCGCAAAATAATGAGAACCTTCACTTCAATGCCGAGAAATGCAGAAACCGCGAGTTTTTTTTGTGTGTTATTTCAGGAGCTCGATCTTTCAAAGTTCATGAAAAACAAAGGAGAAAAACAAAAGAGAAAAGATTCCAAAAAAAAAAATAAATAAAGGTTCCGGAAGGGAGAAGGTGCACTTTCTAGGGAATCGAAACAAAACGTGAGACGCGTAGATCAGAAGGCAAAAACAAAGGAATAAAATGAGGAGATTTTCGTACCAGAGTGTAGCAGTCAGAGAAGAGACGAGAAGATGCAGAGAAGAGAAGAATAGTAGAGAAGAGAAGAAAGAGTAGCACAAAGCCGCTCAACAAACGAGAACAAAAGCGAAGCTGGAAGGAGAAACAAGGGCTATTACGTCATTTTGTTTGCACGCATCGAAGCTCCTTTTTCGTGTTTTCCTTTTCTGAGTTGTCTTCCCAAGTTTTGAAGTCAAAGTGTTTTTTCTCGAAAGGGACAGAAATAAAATAAAATGCACTAATATTATATACGCACTATATTGTTTCGTGGAGTGCTTGCTTACAAGGGAGAAATGGAACGAACAGGAGAAAAAGAAGAGAATGGATTATGTGATTTGATCGGTGGCAGGGAAATTGTTTGGTGTGTACAGCTTATATATAGTGTCCACCTGCCCCTCCCGCCTCCCCTTCAAAGTTTCAAGCACTCCTCTTCCCTTATTTACCATATTGCCCCCTCTTTACATGCTTATTCTCTCTACTAGTATTTTTATATCACTTTTTTAATCAATAATTCCCCCAAAATCTATGTCTAGATTACCTGTTGTTTAGGACGGGCACGTCGTTAAAATTTTAACCAAGCTGGCGTTTGATACGAGTACTTCACTATATTACTATAATATTTGATTAAATTATTTAAATTTATAATATTATTTTATTATTAAAATTATAAATTGTTAATTAAATTAAGCAATATTTCCAAATTCTATCTACATCATTATTAAAAAAAATTTATTCCACCTGTACAATCATGTCATGGAACTCATATAAGTGAATGTACATTGTAACCTTTTTTTTTTTTTAATGTTATAAGTATGTACTTTGCAGTAGGATTGGATAATAAGTAATTAATAAAATAAAGAAATGAGGAAAGTCGGACAAATTCTCTTAGTCAAGAATTTAAATATAGTCTTCAAATAATATTAATGTCTCGTTTTAATTTTTATAATATAACTTTTAGATAAGATTAATAAAATTTTATTTTGATCCTTTATTAATCGTCAAATGAGAAAGAATGTGATTAATTATCTAAAAAAGAATATAATTTAATGACATTTTTTCATTTTTTTATTAATTTCGGTTTGTTGCGTTAATAAGAAAACAGCTAAATACAGAATTAATGTGGATGAGAATAGTCTTTTTTTTTTTTTTTTTTCCTTTTGGTGAAATGTGGATGAGAATTCTAAATTTTAAAAAGTGAAAATATATTTGTTGTATGTAACAAAGGACGTTGCTGTCAAGAATGACTATGGCTGTAAGATTTTATAAATTCTATTTGTGGGATCAATATCCATTTCCTCTTACAAAAGAAAACAAGAAAACTAGAGCAAACAAAATCAAAATTTTCTTCAAATTATTTTACCTTGTTAAGGAAATCACGATATACGTCATTAGCAGAGGTCGGTGAACTAGATGTCGCCAGCCCTTGATGGGATTGTGGATCTTGTTCTAGTTTACGAGTTCAATTTTTCTTTTTAAACTATCTGAAAAATATATATTAGAGTGGTGGTGCAGCGGTTGCACCTTAGAGTGACGTGGTTTAATTATACTCAGCAGGTTTCTTGCGAGTCTTGTTGATTATGTTATTTTTTACTTTTAAAATGTTTTTAATTAAAAAATTAAAAAATCAGAGATAATTGAATAATCTTTTACAAAAGATAAATAAAAAAATTTGATGCATTTATAATATAATTTTTTTATATAATTAATTAATCATATTCTTTTATTTGCATGATCATTCAAATAATGGATGTAAAATTTGGCATATTTATTAGCATAATAGAATATAATTGGATGATAATATCAATACATCACAATTAAATTTATTAAAAATTCATAAGTTATAAAAAAAAATACTTGAAAATGTATATTATTAAACTTAAACATGAGCATGTGTGGATGAAGGGCGAAGATAGAACGCGGAGAAAAAAGAATAGTTAAGCTCCTTGCTGTGTTCTCGCTATTCTACATTTCTGTCTATAGTCTATAAAGTGAAAATTGTACATTAGTAAAAATAATAATTAGTGGGTGAAGGGCGACGACGCAACAATGGAATTTTTTTTTTTTTTTTTACATTTTAATTTAGACAAACAGTTTGAATACGATTCTGTACCCCAAATATATATATATATATATATATATATATATATATATATATACATATACGATTTGCCGGTCATCTTTACATTTTCATCATTTAATTAAGTAAGACCCTTCAAATGATTATATAAGTGAGCCAAAACTAAAAAATGTTAGCTTCTGGCACAGGTGGAGCTTGGCTAAGACAATGGGGACCATTTTTTTTGGAAAAAATTATATATATATATATACTAATGCTGATATATAAGGAGAAATTGTCTAGGAAATAGGCTTAATTGTTAACATATTAAAGTCCATTAGCTTTTTTTCTAAATTAAAGAAAAATAAATCATGTATTATTATGCAACTTGAGTATCGCACACAAAGAAACAAAGGGCTCGGGGAAGATATAGCTAAGCTATGTGACAACACAACAAAAAGACAACACATGTACTAAGTTCAATACCTATGCTTTTTTTATATTCTTCTCTTTTTCTACACATTTTGGAAGTATTTTTTGGTAGAAAAATTCCATTTCTATTATATTTTTAATATTTGTTGTGTGTTTTATCTAATCATATTCCAATAACATGGAGTCATGGACACATTGGCATAAAAAAGTGTGAGGTCGTGAGGGAGTTTCTTAATGTTAATGTTAATTATGATATTTTTATTTCTCACAAGAAAAAAAAGTTGTGATTTTTTTCTTTAAATTATTTTATTATATGCTTTGCTTTATTTTTCATCGTTGTGATGTCTCTTATCATTTTTTCCCTTACCTTTTTGTAGTTTCTAATATGTAATTCTAATGATAAAAAATCAAAGAATTGATGCAAATTTTAAGAGAACGATTAATGTACAAGAGGGGAAAATATAACTTCAAAACTATCACTACTCGTTGATTATTCTATTACTCCAATCATGTATTGATAAACAAAGTAAGAAATAACCTTCCAAGATTCAAAGCATTGTATCTAATGAATTTTATCTTAATTCTTTGAACGAAATCTTAAAAAATGGCCCCCTTCCCCTCAAAAATTTTGTTCAAGTTCCGCTATTGGCTTATAGCCTTTTGATTTAGGTAGTTAAACCACTTGATAGGGGTCAATCTAACCAAAATAATATTAGTATGTATATTGCCAACGAACTATAATCCAAATGACATCTTCTTTGATCTTTGTGCCAAAGAATTGTTGGTGTTGGGTTAGGGATTGGATCTCCACATGCCTATCATTTTCCCTTATCCTTCTAACTCCATTAGGAGCTCATTACAACCAAAAAAAAAAAGCATGTAATTAGCAATAACTTAATTAAGGAGTTAAAGAGGCCAGCCCTAATCCTTTTTTTTTTCTCTTTTTGGTCTTCATTTGTATAAGTGTTGTTGAGAGGACTATTATCTTTCCCTTTTGGTAGCATCCCCACCATTATATTTTTCTTTTCATTGTTTAGGGTTTTATATATTTTGTTTTATTTTTTTTGTTGTCTCCTTTGTTAGTGTTTTTATTTGTCTCTTTTGTGGGTGTTTTTATTTGTCCCACTTTATGAGTGTTTGTTATCCCTTTGTGGGTGCTTTTGTTGCTTCTTTGTAGGTGTTTTGATTTTTCCTTGTTTGTATTTCTAGCTTGATGGTCTTACAAATAATAGACATGATTAGATCTATTTTGAATGAAGATGTAACATATTCTTTAAATTGTAACACTTTTTGTGTTAGTCTTTTATGTGAAAGATGTTTAGATATTGATAGTTTTTGGGGCAAGGAGCAAAACCACAAATCATTGATTAGTTCAAAATATCTTTTTTCAACTTGTAAGTGTTGTTTGGTTTATTTTTTTTTAGATACATGAGCTAAGAAGAAAAAACTAAAAAAGCAAAGGAAAAGAAAAATATCTCATATGAAGGCAAGAAGAACAAGCTCCAAACACAGAGTAGGACTATCCCACCCAAAATCAACTGCAGAAAAATCGCTAGGCTTTTTTATTAATGAAATTTTATTTCTCATTAAAAAAATAAACTAAAAAGTATCTTCCTTATGAAAGTAAGGGCTTTTTGACCTTTTTATTGTACTGTTACAAACTTTTTACCAATTTATAGCGATTTTGAAACATATTTTTTGTCTACAATTGTTTTGGTCACATGGATGGCAGCTAAAACTTTTTAATGGTTTTTTGAACAAGGGTGGCCAAGGTTGATCTAGCACCACTAATAAAATATTCCGGTCAAACAAGTTTGGCCACGTGGTTGAGCCTTAAGGATGGTGGCCCTACAACTAGTGCCAATAATAAGAGGGTGATGCAACTTCAAGTAGTGCCACTTTTTTGACTGAATGACGAAAAATGGTGGTGCCCCTGCAACTAGCACCATCTTTTAGTATATAAGAGATGCCATTAATATTGCAAAAATTTAGTTTTATTTTTAAAATTTAGTGTATAAGAGAGGTAATATTGTAAAATTTTATTAATGACTTAGTTTAAAAAATTTGTTTCCCTTAATTTTATAAAATTCAATTTTATTTAATTTTATTATAAAATTCAATATATACGAGAAGACATTAATTTTAAATTTCATTTGAAAAATTATTCTTAATGAATATGACCACATTCTTTTGAAAAACTATTTTATACTTTTTAATTTTGGATTTTAATTTAGTAACATCGTTAAATTTTGAATTTTACATATGGTATTGAGTTTTTCTTCCTCTTCAAAATGATGCGTGATTAATGAGGCATGATGAAGAGGAAGAGGAAGAAGAACTCGATGCCATTTGTAGAATCCAAAATGTAAAGGTGTTAATAAATTAAAATTCAAAATTACAAAATATAAAATGATTTTTCAAAAAATTGTGGTCATATTCATTAAGAATAATTTTTCAAATTAAATTTAAAATTAATGTCTTCTCTTATATATTGAATTTTATAATAAAATTAAATAAAATTGAATTTTATAAAATTAAGAGGAGCAAATTTTTTTAAACTAAGTCATTAATAAAATTTTACAATATTGCCTCTCTTATACATTGAATTTTAAAAATAAAACTAAATTTTATCAAATTAACAAAAATATTTTAAAAAAAACTAATTCATAAATAAATTTTTACAATATTTATGGCATCTTGTATATACTGAAAAATGGCACAGGTTATAGAGGCGCCTCATTTTGTGTCAAATCAATCAAAAAGGTCGCACTACTTGGACTAGCATCATCCTTGAAGGTTTGCCACGTGGCCAAGCTTGTTTTACCAGAACGTTTTACTGGTGATGCTAGATCAACCTGTACCACCCTTGTTCAGAAAACCATTAAAAAATTTTAGCCAAGATCCATGTGGCCAAAACAACTATAGACAAGAAATATGTTTCAAAACCCTTATAGATTGGTAAAAAGTTTGTAAAACTGCAATAGAATGGTCAAAAAGCCAAAAGTAAGACTACATATATTTGCTTTTTTTTTTTTGGTCTTCATCTACTTGATCATTAGGAAAAAGGAGTTGGATTTTTCATTTGGAAACCAATCATTAAAACAATTAAGCAGATGTTTATTTTATAGGTTAGTTTTGTGATGCACCTAATAAATATGGTGTGTGATACACTACATGAAAAAAAAAATGGTGTATCATGAATTTTAAGTATTGGATGGTAGGGAATAAATTTGATAATTGATGGTGACTTTTTTCCCTCTCTTCGATACCCCAACTTCACCCCATCTTTAGCGCCGCCATTTTTGGCTAAGGCAGCCATGAAAACATTGCCCTCGACTCCATCCACGTTCCCATTCACTACAACTACCTCAGTCTATGCCCTTCCACGATTTCTGACGATTGTAGTAGTCCCTTGCAGTGCATGTCTCAGCCACAGTAATGCCTTTATCGATGGTAGCGGTGACAGCAGTGAGGGAGTGTGTTTGTAAAGTCGATGGTTGAGCTAGATATGGTGACATGGACCTATCTTCAACTTGTAGTTTGTAATAGCAAAATCTCACTTCTATCCCATGTTCTATTCACATTGCACTTCTTCCATAATGTGTACCTAAAAACCAACCAACCAAAACCATTGTTCACTTCTTTGATTCCAAGTAACCTTAGCCTTTTTAACAGCTAATACATTTCAGATAAGGAAAAAAAAAATGTCTACTTCAGTTTTTATTCACAACTTTTGTTCCCCTACCTCTTGCTCTCCAAATTGCTCTCAAAATAAAAAATTTACTAATTCCCATCATCAATTTCAAGCTCTCAATTCTTTTTTGAAGTTAAAGATGCAAGCTTTTCTCTCAAACACTCACTTCAAGATTTCTAAAACCTATAAAACTCTCCCTAGCTTTGTTGTTTTTACAGCACAACTAAATTTCTTTAAAGGTTAGCCCCCAATTTTTGGGTTGCTTTGAATGGTGAGTTGATGATGCATTGTGATTGTTCTAGCTTGAGACTCTAATTAGGATGAGAAGGGGTGGTGGCTAGAGATGGAGATGATGATGGGAGAGAGTGGATGTGTGGCATTTAACCACATTTTTTTAAATGTGACTAAATGACTTTTTAGTCTACTCTTTCCTTACACCCTGGTTGAAATTAAATGTTGTGTAATTTACCACAAAACTAGCCTATTGTATATAGTACTATTTAGTTTAAGGCGCATTTTGTCATGCTTTGGGTTAAAAATGGTGCATGATGCATTGAGTTCACTATAGAACTTCTCTCTTGGAGGCCCACCAGCGGAGCAACAGCTACTCTCTCTCCCCTCTCATGAAGCCTTGGTCCTTAGCGACACTTTGATGATGGTGGCATTACCTCAACAACGCTCTGATGACGGAGGTGACATCAGACTCAGCGGTGGCTGGGCCACAAGTGTCTTTCGATGAAGCACTCTCTAATAGTTCAAGCTCTGAGGAGGACAAGCGAGTCAACTAGTAGATCAATGAAGAAGAGCACAAGAAGTAGCTTGAGGTGGTGGTGCGTTTCATTTAGGGGTGTGCACGGGTATGGGTTAACTCGTGAACCTGAGCAATCTGACTCGACCTATGGCTAAAAATTCGGTTTAGGTCGGGTAAAACCCGATTAACCTACCTAGAGTTTGATTCAGGTAACTAGTTTAAAAATTAAACCTGTTACCCGATTCGATGACCCGAACCCCCACTTATCTCTTTTCTTTTTTTTTTTCTTCTTTTTAAATCCACTGTCCCAATCCCTAATTCATTTTCCTTTCCCCAATTCCCCTCATTCTAACCCCACCGTCGTTCCCTTCCCCTCTATCCTTCCCGCCCTTCTTTGCTTCGGTCTTCCCTCCTTCTTCCTCCGCCGCTTCCCGTGCCACCGCACACTGCTGAAGCCTGAAGGAAGCCAGCTGTTGTTCGCCACTTCGCGGAGAACAAAGGAAGCCACAACCCATGAGTGCACTATACGAAGGAAGACATGGTTCGTCGTCCATCACCGTTAACAGATAAAGCCACCTTTTGCGAGTTTGCACCTCCATCTTCAACCTTCTTCCCTTCGCCCGACGATGGTGTCGTCGGTCGCCACGAGAAGCCATGTCGCGCCGTTGATTTGGCTCTTCTGCCACCATGCACAAGGCACACAGAGACAAAGAAAGAAAGAGGATGCCACACTGTGAGATTTAGGGACATTGTCCATTGTCAACCGCAAAGGTAAGGTCTGGTAGTGGTGGTGGTGTTGCTGCTGCTGTTGGTTTTGTTTTTGTTTTTGTCGTTGTTGTTGTTGTCGTTGTTCTTGTTCTTGTTCGTGTTCTTGTTGTTATTGCTACTGCTGTTGGCTGCTGTTGTTGTTTGATTTTTCTTTGGATCAATTTGTTGGAAAGAAGTTTAAGATCTGTCGTCTGAGTTTGGTTATTTTTTGTTAATGATATTTGATTGAAATGAGATTGATTTATATTTCTAGATGATATTTGGTTGAAAATTGAAATGAGTTTTCCAGATTTGAGATCTAAGATGGGGTAAACATGGACTGTATTTTTTCTTCTTTAATAACCCGATCACTCGACCCGATCTAACTCAATTTAGATCGGGTTGGGTTAGTTCGGTTTGGCAACAAAATTTGCAAAAACTTGACGCAATCTAACCCGACCTCATTTGATTGAATCAGACATTTTTCACCCTTAAACCCGACCCATACAAGCCCCTAATTTCACTAGCTTTGACGATGACAAGGAAGTTGCAAATGTCAATCCACCAGGCTCCGATGAAGATCCCATCACTAATGAAGATGCCAATGAGGTTGAGTAGGTGAGAGTCGTTGTTGCTTACTTTGTCGCTCGTACTCTTTCATTCGATATCTTCTTGCCACCGGCGCAAATTTCCAGCGAGGTGGTGAGTGGTGATAGCAATAGGATTCATTCTTACTAAGTGGGGGGGCAAAGGTTGCCATAGATGTGGTGTGATTGATGTCGAGAAGCTGAAGACGAAGGAATGGCAGTGGGCATGGTTGATGTCTGATAGCTCCAGAGAGATGCTAAAGGTGGAGGAATGGGCATGGTGTAGTGGAGTTTCCTGAGAAGGTGAGTGCTAGGGAGAAGGATAGGAAGGAAAACTATCTATTATGTGTCTTTTTATGTTTGGTACAGTGATACACTTTGATACAGCTTGTGATCTTTACCATTAGATCACAAAGTATATAATGCACCAAACATAATAAGGTGCACAGCGGATAGCACCTTAGTTTGAATTTTGAATGCTTTGGACTTGAAAACCTTATCTTTGGTCAAGTAGGTGTTCGACCTATGGGTCCGCAAAATTCAAAACTACACAGAAACCTATTTTATTGGTATTGCACTCTAGATGTTTCCAATGAAATCATTGCGAGATGGGGTCGAAAGGTATGCAAAACGGCAATATGATTTCTTTTTCTTAACGATGTGCTGGAAAAATGGATAACAGTTGGAAAGCCCTGACAAAGCTAAGAGTATGAGTGACATTTTCCCACCATTTTTTTGTAACAGCACCTTAATCCTCACTCAACAAATAAGAGATTGTGTAAGTTGAGCATTTAAATAAATATCCCTCTCAAGTATATTTTATATATCTATATATAAATTTTAGAATTAAATCTAAAACTATATATTTAAGAGATTCAAACTCCTTTTACTCAAACCAAAACTTTGTTGATATCAGTAGTGATTTGATAATTCAATAGGCAAGAAATTTTATAGTTAATGAAATTTTATATTTTAAAGTCATTTTAATTATAGTTTGAACATTTTAAAAAATGTGTTCGAAATTTCAAAAAAAGTATTATATAACATAAAATTAAATTTTTAATATATTAAATTTCTATAAAAATGATTTTTATATAATATATTCTCATTTTAAATATAAAATTAATTTTAATATACTATTAATATAAAAGAATTTTACACCGTCATATAATCATATGCTACTATATGTTAGACTTTTAAAATAGTAAGTATAGTATTAAATATTTTTATTGATATGATAATATATATATATATATATATATATATAATTAAATATCTGTATAAATAATTTTATACAAATAATATATCAACATTAATTTCTTTAAATATTTCGTAAGTGTTTTAAGATATTTATGAATAAAATTTTTATAATTTTTATATATTTTTTAATTTTCTCACTCTCTCACATATTTTATTAGAAAACTACTTAGATACCTTAGTAATTAAGGAGCCCTCTGCTAAACCTAGAGGATTGGTATGGACCAGAAAAAATAAAAAATTAAAAGGTATTAATATTGATACCTTAGTAATTAAGGAGCCCTCCGCTAAACCTAGAGGATTGGTATGGACCAGAAAAAAATAAAAAATTAAAAGGTATTAATATGCAAACTCCATTGTGTATTTTCCCCTCTTTGGTCCCATTGATTAGACTTATTATTGTAAAACTTTCCTCTTCTGATATAATTAGTAGTTGCGCGCTTCCTGTTAAACTGGTACGAAGAACAAAGTCGTTGTTTCTTTGGTTGGATGACTCGAAAGTTCCTTTTGATCACTGTTTAACACACTAGACTTTTACGGCTCTCTTAATCTGCAATCTTTAAATTATTTATCTATTATTTTTTAATATTTAAATAGTTCGATAGATTATATACACATTAAAGGTCCTCAAGCAAAATTTTTTAAAAAGTAAACATGTGCATTTTGTATTTTTCTGCTTTATAATTTTATTTTTATTTTATTTGTTATTTAAATATGACTGTTTGATAATTAAAAAAAAAATTAGACATCAAACTTCTTTTCATATTTGGATATGCAGTATTTGAAAGAAATATCAAGTATGAGATATTTGGGCATGTGTATTAATTTATTTTTTTAATACAGAAACTAAGATAAATTCAACAATTATTGATATAATAATAATTAAATTTAATAACTGAATTATAACTAAAAAATAATTTCAAGGCAGAATTGATGAAATTAAATATTATGAAGTACAAGTGACCAAAAGAGGAAGACAACACAGACCATTAAATTCAGAGGCTTTTCCCTTCTGGTTCTGGTTTATGGTTCAGGATGGAAGCAGACATAGACAACACGTAGCACTTAAAGAGGCACCTAGTTAAATCCACAGGTACATTACAAAGGGCATGCGATTCCGTTGGCGCCCTTTACTTTATGAGCCTGCAGGCATTAATTTTTCTGTTCTGAAATACGCAGTATATAGAGTTGCTCACATCGATCCTACGTGTGTATTAGCATTTGAATATATAAATATATGTTTTAGTTGCTTTAGAATTAATAATAACTAAGAAAGATACTTAAAATTGCGTAGAAATATTTGTGAAACGGTATATGAAAAGTGAATAGTAAAAAGAAACTGCGTTTTATAAATTTTTTTTCTCTTTTTATTTTTTATAAATTCTTTTGACAAAATGCGACCCTAATTGATTTTTTTTATAACATTTTCGTTAAATAATAATTCATATCAAATAGCATCACTGTAATAATCGATAATAAACCGGTCACAAAATAATTAATGATAAAAAAAACAGAAATGTGAACTGTGAAGTGATATATATGACTCACTTGCATTGTGTAATGTGTACGTGCTTTCCCTGTTCCCACACCCTCAGTAGCTTTCGCCGTCAACCTTTCTTTCTTATTTTGTCTTATATTACCGTTTTATAACGTGGCTCACCGAATCACCGGGCAAGGCAATTTCGATTTGTCTGTCTTTCCCTGTTAAACTTGGGTTTCCACTTTCCAACTGTGCTCTAGACTTTCAATCGCCAAAATGCGCATTTAGTTGAAACCTAATGCTTAATCGGGGAATAAAATCGTGTTTTTATTAACAATAAATCAGAGAGAAAATTTTTTATTAACTAAAAATAATCTAATAATAAAATATTTGAGTAATATGTATGAGACCAAAAATTTTACATCTGCCGTTGATATTGAAAAAAAGAAAAAAGAGCTTTAAAGTTTATACTTATCTGATAAGACTAATCAATATTATGGTTGTTGATGTGGCGATGTTGTAGCCAAAGCTATATAAAGGATTAGTCGCAAATTAACCATTACTATTATTATTATTATTATTATATGCGTAATTTAATCTTATGCTTGAGGACATGGAATACTAAGTGGGAGCCACGTGTATAGAAAGTCAAAACTATGCTTTACAGCTTGTACACCATGAAAAATGGCAGCGAGTCGCACGATCATTTGGATGAGGTAGGTCCACGAGACGTCGCCAGATGGCAGCACCAAATGAGACATACCAGCATGCAAATTAAATAATTGATATATTAAATTATTTTTGTATTAAGATAAGTTTAATTTTAACTATTAAAAGGGAGGAAGGATTATCTCATTCTAGCGTTGGACGCTTTTAAGATGCGAGGACATTTTAGATAATAAAGTGTATAATTTCAATTTTTTGATAAAAAGGCCAATAACATAAAACTTTATAAGATATAAATATAGATTTTAATTTTATACACGATTAATGTAAAATTATTTTATTTATATATTTAATTATATATTATTATATTAATAAAAATATTTGATTTTCATATTTATTACATAAAAAATTTATATACAATAATATATAATTAAATAATAATATAAAACACTTTTATACTAATTATATATAAAAATTAATTTCATAAATATATACATAACAAATTATACACATATGATAATTTTCTTATCATAATTAATAGTCTTTTCTAAAGTAAAGTGTGGGATGCACTTTAGAGGAGTCAAATATTTTATTTTAAGATTAAGATATTATAGTCAAGGTTACTTTAATTTGAGGATAAAAATAGAAATAAAATATTTATGAATTATTTATTAATAAAATTGTATACAAATTTTATTAATGAATTTTCACTTACATTTTTAACCCTAAACTAAATTGACTCTTAATAAAACAAAATTCTCTAAAACGAGTTTGTTTTTAAATTAAAAAAGTTAAAAAATTATCCATACTTAAATCAATAAAATTTATTGTAATTATAACCCACTAAACAATTTAAAGATATATATCTCCTCACATTCTCTTTTTATAAAAAAACTTACTTATCCATAGTTAGTACAGCCACTAATGCATTCAATTCTAATTTACAGCTTATTGCATGACTGACATTATTATATTTAATTATTACATTTTTTTTAACTTTATATTATATTATATTATATTTAAGTATATTTAAATATATATTTTGATTTAATTATAGTTGAACTACTAAAATGTAAGTCCGAATTTTTTTTACTCGTTCAATGACTGGCTCGAGTTTTAAAATATTAATAATTTGTTAAGAGTTAGTAAAAAAAAAAAAGAGTTTTGTTTATATTAAATATTGTGAGATTACAACCAATCCCATAAAATCATCAGATTAATCCATATAATTGCATATATAAAAAATTTATGTAGTTTTTTTTCATAAAATTTACTTCATTACCATTCATTCATTTAAAACAACATTTTATTATGCGTATTAATTACTGTAGTATGGTTATGCATAAAACTCACATAAAATTTATTAAAAATTTTAGAATCAAACTGATGTTGTGTGTGTTTGAGAAAGCTATAAAATTAAAATTATTTCAATAATCACTTATTTATATAATTATTTTTTTATATAACCAATTATGTGATAATTAATTTATATTTGGATACTTTAGTTGAAAAGTGATTTTAAAATAATTTGATTTGCTTGGATTGTATAAAAAAATTACTTTTGTATGATAAAATTACTAAAAAAAGTATAAGATGATTATTTATATTATATAATATTTAATATTTAGGGTCAATTTGATAAAAATATAATATTATAAATACTATACAAATAGATTATAATCAATAATGATCAACATTTTGCCTTTGTTTATTTGCTCCAAAACAACTTAAATTCTTTCAATGAGATTACAATCTACTTCAAACAAATTACCTAAACAAGATTAAAATTTTCAAAACAACTTTTTCTAAACAAAATAGCTCTTTTCTCCCCTTGTTTCCCAAACAAGCTAGTTGCATGTATCTTCCAGAAACTAAAGTAATATCATATTTTAACTTTCAGAAAATCATTTGTTATTAAACAATTTTTAGAAACTAATATACTATTATATGTTAATTTTTAGAGACTTATTTGTTGTCAAAAAATTTTCAAAATCTAAATTAATATCATATACAACTTTCAGAAATCAAAATAAATATTTATTCTAAATATATTAAACATAAGTTAAAATTTCAATTAATACAAGTCACACTATAGTATTTTGTCTATAAATCTATAAATGTATCATTATATAAAATGGTTACATATTGTTGCCAAACTTTGATTTATTACATTGGTTCCTCTTGCTCATAAGATCTAGACGTATAAGCCCCGGCCAGTCTACACACTCAAATATGCACATTGCTAAGTAGTAGTTTAGAAAAAAAAAAAAAAAAAAAAAAAAAAAAAAAAAAAAAAAAGAATATCCCTTGCAGCTACTAAGTTCGGTGTGTTGACCAAAAAGAACTACCAGTAAAATACCAAAAAATAAATAGTAAATACTTTCACAATTTTGTCAAGATATAAGATTTTTTTTTTTAAAATAAATAAAACATTTACTAAGCAAGATTCCTTTTATTCTTTTGTCGCATATGTATATATATGTTTCCAAACCTGAATTATCGGAAAAAATAATGTTACAAACCTGACCCTCACAGAATTGAAGAAGTTCATAATCTACAAGTTAATACTAATAACATCGATACGCTGACTTAAGAAGTCTATCCAGTTTTGATACGGTGGATTCCTGTCAAAGTCATACAAGGTTGCCTGCATGTGCATAGGAAAATGATAGAATTGACTATTCGAGATCTTTCTTGCTTGTTTTTCGCAATTAAATTTGGCGAATGGTGGAAGAAACATAATACATTGGTGGAGTTAAAAAAATCTAAAGCTAATTATCTATGAACAAATTTCAAAAAATTAAATATGTGCAAAATTTATTTTCAAAAATCTAAACCAAATAGGTACAATATGTTTTTCACTAAATCAAATAATTATACCTCCCCTGCACTTCACATGTTGGCTAATCATTTCAGTGGAGTGTGCAATAGATAACGTGGTGCAATTAACATAACCTTCATTGTTCTTATATTAAACGTTTATTTTCGTTTCCTTGTGTGGTTATCGTGCCATTAGTTCTAATAAATTTATGCAGTTAGCTGTCAGACGCAGAAAATTAAAAACTAAACAAAGAAAAAATAATTAAAAAAAAAAAGTTAAAACAAGCTGGAACTTCGTTCATGAATATTGCTGTAGCAAATCAACTCAATTTGCTTCCCATGTCACTGAATATTGCTGTGGAAGGTACGTAGAAGCCTGGCCAATTAATATGTGTAAAACCATGATTGCATTAATGCAAGACAACTAATTATAATTTGGCTTCTCATTGAATCATCACATATCAAAATCCAATAAAAACTATATTACCCAAAGACAATATATTTCTTGTGGAGCACCATCAAGGGTAGGTTAGTTTGTTGAACCATAATGCACATATCTCGGGTAACTTGTTCCACGAATGCTACTTCATCTTATTCATTAATAAAGCCGCCTCACTGTTACATGTTCATGTCAACAGGGCCGGCTTATTATTCTGAATTAATTGACTCTGCTTATATGTGTTGGTAACTTGGTAGCGCTAGCACTTGTATTCTTGCGGACCATACACCATAACAGTTTCAAATTGTGGTTGTAGTGCCTGCTGCACGCTTTATCACATGAGGTTCTTCATAGCGGGTAAATGGAAGTTGGGGAGTGTTTATTTATTATATTTAACCGACATTAGCAGGATCCATGTCTCTTTGGCTCAATCCCACCAAATCATATATACCTAGTCAAGTTTTCACATTATCGAGTTGTGAATGTTACTCTTGTCAGGCATGTGGATTGTGGAGTTAATTTGTGATTTGTAGGATGGACCTAATGGTCTTAACACTAGGCCCCTACTATTATTTGAGGAGTTCTGTTGGTGATATAGATTTTTTTTTTTTTTATTAACTTCAGGTCCTAAGCCCAAGAACTATAGATAAATAACTTTAAGTGTACACTGACTCACTTGATCTGCTAGAAATTCCAAAGAGATGCACGCCAGGAGATGATTATAAAAGGAAAGCCCTATTGGACATCTATGACCTAACTTTGTTAACTTATTAGCATACTTATTGGCTTCTCTATATACATGACTAATTTCCACTATCCGGTCATCCACCAAAAGATTTCTGATGCTGTTAATACTCCCAGCGTGCATGGGTTGCAGCAGGCTCTTGTTCTATCAACAATTTGGTAGCATTGGAGTCTGTTTCCAACGTGATGTTGTTGAATCTTAAGCTGCGACTAATGAGAAGGCCCCAAAAAATAGCCCAAAGTTCAGCAGTAGTGATGGTACAGTGTCTAAGGTTAAGGCTCCAAGCTTCTACAAATTTCTGTTAAGATCTCTAGCAATATTGCCAAGCCTGTGTCGCTAAAGGGGGAGGAATCCAAGCCACTTGCCTAATCTAGATGTTGGGAATGCTCCTTCTTGTTGCAGCCTTTAGGGCCAAACTATGATCATATTCCCCAACCAATTTAATCACCCTACAAGCCAGCAAATCATCATAAGCATTAGTTTGGTTCTCAAAGATAAAAGAATTTTGAGCTATGTAAATTATGCTTTAATTATGATACATCATAAAAGTAAAAAAAATTATGTTAGTATTTAATTATATATATAATTAATTAATAATTGTTGGGCTATTTTCAACTTGTGTTTATATTGAGTTAGGTTCTAGGCTTGTTAGACCTTGAAATCGGCTAGTCTTGGGTTAGCCTTTTTTTATTTCAAGTTTTAAATGACTACTCTAACGAAGGATATCTATCTTTTGGATATAGCTTCCCAACTCGCTTAATTAGAAGCACTTGGCCAAAATCATAAATGAGTCATCTAGACTAATTAAAATGAAATGGACTGCAATTAGTAGAGACTTCAATTAACTCTTGAATAAGTTACAATGAAGATTTTATAGGATCTAATTACAATCTCATTAAGAAGAATGATAGTGCTGAATGGGTACACTAAAGATAAAAGTAAAATAAACTAAAGGTAAAGGCATAAATAAAGCAAATGTAATGAAAAAGATAAATAGGATTGTGTATTGTTTGTTTGGGGATCCCTTGAAATTGGTGGGTCTTCTCTTGTTTATAGGTAGAATCCTCTCCAAAGCTGCTCCTGGTAATCGTTCAAATTGTCGTTGGCTTGCCACTTAAGCCCTCGTATTGCCGTTTGCACTAAGAGTTTCTTGTTGATGTTGCCACGTGTCTTCGACTATGGTTTGACAAAAACCTTTCTTAATGTACTGAAACAATGAATTGGAACCTCATTCCTTGGCTAACAATTATAACTTAGCCGAAACTAAAGTCATAACTTAACTTGTTCTTGGCTAGTTCATTCCTTAACTATTGAAACTTATCCAATTTGGTGCCAACAATAATATAAAAAATTTTACATTAACAATACATCAAAATTAAACTATATCCATTATACATATTATCTCACTCTCATTTATTTATTTTTTTCCTTCTTTACTCTCTTATACTTTCAGTTATAGAAATTAACATGGACTCATATAGTTTTTTGACTGATTTCATTGGTTTAATTCGGTTAGGTCCAATAGGGTTAAGACATCTCTAGAGCCCAACAAAGTCACTAAACCCTTCATGAACCCTAACATGTCGATTGATCTATGAACCATCTCCTTTAATATCACATCATTAAGGACTCTTTAAACAACTATAGAGGAGTTGTTTCATTAATTAAATATTGGGTTCAATTTTCTTGATTGAAATTGTTGATCAACAACTCTTATAAAAACTCTTTTTTGAAAATTAGGTACTCTCTTCGTTTTTAAATAAGTACCATTTTTAAATGCACATAAATTAAGAAATATATTAAATAGGTCTCAAGATTAGAGTGATTTAAGTATATTTTACAAAATTACCCTTATCTCTTAATCTGACCTATTTTTCTCTTTTACTTTATACTCTTCCTAAGTATTCACTTAATAATGGTACGATAAGCAAAAAAAAAAATAGTACTCTCTAAATTTTCTGAAAAAACATATAATTGTGAAAAACCTAAGTTTTAGGATAGGCTTCCTCTTAACTAGCTCACACTCTTTTACCTAGAAATATTAAAGACCTGTCGGATCTAGGATAATAGCTGCCCATAATAGAGGCATGAAAACTACACTTTTTTACTTTGTATGAAATTTATATTGACAGATTTTTGGTGAATAGTTTTCACCAATTATTCGAGAACAATTCGTGAAGGGATTCTTAATGTGGGCTTAAATCTCATGGGATAGTCCCTAAAAGATGGAAAGTATAATAAATTCGTTCATAAATTAGAAAATACATATAATTTGGTTTCTAAATTTATTTACATTAGAACAAGTTAATCTTTTTTAAAGGATTATTCTATTAAATTTAGTAATCAAATTTTTGTGCTATTTGTTATAATGTAGGTAAATTCAAAAACCAAATTGTATATATCTTTAAATTTAAAAACAAATTTGTTATAACCTTAATATTTTAGGGATGAAATTGCATTTTTCATCATTTCTTTAATTTTGTAAGTTTCACTGCGCCAGTCGCCCCCACTCTTCATAGGAAATAAAACCGAAATCTCCAAGTCAAAGTAAAACAATATTTAATTACTAGAATTTTATGTTGAAGAAACATGAAGTCTAGTTGTTCACAGTTTTGTAAGTGACATAAAGTAATTTGATCAATAAGAAATAAATATTTGATCAATAATGACCTAAAGTAATTAGGATATTATAAAATTTTTTGAACGAGTAATTAATAGTAACATAAAATGCATAAGGTAAAAATTTTGATGAGAAAAAATATTAATAAGTAACAAATTTAAAAATTAATTTTTAAATTTTTTTTTGTCCTTGAGCAAATCTTTACAAATTTTGTTGTGAGATTAATTCTTCAGATACTATTGTGACTAAAAATAATAATATTTAATAAAATAGAAAATGATCAACTTATAACACGAGTAAGATAGCTAATTCTGTAAGTAAAATTGCTCTGAAAACGTATTTAATGACACTATCTTTGTTTCTTTTTCCTTTTTATTGTTGTTACAGTCGTTTTTTTTGGGAATAAATTTAATTAAATATTTTGGATATATTTTTTATTGAATATTTTAGATATATTATCTTTTAGATAAGTGCAAAGAGTATGATTTTGTTATATATGATTTTTTCTTGCTTTAATTTTTTTTAGATTTGTCTAGTATATTGGCTTTAAGAAATATAGAACTTTAATACATATTGAGATAAGAATTTAATTTTGATACATTATCAGTATAAAAATATTTTATATAGATAGTTAATTATATATAATCATACCAATAAAAGTATTTGACTCTCACACTAACTATCTCAATAGTCTCACATATAATAATATGTGATTTAATGATAGTATAAACTCTTTTACATTGATTATATATTAAAATTAATTTCTTGAAATAAGAGGCATGATATGTTTAGGCGTTACACTAAGCATGTGATATATTATATTTAGATAAAAAAAATTAACATTTGTAAATATTAAACACATATTTTTAAATATTTACAGGGGCTAAAATTTAAAATAATGGAAATTAAAGTTAAATATTTTTAAAAAAATTCGGATCAAAAGTAAATTAAAAATTTTATAAAGATCAAAATTGGAATTTACTCTATTTTGACAAAATCATATTTAAGCGAAATATATTTGTCATATCCTCGTCGGCCGACTCTTATGGTTACATTAATTGGGTAGATTTATTATCATCACCAAGGAGTTCGGCATCATTAATGCTAAATGCTAACAGGACTTTTAGACCGTGAATCCTTGCACATTTCGATGGACAAATTTTCACATGCTGGTGGAGCATAATTAATATATACTCAGCCTAAATCAGATTAAAGCCAATCGGCAGCTGTCGAATCTAGAATACCATATGTTTAGGCTTGGGTTTTCTATAATGCAATTTATCTAAATTTATCATTGTCATTTGTTTGCTGCCACTCCTTTCTGTGCATCCCTAAGGTGTGTATAAGCCAGGAGTATTATAGCTCGTTCCATTTCTGCTTGTGTCTTATCTGCATTGAGGAGCATGTTGTTGAAACGTCATTTTTTCCTTCCCTTAGTTTTATTTATAAAAAATCTCAATAGATGATTTCCGTCATACGCAGAAAATATGCACAAAAGAAAAAAAAATAATGAAATAATTAAGGGAAGCAGGAATTTTGTTGATGAAATGCATAACTTAACGAACGTTGACCAGAGTCACAATACTCCGGGTTCACCAGTGTGGTAGCAAAATGGTTGAAGCTAATGTGCCAAATTTGGACTATCGCCATATGTTTTATTGTGAGGCCAATCCTATAGGCAATTACAACAGCTGACAATTAGGCCCGTTGACCAGAAACATAAAACCAAGAGGCCCACTTATTCCAGAGTAAATACATATATATATATATTATAAAAAAGGCGCCTTAGTTAAGCCATGAGACAAGATGATAAAACCCGGCAGTGTCATTGAATGACACAAGCTAAAAGATGAGATTCAGATGACATACATGACAAAAAATAAAAACTAATAATAAAAGAAAAATAAAAACTAATAATAAAATATTACATATAACAGTCATATTATATAAAATTTTATATGAGAATATAAATCTCTATCGAATAAACAAGACATTTAAAAGCTACTTATCTAGGTAATAAAAAAAATTATTAAATAATTAGTATTATTTCCAAGATACTATACATTTTTTGAATAGAGCAGAAGGCAGGAGCTAGTTGCAAGGAAAATGAGCTTCACACATGACATTTGATTTTCCCCCCTTATCCACCAGCACCAAGGTCATATATAAAAATGAGAAATGTTATATATACATCCTATTTTTTGGATATCGTGTCGACACTCTACTCATTTACTAATGGATAGGATGTAAATTTCATTTAAATTGAATTATACATCCCATCCAATGATAGATAGATGGATAAATGTCGGTAAAGTATACAAAAAATATGATATACCCATAATATAACTGTGTAGAAATATATTTATATGGGATAAATGCACGCAAGCACACAATGCCACTGCACTCAGTAGCCATTAATGGTGCCTTCTGGAACCTGATTGGCAATGTCAAAGTTGTTAACAGGCTTAGGCCTCCACTCAGACCTACCCCTCACAATCTCAGCACCATCTTCAAGTCGAAGCAAATGATTGCACTCAACAACATCTCCGCTGTGACCAAGGTTGCTAACATCGCCACCAGAGACTGCAGTCAGAGACTGGATCTTACTATCTCTGCCACACTCCCTCCTATACTCCAAAGTCAAGGCAGACAGCTCGTGATTCATCAAGATTGACCGTGGAACAGTCTGCAGCATTCAAAGCAAAGACCATATTATATCAAGCTAATACAGAACAAACTAAACATGAAACATATCAAGTTTTCTCGTTACCAAGAATGAATCAACAAGTGCTAACAAAAAAGTATGAGTATATTATGGAACTTGCAAAAGGCTTGATTCTAATCTTCAAGTCCTCCTACTTTGGAGAGGACTTTACTTAATCACTTCCCATCTAAAATTGTGTGAGCAATTCCTTTTAAAAAAGAAAAAAGAAAAAAGAAAAAATGCGTGCCAAAGGACATGCTTTGATAGATTTGGAGGATAAAGGAAGAAAGAAAAACGAGGAAATAAGGAAGAGAGCTAATAAGAATATATACAAGAACAAAAAATCACCTCCAGAATCCAGCCAATGTATTTCACATTGTTGACATGAAGATTCACATCTAGATCAGTCCATCGAGGCTGAAAATACAGATACAGTATATTATATCATAATAAAAGTAGAAACTAAATCAACGGACAGCAATATATATACAAGAAGAATTGACATACATTTAAACCGGTACGAATATAATCTGCTGTGTTGTTGTCAAGTTTAAGTAGTTTTCTGTTATCTTCTTCCAGAATTAGAGCAGAATTTTTTACAAAACAGGACTCAAACTCCCTTCTGGCTTCTTCTGGTATTCTGGATAACCTCCTTGTCAATTTATTCATCATGACACAAACACTGTAGAGATCATCAAAACCAAAGCCTTTGATAAAAAAAAATTGCTTACTAGCTCCAAGGTGCTTGGCATGTACAAGCTGAAGTCATCTTCTTCATTTCAATTTCAGAAAAAAAAAAAAAAAAATACAACCTGAAGTGTTATAAGAGGTTGAAAATTGACATAGGCCATATTTTTAACATTCTTCTTAATTACCTAAACTCTCCGACTATTTCAACTAAGCTGCCAAGTACTAATCATTGAAATCCTACATCAAACAGGCAATTGCATTTAACAAGTTAGCCAAATGCACGAGAAATGCAAAATGAAAACTTAAAATTTCCATTAGTGTATTAAGGAAAAACAACTGCAATTAACTTCATAAAAGCTTGCAAGAGTAAAAAAATGTGCCCAACCACCAGCCTTGCAGATTCGGGGAAACACTACAGAACTTGTAATAGAAAATTTCTGAAATTGATTTCTACCTCGAGGCCTTAGTCAAGATTTCATCTGATTTGACATCTCGCAAAAGCCAATTCCAACGCACAGCATTCTTCCCCGATTCGGAAGGCCAAGCTTCTACCTGGACAACATCACCCCTAAAACAAAAATATAGATTCAGTCAACCTGAGATGATCATTTGATCTTATGCACATTCATTGTACTTCATAATAACAATAATAATAATAATAATAATAATAATAATTGAAACTAGTATTTTATCTAATCAACTTCATTCATTAATTACCAACGAACAAACATTTCAGCAAACAACGTAATTGAATGGTGAAAATCAAGAATGAGTGAGAAAGTTTCACGTTAATAAGAAATGAACTAAATAATAAACGTGTAAATGAAAATTGGAAAGATCCATATAAACTTTAATTAATGGTTCAAGACGTAGTGCTAGGCTCACGCCTGAAGGAGAGACGCATGTAAGTGAAGAAGACCAATATCATGGCCCATTGATGGAGTGGGAGGAAGCGGCTTGATGCTATTTAGTTTTTCACCATAACTAAAACTAGGTTAAGTCGACAAATCCATAGTTCACTAGTACTAGCTATATCGGTATATTGCCATATTCATAATTAAATCTCAATCTCAAACTAGTAAGCCAATTCTGTGAAACGAGTTACATAATCTATGAGTAAAATGCTATTGTACCACTAAATCAAGTGATATGTTAGATTCGTCATTCATTATAAAGATCGCTATGATTAACGTAGAAATAACTGCAGAATGTAGAGAGACCTGTGCAAATCACACATATGAAGGGCGAGTTTTGGGTGACTTACCATGTAGGATATCGATAAGCCACAACCTGCATCTGAGTAAATACCCATACCAAGTTCTTTTTGCACATTTCTTGCGTGCGACCGAAGCCATCACGGTGAAGCCCAGCTGTCTTAAAATGATTAATTGCAGCTTCCTGTTGTTAAACAAATAGTTGCGAAAATGGTATAATATTGCATGATAAAGAAAAATTATATCTCCATATGAATTTCAAATCTGCACATGCAGAGAGTAAATCTACAAGCTTGTCGTCTAAAAATCTGTTCACCTACGAAAAGAATATAATTACAAGTCATTTGTACGACTGTAACCAGAAGTCTATTGTAAATTTGTAATTATAATGACTAACAACTTGAGGCTTTGTCAGTTAAATTACACCCGTATGGTTTTCTTTATTTTTTAATTTTAGCTTAAAAAAAAAAACTATTTTCTCCACTTTTCTCAGACTAAGATTTGTCTTATCTCATTTATCATTTGATACTTCAGATACCTTATAAAAAAATGCAGTAAAAGTGAGAAACAACAAAAACCCACAGAATTTAGACATCAAATGATAAATGAATTTAGGTATCAAATGATAAATGAAATCAAGTAAGATTTTTTTTTTTTTTTTCACTTGAAGACACATGCATAAGAATTTCTGATATGCAATCACATACCCATAATAATAGATAAAAAAGATAACGGACCTACTATTATCCTTATATCAATTTCGATTTAGCAATTTGATTAAATCTACTAGCCTGTCTACTTAAATTATATCTTAATTTGTTTCGAAGAAGCGATTTGTATGATTATGAATGAGCAAAGGCAAACCTGCAAATAGTTCATCAACGTCTCTATAGACGCTGTTCGATTAGCATCTACTTCATATGATCTAACAGAGAAGTCTTGACGGAACACAAGACCATCCTGAACAGACGTGGCAACTGTGGAAAAGTTAATCTCGGGAGAGGTTTGGGCATTTGCCTTAACTTGCAAGCCACCACAACACGCATGTTTGACTTCAAGCCCTCCAAGGTTTGTTAGTCCACCGCTGAGTTTGATGCCTTTTGTGCCAGAGTTTGGTGATGGCAACGTAACACGGAAAAATGAAGAAGTAGAACCAGTAGCCAGCGTTGCCATCGCGAATTCTACCTACAGATGTATCCAGAGTTAAAGCACGTTAAAAATAAATAAATAAATAAATATAAAAAATAATATTATTTATAGAATAAAAGTGAATACCACGGAGAGAGAGAGAGAGAGAGAGAGAGAGAGAGAGAGAGAGAGAGAGAGAGAGAAATACAAAAATAATAGTGGAGGAGACCAAGGCTTTTTGTAAATTGTCGGAAACATATTTTTCAAAAACATCTAACGCATTACGCAGCAACATGCATAATTCATACACATTTGACACTTCTAAAATTGTAGTACGCATGGAATGTTATTTTATGTGGGTAAATCAACGGCCAATGTTCTTCGTAAATAATTTCATGCAAATGTTTTGGGTGGCATTCCACATTTCTCTTCCAATTAATTAAGAGACATATGTGCTCCTTAGCATGATTTACTCCATAAAAAGATATATTATTTGTATATAAAAAAGTTAGACCTATCATAAACATTTTAGAGAGATAAATGCAGCTCTCAGTAATGATGAACGTTGAGTAAAAAACCAAAATTACGTGTCTATAGTTTTTTAAGATGTTTAATTTTTTATATACAAATAACATTTTACAGTACTTTTTGTGAAAGAATGAATGAAATTTTAGATCTACAACTTCACAATGGACCAGGCTACGCGGAGGAGTAAAACACCCTTTTCGGAAAGGAAAAATTAATGTACATGGAATTTTTGTGGAATTAATTAATGGTCAGTGCAGATGATGCAAGAGTAAGTTTTTGGTTAGGTACTTCATTTATATTAAACTTGTGTATATAAAAATGCATCAAATGATCAGAGTCACTAGTAATAATTTATTTCCCCATTAAAACAGAACCATTTGATCGGAGAACTTAAAAACAAGAGTGCTGCTATATAGCGCGAAAAATGTATTCACGAACGCAGTACGAATACAAGGGCGGCATAATATTATTGAAAAGGAAATAAAAAGGCAGCGGCAGAAAAGACAGCATTATCGCAGTGTAGAGATATACTATGATGAAAAACACTGTTCGTGCACAATGTACGAACTTACTTTCGTACCATTGATCATTATTCTAAAAACAATTAAGGTGAGTTCAAACTTGAAGTTGGTTGTCGGTCAAAAAGGTCTTGACATTTCATACCATTTATTCCGGTTTAGTTTAATGTAGTTTATAAAATTACTTGGATTAGTCATTTATTCATTTAAAAATATTAATTATTGTTATTACACATGCTTCATTTGTTTAGTATATTACGAGAAATGATAAAGGAATAAGACAAGAAATAAAAGGCTAAATAAATTATTCAAAATAGATTTGAGTCTGTAATATGTTGCATAAAAGTGGTAAATAAACGTTCATATTTTGAAGAAAATATTTCTAAATAAAATGAATTAAGGATCTAGAAAAAGGAAATTTTGAAATAATTAAGATAAATAAAATTTTTATTTACCACTATCATCAAGTTAGCGCATTAGCATTTGTTCACTCACACACATACATATAACACATTTACTGAAGTTTTTTTTTTTTAAAAAAAATTTCGTTCATTTAATTATCAGAATTAAACCCAGCTTCGCACTTTTAGGCAAATCTAATATATATATAGCCTGACTAGTATTGCGAAAAATTGTTGAAAGCCAGTATGGTTCTCTTTTTAGTTTCAATCGTTGTTGGCCAGTTTTTAATGATTTTTTTGTTTAATAAATGAATGTAATGTTTTTTTTGGGTTTTCCAAGGTGTCCCCTGTTATCAGGAAATAAGACTAATCATTTATAGATGTAATTAGGCTTATCCTCCAAGTGGAATTTTCTTTAGGAATTGAATTGAGATCCCTTTTGGGGTTGTAATATACCTCTACCACCGCGTCAACTCTGTTGTTGGTTTAAAATGAATGTAATGTTGGATGGAAAGAGAAATTAATTAAATAAAAATTAATATCAGAAAAGATTTTACTCGTAATAGTCTAGAAATCTTCTAGAACTTATGGCAAAATTACAGAAAACTTTTTCACCGCTAAAAGGACGAAATATTGTGGTCACTTTGACTAACATTGATTAATATTCCATAATAAAAAGTGTAATCCATTATTAAATGATAACTGATACTAAATGCATGAGGTAAAAAATAATATGCGGAGAAATAAATAGTCTAAACTTCCGCCAGCAATCCAGATTCTAGAAACAAGGAAATGTCCTTTTACTTCAAGAAGTCTAAACATCATTATGGTATAAGTAATTTCTGTTATTCCATCGTTCATTCAAAGTTTATATTATTGAACCAGGATTCAATTTTTCTGTTCCACATTAGTTAATTTGTCATAGATAAAATTATGGATAATTTTAAAAAGTTAATTGAAAAAAATGAGTGATGTCATGTTAATGCACTGATTTCAAATTTTGAATAAGGGACATGAACTTAATTCAACTCAACCGACTCAACTCATAGGACACTGAAGGCTTATGAAAAATAACTTTACATTATTATTATTATTATTATTAATGATAAAAAGTTTAGGTGAGTTTGGTGCCGGTAATCAAAGTTTTAGAGTTCAAAAAATATTTATAGGAACTTATAAAATCATCCAACAAAGAAATCCTTGTATCAATAAAGAGAATCAAACTAACATTTTTGTGAAATACTATACCATTTTCCACCAATTGCGCCACTAGTCATTGGCAGTTCACATTATTGAACCTTACTTAAATCTAATTCTTCAAATATTATCGTAAAGAAGGCTAATGTTCACAATAACTATACGTGCGTACTGTAAGTTAAAATGTCAACCATTACATGTTCTAACTTCTAAATCTTAAAAGTAAAGATTTTCTTTGTTACTAAAAATAAAGAACTTAGATAATATAAATCAATGCAATCCAAACGGGCTGGTTATTCGCTTCTATAGCTGACACCATCCGTGCATGCCTCATAATTAACACACATCATCACTAAATTAACTCTCTCAAATACCATGCAACTGCAATCCCGTGATTTCGCCTTTTCTTATTATTTACACTTCACGTCCTTTTTCTTCATTCTGATGCATTGCTTCATATTTAAATTTTTAGTTTTGATTTTTCTTAAAAAAAAATCTCATAACATCATAAAAAAAAAATAGACTTTCATATTTATTCAAATAAGAAATGTGAATTTTTTTCAAAATATAATATTAATTTTCATAGGTTATATTTTACATTATCATCCAATCATATAATATCATAAGGATGATGATTTTTGAACTAGTTATAGTAAAAGTGAAACATTTTTAATAACATAACAATATATAATTGAATATATTTATAAAAACTTTTACAATGCATTAAAATTATAAATGTTGAAACAGATTGAGTGAGTATTCATGATAAAATATGCTTCATTATTAACCATGAGTTAGGTTTTGGTGAAAATTATATATCTATATTTTTTTTTTGTTCTGTTAATAGATGTAATATATATTTATATTCTACTTGCCTCTATTCTTCGGTTCAAACCTTAACATACAAACAACTTTTAACAGCAATTGTTAATCGCACGCTTGCCAATTGCCACCCTCAAGCCAAAGCAAGTCACACAGAGCTACTCAAAGTCAAAGATATAGAAACAACTAACAAGCCAAACATGGAGGGTGTTACTAAGTCGGGAGGATTGAATTATTCTGTGTATCGTTTTAAATATGTAAATGATCCTTTCCTGCTCATGCAGGAGTTGCTTAATTTTAATGCATATAAGAGAGTTACGTCTCACGGCTTTCGCGAAAGAACAGGTAGCATCAATGACTTTGGGGTTCGTGGAGTTTTAGCCGGCCATGTGTTAAAACTATAAACGAAGTAGATACCACGTACATGCACAGACAAGAGAGTGTATATGAATCTGTAATACAAATTAAGGCTACAGAATCTTACCTGCTGAGAGCTTTCTAAAATTGAAACTTTGATTGCCTCTCAGTCTCTCACACTTCCTAGTACCTTCCCCTTCTTCTATCTCTCGGTGAATTGTTTTCTCTGCCTGCTTCCGTTCTTCTCCCTTATATATGCATGGTTTCCACCCTCTCTCTCTCTCTCTCTCTTCTCTCTCTCTCTCTCTCTCTCTCTCTCTCTATATATATATATATATATATTGAAGGGAGCTCAAACCAAGTAACGTCAACATGAAGAATATTTATTTTGTCCCTGTTTTGAGAGCTCAGTAATGTACCACTTCCAACTTGGTTACGTATCCCCATGTCATTTTTATTATACTGTTTTCTTTTTAAATTATAAGACAAAACTATACTTACCAATCCATGGTGAGTTGGAGTAGTAGTTTCTTCCCCTTCATCAAAAGTTTTGGTTTTAAATTTTGGATACGAAGTATGGAAGAGCTACACCTTCATATAAGTTATTAAATACTCGAATAAAATTAATTCTGATGGGAGAATATTTGTAAGAAAAAAAAAAGATAAAAATATATTTTTTAATACACATACATATATATTTTAAATAAATATGATACATATAAGCAATAAGTGCCAAAAAATAGTGTGTGAACGTATCCGGTTTCCTTCTAACTCCTTGTGGTTCCAATCCTTCTTTTATTGCTTGCATGCTTTGTGAGCAGGACGAAATGGTTTGGCAAGACAGCTTCCCCTCATGCTGCCTCCGAATTGACTGAATTTCTCATATGCCCTTCTTCAGCTTTCATGCCTTTTTTGCATCACTGATATTTAAACTGTACTCATAATTACTATTTATGTATTTACAAACTCATATTTGTATATTTACTAGTATTTTGTATCTTTGCGATGCACAGTTTAAAAAATGTTTTTAAATTAATATCATTATTAATGTTAATTTCATTGAGTTATTAAAATATAAGCACTAAAAACTTCTACATGAAATTAACAGAATAAATTATAAATATAAAATTATAAAATATTATATTATTATAATTTATTAAATTTAACACTAAAGTATAATATGAAAGAAAATAAATAGTAACATAAATTCAATAAATAATTTTACTGTTCAACAGTTTGATTTATACATGAATTAAATTATAAATTTAAAAAGCAATTATATATCCATTAAACACTACAATTTTAATGCATAATTATAATTCTATTATTTAATTCATAAACCCTACTTATCAGTATTTCTTCAAGAGTTGAAGTTACAGTTATATTTCAAAAGAAATAAATAAAATTATTTGCTAATGACCATTTTTTTCATATCAAGTTAATGTTAAACTAAATTTTGAGTCAATCTTCAAATTAATATCAAATTAAAAAGGGAGAGATTCATAAAATAAATATAAGAATAAAGATGTAAAAATTTGTATATTTGAGTAATATTTGTTTGATATTTATTTTTAATAAATTGAGAATCGTTCTAATTATACTTTCCAAAATAGTAAGTTTTTTAACTGCAAATATATTCAATTATTTCCTTAATTAGAAATTTTAAAATGGAAACACGTAGAATTCACCAAATTTTGACACTCATAAAAGTTTTCTTGTAATTTTTTTTATTTTATAAGTAGTATAGATGTATATGTAGGTTTAAATATTTATTTGTATATGCATGTAATTAATTAGTAAGTTATTAAATTATCTGGGATTAATTATATTGTAAAGGTTCAAGACAGGTATTTCTATAAATAATTTTGTATTTGTCTTTTTGAAATAAGCCAAAATTTAACAATCAAGTAATTTCCTGCAAGAGTTCATTTCTCTATTAAAATGATTAAAATATTTAATAATGTCACTATAAATAAATAATTTTAATTGATATGTACTGACAGTGTAAAACAGTTTTACACTATCAATCAATAGAAATAGGGTAAAGTGAGAAATTATGATGGGTCCCTCATTATAATAGGTAATTATTTGTATGAGTTGATATTTTTTATTATTTTTATTAGTTAACAGTGTAAAACTATTTTATACTGTCAGTGTATTTAAATTAAATTCTAAATAAATAAGCGAAAGTGCATAAAAATTGAGAATGGAGCAAAAGTAATGATTTGGCCCAAAACTTTAGGTAAAGTACACAATTTCAACCATTGATAAGAAAATTAATAACATAGATTATCATATATGTATGATCTATTATGCTTGTGTTTATATTTTATCACAATAAAAAAGTAGTTATATTTGTGTAAAATTTAAAATATTTGTACCATTTAATAATTTTTTATAAAACATAATTTTTATAGATCCAACCCCTGAAATACAATATTTTTGGTCAAAACCATAAATATTCTCCTATCGGAAGTAATCCTGCTCGAGTCAAATAGGACCACTTGAGATACAAAGCTTTCCCTTCTGAATTTTAACATAGTTGCATACCTAGAGTTCGAATTTGAAACCCCTAGTTAAGCTAAAACAACCCTTGAATTACAATTCATCTATTATGTAGATCATTTTAGTCAAATATAATCAAATAGTTATTATTTTTATAACTTTTAAAGATATTATTATATTGATTTTGACGTATATAAAAAATATATCAAATAATTTTAGATCAATATAAAATTTTACAAATATGATCTAAAAGATATGAAGTTTCAATTTGTACAATGATTCAAGTCGTACATTGGTGTAAATCAATCCTTCCTTATGTGTGGGCCAAGATTAAGTTACACTAATGTAAATTTAAACAAATCTTAATTACACCGCGGAGGGTTTAGGATTTAGACACAAATTTGACACACTTATATCTTTAATAATTTTTTATGAAATATAATTTATATCAATTTAACTATTGAATTATATATCTATCATGTTAATTATTCATATTATTTTTCTAAAAAAAATTAAATATTAATAAAAATGTCATCAAATAATTTTTATGTATATGTATTTAAAAAATATTCATTATGTTTATATATATATATATATATTGTGTGTGTGTGTGTGAGAGAGAGAGAGAGAGAGAATCGATTACAAAGCGTTTAATTAAGACAAAAGAATACCAATGGAATAAAAAAATATTTTTTAAAATAAATAAAACTCTAACTTGCACTTAACCCTTTCATTTAGCTGAAAAGTCTGAACTCCATGATTTGATTTGCTTAACCCTTAAAACATAGTTACAAACAAAACATTATTATATGTATTATAATTAAATTTTCCTTATCAAGTCATCATTCTCATGGATTACTTAGCAACAATAGGTAAATATTAGTAGCCCTATGCGCTAAGTCAAGTTCTATCTATACTATCAAGGTGCTTGATTCGAATGATCTTCTATTATTGAACCGAATGAACCAAAATAATATAATGGACATATAATGGCCTCCTTCTAATATATTTGAAGGAACATTCAGACATCGACACTACTCTGTTGATTAGTGCATGGATTCTTTCAAGGAATAAGGAACAGAGATAACTAGTAAGCATAGTTTAATTGTTTAAAGGAATGAAAATAGTATTTTTAATCAGTTTAGATTGTGTTTGAAATATTTTAAAACAATAAAAAAAATTTAGAAATCGAATTTTATATTGGGAGAGGACTTACACTTGTGAAAGTCAAATTCATATCTTATTTTATTGAATAACTTTATATATTTTTTTTTTTTACAAAACTAACCATGAGATTGAAAGCTTATATACTATAGTTATGTCTATAAAATTTCACATTAATTCGAAATTGTTTAATACATATTCTATATACATCTAAATCAACGTAATAAGAACTTCCTAAATGCATGTACAAAAGAGTTATTTGATCATATTCTTATTAATATCCAATTTTCATAAAATTTGGCATAAATGATTCATATGATATATGATATGTAGTTATAATTCGACGGTTGGATGGATAAGAATTATATTATATAAAAAGTTATTGAAGGTGTAAGCGTAACAAGTCTTATACTGGTGTCAACGAATCCGTTCTCATTTATATTTAAAATATATATAAATATAGGATATAAATCTTATATTTGTAGCTCACTAAAAACAATATTGATTTGATTTCTACTTATTAGAAAGGTTATTTAGTATGGGCAAAATGGTTGGTTTGTGCAATTGATTTTGAAATTAAATCAATTCCCACATAATTTTAACAAATTTAATAGCATTTATAAAATAGAGGTAAGAAAATCAATGAAATTTATCAGATCAAATCATTCTTTTAAAAAATTTTATACACAAGATTTGTTTTACAAATAAAATCTTTTCTTGTTTTTAATCATTCAAAAGACACTACTAAAATTTGAAACTCTGTAAAAAGCCAAATAATCTTCATTTTAAGTTTCTATATCCTTTAAAGAAGCCAACACTTGCGCAAATCTTCTTGCTGGCAATGGCCAATATGGCTTGTGATTTCACCTCTTTCATGTGCTTCCTGCGTTTCTTTCTGTGTTTTTTTTCTGCTGATTTTAGTGCTGTGTGTAGAGTGTAGACCCCGTTAATTTGGTCTATGAGTAGTTAGGCTTGATGCCCCTTTGTTCATCAAAAAAGACGTTTCTATATCCTTTGATATTGATGATTAGTCACATTAGTTTCAGCAATTGTATGAATCACTAAAAAAGGATTAGCTTATGATTTTTTGGTGTACATTATCAGCCATGAGGTTTAAACCTATGATCTCATGTAATTTACCTAAACCCCTCACTACTAGACCAATTCTAGTGGTTTAAATATTAGCATATGATAAATAATTAAAGTGACAGAGGAAAATTAATTAAAGAATCATGGAAATACATTAATACTAGAAGAGTTCAAAATTGAGCTAATCCAATAAAAATTTAAAAAGGAAAAAGAAAAACTCAAAACCGAACATATTGAAAAAAATTTAAAAAAACTAAAAGATAATAATTTAATTTTAATGTACTATTAATGTAAAAAAAATCTATAAAGGCATATATTACCACATCAATAAAAATATTTAACTCTCACACTTATTATGTTAAAAATCTTATATACAATAGCATGTGATTGAATATTAATGTAAAATATTTTTATATTGATAATATATCAAAATTAATCTCAAAAAATAATTAGTCTAGATCAGATTTCAAATATAAATTTGAAAATTGATTAAATCAAAATCAAATTGGAATTTTATATCATATTTTTTAAAATAACATTTTACCTATAAAATTATTGTATAATATACTATATAATTCATTACAACACAAGACTAAATTTAATTCATTCAGTTGAATTCGGACATATATAAGATTGACAATTAATTTAGACTTATACATAGAATTTTAGATTTATATTTTGGTATATCGTGATGAATTTGTTTGAAATTATATTTGTTGTTTTTTTGATGAATTCATTCAAACATATATTTGTTGTATTTTGAGAATATTAAAATTTTTATAACATGAATTTACAGTTTAAAAGAATTCAAACAAAAAATAAAAAATAGAATTAAATAAAATTAAATCTTACATTATTGTAAAATTAACCTATCAGATACTGATGCAATTAAAATACCTTTTCAATAGAAGTGGAAATAGCCAGATCAAGTTTCACCCTTAATATAGACCAAGCGTGTGTTCGACTTGGGCTTAACTTGTGGCCTACTATAAACATTTTTTGAAGCTTTAAGTTTGACCTATTCAAAAGCTTGACATAATCTAAAACCTCCAATTTAAAATATTTATTTTAAGTAGGTCAAAAGGGCAAGGAGTCTGACCAAAAAAAAAAAAAGGCCAAGGGTTAAATAAGCTAAACACAAGCCATAAATAGGTCCAACACAAGTTTAGGCCTGCTACCTAATATCCAAAATTTCAAAAACTAGTCTGTCTAATACTGGTTCATATAGATTGACCAATTAATTTTTTTTCCAATTTAAAATGAAACGGGAACATAATTTGATCACTAATAATGACATTAACAACCCTACTATAATGAAAGATAGCTAAAAATACACTTTGGTTGACTAAGTCAAGGATTATTACACCTCTTATTTTTTTCAAAAAGAGCCTAGATGAGAGAAGCATAAAATAATGTAACACATGAATATTAATAGTTATTTTTAAGAGTAAAAAGTTTTTAGTCTAAGCAATATAAGATTTGAGTACTCTATATTTCAATTCTTTGTTTGTATTGTTAATACTTTGTAAAATTATAATTATAAACTATATATAAAACTAGAGTTAAATTTTTATACATTAAAATATAAAATAATTTTATATTATCGGCCAACAACATTATAAAAAAGCACCAAATTATAGTAAATAATTATCATAATTTAGCACTTTCTTATGTAAAATAGTTGCTAATAAGGGTCTTGTATCTAAGTCTCTACTTCAACATTTTATAGTTTTATACAATATATTACAAGCTCAGGCAGGCTTGACAGGTTTCGCAAGTCTTGTAGCGAGCCTAGGCCTAACCAATTAAAATAAACAGGCTTTCAAACATCTTATTGTTAAATAGGGTAAGCCAAATACAGATCAAGTCACAGGCTCTAACAATTAGCTTGATCTATTTTTTTTAATTATTATTTGATTATATATTTAGTTTTAATTATTAGATTATTTTTAATTTTACCAATTAAATTGACGACGTGTCCAATCATTTTATAAGAGTTGCCAAAAACTTCTTAATTTGATCGACTTGCAATCAAAATTGAACACGATGTTCCAGTTTCAATTTCTTTTATTTTATTTGATTCTTCTAAACTCTTGGCATGCTCCAATCACTTTATGATAATTGCTTGAAATCCCTTAATCTGACTGAGTTCCAATCAAATTTGATTAAACATATGCTGATTGAGTTCTAATTTAAGTTTATTTTATTTGACATTAACTGTTCATTGCGTAAATGACTTTATATAGAAGCTGGAGAATGTGAAGAATAGATTATGAAAGTTTTTTATGAAAAAAATTATTGTGCAAACGAGTAACATGCCGCCGAATCTACTGTCAAAAACCTTACTTTATACGATAAATTAAAATTGTCCAATTTACTTATTGGTTGTAAGCTAATATTCTATCTTAATAAGGCCTAGATAAGATTAAAGTTAAATTGGACCGTAACGCTTGATAATAAACATATATAAAAGGAGTTTGTGCCCTGAGAAAAAAAAAAAAAAAAGGAGTTGTACCATAACTAATAGTTATGAATTTTGGAAGTGTAATTGAAGGATTCAACACTACTTATTTTTATTTAATAATTAAGAAATAAATTTATTAGGTTGTATAAACCTTAATAAGGCCTAAGATTATTTTTATTAGATAAAATAAGATTTAATCATTCATTTTCATTTCAATAATTATGAAGCCACTAGATTTGATTTAATGATGAGGAGTTTAAATAATTTGCATAAGATCATATATTTAAATCTCATTGCCACCGATATAAAAGAAAAATTAATAATCATGAGATAACTAGATTTACATGATTATATAATAAAACATTAGATAAGATAGAATTATATAATTACATGTAACACAGTGTAACTTATATTATATATACTACAAGTCTTACAATATCAAACTTTATATTATCATGCCTGTCCTATATAATTTAGTAATTTACCAACCATAGCCTAAAATTCTTTGGTGACTTGTCGCAGAACCTGTTTTGCATTCCGGAAGTTGTTTGCAAGTTTGGGTCTCCACTCAGTCCTACCCCGAGCAACCTCGGCACCATTTTCAAATCGAAGCAAATGCTTGCACTCAATGTGTCCATTGTGACCTCGATTGTTAGCCTCAGCATCAGAGACTGCAGTCAGTGAATGCAGCTTACTATCTATATCACACTCTCTCCTATACTCCAAAGTCATCGTAGCCATCTCATGACTCTCTAAGATTGACTGTGGAACACTCTGCAGTATTCAAAACATATCATACTTTAAGAAACCTAAGCAATCAAATCAAATGCATAATAAACTAGACAAATAAACATATAATTTTATTTTTCAAAAAAAAAAAATCTCCATGACTAAACTAACTAGTGAAAAGGGGTAGAAAAGTGATCAACAAATGAACCCCATGCCCTACTATTTTCTGCGTGGTCCATATTATTACTTAGTTATATCAAATTTCAAATTTCAATTTTCTAGTCATCTATACGTGATCCACTCGATCACAAAACATTTCCACGAGGCATCAAATGCGTTCCAGCTAATTGAATCTTATGTGTTAATTAAAATGAGACAATCGAATAAATCATCTTTTGTATATGTCAACCCCATCCCATACATGTTATGCTACGAGAGGGTTACTTCTAGAGTAAATATCCCTGATAATTTTCACCTCATCAACTTGAAAATAAAGAATATTAAAAAATAAATAAAAAATTTAATTTAAATGCATTGACAATGTAAAACAGTTTTATACTGTCAGCCAATAAAAATAGTGAAAAGTGCAACTCATACAAATAACTATCCATTATAATGAGGGACCCACCATAATTTCTTACTTTCTCTTATTTCTATTAGTTGACAATGTAAAATTATTTTATATTATCAGTGCATGCCAATTAAACTCATAAATAAATTAGAAATGAGAAACTTGTCATCTAAATCCCTATCAATGTATATAATTAACCTCACGTAAAAAAAAATGTAGATAATTGACCTCAATCTCTTCTCATTTCCACAATATTAAAATTTTATCAAAATATTAGGGATGAAATCGAAACAAAAGAAAAGATTTTTGAGACGAAATCAAAGTACCATTGAAAGATGAGGAATAAAAATAGAGCTTTTGCCTAATAAGACAAGTAAGGGGAGGGGGGATTGCGGATAGTGGGGGAAGGGGTTGGGGTTGGGGTGGGTCTCAAGCCCAGGGTGTGATATAACGAGGCTATGTAATTTTGCCATTGAGCCTTGCACCCTTATTTGCATATTACACCTCAAAATAATAATAATAATATAGTATGAATAAACTAGCCTATTAGATTCAATAAAATTTTTTATAGCCTATAGTCTAATGTTTGGTTGAAAAGGTTTTTTGAAAATTTTTGTCTTGACTTATTTGCTAAATAGGCTATATTAGACTAGGTCTAATATAGTTTAGATCGAAAGTCCTGACAAGCTATTTAACCTATTTCCATCCCTAATTATATAAGGGCCCCAAATTAAATGTTGAGTAAAACTGACAAAATAATAAGATAGGTCATCTTTTAATATTTTAAAAATGCTTTTAAAATTAGCAAGAGTGATAAAAAAATATAAAATTTTAAGTTGAACTAACCTAATTGGTAAAATTTAACTTATCAATCTAAAGTGAGTTTGTATTTAGGTAAAAAAGTAAAGTTGTATCTATTCTTAAATCAATAAAATACATTAAATAAATTGAAATAAATACATCTTTATTTTCTCACTTTGAAAAAGTTCACTTTAGAATAGGCTTATCAAAACCTAACATATAAAGTAAGATATAGAAATAATAAATTCTTCTAAGGGCATGTTTATGAGTTTTATTTTGGAGAAGAAGAGAAGAAAGAAAAGAGATTTAAAGAGTAGTTGTGAATCCATTTTACTCTTTGAATCTCTTCCTTTTTTTCTAAAATTAAAACTCACAAATACATGCTAAATAGTATGTCTAAAAATCCTTCTATATAATTCAAAATCATACTAACATCTATTAAATAGTCTTTAGATATTGTGTAAACTACACCTCATACCATTATAACTGGAATTTCAATTTAGGAAAATATTTCCGCTCGCTAGATATTAACTTCAACTAACAAACTGGTGTATTAGGATTGCAACATAATCCCTCACTTCCCGACACTTTGGGAAGCTACACATGCAGAAATCAATAACGCTAAACAAGCGGCACACGTCACAACATGGAATGTTCGACTCCAATCAGACAAGTCCTTCTAACAAATCCACCAAAGATTTGGATTTGATCCGCCACATTTATGGTCAATAAGACTCGTGGGGGTATGCACTTGCTCCAAGAGACATGGCCCATCACAAACGAAGAGATAGAGAAAAACATGAATGTGGGCTGATCAGAATAATAAAAGAGCATAAAACTACCTCCAGAATCCAGCCAATGTACTTCGCATTGTTAACATGCTGATTCATGTCTAGATCACTCCATCTTGGCTGAAATTACAGATACATTATATCATATAAGTAGAAAATAAATCAATAGAAAGCAATACAAGAAGAGATGGCATACCCTCAAACCGGTACATATATAATCTGCTGTTTTGTCGTCTAGTCTGGGTAGTTTTCTGTTATCTTCTTCCAGAATTAGAGCAGAGTTTCTTACAAAACAGGACTCAAACTCCCTTCTGGCTTCTTCTGGAAATTTGGATAGCCTTCTTGTCAGTTTATTCATCATGACACAAACACTGCAGATCGTCAACACCAAAACCAAAACCAATAGATCAGAAAATGCTAATGAGTTAGTGCCTTCAAATTGCTAGCTGCTTGAAGTCTTATAAGTTAGTAATAAACTACGAAGATATAAAGTTATTTTGATATGAAAAATCAAAGGGAGACACCTCACTATTCGAGTATGAATTCTAACCAACACCCCCCCCCCGCCCCCCCAAGAAAAAAAATGAGGTTATATTTGAAAGTTTTGTAAATGATAGAAGAGAATAAAAGCAAAGAGTGGAATGGAATACAATATGTTACCCTCTTTTTTAAATGTTCAATAAGTTTAATGAGAGAAAGAAAAAGAAATATCAACTTAGAATTGAGTAAATATAATGCAATCTTAAAAGTTGGCTTATAAAAAGAATATTGTCCAAATATTTATAAAGCTATCTAAGCCACATCCTTAATAATGTAGGACTCTAATACTCCATTTAAATTTAGTTATTCCATTATTTATGATTTTCTCACTTATCATCTTTTTGAACATATTCTTAAACGATCTAAAGTTTGAGCTTTGTATTGTATCCCATTTCTAGGGATGTCAAACACGGCGGGTTAGTTTGTTTAGGCTGGCGAAATAAATTGGCTAAATAGGCTGACCTGTTTAGCTTGTGGGACAAATTTTATCAGCTTAGTCTGTTTATTTATTTATTTATTTGCTTTTCATGTTTTAAAAAATTAATTTTGATTAAAAAATGATAATGTCTTAAATTTAAAATCATATTTTTATATTCTAAATTTATATAAGTTAACTTAAAAAAAAAAAAAAAGAAATGCAGATAAACGGACCGGCTCGTTTACTTGCGTGGACTAGCCTATTTAATTCGTGGGTTAAACGGGTCAGGTTGAAAACGGACTAATTTAAAAGGATCATTATTTTTTAAGTTTAATCCACCTAATTTTTGCAGATAAATGGGTTGACCCATTTTGACGGCTCTACCTATTCCTTCAAAATAATAAATCTCCTCTCTTATTGCCTAAAGAATCCAACTATTTGAACTAATAAATCTCCTTTTTTAATAGCCTAAACTATCAAACTATTCGAACAAATTAAGCTACCAGGATTTAAAAATCCTAAATTGAACTGACAAATGGTTTTGAACAAGTAAGCCAAATGCATGAGAACTGCAAAATGAATATTTCAAATTTCAATTTGTTAAAAATAGGTGCAGTAAGAGAAAACAATCGTATCCATAACTTCATAAAAGCTTGCAGGAATGAAAATTATGACCAATCATCAGTTATGGGTATTCAAGGAAAGGATGGAAATCATCTGTCCTCGAATCGTCGAATCTTGCCTCTTTTCCTGTTTCATTAGCTATATATTGCTACTTGCAAAACATATACACATATATCATGAGAATGATTTTGGTTTTTTTTTGAGAGGTGAGAAACTAGAAAGAGGTTATGAATCACTAGATAAAATTGTGTGGTTAAGATTAAATCGTCATGTCTTCTTCTTGGTCCTTTCTCCGTAATTATTGCACTAGAATTCCATCAATTTCTCAATTCAATTCGTCCATCAACAATATAAAATCTTCAAACCAATGGGCTGTCAACTTAATATTGCTAGATATATTTGTTACCTTAATAGACAAGCCGTGAAGAACTATATATAATTGATAGCTTCTTTAAATTTAGAATTTAAAAAAAAATTTAAATAGAAAATTATGAATGGTGAAATAAGAAAGAGGAGTTTAAAGATAGAAGATTTCTACACTTGCAAACATGCATGCCTGTTGTTGGCAATAGAAAGGAAGAAAATTCCCCAAATTGACTTCTACCTGGAAGCTCTAGTCAATATTTCACCAGTTTTGAAGTCACGCAAAAGCCAATTCCAACGCATAGCATTCTTCCCCCATTCGGAAACCGAAGTGTCTACTTGAACAACATCATTCCTAAAACGAATGTAGATTCACTCAACTTTATTAGATTAGATTCAGATTCGTGCTCTATAATCGTGACTAATAGTTTATCTAATTGACTTCATTCTGTACTAGCTAACAAAACAATTGAAAACGTCGTAAGTCCTCAGCCAGAACAAATGATATCATTAATTTGGTTATTAATCATCAAATCTATAGCCTTCAAATTAATACTAGTCCCATGGCAATATGGTTGTTAAAATCTTGTCTCAGAACTTTAAATTTAATGTTTTTATGGCACAAAAACTTGTTAGATGTTAAGTAAAATCTAATATAGTTAAAATTCTTTCAAAAAATGTTTTTAAGAAATGATTTTACGTTTTTATGGATTTGAATCATTAGGTTGGATTTTTGTTAGTTTAATAGATTTTTGGTCTCAAAATTGAGTTTGGGCATATGTGTGTTAACCTATTATATTAGGGTAACAAAAAGAGTTTTGTTGTTATTTTTATCATAGAACACATTACACTATTATTTTTATTGACTACCATTGTTTGTCTTACGCGGTCATGCTGTCGATTTTTTACTCCGGACCCTCCACAACCTACATTGCCTTTTGCCTCTATTTCCATTTACATTATATTATAGAAATTTGTTAATTTAATACTTAAATTTGAGTTGAATTTTTTATTTAAGTGTAACAATGTTCGTATACATGTACATATTCTTAATAACAGATAAAATCTATGCTTTTACGTTTTGCTTTTACATTTTCACTGTTAATTTACCCTTTAACGGTTTTTTAGTAAAACTTGCTTTTAACAACCTTGCATGGCAATAAAATTATGGAACCAATTTAATATTCTTTTTTTAAAAAAAATATTGAAAGAGACTGAAAAGAAAAAAGTTTGTCAAATTCACATAGGCATTAGCATCCCACAAAAACTTCCAATTCTGTGGAACAAGATATATGTATAACCTATTGAATAATTCAAATATACCGCAAAATTCAGTGATATATTATAAAGTCATCACTCATTTGCAAAGATGACCAAAATAAGGGTAGCAGCAGGAGCAGAATATGGATACCTGCGCAAATCACACTATGCATAAGTTTGGGTAGCTTACCATGAAGGATATCGATGACCGATAACCAGCGTCTGAGTAAATACCCATATCAAGTTCTTTTTGCACATTTCTGCCGTAGAACCAAAGCCTTCACGGCGAAGCCCAGAAATATTAAAATGATTAACTGCACCTTCCTATTGTTAAAAATGTAATTACATGATTAAGACAATGATGTAATATTTTATCAAAAAGAAAAAAAATACGGGGCTGTTTTGAGTGTATGAATTTTAAGTCTTCTAATAAGTGTACATCTATAACATCTCTTAAGCCTATGGAGAAGGGAAGAAAAAGGGGAGGAGAAGGAGAGAGAGAGAGAGAGAGCGAGAGAGAAGGGAGGGAGGCTTTATGAGACTCTCAGGAGGTTTATTAAGAGGGAAAAAAAGGCATTATTGGATGTTTATTAAGATTTAATTTCTATATATTAATACTGTCCATTAATACAATTTGAGGAAAATATCATATTATAGTAAATAGTTATTTCTTATGATAATTATCTATCATAATTTGTTATTTTCTTCAAATTTTGTTAATTAACACCATAAAATTATTTTATACTATTAATATATAGAAAATTAATCTCTTTTTTCATATCAAAGAAATCAATCTCTTTTTATTAATCCCAAAACTCTCTATTACCCTTATTTAATAGTCTCTAAATTAGGGGTTTTAATGGAATTAATATGCAAAATACTATTTTAAACTCTTCATAAATATAATTCTCTATTTTTTTTCATCTTTATCTATTTTAAACTTCCAAATAAGAACAAGATGAAACTCTCTAATCCCTCTCTTTTCTTCACCCTTCTTTCCACCTTTTAATGCTTTTATTTTCTCTTCCTTTTATTCATAACTCTCAAACAAACCCTACAAGAATACAATCACATGTCATTCGCGTGAGCATGATGAATTATGACACTTGCAAATTTTATATAGGAATTGGATAAATGCTAATAGAATTCTATCGTATTTATAATGACAAATGGCAAAAAGGCGGACTAATTAACAACTAACGCTTCTCTCCCTCTCCCTCTCTCTCTCTAAACTGATAATAAAAATATTCTCTGTTTTTTCTTCTTTAATAGCACAACTAATTTAATCTTATATGTTTTGTGAGATATTGAGATATTATAATGCCTAATTATATGTATGTTTCGTCTCATTCTACAACCATAAGAGAAGTTTGTTGTAGTTGTGTTTTTTTTTTTTTTTATGTATAGACATCGAAATCAATAAATGATGACCTTAGTTTAAATAAATATAAATTTCAGTCATGTACATATTGAATATAATATTAATTAAGAATATCTCCATATTATTAATGAAGGTAATATATTGATTTGATACTTATATAACTAAAATTCATAATTATTTGAATTGTACAAATACCACACATCAATCTAAATATCTAATGGCTATGTGCAAATAATCAAACTATAACCATAATTTATCTGCATGCGAACATCAATTCAGTATACTTATAACCTGGTTGTTTTCGAAGAATATAATTAAAGGGTCATTTATACAAATGAGCAAGAGCAAACCTGAAAATAGTTCAACAGTGTCTCTATAGATACTTTTCCATCGGCATCTATTTCATATGATCTAATAGAGAAGTTGTCACTCGACACAACACCATCCTGAACATATGTATCAACTGTGTTTCCATTAATCTTGTGAGGCACTTGGGCATTTGTCTTTACTTGCAAGCCACGGAAAGATACATTTTTGGATTTGAGTCTTCTAATGTTCGCTGGCCGACCACTAATTCTGGTGTCTTTAGCACCGGAGTCGAGTGACGGTAATGTAATAGAGGAAAACGAAAAAGTATCAGCAGTCGCCAATGATGCCATAATGAATTCCTTGAACTGCTGCATGCGATAGTTGAAACATGTTAAAACTAATACGCTTCCCATTGATATGATTCACCTTTCAAGGCTTATATACATTTAAGCTTAAAAAACAATTTAATACGCTGCATTAATTAATTAATGCTAGACTTGAAGGATTTTTGTTTTAATTATAAATCATGATATGATATCAGCTATGACATAACATGGCAGAGGCAATTAATGTTAGCATTGATTGGACATGTCAGTAGATGCCTTAGAAGATTTAGTACATTACCACGTTAAAAAGTAGGTGACAATGAATGACATTGAAAAATCTCCTCTTTGATATAAGGGGCTGTCTAATTACTGATTTTCATAGGAATACTACTGATTTTCATAATTGTTGATATAAACTATAATCACACATTCTTTTGGCAAGACAAATTGTGAATATGTTTCATACAAGAGTGAAGATGTATAGTACGGAAGAAACCATATGAAAACTACTAATTTTCATACACTTTTACCTCCTTGATTTCCATAAAAAAAACCCATTATAATTCCAATCACATCACAACAAGTATTTCCGTATTGTCTTCGTCTTGCATTCTTTTGTGCCGTATATCACGGCTCTTCATATTATTTAGGTAGTATCTTTTTTTTTTTCATTTATATATAGTTTAAGTGTGTCAATGATTTGTCAAACTAAGCATGCTTATTTATTTGGAAGATAAAGATAATATACATATACTTTAACCTTTTATTTTTTAAAAATATTTATTTTCCAACTAGCAAATCATGAATAGTAAAACATGGAAGGGATGAAATTTGGGGACAAAAATTTTTTATCTCCGAAATAATGGCTCTAATATTCAAACCTCTAATGCTGTAAGTAAATTTGCCCAAAATGACAGTCCATTTACACTACGAATAATCACTTTTAGGTTGCTTTATACTATTAAAAGACGACATCACGTGTCGAAGCTAATTAGTTAGGCTAAAATGATATTGTTTGGCCAAAATGTATCTCAAAGAAGTATATAGATAGTCTAAAATGAAATATATTATACACACAGGCCCTAAATCAAATGTTGTGACAGCAGTGGCCAGCAATAACATAATGAATTCCTTGAACTGCTACATGCAAAGTTAAACATGTTAAAAATATATCAGAAAAAAAGTTTGGTCCACACCCTAAATTTTACAACTATTTTAATTTATGTCTATTATAATGGGCAATGACTTTGGTATTACATTATTTAAATGTAATAAGCTACAACGTTTTTGAAAAAATATGATTTTAGATAGAAAAATTACAGTTTAAGATAAAAAAAAATTATGATAATATTAGTTACGGCATAAATTGAAAAGCATGCAATGGGATAGAATTTTTTGAAAAGTGTGTGGTCATCATGCGCTTCTTAATTTTTAACTTACACTGTAACAAAAACTTTTAGTGTTATAACTTTTTTATCTTGAGTTATAACGTTAAAAATGTTGTAACATTTTAAAAAATGTTGCAGCATAGTAGTCCAAAAAAAAAAAAAAAACTCGCACCCTGAGCATGATGTATAAATTTTAAGCCAACAAATTATTTTTTTTTTTTTTAAATTAAATGAGCTAGTCGTCCATCAATATCAGTGTAAAGGAAAGGTACAAGCTACATTTTTCGCCATGTGCCAATCAATTTTGCCATCTGAACATTCTTCTTCTTTATCTACAAATGCTTATTTATGGCATCCAAGTATCCTAAAATTAAGTCATATGTTAAAAATTTCATGTCATTAATTCAAGTCATTTGTATAGTTTTGGATTTATATTAATTTCATATTCATAATAATAAATTTATTATTATTAAATAAGTTAATTTTAACTTCAATATAGCAAGTAACATCAAATTTGAAAAATTCATTACAGATGCCTACCCAAGAATTTCTCCGCATTTAATTTGTTGCAATTTAGATTTCTTAGTTAGCTGAAAACGCAAATTAAAATTTTCACATTCTTCTTGCCTTTAAGGTAATTTCTGAAGAAAGTGCTATATGTGTTGTATGAACATAAATCAATATATTTAATCAATCAATATAATAATATCAAGGGAAGGTTTATGTCTTTTTATTCCTGTTTGGCAACCTATTTTAATTCAATACTATTTTGGCCCTTATAATTGCATTAAATTTTATTTTTGGTCCCTATAATATTTTTCTTTTAGTATAAGTCTTTATAGTTTTCTACCATTTCGATTTTGATACTTAAACGGACTAAAAACAAGATAAATTAAATTATAAGGATGAAAACCGTTTACTACCCCCACGTACTACTTCCTTGGGGGAATTAATATACGTGATTTGGTGGGTCTAAAATCTTGTCAAGCATAGTTGGAGTTTAATGTACGTGATTAGGCACTAGTTGGATATGTTTCATATGGAGGACGGAAGGAAAGCAAGGGCACGTGGTTTGAAAGTTTGTTTAGACTGTGGGATGAAATGGAAGCTGGGTTTCTCTGGTTGAAAATGCTTTGTGAGACAGTGAGGAGAGGCATAGGCAAGGGAGAGAGTAATGCTTTATAAGGCTGTTGCAGGGAGAAGGCTCATGTTTTTGCATCTTTTTGGCTCCTGGCTGCAGGTGCCTTGGGATATAGGCTGTGAAGAGAGGGACAACAACGAAGAAGCAGTGATTTTCAGGCACAAACATATCCCACAGTGGAATATTTTCTACAAATATTTTCTACAGTAAACAATAAACACGGGTAGATACTAAATATGAAAACCTTTTTCACATCTGATTTGAACCACAGTTCGATATATTATGGAGATTAACCTCTTCCATTAGACCCAATTTCCATTGATGAAAACAATGCTTATTTTCTCACACCAAAATCTCACTTATGTTTAAACTTGAATTACAACATATAAAGTTGTGATTAGTGATGTATATTTTGTAATTAATAGGTTATTAATGTTAAACCAGTTTCGAAGTATATGTGATTAATTAAAAATTCATATATACATCCTTAATTATTTGTATCATGATAATTAATTAATATTATTTCACTCATAAAAATTTATATATATTGTTAATTGGTGTTAAAAAAAATTTAATTCATATGCCCTATTAATGTAAAAAAATTTTATACAAACATCTAATCATATATTGTCATATTAATAAAAATATTTGACTCAATCTTCATTATATTAAAAATTTTAGAAATATAAGGATAACAATATATAATAATTAAACTTAAAAAAAAAAAACAGACAATCATTTTCATAGAGATATTATGAATAAAACATGTACCTCGAACTATACGCGAGCTTTAAAACAGGAAGGATTAAAACTCACAAGTTCCTCTTCTCCGATCTTTGTCTGAAGCCTTCTTCGTTCTTTGCTCTCTCATACTTTGCCTGCTTTCCCTTTTAAAGCAAACGAGGAGGAACCAGTGTTCTCCTAACATTTCTCTATATCTTTCTAATCTTCCTTTTGTGGAAAGGCAAATGCCGAACCTTGTTAATCACTTACTCCTTTTGGGAAAATGCCGAACTGCATGACAACCATTTTTCGAAGTGATGTATATCTGCTGTATATCCACTGGCTCACGACATACCGCGTACAACAGATGAAACAGAACCATGCACTTTGTTGCCGAGTATTTAATTAAATATGCCCAACATGCAATTGTGTGAAGAAGCACCATCTGGTCCGTACTGTATAGGATCGAGTGACCATCATGTAAAAGCTGTCACCCCTCTGAAGGTTCGAGAGGCAGAGTCAGAGAAAGGACTACGAAATGCATGCCTGCACATGTTACATGTTCTGCTCATTGCAGGGAAAATATTACGGAGGACGAGGCAAGAGTTATGATATTTCCACGAAAAGTGACAGCGGGACGTATAAATAGTACACATATACGCTACCCATATTAAAAAGTGAGGAAACGATAAAAATATTTGTATAATGAGTCTTATATAATTATTATTACTTTTATTTAATTTTTTTTAGAAATTGAGCAATGAACCGTGTATACGCTGGTAAATTTTATATAATATACACAAAATTTGCCAACATATACACTGTTCACGCTGGTAAGTTTTGTATAAAAAAAGAAATTTACCAGCATGAACAGTGCATACGCCAGTAAGTTTTGTGTAATACATTGGTAAATTTTGCATAAATACTGATAAATTTTACATAAACACTGGTAAATTTTATTTAAAAAAAATTACCAATATTTTTCAACAATACGCTAGTAAGTTTTACGTAGTAAGTTTTGTATAAACGTTGATAAGTTTTGCATAAAAAAAAAAAAAACTTTCCAGCATACTGTTGACAAACGTTGGTAAGTAACAATGTTTATGTGCAACCTATTATCCAAGTTTTTTTGTCATTTTATTCACTTTTTTCGTATACGTCCCGTATTGCGTTCCAAAAGATGCGTCCCCCAAACATTTTGCTATTTCAACCTAACTTGGGCATGAGGTAGAAATGGAGGATAAATTTTTATAAACTCTATTCATATATAATTTATATATGAATAGAGTTTATAAAAATTTATTTCTCATTTTTACTCTCATGTCAAACATATCTCAAATATAATATCTCACATAAATATATGTAACACTTATTATCTTAATATACATGTATTTTGGTATTCATATATATTCACATTTATATATTATGTCTATATTATGTTTATATATAGTGTATTTAGATAATATTTCCCTTAATTTTAAGGTGATATAATGTTATAAATGTGACAGGTAAAAGAGAATATGATGGGAACCATTAAGTTAGGAGTCCTAATCGTGCAGTTAGGATATAAAAATTGGTTGAAAAAAATGCTCTCAAAGAACTGCATTGAAGAGACCGAGCTAGTTAAAGTGGTTGACTTTGATCACAATTGAATAACTGAGCTAATTTAGAGCATGCTTATATTATTTGGGCTAATTTGGAAGGTATTACTATTATTCATGTTTTAGCCAATTAAGTGGAGATTACTAGCCAAGATATTTAGAAATTTGAATTATTTAATTAGGATTAATAAATTAGAATTTGTTCCAAATTCATTTATGATTTGTTTAAGATTTATCTTTTAGGATATTTATTTAGAATCAAATCTTTTTAGAATCAATTCTTTAAATAGGAATTAAATAATTTTTCTTTTAATTAATTTTAGGATTTTTTTTTTAGGATTTATGTTTAAATAAGCAAACTGGCCTATAGATTAATGAGTTTTACTATCAATATAATTATGACATTTATTCCTTTTATTCTTATACTTTATGAGTTCTTGTTATTTTTTGTTCTTATTTCATCTATAAACAGTAGGTCAAGAATTCTAATCATTATCCCAAAGTTCTACGTCACAGGTTGATTAAGGGTTGTGGATGACATATCTTAAAGTTCTTATTCACGGGTTCAGTAAGGCTTGTGAGAGACATACGATGCCAAACCTTTTACGGGTGTCGCATGTCCACACGGGTTTCATATCAGAATAATACCTAAATAGTTGAGGTGCTAAATTGATTAAAGATACAATAAAAAGAGAAAGATACAAAGACTTGATCTCACTTGTCTCTGGCAAATATTTTGTATCTCTGTTTATGATTCCACAAAAATTATTTACTTTTTTATATACAAATAGCATTACGTATTCTAAATATTGATTTAGAACAATTTTTTATTTGTTCTAAAAGCATTTCACTTATTTTTTAAAAAAATAAAAATTTATGTTTAAGTGAAGAGTCGTTTTGATTTAAACTCAAATTTGAAGACTCGAGTCCTTAGAAAAATATTTACAGATAGAGGCACAAAAGTATATGAGTTATTAGACCTAAAATAAATACATAAAAAATAAACTTAAAAATAAGCTCAAACATAAGAAAGTATGAGGAAAAGATTAATAAAGCCAAATCCCCCTTTACCATACGCGAAGCAACAGATAGAATCAAAAGCGATAAACGATAACGAAAATACTAGATTCGGCTGAGTAATTTACTTTGGGCGTAAGATTTGGAGATTGGAAGAAGAGCACTATAAATTAAAAGAAATTATTAAAAAAAAAAGGCTGGTTGGTCGACTATGTTTTTTGGACCCGTTTGATCATTGAAATCCTTTTCATACTCTATTATTTCGTAATTTTTAAATTCTATTGGACTCATCAAATTGGCCAATGACATTATTTACACATTTATGTTAAAAAGTGAACATATATATTAAAAAAAAAAAAAGGAGCAAACGAAAGATTGTGTGGTAGCAATGTTTATTTTCCGAGGGAAATAATATAAAGTTCATTTTACTACCCATTTTGCACATTTATTCCTTTTTTGAGGAGCTTGTATGGTCCGATTATCAGTTTGCGGCTTGTTACCCAATTCAGAAGTCATGATCAGCCTAACCACAACTTTAAAGATGAGCAAAGGAGATGACAACAAAAAAAACAAAGAGACGAGCAAAACAGACCTCGTGTCACTACCACAAATATAATTCAACTTTCACGAAATGCTCAAAATCACCTCACTATTTGGTAGCAAATTAGTAAATACATCATCCAATTTACAAGGAAAAAGGGAGGGAACGTGGACAGTCCCTCTTCAGACAAACGAATAACTCCAGAGAAAATTGCACATGCTTCCCAGTTGGTACCCAGAAGCAAGTAGACAACAAAACTGTACAGTGTACTATACAGGTGAGTTACAAGTATAGGCTTGGAGGTATGCTCCATCATATGCCGCTAAAAATTTATTATTTTCTGTACTATGAAAGCTCTTGCTTTCCATTGAAGTCAGATGTGGATGATAGAGGAGGTCTAGAAGTAGAAGATTGCGGTGGAGGAGCTGTAAGGGCATAAGTGAGTCTTGATAATGATGAATTCTCAATCAAACCAGCAATACCAGCAGCTGCGGATTGAGCATTTGAAGGAAGGAAGAGATCATGCCTCTGGTCTTTGTATGCACTCCAAACCTAGAAGGCGTGAAGGAAAACAGATTGTAAAAGGTGACAACTTAAAGGTTTGGATGGTATATATCTGCAATAGAAATGCAGAAAAATCCAGAAGCAACAATTGAAGTGCCAAGAGGCATAGTGGAAACAATCATATAAAATTATTAATCAAGATGTGTTGAGACTCACATCAGAATTGTTCAATATTTCTCGTACTTTAGTACAATGGGCTCCTTCAGTAGCAAAGGCATGCAAGACCTGATTCAGCATATAATTTTAACTTCTCAGTAATAGATGAATCAACCGAGAATGGTTCAAATCAATAAATCTTAAATTATTTTCTGTAGAAACCACAAGAACTTTCTCGAATAAGGTTAGTCCAATTGTGCCCCTGGTTTCTTGAATAAGAAATAAAATACCTGCAAAAAGAACTAGAGTCTACACTCAACTAAATGCAACAATGATCATTTTGAAGTTGAGAAATGTCAGACAATCAATATATTAGTAGTCACTTAACAGGAAAAACCCATAGACATAAGAACAAAATGTGAACTAGTTAAAATCCATCAAAGAAACACATCACTTGTCTTCTCCCTAATAATTAGGAGAAAATAAATATCATATGCAAGACTAACTGGACAAGAGAACTTACAGAAGAACAATTATAATTGAAAAAAAAAAAAGCAAGAACAATAGACTTGTATAGAGGGAAAGAAAATAAACCAAGAAAATATGTGAGACTATAATTCGAGAGGAAGAATAAAATTGACTCAGATTCTAACCTCAATTGCAAGCACCCTGCCAATAGATGCCTCAGATTCATTCCAGTTCATCTGAGAAGAAAATCCATTCCTTCCCCCGGCCCTCCAATCAAGAAGACCAAGAAGTACTTCAACAAGACCAACTCTGCATTGTTTGCAAGATTTATTTCAGTATTAAGAGAGACAGAGAATGTAATCATGTACACTTCCACTCCTGTAAACACATAATACAGCCTTCAAGCATTCACCTCCCTAAGCATTATAAACCTATCAAGCTTAAAGCAAATTCATCTAATAGCAGAAACACAACTCTATTGCATCGACAATAGACACATTTCATAGACAATCACAACAGATCCTCAACGTTATGAAATTACATGATAGAGCGTCCGAGATATATTTGTTGGTGATAAAAATTGTTCAAAAAATTAAAAAATAATGCACTAGGTGATTTAGTAATTATTCAACGAGTCCCATGTTGGCAGCCCAAGTACACGACTGGACGGTTGCCATTCACCAGACTTTATAGACAGATACTACAGGGCAAGGGAGACTTTGAAAGACTAGTTTTATTCATGGACAAATCAACTAACTGGTTGTGTCCATTAGCAATATAGCCAGTGCACAGGAAAAACCTGGACCTGATCTAACAGTTTGATAGATTCATGTAATCACAAAATACAGAACACCATATCGTGATAGAATTCTTAATCAAGTTAGGGTGGAGCTTGAGGTTCCAAACCCATTCATGACCTTCCCAGAGGTGCATTCAACTTTCCTCATTTTCAGATTATCTTTTCCATCAATTAGATATAGACCATCCGAACATATTTCAGCAATCTCATTACAGGGAATAGTTTTTTGGGAAGGGAAGGTTCCAAACCCAGACTGAGAGACAGGTAAGACAGAGCATGATCATATGCAATAACGCAAATTTCAAGGGAATAGGAAAGGTGAACATGTTCAGTCGGAGTTTACTAAATTTATTTAATCACTGACTCCATTTTCAAACTCTTCCATCACAAAATATTATCATAACTGAAAGAACTTCAAATTTAGAAAACAAGCATAAGTCAAAGGACTTATAGCAAGTTTTATATGCCTAATATTATAATTAAATTTCATGAATTTTCTATTTCTCTTGCATCTTTTGGCAGTTGACTGTGTATAATGCAAAATTCTGTCATGAAATAGAATCTTCCGAGCATAAAATATTGGATTGATTTCCAAATATACAAGGTACTCACTTAAGTCCTTGAGCAACAAGAGCATCCCTGGCTCGGTTTCCAGCAACCACAACACGTTTTAAGGTCTCAAGAGCTAAAATGCTTCCGCCTTGCCACCCAATAGCTTTCATTAACAGTGGAACAACCTGGAAGAAGAAATTTGAAAAATATAAAATATAAAAAAAATTAGTAAAACTTTAGTTCGGTAAAAAGAAAAAAATATGTTGGTAATATCTCTCTCCCCACCTTCCTCCCTCTCTCTCTCTCTCTCTCTCTCTCTCTCTCTCTCTCTCAGTAAATACATTTCAGATATATTTTCCTTGTCTTTGTGCCAATGAATTTGACAGTAAGGGTGAGTTTGGTATGGGGGTAAAATGGAGGAAAATTTTTCTTGGACTAGATTAATTTTACACATAAATCTAATCCACGAAAATTTCTCCCTCATTTTAACACCCATACCAAAATCACCCTAAATGGGCAGGATTCTTGTTCAAAAGAGGGCATAAACCAGGTGGACCAAGGAACTATTTCCTTCAGCAGACACCCACCCAGCAAATGAGACACTATCATTGTTTAATGAAAAGCAGAAGTTGGATAACCAGCACAAAAAGGACTGTAAATTATTGACTTCATACAGAATATGTCTTCTCAGATACCTGAGGCATTCCTACACTTGTTGCTGCCATGGCTTCGGCACATGTGGTACTAGCTGCAAGTTGATGCAGGACGCGCAAACAACTCAGCCGCACACGTTCTTGTGGAGTTTGTGTGTGCTCTGTTGGTCCATGATCTGGGTCATATGTCTTGTCCGCATTTTTTCCATTGTTTACCTCACCTGAGGACATTGTTTCTCGCCTTCCCTCGAAAGCAACAGCAGCAACTAGTTTGGGCACATATCCAAGATATCCGACATGATCTGCTAGTGCAGGATGAACACGCAGCAATGAAACTAATGCAGCTGAGAGAAGCAAAGGCAACTCTGGGTCAACAGCCTGAGCCTCATAATGTGTGGCAGCAATGGAGGACAAATACTGATCTAGAAGACCTTCCAAGAATCTTTTAGGATTTCTAAGAGGAAATTTGGGATCTTTCAGAAACAGCCGAACATAGATGCCACCAACCTGAATCAAAACAACATTTGAGTCCATTCTACAAAAGAAAATTTGACTCTAAACATTACATATAATAGGTGATACCTGTGGCTCATCTCTCATTTCCTGCTGTCCAGATGCCTGCTCAGGTACATCCCAATCAACCATGCGGCCTTTCATCTGCTCCCGATATAATTCCGATGCCATAGTTGAAATCTGCGCAGACAAGGAAGCTGCCATTGCTGGCGTCCACACAAGTTCTGGTGTCTCAGTAGTCTGCTCAAGGGCAACAACAACAGCTTCACCAGGTCCATCCCTAATTACTGATACAAGCCCATCTGGAAGAAACCTTGCAAGTGTTATAGCGACTCTTGGTCCATGCATTGGTTGTCCAACAAGCTTCCCCAACAAGGAGGCTGCCATAGCTCTTTGCTGGAGTGCAATTTCTTCTGCATGGAATTATTTTTATCATCATCATCAATATTTAAAAATCTGCAAGCAGCTTCTGGAAATGAGGGAAAAATAATTAAGACCAACAAAGTACAAGTTTTCTACCCTTCAAAGGCAAGAGCAATTCAAGAATGTAGACGACACCACCGTGCTTGGCAGCTGCCCAGGCCAGTTCTGGTGTGCTTGCCAGTGCATAGAGAACATGGAGAGCCCCTTCACGGCAACTTGGGGATGAGTGAAGCATTTGTAATAAAAGCAGGAGACTGGATCCATCTGCAACCATGGCTAGCAAACAAGGGGCATGTGCTGTTAAGAGTGACAGCACTCCTAGGCAAAGTTGAGGGATGTTACTGTTTGATGCTTCAGGCACAGAAAAGCATTCAAAAAGAGGCAGTAACTTGTCTTTATTAGAAAATATGGATGCTAAATTTGGATTATTAGTCAGTAGGTTCTGCAAAGAATAAGAAAGCAAGATTAGTCAGACATGCTAAGAAAAAGTATTACAATATAAAGTAAGGCAGTTAGGCAATTAACCTGAAGGGAGATCAATGCAGAACGGAGATTTTTAACCAGCTCAAGTTCTCCCTTCCCTACAAATTGTTCTTCAGACATTGTGCTAGAGTTATCCAGGGCAGGCTGGTCATTTATAAATCCGTCAACAGCCTCATTTTGATGCTCAGAAGTCTGAATAGACTCAGTCATGCCTTCAACATTGTGATCAGCATCCTCAACAGATTGATTGTGCACAAGATAAGAAATAAAATCAATTAAAGCAACACAAAATGCTTCTGGTTCACTAATTTCAAAGTCTGGCTGATCATTGTAGACCCTCAAGTAAACATTGCCAATGAACAATTCTTTTGATAGTGCTTTATAAACAAATTCATGCGAATCTTTTATATCATATGAACCATCAGGACCTTGAGCTGTCCGTTGCTGATCCACAAATTTCAGCAGCTCTGCCCGTGTTGAAGAATTCCAGATAATCTACCCAAAAAAAATAAAAAGGGTATCAGAAGATAGTATCAACAATAGATACCAAAAGACCAAGAAGACTAGTATCTAAAAGAAGCAGGGGGATGAGCCAGGAAAATTTTGAAGAAAAAGAAAGTGCAATTCACACTACTGTAGCCATGAGGTACGAGTATTTTACCAACTTATTTTATCACTTTTTTTAATTTTAATTACTGACTAGACTAGCAAGTCATATAGAGGCAAGTTTAAATAGAGAATAAGGCTGTAGTTGAATTCCTCAATCAGTTTTCACATAAGAACTGCACTTCTAATTTACAAGGTTGCTTAACCAGAAGGCAAGTCCCTGCTTGCCTATGTAGATCTCTTTAACCCCATTCTTTTCTCATCCAAAATTTCTTTAGCTCTACAGAATTTCTTCGAAGTTTTTTCTTCTTTTTTTTTTTTGAAAAAAAAAAAAAATCTTCTGCTCAGAATCAGGCCACAGGGAGTTACCTAATCTCAGCAGAGACTCTATTAACATATTTAAATTATCAATTGTTCATTCTTACTTCCTAAACAGTAATCTTATCTTAGTTGATTGAATCAAAATGGAAACGACAACACAAGTAAGCATATATTTTATTGTCCAACAGATTCAGCCTTGAAGTATATTCAGATAAACTGTGCAAAAGGAGATGAATTAAAACCTATCCAGAAATCAGGGGGAAAAGATCACCTCTGGAGACTCCAGGTTTGTGTTCAACTTGGACAGCAAATCTTTTGGTATTTGATCTTTTAACATGCTAGAAAGCTTAGGAGTTAGCAAAACTCTGAGTGCATCAGCAGCTGCCTGATTGTAAGGAGTTGAACTCCCATCACCACACAAACCACTGAGCCTCGACAAAGCCTGAGATGCTCGTATGGCATGCATGTTTTTGGCAATTTGAACGCTGGCACCAACACCATGTGATTCTGTTGCATCCGATTCTTCTGCAGTTGAGTCATACTGAAGCAGCAGTGGCAAAAGGTACCTATCATGGACCATATTAAATGGATTAGTTCAACAAATATTCTACGAGCATATAACTAAATAGGATAAAAAGTCATTTTCTCTGTACCACAAATATTTAGTGTCCAAATATGCAAGTTGAAGTTCATTAGCTATAGGAGAAGTCAACACTTGATGAGAAGGAATAACCGAGATGGATGGAGGCTACGAAATTACTACTATAACACAATGAGCTAGAGGATTCCAGGCCAGATAAAACCATAATAACATAAAAACAAGAAAGATGGGAAGAAAGAAAACTCCTACAAGAATTATCAATCTAATTATAAATAAACTAACAAATACACCAATTCTGTTTCAGCTCTACTGATAAAGAGGACTGGACTGACTGGTATAAACAATTAATTGTTAAATTACATGTCAAACAGTTCTCATAAAAATTGGTCATAACAGTGCACAGATGTTCTAAGAATGGATAACAACCCAATCAATAATACAAACAGCAGTATTATGATTCAACTCCCTTCAGAAAGCTTATCCATAACCCAGAAACTATAGCCACTTCTAGATGTGCTTATTTTCAGCTTATTTGGTATTATCTACTGCAATAAGCACTTATGAACAATCTTGGTCGTGTTTGGATGAGCTTATTAAAACAGGTTTTGAAGCCTAAAAGATGTTGAGATTAGTTTCATAAGCAATAAATTTAAAGTTTTGAAAATAAGCCTTTGTGAAAGCTAAAACAGCTTAGCAGATAGCTGCTTTCATAATAACTTCTGACTAAATTACCCTGAACAGATTGTCCAAATTCCAATCCGCACATAAGATCCAAATAGTATTTAGCTTATTTGAGACTGCACCTATCTTATAACAGTAAAGCTCATTTTAACAAGCTTAACTCAATTAAGTGCTTAAGCTATTTATCCAAACAGGCATATATAACCACTAGACTAGGTTTTCCAGCTAAGCCATAAATTAACATGAGACATCCTCCTGCAAACCTATGGTTGAGAACTTGGGAGATAGGTACCAAATATTTATCAAATAAAAAAAATTGTGACATACCAGAAAACACCAGCCCTCAATAAAGCATCCTGCAATTCAGATGAAACAGACACATTGGCAATAGTCTGTAGAGCAGCATCAACAGCTGCAGGTACAAGCTCAAACACAGTGCAGTGCACAATGTCCTGAACTAGTCCAGAAAACTCAAGTATCTCAGCTCTGGCAGCCTCAAATTGACTCACAACTGAAAATGTTCGCATGATGTTTGTAACAATAACAGCAGATGGTTCATTTCCAGGGGTAGTTGGTTGAACAACACACATGCAACGGGAAAGAAGAGTTGCAAGAAGATTTACTCCTCCATCTCTTACCAGCTCTTCACCATTCAATGAAGAAGATGCGCATCTGACCACATGAAAATTCAATAAAACAGCAGAAGTTATAATGGAAGTGTTTAAAATCCATTAGCATAATGGTGAACCTAACCAAAAAGGGGGAAAAATGGAATGCTTACGTCAGCCACACAAGCTCTGACGCTGCAACAAGGAGAGGTGCTCTATCTGAAGAAAGGAAATTGCTATCATCCTTGTCCACAGTAACAGCACTCAGCAACATCGGATAACCAGCATATTTGAATGGCTCTAATATGTCTCCATATCTTCTGTATAAAATACATTGTCCCTTCAACAAAAGAAGCAATCTCCAAGGCTGAGGACCTTGCAACCCTTGCATGGTAGCCTAAGATACAGTCACGTAAGATAAATATGATCAGTGAATTAGAAAAGATATAAATATACTGTTGCATGCAAATGAAATAAACAATATATATCCTTGGGTCAAATAAATTCATTGTAATGAAGGCTATGAAGATGCACCAAGAAATCAAAATGAAAATCAGCAGAACGATTTTGCCACCCCAAATCTGTGCTTGCATGTAACAACTACATATCACACCATTATAAGCCTGCATGCATCCAATCCAAAGCTCGTTCACTAAAGGACCAAAAGAACATATTCCTAATAACAAAAGAGCATATGTAGACGTGCAATAATTCTCTCTGTCTGGCTAATAAGGAAGAGATAGTCACATCCCCATCACCACCTCTGCTTGCATACATGATTAAAAAGAACTTAGGACAATAAAACAGGTCTCTACAACTTTTAAACTGAGATAATAAGACTTTTAGATTGACTACAGTTTGTCCATCCAGTGAACTATGAAATGAGGACTGTCGTGTGGAAATAATCATGCTATCATAGTGACTTTTATTGACATGTGATTCCAAAGAAGCCTGTGTATAACATGTATGTCTACCTGAAGGCGTTCATAGGCCTTCTGTATGGCAAGAAACTTCTCCCTTCCTTCAGGGTTTTTGTCTGGATGATATTTCATAGCAAGTTTCCGATATTGTCGCTTCAATTTTTCTTCATCAATATTTTCAATTTGCTTCGATAAGCTAGAAGCTTCTTCTGAAATCTCTAAAGAATGCTTTTTATTTACATCATCACTAGATACATCCTCCAAGGATATTTCAAGGATCTTGCAGGCTTCTTCTTCAGAAAGATCCATAGGCTTTCTTGTCAACTCTTCACGCCACATTACAAGTAAGGACTGCAGAAACTCTACATGTTCAACAATAGGCCAATTTGGAAAACGGATCTCATCACATAGATTCCTCAAGTAATAACGATGACACCACATTTCATCTCTCAGCTCAGGGTATGTAACTGGAGGCATGGGGGCATATTCATATAAAACATGGCAGTGCTGTGACAATTTCTGTGGAAAATCACCAAGATGCTGCAAAACCTGATAGAGCCAAGGAGCATGGATTAAATTCCACTGTATAAACAATATCATATTGGGAAGTAAGTAAACTAATTCTTACTATAAAAATGGACAAAACACACGCACACATCAGAGCATAGTTTAGACTACCTGACGGATTAGATTTTCTGCCCTCATTTTGTGAGTCCATATTATCTCTGGAGTGTCAGAATCTGAAACCATTGCTGCAGCAAATGCAGCTGGACCACTACGCTCCAGTACATACAACAAAGATTCAGGGAGAAGTCCACCGAGAACGCTACGTTTTGCCAAAGGCAATGAAGTTGAAACTGCAGCCTCTTCACCACCATGAAATGCTTGGTGGACATGGGTGACAGCAAAGAGTTGCCCAATTGAAAGTAGATTAGATCCAGGATAAGCCAGTGCAAAATAAAATGCGCCAGTGCTGTATAAACGTATCATGGCCTTGGGATTCCGGGTAACAACGGCCTTCAGCAAAGCAGCTGCTGCCTCAACAATACTTGGTTCCCCAGAAAGAATGGCCTGCGTTCATAACACCCGCCCCCCCCCCCCCCAAGGCAGGGAAAATAAAACAAAAAGTAAATCAAAACATTTTATTTGGGAAATATGGGAAGGGTAGAAAAAATCTACAAATCTACACGTAACCACATGATACTATTACATAGCAGACAACTTGTATTAAGAATGATAAAGTTAACAAACTGCAATTGTATTGTAATACAATCAATATAACTTTTGAGAAAAAAAATTTTGAGGAGAAAGAAATGTCACTCAAAAAGTAGCAAGTCAGAACAAGTATATTTTCATACATGGCCAACTAATAATGAAACAACTCTAAAATTACCTGTGCTATGTGTGGAAGGCAGCGCGGACTTGACAAGATTCGTTTTACTCTAGGAGTTGGAGTCACAATCTCTCCGGCATCATCTAAATCTGAATGTGCAGACACCATGCTATGCAATATAGACAAAGCTGCATCCCCAACCTAAAGACAAGATCCATTTATCAGAAAGGCACTAGGAAAATACAATGAAAAAACAAAAATGACAAAATGTGTGTTCTGAGACAAATAAAAACTTTTCAGCGGGCAGTTGATGCTAATTTCAGGGGAATATAATAATTTTCTTTCATCTTTCTTCCATTTCCCAATGTGACTAAACTGATGGTTATCAATATAACAGCACCTAAACAGAAACGCCTAAACATATGTTGCCTTTCTCATTAGATTTTAGGTGCCATGAAAAAAATCAAGTCATTGAGAAAAATAAGTAAAGGTTTTAGGCCATAAAAAAATAATTGCAAAAAAGTCAATGAGCAGTCATCCAATACATTGGAAAAGGGGGGGGTCAAGATAAAGAAAATTAGAACAAAAGCAGTTGACTATCAACATTATCTTCCACCAGCCCACATGACTCTACCTGGGGTGGGGTAAGGACAGGAACTCTAAGGGCAAGTGCCCAACGAAGCTCACGAATATCCCGCAACTTCTTCCAATCAAGCATCCCAGAAGCCCAACACCTTGTTGTCCAATCAATAGCCATCTTGGACCATAACCTTCTAATAGCATCTTTTTCCACAGGTCCAACCTGAGCACCTTCTTTGTCAATATACATCCATTCCTTGAGTGGTTCCATGAAAGCAGTAGCAGCAATCAAATTTGATTGCAAGGGAATAGCTGTCCTCTCTGAAGCTTCATGGACCACTGTAAGCAGATCAACAGCTAACACACAACCTCCAACTAGAACACAAGCCTCTACATTAGATAAATCCTTCATCAAAGCCTGAAATTGAGTTAAATTAGCATTAAATTTAACTTTCATAAAATAGAACTTGTAATAATTAACTTTGATAAAATAGAACTTGTAAAATGTAAGGTAAAATCACTAAAACTTCATTCCATTCAGGATAACCACTAAACTAATATCGACAGCTGATCCTGTTCAAAAATGAAGGTCAAAATTTAGAAGAACATATTTTTCTTTTGGCCCAAAAACCTAACAAAACTTGTACTAAAAAAAATAAAAACACAAATATTACGATGCAATACAAGAGAAACTTAATCCTTCCTCCTCTCACACTAAAGAAAACACAAAATGGAAAAGTAAATTTAATTTACACACACCTTCAAAAGTAAAAGAAGACGGTGCCTCAAAGCTCTGTCATCTGTCCTATCCAAGAGAACAGTAATGTGAGCTGTGCCCTCAAAAGGACCTATGGTCTTGTAGTGCTGCTCATATACAATTGCCATTGCCCTCGCACAAAGCTCTCTCACTGATGACCCACCACCGCCACCAAAACCATCCAGCCTACACATATCACACCAATCATCTGACGCACCTAATTCATCAGGAACAGCACCATCCACAGTAAGCCCTGTGTCTGCATCACATAAAAATCGATGGTAAAGTGCTCTAAAGAAAGCAACTGGATCACGCAATGGGAAGTCTTGTGCCCTGCCACCACTGCCACTCTCAAGCAGTAGACGCAGATAATACTGGCCCACACAAACTTCTTTTGACAGGCTTGGATAACGAACAGAAAATTCAGCATAGTTCCAAGATACTTGTGGGACATTCTCCACCCCTGTTACCATTTCCAGCATAGCACCCCCTGGAACAATATCTTCAGTACGCTCTTTTTCAACATCTAGTTTATGAACTTCAGCTTGCAAAGATTCTCTCAACTCTTGCCTAGTACGCTCATTCCAAATCAGATCTGCACGATTGTGATCAAGACCAAAAGCTCGCCAAAATTCAGGCCAATTACATAGAAGCCGACCAGATCCTACAGGTGTGTTCTCCACCACAACTTGAGCAGGAGCTGGAATGTCTGCACTCTGCAAACCAACTGCATTGCTGTCAGGATCAACCGAATTTGAAAAATCAGATACCGGTGCTTCGTTTGAGTTTGTTGATGGAGAAATAGCTGAAGCAACAAGAGCTGGATACCCATTTTGTGAAACTGCTGTAGGAGATCCATTGATCAAATGTTCACTAGTATGAACAGCTGAAGATTGAATATTTGATGCTTGTCCAAAGCTTGCCTCTACAGCAGTTCTATGGTAGTTGTCTGAGCCTCTAACAACAGCACCCCCTGTCTGCCTACTCGAATCAGAAACATCAAAATTATTAGCTGAAGGGAAGGGTTGTTCTTGAGAGGTTAATCCTCTCCCTATGCGACCTTTCCTCTGCAGAAGTAAACGTCTTTTTCTTTTCCCAGTTGATGACTCCTCTAGATTTGTTTCTTCACCTAGAACTCCGTCAGAACGTGTGTGCAAATAAGCAACAAGGCCAGGAGGCAGAATTCGAGACAATAGATCCACAGCTGGTTGATAGGAATCCGCCCAAAGAGCAACAAGTTGTCGACTAACTTCACGGCGTTCACCAGCAGGAAGGAAAAAGGCATGCAATAAATGCCTCAACAAAGCACCATCACGCAAAGAAGCATCTCGCATGGACTCGGCAGCAATAGCATCTTCTTCTGCAATCGATCGCATAATCACAGCTACTGTTTCTCTAACACTTTCAGCAGGATGACCAAATAGTGCAAATAAGCGGCGCTTCAACCCAGCAACTTGGCGTAACAATTCAACAAAAACAGTATATTGAGTAGTTTCCCCGTGTGGATCACAAATCATAGCCTCAAGCACTTCAACCACAGCCATTGACAGTAAAGGTGATACTGACAGAGGCTTCAATCTGTTGACAAGAATAATGACATAACTCTGATTAGCAAACAATACTGACTTTGTATGCATAATTGTCGCATGCCACTCTCCTTTAGAATCTGTCACATTAGCATCACCAGGCCCACCACCAATGAGTACAGCAACAAGCCCTGCAGCCTCAGAAGCCACACCCTCTGAACCATTTCTGAGTAAACCCATTATCCTTCCAACTGCTGCCGGAAAAGACATCACATGTGATGCTGCACTTCTTGATGCAAGTAGTCTACGTAAACAAGCAATAAAACCCATCACAGTTGCTGCAGCTTTTGGTGAAGGGGGTGGCAAAGGAGGAGACTCTGGAGGAAGATTTGGGGCAGCAGGAAGCATAGTAATCAAGGCCATCAAGGTGACCTCTGGCACCTCAATGTTCAGAGGCACCCCACCATATGGTATACAAGCATTGAACTCCCTTATTCTACGCCATAGTTTAGCTCTTGATCCAGGAATGGAACCACCTTCAGCAACGGCATCTTTGGCAGCTGCTGCTAGATGTTTCAAATGCATGGATGCACTTTCGGCATCAACAACAGGCTTTTGTTGACCATATTGCAAATAAACTCTTCCACAGGGAGGATCAATACGGTGACCAGGCATTGTCAGCCTTGGCAATACAGGTATGGCACATTGACCCTGTACAAAAACATCACCAGAAGTCAAACATGCACTTGCACTCTGCATTCTGCAATGACAATTTCTCTTTTGGATAACACTACCATATGACATTTTGCCTCCAGTTCAGGAAAAAGTTTGACATTGATATCCAGAGATTAAGCAATTAAAATAGTACATACATCATCGTACTTCCATCTACACATACAATTATAGAACAATTCTTAAACAAGATGAGATACATCTACCTACTTCAGTTTGCAATGCATCACGAACTGCTGCAAGTAAGTTATCACGAGACGTGCTTGCATAAACCTACAATTCACGCCACATGCATGAGAAATTTCATAGCATAACAAATCACAACTGAAATAGCATAACAAGTGCTTACATGGATAGGGCATCCATCGCTAAATTCAATTGCAAACATCTGGGGCTCTTCAGCGAACCGAACAAGAGCACTTACTGAAGATAAAGGACGAACAGTAACTGCCTGCATGCATCTAGTGAAAATTCTCAATATTTGACATAACCCTTCTAAGTAAAAATCAGCTCACATAGAGATATGAATGTATTAATACAAAGTGGTTCAGTCAGATACACACAAAGACTACATAAAACTACTGATATACACAATTTTATATTCTATAAAGCTGCATAAAATGTTCAAGGTTTATGTATCTTCCCTAAAATCTGTTTTGCCTCATAGACAATGATGCTGCTAGCTTACCATAACGAGTTAAATGCATAGGTTTATAACAATCTGCAAGATCACAGTGGTCAACAATTCCAAAGATATATCAGTGCACATGAAATGTACTTTAAATTATCAAAAGCTGATATTGTAATTGTGTCACTCTAGAATTATTCAGAACTATATTTCAGAAAATAGTTGTGTATGTTCATGCTTAATTTCTTGTGCAAGACCTATATATATGAACCCACCAGCATGTATCAATGTTCATAATACATATATTTTTGAAGCATTTCCATCTGTTTTGCTTTATTCACTAGTTGACTTAACAAATGCGTCACTTACTTCGTAATTCTCCGGACGCCTTTCCACCAGTGAAACCTTTGTAAGAATGAGCTGACGAGATACAGCATCACCATGCTCACCTAGACCTCCTTTTGGACCAACTCCTAAGCTCAATCCTGGAACATTCAGAGTTCCATGGGCAGCAGAACGCAACCTAGTCACAGACCAACCCCCCAATGGGGTATCTTCTGCTCCAACTGCCTCTTTTGCTGCATTACATTTACTTTTTTAAGGTTAAAAAGGAAATTCACTGTAGGTAAATAACGACATTAACAATGTTATAACTAGATACCCCTTTGTTTTATATACTCAGATATTGTGAGAGTTTGCGAATTCTCCATAGACAAGGACAACCCAACAGTGGATTTAGCAGTTTTTGTCTGCGATAAGATTTACACACTGTTATTATTGTCAATATTAAATCATGTAACAGAATGTTATCGAGAAAGTTGTCAAACAATTCTTGCAATCGCTGCATTATTCCAGTGCCAAATAGTGACATAATTAAAGACACCAATATGTAGCAGAAAAACTGTTTAGGCTTAAAAAAAAGTCATCCCTACCAAATTCGAGATAATAGCTGAATTAGTGCACCCAGAAGCAGCTTGGAAAGCTTTAGATTTTCTTCCATATAAGGGGCAAAGAACAAATCCACTACCATGATCAACATTTTTCTTTCCGAACGCATCAGAGAGAAGAATAATTGCTGGGGAATTCATGTCTCTAAAATCCAAGCACCAGCGAAGGTCACCAGATTTCGGATCAATAAGTTCAACACCGACATAGGTTACCTTCAATTTCTGTGAGAGTTACCAATCAAACAGGATAATTAGTTTAATAGCTCGCACACTCCCATTTTCTTTTCTTTTCTTTTTTTTCTTTTGTATAAAGAAGTTCATCACATGCTATAGCAAAGAAAAAATCCAATTAGATTTTAAAAAAGCATCACCACATCGTCCTAACCTGCATAATTCTTACAACATTTGGACTACCTTCAACATAAAATATTAAAATCATTATCTTCTCTTACTCGGCATGGCACAAAAGAATGACACAAATGCACATCGTCAAACTTTATCATAACCAACAATTTAACAAAAAGGAACATATGATGACTAATAACAGTATTATCATACACCCTTAACCATCCCAATATAAGCCTGAATCCCACAATCAAGATGCAGGCATCTCATGTTTCACTCTGCTGCCCTTATTTCTATGCCAGACCAACCTTACACAAACCGGTCTCCTAGCATTCATCTATCGAGACAAAAATCACCTAAACCAAACGAATTACACCTAAAGCAGCAACCAAAGCAGAGAAACAGGGCAACTTACAAAAGGAACCCACTGAGACGCCCGTCGCCGAAGATGCAGCACCGGGAACTCAGCCACCGGCGCCAACCTATTCCACCTAATCCGATGCAGCTCCGTCAGAATGCTGGCCCTGTACCTCGACGAGAACTTTATCGCCTTGAACTTCCCCCTCCCATCGGTCCTCAAGCTCACGCTGAACTCATTCGAGTTCTCGTCACGGCCGAGGACCGGCGCGGCGCCCTCGAAATCGGTGGCGACGTCGTAGGAGTTCGTGACGGAGAGGGAGGAAGGGTCGAGGGTGATGATGGCGACGCTCGAAACGCACAGTATCCGCTTGTACCGGCCGCGCCACGAGTGCTTCACGACCATATACCGGGCGAGGTACTCGGGCTCCTCGAGCGGCGGAGGAGCGGAGGGGTGGGAGGCGGAGGATGCGGCGGATTCCATGACGGGCGGCGGCGCGAGGGGCGCGGGGCGGTTGAGATCGGAGGCGTAGCGGGTCACAGACTCGACTGGCGGGAGGTACGCGAGGGTGGGGACACGTGGCGCATTCTGGAAGCGGAGGAAGAACCAGAATCCCTGCTGCGACGATGATGATGATGATGCCGCCGCCGCCTCCGCCGGGGTTCGGTGAGGCCGAGACTGATTCGCCCCCAGTTCTAAAACTTAAGAGAGAATTACATTCAATTCGGTCGTTTCGGATCGAATTAAAACCCTAGCCACGGCGATTCGCTCATCCAATGCGGGATTCCTACTCGGAATGGGGTGAAAGGAGGAAACGGAAGATTGGTGCGTGCGAATCAGAGAATCTGCATGCGAGAAATCGAATCAGAGCGAGGGATCGAGTTGGAGTTGCAGAAATGGCGAGAGAGGCGGGGTAGAGCAGTGAGGCAGGAGTAAGCGACGATGGAACGCACCGTAATGTGAGTGATTTGGGATGACGTGGCATGTTCTTATTTGTGGAACTTCTGCCGACTTTGTGAGTTAACCTTTTGTTTTTTTTTTTTTTGAAATGAATTCAGACCGTGAAAAATAGAATTTAATTTTCACGCTACGGGTATAAAGTATTTTATACAGAGATTTAATCGAAATCTTCTTACATGTTATAATAATAGTTAAAAAACAAAAAAACTCTTAATTATTTAATACTTGATATTTCAGTAATTTTATTAAAAATATAGTTGTGATGGGGAGGAATTCTTTTATGCTTTAAAACCAAATCAATCATATACTATAGTCATATCATTAACAGATACAATACAAGAGGTTTCTATTGTTTACATGGAATTTTTCCTTAATTTAAACTTAAAAAATTCATTGAAATAGCTGAAAATTACGGATGTATTTAGTTTAATTTTAATATAACTTTTTTTAAAATAAAATTTTTTAGTAAAATTATTTTTAAAGAAATAATATTTAAAAAAAGTATTTGTGTTTGGTTTGAATATTTTAAAAATAAATTTTAAAAAAATATTTTTATTTAGATATAATAAAATAAAATTATTTTTAAAGACATAATTATCAAAAAAGACATAATGTATATTTATATATGGTTAGAGATGTGTTAAATGAGGACAGTTCAATACTTTATGTTTCTCATTCGTTGCCCTCAAAATGAAAAGTATCTATAAGTGTATGTTTGAAAAAGTTGAAAAATTAAAATTATTTCAATAATCGCTTATTTGTATAATCATTTATATGAGAATAAGAATTAATTTATATTTAGATATTTTAGCTAAAAAATAATTTTTAGATAATTTGTTTTATTTAGGTTATACAAAAAAAATTATTTTTATATAGTAAAATTACTAAAAAAGATATGAAATGATTGTTTATATTATATAATATTTATTATTTAGGATTAATTTGATAAAAATATAATAGTTTTAAAATAATCAATTTTTATTTATAAGTATAAGCTCTAAAAAATTACTTATAATTATAAGCTATTTTTTAGCTTAAAATTATCAATTTTAAATTATAATCTGTTTTCAAAAATTTAACAAACATACTTAATTTTTAAAAAACAACCTTTTTTTCTAAAAAAGACTATATCTTCAGGTTCCCAAACATACATTAAAGATCTCTTCATTAAAAGATCTTTTCTGTACCGTAAAATAGTATTGTAAATACAAAAAGCTAAACCAAACAAAATGGTACATTGTACAACATACTTTCACTACTGGTAGAAGGCCGTCTAATGCTGCTCAACGGCAATCCAAACGGGCACCTATCAGCAGCTATCACTTTAGCCCAACAGCTACACTTTTAAAGCATCATATCATATCACGTGTAAAAAATGAAAAATAAAAATACCTTCACAGCACCCATTGCAGAACTCGCCTAAGTTTGCTCGATTGAGAGCTGGCCAAGTTCTTTTGACTTTTGAGAAACAAGGCCTAGATAGTTTTAAATTATTAGGCTACATATAGAGTCACGTTAATTGCGTCATGTGTAAACCAGAACAAATTTCATCTTACACTTGCATTTAAATGGATGTTGACAAGTGCAAATTTGCTGAAGATAATCGGCTAGCTGAGAAAGATGTGGTGGTCACTGACCAGGAACAGGCTGAGATAGTTTAAATAGATTGTGTTCTGAATATAAATTGGGCTCGTGCATCATTATCAACTGCAGGTTGAGTAGCTAACGTAGTTGAAATGGATTGTTGATGGCTACATATATGTAATGAAGGAGTGCTGACACTAAGAGAAGATATGGTTGTGGTGCTTGGAGCTCCCCATATTATCTGACTAATTCTGCTCATATTCAACTGATGCTTATGGTTTTCAGTTTTGGTTTTTGCCTCTCAAATCCCCCATTATAAAATTATGCAGCTAATTCTGTTTAATGACCGAGCCTTGTTAGTATAAAAGTATAGAAGTCATAGAAATGCACTATTTTAACTTGAATCATAGGTTGCTGATTTGATTTGTTGACTTTATCATAGATAAATCTATTATATACATCATCTTAGTGTATCTCATATTTCCTTTATGAAATTAGTGTAAAATGTCCCAATGGAACTGATTTTGTCGAATTTTCATTTTGCTTACTTAAAGTTTCAAATTAATTGTTGAAAGTGATCTTCTAGAACGTGTGAGGAAGAAGTGGAGTGAAACTTGTGCTTTATTTTTCCTCATTAAGCAAAAAATAAAAAGTGGCGCTATCTGTGGCATGGATTAGTAGGCATCTAAAATAAAGGACACAGAAAAAAGCAAGTCCTTTTTGTGAAGCACATGGGATAAAAAAAATGCATGAACTAATTTGTTGAGAAAACTTTGTGTAGACTTTAATGCAAGAAGACAAAGCCTCCAAGTTTAGTTAGTCTGTGCGTCCCAAGGTGAGCAATGATTTTGTGATTAAGTTGCATATTATGTGTTTATCCATAATATGAAACATATGTGACATTATTATACATTTTAATCTGATAATTATAAGGTGTGGTCAAATTTTTGTTTATGGCATTCCAACTAGAACAAGATAAAAAATGGCACATTACCTATGCTGATTGTGACAATAATGACTATCGATCATACTGCTATCAATTTCTAATCTTTTTTTTTCTTTTTTTTTTTTAATATGTACATGGTTGTTATAGTGTTTACTTGGTCAATGAAGAAGTGAAAGTTGATATCTCCGGACATTTTTTTTGCTTTTGTTGTTTAGCACTATGATAGTTACTTCTTTTTTCTTTTTTTTCTTTCTCTTCTTGAAATACAATGAAACTTTAATGTAGTGTCATGTTAAAAATTTAAGTTGGTGATTCCATTATTATGTTGGATTTAGTAAGGTCCCTTTTCTGTCGCGTTTAAAACATGGAAATGGAATGCCACTGCCAAATGTTACTAATGGTTAGGGTTTAGGGTGATTTTTTTTCCTTTGCTTTCTTTCAACCTACTGATAAATACTATATACTACTTTTTTTTTAGAATTCTAGATTAATAGTCGTAATTGTTATTTTTCTAATTATGATAACGATCACATATCTCATTTTTTTAGAGGGCTTTTTTTGGTTCAAATTGAAATATTATATCAGGTATGTTTCAATTAAAAAAAAACTGTATAAATTATATCCAAAAGGTAAATTGATGCAAACAATGAAGAAGTGACAGATTATAATCAGTTAATCAACCTTAACAAAAGTCATACGTAGCACATGTTATACGCTAACAAAGAGTCTTATAGCCACGTGCCACTTTTACAAATTTTTAAAATAAAATATTTAGAAAGATTTTAAATAGGGGAGAATGGGAAGAGGGGGTGATGTATTTTCAATCACTTTTCCTTACTCAAGAATAATCAGGGAGAAGGAGAAGAGAGGGAATAATCAGGGAGAAGGAGAAGAGAGGGTGATGAATTTTTTTTAAAAAAAATTGTTTATTTTGTTCATAAATTCTTATTAAAACTTTGAAGGTAGTTATTGTCACACCCTTTGATCTAATGTCACATCCCTTTTATTGCTATTTCAAAAATATCCTTCATTAAAAATTAGCTTAAATATTTATCTATTACTATATCCTAATTAAATATTAATATTTTTTTCAATACAATATTTTTACAATATTTATCTCCTTCTCTCGCGGCTATCCGTCTTCTCCTTCCGCTTAGGGTTGCAGGTCAACAGCTAATCCCATTCTTGCTTTGCTTCAAGTATTGTTCTTCAAAAAACATTTGTCACTCACCTTCAAATATTGCTAATCAATCCATACTACCACTGTACCTTTTCTCGTAAGCCATGCTACCATTGCATCCCTTCCTTGCTTATACAATCTTTTCAATTTTTTATTATTGCATTTCTTTTATAGTAGGAATTTTTTTATTTCAATTTTTCAATTTCTAATATTAGTATATCATTTGAAAATTGGCTTCATAGAGATAAACATTTACATGAGATTGTCTATTTTTTTTAATTAAATAAGCCTAGCTTTTCATCATCATTCATTTACTATATTTTTTGGGATTACAGTAGGAAATATTGCTTGAGGACTTCCAATGAATTATCTTCTTGATGGAGTTACAAGATAACACATTTTGAATGTATTTTTCTTATACAAATATGGTATCAAGAGAGTGTTATATTTTCGTTTGATCAAACTTGTTATTTAAATTTTATTTGACTATATATTTTATATGAATTAATTATTAGATTTAATTAGATTTTTTTGTGTTGGGTTAATGTTTAATTATAGTCAATTTTTATATTTAATATTAATTAGTATGATCATTTAATATAATTTTGGAGTATAAGAGGGGTAATAGATAAAAATTTAAAATAAGTTTCAATCTCAAAAATTGAAAAATAAAAAATAACTAATTTAATAGATTAATTTTATTTTAAAACTATTAAATTAAAAATAGTTAATTTTTATATTTAATATTAATTATTATAATTATTAAATATAATTTAAAATATGGGAATATCAATAGACAAATGTTTAACCTAACTTTTGATGAAGGATATTTTAGAAATTTCAAAATGAAAATAATAAAAAGATGTGACGTATTAAGGGTATGGCAATAGCTACTCTCTAAAACCTTTTATGAATATCTCACATAAACAAATTGTGCTTATAAATTCATATATTTCTTTATTATGAAATTTTCATTTTATTAAAATGATTGTTTTGTCATTTTTCTTTATCTTAACAAAAATAATATAATTAATTTAAATTTATCTATTGTAAAAGTAAATTATTATCTTAAATATTCCAACTTATGTGTTATTAATTATTTTAAAAATAACTATTTATTGTATTTTTTGAGATTTGATATTTTGCATGAAATATAATTGAACAAAAAAAAATATTATGTATGAAAAGGGGACCAACATTTTTCTTTTATTGGGCCATGGACAAGATTATGTAGAAGTTGCTACCCAATTTTATGATTTTTTAAAATTGTTATTTAGTTCTTTTGGCAACCACCCACTTTTTCCTATTATTTTGTGCAATGGAAAGTTAAATATGTTTTTATTGGTGATGTGTAAACTTTCTATGTTCATCAATTATATGTATTAATGCATATTAAACTAGATAATGTTTGTAACTTGAACTGTTATGCACAAGATTAGATAGTGTTTATAATTTCAATTGCGTATGAAATTATACGTTCTTTTGGCATCCATTTATTTTTTTATTTTTTATTTTGCTGTTATATAACTTTGGAAATACTTTGGGTTGTAATTTCTAAACCTTAAAAGGTTGAAGACTTTACATCCTAATTATATTTTTTTGGTTATATTGTTAGTCATTCACAATAATATCAATGATAATTGTGCATTATATACTTAGTCTATTTATAATTTCATCATTAGGGTATTTTTTTTATAACAAAAGTTTATTTATTTACAACCTTATATGAAATTATAAGGCATCGTGCAATATAAAACGAGTTCTTAATCCACTAAAATTGGGGAATAAGTCTTCTTCTTCTTCTTTTTTTGTAAAAAAAAAAACTATTTTGCTTTTTTGGATCCATCCTCCCTTTCTCTGCTCGTTATTTTGTTTTAATACATGTTATTCAATTACAAATTAAGTAATTAAAAAGGTTGAATGGATTGCTGATAGATACATATATATACAGGAGGAGTGCTTCACCCATGCACAACATTGGTCTTCTACTAGTATAACTAAAAGTGAGAAAACTATAATAATTTGTTGCTTAAAAGATTTTTATGGATTTTTTTTTTCAAACATGAATTTTGTTTAAAATAAATTAGCTATTACAGATATTGATGTAATAATTTGTTGAGAATTAAATTAAGGACCATCAACCCCCCCCCCAAAAAAAAAAATAAGGACCAGTTCTTATTTCTGTTCTGACACTTCTACTGCCTATGTTTGCAATAATTAATGTTAGCAGTTGCCAATTCATCTTCATTTTGGATGTGTAATGAAATTTTTGTTTGGAAAGCTTTACAATAGGAAATTGAGTCAATTTGAAAATCCTTTCAAGTAGTGAATATTTAGGAATATTTAAATTTGGTTTGGCTGCATTTTCCTAAATTGAAATTGATAACTTAATCGTCTAAGTTGAATAATAAAAATAACATGAACCCTCAGTGTAAATATTAATGTAAAATTAACTTAAATTCTATTTATACAACGGATTCCAACGAGTCAAGACACTCATATTCCGATTAAAAATTGGGACAAAGTGCCCACAAACAAATTGAGGCACCAGATCTCCGTGTACAAAATAATAAGTTGAAGGCATCAAAGTATTGCGCAATGACTTGAAATTTTTTTTTGGTGAGTTGAGATAAAAAAAAAAAAAAACCAGAAATGTCTCTAGCAATTTTTATTTTTGGATTTTTTTTTTCAAATGATAGTTTTAAGATGAGCTGTTGGGGAGTGAAAATCTCACATAACTCTTTCATGTATAAATTTTAACTATTAGTTAGATTCTCTAGTAAACCTCATACGTGACCCCACCATTTTAATCGATGGTTAAAATCTATTGTGAAATTTCCACGAGAAAATCCATTCCCGCCATTGCTGTACTCGTTTTGCAATATTCAACGCAGTAACACGAAGTTGAGATATCAAGCCTTACACGAAATTGGAAACAAAACAGGAAGCAACGGAAATATTCTCCATGACAACCCGCTCGTGCCAGTTCCATGCGAAAAGTTGCTGTTTGATTTTGGCAAGAATGGTTTGCTAATCACATCGAATAATAATCGGCTTATTATATCTTTCTCATGGTTTCCGAAGGGGAGTGACTGTGACTATCATGGGCACTTCATCCCGAATTTCTAACATCTCATCATGTAATCTAACCATATCCGATCATTCGGATGACCATCACCCAGAATTATCTAGTTATGGCTACAAACATTGACATTTTGTTTGGAAAGGTAAAATGAGAGTACAATTCTACCGACAATTGAATTCGATTATATTATAATTTAACTTCTTATATTTAAAATAAATTAGTAAATTATAAAATTAAATTTATTTATACTATTTAAAATATGTTAAAAATTAATTAAATTCTATATCTTAATTATTTTACCCTTTATTAATAAAATATTATATTTTAATAAGAGACTCAATTATTTATTAGATAACATGACATAATCAAAACCAAATCAAAACGCTCTACAAAATAAATTTATTGAAAATATTTTTTCTAAAAGAAACATTAAAATTGATAAAATCTGCATAATATACAGCACAACATAAACAACAATATGCATTCTACCAAAAGCAAAACTGAACAGTATTTTAATAAATTTTTTTAATCAGAAGAACCAAACATCATGACCAAAAGATCTATAAGCAATTAAAAAATTATAATTTCTTCTACCTTTATATTCTCTAAAGCTTGAAAACGTGGGGACCAAACATGCAGAGCTGTGTTCATTTTTTTACCAACTAGGCCTTGAAAAGCAAATAGAAACATTTCAAGTCAAAACTCTTGTTTTATCATTGACATGCAAAAAAAAAAAAAAATCAAGTATAAATTGTGCACTTGGGAGTCAAAGACATAAAGGCGCGTTTTGTGCGAGTGATAGACAAAATAAGTGCAGTAAATACTTACAAATAATGTGAAAAAAGGAAAATAGAGCAATGATTTAAACCAATTTGCAACCACAACCTATTTGAAGAGGAGAAAATAAAAATGCCGAGGGTAAAAAAGTGAAAAAGAAAGAAAATATTATATAAAATGGATGATAGTTTTGATATATCACTTTTTAAAATTAAATTTATTGAGTTAGAAAATACAAATCAGACTTAATTTGATTTCCCTTTGAACCTTTTTAAAGAATTAAATTCTCTTTAGATTTTAATTTCATGCTATTAATTGGTTTCAAATCAAGGAATTGAATTCAATTTTTTTGAATGAATTCAATTGCAAGACTTTCCAAACAACTTGCGACCAAGATAAATTAACAAGTTTGAAAAAAATGTACTTGACATATTCAAAACTTCGTAATCTTGAGCCTGACTCCAAGAACATATAAAAGAGAAGCGGCATAAGACAGTGCCAAAATCGGAAGATAGATAAACATACACTCCTATATCCCCGCAAGTGAAATTATAGAAAGCTAACTCGAAGTCAAGTTTATCTAAAGCCGCTACATCAATGTTTATTTTGCATTTCAAAATGAACAAAGAGCATATGCGCATGTATGATAAAGAAATATAGCAAATGTAAATGACAAAACAAAAATAAACAACAGAGGAAAGATACAAAATACTTTGCCAGCCAGTTTACCGCACTGGCTGCTGATTGTAGTGGGCCTTCTCTTTTTTCTTGGCTGCGGCAAGCCTTGCACTCCTTGCAGCAGCCTCACTAGCAGCAGCACGTGCAGCAGCATCCATCTCCTTGCTTGATTTTTTCTTCTTCATAGAAGCAACTTTCTTGAGCCGCTCTTTAACATCAGTGGCAGATTCATCGTCTGGCTTCTCCGATCCAGCAGTTTCAGAAGTTGTATTTCCAACATCCACGCCATCAGGCTGGTCTTGTGATTCTTTCTGCTCCTTTGCAGATTTATCCTTCTTCTTCTTCTTTTTTGCACTTTTGCTTTCCACAGTAGCATTCTCCTTCTTTTCCACCTCACCATTGCGATCCTCTTCTTTCTTCTCAGCACCTACATTTTCAAAGTCCAGATGAGAAATTCCAAGCAAGGAAGTTCCGAATAGCTATTCGCTTTAAGCAGGACTTCCATATGTATGGGTGAACAAGTAAATGCGATTGTTTAAGCTTCATGCTAGTAGATATCAAATAATTTTCAATAGCATTCAAACATCCAAAATGGTTACATCAATAACAAATTTCACTTTCACTTAGGAGAGAACTAATATATTCAAAATAGTTTTTCACATGATTAAAAAAATCACATATTACCATGGGAGTCATCCGGGCCACTGGGTTCTGCTTGTAATCCTAGCTCAGCTAAAACAGCTTCAAGCTCTTCAAGTCCTTTCTTCTTCAATTCCTTCTTTGAAAGTTGCCTTTCAGTTTCTTTGGTAGCTGGTGAGGGTTCAGGAGGCTTCTTAAGAGCAGGCTCAGCTTCTACTGGCACTTCCAAGCTATTTTCATGTTCATCCTCAGCCTCATCTTCAACATCATCGAGACCTTCTATCTCACTCTCACTTTCCTGGTTTCAAATATTCATATGTCTACCAGTTAGTGGATGTACAACCAATGATGATGCAACAAAAAGAAAATGTTGTGACAGTCCATCTATTCCAGGAATCTCTAACGGCCATTTCACGTCTTAGCTCTTAAGCAATTCCAAGGTTGTCGCAAAAGCATGTGGGGACACTTGCTTAGCAACTATTTCACCAAACATCAGCTTCTTGATTAACAAAGAAATATCTTATCAGTTCAAGACATCTGCTAAAATGATCCTATCATTTCTAAGAAAATGAATTTGGTTTATTCATCATTAATGCAGAACAAAGAGAACCGCCAACATGTCCAGCTATTCTGTTTCCATTAATTCCATAAACAATGAGTAACATGCAGGGCCAGCCCGTGAAGATTACAGGCTACATTACATCTTCTACGTTAGTTATTCACAGTGATGACTCAATAACTACACAAGAGCAAGCACATGAAACATAGATCAGCAAACCGACAACAAAGACACGGCCGCTAAATGCACATAAACCAGATTCCAAATCACGAAACCGTTAAACATAAAACAGTTAGTTCAACAACTTGGCAATGATTGATAAATGTTGTCATGAACCAAGCCAACTAGAAGAGATTCGGATAATCATTTTATCAACAGACTAGACAAGTGGAACATTCACCGGTGTATATTTTAACCTCAAAACTTACAAAGCTTTCAAAATAATTCTATCTCTCTTCCAAAGATATAAAGCCAGGCGTCGATAAACACGCATATAACCAAATATTGAGAAACAAAAGACAAACAAAACAAAATAGCAAAAGCAAAAACCACACCAACACAATCAAAACTCCAAACTGATTATTCCCTGTTCAAACACTTACATCCCCCTTGACCTCACAGTAAATGAAATACTCAAGCATAAATTAATTTCCATATACCATCATTAAGACAGGCCATCCAATCCAAAACTAGAGAATTCACAAGAATACTCCTTGCGACCTATTCCAAGTAATTAGCATACCTAGGATTATATACTCTAACAATAACCATCGGAACTAAAAACCAAAACCTAATCAAATTCAAAGCACCCTCTATCTATTATCAGGAACATAATCCAAGGCCACACACATCAAACCAAGACAGCTAAAAGGGCACAACGATAATTTCACCTCTCCGGCGGCCTCAATCCCGGTCTCCGAAGCTGCGGGAGCATCAGCCGTTGCGCCCCAAACGGACTGAGGAGGAGCGGTTGTTGCATAGTAGTCGTCATCATCTTCGTCGTCGACATCGGCCCACGACTTCGCCGTCAGCGGCGCCGGAGCCCAGAAAACCTCCTTCTTCTCGGGCTCTTCCGAAGCAGCCGCGGAGCCTCTTCCCTTCGAAGAACCCTGGTCCTTCTCAGGCTTCTTCTTCTTCTTCTTCAAGCTTCCGAGCGCCGCAAACACGTTGGTGCTGTTTATCACCGGCGTCTCCTCTCTCCTGCTCCCTCCTCCTGCCATTTCCGATGTCCAAAGTTCACAACGACAGCTTCAAAACGACACACGGATTGATGCGTTTTGGGTCAGCCGTGACCGAATTCCCGCGGCCAAATTACGAAGAAGCCGATGTGAGAGAGGGACGGCGCGAAGAGTAGGTGCTCCAGTGGAGGGGCAAGATCGGGAATAAGGGGAAATTTGAGCGGAGGGCGATTTTCTAGGGTTTCGGCTTTGGGGGGAGGCGATGGTGGTGGTGTGAGGGAGCGAGTTTAGGGTAGGGAAGAATCTGGAAGGAGAGTAAAACGACGCGTTTTGATGACGGGAAGAGGACAAGGAAGAAGGCGAAGGCGAGTTTGAGGTAGGGATGAGAAAGGATGATAAACGTGATTTGGATTTGGATATTATGATGAGATGAGGGTTCTAATCTATGACATGGTTGGGAATTTATAGGAGTTCTGTGTTGTGGCTCTGTGAGGCGTGTATTTTCGGGTGCGTAAAGAGCCGGGTAGATGCGGTGCTGGGCCTCCATGCCTGTGCGTCACACTGTAAGAACTGGACAGTGAAAGAAAGTACTATAGGAGAAAACTGATCAACCAAAAAAGATCGGAGAGAAGTGGACCAAAAAAAATTCAAATGTGTACTTAGACCACAAAATTTGACCCAAAAGAATGCTTGCTTTCAAAACCAGTATGTTAAAATATATTTATTTTGCAGGTGAGGTATTAGCACAATTGGTTGGATCCATTGCCTTACGAGTGCACCCGAGAGAAGCAGCAAGGATCGTGTTCGACCGTCGAGATCAAAGACCACATGAAGCTGCAAACCCAACCAAAAAAATGAAAAGATAAAAAAAATATTTATTTTTAAATTATTCGATGATTTAGTATGACAATATATTTTACATCTTTATTTTAGAAGGTTTTTTTTCAAATTAAAATAATATGTGAAATTTATTTTAATATTATTTTTAGAATTTAATTTAAATGTACTGACAGTATAAAATAATTTTACATTGTCAACCAATAGAAATAGTAGAAAGTGTCAACTCACACAAATAATTATCTATTATATGAGGGATCCACTATAATTTCTCATTTTTTTCTATTTCTATTGATTGACAGTATAAAACTATTTTATACTGTTAGTGTATACCAATTAAACTCTTGTTTTAATCTAAAATTTTCTTGTTGAGTTTCATTCTTAAAAATAAGTTAACAAAATATATATGTTTATTTTCAAATATGACCATGAAGTCCAATTCAAACATGAGATAATGTGTGTATTTTTTTCAAAAAAAAATAAGCAATAAGAAGGAAAAATTATATATGGTTCAATGTTTTTTTTATCCTTTAAAAATGTCTAGTTATGATGCTCAAAGTTAAATAATAGAACATGAAGATAAGTAACTTTTAGACATGCTAATATATATTATTTGGTCAGTCCAAAAATTTCTTATAAAATCCACCACTGTAGCACAGCTAACTAAAACTGTCTGTAGGGTGAAAAATAAATAATAAAGTGAAACGATTATGAGATACAAGTTTCTTTAATAAATGTTGAGATAATTCATACCAACAAAATTGATTTTATTTAAAAACTTAATTTATGAAAACTTTAATTTGTGTAGATTTTAATCATATTTTAATCATATATATGACAATTTAAATTAAAGTCGATCATTAACTAAGGTTTGTGGTTTTATTTTTGTTTTAAATTTACAATGAAATTGTTTAATCGAACTATCAATTCAATTAAAGAAATTAACTCAATACAAGTTTTCCCCCCCTTCTATTTGAGTTGCCTTACTTTGAGACCTCAAATTATAGATTCCTGTGAGGGAGTATTTTCTTTTATCATAAACTTTTAATCGCAAAAAAATTCTATATAAAACTCAACTTCGTGTGTGCATTGGTGCAAAATAATGCTTTTAACATGTTTCACTCAATGACGTGTATCACTATTATCTGCAAATAACTATGACATAAACATGGTTAACACTTAAAAGCTGAATTCTTATGACCGCCATGTAACTTCCATTTTCCGTGTTTGTTTCTAGTTTCGCCTCCACTTGGAATAATAATCATAAATATCGACGGAGAAACGCTACTCGTCGTGATTAAATTTTGGCAACGAGTCCATCTTTAAATAAAATAGTAATTGACTCTGAAGGCATAAATAACCAATTCTTTTTCGTTAACGAAGGGGCCGAGGCCCGAAAAAAGAAAGGGCAAAATTTAGGAACATTAGCCAAAGAGGGCATAACAACCTGAGAAGCGTCCCTTTGACCAAAATTAAATTAATAAAAGAAAACCCCGAGAAGCTTCACATTCTCACATGCCACGATGTGGTCTGCAGCGTTCCAATGTCTGAAGTTACAGTCTAGTTGGTGTGTTTGGTTGAGGTGGAAATTTTTATGGGTAAATTTTATATGTATTGAAAGTTTTTATAAATGAGTTTTATGTATATTGAAAATTTTTACATCATTTTTACTCCTAATTAAATAATTCCTAAATATGTGTTTGAAAAAGTTGTAAAATTAAAATTATTTTAATAACTATTTATTTATATAATTATTTTTTATATAATTGATTATGTGAGATTATCCTTTGATTGAAAAATAATTTATTTTGTTTGGAATATATAAAAAATTATTTTTATATAGCAAAATTATTAAAAAAATAAAATAATAGTTTATATTATATGATATTTAATATTTACAATCAATTCGATAAAAATATAAAAATTCTGAAATAATCACCTCTTATTTATAATCAAAAAGTTTAAAATATTATTTATGATTATAAGCTATTTTTTAATTTAAAATTATTAGTTTTTAATTATAATATATTTTCATTTATTACCAAATGTGTTAAATTTTTTCAAAAACAGCTTTTTGGCTTAAACAAAAAAAAAACTGTTCTTGATCGGTTTCCAATCAAGCTGAAATTAGCAAACCATTCTACAGCTCTATTGTCTTCTCCGCAGGCAAGAGTCATATGAACTTCCCAATCCTGTTCCGAAAAATAAATTATTCTCTTTACCAGGTCTTGATGATGTAAATTCGAAACATGCTTCTCGTTGCTCGAACGACTGGCGTGATTACGGGGGCACTATAGTCAAAGCATTCCATATGCGACAAAAACATTGATTAAATTAGCGTCGATAATTATCACAAATTAGTGTTATCATATATATATAATAAAAGGTCTTAAATTTTAAAAATTTAATTTAAATGCACTAATAGTATAAAATAATTTTACATTTTCAACTAATAGATTTAGTAGAAAATACCGACTCATACAAATAACCACCCATTATAATGAGAGATCGATTATAATTTCTTACTTTCCCTTATTTCTAGAGGTGAAAACAGGCCAGACTAAGCCAGACTTTACTCTTAACCGGCTAGGACTATATTTACATTTTTTAACTTGAGCCTGACTTGTGGCCTATTATAGGTTATTTTTTCGGCCTAAACCTGGCCTATTCAAAAGTCTAACCTAGCCTGAAACTTGTTTATACAACCTAGTACTTTCTCATAGTAACCCTATTTCCTTCATTCCCAACTCTCTATTCCAAACATGCCATCATCAAAATTTGTTTCTATGACTAGAAATTGTTTTTATACTGTAAATAAAGTAGAAGCTAGAAACATTAAAATTAAAATCAGATCACAAACAAAAACAAGCAGAAACTAAATCACCTTTTTTTTTCAATTATTAAAATGGGCTCAGCCACCCAAATCGGATGGGAGCACTAACACAGAGCAAAACAAACCAGAAACACCCAAGAAAGCCATCTTGAGACATAGGATCCCAGAGCAAATCAGCTCAACAGACTACAAAGCACAACACACTACCTATCTAAAGAGATACACCCCTTATGCGTACATATAAAACAACCTACAATAAACCTCATATCACAGAACACAACCAATCAAAAAGACTGCTAACAATAACCATAAACCAAAAATACACCAGAAGAAGACTCTAACTAAATCAATAAAAATCTTGCAAAAAAAATTTGTGTCAATCTACAAAGTAACTTCTATCAAAATTTTCAAATTACATGACCATAAAAATCTAGGAAAAAAAGAAAAGAAAAGAGTGAGGCACTTAAAACTCAAAAGGAAAAAGAGTTGCAGATCTTCACAAAATGCTACCACCCAATTTGCGCATTCTTTGATGGCAGCATGAACAGTGAGGAAGTCGCGGTGTCAGCATCACAAACGGTGAGGGAGTGAAGCACAAACAGTGAGGGAGTGGTGACGAGGGCAGCGCAAACAGTGAGAGAGCGAAATGCAAACGATGAGGGAGTGGCGGTGCAGGCAGTGCTAGCAATGAGGGAGCGGCGATGGTTGCTGGTGGTGGAGGAAGAAAGGATGAGGTGGAGTGGTTGAGGAAGAAGAAAGAGAGGTGGGTGTATGGGTTTTGAGAAAAAAGGCATAGGATGATAGGAGGGATGAGAGAATGCAATGAGAGAGCAATATGGCGCAGCATTAAGTCTAGGGTTTCATGTTTTAATTTCAAATTGGCTTTTAGAATGATGTAATTTAAAGACTTAAAAGCAAAAAAAGATGCATAATATTAATAAGGTGATGTAGCTTAGTGGTGAAGGGGCTACATGGTTCGAAACTGGGATTTGATAATTTCATGGTTTATATTTATTTATATTCTAATATATATATAAAACTATATCAAGTCGATTTGATAGGCTTTATAGGCCTTATGGTAAGCTTAAACCTGGCCTAATAAGACAAACAAGCTGTAAAAATAGCCTAAGCCTGGTTTTAATTTTAAATTAGTCAGGCCAGGCCATACGTCTCTGATAGGCCGCCGACTTATTTCTATCCCTACTTATTTCTATCGGTTGACAATGTAAAACTATTTTATAGTGTTAGTACATATTAATTAAACTCAAATTTTAATTGATAGTTCAAATAAAATATTATAGTGATATTTAATAATATATTATTAAATCATTTAATAAGTTTAACATTTAATAATTCATTTTTTATGAAAAGTACCATGATTAGAAAAAGTACCATGCTTAACTTCAATAAAAACACAATATTTCAATTTAAATCCGTCCTAACATGTTTATCTGTTGGAAAGTACACTTATTTTCCATTTTTTTCTCCCCAATAGAGAACTATGTTTTAGAGTAAGGTTTTAAAACACAATAAAGAGCAACCATTTTCTGGAATTACAGTAATTCTCAAATGAACTTCAGCTCGAATCCATAATATATAATGCAAGTGTCTTTTTCACCGTCAAAGTTTCTGGCCCCCAGTGCAGTATTTTGCTGTCCTAAGAGGAGAGACGTCACAAAACTCTCTTCCCCCTTGGCCTCTTTCGTCAGCTGACGGTGCAACGTGACATGCAGTCATTGGATGCAAATCATTATCATTTTCCCATGTACACTAGTGCAACGAAGAAAGGCCGTTACGTCGCATGCTGTTCTGTTGAGTACCTGCTTCCCCTTTGTCTTGCAGCCGCCTCCAAAGGCGTTTGCTTCCTTAGAGAGGCCCTAGACCTTAAAGGGCGCCCTCCAAAACAGACCGCGACGAGAAAAACCTAATTTAGAGGGTGCTATCTACAGTGCTCTCATCTGATCGAGGAGCATGATACATCTTGTGATTTGATGGTGAAAATTGTGAAGTATATTGATATACCAATCACTTATGATGCATTATAATAATTTTTAATTTTAAAAAAATTTAAAAATATGATTAAATATATTTTAAAAATTAATTATCACATTTTAAAAGGATAAAATTATATTGATAAAATAAAATTACACTAATAATTTTTTTTAAATTTAATTAATCGATAATATAAAATAATTTTATATTATCAATACAATTTTATATTATCAATATATAATAATTAATTTAAAAAGATATATAATTATATTGTTAAGTTTTTTTAAAATTAAAATATTATTTCAATATATTTTAAGTGATTAATACATTAATATATCTTACAATCTTAATCATCAGATTGCAAAATACACTATACACCTTCGGCCACGAGGTGCATTAAAGTCGAAGCCTATCTAGATCCATGAATGCAAGGGGGAAAAACAATATTTTGGAAAAAAAAAAAATGCCTATGGCAACATCCATCGGGCTTGACTTAGATCTTCTTTCTAGTTTACCTAACACTTCTTACTCTCAGCATGGCCCAATCATTCCAACTCCACATGAACGTTATTAAAGCTTCGAAGATGCTTTTTTTTCATATATTGATATTTCGATAGCAATGAGATTTAATCATATAATCTTTTATCTCACTGCTAATCCACTTATAGTGGCTTAGCTTCAAAAATGTTTGATTTGGCAAAAATGGTACGCTCAAATTGCACGTTCGGCTAAGGTGGTGTTTGGTTTGCCATTTTCTATTTTCATTTTCAGAAAAAATAAAAAATAGGAGTGAAAATATGTTTGTTGGAGTTGTTTTGAAAATATTTTCAGAAAATATTTCGTAAAATGTTTGGAAATTTGAAAATGTCATATCCACGTTTTCAACTTTTTAGCTTTGATTGTTGAAAATATTTCTCAGAAGAATGCGGTGGCATTGCGGTAAATAACTGAAACGCTGTTCTGATCATCCTCCATGAACCGTGTTCGAACCTCGGGGTGGATGTTATTTTTTACGTCAAACGCACTCTTTCACGAATCTATTATATATTATTTGTGACAAACCATGATACGCGCATGTTGGGAGCGCAGGCGGTCAAGTAATGATTCTGAAAGGGCTGGGATGCGGGTTCGAATCTTCCTTTCCCCACCTCCATTATTTTTATCGATCATTTAATTTTTTGAAAGGGACAAAAGGAAAAAAAAGGGACAACAACAACATCAAGATGTTGGCAGCGCAATTGGTTCATGCTGAGCATACAAAGTTGGTGTTGGGTGTTCGAACCCCACCAGCCCATTTTTTTTATTTTTGTCAATTATTTAATTTTTTTTCAAAAGGAAAAAAAAAAGGACAAAAAAAAGGGATAAATCAAATATTTTTGTTGATGTAGTAATATATAATTGAATGCCTGTATAAAATATTTTTACACTGATAGTTTATATAATAAAATAATACTAACTATAGTATTTAAATATTTATTGATATACAAATTAAAATATAATAATTGATAATGATAATAAAATAATTTTAAAAGTAAGTAATTTATTTTATTCTTAATCTTAATATTTTATAGAATTATTAATTATTTTAATAAATAATTTTAGTAAATGAATAAAATATACAAATCGAATATACATCATTTTTATTATTGAATAATAAATATAATTTTGTTATCTCAAATTTGATTTTAAAAATTATATTTTATAAAACAAACAAACCAAACATATTTTTATTATTTTCACTTTTTCAAAACAGAATATACTCTTATAAACCAAACGCATTTCCTAAATTCAGAAAATTTGAAAATGAAAATCTTTTCAAAAAATGAAAACAGAAAATGAAAACAGGAAATATTTTTACAAACCAAACGCACCCTAATATTCTCTCAAATTCCAAGAGGAGCTGAATGTGACCATGGGCACTTTCAATCCAAATTACATCTGATTATGTAATCTAACTGCATCTGATACCCCCCGATGATCATCACCCAGAATTACCTGGTTATGGTTATTAATAGATCTTCGCCAAGATGCACAAACAAATGGGGCCAAAAAAAAAAAAAAAACCGAAGATTATACATTCTTGATTCAAAACTTTGAAATCTAGAGCCTTACTCCACGAAGAAAGAAAAAAGATTCGGCATAAGACACTAGCCAGATCGAAAGAAATGAACATATACTCCTACTTTCCCCCTAAGTAAAGTTATAAACTTACTCAAAGTCAATTTATCTAAAGCCGCTACCAATGTTTATTTTGCATTTGCAAATGAACAAAGAGCATATGCTCATATATAATAAAGAAAGATAGTAAATAAAAAGGACAAAAGAAAAGTAAACAAAGAGAAGATACAAATACTTTGCCAGCCTGTTTACCGCACTGGCTGCTGATTGTAGTGCGCCTTCTCTTTTTTCTTGGCTGCGGCGAGCTTTGCATTCCTTGCAGCAGCCTCACTAGCAGCAGCGCCCATCTCCTTGCTTGATTTTTTCTTCTTCACAGAAACAACTTTCTTAAGTCGCTCTTTAACATCGGGGAGGGGTGCATCCTCCATCTTCTCTGTACCAGCAGTTTCAGTAGTTGTCTTTCCATCGTCCACACCATCAGGCTGGTCTTGTGATTCTTTCTGCTCCTTTGAAGATTTGTCCCTCTTCTTCTTCTTTTTTGCAGTTTTGCTTTCCCCAGTAGCATTCTCCTTCTTTTCCACCTCACCATTGCGATCCTCTACATTTTTCTCAGCACCTGAATTTTCAAGGCCAGATTAAAAATTCCAAGTAAGAAAGTTCTAAATAATCAAGCATTTTAGCAAAACTTTCAAAACACATTGGTGAATGTGTGTATGTGCTTGTTCAAGCTTCATATTAATACATTAGAAATCAAATAATTTGTGATATCATTCTAGCATCCAAAATGGTAAAAATCAATAACAAATTCAACTTAACTAGATACTTCATTAGAGAGAACTAAGATATATTTAGATAGTTTTCACCCATGATCAAAAGCATTATACCATGGGAGTCATCCTGGCCACTGGGTTCTTTTTGTGCGTATCCAAGCTCAGCCAAAACAGCTTCAAGCTCTTCAAGCCCCTTTTTCTTCAATTCCTTCTTTGAAAGTTGCCTTTCAGTTTCCTTGTTAGGAGGTGAGGGTTCAGGATGCTTCTTAACAACAGGCTCAGCTTCTACTGGCACTTCTAAGTCATTTTCATGTTCATCCTCAGCATCATCCTCAGCATCATCAAGACCTTCCATCTCACTCTCGCTTTCCTGGTTTCAGACATTCAGACATTCAGACATCCAGCGTTAAGTAGATGTGAAACCCAATGATAATGCAATAGAACAATAATAGCCATCTTCTATGTTATTTGTTTGCCATTAAGGCAGAAAGCAAAGAACCTCCACAACATGCCCAGCAATACCGTTTTCGTTACTTACATGATCAGCACGTCACGTGCAGGGCCAGTTCGTGAAGATTACACGCTACATTACATCTCCTATGTTATTCATTATACTGACGACAGAATAACAGTTTAACTACACGAGATCAGACAGGTGGAAAACTGAGCATGTAAACCAGATTCCAAATCATTAAACTGTATAAATGACAACTCAACAAGGATCATAAATATTCAAATTAGCAAACCGACAAACGCAAGTTCGTTAAGCGCATGAAAACCAGATTACAAATCATTAAACCGTTAAACATTAATCTTACAAATGACTATCGACAAGGATCATAAATACTTTCCTGAAGCTAGACAGCTGGAACAAGATTTGGATACTCATTATCAACACACTAGACAAGTGGAATATTCAACATTGTACCTTTTAGTTTTGAAAAGTCACACAGCTTTCATGCAAATCATAAAATATTCAACACAAGTCATTCTCCTCAAAGATAAAGTCATCCAACCTTCAATACATCATGCGCGAACCACAATCACATCACACTCATTTTTTATTTTTTATTTTTGATAGAAAACACATCACAATCTAAATTCAAACCTGTTGAAGCACAAGCATATTCCACTTTACCTCGCGGCAAATAAAATGCCAGCACACGCACATGCACACGCACACGCACACGCACAGCCACAGCTCAACTAATCCACCTCTCTACTCTAGGCGCTATCCAATGCCAGGACTGGCAGATTCACAACAACAACCTAGAATTGCATACTCTTTACAACAATCATCAGCATTTGACAAATCGAAAAATAAACAATCCAAGCCATCCTCTATCAAGTTTCAGCATCAGCAATCCAAAACACAAACAGAAACAGCAAATAAATAAATAAATAAATAAAGGCACAAAATTCTTTCACCTCTGCAGCTGCCTCGCCTTCAGTCGCGGCCTCCGATCCAGCAGCAGCAGCAACGGGAGCACCCCAAACGGATTGAGGAGGAGCGGTGGTGGCGTAATAGTCGTCATCATCTTCGTCGTCGACATCGGCCCACGACTTCGCCGTGAGAGGCGCCGGAGCCCAGAAAACCTCCTCCTTCTCCGGCTGTTGGGTGGAGGACCCTCTCCCCTTGGATGAACCCTGTTCCTTATTCTCGGGCTTCTTCTTCTTCTTCTTCAGGCTTCCGAGCGCGGCGAACACGTTAGTGCTGTTTATCACCGGCGCCTCCTCCCTCCTGCTCCCTCCTCCCACCATTTCCGAAATCCCAGGCCTCGAAACGACAACGGATTGCTGCGTTTTAACAGTTCCAGTGAAGGGACAAGATCGGAAATAGAATAAATAAAAATTTGTTAGAAATGAGAAATTCTAGGGTTTTTTTTTTTCCGGAGGTGGGGAAGAGGATGGCGGTGATCTGAGAAGTTAGGGTTGAAGGAATGTGGATGAGGGGCAAAACGATGCGTTTGGGTGCTGGAAAGGGATGGATATCGAAGGAGAGGAAGGCGAAAGGAAGTGAGTTGAGGGGGGGCAAGAGGCGGGGATCAGAAACGATGATGATATTGATATGTGACGTTGTGATGTGTCCGTGTGTCAATCGCATCCTTCGTTGGGGATTGATAGGACCTTTTTGTGTAGATGGAGCATGTTTTTAATCGGGTGCGGTAAGGTCCCTGTGGATGCGGTGGAAACTGGGCCGCCCTTAGCGGAAAAATATTTATATAGTCTTGAACTACACGTGCTCTTATATGTCAAAATTTTAAACTGAAAAATAAAAATAAAAAAATTAACACCAGTAGTGAAATTTCCTTTTCTAGTCTTTTCTTTTTTATCTTATTTGTTAATTGTTAATCCAACCATTGATGCTCAAGCAACGTAAAGAGTGTGATCGGCGCAAAATATACTCAGAAGTCGATGAACTATGATAAGAATTTAATTTTGGTATAATTTCAGTATAGAAAGATTTTATTTGGATATTTAATTGTATATTATATGTGTTATTATATCAATAAAAATTAATTTAACTATTCATTTTCTTAAAAATCTTATAAATAGAAATGTATGATTTAATGATAATATAAAATTTTTTTATACTGATAATACATCAAAATTAATCTCTTATGAGTCATAATAAATTAAATTAAATGAACTAGTTCAATTAAAATAATTGAACTTATTGACTAAAATTTGGATCAATGTATAATGCTTAGAACAAGAAATTTTTTTTTGGTTAACCTTAAAAGCTTTTTTTTTATCAAAACCAAAATTGCCCTCCTATTAGAGATAATTTTATAGGTAGCCAAAGTTCTCTATTTCAAATTTTACTGAAACTTCATAGCCAAAGTTCAAACATGAAATATCTAGTTCTCTCATCAACTGATATATTTGCTTGTTGATTAAAACTTGAATTTGGATCTTATTAGCTAAAATTTTATAATTTTGACTTTTCTTTTCAATTTATTATGAATCGAGCCATCAATTTTGTGCGTATTTGGTTCTACTTTTATAAAATAGATTCTAGATAGAATTAATTTTGTTAGAATTGATTTTACAGTAAACTGATTTATATTTGGTAATTCCTTTAAAAGTAATTCTGACAGAAAGTAAAATATTTTCACTTCTCCCAGAATCAATTCTAGAGATAAAAATTAATTTTGAGAGTGGAAAATCAAGCATCACATTTATTGATCAAAATCGATTTTGGCATACTACAATTGATTTCAGGGCTATTCAATGTGAATCTAAACCCGGCATTGACCTAATTTATTCTCTCCTTTTAACCTGAGTTTGTTTGTTTTGAGAGCTTAATTATAGATCATTACAGAAAAATCCTACCCCAAAACTCCAAAAATCTAAATATACATTGGTACAAAATAATGCTTGCATATTGCACCACTCAGTACATTTTACATCAATTACGTGAGTGACTATTATTTGTGCAAGATTGTTAATTTATACTTGTTAGCATTAAAACTTGAAGATTACTAAAAATTAGAAATAATAATTTATGTTCTCCTTGAAACTTAAGGCTTTATGTCTCATGGAATGGAAAACGCGCAATTGAAAAAATTAGGGACATCTGGCCAGCATGCATGATCTTCGCTCGCTCGTGTAATTTCTATTTCTGTTACTTTGCTACTTGCGCCTTTCTAACTTTCGCTTATTATACTTGGATTTTGGAGTCATAACATGAATTGTCAATTGAGGAACGCTATTCTGCCTATTCATGATGAAATGGTAATTGACTTTGAAGACATACAACGAAAGTCATTAAATCACACACATAAATTGAAGAATCAGTTTCTGTAGAAATATATTGATTACATAAGTATCATTAATTATCGTATATTAATGATGAGAGATATAAAGATGCTTAATTCTTTTTCTTTTTTTTTTTTCTGTTAATAAGCAATAAATATACTTTAAAGTCATTAAATGGATTACGATTTTTACTGATAAAAAAATGTTAGAAAATCAAAATTTTCGTTCAAATATCTTTTATTTGAACAAAATGTTAAACCTTTCTAAAACACTCTTATAATAATCCTCCTAATTATTAAATAAGGGAAGTGTTGAACATTTTTTATATTTACAAAATATTATATACATTTACCTTTTCATTTAATACTAACTTTATTAAGTATTAGGAGAATATAGCAAAACTCTTATTAAAAGAGAAATATTAAAATATTATTTTATTATTGAATAGAGCACAATCTACCTAATTACTGTATAACCATACAATAATTTCTCTAAAAAATGTAGCATATAAGTTGACTATTAGTATTTTCATTACATAAGTATCATTAATTATCGTATATTAATGATGAGAGATATAAAGATGCTTAATTTTTTTTCCCTATAAATGAACAATAAATACACTTTAAAGTCATTTAATCAATTACGTTTTTTTTTTCACTTTTAGATAAGTAAATAAGTCATATTATATCTTGTTTTATCCAACAACTACTTTTGTTTTCTGTCAGATATTCTTACATTTTTTTTTATTTGTAACATCACTCATAAACAAATTATATTAGTCTTCTATGGAAAATTTTTTATTAAAAAAAGACTGTATGTTATATTATATCTTTCAATTTTTCTTTTAAAAAAATTGTGCTTCCACACTAGTCATATGCCAATTTATAAGAGTTGTTAGGTGACATGAATTCTACAAATTTGATTTTTCTAAAGGGTGGGTGCATTTTAGAAGGCAAAATACATCATTTTAATCATTAATTTAAAAAAAATTAACAGTTTGAAAATTTATAAAATACAAATGCTAGCATAAACGAGTCATATATGGTGTTAATTTGTCACTGATTTGCTTAACAACAATTGAAATTGTATACTTTATTCTCTAAAATACACCTTACACTTTAAAAAAATCAAATTCAAATTATATCTTATATTGAGTTCGTATATAAATTACATCAAATAAGTGTCACATCTAATTTTAATAAATAAATAAATAAATAAATAAATACCACAAATATATTGAATCCTTAGTGTAGTGGTGCATTTAGAAATGCTCATGATTCAGCTCGACTCAAATGATTTTTAAGTTGCTATTCACATATATAAAAAGAATGCTAATCCATGCTAGTTCATCTCATGTGAAATACCATCCATGTGGTTGTGATTTAATATAAAAGGTTATGTTTTTCGTCACTGCAAAATTGAGTGCGCGTTGCCTCTTGTTCAATGCTTTGATTTGTGAAGTCAATGGGTGTGATGTTTTAATTACTATCTTAAGCACATCAAGTACCTTCCACAATTACCATATAACTTGTGTTTGGAGTTGCATTAGAATCGAGATTAGAGATATAACGAGTTCACTAGTGCTATCATGTTTTCTATTTTGTGTAATGCGAAATCGCCCAAATTCTAATGCTTTGACGTTTAAAGTGTGTAGTCTTTCATTGATTGTAATTATAGATTTAGCTAGTTAAGATCAATTTCTATGATACAAACTTTCTATTATATATAGATTTTTATTTTTAATTATTAATCAATGTATATCTTTTGACAAAGAATAATTATAAAAGAGCATTAGCTTAACCTTTTTTTAACTAAATAAGTTAGGTCGGGCAAGCCTAATGTAAATTAGGTCGTAGGCGAAAAATAAGTTATTAATCTCTTTTTATCCCTACTAACAAATGTAGATGAAAATGGATTAAGATAGACCTTACCTTAAATAAGTTTGACATGTTTACCTTATATAACTCATTTATAAAGGTATGGTTGGGCTTTTATAAAGTTTTGGTCTAACCTAAGAGTCTATCTAAAGATCTATTTAAAAATTAAATTAAACTTTTAAATAGATCAAAATGTTTGGGCCAATATACCTGTCATAGAATAAGATAATAGGCTTCTAAATAAGTTAAAAGGTACCTTTTGTAAATATAACAACAGGCTTATAAATGGGCTAATGAGGCTATACTTTTAAATAAGAAAATAGTTTAGGCTTTTAACATTTTAAATTAAATGAAAAATATATTACAGGTAATTTTTTTACGTGCTATTACACGTAAATTACGAATAATGATAATAATATATATAATATATTATTTAAATAAATGACATTTTTAAAAACTTAAAGCTTGACCTTTTTAATCAAATAAACTTTTGAAAATATTTATCCTCATTTATTTACTAAATAGATCAAGACAAGTCATGTCGAGCAAGCCATAAACTACCAACGGGCTACCGAATTTACTTTCACCCGTAGTGCAACAGTGAGGCTAACCATTTTACATTCTATAGAAGCAAGACAGGGAAATAGATCATCACGGGGCCTCCCATTCTCGAATGCCATTTTCTTTTTGTTTTTTTTCCAATCACTTGCAGTTTTTGGGTAATTCCCTTTTTGTTATTTGGGCTGCTAGCTTATTACAAGAGTTTGCTAGGAAAAATATGGTAAAATATTTTTGTTATAATTGAATATATATTTAATGACCTACGACTCAGCATGTCTCAATTCCACTTAACCCCGCGGGTTAAATGAAACAAACTCAATAGCTCATAAATTCATATTTAAATAAATTTATAAAATATTTAATTCTAACCGATGCACGTTAATCCGTTGCTGGTTAAACAAATCAACATGTCTAAGGTCATGTACTCGACTCTCGTTGTTGATGAGAGCACCAAAGCACTGATACACTAGAGATCTTGCATCTCTCTTGGTAATGACCAATTAAGAATATCATTTTCTTTTGAGATAATAACAATTTTGATAATCTACTGCACTCAAATTTACAAATACAATGAAACAATAATCATTTTCTTACGCATGTAAAGCAATCTCTCTTATGACAGAAGCAATCATTTCCTTTCATCAGTTTCAACATCCAAACAGAGAGTTAAATTTTTAAACACCCCCCCTCCCAAAAAAAAAAAACGAAAAAAGAAGAAGATAAAAACAGAATCAGGATGAGGCAGGGGAAGAGGAGGAGTTATCGAAGGTTGTTCCTACATGCTGAATAACAAAGCCGTAGATCTTTCTCTTCAATTTTTCAATCTTTTCAGTCAATGAGTCATTCTCTTTGGAAACCACCCGGTCCAGCCATGCATTTACACGCTTCAAATGTGACAACACAACAGCAATGGAGCCACCATCCAGAGGCAATGGTTTCTTCCCATCAGCACTACACTCCCCAAACACTTTAAACCCTGCATCAAGGGACTCCTCAACAAAGCGTAGAAACCACATTTGCATCTCAGACAGCAAGTTTGTTCCAAGCTCTACCGTCTCTTTCATTCCACTACCTCTTGTCCACACACCAGCACTGAGACTGGATTGTGGTGATGAAGAAACCTTCAGATTGTTCTTAGCTGCACCAAGAGAGTGCCGTTTTGACAAGCTTTTCGGCACTGTTGATGGGGGGTCAACGCCAGTGCCAGTAAGAAGGGACACTATCTGAAGATCAGTGGCCAAGGCAGCTTCAACCCACAGAGAAAGTGACTTTGACTGCTCTGTTGGAATGCTGTCTTCAGGTGTCTGAGAATTATGACTTTTGGCAACAGATTCAGCCATTGCAGTTGTTCTTAGAACATCGTCATAGATTGAGAAAAATCGGTCTATGGTCGGCAAAGGATTTCTGGCCTGACATACTGTGCAGAGGTCTGAAAACATGCTGAGGTAGGCAGAAGGAATATTCTTGTCAGCAATTAACGAAGAAGGAAAACATGTTAACAAAAATAGTTAAGTTATGAAATTTTGACACCCTTTATTAGAAAATGGACTTTCCTATTGAAGGTTTAAAAATTAAAAACTACCTATAGAATTCGGAAATTTGGAATAGGATACATTATTTCCTAATTCCTAACATAAAATTCGGGGGCAACTGTCTCATTTTATGCATATACTTTGAGGGTATGAAAGAAAGGGAAGCAGGGATCGTTACCTTAAATTTCTTATAATACATTCAGTAGCATTGGCCTCCTCTAGTGCTTCAGCAGCAGCTGAAGAAGCGAGAGCCTTCCTTTGCATTGCTTCCTGAATTTAGTTGATAAGAAGAGATTCAATTTAGTCTACAAATTAAAGCTAGTCAAATGACCAAATTGAAAGCAAAGCAATCACTATTGAATATTGATTTTTTCATGGTCATAGGAATCACATATATCAGGAATCAACCTATCCCTTTCTTAGATCAATGATTTGGATGATGCTAAATCTTGTAGTGCAAATTATAGACATGCAAAAGCTCGCTCCTTTATTTTTCATATTGCTGTTCACCACACTACAAAGTTTCCAAAATTGATACCTTTCCAAGCCTTGCAAGGTTCGCCGACACTGCATCGAATGGAACACTCCCATCCGTCCATTTCTTCTCATGAATGGTGATGCCCAAAGCAGCAAAATTGGACTTCTCTTTGCCCACACCACTCTCGGGAGAACCAGCTTTGGTCTTCTCATTGGTCGATGAATCATTGCTACCAGGTTTCTGACCATTCACATCACTTAACCTCCTTGACATTGCAGCCTGAGAAAATCACCCCACTATCAAGTTAAGCTAACAAACACACACACACATTGACGAAAATAAAAAAAAGGTAGAAGAACAACAAACATTGCCAAAATTATTGACACAAATCATAGTAGTTGTTAGATAAAATAAAATGAAGTATAACTCACGCGTTCATCTTAGAATCAATAAACATGTCACATTATCTGAACAAATTTTATGGCTCGTTAGCATTTCAGAAAATAAATGCAACATATCCAATCCATTTTCCACTCTATGCTTAACTCAAAATCATAAGCTATCTACTGCGAATTTGATTCATCTACACAAAAAGTTTAGTCCTTTGGTATTCAAATGTTTACCTGAGTCCGCAAAATTGCTTGTGGATCAACCTTATTCTTGGACACACCCTTCTCTTTGGGTTTTTCAACCTCAACAATAGTTGTTGTTGTAGCCGCTACACCCGGTTGTTCATCCCAGCTCTTCCTCCCACCACTTCCCTTCGCAGATCCAACCAGCGCCTCCGACACCTTCGAGATCCCAGCCGCCACGGTGGCCATCTTCTTCTTCCCGGAAGAATCCGTCACCGCCGGCGAGAACTTCAATCCCCCCGACAATCTCCTCCCGGGAGACAGCGACGCCCTTCTCGGATTAGGCGACGGCTGCTTCCTCCCCGTCGGAGACGGATTCCGGTACCTCGACGGTACGACAATCGCCGGCTCCCTCGCCGCCCTCCGATTCTCCTCACGCGCCGAAACCAAGCTCGGAACCACGCACTTCGACGGCACCGGCGACGCCGAACGCTTCACCTTCCCCGCCGGCGAAGGATCCCTCTCCGCCGCCGCCGCCGCAGAACCAACCGAATTATTCTTCTTCCCAACCGACTGCGACCTCTTCGCCGTCGCCGGCGACGAGAACCTACTCGCCGGCAAATTCTCCCGCGGCGCAAGCGGCTGCCTGCCCGAAACCCTAGCTTCCTTCTCCACCGGTAAACTCTCCTTATTGCTATTATTATCGTTTCTCACCTCGTCGGCGACCTTCTTCCCGCCGGAGAGGTACAGCGCTAGCGGATCAGCGGCGAGATCCGAATCGGAAACTGGTTGGATGAGGAAGTCCCGGGTGGACGGGGAGATGCGAGCGACGAGAGGCTCCGGGGTGCCGACGAAGGGGTGGCGGCCGGGGAGGGGGCGGAGGCCGGAGACGGAGGGGAGGGGGGAGTCGAAGAGGAGGCGGTCGACGTAGACGAACTGGCCAAGGTGGAGGCGGTTGGAGAGGATGAGGTCGGTGTCAGGGTCAGGGAGTTGGACGTAGGTGGAGTTGAGGGAATCGGAGAGCTGCAGGTAGAAGCCCCGGGAGGACCAGAGGTCCTGGCCGGCGAGGGCCGGGACGATGCCGATGACCTGGAGGAGGGCGCAGCGGTGGTCGCCGGTGACGCGGGTGTTGGAGTTCATGGCCTGAAGGAGCTTCAGAAGGATTCCTGGGGTTAGGGAAGCCATTGAATGATTGAACTCTGTGTGTGTGTGTGTGTGTGAAGGTGAAGAACTAGGTGGAAGGAGGAGTGTGTATGAGTGAGGGATGTATACAGGTGATTTTTTGTCCGTTACGTTATGATTTGAATTCAAAATGCTAGCGACTAGGACTTTGCCGTTCACTATATCGTTTTCATTTTTATTTTTTCTTTTTTTGAATTAAGGTGCCCCACCCGTACGTTACCGTTTTCTTCTCCTCAGCTTCAGGGATATTTACTATTTAGCCACTCACATGATATTGCACCGCCGGCACCGCTCACAAAAATTGACTATTTTTAATCTAAAATAAATAATAATATTGGTTCACCGAGGTTATGGGTATTTTTGGGGACAGAATTTGTTTGAAACTGCATATGTTTTAATTGGGAATGTGCAGAGTGAAATTTAAACTTGACGCATAATCTTATGAGTGTACTCTTTATGTGTGTAGCGTGTACTCAAATTATGGTACGAATACATCTTTGTTATTCGTCATATTATAGAGTCAGGTATTTGGCTAAACAAAAGAGGAATGTTATTTGTACACCAAAAAAGGTGGACACCTTCAATACCTCCTCTCTATTTTTTCTCTCTCCATCAATTATTTTACTCATTTCATTTTTTTTTATAATTTTTTTTCTCACTTCTCTTTCTGGGTGTCTAAGGATGTCTACCAACTAAGTGGTACAAAAATCATTTCTCTAAACAAAAAGTTCTATATATATATATATAGAGAAAGAGAGAGAGAGAGAGAGAGAGAGTTTAATTGGTATGATCGACAAGATAAAATAGTTTTACACTCACAACCAATGTAAATAGAGGAAAGTGAGAATTCACATGGTCCCTCATTATAATGGGTAGTTATTTAGATGAGTTGTACACTTTCCACCATTTCTATTTGGCTGACAAATAATACTATTTTACACTGTCAGTGTATTTAAATTAAATTCATATATATATATATATATATATAATTTAATTTATGTATTGATAGTGTAAAAAAATCAATAAAAATATAAAAAAATATCAAATCATACAAAATTATTATCAATTATAATGAGGAATTAATTATAATTTTAGTACTTCTTTAAATTACTATTAATTGATAATATAAAATTTAAAATTTTTTTATATTATCAATAAATATATATATATTCTTTTAGAGAGGTGGGAGTTTTCTTTTATTTCTCTTTTTTTTTTGTCATTTGGGGGTGGGGGGAGGTCAGTGGTTGGAGCTTCTTGGGGTCTCGGACCTGAGGATCGAACACGATCCTTGCTGGATGCTACCGGGTGCATTTATAAGGCAATGAATCTTCTTTTTTGTTTTTTTTTTTTTTGTCATTTGGTTGAACACGATCCTTGTTGGCTGCTCCCCGGTGCATTTGTAAGGCAATAAATCCAATTAACTGCACTACTGCATCACCTGTATTTTCCCATTGGCTTGAATATAGCTTTCGTTTCATTATATTATCAGTTATTTCTCGTATTTTCTTAATAATTATCTTTCTTAGAGTTTGGATTTTATTCTTTAATTCCTTAAGATTGTAGCTCATCTGCTACTGCATTAAACTCTGGTTAAAAATTATCTTTTCAAGGTTAATGTTTTGTTTTTCATCCAAAAAAAAAAAATGTTACTTGCACATGCACACCAACCATTAGGTCTATTTATTTGGGGGTTTGCTATTACTTATAGTGAAATGTTATGTATACATATTTGTTTTGATATTGTCTAGACACCATGTAAGTATAAAATGTAAGAAATAGATAAAATAAAAAATTTTAAAAGAAAAATTTAAGCTCATTTGAATTTCGGTGTCTCCAACAGTGTACATATGCCATGTATGTAACAGCACTTATATGGACCGATAGCAGTTTCCTAGGTTAGATCACTTTGTACATACAAGAAATTGTGTATAATGATTTCAAATGTTTATAATGGAAAGAACACAATCTGCATGCTGATTGCTGCGGAGCATGAACTGTGCGAGGAAAAAAGATGAGTGTTATTTGTATCATATTTTAATGTAGATATTTAGATATCTACTCATAATTTTGAAAATAAAAATTATGAAAGAAAAAAAAATGAAAAAGCAAATGAAGAGAGAAAAAAGATAAAGAGAAAGTGTCTAAAGATATGAAAAGTAGTATATACAAAAATCATTCCCCATCAGAAAATGCAATAGTATAATTGGAGATGTACCGGAGATTTCACCACAGGAATTTAACTTAATACAGCAAAAGTTTTTCATCCCTAAGACACAAAGCTACGTTAAAATGCTCACATTTCTATATAGTAGGCAATCGTAAGCATAACTCTGACTAGATGAACAATCGAATGCATCACTCTGACTAGGCTTGAAGCAGCGACACTCATATCTCAAGACCTACACCAAATGAGAGCTGAACATTCAGATTTGTTTTTGGGCCACATGATTTGATCTGACAACTGTTTTGGGTTAACTGGGCTTCAGGTGCTATAAGTACTACCTGAGCCATTGGGAACCCCGAAAAGCCAATATGATAACTCAGGCGACCTTTTTAGACTACATGATTTGGTTTGTTAGTTATCTTGAGTCAGTTAGACTCGGCACATTACACATGCTGCTAGCATGATCACACATCTATACCTTATGTGCCATAAAGCCTCTTGATTAGCTCACCAAACTTAGTGAAGTGGAGATTTAAATATAAGTTTTTCATGCTAAAAAATGAAAAGCGAGAGGAAAGTGTCCGAAACTATATAGTATCCCAGAATTCTTCAACAACATGCTCATAAAAGAAATTTACACGCTTACAAGCAGCTGCTAAAAAAATTCTACCAGAATACATTTCATGTAGTGCTCCATCACCACATAAATCTGTCAGCTAAAGCTAAAAAAGTATAACAAAAATATATATAAAGAAAGCTTTCTTTAGGATGTCGGCAGGCCCTCCATGCAGCATCAAAGAAGAACCATGAGCAATCATCACTGGGAACTGGCAACCCTCTTCTGATGGATCCTCATCTGTTATGATAGCCAAGCCAGAGAAATCACAGTCCCAATCTCTCTGGTTATGCACTTGATAGTAAATATTGAAGGCATAAGAAGCATTCCCTTGGAGGTTTAGACTATTACAAGACGAGCCATATCCCAAAGCAGTGCAATCTGATAGGCTACAAGCATAGTCAATGCTATCAGGCAAGTACTTCAAGTCAACAGCATCTGGATCCAAGATACACCACTGCTTTTCCATGTACTTCACACCCTCCACAGGGACCAGACCCTTGTCCTCATGGAGACCTGTCAAGTCTAACTGGTACTTTGGCTTGCCATCAAACTCAAAGATTCCCCAGTGCCTCTCAAAGTTGCCAGGGGCAATACTCTTAGCATTCTCATCAATTAGGCTGAATAGATAAATGTCAATTATGCCTTTCCTTTTTGCGGTACCATTTCCACTCAAGGCATGTTTAAGCAAACCCATGTTGAACCTTTTGGCATTTTGGACATTAGCATTCTTGTCACCGTCAGTTGGCCACCCAACTTCCCCAACTATGACATGCATGTCTGGATATCCTGCCTTCTCTAAAGCCCAGAGAAGCGTGTCGAGATTCGCATCGAACACGTTGGTGTAAAGTGAATTACCATCTTTAAGAGGCTTGTTATTTCCATCGAAAAATGCATAATCAAATGGGAAATGATCATTTCCATAAAGACTAAGGAAGGGATAGATATTGACAGTGAAAGGTGCGTTGTTTGAATATAAGAACTGGATTATTTCAACCGTGAGGTCTCTTACATCAGGCCTGAAGTCACCGGCTGAAGGCACTGGATTTGATTCTGGGGAGTAGTAAATGTCAGCATTGAAAGGAACAGTTACTTTGACCCTTGAAGCCAGGCCTGCATTATTGAGAGATGTTTGTATATTCTTGAGAGCTGGCAGAGTTGACTGTAGATAGGTGCCATTATACTCCTTAAGGAAAGGCTCATTCCCCACCGCAATATACCTGCAAATCGGCATGCAAGAATAATGGAGAATAGAGTTAAATATATGGCTTTAAACATATATTGCAACAGAAGCTTATATGTGATAAAAAACATAAAGTTCAATAGAAGAAAGAGTGTTATTTAAACCCCTTAATTGAAGCACCAAAATCAGCCAGAAGGCTTATCCATCACCATTTGACTGAAACTAAGACTTCCAAATGACGTTTCGGTGATGATATTTTCACCAGACTTCTGATTTATCGACGTTTTTTGAAAACTAGTCTCATTATATACTTCAAGAAGCTAAATGGATGCAAAAAAAGCCAGAATATGCCTTCGAAGAACTATGGTATCAACTCCAGCCTCTGGAAATCTGAAGATAAAAATCCATTGCTACATGGTGGTAATAATGACTTGCATGAAACGTTTGGGGTGGTAATATCAAGAATTTGACCAAGAAAAACGAAAGATAAGCTAGCAGCACCTTGAATAAAAGAAAGAATAAGTGAAAAACAAATCAGCAAGGCATAATTGGAGATAGGGAGAAAAGAACACAAATGAGAAAAATAGTAGAAACTTCGTAGAGCTATACAAACTATCTGCAAGTAAGAAAAGACACCAACACTGTGGTCATGAATATAGAACATACTCAAACAACTACTTAACTTGATATTTACTCCACCAGTGTACAAGTAACCGGTGACATTTTCATCAACCCAAGAATCTGCAATCTTTGGATTCTTACTCATCTCCTCCAACATGTTGTTGGGCACTGCGAGCATCACCTCAATATCAGTCCCCATCAGAGCAGCCATGATCCACTCTTCAGCATCAAACAGCTTCAGCTTATCAAACCCGTTTTCTTGAAGCATCTTAACCACCTTCTCTGGTGGAAGCTGGTGAGTTGCCATAGTTCCCCAGTTCACCCCAACAAAACCACACGAGGGCATAGTTAACACAAGGAGGAATATTGCCACTAGGTACCAAACACTGAGTGCCTTTTCTTGTGCCATTTTTTTTTTTGGGCTTTTTTTCTATTTTCAGATCACTGCCTCGGAACCAGCAAAGATTCAAGAATAAGGACACAAAAGAGACCAAACAAATGGGAGTCAAGGAAAGGGAAGGAAAAGAAGCGGGAAGGTATAATCCTTGGTACCCGTGTTTATAGGCGCAGGAAAAGCTTTCTTTCTCTGTGTGTGTGTGTGTGTGTTTTTCAGTGCCTTCATAGAGAAGGTAAAACAAGGACTAAGAATTGAATTTTTTACAAGAAAATAAAAAGCAGCAAATGGAACAAAGATTCGTTACTTAATCAGTTATAATGCCAGGCAATGCCAGCATGTGTTGCATTAGTGTTAAGCTCTCGTATATCATATTAATAATAATAATAATGGTAAAAGGAGTTTTTGTAAGGCCAATCAAGTGTCTCTCATCAGCATGCATACGAAATGCTACACATCACAGGGCATTTAGGCCGTAAGTTTGTATTAAGTGACAAATTAAATGCACTCTAACGAGGCACTATTCTGTTGCAAAGTTGAGGTGATGTAAATTCTCAAATAGTAGTTGTTTTAAGTGGTGTTGTTATTTTCTTGGATCACAACGATTTCTTTTGTGAATCTTCTAATCTTAACGCAGGTAAATAGAATTAGTCACGGTGTACGCAACTTAGTCTCTACACCACCTAATAAAGGAACAGTTATCAAGTTAGTCGGTAGTAAGAAATTGAAATAATTAAGATAAGTGTAAAAATTCAATTCACTTTGTTTTATCTTATAATAAAAGAAGCATAACATATCAATTTGAAAGCTGCAGTCTCTTATCCTCCCTAATGCTCAAGTGCCTAAAAGGCCTTCTATTTGTTTTTTGGCAGTCCAATTCAATGCTTTCAAAGTGGGAGCTTGTAAAATAAACGCATGCAAAATGGGGACACAAGAAACTTTGGTCGCTGAAAAAGCATTGACTAGTAATTGACCAGAATAGAAGAGGGACAGGGTCGTCAAATCGCTAACTTTCCACCTTAAATTTACGTGTACTCTAGTTTATCTAATTATCCTGTCGTGCTTTTCCGTGTGAATATCCTTTTTCACAAAGCAGAACTTTAATGGAAGGGCGCCACTTTGCATTGCATAAGAAGCGTTTCCCAATATAGAAAATTATATAGTTTCTCAGCAGGGAGTGTTATCCTCACATGAGGTATTACCAGTTTCCCAATCGCCTATCTATCCTGAGAGATAACAGATGGGACAAGTGTTTTTAGGGCCTGCGGCATTGAATAATAATGGCGTACGAGATTACAACTATAAATTTTGATAATGGTATATTAATTCTTTGGGTTTAGCACTGGTTAACGATTCAAAAAAGGAAAGTTTGTATTAGATAAGCAAAAAGTTCAACCTCTCAATGCATCAAAAATAATAAAAATTTAAAAATTTTCCTTTTTAAAAATTCTTAACCAGTGTCCTTAGGACACTTGTTAATAAAACTATAATTCTTTTTAGGTCACTCAGGTAGTGACTTAGTATTATTAAGACTAAATGATGAATAAATTATTGTTAATATGCTCAAACTCTTTTATATTGCTATCAAATTATATATTGGCATATTAGCTTACATGTTTGACTTTTATATTCTCAACTTGAAAAATCATGCATATGAGAGATTTTAAATGACTATATAAAAAAATTTTATATTATTAATGTATCAAAATTAAATACTAATAGAAATGTAAAACAAATTTTTTTTTTGATGCACTATTATTATAAAAGATATTTTACACAATCATTTAGTGATATATTATCATATTATTAAAAGTATTTAATTCTAGCAATAATTGTTTTAAAAGTCATACACATAATAATCTATGATTGATTGATAACATAAAATATATTAAACTAATAACATATCAAAATTAATAAAAAATGTAAAACCGTTTTTGCTAAAAGTAGATAAAAATTAAAATATGCTTCAATGCACTTCTTCATGGATACGACAGAGCTAGGTTCCAAAGCTAAGAATTTGTTTCATTGGGTTATTAACTTCTTTCCTACTGTAAGCATTTTCTCAATTGCAACGATTTACGGATCAACGATTGTTTGCAAAGCAGGCATTAACTTCAGGATTGGAGCTTCTGATTAACAAAGTCAATCAGATAAACCGGGCATTAACTAGTCCACTTGTAATTCACTAAGCCTCGTCGCCTTTTTCCCCTTTTCTTTTTATTACTTTACATTTTTAGCTAAACCAATCAAAACCACCAATTTTGAGGATTACGTTTGACCTGGTTCAAGATCTAATCCTTGCATTTGCAAAACGTATTCATATCTATGACTGTAACATTTAGTAATAATATATAATTCTTTCTGCCGAAAGAAAGCATATGAGATTGTACTGCCGTACTCGTCTTTTTTATCATGATAGCGGCTAAGATAAGTTGAGAAATTTTTTATATACTAGCAGTATAAAATTACTTTACATTAGCAGCCAATAGTATTTGAGAAAAATACCTAATTATAATAAATAACTACTTATAATAATTTATCATTTTACTCAAATTCTAGTAATTGATAGTGTAAAGTTAATTTATATTGTTAATACATAAAAATTAAACCTGTTAATTATATTTGATAGATTCTTTTTATCTTAATAATTCCTTTTGAGTTAAAGAAAAAAACACCAATAATTCAGATATTTCAGTTAACTTATATCTAACACGCCTAACTACCCGACCCCAAATAACCTCTCAAAGCAGGAAAGAAGTGGCAAACGTAGCTTTAAAGTGAACTGCGCACTTCTTGCTTTGAACACAATACAACACATCAAGAAGAATGAACAACCCTCCAGTGCTTCAAAGAACACGGCCTATTCTTTTTTTTTTTTTTTTTTGATTTTTCACTTCTCACTATGCTTGTTTTTGAGTCAGATAGAGCATGGCATTGAATCGATCCACCCATAGGCATGGCCCAGTTAAACCCTGAAAATTAGAGCAGTAAAGCATTCGAAGCTAATATCTCTTCAGCAGCATCAATAAGATACTGTTATTGATCATCTTCACTAAAGCATGCTCCTGGCAACCTGAAGCTTAAACAAAACATTGCCTGCACAGTAAATAGAAAGCATGACCCACGAGTACAGATATATTACATGTTCTCCAACTACGAATCAAATAGAAGAATAATATTAAGTTACGGAAGTGATCTATAATACTGAATACTGATACCTTGTTTGGAGCCACATCCCTAACCCTATGGAATATTGGGTCTTGTATACGGGCATTCAAAGCAGACTCTGCCTCCTGCAAAATTAAGTTCAATTATCTGTCTAAACAAATTAAGCAAATATGTTTGATTAGTGTCCACATCCAACTATCTTACAAAAACCAGGCACCTAAGAATGGGCAGAACATTCTAAATACTGCAAATCAGTGAAGTCATTGATATTCTTACGAAACATAGGAAAAAGAAAATGGTAAACACCATTAGCATTTAGCAGAAGGAACTCACAGCTATTATAGTCTCAGGAGTTTCAGTTGCCCTAATGAAGCAATAGCAGTGGATCCATGGTAGATTTCCTTTCCAATATTTCCTCTGGATTAATCCCCTGAATGCATCTGGCAGGGCATTTTTCTCGTCAGATATCTGCCTATAAATCTTACGTAGTTATTAAAAAACAGAGTCTAGTAAAAGAATATGCATAACATTCAACCAGATCACAGCCACATAACAAACAAATTGCTAAAGAGATAAGGTCGAGAATGAATCTTGGCTTAGATTATAATAGCTAGTTCACTAAGGAAAATGTTAGATCAACAAAACATACAAATCACATCACAATCTATATCAATTGAAATTATACAGTTCAACCAGCAGAGTTGCCCACCCACCCGCAGGGGGGGGGGGGGAGGAGAAACTGCCTGCAGTTTAATATGCATTATATGCTAAGCAAAGGGCATATTATCATACTCCCAGTAGATGAAGACAACAATAGTCTCACCTAAAGGAAAAGTGGCTGAACAGTTTGTCAAAGAAACTACTCACATCACATCAAATGGCATCATACTATTTGTACCTAGAAACTGAACAGCAGATGCTGGTAGGTTCATTATTACGTGGTCAATATGTTCCCAAGTTTTTGTGTCAGAGATCTCAGAGCCTCTCATTCTCTTGTTTGAAGTTCCTTTTTTCCCACCACATTCAAGGATGCCAGCGCCATGAGCTTTTCCATTCTCTGCCAGATAAAAACAACATCAGTAGGTTTTAGTTTCAACCTGACATATTATTGTTGTCAATGCTCTAATTGTTTTCTCAGGAAGAAGGAGCTGTTCAACAAGAAGGTTTAAGGTCTTTAAATGCAGAGTTGAAATTGCAGAAATACTTTGACAAACTAAAAGAAGCTGCATCTAGTGGCGGCCTGATGTGTTACAATATGTTGAGAATACCTTCATGAGAACTACTAGAAGATCTCTTAGCAGCAATTGCAGATGTACCAGCATGCCTTTCTGGATGTTGTGCATCCTCTACACTACTGTTAACACCATCTCCTATATCTTTTCTATCAACTGCAAGAGAAATAGTGGTATTAAGTAACAAGTCCACATATCTCATAGACTTGCAGGTATACACCATAAAGATATTACCAGTTGGCAACCCATTTTCTGAATTTGATTCAGCACTGTCTTGTACGTTGAATGACTGACATGTATTCAAAATGGGAACATTATATTCTAATTTAATCTCAGAATTTGGCACTTCCATCAGCTGGGAGATGAATTTTCTGGCATCCATGTTGTATGCGTGAATACGATCATCCACCTTGTTGACATTGGCATTAATCCTCAGATAGTGAATGCTATCTGGATTCAAATCATTTGCGTAGACTATGCATCCTTTTTGTGCTGCAGGAATGGCAAAAGGACCTATACCAGCAAACATATCACAAATGATCTCTCCAGCTTGGAACAGTGAAATCAACCTTCTATGTTCATGTTCCAATCTGGAATTCCAATAAACCAAGCTGTAATCAAGCCTAAAAGTGGCACCATATTGCTTCACTTCTGTAATCATATCATGTTCCCCTGCTAAAACTTCAAATTCTGGCACACGAAATTCGTTTGTAATGGTTCCCACTTTATTAACAACAGTTTTGATTCTTGGATAGTTTTTCTGCACAAATAGTTAAAATGTGAAAATTAATAGGAGGAACACAAATAAAACAATATGTTTGACAGTATAAAGGTTGACTTTGTGGATGAATCATTGAATGAACATCTACGTAGCAAAGGGCATGTTATTCAAACATAACCACAGACACTATCCTATTGTCAGTGCAATAAGATCAGTCAGTTTGTTTCAAACAAACATGAACCAACATGGAGATCTGAAGACCAGCAAAGCAGAAAGAAAATAAGGCAGCAGCATGATCAAATGGATCAGACATTTTAAATCCCAATTTACAAACAAAGTAAGCCAGGTCAATTTGACAAATTTGGTATTGCAGCAATCATTATGTTTGTAAACACAAACAGCAGATGGTCTACTAAAAATTATTCCAAAAGCAAATGAAAAGGACAGAGACAAACATCAGATCTTCGTATCTAACAATTTAGCATGACTAGTGCATGTAGTAGCAGTAAATAGACAAGCAACTGAAAAATAAAAGTTAAAACTAAACCCAGACGTAGCCATACATACATCATATATAACCTTCGCAATAACATCTTTGTAGGGAAGTAATTCATCATGTAGGTTTAAATGGGCAATTTGACCTGCATGAGCATGACAAATGTTAGTTTACCATTAGTGATTGACCAACTAACAAAATTGAAGAGTTTACAACCCCACTCTGACAGAACCAATATTCAAGAACTAATAAAGCATATGCATTGAGCTCGTTTCAAAAGCAGATACAAAAATTGGAAAAGCTGAAATTAAGAAAGTCAAAAGATAGTAGAATCCAGAATCAGTATTACAAGCCAGATCTCAGACAAAATAATTAAATACTTAACTATTGTTTCAAAAGATGAGGGCACCTCAGCTCCAGGAGGCAGTATCTGCTTCAGCACATGATCTATCAACATAGAAATTTGTCAAGCAGTCGCAAAATTAGCAGGAAGGAAGAAAGCATAATATATGAAACAATTGAATCATTACAAAAGGAGTACTGCTAAGTGAACTGACACATTAATATTTCAATCTAATGCTTATGCAATTTGAAAACATCACATAGGCAAAATGATAAAACAGTTACATATCAAATCGAAAAGGAGAGAATTAGTCCATGTCAATTTGGTACCCAGTTGACAGTTGACACAGAATTGAAAGTTCATAAATTTAAAATGTCTAATTTATCAAAGTGGTAATTGTAGTCCTAGCAAAGAGACTTTTTCAAACTCTATGCCATCAACTAGACAGTTGGCAAGTTAACATCCAGAGATTGTGTAAAAAGGTGGCCTGTGCAGCATGCTTCAAGAAAACATCCACTCACCTGCACTCCAGTATGAATACCCTAGTGTCAACGAATAGGGCAGAACTTCAATCTCGCACAAGCCCTTAAGCTCATCAAGCTTTTCCTTTGGAATATCGGATAAATCTGCCCCACATCCAAATCAAGTCATAGGTAAGAACGTTCACTGAAACTATAAATATCAGGTAGAGCCCATGATTCTCCAGAATAAGAAGTTAAAGCCTACTGTGCTGCGTTCACCCAAAATTCATAATAAAACAATGTAAAATAAACAAACTAAAACCTAACAACAAACAAATGATGACAATTATAACCACTTTGATGGAACATAAACTTGGACCGCATTACAATATTCCCAACTTCAATTAATGTAAATAATTAATGATTCATTATAAAAATAAAAATAAATTATTCTAAAAAAAAGCACAGACCCATACTTTGGTTCTGAACTTTCTCGGAGAGAATAAGGCAACGGTTTTTGTTAGACGTTGGGTCCTCAGTGATGGGTTTAACCCGGGGCTTGTCAAGCATGTAACTGCAAAATCACCATCAACCTCGAATCAGAAACAGAGAACTTGGAAAACGCGCGATTAGAAAAACACCAAAAAAAAAAAATGGAGAGAGAGAATTGAAGGGATACCCGTTGAGTATTCGAGTGGCGACTTTGCAATGCTGGCAAGGTATTCGAAGCGCCCAGAGCTTGAAGTGCACGTCGAACTTGCTCTCGTCCAACAACATTGCGCGAAACCCTAGAATTCGAAGATGAGCAGAAGCAACGGCTGAGGATAGTGGCGGAGACGGAGATAGGCAACAGCCGCAGGCGGTGGTTGGTGAGGGTGTGAGGGTTTAACGCTGCGCCGGGGTTTGCAGTTTTGATCCTTGGGAGTTCGAATAACCGGCCCGTTTTGAAATGTCCGGCCCGTTTATGTGATTGGGTTTGGAGCTGCTAGTGAAGGAAGCTGTGTTCCATCGGTGAGGGCCATTGGGCTCAGACTGGGCTGGCCCAGTAATCAGGTAACGAACTTGGTTTGGTTGGGACCAAAACCGTTGAAAGTCTGGTTAATACCTAAGAAAATTTGGATTGGTCTTTTCTTTATGACGACAATGGGGTACATTTTTGTTTTAAAAATAGTATTTAATCACGACCAAAAAACACAAAGTATTTAATTGATTAACTACCGTAGTGTTGGATAAAATTGAAAAAAATATAATTGAATCTTAAAACACCTATGTATCAAAAGAGATTAGGTTTAAGGAATGCGTTAACTAGTTCTTCACATGTAGCAAACTATAGTTCAAATTTTAATTGAGAAAGTTGATCACATTTAGTGTCTTGTATCTCAAATAGAATTATTTTTAGAAAAAAATTCTTGTGAAAAACAAAAGGGAAAAAAAATACTTTATCTCCATTAAAGTATAATCATTTTTTAAACTTAATTTCCTTTTAAGTGTTTATTATGGCTTTAAGTCCCTTGATGTTTTTGTTTAGGTAAAAATGTTTTTTTTTAATTAAATCAAATCAAACATAAGGCATATAGATATAACTTGATATTGTAATTAAAATAAATTAAATTTGATGCTTCTTAATTTTTTTATAATAATCTAATTTTATAATCATATTATTAGAAGTATTTGACTCTTGTTATAATTAACTTAAAAATTACATAAAAATAAGATATAATTAATTAATAGTATAATGTTTGACCAATATATTTCCATAATACCAATGTTTTTTAGTACGAGAAGTGTACCAAATACAATGCAAAAAACGCATAGTTTTCTTTTTTACCAATCTAGTGGCGGTTTTTATAAAGAAAAAGGATAAATGATACGAAACTTATGAATACAAAATCCTTTAGAAAAATTCTATTATTATTTCATGATTTATAACTCACTTTGATTTCATATGCAAGAACGTGATTGGTGGTTAGTTTATTCATAAACATTCGTGCTAGAATATTTCAAAGTGCCTAGCAACACTCTTTCATTAAATGACTAACAAGGTTAAAGAACTACCAATCACAATGTCTTTATTGTTCATTCGCCGTTTTGTTTGCCATATAGCAGTACTCTTTACATAAACATGTTGCTAAGATTAATCAATAGAGTTATTAAATGATGATAATTTTCAAAACCAAAATTCTAAAACCTATTGTTTGATGAGATTTAATTAATATTTACTATCATTAATCTCTTTGGCACTAGTTAATATTCTAAAAATCAAAATAATTTTACATTGTCAATTAATAAAATTATAAGAAAGTAACAAATTATAGTGAATAATTATCATGGTGAGTAGTTACTTATCCTAATTTATCAATTTTTTGTAATTATTTTAACTAATAATATAGAGTTATTTTATACTGTTGGTGCATATTAATTAATTTTAAAAAAATATTGGAAAAATCTTTCATTAGCTAAGTCCATTGTTAGCATAATTAATATTCAAGGTAATTTGTAGATGATGGCTTACTGAAAAAAACTGTTTTTTTAATAAAATTAATTATTTTTCAAATAATCAAATTTAAATATATTACATCCAAAAATGACTAGTTATAATAAAAATAAAATGCGATTTTAAACAAATTTTACTTATAATACTAGATATTCGTATCTTAAAATCATCAATTAGTATTTTTATACAAATTTAATCTAATCACTATTCTTTACTTAAAATTACGTAAATAATTTATGCGGCTAAAAAAATTCAAATATTTTACGACTCGATTAATTAAATTCAACAACAAAAAACCTGTCTGAAAATTTTGGCTTGGAGTGGGCTCGACACTAAGCCTGGCAGCTATTTATTATTTCGTACTTTTTTTCTGGGCGCTTTGCCGAGTGACCAAATTTAAAATTTCCCATTTTCTTTTTTTTTTTCCGAAAAGAAAAATGTCAAAAGACCATTAAAAAATAAAATGTCAAAGACAAAAATATCCATCTAGTGCCCTAAGCCACGACGCGCTCCGGTGACTCTTGCACAGTGAGTGCCTGTCTTTCTGCTCCTCCAAACCGGTACCTGTTAACCCCCCCCCTCTCTCTCTCTCTCTCTCTCTCTCTCTCTCTCTCTCTATTTTCTGTGTGCTCCCATTCCCCTCGTTTTCTTCTTTCTTTTCCAAGATCTGATCTTTAACACTTGTTCCTCTTTCTTCTTCTTCTTCTTCTTCTTCTTCTCTCTCCCCCAATTCCCAGCTCATTCCAACTCGCAACCGCTTCCTCCCCAGGTAAACCTACTTCTTTCTCTGTCATTTACTTTTTCTTGTTGAATTTTGCTCTATGTTATATATCGAATTTGATTAGTGAAAAAAAATTCCAAGCTTTTGAAAAAAAATTGTCTACTGAGTTAGGACCATTCTTTGTTGTTGATAAGCAATTCTGGTGAGGTGACTTTAGCTTACTTTGATGAAATGTACTCCTAAACTGCTAGGGTAATTGAATGACTTAAAATGGGTACTGGAGCAATTGGAACGAACCGTCTCACAAATGGGGAAGCTGAGAACAATCTTCACAAGCAAGCTGATCAAGCTCCCTCTGAAGGGTTTGTAGCAAGATGCCAAGACTTGCTTTCTGATGGAAGCAATGCAGCACTTGCAGACACTGAAGAACTGTCTCACTCACACAGCCTTGAACCCAATTTGCAGCCTGATGCCGTAAGTCTCAAGCTGGACCCCTTAATTGCATTTATCTGACTTTTGCTTCCATGTATGTTGTAGCTTCGAAGACATGAAGTCTGTTATGTGTGGTTGGTTGTGTTGTTTAGGCTGTGAAAAGGCAGCAGAAGGAGCTAACCTTTCAGGATATGTATCTAAACCAAGGCATGTTTGAGGAGGAGGATGATGATGATAGTGACTGGGAGCCGTTTCAATTGTCCACGTGCGTGGAAGTTGTCAAATGGTTCTGCAAAAATTGTACTATGGTTAACCTCGATGACGTCGTTCATTGTGATGTATGTTTGTAATTTATCTTTCCATTGTATGACACGTTTTCTTATTATGGATATTTTCATAGAGTAAATAGTATTGTTTATGGCTTGTTATTAATCATAACCTAAGGGTCTGTATTCAGTGATGAGCTATTAAGTATTAATCCTTTCATTACCATGACTTGTTATTATTATTATTATTATTTTGTGAATAATTTAGTGCTGTCTTCTATGTGCAATTGTTCAGATATGTGGGGAGCATAAAGATTCTAAAATCCTGAGCTATGGGTTTTTTGCATCTCCCTTAGTAGAAGATGAGGATCTGACTGAGATCCAGCCAAAAGTAAAAGGAATAAGAGGTGTGTATGCATGTTTGGCCAATAATTCTATTAGGGTTATAATCAAGTCAAAATGTCTTTTTTTCTACTGTTTTGGTATGGTTTCAGGAGGGAATCTATTCAAACTGTCCTTCCCCCATTCTGCAAATGGTTGCCTTAATGGCTGGTCGTCTTGAGCTGCCGTACCCAAGGATGTTTTACTATTATTTCTAAAACTTTATCCATTGTCATTAAAATTTATAATCTCCCTCTGGTTGCTCCTCTGCATTTTGTTTTTTCATTTAGATTCGGGTGGAGTGATATAGGATGGGAGGCCTAGGGTTAAAACCAGTAGCACTCTGGAAATTTAAGTAGAGAAAAGAGTAGAGAAGGAGATCTGATACGCTACCAATAGTGGGTTGGTTTTCTGGTTAACAAATAGGGAATATAGAAAAAAAAAATATATTTATAAAATTCCTGAACTAACTCCTTATAGCTGTAACAAGCCCTTTATATAGGCAGAAAGCCAGAAACCCTAACTAGTAGCATATTGAAGCTGTTAGCTATATCTAGGCCTAGTTAGTTAAGATATCTTGAATAAAAAGAAACTGAAGACATAAAATTATAATAAATATAGCAGCTACTGTATTTAAAGTCTTCTAACCTTTTTTAGCATTAATTAAAACATTAATTCAAGAAAAATACAGTTATCAAAATTTTGGGCATAGATTTATGGATATGCTTACATGGCACTGCTAACATGGACATCCTTACGTGATTCATACTTAAGATATTATCTTCTCAGATGGTTGTTATGTGGTTTCTTGCTCTAGTGTGATATTGAACACCAAGTTTATTTCAGTCCTATCCTTTCTTTGTAGATGTTGGCTCAAAGGATTCAGCAACAAATAGTTCTACAGCAATTGGCTTTGATGAGAGAATGTTGTTACATGCAGAAGTATGGTTCTGCTTTTCTTGTTTTTTCCCCCTTTTGTCACAGTTCAAAATTGATGCTATCCTTTATCACTGGCCTACTAGCACATATAGCCCTTGTCAATTTGGGTTAATATCCAACCATACAAAATGCCTTTTATTTTCAATGAAATGCAAGTGTTTCTGTTTCTTGGTTTTGTGCTCTTTGAAAATATTGAATTGAAGAAGAGGAATGTCAGTACTCACCATAATCCAGGAATCTTACAAGCTAGTTTATTTGTGGGCAGACTTCAGTAGACAATATATCAAAGTAGGGTTTTTTCCTTTCTGAGGATAAAGCATCTTTCGAAAGTATTTATTCCCAGTTAATTACCATTTTTAATTATGTGCTGTATTGTCTTTTCATTTTTAATACAATCAAATAGTATGTAACTTAGTTAATATGTTCAGGCATATTCAAATTAGCATGTTATGTACTTTTAATCTTTTTAGACTTGTATATGATTTGTTTTCTGGCAAGCTTTTATATGGTTTCAAGAGTATACCACTTATGCTGTAAATTGTGAACATTCCAAAGTATTTCCAAATGCTTCTATTTCCACTCATTTGATATCTTGAAATGTTAATTCGTATCTTGGCACCTTTAGAAAACATTGATACCAATGTCAGGAATTACACTATGTTATATTTTTTATATTATACTACATGTATGTATAGAAAGTGGATTCCTCCATTTGGTACCTAATTTTTCTTTTCCTCATAATCCAGAGTTTGGATTGAGTTGCAACTAAAAGTAAAGGAGAAAGTCTTCTTTTCAAACTAATCGCAAAGGCCTGAATTCTACACTGACTTCGTACTGATGCCACTTTAATCTCTTTCTTTTTTCTATGTAGCCTGGCTCTTACATTGACTTCCTACTTATGCAACTCTAATATTTTTCTTTTTCCTTTTTCCCCCTACATATTGTGGTTTTTAAATCGGTTTTAACTTAGATATAACTCCAAATGTTTAATTTGATAACAAAGCAAATTTGATGGGTAGTGAAGTCATTTTGTATTGAAGAGAAATACCTAAAATATGGAGTCAACTCATTTACTACATCATCTCTTTCTGGTTCTTTTGCGGTACTTCCCATAATGATATCCTTAGAATTTCAAGTGGGGGACACAATGGAAAAAGGATTTGAAAGACAAATATACTCCTATCTGTCCAAATATTTTTGCCTGCTTGATGATCTTTTGGATGCACCCTTATATGAAAGTTTTACCTTTAACTAATTAAACAAGTATCTGAAATCTATAGTGTGGCAGCCAGAATTCTTGAATGGACAAAATATGGCTTTATTTTTATTCTCTGTTGGGAAGAAAATCTGCATTTTGTGACATTGATTTACCAACAAATATATTGTACCCTACAGGTTTATGTGCTATATTGTTCTCCATGTCAATTATCATAAGACATTTGCAGCAGATTAAATCAGATTTAAATTACGCCTCAAAAAATTTGTCCACGAGGGGATTCACTTTAGAAGTTTGGCATTCCAATGGCCTTGAATAAGGTCTAAAAATGGTTTGCTCCTTACTTCCTGCTTTATTTGTGAAAAATTGCAAGGTGCTGGCAATTGGTACTTGTCAGAGAATGAATGAGTGGTTGAGAGAGACATGGAGAGAAGATGCAATAAATGTGTTGACACTATCTTAGGTATTGTTGTATTGAAGCAATACTTTACCATCCACCATAGTTCTCAAAAGTATTTTAGCCTTTACATTGTTGTCTCGACACCAGTGTGTCAAAGTTATTCCTACACCAATGAATAAATTCTTATAGCCTTAATGCCTTGTAGGAATAGCATTTTACAAAATCAACTATTAGATTGAAAGTGAAGGGGATCCTTGGTACAACAATTGGAGTTGTTGCCATTTGTCCCAGAGGTAACGCATTTGAGTGGCGGAATCAGCCTCTTGCAAGTGCAAGGTATGGCTGCCTACTATAGACCAACATATTGAGTCCAACCCTTCTCTCGACCCTGCGCATAGCGGGAGCTTTGTAGCACCAGCCTGCCCATTTTGCTCTTAACTGTTGGATTGAATTTGAGACTACAGTCTATGGATATCATGCATATAAAAATTTCATTCAACGACAACAACAACGAAGCCTTTTCCAACTAAATAGGGGGATAGAAATTTCACACTACTCTAAGATTTTTTTTAAAAATTGCATTAAAATTAATCTAAAATATGATTTCAAGAAGAAAGTGTCTGCCCCTTGATTGCATGTAGTTGTTTAAATTTTATGAAATTTTGTCAGCTAGATCAACTTGATAATTTGATATAAAACTGGTCATATTGGTTAGAAATTTATACAATGAATTATTATATGGTCTAATAATGTACATTCAAGGTTATATCATTTTCCTTGGAGAAAAGAAAAATGGTGTTACAATGAGAAGAGGAGAATAAATCCTCCTAAACAAGGGCATATTGCTTGACTCTTATAAAATTTTGCACTTCTATGTTTGGGGTCATATTCCGTTTGGCTAAAGAGATTACGGATTGTGATGAAGTAGTCAGCACTCAGCACTTAAGTTAGCCAAATTGTAAGAACCACTTGGAGTATAATGAAAAGTTTTAAATTCAATTCTTATGATTTACTTTTGTGGAATTTAAATGACTTGTATGGAGATAAGTTTACCTTATGTTTTAGTTGGGCAATATAATGTAAGGGCTTTTTGGTCCATTGGAGGTTAATTGTGGCTCTTATTGTTTTACGTCATATGTTCTGACCTACTGTCAACGTGAGTTTTCTCATAAAAGAAATGCTTCCTGTTACAAAATCTAAAGATACGAAACTGTTATGAAAGGCTGTGATTGGTTGTTCTTTTTCTTTTATATTTGTTATTTTGTTTTAGTTGTAAGGATGCGTTACCTTTTGTATGGCACATCATTCATGCCCATGATTTGTATGAATCTTTTTGTACTAAATAGCATGGTTCTTCTTATAACCTGTATAACCTGTGGTGGGTAACTTATGTTATTCCACATTGTGTATCCTCCTTCTTACTTTTCTAACCTGGAAAAAGATTGGTTGCTTGAGCCACGGTCTCTACACTCTGCAATGGTTTCACCACATTAGCATGAATTTTGATAACCTTTTGGTGCACCTAATTTATGGCATACAATAATTTGAGCATGGCTTTTTGCTCGGAATTGCATGTTTGTTTATGTGATAGTGTTCTTTCTGGTGGTTGCTGGGTATGTGTAGGTTGAAATGAAATCAAATCCACACCCTGAAAGGCCAGATCGTCTTCGAGCCATTGCTGCTAGTCTGGCTAGAGCTGGTATTTATCTATTGTAAAATTTGTTATCATCATCCATTTTTTGTAACAATCAAAATTTAGAACATAACATTACTATTTAAACATTACTATTTATTTCCTTTCATTTTTAATTTATGCTTAATAGTATTATCAGTCAACTGCATCAACTTGGAAAATTTGAGTCATGCAGGTATATTTCCTGGAAGATGCTTTACAATTCCTGCCAGAGAAATAACTCGAGAAGAACTTGTTATGGTAATTGACTTCCACATATCTTGGATGAATAGGAGATGTGGTCATATACACATTTCTATGGCATTGCTTTTTTAGTGATGAATATATGAGATACAATAGGACCTCAGAAAATGTAGTTCAATGATTGGACAGACTTGTTAGTGATGCACTCTGGGAAAAAAATTTTATGTGGGGCTATTAATGGAAAAGCTGCCGGATAATGTTTTGATATTTTGTGATTACGATAATAGGAAAAATTTAGGGATTGTTTGGTTTCTGTTTTTATTTCCTATTTTCAGTTTTAGTTACAAAAATGTCACCATATTTTCAATCTGTTTCTTGTTTTCAAGATTTTGTGAAGAAAATAGTGAAAACAAGAAAATTTAGCATCTTGTTTTTATTCCCTATTTTCACTATTTCCGTCGTAAAATCCTGAAAACAGGAAACATATTGAAAACAATGTGGGATTTTCACAATTAAAACTAGAAAAGGAATTGAAGCAGATTCCAAATAGGTCCTTAGTTTTCTGTTTTGTTTCCCATTTTTCCCTTTCTCTTTTTTCTAATTGTAAATCAATTGATTAACTCTTGGAACATGATCCAATTTTAACCCTTTTACATATTGGAATTGAAGGTTCATTCTTTGGATCAAATTGATTCTGTGGAAGTTACAAGCCAGGCAATTTCTAGGTATGTTAATGTTTATGTCTGTCTTTCTCTCTAATGCATTTTTTTTCCTTCTTTTTCTTTCCCCTTGTGGTGTAGATGTATTATTTTTAATACAAGATGTGTACTCTGGTTGGCACTCTTTGGTGATTTTTATACTTAGCCAGAAGTCTCTATTTGCCAATGAATCAAATCAAATCGCTTATTATCCTTCCATTTTCTTCCTTGATCCTGATCCTCTAATCAAAAGGCAAAAATTTTAGTGGATATTGTTAAGTGCCTTAGTCTTAGTATGCATTAATTCCCTTGCTTTATATTGATACAATACTTTCATTATGGTTAACTTCTCATGTGATTGCAGCTATTTCACTCCTGACACATATGCCAATGAGCATTCAGCACGTGCTGCTAGGTTGGCAGCTGGGTTATGTGCTGATCTGGCATCAGCAATTGTCTCTGGGCATGCCAAAAATGGATTTGCTTTGGTATGGATGATTGAGTTGCTGCTGATAACTGCCATCACGCATCAAACAATTTAAAATTTGCTATTGAGTTAATGTTTGTTCCCAATTAAATCAGGTTAGGCCTCCTGGTCATCATGCTGGTGTAACACAGGCAATGGGGTTCTGCCTTCATAACAATGCTGCAGTGGCAGCATTGGCAGCTCAGGCTGCAGGGGCTAGGAAGGTGTTGATTTTAGATTGGGTAATGTCTTTACTCATAGTGTCTTGGTGAAATTATTTGATTTTCTCGAAGGCAGTGTTGGGCATTCATTATGTTATTAAAGTATGAGTTGATTGTGCTTTGTGATTATTACAGGACGTTCATCATGGAAATGGGACACAGGAAATATTTGATAAAAACAAATCGGTGAGCTGTGTTTGGTTACTATTATTATTATTATTATTATTTGTTTTTTGCTCTACTTGTTTATTTCTGTGAACTTTTAGCAATGTGCAAATCTTGCCCTGTTTTTTGAGTTTCCCACATGAATGTTTTATTTTTCTTTTTAAATTCCAAGTTTTATTGTGGCTTTCAGAGCTATTCACTAACTATTTCATGCTTTTACTGGTGCTAAAGAGTTTCATCTGTTTTGTAGGTCTTGTATATATCATTGCATAGACATGAGGGAGGAAGGTTTTATCCTGGTACTGGGGCTGCTGATGAGGTACTTGACTGCAGAAAAATTTTCAAATTAAACTGCTGCTGCTGGCCAACTCAGCCAGGTGCATTGAAGAAAAGTATTGCATTCAATTAGGTCACTTGTGTAATCTTGACAACAAGTGGAACTGGGACTTTGGTTGGTCTTTAGCTTTGTGCTGTAGATATGATTTTATAGCTTTTGTAGGTGGGTTTGGTTATTGATTTTGAGTTCAGCATGATGTTCCCACATAAACCTTTGGGAGGTGTTCTGTGTAAGTAAACGTACTTCCTTGAGATGTGTCATGAATTAACTCTCCCAAAAGCTTAAGCTTTCAAATGAAAAGACATGAACAGTTTTGTATCTAACACGCAAGAACTCATAGGGCATGAAGCAAGGAATATGACTTGCCTTGTGCTAAAATTTAACTTCTATTTAAAAAAATGGGTGCAATAAGGATTGAACTTTGGCCACTTGATCTTAGAGGCTCTGAAATCATATTATGATCCAACTTTACCAAAAAAATCAGCTTGCACATGATTGACTGTATATCTAACAAGATGCTTACTATTGAACGTATGACCTGATAATGGTACAGCTGATATTGCCATGTGCCCTTGGCCAGATGGATTTTCAGTTTGGCACTTAACCTTTTTTATTTTCTGTTCTGCGCTCTGCATATTTATTTTAATTTATTTTAATTTATTTTAATTTTAAAATGTTATGCATTTTTAAAAATTTCATGGGTTTGGCCCTAATGTATTATTTTTCTTGCTTTATTTTGTTAGTCTTTTGGCCATTGTATTTAATGAATTACAAGAGAATAGCTGGCTAATGTGTTTGAATTCTGAGAAGTGGTCATAAGTCCATTTTCATTTTTTCAGGTTGGCAGTATGGGTGCTGAAGGATACTGTGTGAATATTCCATGGAGTCGGGGAGGAGTCGGTGATAATGATTATACTTTTGCATTTCAGCAAGTTGTCCTTCCTATAGGTTAGTATGTATTGAAGTTTATATAATTTGATTCCTGGAAGGTGGAGCGGTTAATAATTTCTGAACTATGGCTTTTAGAAAACAAATGAAAAAGTGATGAACTAAATCAAACTTAAGTCAACACATTTTGTTTTTCTCTTCTATTCACCCCCTCCCTATCTTTTAAAGTATAAAATATTCTCTGCTTATAATAATAATAGTGAATAAGTGACATTTTTTTTCAGCTTCTGAGTTTGCTCCAGATTTCACCATAATATCAGCTGGATTTGATGCTGCAAGAGGTGATCCCCTAGGATGTTGCGATGTAAGAATTTTATTAACTCAACGTTTATCTTTTGTTAGTATTTTTTAAATATTGTGAATCACTTAATTAGACTATCATGGATTCATGGCCAGTAGTACTATGCAATAAATTACATCAAATTACCATATAGAGAGCCTAATCTACCTTACTTGCTGATATTATTTTATAAACAATCTTGTGCTTTAGTTTTTATTAAGGATTGAATCCATTCAATATACTTAAATTGAAATAACCAAATTTGACAATAATAAATCAGGCATTCTATGAGGTTTACATTGAAACTTTTGTCAATGATGCAGCTTACTCCCTCTGGCTATTCACAGATGACACACATGTTGAACGCCGTTTCTGGCGGAAAATTGCTTGTTATTCTTGAGGGGGGGTTCGTACCTGATGCCTTTGGCACTTGTTTATTTTATTATTAGCTCTGTATTTCACTCAAAGTTGATATGAATGCATTTTGTTGCAGCTATAATCTTCGTTCTATATCATCTTCTGCTACTGCAGTAATCAAGGTGAGTTCTTTTGCTGTTTTATGATTTGTGGTGATACGCCCCCCCCCTCTCTCTCTCTCTCTCTCTCTCTCTCTCTCTCTCCTCTTTTTCCTGCTCCCAATTCTCTTCAAGATAAAGGGTGTATTTGGAGGTCATTAATATTGTGAGAATTGTATATGACAGCTAACGTCCCCTTCATATTTTTGGTTTCTGGCTTGGCTTCTATCGGAATAGGTATTGTTGGGTGAGAGTCCTGGATGTGAACTGGAAAATAGCTTCCCTTCCAGAGCCGGCCTGCAAACTGTTCTGGATGTCCTAAAAATTCAGATGAATTATTGGCCTTCCTTGGGACCCATCTTTGTTAATTTGCAGTCACAATGGAGAATGGAGTGTCTTGGAAGAAAAAGTGAGGAGCTGCATTTTTAATTTATTGACTTTCACAGCCTTATTATATTTCGGGAAGCTTTACTTCTGATTACCTTTTTACTATTATTATTATTATTACTACTACTACTTTTTGTAGGAAAACATATCAAGAGGAGACGTGGAGTTCTGGCGCCGATGTGGTGGAGATGGGGTAGAAAAAGTTTCTTGTACCATTTCCTGAATGGCCACCTTCGTGTAAAATCAAAGTGATTTTGTTGACCTCATGGATCTGAAGAATTGATGTACAAGAATACCTTGTAATTGCTAGAATGTTGTATATTCCTTCTTGATTAGGCCTGAGTTTTGTTTTACTATGAGCATGACATTGCAAATCACAGATTTGTGCGACAAAAGGCCTTTCTTGGGACTTTGGTGGAAGGGTGGGAAAGAAATTTGGTGTTGATTTTGTTTGTGTTTTTTTGGGTTTTTTTTGTTCTGGTGTGTTTTATTTATTTTTTTTTTGGGGGGGGGGGGGTGTCGAATAACGGAAAACGGATTAATGACGTCCAATTCCCTTGCATGTATCTTTTAGTAGTTACCAAACATGGTAAAGTAAGAAATAAAACTTCGCACTCGCATTTACAAACAAAGTTAGCCATAAGGGGACGCGGGGTGTCTTATTATCCTTCATTCCAGACATACCCACGCAATTGGAAAGCCATGCAAAGGTCATATGCAGAGGGAGACCTCCTGCTGCCAAGAGTAGGCTTTATTTACCTGTCTTGCACTGCACAAGCAATGACATTAAGCATAATACATTTGTGAGTACGAAGGCATTCATTGACTTAATTTTGATGTCCTCTAGTGCAATTGCCACTTGGTGTAATTTTCAAGACCTTCTAATATTTGGGCAGCAAGTAACTCATAGTAATTTCTACCAGGCCCTGGGGGAATTAGTACAACATCGGCAACTATATTTCTAATGTAATGAAGCAGCTTAGGTTGGAAGCAAACGGATTGACATATCTCTTGTTTGGCATCCGTTAGATGATGAACTTGGTTTTACTGAACTGAATATATGGACATAATTTGAAGCCAATGAGTGAGAGGATGGAGATTGAAGTGATAGCAAAGGAAGACATGACATAGCCGTTTACATTAAGCCACCAATTTCTCCTTTTCTCCTCTATGATCTTTCCACCACTCCCACTTTATGACTGGAAGAAACTGTTCATTAGTATGCCTAACACCCTAAACAAGGGTGAAAGGTCTTGAAGCTAGGGAGACATGAAAAAGTCATAAAGAAGTTCATTTGCTTCAGTTCCTTAGTAATTAAATTTACATATATATCTTCATATACACCACAAGGAAATTCTTAGCATTACATTTACCATTGAACAGGGAAAGGAGGAAAACAAACTAAAACAGACTCTATACTGCATATAAACTCAGTACCTTTGGATTCATCAAACTCTTTCCGTGAACTACACTTGAGTAGAATTCAACATAATAGACGTAAGACTTTCCACATAAAAGGAGTTTAGCTGGCCTTGTGCCTAACACAAGTTTGCTTCGAGTCCATACTAAAACTAACTACAAATCAAAAAAGAGTTGTCAGTGGTGCATTGTTGGAGGTGCCATTGGGTAAGCAAGAGGAACAACATAAGGTGGATGAGGATGAGGATGAGGATGAGCATGGGGATGGGGGTGGGGTCCAGGAGTAAGCATGACAGGAGTCCCAACCGCAGATGCCATATGCCCTGGAGGAGCAGCCACAGGATGCCCAACTGGTGCTCCATACATGCCTAAACCAGGAGGTATATGAGGCTGAGCTCTATGCTTCACTGATTGTCCCACAGCCATTGTGTTTGAAGGGATTGTGCTGCTATGCTGGCCTGTAATTGGTGCATGATTACTAACCACATCTCCATTGTTGACACTTGTAATGTCATGGATACTAGACCTCCTTCTATCTCTATTCATGGAGTTCAACCTAATGAAGTACTTCTGTGCATGGCTTGCCACTTGAGTCGGAGTCCTAGAAATCACAAAGTTCCTTGAAATGCTTCTCCAATCTCCTTTTCCAAACTTGTCTAGACCAAGTAAAAATAGCCTGAAAAAAAAAACAAACTTGTTAGATACCCATGTAGGCAAACATGACAACGTTGGTGAAATTTAGTACACATAGCTCATAAAGTATATAAGGATTCTATATTGTAATTTAATTGGAAAAGTACCTGTGCTCCTCTTCTGTCCATGGAATTCCTTTTCTCCTTTCTTGTTCTGATAACCTTGACATGCCTCCTTTACCACTATGTGTAGTGGAGTCATGTCCTGGCCCAGAAAATCCACTCCCATAATTACAATTTGATCTCTTATCTGAAGTTGTAGACTTGGAAGAGCCATGGAAATCCTTATTTGAAGATGTAGTTTCCTCAGCAGCATAGCTTGGAAATGGTATATGACCAGCCTCTATTGCACTTACATCCTCTACTAGTATCTGGTAATGTTGCTTCAATTCTTCCAAGCTTTTGCTGGGAACTGCTGAAGCAATCTTCTCCCATTGCTCTGTTGAGTCTTCCTCAACCCAATGCATAGCTATAGCATTCTCAAATGCTTTTTCTTCTTCATAGCTCCAAATGATTCCACTTGATGACATGGTGGCCCTTGGTTGGATTTTCCAATATTATGGTTCAACTTTAGAGGATGAAAATGGCGAAATTTGTAGATGGGTGTGTAAGACATTTTTTGTTGTTTGGAATTTGTCTCTATTGGACAAAGTAGCAGAAGGGGTGCGCAGTATAAGGGAGTCACAATGTGTGTAGGATAAGAAGTAAGATGGTATCAAACAATCAATTTGGAGAGGACCACACTGTGTAATTGAAGGGATGTGTTATTTGTCATGTTCATTCATGTCATTTTCTTTCCCTGTATGCAAATTTCTATAGAATAACTCACTCTCAGTTACACTGCACAAATTGGACGTATTTTCTCCTTGACTGTAGAGGAGTATTGGCAATCATAGAGAGTGCTAATGAGTATATAGTAGGGCCAATAGAATATTTTGTTTCATACAACCATAAATCAAATGGAATCTCGACCATACTAATGAATAGACCACTCATGATAACGACTTGCAAGTTCATTAACTTGAGGTATGGCTTACTTCTTACCCTCTTATTCAGTGTTTTACTACTATGTACTACATGTGATTTTCCAACACCATTAAGACTTTACTGTCAATAGCTCCAATTAAAATACCAATGGTATCATACGATATTGAATGAAATTTATAGTGACTGAATTTAGTTTGTCTGACATCACTGAATAGGAGACTGGAACTAAAAGATTTGACTTTTTAAGCTATAGTATATGCCGTTAAATTGTTTCTCATCCAATGAATTTTACCTATAGTCTTTTTGGAAATGCAATTTCAAATCTGATATCATGCTGCCCTCAAAACTTCACAAAATACAAAGCACATGCCCCTACTCCCAATAATACCGTAGTTTATTTGTCTTGTTAAAATAAAAAAGACAAACAGAAAACTAGAGACGTGGCGAATTCTCCACGTCTGCTCTGCGATAATATGAACCACATGTGTAAGTTTCCGTTTTCGCAGAGGTAAGTATTCATTCATATTGAGAAAGCTAGGAGAACGCTATCCACATTCACACCAAGTTTGTCAAGTGAATGTATTGTGTTCACATAATCACAGTAATACAATGTCAAGTTGCAGCATAGTAACTGAAACTGTTATTGTCTTCGGACTTAGTTTTGGTAGAAGAGAGGTATGCGCGTTAAAGCTTACCTATAATAGTACTGCGTTAATTAGGTTAAAAGTAGACTGTCCAAAGCCACCTATAACTAAATGAGTCTCATTATTATTTGAATCCATTTTTGGTATATCATTTCAGACAACCGATTCTTAAAAGGCAAACCAAGTGTGAGATTTAATTATGTAAAACCTAATTAGAATAATTTATATCCAAAAAATCTTTGATTATCTCAAAATATCCTATTTGAAATTCTTTTTTTTATGTACAAAAAATATTTTTCTAATTAAATATTTTTTTATGCCAAAAGTTTAGATTAAGGAGAAGATTCGCCCAGTTCAAAGTGTCTCTTAGTTCATCAAGTACTTACAAGAATATTTATAAATCATTTATGAATAGAAAAACCTGAACATCAAATCTAAATCATAACGATATTTGAGTGGAAAGTCAATTGTGCGATTCAACTTGAAGACTTTCTCTAATTAAATATATAACTATATTACTAGATTCAATTTATAATATCTTTCCAAAACTTTGTTTTATATGATTTTTTTTTTTTTAAATGCAGTTGTCTTTTCTCCATTGCATTTGTTTCTGAATCTGTTTTGGATCGCCTCAATACTTCTTGCACAATGTGTATTAAATTAAAAAATTGATGCAAATACAAAGATTCGCGGTTTTATACCACAAGACTTCCTCTTAAGCATAGAAGGCAGAAGCGACATCCTTCAGATACGTCTAAAAGCAGTACAGTTTAATCAGCAAGCATTAACTTGACATTTCCTAGTGACTAAGACCCGGTGATACCCACCATATAACTACTACGCATTCATCGATGATACAAAAACGTATTGGGAGTCACGATAGCGCACACCTTTCTAATAAAACTAACACCACACATTGTTATGAGAGTGAGGGCTCACACTTGTCATTAATAATGATATTTGCCATATGGGAGGTTAACAAATGTTGTTCCACTGTTAAGGATTGAGTTGCTTTATTTAACCCATGGTTTTGTTGTCCTTAATTGATAGGCATAGACTAATTGCTGTTCAACCTACATTAATTGTTGAACAAACTACCCACTTAAATTTTTTCAATTTTTCATGTACCACTGAGCCTATGCTTTCTTTTTCATAAGCAATTAAATCTCAGGGTCCTAATATGTAGTCATGCTATATAATAACACCAGGATGTAGCAAATCAAGCATTGAAGTGACAAGACTAGCAGATGCTATGGTTGACACATGCCATGACCATAACAAAAATCACCTTTGTCATCCATCCTGGACATGAAATAAAGCTTCTTTTTTTTTTTTTTTTTTTCTCAACGAGGTATCTCAGCCATTGAATATTGGATATTTTAACTTTGAAGTTCCATCCTCAACTTTCATTTTACAAAAGATAACCAGTTACAGTGTGTTTGGTTATGCTTTTTGACATCTCAAAAGTGGGTTTAGAAACCTAAATGGGGGTTTGATCATTTTCACACTTGTTTAATTTCTCTTTTATTTCTTTTTCAAAAGTTAGTTTGGACTCTCAAATATTTTAGTCAGAAGTAATATTCTTTTGCTTTCACGGTTAAGTTTTGATCAATACTATTTCAATAGCATTAATTTTATTAAAATTATTTTTCAAAGAAAATTAACAAACATAAATCACTCCAATTTCCAAGTCACTTTTAAAATTAAACAAAGAACCAAACACACACTTGGTGTGTTTAAAAATTGCCTCAAACACACAAGTCCTCTACTGCCCTTGTAGTTCATCAACGTCAACAACGATATATCACCCGCAGCCTCACTTTAACTGAGAAAGAGTGCACCTTTTCATGAGCCGAGAGGTTGTCGAAAGGCACGTTGCTGCACAAAACTTTCTCACATGATGACGTGCCTTAATTTGCCAGTTTAAACCTCTCCTCGGAAGAGGTCATTTCTACACATCATGCTTGTCATCATACTAGAGTCCCTTTTTCTTTTTTTCTTTTTTTTTTTCTTATGAATTGTTCACGTAATTTTAAGTTTAGTAAGTTCTTAGGTAAAATCCTCCCCAATACAAGTAATTAGAGATGGACTAATGATCAGGGACTTAAATAGTTTACAAAAAATTATAAATTCAAATATCATTACCATAAAAGTGGGTACACAAATATTTCTCTCTTCTCTGCAACCCTAGTATTGCCCCTATTTGCTCAATAGTTGTCCTTCCTCTTTTCAAATCAAGGAGGAGCCACCCCATGCAGGTGTTTCATCCCTTCATGGTAGTTGGTCATCCCCTTCCCTTTTATGTTTAGTTTTTTTCAACCTTTTTTTTTTTTTTTTTTTTTTTTTTTTTTTTTTTTTATCTTTTGTTGCCCATCCTTTATTTAGGTGATCGTATAATTGATCTTCATGTCTAGTAAGTTATTTTGATGGCAAGATGCCTGGATCAAAAACTCATACTTTGGAGTCTTATAGTTGCAGTTATCTCTCGGATAAGATGATTGTTCTTATAGTAATGAGCATTGACAACCTTTACTAGTAAATGTTCGTTGGAGCTTTTTCTAAGGTAATGGACCTCTTTTTACAAAATATGATTGTCTTTGAAGGTTTTATGATCTAATGTGTAATAGAGAGCGGATTACAACTATAAAGACTTGGCTACCACCATGTTCAATAAACTAGATGCCGCTGTACTCAACTCCTTAACTCTAAGAAGTTGCAATTCTTATGTTTTGCTTCTATACAGTCAGAGAATAATGCTATTATGATGCTTTAGATAGATCTGAGATCTAATATACTTACCTTTGCATTCATGGGTATTTGTGATGTGATGTGATATTTATGTTCTAAGATATCTACTAAAGTTATATAGTTTTCATTGGTTAATTTCCCAAGCTTAAGCTATTTGTCTCAACATATTTTGATGTATTATATTGAGGCTTTGTCTTTGTTCATTAATCAATGGAGCTTTTTTTACCAAAACAAAAAAATTATTGCCACTTATATACCAAAAAAACCTCCCTAAACTAATGACTTTAAAATTAGAATCCATAACCTTAAAAATAAAATTTGCCCAAAATTGCAATCTACTTTTACTGTGACGAACCGCTCCTGAGTATGAAGCTTTGGTTGTTTGAACATTCTTGTTTTAAAAAATATATTTTAATTAAAAATGTGTAAAAAATTTAAAATAATTAAATAAATTATAAAAAACTAAAATCTAATAAATTTAGATAACATACATGAGACCAGAGATTCAAACTTTATCATTGCTTATGTACCTTAAAAAAGAAAAAAACTTTAAAAGACCTGAAAAAATTACATAATAAAAGTACATTTTTATAAGTTTAAATAATCACACTCTTAATATCATTGTACCAATGAATACTTGTAAGTTACTAAATTATGGATGGTGCAAAGTGACTTGCAAATCGCAGTGAAACTAACAATTGCAGTTTACACGAGACATACAACCCATGTCAAGTATGACCGTCCACTACAAAGTAAAGAATGCTTCCTTGTGAGACAATCCCTTGCATAAATCGAGAATTTTGGAATTGTAGAAAACCTGGAATAGAGACCACTACCAAAAGCTAACATAAAGTGTATAATTTACAGCTTCTTCCATCATGATAGAAACAATATGAAGCCACAATTTTCTTGCCAAGAGAGGCAATTAACAAAAGCTCGCAAGTTTAAAATAAATCGAATTTCCATGTTTGTTTCTCAAGGGACAAGTTGTCCCACCTCTGCATCTTGATGTGGACTGATCAATCAAACTGTGGTTATTCCACAGTCGTTTAAAAGAGGAAAAATACGAAATTCGGCAAATATATTCTATTAAAATGAATTGCATTGCATGATCTACATAGGAAAATCAGATGCCCGCGAAAATGAGTGTTACCCCATGACTTGTCAAAAGACACAACTTCTCTCAATCAGACATGGAGGCTGTGAATTTACCAGAAGTCTGTCCTTCAGCAGCATGAGAAGACCATAATATCCAAGACCACCTGTTTCATGCTTTTCCTATTATCTAGGTGATGTAGAAGACACAACTTGAATAAGTGGATGCCCAGGAAGTTTTTTCAATTCTGGAATACCATGCAGAAGGGATGCCCTTTGTGGATTTGAAAGCATGAGTTGTTGCATATCCTTTGAAAGTGCATTGAAAACTGCCTGAAGGTCTCCCATTAGTTTCTGACAAGTTGCTGCGGAATCAAAACCACCGTTTCCAGATTGCTGCAGCTGATAATTGCATTCAACAGATATATAAATACACTGTTTACGTTTCATTCACAGCTAAAAATTTCTGCTTTTGGCATATAATATCCTGCAGCACATTATGCAGGGAATAATAATGTGTTGCTAAAAGCACAGTACACTACAAAAGGGCGCACCGAATTTTTGTAGCTAAGCTGAAGCCTAAGTATTGGTATACCTGACCACTGAAAATACAAGCAATGGGTTTTATTATAGATATTAGGGGTGGACACTGGGTTGGATCAACCCACTAACCCACAAGTTTCAACCCAACACAACTCACAAAATATGAGTTGGGTTGAGTCGACAAGTTAGTTCAGGTTGAAAAATCCCTAACCCACAAGATATGGGTTAAGTCATGGATTTGAAAATTTTCGACTCGCATAACCCAACCCAACCCACCTATTAGAAGTTGATGGAACATTTGATGTATTATTGTGATGAGAATCCAACAAATCATTTGGATGATACCAAATATCTTGAAAAGATTGAGAATACAGTTAATAATTATATCAATTCATATATTATATATGATGACACTAATTTCAATTGGCTCATGTAGTTTATTATGTTATTAAAGCTTATATATATTTTCTTGAAAACTACTCGGACTTAAATATGCCTTTTTTTTTTTTAAATTAAAGCTTCTAGGACTTATGAATGCTTTTTTAAATTTATTTATACTGAGATTGCTATATTTATTAAAAGATTTGGTATTTATGTTACATTTTATGATATATATGTTTAGATTTATTATATTTGATTATATATTTTAACATATTTTGATAGGTAATATTTTTTTTCAAATGTATATTGGATCCATGTGTTTGAGTGGGTTGGGTTAAAACGAAAATTTTGCTTAACCCAACCCAACCCAATCCACGTCCACCCCTAATCGATATGATGGCAAAACTTTCATCCTGAAGCACCCTATTACCCTAAGGCTCGTGGTATTTGTTATACGATCTCTTTGAGTGTGTTTGGAATGAGAAAAAATAGGAATTGATTTGATTTGTAAATCAAATTTTATGTTAGATATTTTAAAAATGAGAAATGATTTCATTTATCAAATCCCATGAATTTAGTTGTTTTGTATTTGAAATCTTATCAAAATTGAAAGAATTTGATAGGAATTGATTTGATTTTAAATTTTAAGTATAAATCAAATCAAATCAATTCCATTTTTAGTTATTTCAAACACTATCTTTTGTATTTTAAACATAAAAATGAATTTCTAAGTCATTTCAAATCCTATTTTATATAACTATTTCAAACATAAGATTTAACTTATAAATCAAATCAATTCAAATTATTTCACATCAAATCAAATCAAATCATATTTTAAACCATTCCAAATACTACCTTTGTTTTCTGACAAACATGATGAATCACACTCTCCAAGATGATTGTTTCCCGACAATGTCCAGGGCAAAATAAGATATAATTAGTCATAACATACTTTTGTGCTGACCATCAGTCTTGCTAATTTGATTTGATCCGTTGTCTTGTTGGATCCAAAGCCACATATAAATTGGGGAAAAGAAAGGGCTCAAATCCTAAACTTGTGACATGTTACGTTAGATATTTGGTCCTTCACAAATGCAAGGGGTCAAAGGATACAACAACAACAACAACCTTTTCCCATGAGGTGGGGTCAGCTACATGAATTAAAATCACTTTTTCTGACAAATAAGCTGAAACAAATGCACTCCTACTCTCTCTTCTTACTAGGTCTTCTCACATGATCAAATCATCTAAGGCAAGATTCTACCATGTTTTCCACACAAGTCTTCCGCCAACTTTCTTTCTAATACATTCATTTCTAATTCCGTTTAGGCCAGTGTGTTCGCTTATCCATCCATCCTAAGTAATTAAATATATGCAGAAGTAGCATCCTTTATTCATGTTGGGCAAAGACCAAAGAGAAAGGCATAGTCAATTAACAGCATAATTGAGAGGACCTTAGGAAGGTAGGTTACCTGTACTTCTCTAAGTAGAAATCTCTCTATAACATTGAAGAAATCCACAATTTCCAATTCAGACATTTTAGATATAAGCTGCTGTATGTCAGCTTTCATTCTTGCATGCCTCCACAATCTATTTTGTTCTTGTTCAGCTACAGCACGCCTCCTTTGAAACCAAGGCATAAAGTTGGGTCCATTCAAGAATCGCCTGATAAGAACATTCAAGCAACTCATGTGTATTATATAAATCTAATTGTGAAGACTGAAGAACTACAAATTTAATGAAAGGTCACACTGTAAATCAATATTGTACAGAGAGGTAGGTGGCAAATGGTAGTACATGAGATAAGAGTAAACAAAATTCGTTACCTGTAGAAGTCAAGCCAGTTAGATCTCATTCGTTTCAATAAGAACTTCCCTGGACCTCTGAGTGATAAACTTGCAAGAAATTCATCAGCATTAAATGAAGACAGAGGAGGAGGATCTACGTATGGAGAAGATCCTTCTGACGGTGCTGTAGTCCTAAAATATGGACCAAAAGGGGCCAAAAAATTGGTAGTGAGCTCCAAGAAATGCCGGCGTAATATCTCATTGTTCACAACTGACATTGACTCCTCAACTCTTGCTGACACTCCAGCATCTATAAGCCTATTTAAGATAGAGGTGTCTGGCTTAGTTGTGGCAGAATAGGTACTCCAAATGGCTTCCTTATGTTCTGTCATGAGACAGAGAGGACCATCTCTACGTAGCTTTACCGCACTCAATAAACTTGAAGGAGAAAACTTCTTTAGGGAAAATTGTTGAAGCCCAAAACCCTCGGGTCTACCAGGAACTCTGCCAGTAGAAGACCTGGTTGAAAGGGAAACTCTGTTTGAATTAGTAGGAGGGCTACCAACTGAGACAATGTGTGGAATGTTATGGAGAGCTTTAAGGAAGAAAAGGTTTGTCACCCCTAAAACCATTGGAGGGAAGGCTTCCCCATCTTGAATTGAGTTCAAGCGGGTGAACTCAGGGTCATGGATGGTAAAATAAGGCCGGAAGTCAACACTGCAAAGTAATGGTGAAACCAAACTCACAAGACTGGCAACAGCCTCACAACACTGGGGAGGTGTGGGTGCAATGATGAGAATGGGTTCACCAATGAGCAACAACTCCCATAATATCCAAAGCTGCAATAAAAGGCCACGAAAGGTACCAAAAAGATCTGAATCATGAAAAAGGCCCTGTGGGATAGGCTGATTATTGGGAAGAAGAGGTGCCACAGAAGAAGCAGAATCATCAAAAGATACTCCACTTTCAACGGGCAAGCTGTGCGCAGGTGGCAAGTTCACTTTAAGAGTTGCATTCCCAATAGGAAGATCCATTAGCTTACCAGGAATAGGAGCAGGCCATATTGAAACATAAGCAGCAATATGCTCCAGTGCTTTCTTACCAATGTCAAAATATAAGGGACCTACAATCTGTAACAAAGGTCTGAACACACTCGAATAAGGACTGTGGGACAAAATGACCACAGATTTCTGCTCCCCTCCTCTCTTTAGCCTCTCATCATGTCTCTGTCTGTTAAAGACAAAGCCATACATGTATTTAGAAGCATTACCACTACTTGTACTGGATAATCTTCTACTAGCGTTATTTTTTCCAATGGACTTTGGAGGAAACTCCTTATCAACTTCAGTTATCTCGGAATGAGTAGCATTGCTGGTTTGCGATTTAAGGCGCCTCGGAAATCGGAAAAAGAATATACAGTCATGTACGCTTGAGCGATTGTTCTGCTGCGAAACAGAATCTGGAAATGAACTGTATGCAACTTCAAGCTCTTCATCCTGTGTAAGACATCCTGGTGGATAACACACTTCTACGAGCTGGCCTTGTTCAAGGTCAAACCTTATAGCACAAAAGGCAACAATCCATCTCTGTAAAGACTCCGGATCAAGACTAGGACTCTGCTCAGTTTTAACTTTGAAGGAAGGAGACCGACTCATATCCGAGAAAAAACATTAACAATACCAACTTTCATCGATCAAAATGTCATCAAAAACACCTTTGGCAACCATTTCCGGCTAGAAAACCAGCAGCGTCTTCATTGTTCAAACTAGTTTAATTTCAACTTTAACACTTGAAATTTGAAATTTCTCTCTTTTTTCCTCTTTCTCTCCCACTTAACAGAGAACTTGAAGCTTAACAAATAAAGCCAAAACAATGCATTAGTATGCAGATATGATTCTGTTTTAGGGAGAAGGAATTAACAATAAATTAGCACGAAATAGCAGAGACCCCAGAAAGAAAAGATAGCAACTTTAGAACTTGTAAGCCCCTTTTTTCTGGAACATTGCAAGAGCAGGAACACAAGTTCAAACCACCCTACTCAACTACTTGTTCTACTTTGGCTTAAAACCAAACAAGTTTTCAGAACAAAAGCTTGTGCAAGATCCAGAATTTCACACAATTTTGAATTTTTCTCCGCAACCCAATTGTGAACGATTTTTTCAATTTCAAACAAGATCCTTCAAATGGGGTACCTGAACATTGGAAGTTTAGGAACCCAGATACAGTCCCTGGCATGAACCCATCTGGATCGGCAACAACCGAAAACCAAAAGTGATCGAAAACAATGGAATCTCTCAGAAAAATCAAACAAAGTTTGGAGCTTTAGGCGTTGGACCCAGCAACTGTGTCTCCAGATTCAGGAATTTCTGTGCACACTGAAATGGGCATCCAAATCTATGAACCTTTGTTTTTGGCTGTAATAAACAGAAATATGAACTTTAATGCAGGAAAAATGAGTTGGAATACGAAAGGGAAGAGTTTTTAACAAATTTTCGTTTTCTGATAGGGTTTAATTGGGAATGATCAAATATTTTTTTTATGTGAAATGATTAAACATTTTATAAAGTCTTTTTTTCACTTTTATAGATATGATGATAAAGTTGTAAATAAATTTTTAATTAATTATTCAGAAAAAATTTAATTAATTATTATTAAAAAATATAAATTGATTTTGATAATACGAGTATGTACATATAATGTTAAAAATATAAATTTAATAAAATAAGAAAATAATATTTAATTAATGAGATTAATTTCTATATACTAATAGCTAATAAATTTTTTGAAAAATATCAAATTATAGTAAGTGATTAACCGCCATAATAACTACTTACAATAATAGCATTAAATTATTTTATATAATCAATATACAAAAATTAATCTCTTAATTAAAAGAACAAATAATAAATGTAGCAAAGTGATATCATTTCAAAATTGTGTGTAATAAATAAATAAAATTATTTAGTATATTAATTTGAAAAAATCATATATTATTCACTTTATTTTATTTTTACTTTAAAAATATAATCAACCTAAAAGGTAAATCATTACAACCAAATATATTAATATTTTTATCATTGGATTGAATTAAGAGTTGAGATTAAATCACTAAATTTAAAAAGTCATGTGCAATTTTCATTCCCAACTTTCCAGTGTTGGATTTATATGTGCATATTGATGACATTGGTAAATTTGCTCAAAATACTAGTAAGTTTTTCAAAAAAACAAATAACTTGAATAAAAGTAATAATAATCAAATGGAATACAGGTGAATTTGCCTAAAATGCTAGTAAATTTGCCCAAATGGCGGGTAAATTTATCAAAAATACTAATAAGTTTATGAAAAATTAAAAAACTTGAACAAAAGTAACAAAAATTATGAGATGCTGATAAATTTACCTCAAATACTAGTAAATTTACCAAAAATGCTGATAAGTTTATGAAAAAGATAAAAAACTTGAATAAAAGTAATAAAAATTATAGGATACTGGTAAATTTGCTGAAAATATTGGTAAACTTCTAAAAAAATTAAAAATTTAAATAAAAATAACAATAATCATATTGGATGAAGGTAAATATTCGATGCGAAAATTGCACGTGACTTTTTTAAATTAGTGATTTTATCCCACTCAATTTACTGCAACAGTGGAAGTATTTATCCTCACTTCTAAGATAACAAATCCATTCTCATAACATACATCCCCATTTGATATTTGATTTACAGCCTGCTGGTTTTATTGTTTGATGTAACAATAAGTTTACTTCTTGTAGAGGTGCATTGAGAAGCCTATTTTTTATTTTTTTAGTAAGATAAACATAAAACAAACAAACACTAAGATTTTGTATTGAGAATTAAATTAAGAGTTTAACTTTAATAAATTGTCAGTATAAAGAATCCATATCATTATAAGATTTGGACATAGATTAATAAAGAAAATAAATTGCTTTGATAATAATAATAATAACAAAATAGGTTAATTTTAAATATATTAAATTATAAATTTATTTATATTTTTTATTATTTTCATTAATAAGCATAATTAATATAAAAATGAAATTTAAAAAACTAATATTCATTTTGATATTTAAAATGAGTAGGTAATTTAAAACATAAAGAATCCTAAAATAACAAATATACTGAAACATGAGGAGTGGAACTTAACGAAAAAAAAAAAGTGATTAATAACAGAAATATAATTTCCAACAGAGCTTTAAATAAACAATCTAACTGGGATTTGATAGTGCAGAATTGATTTTACTTTTTCTTATGATATTTGGTTTTGCTTTTATTCATTCATTCATAAGTGATTCTACTTCAAAAAAGCACAAAATTCTTGCTTTCCAGTTTGTCACTATTTCAACAATATTAATTTTGTTAAAATCACTTTTCAACTAAAAATTCCAAACATAATAACTCTACTCTAAAATCACTTTTAACTAAAATTTTCTACTAGAATCAATTTTATAAATGCAAAATCAAACATATATTAAATTTTTTATAAGTGCTTTTAAACTTCAGGATTTTACCCTAACTCTAGTGGGATGACAGACGCCAAAACCACCTAAATTTTGTAAATAAAAAAAAATTGAAGGAAAAAGAGTAATGATGTTCACATAGAAAATTGCTCACATAATTCACATCAGAAATATTAAATTATTGATAGTATGTAAGAAAAGAAAAGAAAGAAAGGGTGTTAGAGGAAAAAGAAAGAGAAAAAGATGACAATGATGAAAAGTACGTGTTATGTGACAACATGCTTTTTTCCTTTTTTTTCACAAGAGTTAAACCAAAGCCTTATTAAATTTTGCTATATATTTTTAAAACCTTCCTAATAATCCTCTTAATATTTTAAAAAAATTAAATAAAAAGACAAATACATTTAACATATTATGAACATAAAAAAACATTTAATATTTTTTATTTAATAATTAAAAAAATTATTAGAAGAATAGTTTACAAAAATTTAATATTTCTTTCTAATTCATGTAATTAACTTCACTTAAGATAGACTTTATTATTATTTTATTAATGCAAATAGATTTTATTATTGCCATACAACAAACAGTCATAACAATAATTTAACCCACAATCTAATAACTATCTCCTACGTATCTTATTGAATATAGACTATGCCGAGTTCAATTCTCATTTCTCCTCCCATGTCTTTGCTCAAAAAAAATCATAACAAAGAAACATAATTATGACACAAAATAGTGCTAGTTCTCTAAGGATAGATTCTCTAATACCTTTGTAAATTTGTGCCTTTGATGCCATTTTACTTTTCTTTTATATATGTTTTATATGTGCCCTTGTTCAACGTGCTGCAGTAGCACATTTGGTTTGTCCGTGCGCCAATAGCGTCGGAGTCGTGTATTCAAATCTTACTTGCGCCACTTTTACACTTTTCCCTTTTTTTCCATTTTTAAAATAACAAAAATAGGAATAAGCATTTTTTTTTCACCGAGAGAAAAAGGAGAAAAAAAGGAAAAAAAACATAAAAATAGTCTTAACTCTTCTATATGTCAATTGCTATTTGGTAGTTTTTATTTTATTTTTACTCTACACTTTCTTTTTTATTTTCTATTTTTTTATTTTAATGTTAATTTAATTATATTTTATGCAAAACTTTCAAGCTCATATATATAATAATATAAATAATTCTTAATATGATATGATAATTACACATACTTATAAAATATTATTGAATACATTTTTATGTATAACTAAATTAAGACGAAGAATGTAATTGTACAAATTAAAAGTATAATTATGACATCATTATTGTAGAAAATAAGTTACTTTTAGAAAAATTTGTATAAATGTGTTCCCTATAACAATAGTGATTATGTTATATTGAATTCAAGTAAAAAATTTTATAGACAGATTTTATGGATATGCACTACTTTGATGTTTGATTTTTTTTTTGTTAAAATACCAAAGTAAAAGATGGAAGTCGGAAATTAAACACTTTTTATTAAAATTTTACTTAAATATTATAGAAATATATCATATATTAAATGTTAATTTTAGTGATTAATATATAAATTTTTTTATTTGATTTCAACACATTGTTAGTAAGATGTTGAATAAAAGGGAGAAGGAGAAAAATAAAATAAATTATGTTATTTATGTAAAGTGGTATTATTACTTATATAAATAATAGACAAAAAATTGACATTAAAACAAAAATGATACCAAATAAAAAAGGTGTAGAGTAAAAATAAAACAAAAACTACCAAATAGCAATTGGCAAAGAAAAGAATTAAGAATATTTTTTGTTTTTTTCCCTTTTTTCCCCTTTTATTTCTGTTTTCGTTATTCTGAAAAAATGAAAAAAATGTCAGAAGTGTTAAAACGGCAAGGAGAGGATTCGAACGCCCAACCTAAGAGTTACGCGCGCAAAGACCAACCAGACGTGCAATTACAACACGTTTGAATGGAAGTGCACACGAAAAATATATAAAGGAAAACCAGAAGGGATCACACATTCACAACTGCATCGGAGTAGTCACCCTAAGTAAGTTTTCTCCGCACAAGCAACTGTGTACGGAAGTATGATAAGACGTTTAATGTAATATAAAACTCGTCACTACATCTAACCTTAAAATCAGTGTTAATTGACTACAAGCTCGTGTATTTTATAAATAACATTTGTAGACTAAAATCATACACCGCAACTTTTTTTTCCGAAGCAATTATTGCATTCTCTCCGTATTTATAGCTATCATGCATCAGACACAATTCTCCTTAAAATCATTTCCAAAAAAGCAAAAAGAAGAAAACAATTAAAGGCCAGCTTTTACACGTGATTGATAGTAGCACACCTCATGCACCAATCCGAACCATTTAAAAAAAAATGAAAACAAATAAAAAAAATAAAAAGAAGAAGAAGAAGAGAGAGTGGGGAAGGGTTGTCCAATTCATTACAACTGATCACATTCATTCATTCAGAGCCTGTAAACTAGTGTATATATACAAATTGCATATTGGAGTAAAAGCAAAACAAAATCAAACTCAAAATCCATTGTATCAACTGCATGCTCTATTCTTCCTACCCTTTGACCTGTATTAGACAATCAACAAGTTGGCTTTGAATAATATGCCATTGCCAAAACTGTACCAAATTTTCACCCTGTTAAACCATTTTCTCAACTCTAGTCCTCTTTCTTCTTCTATGGTCTTACACCAAAAAAAGATAGCCAAGTTAAAACCTAAACATCATACACAGGTAAGTGCTCCGTGATAGCGACGCGGCAGATAGGGCACTTCTTACATTTCTCCGAGCAAGTGCTGCAGTTCATGGACATCAAGCATAAGGCCAAAGCATGAATGCAATGCAAAAAGGTGGTCTCATTGAACATCACATATTTGATCTTCTTACCTGCAAAGGATGTGATGCCTACATGGGAGTAGTACAACGCTAATCTCTCTCTCAAAACAAACTCTGCATAACACTTTCTCCTGATACACACAACATATAAACATAGAGGTTGGCAAAAGGAAACTTAATAATGGATCTAAACAGAGCAGTGAAAGGCAACATTCAGAAATGTAATTGTCACAGCTCCACATAATTACACCTTAAGGTGTAACTGCATAACAGCTTCTCCACTTTTACGCTACAACAATTATAGTACAATGGATTATTTATTATCATCACCAACTTAGTCATATATTTCCACAGGCTTCATATGACTAATAAATGTTGATTCACAACATCAAAACGATGTATATAACAAGACTTCACCAGCAATATACAGTGTTTAGGCAGGCAAGCAAGCACTAATATTTATTCAGAGATCTCAAATACAATGAATATTATCACTACTAACATCTGTAATCACTTAGTATGTTGACCCTTGTCACTGCAGATGGCTTCGAGTGACAGATTATATAACAAACTTGGAAATACACAGCATAAGCACATAACTATAAAGGACTCAAAAACGTTAAGAAGTTTTACATTTTGAAGTCTTTCATACTCTTGCTGGCTGTATTTTGTAATTTCTGTCTGCTCACCAAGAGCCGCCTGGAGTCTCCAAACCTGACATTAGAAAATTTTAAGCATGGTATAAAGGTGATCAGTGTTTTTGACTTATAGAGAATTTTTGTGTCCAATATAATTGAACAGATGAACATGAAGAACTAAAACCTGAGCAGATTATTTCAACCATACTGCAAATGCCTATATCCATCTATATGCATAGACATGAATGAATTTCACCATAAGTTTATATCTATACATAATATAAGAACTGTCATCACCTCCTCAGCAAGATCCTTCTTAGGCATTTTCTTGACAATCTCAGGTGGATAGCCAGAGAATGTATTGTACCTGCACAGTGCAAAGCCCAATGTACAAGGATCATTAGAAATAACTTTTAGGTGAACATATATCAATAAATTGAAAACAGCTTGCTGTATCATAAGAGGGGACAAAAGGGATCTCTTGAGATAGTAATTATATGTCATAATAAAAAAAGTTCAAACATAAGATTAAACAGAAATCTGGCCCTGAAAGATAAATATCTTCTTATTTTGCTAACACAGTTACTTGCACCATTTGGGTACCTGATTGTTTAATTCATCTCAATGTGTCCTTCAATTAGAGTTCTATGCACCCTAAATAAGTATGGCAAAACTTAAAACTAGGATGAAGTTTTCTGATAAAATAAGACTTTAGGGTCACAAATTAAGAAAGTGTATCTCTCAGCCAAAAATGGTAGTTTTCTGAAAATTGAACTTTCACAAGCGAGGGAGCTGAAACTATCCAACAAGTCAATCTCATCCATCACATTTTTTCAAAAAGAAAATTGTGCTAGTAACTGGTTTCGGGTAATCACCATACTTTATGATATAACAGAATAAAAATCTGAGCAAGTAATTTATTCTTCGATCCCATTTTGAAAGTTAAATTGAAGACAAGGACCAACATTGGCCAGATACAGACCAGGCTTGTCTTATATCTACCAAAATTTAAATTAGGCAAAAACAAGTTGCAAAGATATACAAAACATATGAGGCAAGTATAAACTAAATGATGGAAGTACTATCTGCCACCATGCGTATAATTATAAAAGTTGGCATGCAATCCTGTTACAACCTTTTGGGGCATGTACATTTCTATTTTTCAAATATCCAGAAGTCAGATCTCACCGAAGAATAAAAAAATTGCTCCAAGATACATTGCAGGTGACATGTAGGAGACAACATAGAAATACATTCCCTGATAGTAAGTTTCGAGATTACAAATAAAATAAAATAATGCTTACCCAGATGCACCCTCATGGTACAATCGTGCCTGTTCTTCCCGACTGCCTTCATCAATTGACCACCAACCTAATAGCCTGATTCCATGAATTGTCAGATGCAGTTGCAGCACATTACATGCATATGGTAATCCAACAAAGATCACAGCTTCCTTTTTGGAAAACTTTGACCCCAATAGACATTGGATTTGTCATAAAAAGTTCGGATTACTCTCTTGAGGTTTGGAGACATTCTTGGGTAGACATGCTTGTGTATGTTCAGTTTGTGCACTGAACCAATAAGAGCACCTCTTTTTGAAAAGTTTGAACCCAATTGACAATGGATTTGTCAACTACAATCATAGTAGTGGTAAAAATAATAATAAGGAAAAAAAATTCAGGATACTCCCTCTTCTTTTGGATTTGGAGACAATCTTGGGCAGATAGCAATGATGTATATTCAGTTTGTGAACTGAACCAATAAAAATATCCAGTTTTGACCAACAATGTTGAACCAATTGTCACGTTCTATTGGCTCAGTGTACAATACAATGTAGTTACCAAAGAATTTTCCTAGGGTTTGGCCTGATATCATTTTGCAACCTTGTGGTTTTATAAAGAGTCACCTGAACTTTTGAGCTTCATAGTCTTAGTTTTCATCCAAATATAATGGTCTGATTAGAGAAAGAGCTGAGGGAAAGGAGTCTTATGTCACGACATGTACCACTCACATGTTAAATTTAGCTATAAATAAATTGGACAAAAAAGCTCAGAATCAAGTTATAACAGAATAAAGCTCTCAGGAATGGAATGTCGTAAAAAGGTCAAGCCAAGCAACAGACTTTTAATTAAATTATTCCCCAATAATAACTGCAATAATAGACGATTCATTACCTAGAACCATGGTGCAAGAACCCCAAGCAGTCATGAGCTCTCAAAGTAAAACTAAAATATATTCCTCCACCAGCTCCACTATTTAGTAGCACTATAAGTTTCTCTGCTAACTTAGATGCAGCTAACAGTACTCCAGCACCTTGCAGCACGAAAAGGGGAGAGAAAAGAACTGGTAGAGGTATTTTTCTAGCACAAGCAGGTGTTCCCTGAAATGGAAAACAGCCCAGATCTCTTAATACAATATCTCAAGTACCGGCCAAGCACACAATTCGGTAACATCACGTACCTCTAAGTACATACAAAGTAGAATCTGGAACACAATAACTGGTACTTTCATGAAATGACCTCCTATGTCTTGCAGGCTACACATTCTCTCCTGACGTTGATTATCCTCTGAAGAAACCACTAAACCACTGTTCCAGTCAAGATATCTAATTGTAGTAGAAGATGGAATGGGTTCTCTTGAGTTTCTATGAATAACCGGATTAGACCACTTTGTACATACAAGAAAAGCAAAGCACTCAGCGATGCTGCAGAAGAATAGGTCCATCAAAACCTTATATAAAACTTTCAAGCCAACATTCTAAGAAGCACAAAGCTAATCATCAAAGTACATTATAGGGCACAAGACAAAGGAAACCTACGCAAAGTTAATAAATAAGTCCCACCAGCCCAGAGCACCTACATCACCTGTATTAGACAAGAAAAACAAAACCCTAGTTAAAGAAAGATGAACCTATGAATATAAAAGATCTTATTCATACAAAAGCAAGAGGAATCCAAATGCATTAATCTCCACTTAGACATTATCACAAATTCCAAAAGGGCTAAATTTCATGAGATGGATTCATATTTGTATTCCTGAAAAAAAAAAAAGAGTAACATCCTGATGCTGTAGGATCATCCAGTACTTGTTCATATATCAACTATGTACAAATACCAGTCCAAAAGCAGTAGGCATATGTATAATTGTATTTCCATAAATTAAAATGCATTTACAATGAATTATAACTTGTAGGATATACTTCAAGTTTCTTTGTGAAATAGATAAAACATGAAGAATTGATCGTTTTGGAAACAACTGTGCCACTCAGTATACGTCATAAAATGGGGGAAAAAACGTAAATTCCACTTTATTGTTGAACAACTACACTGGCTTAACTCCAGTTGATTACATGGGCATTTAATTTGAAGAAAACCACATTATTCATGAATCGAAGTCTAGAAAAGTGAGATTAGGTATTTATTTATTCAAAATAAATATGTTTTCCTCCCTCCCCCCCCCCCCCCCCCGGGGGACTAAAAGTAGGAAAATATTGAAGTAGATAACAAAATATACAGTGAAGGGCAGTAAATGACAATATTCCACAAGGGACCACAAGATCAGGAATATTGTTATCATGAGATTATTATTATTAATAATAATAATAATAATAATAATAATAACACTAATAATAATGCAAGAGTTTACAAAGAATAAAAGATAAAATTCATCCATTAAACTTTAGGAGAAAGAGTTACCACTCAGTTTTAAGAGTGTAAAAACTGTAGCAGCAATGAAGAAGACCATAGAGATTGCAACCCAAAAGTGCTGCAAACAGCAAATGGCAAACACTTTTAGTGTGATGACTTTAACAACTTTCAAGTTATAGTATATTTGAATAATAAAAAGTGAAAGTCAGGATCACATTGGCAATAACATAACATGCATCACAAAATTTTGAATTGACCCAAGCAGCAATTCATGATTAGATTAAATGTCTTCTATGAAATATCAATAAAACAACAAAAGCCTTTTCCACTAGATGGAGTTAGCTAAATGGATCAAACAATGCCACTGAGCTCTATCTTTCTATGGAAGATCTATAATAAAAATGAGAGCACGAAAAGCTAAAGACATTAAGGTTTTAAATGAGATATAAGCCTAGCAAAGAAGTTTTGATTTTATTCAGGTAAAGCTAAGCATAGCAATATCTGTTGACAAGAAAGGAACAGACAGTCAGACACAGAAAAATTCAGGAAACACTCTTGACAAGAAAGAATATTCGTACTGAGGACTGAGGACTGAGGACAATTTAGTATCTAGTAGTTGACACTAAATTCAGCTCAATCACTTTTTTGACAATATCTGAAAACCCGCAACCATACAGTTTTGCACATTTTTCCTTGACGCAATTTTACCGTGGCATTAATAAGTAGAAATAGATAGAATTACTCTGGTGTGTACCCCACTCTTCCCCTATATAAAATTAAATCATTACATTATCAATGGCAAAAGTGATCAAGAAGGCTTCAACACCAAAAACCTAAGATTCCTTTGATTTTTCTTTTCTGTTTTAATTAGTTAGTAATATAAGAAAACCCAACAAAGACCATAAACAATAAATTGATATATAGTACATTCATTACAAGAAAACACTGCACCCCACACCTATCTTTTTCGCAAATTATTGATATAAAGCCTTACAGGAAGAGTTTCCCATATTGCCTCATCACTCATGTTTTCTTCATCTCCTGGCATTAGAGCCTTACACATTCTGCACGGAAAACAAACCATTGATTGGTATGGGTGGGAAATATTTGATGAATGTTAGCCCACACCAATGAATTATGTTGAAGGGCTTCATATTCAAGTCTTCAAGCACAAAGCACATCATCACAAACCCAATGGACATCAATAATTGAAATCTAAAACTTTCAAGGAAATAGAGAAAGAAAAAAGATAATAAAGACATTTACCAAATTATCTAGTTTGACAGGTGAAAAGAATCACAAGACTACTCATATAACCATTGCTTTCCCTAACAGAACAAAAATAACCGACAACTGCCAACAAGAAACTAAGCTTTATGGGAACTATCCTAAACAAGTTACCTGAAATTGTCAATGAGAATAATGATTTCAAATGTTAGTAAGGGAAGGAACACAATCTTCAGATTGACAGCTGCAAGGCCATGAACTGTGCAAAAACAAATGCATTAGTATAACCAGAGATCTTGCATTAATGTCACTACTTAAGCCTTTTTTAACAAAGAAAGTTTTTCATGTCAAAGACACAAGGATATGGTAAAATGCTCACAATTCTTTCATACGAATTCACGAGCATCAATTTAACCAGATAAACAAATCTTACCAACTAAATATTTGTTTATAAATACTCCACACAATGACAACTAAAATATGCATTGAATGCATGAAAAAATTGGAAATCCTTAATTATGAAAAGACAAAGGCAGAGAGTTGTGATGTACCGTATAAGCTCTCAAGATATATACAAAGAAGCAATTCAAATGCAATAAGCAATGGCATTGCAACGACGGCATGACAAGGTGCCCACTGTCACAAAATAGAAAATAACTATTGTATTTACTCATCATAATCATTGACAGAAATAAAATTTCCTCTTAATAATAACTTACAAAAGAAAGAGAAAAGGAGGAGCCAATTACCATATTTTGGGGTTTTAATTATCCATGATAGCCAAAAAACAATACACAAACTCTTGGTTCATAAGCCAAGTGGCCCAAACTACACAAAACTGTCTCAAATTTCATTAAATATACAATGGCTTACATTTCGATTACGTGGGGCTGACGGTGCTGGTAATGAAAACCTTCCTCGAGCCACAACAGCATGAAACATCCAAAGAGGGAAAAATATTATCCTGTTGATCAAAGTCAAAGTCAAAGTCAATAATTAATAATCACAATCTTCTCAGAATCCAATATATGCCACACCTTCTCATAAATCTTTCTTATCATAAAATTTTCATATTAACTAAATTTTCAGATAGCAACACTAACCCCCTCACTTTTTCAAGACACCTTTTTCTTTTTTGGGCTAAAACACCATGAGTTTAATGGAAACCAGAAAAAAGCTTAATATGTTCTTCATCGTCCCCTACACTGAAGAGTATTGAGGATTGTGGACCACAACTTGAGGAACAGCATTACAATTACTTTAATTGAATCCCATACTAAACCAGATATAATTGCCATTTTGAGGCACATTCATCACATAATGATATGAATCAACTTGATAATTCCCACCGACTATGGAGTCTCTCTAACCACTCAAGTTTTAAACCAAAAGCCAGGGCCCACTATGTACTTGTCACTTTGTTCAACATGCAAGCTAGTTCCAACTCCGACTGAAGCAAAAGATAGCACACACTTTTATTATCTTGGTTGTACAGATAAGTTTACAATAAAAAGTGTACTCATTTTCACTCTAGGTCATAACTTTAGTTGACAGTCATCCCCTCTGTTGTCTACTTTCCACTTTCCCCACATTCAACCTACTCAACCAAGCAGACTCTTCTCCTTGCATGAACAATTTCGTACAACAGAAAACATAAGTCATTGCTGAATTAAAAAGTCTCCAGCCACAAAGCCTACTCCAAAATAGGATTGGAGAAAGGAAGGAACTTAATAAACTCAGCTAATAATTCCGAATACCACTGCATGGGTGGAGATTATGTTATTACCAAAGCTGGTTCTACAGTATCCAATTAGCAGATCAACTATTGTGATTGTGACCATTTCCAATAGTAGAAACCCCTGACCGAAATGGACTTTACAGACCTCCATTACTATATAAAACAATCACCAACATTCTCGGTTTGTACTCTACACGTGTTTCCAGAAACCAAAAACAATTTTTTTAGTAGCAATTTCCATTAGTACCCATACTGGTCACTGGAAAATTTAACCTTTGCCAGGTTAGGGTCCATCACAGTAGCATAATGATTAACAAGTTCTAGCTCTTTTGAGTAATTTTCCCGCAACAGAGTTGGAGAAGGCATTGCATGTAGGGCCAGTCACAGAAATAATCACTCAACCCCACTTCTCTTTCTCAAACTCAAAAAGAGTTAACAACTTCATCAACCCGTCACCTCCAAAGGAATAATAATAGCAATAACAACAATAAATTAAACACAAGAATTTAACAGAATCAACAATGAGAAGAAACCCAGCTAATAACATTTCTGATACCTGCCCATTTCAATAAAACCATCAAAAACAAAAGTTTCATAAAATTTATCCAAATTCAGCATTCAATTAAACCAAAATTTAAACCAATCACACAATTTGAAAAAAAAAAAAAAGGAAACTTTAAAAAAATGAAAATGGGTATTTCCAAAAAGAAGAAGAAGAAGAAGAAAAGAAAGGAAGAAGGACTAACCACCAAGATGAAGAGAGACGGCGATCGAGCTTGAGAACAAGCAAGGCGGTGAAGCAGAGCAGAAAGGTGTGAGCAGCGAGTGCCTGCGCAGACTTCAACACCCTGCGCCAGCTCATCTTCCCCACAAAACAAAAAAGTCCCTTCCTTTTCTTATATTTTTACAATCACAGCACACAGAAAAACCCAAATCCCCCAATACCAGAACAATCAGAACAAGAAAAAAACACAAAAGATAATTTTCTTTTTTTTTTTTTTACAATACAAAAGACAGAAAAAAAAAAGGAAGAAAGAAAAGCCCTAGCTTGGTGTGCAAACTTCTCACTCACAGTCACACATACACACACACAATCAGAGCTAGATGGATAGGTGGTTGTCCTACGTTGGTAGAGGAAAAGGCAAAGGCTTAAGTTGCTTCAGTGGGCGCGAAAGAGGAAAGCAAAGGCGAGGTGCGGGTGGGGGTGGCGTGGTGGTGGATGGTGTTGGCATTCAATAACGCAAACCACTTTCTCTTCTTTCTTTACTTTCTTTCATCATCATTATCAGCAGTTTTTATGAATAGAAAACAAAACCCATTTACTCTCTCTTTATCTTCTCACTGTTTTCTTCCTCGCTCAGTCTTTAGCTTTTTTCAGCCTTCAACGCACGCCAAACCGAAACCTCGTCTTTTTATTATTATTATTATTCGGGCGCTTGCCGTTTTTGCTATTTCGTTAATTTTGAGGATCGATTGACCGTGTTGTCGCCCTTTAATTTTTCAAAAATGGTTAACATAAAGCACTGCTGTTGATTTTTTTATATTATTTTTTCTAGGACAATTTTTTTTATATTATTAATCATTTAAAATTTTTTAAATTCTAATTAATCTTATTCAAACTAATTCTTTTATCTACAAGATGTAAACTCAATATTTTACTTAAATAAAATAAATATTAAATGTTTTGAACCAACTAAATATTGATTGTCCCTTTTAATTTAAGAATTTAATTTAAAAGTAATGATATAAAAAAATATTATCATTTATTTAAGGGTCAAATGTATGTTATGTTATTATGGTAAATGAATTTTGATATAAATTCAAATTTTCTAATATTTTTGTTAATTTAATTCCATTTGTGGTTGTGAAAGTGAAAGGCATGCTACAAAATTATGAATCCGCAGGCACACGTTACGCAAAGTATGTATATAATGCATGATCTTCCACGACTCATCAAATTATGGAAATTACTAGTCATGTCTTTATTAAAATTCTATAGTGTGAATGAGTTTGTATCATTATAGTTAAATACACTGATAGATATATTTTCTAGAGGGAATATACCTGATGAACAGTGTCAATACCCAGGTTGAGTATATGGCTAAAAGTCTGCCATAGAGGCTTAAATTTCTACTGATTTTTTAAATTTTTAATATGTACTTGTTGTTAGTGTATTATATTATTTAATAATACATTATATATAAGATTTATTAAATAATATAATAATAATATGTTATTAAATGTTAATATAAATTTATTTTTACTAATAATATACATTTATTCAAGCTCTTTAATTAATTAAATAAACTATTACTGTTATTTATTCTATGCTACAATCAATTCTCAAAAGAAATAATTGGGTGATTCCGAAACATCAAAGCCACTCAAGTATTACTCCAATTCTCAGTCATCCACTCCGTTGGAGAATGGAGATTGGAGTTCACTAAGCACTTTTTGAGGCGCAAAAAACAAAAGGAAGCACAATGCGGCGACAAATTGCTAACGACCATCCAACGGTTCTGTGCCACATATTTTTTATATTTTTATTTCTATAAGAATTTTTTTATTTTTTTTATAAACTTTCTATAAGAATACTGCAACTAAGCCAAAACAAATAATAAAAATTGGAATCTAAGCGTAGCAGTAGGCGAAGCAATCTTCCTTTAATCTACGATAAGGAAAAGAATCAAGAATTCTCAAGTTATCCTCCCAAATACACATCCACTTTTGCTAGCCAAATTACTATTTAATTTCTCTTTGGGTATTGATCGATACCATATCTTTACCGAAAAAAAAGAACTGATTGACATAGCTGCTATAAAAATGTCAACTTTTTTTTATAAAAAAAAAAAATTCGGTCCCGTTTGAGATACAAACAAAATCGATAGTTCATACCTTACCGAAAAATTGATATTTCATACCAAACAATTATGGAGTCATTATTAGTTTATAAGAGTTGTTGTCAACAGAATAATTCTGATTTCTAGAATAAAATGACAGTAAAACATTATCAACGCATGTTTGCTCTCGTGCTCTTATGGGGACAGGAGACATGGATGATATGTCGTACTTCAACTCGAGACATGTGTATGATTTGTCAACGATTATGTTCGTCCACGTAACTTTGAGACCTACTAAAATAGCTTTTCAGGATTACTTTCCACCCAAAAAAAAAAAGGAAAAAGAATTACTTTTCAAGATTACTTAAATTTTAATTTTTAGGATATGCTTCATTAGAGGGAAAATAAGAGGAAATTTTATATATTTTTTGTATTCTTTTTACTCTCCAATCAAATATATTTTTATAGGTGAGTTAATATTAAAATTATGTGACTTTTATTTTAATATTTCAAAATTAAAATTATACTGCAATAAGTACAACAATTATTGTATCACAAATATTATGAATAATGACATATGTTTATGAGTTATGTTATATGCATGAAATACATATCCATATCCACATATCTACCATTAAATGAAGTATAAATCTCATTTAAATTATAGCTCATATTTCATTCAATAATAAATTGATGAATATTGGCACGGTGTCATAAAAAATGAGATTACATATAATATTTTCCCATGTTTATCTAATCTATTCTCTTCAATTATTTGTTGGGTAGCTTTTAGTCCCTCGATTGCGACACCAAACTGACTTTGCTTTTGGGCATAACCTACACTAGGTTGATTTTGATGGAAGAGAATCTTCTCAAGTTGAAATTGTATATAACCTTATTATGTGTATATTTTGACCATTGATTTTTCATATTTTTTATTTTTTACCACTTTAAAATAATTTAACTAATGGTTGTCATGTGTAATTTTAATATGAGAGAATCATTTCCTTGACTTTGATCTTGTCCATAAAATTTTATATTAATTAAAAATTATTTAATACACTTTTATATACATAAAATTTAATCTAATAAATATTTTGAAAATTTATATAAATAAGAGTTATTTAATCATATTCCATTTTTTAAAAAAATGGCACAAATGTTCAAAATAATAGGTAATTACACTTCGATGACTAAATCGATAAGACTTATTTTCTGTAAAAAAAGTTATTAGAGGTATAAATGTATCAAATTTTATACCAATATCAACTAATGTCTCTCATGCGTGAAAGATGTGATTCAATTACAATCATTGACCCCAAAGTGATTGACTACAGAAAAAATAAATTGTGATCCTATACAAACTTTACCTATAATGTCAAATATTCAATTCTTAAAATCATCATTTTAGAGAGGATTTTGCCTAATTATCAACTCCCGGCGTAAAATTATGTGAACAGTTCCTAAACCATTAAAATACACGTAAATACTCGCAACCGTCTATAAATAAGGATACAAAAGTAAATTCATATATTTCATTTATTATGGGCAAACGACTTTATAATTATTTGACAGTTCATTAGTGGCAAAACATTAGTGGTTTAGCGCCAAAAACAGGGACAGAAAAGATTTTGGGGAGCCATAGGGATCAAGCCACGCTTTCTTACAAATTAATAAGTCGCAATCAAACCCCATCCCCTGCACAAAATCATATCCAGCAGACAACATGAAGCATGGTGACAAGTGACTAACGATTCAAGTTTGGACTTGGAAAAAGGCACTTGAAAATATCCTTTGAGATCATCCACCAACCACCAAAAGCTAGCAAATGACAAATAAGCATGATACCTTCGAGAGGAAAAAGACATACGCGCCCAACAGATTTTTCTGACCGGCTTTTAAGCTTTGGCAAGATCTGTGTTTTTGTTCCTAGTAGATCACCGTGCCGTCTGCTCCTTGTGTTATTCCTGTTAATATCTTGTTCAGCTTTTCTATTTTCGTTCATTTCTTGTCTTCTAAAATCAAGATAATGCCTTATACAAATCTTTGTGATTATCTTGTAACTTTATGATTTTATCACCTCTCTGATCTTATGGTAAGACAAATCCGGAGAACAAAGTGGGGGAGGAAGGCAACGCCCAAATAGGACAGTAAAAGCATGAAGCAGATCTTTTTTTTCCCGACCAGGGTAAGGGGTCGTTAGAGAAACATTTTTGTTTCCACATGAAATTGCACAGCCCTGTCATGACAAGTCCTGTCTGTCTGAAACATAAAAATGAATACATTAATGGTAAAGCCCCCTACTTAAGGAGAAATCAGGAAAATACTCTGATAATATGATGAATAGCTGTTATTAAATATTTTGTCCAAAAGGGTCTCCTAGGAGGCATGCCCAAGGTTTCCTCCATGATATTAGGAAACTAGATTAGAATATACATTTCTCTTTTCTGGGAGGGCTATTCCAGGAAGTTTAACCTCCCTCCAATCTGCACAGAAATGCAACTACAAAATACCCTGGCACAGTTCTGTTTTTACCACAACCCATGGACACGTTATGTACAGCAAAAAGCTCTTCAAAATTCACAACATGCAAGGATACCAACTAACTCCTTTTTCAAAACTACAAAAATTGTTGCAGCCATTGACAGTTTTCTGCATCCTTCTCTAAATTATCCTTTAACTTCCTTACTTCTTGCAAAGCTTGCCTTTTATCCATGGTTTCTAATGGCAAAGCAACAAATGCTTCAAGGATTTGGCGAGCCTTTGCAGCCCCTTGTGACATTTCATCAGGTTCAAATACTCTCTTACGTTTAGATCCCACCTGCAAATTAAACTGCAAAGTTTAACTATTCATTCCAACCAAGTAGGTTTCTTTAAAATGATGTCAACAGTGCTAAAATTTATTTATTACAATTTTACGGAGAGAAATGCATAAATTTACTGCAAATAATATTGAAGCAACTATTTCTTTTTTCTTTTTTTTTTTCCAATTCACACAATAGACAGCTGTTTCCAGAATTGAAACGATAAGAGGGAAGAGGGAAAGTGAGAGAGAAGTAGCTCAGCAAACAGTGAGGCACACAAAGGACAGGGACATCCTTTGAAGCTTGAATATAAGGGATCAAGTGGAGAACAAGTGCAAGTGACATTCCCTCTCAATAATATTTTAGCATGGATCCGGTTTTATATCGTACAAGTTTCTCCCTATACTGAATAAATGAGATGTTACAAGACATTTTGTATATCAACCAAATACTACCTTACTTAAGCAAGTTTTCAAAATTAGATGCAGCTACTTAAACCACCAGAATTAAAGGGAATCAAGTTACTGGTTCCTTATATGCCAGAAAATTATCAAGACAACTAAATTTAGAAATGTATGAGAAAGAAAACTGCAAAACATGGGTTGCATTGGAATCACAGCAGAACAAAGCTATAACAAATCAGAAGGCAAGTTCTTTCAACAACTGAAAAAATATGTATAGCTAATACCTGAATAAAGACAAACAAATAGGATTCAGAGAGTGTAGGAAAATAAGTCCCATTCTCAAAAATAACAGGCTACTTAGCAAGACAAAAGTTTCACCTTATTGTCCCGTCTCTTTATTTTGAGAAATAATATGTGCAAACCAGATCAATGAGGCAAGGAGTTATACCTCCTTTGTAGTATCAGTTAAGGATATTGTAGAAGGAGAAAAATCTTCCAACTCTGCTGCCTTTTCTCTAGCAAGAACTACAACACTTTGAGGGAAGTTTGCAAACTCGGCAACATGAATACCGAAACTTTGATCACAAGCTCCTGGTTCAACCTAAATCACATGAAAAAGCATGAGTTGATGCAACTGCAGATTGTTATTTGACTACATTACCACACTTTCTGAACTTTACATCCAGACTTTTTGAGAAAGTATGAACATATAAAGCTCATCATCACACCAAGGTCATCTGGAATTAACATCTTTTAATTAATGCAGCATATAAACAATAATGACAAGGGTCCTTTAAGATTTATATGATGACTGGATTGCCGCAGTGGGACAAACTTCAAATGATGATAAACATATTCAACAACAACAGTGAGTTTGCATGAAACAAGATACATAGGCAGAATGGAAAGCCATTCAAACTCTATACACGCTGTTCTTGAGGAAACTGAGTCTTTTCTTTCCTTTCTGGAAGAGAAGTACGCAGGTGATGATAAATATGACAGTGGCTGGTTGTCAACTGATTTTCATAGATAATGATCACTTTAGTCTGAAGAGATGTACTGATGGCAAGAAAATAAGAGAAATTTTCATTACAAACAAAAGTCTAATTATAGCCTAATATAACCTTTATGCTTAAGGACTATGGATGCCAATATTTCATCTTACCAACCTTAACAAATTCACAAATCCTTCAATTTCTTAGCAATATCCCCTTCCAAGAAATCATAGTTACAAAGGAAACATAATGAAAAGATCTGCCAAATCTGACAAAGATTTTCCTGGTACATGATGGATGGTTGGAATGACAAAAAATTGAAGCATGAACAACTTTAAGAATGCTTGAAATAATCTTCAATTGAGAAATCTGGTAAAAGTGCATCAAATATTATCATTATATCAACAGTTTTGATCTTATAGTTTTCAATTCTAGAATTTATTCTATCATTAAAAGTCAACTACCTCCAACCCACCAAATCAGGGTAATACATAAAAGGGTAATTATTATGGTCTTGGGCTTAATAAGCTTTAAATAGTTGCTTGTCAAGGTAAAACAACACGTGATATTTTCAATCCAAACTTAAAATGAGTGCAAGTAGATGAAGCTATGAATTTTGTTTCAACTTTCAAGCCTCTAAGGTCATGTTCTTTTCCTTTTCGCCTTCTAATGCTTTACAACCATAATAGAAGCTCTACCACTTAAATTTCATTTTTTTCCCAAGGATATTGGAAAGAGCTAAATAATCAAACTAGACTAGTTCCATGAGGAACACACTTCAAAGCCAATAGAGTAAAAGCAAAGTGCTATATGAAAGAATGTTTAGAATGTGTTTACCTTGTATAGCATAGTTAGTTTGCGAGTTGAAGCATCAATATGTGCACTGACATGATAGTTTGCCACACCAACAATTTGCTTCTGTAGATCATCGCCTACATTTTCAAGGGCTAATGCAGTCAGTTCGTGAAAGTGGGTTGCAAACAGAGTAGGTGCTTTGATCACTTCAACAATGTGCTCACAAATGGCCCAAGCTAGACCTGCATATCACATAAAAACTTGTTATAATGCACCAAAACAAACCAAATCCATCATAAATTGCAATACCAACACATTAAAGGAACTGTGGAAAGTGAAACAAACCAAATCCGTCATAAGTTGATGTCCCCCGTCCCAACTCATCAATGATTATCAAGGACTTGTCTGTAGCTCCTTTTAATATTGATGCAGTTTCAAGCATTTCTTGCATAAAGGTAGAAACTCCACGAAGCTGGGTAAATTTTTTTATATTAAAAAAAAAAATTCATCAAAATTCACAGTATGGATATAATTATAGATTTAACAAGCTGCATTGGACAATAAACCTAGAATTGCAGTTTTTGCAGTTAAGCCTCAAAAGAACAGAATATCATTCTAGATGGACATTGGACAAAAGTGATGACTTAGCCGTTGTTAATGCCCCGTTACACTCTTTTATAATTTTGACTAGTTTTAGGAAACTCTTAGTCTCCCATTAATATATCTTAGAATTGATTGGACCTAACTCAACCTCAAAAGCTAACTCATGGGAGGAGAGTTCCCCGAGCTCTTATAAAGGATATCTTCGCCATATCATTAAGTAAAGTGGGACTCTAACACATCCCCCCTCACACCCAGGTGTCAAGCTAACTTTTGGGATTGGGTTAGACCCACTCAATTCTAAAAGTGTTATTATTTATTCCAATAAAAGGAAATTAAATCAAAGCGATACATGAAGAAGAGAACTCAATTTTATGCACTTTAAACACAAATAGATAATCCTAACAGTAATGTCAAGAATCCATCTACAAGTTGCTTTGTGTTGAGCAAAAGTCTCAGATAAAGCTATTAACAAGGAAAATACTACCAACAGGGGCAAAGTATATGGTATAGGACTCACCTGGCAGTCACCTGCACCAACGCGGGCAAAAATGGAATCACGAACAGATATGCTGGCCTTGTCACAAGGAACAAAACAACCAACTTGTGCCATCAAAATATTCACACCCACCTAAATATAGAAGGAAAAATGCTAACTAAATCTCCAACATCAGGTAGCAAGGATGCAAGTATCTGAATCATTTATGAGGACTAAAATCTCCATCAAAGAAAGTTTAGGCACCAAAATGGTCATGCTTCAAATCAACATAGAAGTGGAATGATAAGATCTGACAATCGAATTCTTAAAACAATAGGATGGTGATTAATTTCTCCAATAAAGTGGTACAGAAGATAAGCACCTGGCGGATGAATGTTGATTTCCCACCCATGTTAGGCCCTGTTATTATTTGAAACCAACTTTCTCCTCTGATCTGGTTTTGTTACAAAAAGCAAAATAAAAACTCAGAAGTCGCCCAAATTAAAATGAAGAAATGCTTTTTATCATCAATGATCTCATGAATACTTACAAGCTTACAATCATTTGGTATAAAATTCACCCAGTCTTGTGCCTCCACACAAGGGTGTCTGCTGCCTTCTAAAATTATATCTCCTTTATCCTAGCATTACAGCCAAGATGTACTTCTCAAAAGGAGCTTCTCAACCAAAATGGAGGGAAAACAGAAAGGGAGGAACGAAACCAGGAAGAAAATGCTGCAGTTATCATGAGCATAGCAAATAACCATAACTAAGTACCGATGAAGTGATGTCGGGCCTTGTATAGGGAGTAGGACAACTAGAAGCCAAATCAGCAAAGCTTAATAACACGTCCAATTCAGAAATTAATTCAGCTAAAGACTCAAACACCTGCAGAGGAAGATTCTTCAATCTAGGCTAGAAGAAACAAATAATCAAAAGACATAATAAATACACCCACCTCTGAGAAAGTCGCTGCAGTTTGAACTACTCTATTAACCAACTCTTTTTGACAATTCTTGTACTCTTCAAGTACCTGTTGATACTGGTCCCCAAGTTTTTTCAGCTTCGTGTTGGTAAACTTCACTCCATCTTTACGGGTTTCCAGTACAATAAACTGGGTGCTGAGCTTCTTCCTTATTTTGGGCTCTTCCTTCTTTGTGATTCTGAAAACATGTCCAAATTGTGTGCCCTTGTCTAACTTTAATGCCTTATCCATAGGCAGATCAAGATCATCAGCAGTTTGTCTATGCAAGTTATGTATCTGACTCTCTAGCAACTCTTGCTGCTCCCTCAGTTTAGTTAGTGTAGGGTCATAACTTGAAGAAATCATGTATTCCCTGTTCTCCAGTTGATCAAGGTCAACAGAAGCTTCTACAAGGCCAATGAATTTATTTAGGTGATCATCGTCAGTCCACAACTCAAGAGGTTCCAAATACCTGCTCTTCATCATTGAGAAAAATTGTCCATCATATCTTTCCAGGGCGCTTTTGATGTAAGGTAGTCTTATACTTGACTGCACTCAAAAGACAATAATGGAGTTAAAGACAGGCCATATAATTAGCAAAGTATGGACAGTTCTATGTAATTGATAATATGGTTACAGTGGATGTAGAGTGAGCTCCTAGATGATAAAAAGTATATTACAGCAGATACAGATATAAAAGAAGAAAGAGGGGGGGACTCCTTATGACATTTATGCTGAAATGTTCATCAAAGAACTAAAGAACATGTCTGTATTTCAATAATAATAATAATAATAATAACTATAATAGACTTACCAAAAACAAAAGAAAAAATAACCAAAATTCTTGATTTACTCTTTATGACCACTTTTCTTAGGCAATAAAAAAGCTATTAATTACAAAATCTAAACATCTGAACACAAGGAATCAGGAACAACACTGCATATTTCAGAGGTGGACCACAAAGCAAGTATAGATGCAAGACAGCCATAGCAAAATGAAAAATTACACGTCTTCTATCAAAACCTAACAATATAAAAAGGTAAAATCCTACCTGATAAAGTTTAACAATATGTTGCAGACCAGCTCTCCGCTTCTGAAGATTGTGCACCAGTCGCTCAATGTCTGAAATTCTTTTTAGATGCTGCCTCAGATCTTGGCGAAGCACGGTGTCCTCTACAAATGCTTGTACTACATCCAGTCTGGAATTAATTTCTTTTACATCTAATAGGGGCTGTTTTAGCCACATGTGCAATAACCGTTTTCCCATTCCAGCTGTACAGGTCCTATTCATTAGACCAAACAAACTGAAATTTTTGTTTGCATCAGTTTTGCTTTCCAAAACATTAAGTGCCCTCATGGCTGCAGAATCTAACCTCATGTAACTGTCAAGATTGTACCTACGAAGAGTATAATTTCCATAATTGCCTTCATCTGCAAGTAACTCTGCATATGATAGTAATGCCCCCAAAGCACCAGGTGCAAATTCAAATCCAGACACCAACTCTCGAACTGGTTCAATTGAACCTTTAACAAGCCTGCCAAGATCCTGTACCAGATCCCTGGTTTTGAACTCAGATTTCTTTCTCTCAGTTAACATCACACCACATTTAGTCAATGCATCACACAACATTCTATTTTCAATAGATTTCCCACTCTCATTAGGCAGAAGGCATTCTTTGCAGCCAAGAGCAACTAATGCTGACTCCACATTTGTGAAGTGACTGTCATCAAGGAATTCAGCCATCCCAAGTACTCTCTTAGTTAGATCAACAAATGCTAACCCAACAGTGCACCCATTTTCACGGAAGTTAAGTGACAGTGCAACAACAACTGGAGAATCTTGCATGTCACTGTTAGCAAACAGAACATCTTCAAAACTACCAATATTACCAGGTGTTCCACTTTTGACCAGTCTCCAATTAGAACCACTACCCTCATAGAGTTCAAGAGTATGGTCTGTTCTCTCCAAAAGTAGATCACGGGCAATTGTTTCAAACATGTTCCTACTGACACTTACACTGGAAAGAGCATCTGATCCACTACCCAGTTGTCGCAAAGCAGTAGTAGTGTGGTAGTAGGTCTTGGCAATGAAAGTTGCATTCTCACCATGAGCAGTATAGTAGTCCTGAATAATTAAAAAAGGACCTCTAATACACCATCATGCATAAAAAAAAGGAGGATACAAAAACAAAGAAGAATTCCATTGAAACAGCATACAAGAAATCTATCTATCAAGAAGCAATACTAATAACTTGTAATGAAAATTGTGGAAACTCTTCAAAAGATTGAAAGAGATGGCAGCAAAATGGTCTGTGAACAAAATAATTAGATGATACCTCCTTCTAGAAGTAGCACTTTCAGGATGAATAAGCTTTAAGCATCATACTTAAACAATGCAAAACTAATATCTAAAAAAGATATCTTTTTTCTTATGGCACATATTATGCAGTAACATTCCAGGCTACATGAACAGTAGGAAAAATTATAACCTACCCCACCCAAATTACTTAAAGATTAAAATAATTCAGATATCAAAATGCTTAAAGAGTCTCTTTTCAAACATTTATTCTTCTTCAGGTAATAAGAAAAATAAGTGAAGATTGAAGTGATTGTGACATTTCAGATGTCAGAAGCTGCCTCTCAAAATATCTTAGAGACGCACCTATAAGAAAGAAATATACTACTTGCCATTCATCTCATTAAAAACATAATAAAGAAAAGATGAATATCAGCCAGAAACTTACCCTGCGATCAAAAAACCGGATGGCCCTCGGATCCTGTAATGCAAATATGTGAATAAACCAAATAAATAGAAAACAAATAATACCAATTTACAATCTGTGTCAAAACCAGAAATTACTGTAAGCAAAGGAATGAAAAATGGACTGTGTGCATGCACGCCCATGCACCTTTTCATCATGGCATTGGTTTAAGTAACAATTAGGAAATGAAAAACTAGTAAAGCTCGCAATGCTTCAAAATTCCACAATAAGCAAAATAACAAGTGTTGAAAGCAAGTACTATTGAAATTTTGCTAATATATTAAATGACACCACCGTAAAATTTTATACACTTACACCACTTAATCACTTTAAGTAGAAAATTATTTTGATGGTTTTAAACATTAAATTATGCCTAATTGTCATGTAGCTCCGCCTAAATTTAGAAAATTTAAGGAAAAACAAGCAAATGATGAAGTGGTTGATATCTAGTTCCTCTAAAAAGGATAGTATACGATAATATTTAGACACTTGAGTAAGGTTTAAAAACAATGCTAACATAATGACATAATGTGAAATTTTATGAGCACGTTACAACGAGAAAACATAAGAAAAAGCACAGTGAATTAGTAAGGATATTGTTTCCTTTCTGCTCAACACTTTCAGCACTCAAAATAGAAAATGGGGTTTCCTCCAAATGCTATATAAACACCCTACCAACAGAACAGAACCGTTCCCAATCCTAAGAGACATGATCAAACAAGGCAAGAAAGAAAGATACTTACATTAGGTAGGGTTTTGAAAAATGATAGAAACCCTTGCGCTTGTTTCGTGTCTGGCAACAGTTAAAGTAAAAAAAAATTAGCAAACTTCAAATAATCACCAATTAAAATAAAATAAAATAAAACGAATAAATTGACCGCTACAACACAATAAAGAGAAATTTTCGTTTTTTTTAAGTAAAAGAAAAATGGTATATCATGCCTAATTTGAGCTCAGGGAGCTTATTATTATTATCGTCGAAGGTTTCAGCCATTGCTTGCTGTAATTAGGGTTCCACAGCGAAATAGGACACAAATGAAAAAGCCAAGTTTGTGTGAATTGTAAAGTGTGCATCCACTCTCCACTGTGCGAACTGAGACGTGTATAATAAATATGAAACGAAAAATGTGTGTGTGCGGCTGGTGGCGGGAAATACTCGCGGGCTTTCGCTGGATTCGCGTGCCACGCACGCGCCGACACCAAAACTTGCAATTGCATCCTATGGTGCAATTTTTTTTTGTTAAATGTAAGCTGGGCCGATCTAGTATTCGTGGTCCATTTAGCTCCATGTGAAGCCTGGCCCAGATATGTCGTTGAAGCCCGCAACTATTACTCAAGCCCGATTGAAAAAAATTGGGAAATAATTAACCAAAAAAAACGGACAACGACGGTATATGCTCTGAACCATAAAAAAATAAAATAAAATAAGATAACGTCTGTATATAACTATAAATTTTAGCAATTCATTTCATTTATAAATTAAACCTCTTATTTTGAACATGATAATCCTAAATCCTAAATTCTAAAGTCTTAAAAAAAAACTACTTCAGCATCTCGAAGCATCAATGATCAAACCCCTGCTAACTGGATGTTCTTCCAAAACTTGTGTGTATTATGTATATGATAATTTTTTTAATCTTGTGTATAGTGTACAAGATATAATATCAACTTATCAAATCCCCTACCACCAACCAGCTGGGGTTCTTTCAACATGTGTATACAGAATCTTGATTTGTGTTACGTTACTTCCAATTAAGTTTGGGAGTAACTTAGTCTGGCCTTTAAAATATAAAATAAAATTGTCTAATGGTGTCTCTTTTATTATTATTATTTTTTTTTGCAAAACAATAGCCTTCCCCTTCTTGTCGACAAGGAATAGAGTTGGAGCCGCTACAAGATCCCAAGCAGTTGAAGGCTTCGTTAGTCACCGTCGCTGCCACCAACAATCAAATCCATTACCAATCGCCATCCTTTGCATAGCTCCTCGACGGCCAGGCCACCAAGAACCCCCTGCCTTCACACACTGCCGACCACCACTCTTCAAAATTCAAACCCTCTAGCAAAATGCTAAAGCACCCCCTCACTAGGAGTCCCTCGCTGACGAGATCTACTGGTTCTGAGCGACATTGCTTGTAGTGGCGATCTCGCTCCTCCTCATCTCCTTCGTCCTATACATGATGCTTCCTTCCTCCTCCAATGAGTTTGTCGTAGACAACGCCCTAGCCAACTGAAAGATGTTGCCAAAGAAGAAGTCTAACAGATCCTATGCCACTGTCATCTTCAACGCCAGCAACTCTGGCAACCGCGTCCATGTCTTCCACTTCTACCACAACCTAGATCTCATCCATATTGGCAAAGATCTCGAGCTCTTCCTTTAGGTGAAATCAAATCACTCATGAATTTGCAATTTTTGAATCTTTTTTGTTATTTGGAAGCACAACCCTATGGCTGCTTTTGCTTCAGTTTCAAGCAGTTAGAGTTGGGGTGGTGGCTTAAAGGGTGGATGGAAGGTGAAGGGAATGGTGTAAAAGAGGAAGGGCCTCTATTTGCAAATAATAAATAAAAATACCCTTTTAACAATTTTATTTTGTATTTTAAAAGCTAGGACTAAGTTACTTCTAAACTTAGTTGGGAGTAATGTAACAAGAGACTTGAATCTTTTCTTATTGAATGCATATATACATGATTTTTATTAAAAATGATGCTATTGGCACCAATGGTTTGTCTGTATATCATGAAATCTTACTAAACGAATTGGTCATATATATTAGTATATGTAATTCATTACTAGTAATTTTCAACAATTTTAATCTGTTTGACTCAGTTCAAAATTAATTTGGCTAATATTGAGACCTCTGCTGTCTACAAAGTACACATAAGCTTTGTCACTTTATCGGTGGATATTTACGTTGACCAATTAACATCTTAAAAAACCTTTAATAATTTAAACGTAATAGGGTACTTTCAGAAAAGAAAAATACTTGAATACTAAACTGATTTAATTTTAAAGGGAAACTCGAGAATAAAGCTATCCTCATTTGCTAGAGAACCACAAAGGTTTTCGTAGGTATAAATTGTGTGCGCCTGCCGTGGACTAGATCGTAACTTTCTTCATCGACGTGTTTGTGCTGTGTTCTTTGAAGAAGAGGAATGCTGGCAGGGGTTGTGATATTGAAAAATAGGGGAAAGGAGAACAATAACTAAATGGAAACATAAGAAGCAAAATGATATACATATTAAAAAAATAAATGTTTATTTTGATCATTAAAATTGTATTTATGTTTTATTTTAATTCTTAGAATGAAAAAATTAAAAAATTAAATATTCCATTTTTATAGTTAGAAAAAGTGATTCAAGTTAGTTCTTAGGCGATATTCCTACATATCAACTTAAATTATCAAAACGACTAATTTGATTTTTTTTTTTAACTCCAAGAATTAAATCATTAATTTTTTAACTTCAAGAAGTAAAATGAAGTACACAAACAATTTCAAGAATCAAAATAAACTTTCACTCCATATCAAAAATAATGTCTGGTTTCCAATTACACATACGAAAAAAAAACTGAGGTTTTACTATTGATTGCCACCTCTCCCATTACACTAGTGCAACCAGTGGCACATTAGAATTAAGATGTTCTACTTTACGAAAAAATTTATCCTTTCTCCCGGAGGAGTCATTAAACATTACAACCTTCAAATGTGATCGGATTTTATTAATTATGCAAGTCCATTAAAAATTCAAGCGGATAGAATCGTTTCTCTCTACTTTATTCTCATTGAACTTTGTTTATTTGAATATTGATTTTAATATATTATTAATGTAAAAAAATTTTAAATTAAAATTAATCATATATTATTTATATATTTTTTTTGTTTTTCATAATATTTCTTTAATCAAGCAATAGATGAGACATTAATCTTTTAAAATATTTTCAGATGCTTAAGTGAAAATTTTTCCTGACAATATTTTTCTATATACATAAAATTCAGAATCAAATTTAGAATCATATATTTAAGAGAATTAACTCCTTTCTACTCAAATCAATACCTTATTAGTATATTATTTATATCATTGAAAGATTTTGATTCATATAATAATTATTTTTAAAATCATATATACGATATTATGTAATTAATTAATGATGTATAAATTGACATTAGATAAAGTTAATTTCTTTAGACTCTAAATATCAAATCGAGGTGTTGTAAATAAACGCCTTTTACGCACATAGTAAGGTAATTTACCTTAGTCGTCCCCATCTCTAACCTATTCTCTTTGTCCACGCCGGACATCATGAATGATGAACCTTGCATTCATTTCTTTGTGTATGAGCATTTACAACAGTGCACCATATTTATGGCATACTGATTTCAAACAGTAGTAGATATTTCCAAGAACTATATATATAGGGCCCTAGGCCTGAACCGCCTTCTCATATGAGCATTTTGATGGTTTCTGTTTGTGACCCTGCTGTATGATGCTAAAACAGTAACTCAACACTTCTAGCTTGATGTGCTGCTGGCTCCTCTCTTTTTTCCCCCTGTTCATAAAGAAATTTGCTGTTAATTACTAGATCATTCCCATTAATTAGAATGGCAGTCACCATTCACAAGCAAAATCAATGCTTGTTGGAAATTTAATGGATGTAGCATCATCTGTTTGATATCATATGCAATATATATGGTATTAATTGTGAGCATGTAAGCCTAAACGGGAATGATTTAGTATGACCCCTAAATATTTGTGAGTGAAGGTTTTGAAGGGGTAAAGAAGAAAGGGAAAGATTTAAAAAATAATTATGAGTTTATTTTACTCTTCAAACCATTTCTTTCTTTTCTTTTCCCTCCAAAACTTGTATTCACAAACACAACCTTATTTTCTTGCTTTGGACAATCACGTTAACCCCACAAAGAGTTACATGTTACTTCAAATTTTAGATAAGAATAATGAGATGAATTAAGAGGGCGAAAGACTTGACTTTGATAGAATATTTTGATTGGAGTTTGGTTATACCATCCTTAAATATCTTAATAAATAAAGTATTAAATAGAAGGTAAATACATTTATTAGCTTGTAAATATAAAAAAAATTTAATACTTCTCTTATTTAGTAATTAAGAGGGCTATTAAGAGAATGTACCATTTTTTGTGTTATTGACTTGTGTATGTAAAAATATAATCAAAATTCATTACTCATTGGCCTTGCAAATATAGGTTAAATATAAGGGCTTTGATAACATAAAAAGAATCTATCACAGATTATTAAAAATATTTGATACTTACTTCTTTAAATATTAAGGAGTGTTTATTAAATATCTTTTTCTAACAGTGCGCTTAATTAGAACACTTACTAGCATAATCTTTAAGTGTAAATATAAATTCCTTTATAAGTGTTTTTCAATCTCGGAAGCTTTCCCTATCTTGGACCTGAATGATATCCTTTTACTTTAAATTTTGGTCTAAAAAAAAAAAATTAAGTGTTAATATCCACACATGTACTAAGTTAGGGAACATTGAAAAGGTGCCACTCTGGTTTGATACTAATTAAGAGAATGTTTGGTACAATTTTTATTTTCATTTTTGGTTGATTTTTTATTGATAAATATAAAAAAAAAAAAGTATCATTTGTATTTTTTTAATTTTCTGAAAAAAAATAGTAATTTTTTTCATTATTTCTTTTATAAAATTTTAGAAATAAGAAATAAAATTAAAAATAATATTTTTAAAATTATTAATAAAAATATATCAATTAAAACGGTAATAGAAAACAAACTAAACAAAGAAAAATAAAGGAACCAAACCCCATGCAAAGCTAGCCGAGTATTTTATCAATCGAAGGCAATCTTCCAAGCTGGGTCATGATTAGTTAACAATCAATTGATGATTAATTTGCTTGCTCATAGTGACACGCTATACAGATGCACAGCTGCCAGCCCTTTCCTATATGTTTCAATATGTGAAATCCATGAATGTTAAAATAGTTTTTTCGCTTTTTTAATTTGAATTCATATAAATGATGATAAGTAAAATCTGACTGGAATCATAATTCATTTTCACTATAACTAATCATTTTTGGGTGAATGATGAGATGGTATTAGTCATGAAAATGATCAGTGATTAACTGCTTGTTTTATCTTTCTGCCTATCTGAGATTAATTTTAACTTGTGCTGTAAATCTGTAATTTGCCTGCGTACCAGACCAAGCAGAAAATAACAAGAAGAATGAAAACACCCTTTAGCATTAGCATGGGACATGAAAAGACAGATTTCTTTTAGAACATATTGCAAAATACCATTTAGCGCGACAGTGCCCTTGACAGGAAAGACAGCACGAAAAATTATCAATACGTTCTAATTTATATTAGTCGTTTAAAAGATGGATACACAGTAATCCTTCACGATACAAACATAAAAATGAACTTCTTTGATAGTTTATTACGCATTCTAGCACATTTTATTTAATATATACTTTGGTAGATATATTTATTAATAACAAATATAATCCATAATTTTTTCATATATTATCAGTTTACTACATATTTACGTTTTTTCTTTTTTTTGGGGTACCAGGGAAAACAATATTATAATAATAATAATCATAATAATAAAGGAAACAGAAAAAGGGAGTAGTCTCTTATGAATGTTCCTAGAGCCTCACCAGCAGCAAAAATAAAATTGCTAGCTCTGTAGGAGGTTCGTTAAGAAGCACCATATTCTTCCCTGCATATTTTCGTTTACGCTTATTTTAATTTAAAATATATCTAGAGCTAAGCCTTTTGAATGGTCATCTGATTTTTTTCCCCTCTGAATGGAAAGAAACTATCAGGCTACTAGGATTTTTAATTTGGAATTTTTTTTCCTCATCTATAATTTATGTAAATAAGCTAAGGATTCCTAAAATGATAAAAGTCACTGGAAATATTATTAAACCATCCACATCCTTTTGGGCTGATCGGCCGAAAGGCCATGAAATCTTTTTTCAGTTGCAACCGTTTCCCTCCTTTAAATATTGGCCAGTGCACAGTTGACAGGAGAGGCCTTGGCTCGGCTCTTATATGAAGAGCCTCGTAAGTGCATGGTCAAAAGCACCCTCCCCCTATCCCTACCCCCCCCCCCCCAACAAAAAAAAAAACCCCTGACCGAAAAAAAATAAAATAAAATTGGCCAGTGCCTTTATTGTTTGGTTGGCTCTTTCATTATGCAGTCGGTACATTTAGAAGGCTGTATAACTTAGCTGACCGTTTAATCTAAAGCCCTCAACCGGTCCTTTATAAAATTCTTAGAGATCGGTGAGGAGAGACATCTTCCGAGCTTAATTTCAATACTTTTATACTAAAAAAGTTTAATTAGCCTACTTGTAACTTAGAAAATGATCGATTAAGCCTAATATTTGCCCCTTAGGACTTCTAAAACTTTGTCCGGAATAATTGTAAAATATGAATGACTAGAGCTAGACTCGGCCTAAATGGACTTGACATATTTTCCAACGACGTATGAGAGCAAGTTCCATCATCGAGGCTTTACATCTACGAGAGTGCTAGAAAAATGACCAAAGACAAATTGAGGACACTTTTTTTTTTTTTTTCTTTTGATGGTTGAGTTAAGGAAAGTTAAGGAGATGTAGTTTACAGATTTTAAAAAGTAGAAAAACAATCTTCTCAAGTAAAATATATAATGTTTAAGAAAATAATACAAAATTATTGTAATAAACTTTTTATGAAAAAGAAAACTAACTCAACCTAAATTGAGTTGGCATCTGGATCGACGAGGTTATCTAGCTAGGTCTATTGGATCATATAGATTTGATTCGGTTAATGCGAATTTCAATAAAGAGGTAAAGAACTGGTGGCTCAAACTGAAAAAGAACACAAATATGAAGGTGCCATCCACTCATGTGTACAAATAATTGCCCTCATAAATAAAGAGGTAAAGAACTGATACTATAACAACAGTCACAAGGGCGGAAAGAAGATGAATTGTCAACATTTGCTGCGCATATATATATATATATATATATATATAAGCTTAACTATTTTTGCAGATATTTTGAATTCATATATAAGATGATTTAAATAAGATTTTTGTTATAAGTAAGAGTTGAGTTTTTAGAAGACCAAGATGTATCCTAATAGATCAAAAAATAAGATTTTTCATTTCCGTATACTTTCATTCATTTGCGTTTTGATTTTTTTAATTTTTTAATTTTTTTATTTTATAAACAAAAATTATATGTCTTAAAATTGAATAAGTGTAACTCGACCCTAAAAACTAGTTTATGAGAAGATAGTTTGTCATAAGTCATCTCTTCTAAAAATTTAAAGTATTGAATACAAGCATATGAATGATTTCATATTATAATACGCTATCTCATGCGAGAGTCTCTTGGGGGTTAAATTGTCCACTTTGCATAATCACACCTTATCTTGTGCTAAAATTTAACTTTTAAAAGAATAAAAGAAAATAAGGATCGAATTCTAAACCTCTTTGCCATAGAAGTTCTATTACCATGTTATTAATCATTTCTCCCATAAATTTTAGCTAATAAGAAAAGGCACATGAACAATTTTATACTCTAACAATCTTAAGATTGAGCGGGTCTAATTTAACGTCAAAAGTTAGCTTATGGAGGAGGATTATCTAAACTTTTATAATTACTATTTTGGTTATATTCTTAAATAATGTAGACTCTAATAATATGTACTAATCTTTTATATAAAAAAATGAAAACTAACATCTTAATGAGTATAAATAAAAAAATATTGAAATATAAATAAATGAAAAACATAATGACGAATATCATAATAATAAAAATTAAAACTTAAATAAATAAAAAACACGAGGATTCATGTTTAGAATAAAAAATACAAGAATTAAAATTAAAATAAATAAAAATTGTAGATATCAAAATCTGTCTCTATATTAAAGTGCATGTCCCATAAAAAATGTTGATCAGTGTAGAAGTTTTATTAGTACAAAAGGGAGCTCCCAGCCTCGACTTATTTTGTAGGTCACAGTGAATTAGAATTCTGGGAAGCAGAAGTAGAATGAAGGTTAAACATAAGCTGAGGGATCCAATGCAGCTAACAGACAGTCATTCAAGTTCCTCTGATACAATGATTTTGAAAACAATTCCCTAATACAATCTTATTTCTTAACAATTATTTTTTTGAGCAGTTGAGTCTCTTAATCATTATATACAAGACAACCAAAAAGTTAAAAACCAACAAGTCATGTCAAAAAAGCAGATGGGTTCTTTATCGATTTACACTATGATGTTTTCACCTTTTTGTGGTGGACAAACGAAGTATCCGTTTGCTAAGGATACATACCTGAGTTTAAGAAAAGTGCAAAATAAAATAAATAGGTCATTAATCAACATCGAAATTGATTTTTGAGGAAAAAGAAAAAAAAAAGGATGGACCATTGTTAAGTAGGATACTTGCAATTTACCAGTTTAAAGTTTATTTAGGATATTCCTTCTGTATAGTTGATAGTATATGTTCTTATTGTTCACTATTGATAATTGTTTTAATTTTTTTAAATACATTTATTTTAATTGACAAAATGTGAGTTATGGTAAAAAAAAAAGGCAAAATTTAAAAATGCATGATTTTCTTCTTTTAAAAAGTCTTGTTATTTGAATATATATTTTTGTTTATCAATTAATTATTAGATTCACATATAAATAAGTGAGAAATTCTTATATATAATTGGAGTTATCACTATACTTATTACTTAATTTTTAAATTATATATATATATATATATATATATATATATATATATTCCACTTATTTATACATAAATCACTAGTAATCAATTAACATAAATCAATTTTCCTATTTAAAATTATGTATTTCACAAATCAACTTAAAAGCTACAAGTACTAAAATAAATAAATAAGCAAATAAATCAAGCAGTAAAATTTTATTTTTGTGATTTGCTTTTTATAATTAATCATCCATTTGTGACACTAACATTTTTAAAATGAATTCGTAATCAGTTTATATATATATATATATATATATATAAGAGAAATACATATTGACAATTAGTATGACCTACATTTGTTCATATAAGATCTATTAATTATATTTGCATGACTCTCTCTTGTAGTATGATTATCTTATTTCCTAAGTAATATGAAAAATTCAGATTCATTTTGTATGAATGTGCAAGCTTAATAAGTAACATTTGTCTATCATCTTATTTACTTATTCTTTATATCAGGTTTTTAGTCTAACATTGCAGCAATAAAATTTAATATACCGAATGGGGTATGATCCTATATTATTACTTTCAAAGTATTCTTCCACCAAAATATTTATGTATATTGATCCGAGCGGATCGAACTTAAGATTCCTAGATAACAAAATGCTGTTGGGAAAATTTCCGCCATATAAGTGCTGGTTGAAGGAGGCCACTAAAGCACCTGCTTTAGGCCTCCTTTTACTAGGTCTCAATTTTTTTTTATGTCATATTAATTAAAATTTACATAACCCAATAATATATATGTTGATAATAAATGCATTACTTAGATATTGAATTATCCTACTACTACTACTATTATTATTATTAACACAATATATAGAAAGATCACACATCACTTACTCTTTTGTTTGGATGCCTAACTAAATTTTTGTATTTTTTTTTTAAATTTCATTAATTTATTACTTAACAATTATCATTTCAAAACTTTTGTCATATATTTATTTGAGTAACTTTTTTTTTCATTTATGTTGAGCACTTAATAATTTATTAACGGTCAAAATTTCTTTTAAAACTAGTTTTGCTTTCAATTTTGATATTAATTTTATGCACTGTGAGTATAAAATATTTTATATTATTAACCATTTAGATATTATCACATATATAAACTTTGAAATAATTATTAAAAGAGTTAAATATTTTAATAATATGATAATATATGATTGCATGGTTATATAAACTTTTTTTTTATATATTATCAATGTATCAAAATTAAATCCTTCAAATTGTAACAGGCTCCCCTTATTATTGGGGGTTAGTTAAGTTAGTTAAAAGCCAGTTATTAATTAATTAGTCGACAGTTAGTTTTACTCATGAGTCATGATATAACCCTGTACCAGTTTTACCGTTTTTATCGCATATACTTTTATTCATTTTATAATTTGGTCTTAAGCGACCAAATAATTAAGTTGAGCCAGACCTGTATCCATATCCGAACTTATCATTCCATACCATACGTGAAGGGTAGTTAAACTTTAAAAACTCCTGCATCCCAAATAAATAAATAAATAAAAATAAAAGACACTCAAAACTCTTCTACCAAATGCTACTTTGGAGAGCTTGGTGTGGGCACGATGGGGCAAACAAAATCAGTACCGGGGCTACAAAGCTTATTTTTGGAACTTCATGGATAACATTTGTGACACTAAAAGGTATTTCCTTTAACAAATTATATAAGTTACCTTACATGCCCTTGACAGTATCCTATGTATATCAAACACTTATTTGCAGTTGCAGCTTAACTTGTTTTTTTTTTCCCCTCAGTTGGTGCAAAAATTAAGGCTTAGGAGATGGATGACTGCTAGACTTCAAGATTAGGATATGTAACTAGAGAACCAAGACTTCTTTGTCAATATTATTTGATCTTTATCAATTGAGCAACTCTTATTGGCTGCAGTGTAGTTTTAGTCATCAAATCATTGGGGCCTATCAATTAATTTTATTTGAGAAGGTAGCTTAGGGTGTGAAAAAACCTTTGGGGCCATCTAATCAAATCATAGCTAGAAAAAGATGATTCAATGCTTGAAGATCATGCTATTAATTAATTAATCTCCCAGGTATAAGCAGACAAGTTCCTGTCATAATGGAAGAAGATGGTTATGCCTTTTCTGACAAAAGCTACTTCAATAATAGATAAAGCTTAAGGGCAAAAAATTCCAAAAGATGAGCCAAACAATTCCTTATCTTGTTACCTAGTTACTTCACAGAACATAAACAACATGGTCAATTTCTCTAATGTTGAGGGAAAAGCCAAGGGAATACTCCAACGAAAAAATTTGTTTAGACACCACAGTTGCTAGCTTCCTCTCCTGTATGTAGAGTTTACAGGATACCTTGTGTTGTGTAACTTAATGTAATGCCCTAATGACTAGCTGTGTCCTTTCTTATGGCCCACATATACCATAGGATGGTCCTTGGCAGGTATATCATGTACATATATGCCTGGTTGGAAATCAATGAGCCATAGATATTTTCAACATGATGAGAAAAAGTATTATGGGCTTGTTACCCACCAGAATCTGCTGTGAATTCCTGAAAAGTTAGCACAAAACTAATTTCAGCATCAAAGGAAACAGATAATATTTATAAAGAAAAAAGGACAACTAAGAATTCAATATCAACGTCATGACTTTTTTATTTTTCTTTTAAAGCATTATCTGTGTCATATCAGACTCTTCCAATTTTCGGTCAGGTTTACTATATATAGGGATGATGTTATTTTAGCATTAATTTTTTTATTCATAAAATTTAAATTCAACATTTTATTTAAAAAGAGATGTATCAAACCACTTAAATATATAAAATAAATAAATAAATAAATAAATTATCAATATTTTTCCTTTAGTCTGCACAAAGATAGGCAAATTAAAAAAAAAAAAAAAGAAGAGAAGAATGTTATTTTAATATTGTTTTTGTAGATATACCATACACCCTCACTACTATATGTAAAAATTATTTTAATTTTTTTTTCAAATTTTTTCTTATATTTCCTATCTTTCAATCATATATTATCTCTACGGATGTGTAATATGATTATACAAATAATATTTCCCAAAAAAAACTGTCTGAAGAGTGTACATTATTATTCATTAAACTATACATATATTGTTGTACAAAACACCAGGGTTGCTTTTGCGCTTGCAAATGGTTCATCCCCTACAACCCACAAACCCGTGCGTTTCTGCTGTAAGGAACAGTAAAATCTTAAAATGATGAGTTGGAAGCTTTGCAATTTCAACCACAAATGCTTTCTTTACCCTTTTCCATTTCTGGTACAGGCCGGGAATAAAATATATATATATATATATATATATATATATATATATATATATATATATATATATTCCCATAGAAACTAAGGCTTCTTAAAGATTTAACCGTGACTTTGAATAGGGGAATTTATTGTGGTCTCACAATCAAGCACTAGCTACTCTCACAAATGTGTGTGTATGTCCTACACCAACATATTCACCACTGCTTTGTTGTCATATTCACCACTGCTTTGTTGTCATAGTTATCTCCTGCTTGAAAGCAACCCCAGAACAACCCCTTTGCTTTGCCATATATATCGTGTGGTCCTCGTAATTATGCCAGTCTAAATTAAGTGGTCTCCATCGAGACTGCTATAGCTATAGAAAGAAAGAGAGAGAGAAAGGAATGGAGATAAATAAGTGGGGAGGACGGCATGTATAAATGGAAAGATTGACAGAAAATAGAATTTTTTTTTTTTTTGGGTGTACTAGAGTGCTTTCAAGCGTGGATGGACTATTCCCATTTTGACTACATATTTGAGATCATGGGGGGGTTTGGAACTATATTGGCAAGTTGCAATTGGTTAGGGCTTGGAATAAGAGGGTCGTATACTCTACTCTACATATACCAGTGGCAAGTACAAGCACACAAGTGCACATCTGCACTATACCAATTCTATTTGTCTATCTCTCTATCTAGCTTGCTTTCTTTTCTTTCTTTCTTCCTCATAGATAATCATAGTAGACAGAGAAAAGAAGGAAGAGAGAGGTAGATCCTATTCAGCTATACTATAAATATCAAAGAAAGCAAAACCGATAAGCATGCAGCACGCATGGGAAGGGGGAGCCAACAAAAACATTCTCAAACAATGACTCTGATGGATAACATAGACATCTACCTCAAGGGCGAATAGAGAGAGTAATGAGTGAGCGGGTGAGTGATGGCGCATCTCTTTTTGGTGAAAGTGACGTCCTGGGCAACCCCAGTCAAAGGGCAGCATTGGCTACCAATGTTGCGAGCCTCGCACTGCAAGCCCCTCTTTGGGTGGAAATAATTGTACTTTTTTCTTTCCACCATTCTCATCTTTTGGACGGTTAGAGATAGCCACGTGGAGGTTTAGGAATAGTGAATGAAAATTATAACTCTAACTATTTTTTTAATAAATTTAATATTTTATATTTTGACATACTTATAATAAAATTGATAAAATTTAAAAATAAATAAGTATATTATAAATAAAAATAGTAAGAATAAATTTATTATATAAGTGTGCCTAATTATAAGATATTAGATTTATATCCATAGAAGAATCTATCTTGTGACTAAAGATGACAAAGGGAATAATAGTATATTAAGAAATGAGATAATTTGTGTTGAGTGAATCTTCCCTTAAAAAGTCATGGCATGTGACATCCCACTCTCCTACTACGCACCACTGATTTGTGTGGGACAAGAGGATAGATGAACATGAACTTAGTCCATGCAAGGTCAATGGGAAGCCTGGTAGACTAGCAAATTAAAGCTGTCTGGGTGAAGAGGCGTGGGGTGAAGTGTGGGGGTGAAGGGGGTGTGATGAGGAAGTTGAAGTTGGTTTTAGTTCTCTGTCAACTCGCACACACACACACACCTGTGCGCACCACGTGAAGTGGCACAAGTTCAAAGCTTTTTCCATCCACTCACTTCTCACATTATGTCATTCTAAAGAGCTCACAACTTTTTGCTCAAAAGAAACGATTGAGAAAAGGGATGCTCCTTGTCTCCTACAATAAATTGCTCTTGTTGGGGGTCTTTATCTCTTACATTATCTTTACTATCTATCTCAAGCTCATAATTCAACCCTCATGCCTGTAAGGTATCATTGTCTCTGTGCTGTCATTCTCACACTGTAGTACTTGCTTGAGGAAGCCTATTGTACAATACAATCACACTCTCACACACACGCACCCTCAAACACACACACACACACACACGAACACACAACATACATACGGTTGAATCATATCAATATAGCCATGTGTGTCCCGTTCACTCATTCACTTCACTCACCCTCTATAGGTAAAGAAAAAAGAACAGTGAGACACGGTGGTCTTTCTCAAATTATGTCTTCCTTTTAATTGCAGGGAACAGGAAAATTAACTTAAATGAGCTGAAAAGGATGGAATAGCCGTTTGTTCTTGCTGGAGGAGGGAAGAGAGTGAACATGTCGTTCTCAAGCTTTGGTAGTCCCAACCATCACCACCTCCAAGGCTAGGGTTATTTTATTATTTGGGTGCAATCTCAAGCTCACAGATATGTATTCCTCAAACAGCTCCTTCAACGGCAATGACCTAATCTCCTACCCTATCCAACCATTTTGCTCTAGGCCTTTTCCCACTGAAAGCAACCCATCTTCAAAAGAAGAAGAAGCCAATTGTGCCCTTCCTCCTCCTTTGTCCTTTTTTCAATTCCCTTATTCTCCTTTTGAAGACAACGAGATTTTCCTTCAACAACACCATGATGACCTCCTTCTCCACCATCATCAATCTCTCGCACCTGATCACGAGGCTGGTGTAAACATGGAGGTTTCAGTCACAACCAGCAAGGTTCCTTGTAAACCATCATCAGGACAAGGCGCCACAACAACTCATGAGCAGATCCCAATAAGAAGAAGATCCAGCAAGAGGGACCGCCACAGCAAGATCAACACAGCAAGGGGGCTAAGGGATCGTAGAATGAGATTGTCCCTCGAAGTTGCTAAAAGGTTCTTTGGCCTTCAAGACATGCTAGGCTTCGACAAAGCAAGCAAAACCGTGGAGTGGTTGCTGAACCAAGCAAAAGTTGAGATCAAGCAACTTGCAAGGGAGAAGAATCACCCAAGTTGCAGCAGTTTTGGTGCCAAGAGTGCATCTTCAACTTCGGAATGTGAAGGGGTGTCAAGCTTGGACGAGGTTGCAGTGAGTGGAAATCAACGACAAGATAGGGAACCAGCACCAACCCCAATAGTGAAGAGAAGAACTAGTAATAAGGCTTCTCGAAAGAGTGCATTCAATCCTATCGGTAGGGAATCAAGGGAAAAGGCAAGGGAAAGGGCAAGGGAAAGGACAAGGGAGAAGATGAGGACTCGGAGGCTTGTTGATGAATCAAAGGGTAAGCAATGCAACAACGAGGCAACAAACATTAGCTTGAGCCGTTTGGGATCATGGAACCCCTTTGAGACCGTGGAGGAATCTGCAGGTACACACCAGAGCCAAAGTGTGAATCCTTCTTCCTTGGATGTGCTGGCTGAGGCTGAAGAACGAAGTTCTCAGTCCAAGGATCAGCATTTGGTTTCTGCGGAGGATATGGCGCATGAAGATTCTCTTGTGATTATGAGCAAATGGAGCCCAACCATGTTTTTCAATTCTCTGAATAACTCCGGAATCCTTCAAGAAGTAAGACCAAATTAGTGACACTTCTATAGCTCACTTTCAAATTAATTATTACATGACTATAACATATGCTTGGTCTAGTTTGCAATTAGCATGTTCTGTGTTGCTGAAAATCATGCATATATTCTTGTATGTGCACCGGTAACATTTCTGATTAAATTGTTTGCAGCATCAATTTGCAGAATTTCAGTCCTTGGGAAAACCCTGGGAGGCCTACAACAATCACATCTAATCTATATGATCATCACTTGTTGCACCCATATCATCTTTTGTATGTGTCAGCAGAATAAAATACAAGCATGTATTTCTTTACTTTCCTTTTGTCATGTAATGTGGTAAGGTATCTTCCATCTGCTAGAATATGGCAAACAATATTTCGTAAATGGTTGTATGTCATCTCTATAAAATGTTACCGCTTTCTTGTTTCTGCTCTGACCCTACATATTTATTCAGTAACATGGTACAAAATTCATTAAGATCTTAATTACCATAGTCTCTCAGCGATGTTTTTAATTAAGAATTGAATATGCATTAACTATACGAGCTTTAAAATTTTAGCTTTGGCATGGAGAGGTTTTCAATTTATGCCGCTATTGCCGTCATATCCACTATAGTGTTGCTGATGCTACTTGTCATGTTCATCTTGTGGTTGTTTTTTATTTTCAAAGTCCAATCATCACTTGGAAAAGGGTTAGGGTTACTTCTCAGATGTATGTATGTTTCTTGTTTGTGAGTAGCTTATTCCTAAGTGGATTCCAATGTGTGAGTTCTACTTATCTTTATAGATGTGACTGAATAGACACTTGGGTGATCCACTATATCTATCCACTCCCAAGACAATTTTAAATTGACTAATCGATTTGAATAATCAGCATACAAATTATTTAACTTAATTATAACACATATTTAAGGGAGCCAAAGACGAGAAACTGCACATGTAAAGCGAAGTTAATTGAGACTAGAATATTAATACATAAAAATCAAGTTTCGACACAATGACATGGACAGTAAAATTAGAAGGCTTGGAGGAATATAAAACAATTCCAATAGCTATAAAAATATGTGTATTTATAGCAACATTATAAAGCAATATTAGATTAGAGTTATTAGCTTGGTATGTCAACTTACAGTAAGAGGAAAAGATGATTCGCGTGTGACGATCAGTGGTTCAATCAGCAAGCTAACTACCCTCTTCTCCTATTCAGTTACACCAAAATGTGTATCAGCTAGATGAGCTAAGCCTGCTTGACTTGGTTTGCAAGACATATCCTTTAGATTTAATGGATCATTTTTCTCCCTTAAATTTTCATAGACAATACTCAAACTTACATATGTTCCTTTTAGTCTCTCAATATCTTAATGAAGCAAACTTACACATTTCTTATAATTCAAAAATTGTGAAAAAAAGGGTTAAGATCTAGTCCAAAAGAAAAGACTAGCATAAAAATTTAGAAAAAGTGTCTTAAGGATGTAATTTAATTTCTAAATTAAACAATTTTAAAAGTGATTTAGTGCTACTTGACCTACGACTACGCGTCTTATGCTCAAATGTGATACTTCGACCTCAAGCTTATACCTAACTTATGGCAGAATGTAGGGTATTTAGTTAGTAATTCTAAGTGCCTGTTTCGTCCGACTCCAATGACATTCTGCTATCTAAAGGCAAAAGACAATTTCATGCTTATCATTGCTTTTTTTTTTTTGTCGACATATATATTTATTGATTGTAAGAGACAGTTATGTCTGTATGCTGGGCTGCTCTGAACGTGTCTTCCAAGTCTATAACATAAACAGGTCTACTGAGAAAACACTTCTATGTCAGAGATGAAAACTCCTCAACAAAGTTGATTGTATAAACTAGCTATTCGATAGTTGTGTGTATAGTCAAAAATATCTTTTCATGGTTTAATTTTTACTTCCGGACTGTCCTTTCTTTTTTCCCCTTGACCAGCTGCATGGCTTTTTTATTTTTCTGGGGATGAGGTCTCGTCTTAGTTAGCGAGAAAGAAATACATCTGTTGAAGATGATGAGTAGAAGAAGAAAGCTTGTCAAGTTCTTTAAGCTAAAAAATTTCTCCCCCCTTACATATTTTCCTTGAGAAACAAGGAGTAAAATGTGCAGGAAGCTATAACAATGTCTACTTATATTTCCATTTAAAATAATCAAACTTACACAATATACTTTTGTTTAGGGACCGTTGATTCGTCTGGTAGGATAAGATTTGATAGGATAAAGTCAGATAATATAAGACTTAATTATTAATACTGTTTAGTATTTAATTTATTATTGTATAAGATATTATATTATATAAAATATAACAAAAAAATGAGATTATTTTAATATTATATAAAATATAACAAAAAAATGAGATTATTTTAATATTATATAAAATATAACAAAAAAATGAGATTATAATAAAATATAATATTTATTAATTATTTAATTAAAAGTTTAAAAATTAATACAATTGTTAAAATATTTATTATTTTAATTATGATTATTTTAATTACATTTTGGTTGTGTTACATATAAATATAATTTATATTGAAAGTTAGTCATTATTTATTTATATACTTTTGATAATTATGTTTTATTTTTTGTAAATATAAAAAATTAGAGAGATAGAGAGAGAAAAAGAGAAAGAAAAGAAAAAGAGTTTTCATTCATTAAAATTCAATCAGGCCCAATCTTACACTCCAATACTTAATTGAGTTATATATCATGTATAATTATTTTTATTATATATAATTAAATTTATTTTAAATGCTATTTATTATTATTTATATATTATAATAATCAATTATTATTTATATTTTATATTTTATATTAGTTTGAATAGTATCTTATATTAAATATTATTTTTTAAAATATTTATTATTATTTATGTAGTTTTTATTTTTTTAATAATTATTTCTATTTTAATAAAATATATAAACAATAATGAATAAAAGAGTTTTTATATATCAAAAATTAATTAAGTCTAATATAATACACTTAGACTTGATTAAATTATTTATTATTTTGATATATAATAGGAATATGATGAATAAACTCATATAATATATTATATATGCCAAATAATAGATAAAATTATAATATATAATATTAATTCATCTTATCCTACCTAATATAACACATCAAATACCCTCTTAATTAAAGTGAAATATCACGTCAATACCCTAACTTTAATATACAATTAGGGTATAAGTATTTTAATCATTATCTATCAAGTATATTATTATATTTTTAAAATTATTTAAATTTTGTAATAATTATTTTAAAACTTATATTAGATATAGATTAACTTTATTGATAAATATTTCCATTAAAAACAGATTTTATTTAAAATTAAATATAATCAAATAATGAAAAACGTAAAGATATGAAATAATGTGTCTGTATCAACGGTCAGATATGGTACTGTCTAAACAGTAACATGGTTCTAATTTAAGAATATGTTTAGTTAATCAATTATTCGGTGTAGTACTTGGTTGAGCTTTTCAACGGGATGTACGTTTGGTATATTTTATTATCCTTATGTTATTTTAATATATAACGTAACTTATTTTTGTTAGCGCTTCATATTTGACACCTTTTTAAAAATAAATTATACCTATTGACTAAAATAATAAAATGTAAATATTTTTTTTTCCAAATAAAGAAACAAATGTAAAAGTATAACATATAACAGAAGAAGGCTTTGTCTGTTAAACACCTGGTTAAAGATAGTGCAAAATACACCTTGAATCTAATGAATTAGATTGAACAATATATTGGTGCAATCAGTATTTATTATGCATGATAAAATCTCTCATTCTTTCACACTCCCTTTCCCCCTTCCATCTCTACTGCAATTGTTGTTACCACACTCTACAGCCAACACCTTTGCCGCCTCTCAACCCACATCCATTGTTGCCCATAAGTGCTGACTGACGTGACCCAAGCCAAGCTCACCGTGCTGGCCGATTGACTCTCATCTTCTATGCATCAAGGGCCACCACTGCTTTGCCCTAAACGCATCGCGCTTAAAAACTTCTCGAACCTCAAAAACAGCTTTGCCAGCCTGGTGAATTCCAAATTTGGAGCTCCTTCGATCACGACGGCCAGGCACACTGCTGTGCCAGCTTGTGCGTTTGCATCTTGCTCCATGAACAGCACCTTCGACAATAGCTTCGCAAACGATGAGAAAAATGGTTATCTGATGTTGATGTGGTGCGACAATGCTGCAACAAAATCTACGCACACGAATCAGACCAATGAGTCCGAGTCAAAGAGGCTACGGACGATGATGGTAAGGCGATGCTCAGGTCAAGGAAGGGGAAGCCATGGCAAGAGTGGATATGAGAAGATATAAGATGAATAGCACCCATAGAAATAAACAAATTTGATGGCTTAGATTCAAGGTACATTATGCATCATCTTTTCCAAAGTGTATAGGAAAGTGCGCCAACAGAAGAAACGCATAGTTTACTTTGTCAAACAAAATGTTATTCAGTATCACAGGAGAGACGTTTAGTTCTTCTCTCCCCTTGAAAAATTGTTGTGTACTTTGTTTAAAATATAAGGTTATAGTCATTCAATTAATATATAAAAAATGATATCACAAGATTATAAGTTGTTAAATTAAAAATAAAATACTCTTAAATTAATTTAATCTATTAGTTATAAAATTGTTCAGAATAATAGTAATAATAATAATATGAAATTAAAAAAAAAAAAACTCACATCCCTCCCCACCCCTCTTATTAGTTTAACTCTCGCATGCGCGTAAGTTCAAAGTATTTGGAAGTTTGATGTCACACGTAATGACTGAAAGTGGCCTCCAGTCATTTCATCTTTGCAGAGCAATTAATGAAAAGGACGGTTTTGCTTTTCTTTTACTTCCTCTTTGGATAGAAAAATGATCATTAGAATTAGAATATCAATGCTTCTAACCGATCTACCACATTATGCCGCTCATAGAACGCTTAAATTAAATCCTTCCACGAGTGTTGGAGCCACAATAATTGCAGGGTGTTTATACATTCGCAATTTGTTCCTATGGCTGTTCTTTACTCAATATATATTCCATGTCTTCGGTCAAAAGTCAACAGTCAACAAAGGATAAAAAGAATCAACATAATTTGCAAACCAGCAGTCTTTTTGCCGATTAATATAAGAGGGCATAAGAGACAAAAGGCAAGGGATTACTGTTTTGGTTCATAATGTTGGAAAATTTTGTGAACTTACATAAATCAAATCATATTTAATTTAGAACCTGGATTAACTGAATGTCAAAATTGATTAATGCCAATTGTTGAAGCCCAAATTAATGTAATTATTTTATTATTGGGCTTACGCACTGCTCATTGGTGGATATTGTTATATATCTCTGTGTATATGAGTCTTGCTGTAATGGATAGCTTGGCACATCACTTTTCTAACACAGGGAGAGGCCCCTCCTCCTAACCCTATATATAGGCGCTGTGGCCCCATTGAAACAGAACGTCCTTTCGGCTCCCTGGGGAATAGGAGGAGCTCTTCTCTCCCTCTGGCCTTCCTTGGCTAGCTTCTCTCTTCTTTCTCCAGAATTAAAGAACGAAAAACAGCTTTGGATCGATCGTTCTTCATCGATTAAATCAGGTTCTCCTTTCCCATAGGATTGTCATTACACTATTGTTTTAGATTTATATTAAGGACACTTTGAGTCTTTTAGAATATAATGTTACTCCCGTAACTATTGCTATAGTGGGAGTTAGAGACTCTACGATTTTATTATGTCCTTATTAATGGTCATATATAGGTCTAAAATGCTTTGGCTAGCATATTAATTTTGCTATACTTTATAATTTGGTTATTGTCTAAGTTTGTAATGACAGAGAAAGGGGTATTTATTTTAAAGTGTTAAAGACACCTATGATCTCCTCAATCATATAAGCAGAGTAAGCAAAGCCAATTTGTGAAACTTTATGGCTGAAAATTTTGTTAACTCTGTACTTTTGTGATTCTCTCTGTTTGTACTTTTGTTGTTGGAGAGAATAATTGTGAGTTTAAACTCATATTGAGCACTCTATTGTTGATTTATTAATAATCCCACTACTTGCTATTATACCATTAGAATATATTGAAATCTTATAGTCTCTAATGGGATCATCTATATTGTTTGATATATTGAATGAGTAGGAGATACAATGCCATATACTAATTTGCATCCTTTGTGATTATATGGCAATTCATGCTAGGCTCGATATTCTTCTCGAGTATATTCCTACAGAATTTATTATTGTTGATCCCCCTAACTAATGGTTAGCCATCAAAGGTTCTATTATTGATTTTGTAACTCATATGGGTATATTGAGATCTCTTTGGCATTTTGGGTTAGTGGGAGCTTATTCTGTAGGCTTATTATGACCTCATACCATTATTAATGCCATTTAAGTTTGCACAGCTTAATTGTTTATGCAATTTTGCATAATGGCATTATTATTGAGACATATTGGACCCAGTCTCAATTTGTTATGCTGAGATATGTTGTTGAATCTCAGAGAGCATCTTGGGCGAATGCTTATATTGCCATATATTGTTGTGCACATTTATGTGAATATGGCAAATATTGGAGACATTTTGAACCCGTCTCATATTATGATGAGATTTATTAGATCTCGTATAGCATCTGGGGCAGATACTAGGGCCATTTGTTGGGAATTACTTTTGGTAATTTATTAGCATACCTTTCTGTTGTTGCGCATTTCCATTGGCTTATGTACCATCATTTATTGAGTCACTGAGAGATGAGTATCTCACGTGTATGATGTCAGTACTCCTTCGAGTATGATTCTCTGCATTGTTGAGTGCTTGTTTCCCATATCAGACCATTTGGATGAAAGTGCGGGATCAATTTTGACATCATATTGTGGCCACATATTGTGAACTAATCTGAGGAATTGTTTTCGCAAGGATTCGATTTATTTCGTACAAATGGGAGATTGTTGGAAAATTTTGTGGACTTATATAAATCAAATCACATTTAATTTAGAACCTGAATTAACTGAATGTCAAAATTGATTAATGCCAATTGTTGAAGTCCAAATTAATGTAATTATTTTGTTATTGGGCTTACGCACTGCTCATTGGTGGATATTATTATATATCTCTGTGTGTATGGGCCTTACTGTAATGGGTGGCTTGGCACATCACTTTTCTAACGCAGGGAGAGGCCCCTTCTCGTAACCCTATATATAGGCGCTGTAGCCCCATTGAAACAGAACGTCTTTTCGGCTCCCTGGGGAATAGGAGGAGCTCTTCTCTCCTTCTGGCCTTCCTTGGCTAGCTTCTCTCTTCTTTCTCCAGGATTAAAGAACGGAAAACAGCTTTGGATTGATCGTTCTTCATTGATTGAATCAGGTTCTTTCGTTCTTATTCTGTTCATGATTTTGTTCTTGATTTTTATGCTGTAATGGGGATCAAAACTCGATACAAGGGCGTTAAAATCCCTTCACAGAATCCTCGACTGCAGTGTCACTCAACCAGCGCGGCTTGGCTCGACTCATTCCAACCAGAAAGAAGGAATCCAAAAAGTTTCAATTATTCGCTCAGTTTGATGACGGAATATTTTTTTGGGTAAACTTCCTAATTTAGCGAAAAATTTAACTTCACTTTAAATCCATGTTGAATGAAAAAATTTCAATTAAAAACATACTCTGGTGAATACTTGTACATTTAGCTTTAAATTTCAGGTGATTTTTTAATTTGTTTAAAGCTTGTGAATTACAAAATCTTAAAAGATGCACTAAACTTTCCTAGTAAAAAAATTGGGGACATTTTTACCCTTTTCTTTTAATTTAATTGATATAAACTACTAATATAAAATAATTTTATACTTTCAATTAATAAAACTAAAAAAAATAAAAAATTATGATAAATCTCTTAATAATTATCTATATGAATTAATACTTTTTATTATTAGTATTGACTGTTAATATATTTTACATAGTCAGTATATTTAAATTAAATTAAAAAATAAATAGCAAACGCAACTTGCATAACGATTGAACAATAAGATCGAACAAAAACCTATATTTCATTATTGTTCAATATAACGCTATATTGTCTTTACTCTCTAAACTTTGAAAAATTAAAAAATCTGGATAATAAAAAAGAACACTGTTGGAAAACTTTTAGTAACTTTACGACAGGTACAACGGGTAAGGAAAAAATTCAGTAAACATCATGAACGGAGGGAAAAACATTTTTTTTAATGGACTAAATTGGAATTATCCCTGGTTCCTTTCATTCTCTACGCTCTCACTCTCAGGATTCGCTGCTGCAGAGAACTCAGGCTTTAGATTAAAGCAAGTAGTTAAAAGAGAAAATTTTCAAGCGCTAATCCGGCTTCAGAACCGTGTTTTCATATGATTTCCTGTTCGTGCCCCCATCTCATTCATGGATCCCATGGGAAAACAATGCAAAGGTACCAGTACCAGAAGATATCCCACATATTTTTTTTTTAAACAAAAAAAAAGAAAAGAAAAGGTACCAGAAGATAAGCATCTCAAAGAATGCCTAGAGAACCACATGTACCCTAAAACCAGGATCAAATCCAGAAACCCGCCCATAGGAGATGATGCAAATCAAACCAGTTGATCAAAGCCATCAACGTTGCTATAAGTCCATAAATTATCATGCGATGAAATTCACAAACTAAGGAAAGCATTTTAAAAAATTAAAAATTAAAAATTAAGAGGAAAAATGAAAAAAAGAAAGAAAGAAAGAAGGGCAAGAAGACATTGAACAAAAAAGAGAGAAAGGAATCTTGCAGGATGCCCTAGCACAGAGTTATTGCAGGCCTTCCACTTATATAGTAGCTTTACTGTTAGATCCATAGCCTTTCCGCCACAGCAGTGATAAGATGCTCAGATCCAATCCAGCTATTGTTTAACTATAGAAGAAGAAGAAGAATATGAAAGATTCCAGAAACTGAAAACCCCCGTCCCAGATATACTAGAAATCCGAACCCTATTAATAAATTCAAAAAGATATTATTATCGTACATTACAACCTTGCCTTGAGCTAATGAGCTGCGAAGTTTCATCACTCACAGCGGACGCATTTATCTCAGACGGACAGATCCTTAACCAGAAAACCCTTTTGGGATTTCTCTAAGTACCGAGAAGAAAGAAAGAAGGAACAGATCAAGAACCAAATAATTAGAATGAATACCCGGATCCAGAAATCTGATATAGTAGCAAATCCTAAATATGGTGAGGTAGAGAGGGGGTTTGATCTACAGAGTTCTGACGCGTACCAGCACCACCACCTCCACGAAGCCCTAGGTAGGAGGTAGAGGAGGAAGAACAGTGCGTGCATCAGGCCTGAGAAACCCTAATGGCCATGGATGATGATGCGAAGTGGCTTGTCTTTGATTGATTGGACCGTTGCACAAGTGGAAAACACCAAATGAGGGCTGGCAGCTGATCTCAGATAGCAAGAGCCAATTGATGGAAAATGACTCCTCTCTTTTTGAGATGGGGCAACGGGCTCGAAGGATTATTATTATTAGGGACAATTGTATTTTACATTCTTGATTATAAGTTAGGTATATTTTAACTTTTAAATTTTGAAAATGTGTAAATTAATTTTTAAAATTTTTTTTTCAAATATTTAAATTGATCATTTTATTAATTTTATTTATTAATTATTAATAAAAATATTTTATATTTAATAAAATTTGGAATATCAGATTATATATTTAAAAAAATTAAAAAGAATAATATATTTATTTTAACAAAATTATATATTCATAAAAATTTAAGAGATTTATATATTTTTAAAATTTAAAAACTAAAATTCACATAGTTTATAATTTAAAAATAACGTATAATTTTTCCTTATTACTTCTCTTATTATTGTTAGGGCAAGAAAATAACGGCACCAATACAAGTACCCTTTTTTGTCTTTTTCTTCTGATGCTTATCTATAGAGAATATTGTTATTTATATCTATGTTGGGACTTATTGTACGATATAAAATGAGAAAAAAAATGATAGTAGGTGTTAAATAAATAAAAAACTTATTATCTTATATTTTTTTTCTCATTTTGTATCTATATTAAATTTCCAAAATGAATATAAATACATATCTCTTATCTATATAACCCTCAATCCTTAGCCTGCTCTGTCACTCCTGGTTTTTGTTCTTAGTCTTAGATGCCAATTCCATATTAGTAAAAAGGAAAAAGAATACCAATATAAGTTCCATTTGACTATATTTTGAATATTCAGAAGATTTTTATTAGAATAAAAATAAAAATATATAATAATTAATATATTTAAATATATAAAAATTTATTTAAAAAAATTTAAAATTTTAAAAAAAAATTTTAAAAAAATATTTTTGATATTATTTTTTATTTTAAAATTTTTTTTAAAAAAATTTTAATATAACTCTCACATTAATAATTAAAAATAATTTTATTTTATTTTATTTAAACAAAAATCACTCTTTTAAACTTACTTTTAATATATTCAAATTAAACAAAAATAATTTCTGTAAAAAATTTTTTTGAAAAAAACTTCGTTCAATAATTTCTCCCAAAATTAAACTAAGCCCTCATAATTGACATGCAGGCACATGGGCGATACTACAAATTCTTGCAATAGTACTATAATTTCCGTCCTTGTCTATGTCTAGTAAATAAGCTCTCAACCTTACAATTAATGGAGAAATCTATCACTCTTTTTTGTTTGTTGTGGTTTGTTTTTTTTTAGGGGGGGGGGGGGAGTGATTAGTCACAAAAAGAAAATCACCGTTCAATTTTGACCAAAAACTTGAAAGCACCAGCCCAATTGTTGCATTATGTTAAAATTACAATTTTCATCTCAATTATTAGATTTTAAACCAGTCGCTCTCTTTGATAGTGCCACTAAAAATAATGATAATAATAATTTGCAACAATATTTTTCAAAAATTATAGTTTGGGATAAAAATATTATAATTTTTAAATAAAAAAGTTACAACGTGATAAATATTTGTTTCAACATTAGTTGAAAAGCATGCAGTAAAACTTAGTTTATGCTCTAATGTTATAACTTTTGATATCTAAGCAATAACTTAACTTTTTTATTAGAGGCTGTAACTCTTTGGAAGTTGTATCAAAGTAAGCAATATATATATATATATATATTTTGGTTGAAAACACATATATTTTTTTATTAGAGATAATTTCACTCGAATAAAATAAAATCACTTGAGTGATAAAACTTTCTCTTTCAAGATTTTACACAATTCTTTACTTAAAGTTTAAATCTAAGACCTTTGATTAAGATAAAACAACCCCAACAAATTTTAAAAGTTGATGTTAAAATAGATATATCATTTTATTACTAACTACTGTTTATTATTTAAAGAAAACTCTCAGATAATAAAACTAAATATATTATAGTCTTTACACTTTATTTACATTTCTAAAACTTTTTCTGCATTTAACTCATTCTCTCTGCATTTTTCAGAAAATAATAAGAGTTAACAGCCATGTGAAGGTAAAAAATTTTATATTATTATCTAATTATATACTCCTTTATATATGACTTTTGAAATAATAATTATAAAAATTAAATATTTTTTTATTAATATAATAATATATAATTTGATAATTATATATATAATTTTTATATTGATAATTTTTCAAAATTAAATCTTTACAATATTGAAAGTGGATACTCCTTATATTCACCTTTTGATGGTCGTTTGTTTTAAGACGTGGGTGTTAAGCTGGATGTTAACAAAGAAATAATTATATTGCTCTCAACAAAGAAATGGAATGTTATTGTATAAATAGGAAAATGGCAAAAATAATTGATTTGTCTCTTAATTTATATTCTATTTTTAAATTCGTTCTCTAAGTAATAAATATTCTACATTCACCAACACATTTATTCTCATTGCAATCTCTTCGCAAATATTATTTGTTGTATTAAAATATAGATTTGAGAATACAACTTTTTATATAAGATATTATGTATATTATTTTTACTAACTCATATGTCAGATAAGATTTTTTCATCAATACAACTAACATCATTTATGAAAGATAAACATATTCAATTTTTATTAATTAGAGGACAAATTTAAAACATTTATAACTTGAGGACAAATTTAAAAATAGAAAATAATAAATTAGAGGAAGAATCAATTATCAAAGAAAATCTTTGAGTAAACTCTCAAATTGGTCCCTAAAATTATAAGCATCAATCAAAATAGTTCTTAATAGTTAAAAATCACTATTTTAGTCCTTCGTATTATTGTAATTCATCAATCAAATCAATACCTACATTACCATATCATGGACTAATTTGACTAATTAGAATACACTTTAGGGACTAATTTAGTTTACGAGAATACAATATTAGTGAGTAACTCAGCTAAAATAAAATAACAGTGACTAAAATGATAATGTTCTCATTATTCTCTTTTATTTTTTATTTTTTTCTCTCTGTGACTTTTGCTGGAAATATTTTTCTCGTGCAGACACGTAGGGTTTTGTTTTTCATGCACTTATTACATGTAGGCCTCGAAGTTTTTTTTAAGGAAATGTACACTTACAAGTTATAAGCTTACACTATGCATATGTGAGTTCCTTTTCCTCAGCGTGTGAAAAGTTAATGATTAGTAGCTGAGAAATCAGAGAGAAAAATTTAAGAGATAGAAAGTGAAAATGTATCACCTCAACCTTCAGATGTGGTATACCAGGAAAAGAAAGGTTTTAGATGTGGAAAAAAGATATGGAGTTAAAATTAAAAGTTGTAAAGGAAAAATAAAAATTAAAAGATAATTGGGCATAACAAAGTGGTTGGAGTGGATAGAAATTTGTTAAAGCTTGTAGGTCCAAGGGATGTTCAGTGGTTAAGACAAATTAGTATACGACATGTGATTAGACGCACAATAATTTTAACTTTGTCAACTTTTTAAGGTTAAATCACAAAAAATTTGGTACTTAATTAATCTCCTAATAAATGGGGAATGGACAGGAAGATTATGCATAATGCACTCTAATCTGACCCCGGACACAGGCAATTGCGTGAACAGACCAAATACTATATGAATCAATTGGAAGAAACTGCTTATAGCAGTTTTATGGTCACATTCTACTTAGCACTCAATTTATAAATGACGTAATAAACCATAGACTACTAATTTCTGTGGCCTTGTAACCATTAACCAACAAAAAAAAAAAAAACATAAGGCTAACAAGGGCTAACCTTGTTAACCATAGACTACTGCATAATGGAAAGCAAGAAACACTTCTGCTCCATACAACCAGAAATCATGAAACATGGTTAACCTTGTCGCACTTTATCGTCTTCTAAATAAAAATAATAATAATTAAATTTAAGCATAAAATAAGGTTAAATGTAAGAATTATTCATGCTCCTAGATGTAACGGCTTATATTTGAAGGGAGATCAAGTGGTTCCTGCTCTTATGTCGTTTCCCATGGTTGTATATTACTTATCTACTAAACAATTTGTGGGACGAAAAATCAATTCATAGCTAGCTAGTAGTACTGCACGTGGGCCAAAGGGCTGAGGAAGATTAGGTAGCAGTAGCAGCTTCGTTTGAGGCTCATGTTTTACAAAAATATGATGAAAATTTGATTACAGCTTTAGCCCGAACTCTCCCAGTTAACAGTGAAAAGTGCTAGACCTAATCAATTACTTGACTTCAAGCTTGGTGAATTTGACCAAAAGTTGACAAAATAAAAATCGATCCATTCCTTTCTTGGTGACAGAATTATATACAAGGATCATGCCATTATTTTCATTGAGAAGAATAATACATACTAATTGGACATAAGGTGAAGAAATATAGGATTATCTGTGTAAAACTGTAAGCAGAACATTCAGTTTTTTGTCACAATGGCATAAATTAAACTTGTCAGTAACTAAGCAGAGCAAAATAGGCACTTTAGAGGACATGGAGAAGAAAATAATGAAATGCTGCATCATCCATTTCACATTAATTAATGAACCCTCTATTATCATTTCAGCAATATTCCATTTGTTATAAACATGCACTCACCTTAATTTCTGTGATCAATCAAAACCCTACAAGTAACCCCATGATGCATAAGCTGGACGCGGATAGAATTCAACATCCTGAACCTGCACCGTACGTGTTCATTTCCGAATTTAAATATAAGAATACAAATTAAACAAGAATAGCCACAGAATAGTATCTCATTAACAGCTGTCATTAAAAAACAATCACTAAAATGGCCATGCAATTGATGATTTTTTATATCCACTATGGTTGACGAATAGAATTGGCCACACATGAATCTTCTCAAAACGGTGATTTTTTTTATGCAAAAAAGAAATTTGTCCCAGGATAAGTGTAACGACCAAAGGATTACAGAAGCGGAACAAAAAAGAGAGAACAGTTTAGCACTCGTTCCATTCCTGCCACATTACATTAATTGGTATGATTATAAATTTTGATTATAATGATACATATCTAAATATCTAATAAATCAGATATCTCTAACAATATCTAACTAAATTCACCAGTTTTGATAGGGAGCATGCTATAATTGGGCCCTGCGGACAAACTCCGTTTAAAGCGTTCAGCCTTTCATTAACAGCTGAAAACGCAAATCTTTTTCTTCATATATGGAGGTCTATGTATGAACCAGGAAACAATATTTTCCATTCAGAAGACCGAAGAGGGTATTTTTGTAAAAAAAAAAATTGTAGGGTTGTTTAGTTATAGAGAACAAAGTACGTTGAAAAAAAAAATGAAAACATAATAAATCATATTTTTATATTGGATTAGGTGATGAGAAAAAATAATTTTTAGATGAATAAGTATTTCTTGAATTATAGGAATGTATTCTTTCGTAAAAAGGATCCTACACATTTCATTTCATCTAAACAATTTTGATTATTTAAACTAAAATGCTACAAATTATTTTTTCATTCTTATTTTTATTGATTCAATTTTATTATATATGTTTGAGGCTTCATTCAGTTCTTGTCCATAAAAAGTACTAAAACATGAGATTAAATTATTATTTACTCAATTATATGTCTCTCTCGCTCTTTTGTCTCTGTACAACCCCTATGTAATAGTGTACTGTAAGGGTGTATGTGTACAGTTTATAGTTTATAAACTATCCTATAGCTTAGTCCTAAGCAAAAGCAACTTATTTTACTTTTACTTAAACTATAATTTGATATTTAAAATTATTGAAATGTAATTTAACCTAATTTTAAACATCTTAAAATAAAATTAAACTCAGTTTATATTCTTTAAACCATTGTTTCGGTTAAGAAAAAGTTTAGTTCCCATCTGTTCGCCAACATATAGAAGCATGTTTTCCTATCTCCTTCATATGTGCGACTAGTCTTTGTGTTTAGGCATAAAGAAAATGGTCTAAGTCTAAACAGCAAGATGTACTTTTATTGACAAGCAAGACTTTTTGTTTGGTAAGATTGGATTGCTTTGAATTCTAAAGCCTCGAAATATTAGTTTAATAGTTTTTGAGTTGCGCATTTTTTTTATCCAAAAATTAGGAAATATATTATTTGGACACATTTTTATATATGTCAATTGATTCAAAGTGATTCATTTATAAATAAATAATAAATTTATATACATAACTAAAAAATTAGGTAATAATATTATTATTTATCATTGCATTCACTTAATTTCTGAATTATGTAGGTAGATTTTCCATTTATTTGTATATCAATCACCATAAATTATTTGACACATATAAAAGTCTGTCCAAATAATATGACTCAAAAATTATAGTTAATCGACAGTTATTCTCATAATAATTATTTTACAGTATGAAATTATAATGCCGGCCAAAACTTTTAGAATACGTATAAATTTAAAAGATTAATTATAATATTTATTTTAATCATATAAAATATTAAAGTATTATAATATTCTTTTTATTTTATCATTGGAATAAAGGGAAATTGATATAACTGTAAGAATGTGGTATATATATGCAAGTTATAATATAAGGGATATTCCGTTCTTTCATTTCCTTCTGAGTAGAGAGCGGGTTATCGAAACAAAATGATATTTCTTGGAAAATCCTAGGACACTTGATATCTCAAAGGAAAAAGTTATTTGAACATTGTTGTTTTCGGCTCATACTTCAATACATAAGTAATGGCAAGAGTTGTAGCGGCAGAATATATGCAGGGAAGATATACAGTATATTCCACTTTTTTATTCCTAGGATGTGTTGACCAATCCAATCTTATATAAATTATCTCTGCATCATATTATTTATATATAATATTTATGAAATATTATATTAATATACTTTTATTTGATATTGGACAAAATGTGAATTCTATTTAATTTGAGCCTTACACCCTTTTTAATAATGGATGAGAATACATAAACACAATATTCTCAAAATATTATGTACGAATTACATTAATGATTATCTTCTCAAACATGTAAGTGTTGCTACCGTCATTCAACCTTTTCCATTAATTCTCACTTACATATAAAGATCGTAGCAAAGCATTCATTTAAAAAAAAAGGTTAAAGAAAGAAAGAAAAGAAAAGTTCCCCGATTCAATTAGAAAGCAACTTCTACTCTATCTCTCTAATATACAGAGAAACAACCATGAATATGAAAAAAAAAAAAAAAGAAAAGAAAAGGAAGTCAATGCAATCCCAAATTACCTTGGAGAATGGAGGTGTAACCTTGAAGCTCTTAATTTCCAACCACTACTTGGTATTAACAATATTTTGCTCTCTGAAAACCTGCCACGGAAATAATAGTGCAAATGGATATTGTTATTCCAAAAAACATTTTTCTTTCGTAATTTGGAGATGAATAAATTAGTGAAATTAAAGAGTCAGAAAACTGACCTGAGTTCTAGAGAGCCTCTGAACATTTTCCTCTGCCAAAAAAACGAAGCACCCAAGAGAAAATGGTCGACATGATCAGTTGAAGAGGTAAACGATGGATTTTGAGGTTGTATTAAGGGAGATTGAAAGGGAACAAATCTGCAAAAGGAAGATTGCATTTTCAGTGATGATCATGGAAACTGATAGTTGTTCTCGTCATAAATAGACGCACAACATAGTGCATGTGCCTGCATATAGGCTGTGCTATATATGCGTAGCAAACTACTAACTATGGCAGGGTTTTTCAGAGCTGAGTTATGGCCTGGTGAGTAGCGAGTAGGGAGACTGAACATTGATTAATTTATCAAATATTAATGGCCCTTGTCACGAAAAAGAGAGACTACAACAGTAACCTCTCTACTAATACTACTACTACTACTAACACTGTGCTGTGGAGAGAGAGAGAGAGAGAGAGAGAGAGAGAGTCCTTCGACTTCATCTTATTAATTGTGATTATGCAGTATATTGGTGTGTATGGGTTTTTATATCGATTAATCATCTACTTAAATAGAGAAGGATGATTATGCTCAACAATACTTTTTTTCTTAAATGACCTCAACCTTAAAATTAAAATTTTTCCAATTATAAAGCATTTAAAGATACACATAGTTTAATTACTTGGTGCCATGCATCAGTTAAATCCACTATACCCGTCGCAGTTATTATTTTAATTTTTGAGGATCCGGGTTCGGTCGTATACCGAAAATCCTTAGTACTATTCACCTATCTCCCAATATTTCTCGCTTTTGTATAAGTGACGAAATATATATACGTATATATATATATATAATAAAAATTGTGCATACGTAGCATACGAGCAACTTTCCCTCTTGAGGGAAAGGGAGAGCAACAGGCCTAGTCTACTCTTTCGATATTGCCAAATTGTTATGCCATAGGCTCTAATGACCATTGTTAAGTAGGACATGAAAGGAGATGTTACTTGCGTTTTAAAATAAAAAAATACCAAGGGTTTAAAACCCTCAAAAACCTACTTATGCCCGATCGTGAATTGGCGAAAGCATATTATTTGATCTATCAAGTTTGGGTGAATAACGTTTTTATTTATTTAGTTGCTTCTTCTTTTCTTTTTTTTTTTCGGTCTTTTGATCAAGTTATCTCTATACATTTCTATTAAGTAGCTATTTGATTGTATAATTAATAAATTTATCGATCAAATTATTAATTAAAATTAATATCAGAATTGGCTTAAGTGATGAAATGCATTACTGGGTTGACTGAAAAATGTTCAATTTGTATAAATACGGATTTGATGACATAAAAATTATCACATACAAATTTGAACTATGTAGGAAGTATCACTGGAGAGAGTTTCTTTTTTCTTTCCATATATTTTCCTAAGTATAATAGTTCGATATTTTGTTTACATGTAATTATGAGCAAAATCAAATGTAGAATCATTATTTGCCATAAGATTAATACGCAACATACATGAAATTTTTTCTATCTGGTAGAAAAACATTACTGTTAGGTTTTTTTTTCTTGATTTTTTTATAAATATCCTCTTGTCACAAGTAATTCTATTTAAAGTATCACGGGTCATTTAAATATAAATAAATTTTTTAATTAAAATTTAAATCTTAATTTATTATATTATTTTAGTTCCTGCTATTAAGCTTTCTTTACTCTGACATAAATTATACCCTAAATAATTAGAAGATTTTCTTCTTCTTCTTCTTCATTTCTGGCTGAATTTTATCTAATTGCGAAATGACGTTTTTCTTGTGAAAATACCGAAAATGCACAAGCACGAGAAAGGGATCTTTTCAATCAAATACTGACACGAATTCAGGTATGAGAGAATCTATATCTATATATCTAACCAAAACTATCAAATGACAAGGAAAACCTAAGCTCGATAAGATAAACAATCATATATTGTATTAGTTTAGAGAAATATTTTTTGAATATACTATGTATAGATATAATATGAGATATAATATATTTAAGTGAGTGTGGATAAATATTGAAGTGTATATATATCGAGATAAAATAATAAATTATATATTTATTTGAGAGAGTATTATATTTAGATGTCCAAATAATAAGCCAAATAACAGCTCTCATTTATTTATTCCCTTGGGACCTTCCATATTCGCATCCGGGGTACGTTCGTACATCTCTTGCTAAGACTCTAGTCCACCTGTGAGTAGTGTTGATAGTTGTGTCTTGCATCTCTGCTTTTCTGGCTGAGCGTTGTGGCTTACTTACCTACACTGTTAGGGGGTCATGGCCCCTTTCAACGCACCCTTTAATTTTAAGCTCAGTAACAGTATCCTATATTTAGCTGATGATGTATATATAATTAAAAAATAATAATATAGATTCGAATTTATAGTAGATTTAACGTGACAATCTATCAATATATGATTTTTATAATATTTATATATTATAATTATTAATTATATTATGAGTAATTGAAATTTTGCCATATATAAAATTTATGATAAATTCAATACTATAATAATATTACTTTACCCCATAGAAGCTCTTTCTGCCCAAAACTACATTGCATGGCCTTTTTAGCCGATCTAGTCACTCTCTGGCACCAATTTGAGTAATATCATAGACTATTGTTCTTTTGTTGTTTAATTTTTTCCTTATGTACTTGATCCTTTTGGACCTTTTCCAACGACAGGAATCAAAACCATATTCTTTACTCTTGATTTTGTATAATGAAGAACATTTCTAGCATGTTTGTTTGCTCTCAAAGTATAATTTTGGTAGAGGCATTTTATTTGTTATAATTTCTAACCTTTTAACTTTTAATAGCATGTTTGATTTAGCTTTGATGAGGTCTAAAATTATGATTTAAACACTAATGATAAATTGATTCAAGTAATTCAATATTTATTTCTCTTACTTAAAATCTCTAGTTTAATTTTATATATGAAAAAAGTTAATATTAAAAAATTTTTACCTTATAATAGGTTGACGTAATTCAAATTAAATTAATTAAAATTTAATGAACTCCAAATATTAAAGGTTTAGGTAAAAAAAATTATAGTTTAAACAAAATAATTTATCTCATAATTTTTACTCAAAAATTATAATTTTGAGTTACAAAAATTAAATCGAGCATATTATGAGGCTAGTGTAGCCCCCACTAGCAGCAAGTACAGGAAGGAGAGCACCAGTACTGCCGTTCTTTTTGACCTTTTGGATTGGTTTAAATATATACCAAATCGTGTGGAGTAGAGAGAGTAGGATCTCCCCAGAAAACCAACCATATCAATGCAAACGAAAGCAAATAGTCTAGCAGCCTATTAGCTGAGACAGCCTCTGACCTCTTAGGCTTAGCTTTATGGTTAGTACAAACCTATCCGGTCGTGTTATCTTTAAGCAGCAGCGCTTTACCACCAAATGCGCTATAAAGAACACATGGCTAAACTCCTTTTTCAGAAATGGGTTGAAAGAAAAAATAAAATAAAGAAGAAAAATAATGAGAAAACTACGTAAATTGTAATAAGCAGATGCTAAACACTGCCAGATTATGATTCGTGAATCGTGTGAGTTAGTCATCATTGTCACGCACAGAAAGCGGCTCCTCATGTAATCAGAATTTAATTTTGTCCATTTTTATGATAAGAACACCGACCCTGAATCCAACATCTCCATGACTCAGCTGCCAGATATGACGATCTTCGAGGTTGAACTCATAACATAACATATCATAATCAGCGGCAGCAGCAGCAGTCAGAACCCTGCACTGCTAGCCTCGTAGCAAAGGACTAAAAAAGTATTAACGAGGCAAGGACAACCCTTTTCTCTTCATGTGGGAAAAAACTAGCTAGCTAGGTCAAAAACTAATTTTCACGTTCCACATATCTCGCCATTTCTATAGTATCAAAAGGACAAAATTTTGCTAGGGTCTTGCATCTTATAGTTTTATCATTTATTTTTTATAAATCAAGTAATAATATGTGAAATTTCCTTAACCTGACAAAATATTTTAACGAAATTAACTTATCGTTAATTTGAAAAACATATACATATTATCACTTGATTTAAATATGTGAACTCAAGTTTCGTCCTTCCCAAAAAATATGATCTAGCCTCTTCGATTCGAGCTACAACCTTATTTATCTGTTCTCTAAACATGTACAACTAATCGTCGCCCCCAGTTGGAAACTAATAATTAAGATTACCAAAATTCATATTGTCACATGAAGCTGCAAGTTGTGGCTTGAGAATGCAAAACGTTTCTGGTCTCTTAGCATGCAGAGGAAGCTCGATATTTCAGTTAAATTGTTCCCGAACAATATTACAAAATGTGCTCAATTTGGTTGTCTTCTCCAACTTTCCACTATCGACATCAAATTTTCGCATGCAAATTCCGGTATTTAAACACATAATGTTCCTTTAAAACTTACTGGAAATCATCAATTCTTTCATAAACACTGTAGTGCACGTGGTTGGTGCTCCGTAAACTTGATGACAGATACTAACAACGCATTTGCAAATTTGAGCCCCTCCAACCAATAGAGAAATCCTTGGATGCTGAAGCAAGAGCATTTAAGAACTTCTTCCGAGAAAAATTTGTATAAAGTGACAATTATCGGTTAAACAGGCAGAGAAAAATGAAAACTCGGAATTATTTCTTAATAAACAAAACCTCTCATTATTTCCATCTGAAAAATTTTTAAACATAAAACAAATTATATGTCGACATTGAATACGATACTACTCCTTGGAAAAAATCCCAGAGCCGATATGTTTGACATATCATGTAACCGACGTAGAAAACTGCAAATTTGGTTATCCACGCTCGAAACACTTTACCATACAAAGATCATTAGACGAAAGTGTCATAGTAATGAAATACAAAAAAGACGAAAGAAAAAATGTCCCGATGAATCTAGCGGTACTAAACCAATAGTTTAGAGAACAATACAACAATTTTACAACTGAAGCCTAAATCACAAATTTACAACGGTATCCCATGCAACCTAGCGGGAATACGCTCTACTTACAAGTCCATTGGCGGCTATGAAGAAAGCCTGATCTAATCCGTTGATAACACTCCAAATTACCGTATGATTGTAATTGCAACCATGTAAAAAAAAATCACTAAAACCAGACGAAAGAACTACTAACAAATTAAGCTCATTGAATCAATAATTGAGTGCCTAAATTGTCTACCACTACGCCGTATATTTTTTTTTATAAAAAAAAAAAAAGAAGACCCAGAAAATATGAAGGGCGTCGTGATTTTCATTCCAACATCTACAAATAAAGGAACAAATTTTATTCTCTATGACTTGCTGAGCATTTGGTTTTTAAATTTAATTCGAAATTTTGGTGCACCAGATGTACCTTCTGATGCCTCGGGTTTGGAATCGACCCTTGTGACATCTACTCTAGAATTATATCCGCTGGGTTCAACAGCTTTCGTTTGTCTTGCAACGTCCACTTCAGGTTCCTCCTTCTTACTTGACAAGTCTACAGAGGATCTTTTTGCTTCATCGCTCCGCAGTTTTGCCAATTCTTTTTCCTTGCGTTTTTTCTCTTTCTTCAATCGTTTTCTCTCTAGATATCCTGGGTTGTCAGAGTGTCCTTTATGATCATCCCGCTTCCGTTTCTTTTCCTTGCTTTTGTGCTTTTCTTTCCCACGACCAGAAATTTCTTTACTCAATGATTCTCCGTCAGGATCACATCTTGCAACTGAAAGAGTTTGGAGGCTGGCATATCGTCGTGCATCAGCATCTATATTGTTGTCCTGGATAATGCTAGATGATGACGGATCCTCTGGCAGAGGTTGTGAATATACTACACTTGAATCAGCAGTGCATTGGAGTTCTTTGACCAATTCATCACCATCACTCAAAAACTTTGCACTCCCAATGCTGGCAGTCATGCGCGAACCACGATCGTGCCAAGAATTAACTTCTTCAATATTGTGATTACCAATGCTGAGAGTCTCTGCAAAATTCCTTTGGGGTGCATCTACAGAAACTGAACTGCTAGCCCCATGATCCATTTCATTACGACCACCTAAAGAACGTTCAACCATTTGATTGTCAGTATCAGCTCGACTGGCAGCAGAGGATTGTTTAACCCTGATTTTAATCCTCTTCCGTTCATGGCTATTGGATACAGTATCAGCTTCTTTGGAAACTTCGTTGCGAGCTTCCATCGGTGGTTCCTGGGGAAATTCTGTAAGTACCTCTTTGGGAGCCTCAATGGGAGGTTCCTTTGGCACTTCAACATGCACTTCTTTGGGAGCTTCATGAGGTGCATCCTTAGGAACTTCATGTGCATCCCTCAAACCCTCAGTCATGGCCAAATCTTGTGTAAGATTTTGGGTAGAGCTTGGCAATTCCACAGGTTTACTATCTGAATCAAGAACAAATATGTTCCTCTGATAGTTGCAAGCATCTGTAAGACTCATATGCAACGTTCTATTTTCTCTGGGAACACCATGCAGTGTTGGAGGTCTGCAGAAAGACAGATTAAATTCATACTCAGTTTTTTTAAAAAAATATATATACAATAAAAAAACTTCAGAATATAATGAAGGCCAATTAAACTAAGTTATCAACATCTTAATATTCATAAACACAGAAATGGACAACGAAAAAAGAACCAAGTAATGAGTACCGTTGCCCTAAAAGACCCCGTTAAAAAGTACCACCAAAGAAAGTGCATTGTAGAATAAAAGCCGTTTCGGTTGAAATTAGACTCAATAACTGTTACTAACAAAAAACAGCTGAAAGAAATGTTCTACAACATTCAAATTCCATTGAATCCAATGAATAACTTGAATGGAGTCAATGGACAAAGTATATATCATCAAGAAGGTAACTAAGAATGCCAAAAAAAAAGAGGAAGAAGGAAGGGGGCCTAAGGCAACCAAAAAAAAGAAAAAAAAAAGTACCAACAAATTCTTTTCTGGAAGAGGCCAAATGAAAAAATTGGTGAATACAAAATCACACATAATCACTTTTGTTTTAAGCAAGTATATGTAATATTCACACGACAGATTAGTTAGATAATCAGCAAGTTAGCTTTTCATTTCTAGAAGGAGCATATAATAGACATATTTCTACCTTTTTGCGAGTATTTGTAATATGCAGAATAAGTAGTGACGGAGAAAGACATTATTAAATGCCAAACGGCCTTCGATTAAACAAAGCAACGAGACTAGAGTTTGGCTTGAAATTTCGTCATTTGAACTCAATCCATCTCTCATCTGACATAGCCTCATAACATGGGTGGCCAGTTTTAACTGCCCTGAAATCAAGGAGAGTAAATTTTCCTACACATAATTTAGAGGAAACTAAATATAATGAAAGAAACAGTATACAGAAACAGAGGAAAAATGGTTCATGAAGAAGATATACGAGATGTTTGCCAACCTTGAAAAACCAGAAAATTAGGAAAATTAGGAGTCACAGAGGATCAAATAATAAAACTCTGTATATAGTTGCTCACAAGTTGAACAACTAGTTCTTAATTGATTAATTTCTAAGTAAAAACTAGTTCAAAGAAACACAATTAAAGTTGGGAGTTAAGCTAACTAGTTTATATTTCTCTCCCTTTTCACGTTTTTACCCTATATGAAACTTAAAAGTACATCAAGATTGAAACAAGAAGAAGATTTAGTATTGAACCCATCCAAAACCAAATTTTAACAAACCAACTATGCAACTTTAGATGGATTTTTCTGAACCAATTTTCTAGTTTGCCAAACAAAACCATAGATTCTCTCTTAGGCAAAGGATTTACAACCTCTTAAGGAAGGTTCCTCCTGAACATATTTGATAAATAAAAGTAATGCTGCATCAATGCCCTTGCAGTGGAATTCAAGATCAAGGAGCGCCCTACTTGCTTCAATTCGAACTTGCCACATTGCCTTTAGATCCCTAAAAGGCTTTACAAGTTCATACACACGGTCCTGTAGAAAGCTCAAGCATTAGATATTTTCATGTCCACCTTTGAACAGCAGTTTGAAGCAGAATAAGAAAACACTTACAAGAGGAATGAATCCAGAAAGTTTTAGAGCAATCTGAGTCAATGTCCGGATACAACTGATAGTCAAGATTCCATTGTAGCTTGGCATGAGACTGCCACAAGATATTTTCAGAAATGTAAAATATCCTTACAAGTAAAATTGATAAATCCAACATACTTCGTAAGAGATGTGTCATTCCACCTATCAAATTGCAAAAGCCGATCAATACGCTTAAGGAGGGATGACAATAGGAGTATACTCTGTCACCAGCAAGTCAGAAAAGAAAACTAATTGTTATAATCAAGTAGACTAATGTTTACAAACATTATGATAAAAAAGTGAGAACCATATCAATGATCAATGATAAATACAAATAACAGCTCATAAAAAAAAAATAGCCTACAAGTCAATCAACCTATGCATGGTGTTATTTTAGTTATTTATTCATGTACTTAGGTTTGTGATTAGTGAAAGTATCAAACTTGACACACGTCAAGCTCAGATCAGTATATTAATTCAAGCCAGTAATCATGATAGTCCATGAACCTGTTGCCCAAACTCAAGCTCGCCAACCGACTGGACCAACGCAGCAAGCCAGAAGACATCTGAGTACGGGTTCCCATTGTTGTCATTGTACTGTTGAAAATAGGACAAAAATGACATGAGCCACAAAGCTGTATAACTGTTATATAGCCCAAAGCAAGAAGCAAACTTCTCAAAAAGATAGCAATCTCACTGCCGCAACAATGCATAATGAAACCAAAGAACAATGATTATGTATGGCAATAGAAATAAGATATAACAACAGCATAAAGGAGCAAAGAACAGGTAGAATTAGCAGAAGCTAGATAAAATGCAAAAATAGAAGTGGCCAGCATGAGCAAATCTAGTTAGAAACTCAATCAGTTAGTATCTTTGGAGTCAGGGTTCAAGAATCAATGTCTGGAAAAGCCACATGCTTCATGGCCACCTCTATACCTGCAGAGAGGCAAGTACATCATATCCACTGCCAATACTCAATTTGATCCCCAATGGATTTGAAAATTCAGTTCATTTCAAATAAACTCCCAGTCTCTCTGATTAGAATTGTTGTCATCTTTAAAAATGAAATGAAGATTATCTTACCAAACAAATATGAAATTGAACCAATATAGATACCGAGTGACCAAACTGGTCAAGTACCAAATCCATTTGTTAGGCAACACAGAACAAATAATTAATTTTATTTCAATTGAATTTCTACCAAAATTATTCATTGAGATAACTTAATACATGACTTCAGTTCATTTAAAAGGAATTCTATTTACATCTTCAGGCTGAATTCCATTTCATGGATGTAATCTTTGATTGTCCTGTCATATAAGTTAAATAACACAAGGAGCAGAAAGTGAGCAATAACCTTCAATAGCTGTAAAACAAATTCGATAGCCTCCCTTGGGCTTTTCTTGTCCGCAGCTCTGACCATAGCAACGGCATGTGGAATGGCCTACAATAGCCAATTATTAAATAAAGAAATAGTTGCAAGATGTAAAAAACAACATGAAACAATAGTTTATTATCTAGCAGGGAAGCAGAATATAATACACTTAAGAATTATTATTGGATCGACAAACATTACAGATGATGCAAGGAGATTTAAAACAAATTCACATTCAATACACAGTTGTGGAACACACAAAATCATTGACCAAAAAAAGTACAGATAACTCTCAGATTTATGTTCTACAATTCTCAAAAAGAAATGAAACCACCAGAGACATTAAGCATTGGAAATCAACAAGTGTAAAATAGTTAAAATGGCTATTCTCAACCATGATGTTCAACAAGAATGCCATGGGGTTCCGGACATCAACAGAGTTGTAGGCTTTGTACAGATGAAACCCAGGGCCAGCAATCCAAAAATGGTAAGCAAATAAGTAGATAAATATATGGATTTCAACATTTTGAGACTAGGGACATTCTCTCCTTTGTATTCTATCCTTAAACACATCAACTCCTCCCTTATCTCACCCATAATGCCCCTTCCTCTTAGTCAAGATACTCCTCACATTATCTTTGTCTTTATCTCATCCTTCAGCTTCAAGCCTCAACTTTTATTCAACCAAAAAATCAAAACAATACTCAAATCTCAATCTACTATACAAATAATGGAATCCTCCCCTTGATGTTCATTTTTTCCCCCCAAAACATAATGATTTAGGTTTTACCATGGAGTAGGGATGTCAAGGATGTAGAGAAAGAACAGTAGAGCGTTCTGCATCACATTCAAACAAAGAATGACCCTTTTTATTTATTGTTTACAAAAAATTAGAAGAAATTTGAAAAAGCAACTGCTGCTAATTCAAGTTGTTATTTAACCTTCATGAAGAATTTTCATCGCAGAAGATCTGTTTTTGGATTTCTCCCTTCACATCTATAACTATATAGAATGATGGTATTAGTAAACTATACAAAACTACAAATGAACAACGTAGTGAGGCTGAAGCCTATGTCGTCTATTTGATATAAGTTGCACAAATGATTGGAGAAGAAAGGGGAATTGCAACTGTGACTATTACTGATGGAAAGAAAGAAGAAATATGTCTCTCCAACTTAATTACACTTGCAGGATCACCTTTTACACCCGCAACATACCCTTAAACTAATATCCTCTTGAAATTTGATTTTTTATCAGTATTAATACTCCATAAAAGAAGACAATGATGCAAATAATAAACAGGTAAATGACATGTGCACAGTACACTATCATGGAAATCCATAACAGGGCAAGCTTAATGCAATAGTTCACAAAGGTAGATATTGACAAATACAAATAAAAGCATTGCACACATATCATTTGCATAAAAGGCTAGTAAATAAAAAATTTATTTTCAACCCAAAAAAAAAAAAGGAAACGTATGATGGCTCTCCAAAGAAAAATTAAGAAAATGTTAAGAACACGTACAATCACAAACATATTTCAATCACAACACAGCAGGCATAGCTTCATACACATCCTACCTCCTTGCATTACCTCAAGAACAAAATACTCAGCGAAATCATGAAAATCATTTGGCCTGGAAAGAGCAGTACACACAAAAATTGTCACTTCAAATTGTCAGATTTAAATGAGAGAAATTGAAACAATAATGTTAGGAGTCATACTTTGGGAGTCCAATGTCAGAGTCAAACCTTCGACTCTTATAAAATTTAACCAAATGAAGCAGGCCAGCAAAATCAGTTTCCTGCTAGCCAATGAAATGAAGTCAAAATTTGCTATCAAGCCATCATGTAAAAAAAACAACCATCAGCATTTCTCATCAAGTTTCAACAGTAATTCGAATTGGTATTCGGAATACAAGTTTAACACATAAGCTTTACTGATACTAATGCAACAATTACTCGATATTTGGCACCATACTGACTCATGAACTTGGCTAACTCTTAAATGGATTTCAAGTCCTAAATGCAGCCAGGTGTTTTACAGGGCATACTTACATAACACAAAACTTCCTTTTGGAGTTAAACATTGCAACGAATGTGGGGAGAAAATTGAAATAAGAAAATGAATAATTTTTTCCTAGGTACAAACATTTATAATAGCGCTTGCCAAGTTATCAGAAGCCAGTAATTACATCAAAGCAAGATCTGACAACACTGAAATACCATTAAATTAAGGATGGCCTACTTGATTCACACCCTGCCTATGAATTTAATATTTGCAAACAATTTTCAAAAATTCATGATGCAATAGGTAACTTAGCATTTAAATACCTCAGATGCTGAACTTGCCAATGCAAATGCTGCTTCGATCCGTACTCTCCAGAAAGCCTTGAGTTAGGACCAAAAAACTCCAGAGGTTAACTTAAGAGTCTAAAGCAATTATTGAAAATACTGTACACTAAAGAAGGAATCAAGACCTTGGAGTCGATGAGAAAATTGTTTAGGGCATTTACAACAGAAAATGATAGCTGCGGCAATGCCTCTAGGGTTGCAATTGCTTGCGCCTGAGCAATAACATCTTTGTCCTTCTCTAATTGATTAATCTGAAGAACATGTCAACTATCTTCAATCAATAAATATACCCAATTACAACAGATGAAATATAATAATAATAAAAAGACAGGACCTCTTGATAAAACACCAGTCATACAGAAGCAAAGCAAGTGTGGATAATACAAATAAAATAAGTCATTCTTTAAGCCCACAACATTTCCAACATAATCAATTAGCTCAACCAGCAATTATTACCATTGCTGTTTAAGTTTGGTATTATTGATCAAATTTATGACAGTATTGGATGAAACCTCAACATCATATTAAATAATTAAACTCCACCAATGCTAAGGACCAGACAAGGAAAGTATTAGGACATCCATTTGAATACAAGACAACAAAGATATAAAAAGAACTACAAGCAAGGTAAGTACAATGATTGTTCACATGAACCCAAAAAGGAGGACAAACAAATGAATAATTGAGCATATGCAATGATGCTCATAGGCTAGCAAAACACAATATGATAACAATACTAAAGCAGTGAAATATTTTAACCGTTAATCCACTAAAATAACTTTGAAGAATCAACTGGTTGTGTTACTCCACAATCTCATCCTTACCCACATCTGAACTGGCTGATTAAAATGAACCTCGGCAAGGTACTCCATGTCAGGGTCTGCTCTGATCCATAATAAAGGGGACTCTGTACTGCTACAGCAGAGAAAAATGTCAGAATCTAAATAACAACACGTCAACGAAGTTGATAGGAAACCAATATACCTGGATCGCATATCCATGGAAGGCAGATCACCATTATCATCAGAGCCATCAAGTTTTAAACCTTTCTTAGGCTTCTGAAAACGTCTAGCAGCAAGCCTTGAGTGGCATTGTATTTCCAATAGTTGCCATGCTTCTCCAGCCATCGGTAGAATTGGATGGTCATACATACCATCAAGTTCATATACCCTGATACTCATCATCCCAGGCCATCCAGTATCGCCATCTCTATTTTCAGTATCTGGATTAATATCAAGAACAGACGTACTTGAAGTCTCTGATGCTGTGCATCCCCGCAACACAGCCAGTTCAACAATATTCTTCCTTTTGTTATAGGAAAACCCCATCCTTAGCAGAAGCAAAAAGTAACACATCATAACATGAATAGAGCAAAGCATTCCAAAAATGAAATCAGAAGTAACAAGCGGATAATTATTTTAAACCTTAAAACAGGACATCCACATGAACCGACCCACCGAGGGAAGAAATCTTTAAGAAATGGACGTTCAAGATTTCCAACCTTATTGGCAAAATGTCGAAACTGCATATTAAAATGTACCAGTAGATGAAATTCAACTATCAGGTCCACATTATATTAGACCATAAAACCGTCAAGATGCTTAAGTAAATATTACCAAAATAAGACATCAAGCTTTAGTGAGATTATAACTATATATTTCTGAAGTTTATCCTATCTTCCTTTCTGAAAGCAACTTTAAGGTAATTTCATCAATTAGCTTGCCCATCTCAATTCCTTTTTTTGTTTTGCAGTCTTTTGTTAGAAAAATCCTACGATAGAGCAAAACGATAAGTATTAAAGAAGGTGGATGATTAAGCAACGGCAGGTGTTCGAACTCACTGCAATTCCCAGATTTTCCTGCAACAATGACTTTTCACCAATGTTCGACTTAGTTCATTCCCTTTTACCTTTTTCTTGGACCTGCTAATTGTGCACATCCAAGAGCTAATGCCACAATGAATGCTTTTTGCATATAATATAGTCTTAAAGTTGATGAGTCGATTCTAAACTGGAGTTGTAGAGAAAAGCTTTTGCAATCACATGGTTTTCAGTTAATTAGGCATAGAATGAAGCACATGGAATGAAGCTTTAGTATTACGTGAATTAGGTGAAAATTGATAATCTGAAAATACTAACTCTTGCACAGTTCAGGTTCCACTGATCCATCTTACAAAGCGATTGGAAAACTGGTACGGAAGTTACAGACAACATCAAGCTAGGTGTATTAAATAGTGAAATTCTTCAGGCTTAATTTATGATTGCTAAGTGCTCATCAAACTCAAAGGAAAACTTCACCCCACAGCTATAAGACAGGCAATAATCTATGGTACCGAACATTAGGAAATTTATTTGTTCTACGTTTTTTACTTTCAATTTTTTAAATTAGTTACAAGATGTATTTATAATTTTATTTAATGAGATATGTATTTACAATTTTATCCTTAGCAAAGGACTTTCCCTGAAATAAAATTAGTAACAAGATGTATTTACAATTTTATCCTTTATGTATATACACTTATGCTTAGCAAAGGACTTTAACTGAAATCTGATGAATTCCAAAACTATAGTTTTCTAAACCCTAGGACCCTTATTCCACTGTTCCAAGTTCCAACTTTGATACTCTTATCCCTCAATTGTCTTGTGTTACAGCCCCTGCTTTTCCCTTTGCATCACCTTGGTACCACACAGAAAGTTTAAATTTTTATGTTCCATATCTATGCTAAATCCACACTTATGTAGCTATACATAGATTAGCCCTACAGAAATGGTTATAATAGTAATATAATTTCCGAGCAGTACTAAAAAGGAATCCTTGAAAAATTACACCTATCATGCATAGATAAAACATAAGAGCTGAAAATGAACTAGAACTCATTTTTTGTAAATAAACTCCTCCGTAATGAATCTAAATATAGAAAGGATTTTTTCATTTGAGAGTTCATGTACCAGAAGCAGATTACCTCCTTAGTACTAAGAGTTTTCCCGGAACGTGTTTTATCTTGTGTACGAGAAACTATTGTTTGCAAAATCTGCACATTGAAAACAAACAGAAACAATAACAATTATTCAACAAAAACCCTCATTCAAGCACATAGCCTCCAAAAGAAAGCAAAAACTTAATAGGTGACCAGTACCGAAAAATAAAACAAAAACAACACAGTAAAAGGATCATGGCAGATGAGGAATAATGGGAAATGGTGAGAAATGCAAGGAAACCACTTAAAAATTTTCAATGGGTACCACCACCTAGTAAACTTCAGGATATATGCATGAAGACAAGCTCACAAGATTCCACAACTATTCTTTGTCATTTGTTCAAGTATTTGACTACACATATCCACACATCATTTTTCCTGTAAAAGTTCTTCATATTAAGGTTAGGGGCGGTCACAGACATACGCCGCGGGTGAGCACGGGCTTCTCCCATCCCATCGCCCTTCAGGCCAGGAAGGCATTGAGTAAAACCCTCCCCACATAGGGATTGACTATAGTGTTATTGGGTATAGCTGCTCCATGCCACTATCTTGGATTGACTACTATGGTTAAGACATGTCCAGTAAATCACTCTATCTAAAATTATCAGAAGCACGAATTGTGCAAATGCCAAGGAATCTCACTCTACGGAAAGATTCAGGACCCATCTGCTTTTCCAACATCTGAAGAACAGCCACCTGAACAAAGAATGGTAAAAAAATTACGAATGATGTAATTCAATAGTAAACAATATAACGCATTGCTGTATTGGAGTAATGCTATATGATTAAAAGGGGGAAAAAGATATAACAGGAAAAGAAAAACTTACAGCCTTCCACGATCTTATTTTTCCATACAAACCAATACAATGCATTCCATATAAATCCTTACAAGAAGCTGAACAGCTCAAAGCTGTTGCTCCACTATTATCAACTTTACAAACAGCACAATTTGCCTGCAGATTTATACATTAGCATATAAAAAAATGTAATTAGCATAGTATCTACTTCATATTTTCAACGCCAAAAAAGTAAAGCTCAGCAGCTTATTACTTAGAATGATATTAACTAAACAAAGTTTAACCACAGCAATCAGAAAACAAAAACACAATAAATTATAACAAAATCCAATTAAAGTTTGCTACAGTCATGATATGTCCAAATAGGAGAAGAAAATTCAAGCACAAAAAGCAGAATTCATCAGGCATTTGAAATTAAGTAGTTGTACAATAACAAAATTAATAAAACAAACCTGCAGAGCTGAGAGAGAGAGAGAGAGAGAGAGAAGAAGGGGGGGAAAAAGCACTAAGCCTGCTTGATACATAATAATAATTTAAATAAACCAGCACCTTCAAAACCCCAGTAAAAGCAACCAAGAACAAGATTATATATAAGACATATATGAACACTCAAAAGTGTCCACACCCTGGTAGCAATGTTATGCCATAAACATTTTGAGACAACCATAAAGTGCATGTTATCATTAATTGTAACAGCCTAATGCTAGGTGAATTAACCTTCGTACAGATCAGAATATCACAACAATGAACACAAACCTTGTATCTCCGGTACCGTGCCTCATTATTTCCCAAATGTTTCTTAACAAAAAAATCCGTCAAGAAACCAGCAAGCCCATCCAACAGCCACTCTGAAAACAAGCATTCAGCAATTTTGTTAGAGGAAACAGGTTTTCTACAAAATCTACAAAGAATCAGAAACTAAATAAGCAATAGGACAATATCCTTTGGTAAGTTACCATCATCTAGTGCCTCAGGGGTGATATATACACCAAACCATTGTCTTGCAAGAGCATATGCAAGTTTTATCCTTGTATGAATAGTCTGTCACAACAAAGTGAACAAACACTAATGCTGATCAACAAGCAGGCAAAACAGCAAAACGATAAGCAGAAAATTCCCATGTGAAAGAAAAACAGTTCAATGTTCACTCAAAAAAAAATCTGATTAAAAAATATAGAAAATGGAATACAAGAATTTAGAGAGTAAGCTGACCTGGTCAATAACCTTCTCATCAAACAAAACTTGAGAACTAAATATACTCATAGATGCTCCTAAACTCAATGAAGAAACTGCCATCTCTGGCTCTATGAAAACTTGCTTATAAGAGTCAAATGGGAAGTCTACAGAAAGATATTCCTTATAGCAGCTGCTCACCAATAAAAATTAAAATATCCAATCATTATACAAATTTGAAAAGCAACATATTTTGAGCAAGGAAAATCACAAGTATCACATATCAAACCTGAAGGCACTATTAAAAAATTCCACTGTATTCCTCATCTTTGACAGATTAGGTAGCAAACACATATGTGATACGACACCAAACTGGTGATCAGGAAGAATTTCAAATGGACCAACAGCCAAAGATATCCACCTTGCAGCAACTGGAACATCCAATTTATATACATATGTTTTCCGAGGAGGATTGTCCTTGCTTAATACCTGAAAAAGAAAGGAGATTCAAAGATATACAAATTTAACTCTGCAAGACAAATAAAATACAAAGATAAAATTTTTGTATAGAGAAAGAAAAATTATTAACAAAAATAGAGGTGAATTACATCTAGGCAGAGAATAAGAAATCATCTAAAAGAGAAAAGATTAGAAAACAGGGCATTTAACATAGTTTATATCTCATTGAACGAAGTGAATAGCATCAACCAAAGAAAAATATCAATAGTCATAATTTTCTTTTCCACCATAGTCGAAAGACATTCTTCTTTTCCCCTTCTCTTTTGTTGCATAGAAGTTAAAGACAAAGTGTCAGCTGCTTCATAATATTGTGAAAGCTAAATGTAATCTTCATAACAAAGAGCAAAATTACGCAACTATACAAGCTAAGTCCCATGGACAGCAACCACAGCTAAATAAATCCTCGACCCTAGAGATGCATGCAGTGAGCATGGATTGAACATGCGACCTTCAGATCTTCAATCTGACGCTCTCCCAACAAAGCTATCACCGCAATTCATGCACCACCAGCACTGCAGAGTTGTATCAACTAGTTGAGAGTGATAGCCGTATATGGCTGACTAAGGGTAACCCCTCGCAAATCATGCAGCAGCCACAAATTGAAATCCAGCCCATAGCATGGCAGAGTTGTATTATGATGACAGTTAAAAGAGTAGAGATAAGGGTGTTTTTGGGACAGAACATATTATCCCAACAGAAAAAGAAAACGAGAAAGAAGAAAAATAAAAGGAAGGAGGAAGGTTGCGCTCAATCCAATCCAAAGAGGAAGAGGAGAAAATTAAAAAATTGCCTTCAGCTCAATCCTCAGATGTTTTACACAGGGCAATCCACAATATCCAATAACATTGCATAAAGAAACAGCAGATATCAATCCATATGACATTCCTTCTTAAAGCTATTTCAAGGGTCTAGTGAACAAATATTGAAAGGTTTGGAAAACCACAATATTCAGTATACAAAACAAAGTCATGATATCATATTTCACTGTTCTACCAGACATCCCAGGATTCAATACTATTAGGCCGCAAAAGACTGTAACCACTAATCACCACATGAATGGAAGAAACAGTTCCAATATTTTTAATGGCAACCAATTACTTTTACATGTATGCTTTTAGTTTATCCCATTTTACAAAATTAATGCTCTCCAGTTTCCAAAAGTTCTAGTTAGTATCAGCATAGTAGACAAAATCCTAGATTCTTTCAATTAAGACTACAACTAAAACAACTAAACATTTTCCCACGAGGTGGGTTGGCTAAATGAATCAAATAACATCATTGCGTCCTATCATAGACAATATCAATAGATAAGCCATTAAAATTTAAGGCCTTTTAATACCCTCAGATTATACTATAGACAAACTGAAATTAACCATACTCAAATTGTCCAGTTGTTGGAATTGAAAAATATCACAATTACCAATAGGACTTGACAGTTGACAGTAAGTTACAAACACTTGTCAACACAAGAACATTCTTAAATATTATCAACTTGTTAAAATCAGTATACCACATGCTTTCAGAACTAAAATCCCAGAACATCAATATCATTCATTACTACCTGATATAGCAAGCTTCCAGTGCTGACAGCCACAAGATTGTGTGCTACAGTGAACTCCAGGTCATAGCTGAACATAAAAAAGGAAAGAAATAAATAAATAAAGACTAGAAAGCTCGAAAAGTAACCAAAATCAGTATGCATTGCCCTGTTATCATCATAAAAGCTATGCATGCACCAGGTTCACACACACACACACACACACAAATGTGGAAATGTTAAACAGTTCATACCAGCATCGCTGTGAATTGTCATCTATACAAGGGAACCAACACCTAGCTCTCCTTATCTGGTTATCAGTATGAAGAACGTTATCTTTGAAGTGGATCCCTGTCTCTGCCTTCTCTATCCAATAGTCAATACGAACAACTCTCATATTCTGCACCCAACATCAACCTACATGAGAAAACACAAATAGTAAACCTCACCACGACAACTCATTTCCCACATTTTACCACCACATCAGTTGACAACACTATGCTATCCCACTAAATCCCCCCAGTTAAAAACAATAGCCAATTTCTTTTGCAATGAATATGTGGAAAGCGCATACAAGCATAACAAAAATGCAAAATAAGGAGGAAATCTAATACAAAATCAGCCATGGGGAGTCAGGGACCCATTATAAATACATCGATACATACAATACAGTAGACAACATTAAAAAATTGAGTTGTATTACTATGTACTTGGGTTCATAATGAACCCTAAAGTGGCAAGCACATATCATAAAATCCAGTATACGTCTATTAGGTAACTCGAAACTACAAAACATTTACAGTCTAAGTTTCACTAAACTCTCAAATTTTTCAGCATCCGGGTGCACAGACAGCAACTATAACCTGCTTAGGCTCAGCAGACGAATGAAACCCATTCTCAGAAACGGGCTGTTGAAGCTGCTCACTCTCGGCCTTCACAGGCTTGCAGCAGTTAATGAGCAAATTCGGCACCAGCTCCTTCTCCAGAGCTGACAAGTACACCGCGCCGGCGGCATCTGCAGCCGAGCTCAGCGAATCCACGGAGCTCCACCTCCTGTCGTCCTGCTCCACCTGCTGCTGGTGCTGGTGCGGGTAGTACTCGAACTCCGTGGGCTCGCCGTCGACCGAAACACTGTCAATCCCCAAATTCTCGGCGTGCAGGCCAACGATCCCAATTTCTGGCACCGCAATCTCCAATTCAGTATAACTGCAACTCAAAAACAACAACAAAATCAAAAAAAAAAAAAATCCCTCGATTTCGATCAAATAATCTCCAATCTAACTTCAACGCAAACTAGGCACGATAAAAAAACCTAATCTAGAGCCGCAACTACAGTGCAATTCGTAGTGGAGAGGGGAAAATGTGATAGAGAAGAAGGAACGAACCCGTAGAGACGGCGTTTGTGTATGTCGATGGAGAGACAGAGCTTCTGGTGGTGAACTAGGGCACCGGAATTCTCGGGCTTGGGGTCCTCGTTCTTTGGCTTGCGAGGCTTCGCCATGAGAACTGTTGAACAGGGAACAAGAGTGTGTGAAAGAAAGAGAGGGACAGAGCGCTAATCGGGAGAGGGTGCTGCTTCTCTGTGCGCTGTGTTGTGTCGTGATATGTGCGTGAGTCTGGGTCAGAACAAGCTGGGTGATGCGTTATTTGTAGAGAGAGTCGCTTGGCACAGCGAGACTGGGCTACGCCCTTAAGAGGGGGTGGGTAGCGATATGGGCGTCCTATTGTTGTCGTCCTGTGCCTGTGTGCTCTACGTACGTTTTATTTCGCAGACCATGAGGTCTTAAATGCATATACGAGTCATTTGAATTATCTATAAAATTAATTAGTATTTTATTTGAGAGAATAAAGATTGTGTAGTATTTTATTTATAAGAGTTTTTTCAGGAAAAGATTGAACTCACATCCTACTTTTAATAGGTTAAAATTACTTAACATTTCTGGTGTTTATTTTTTAAGGCGATGTCCTACCCATATTTGTCAATTTCCTTTTTAAATCAACGGGCAGTGGATTCTTGTTTATGTTGCCAACATCACCATTAGGTGGGTTAAGTATTTTAGTGATTAAAACGATTTTTTTTTCTTTTTGATGGGAATGTGATTAAAACGAAATTAATAAATGAAAGATAGTAACTGTTGATAACAAAATTAAATTAGTAGTTGAAAAAGAATATTGTATGCTAATATGAAGCAGAGTGGCAGATTGATCGGTTAGAGTGTGTTTGGAATGTTAAAAAAAATGGAAATGATTTGATTTAAAAATCAAATCTTGTATTTGGATGTTTTAAAAATAAGAAATGAAGTGATTTCTAATTCCTATAGGATTTGACTCTTTTGTATTTGAAATCCTTTCAAAATTGAAAGGATTTGATGGGAATTGATTTGATTTTAAAATTTAAGTACAAATCAAATCAAATCAATTCCATTCTTAGTTATTCCAAACACAATATAATATATTATAAACATAAAAATTGATTTCTAAATCAATTCAAATCTTATTTTTTCATAATCATTCCAAACATAAAATTTAATTTAGAAATCAAATCAATTCAAGTCAATTCAATTTAAATCAAATCAATTCCAAAAATTAATCATTCCAAACACTCCCTTAGAGATTCATGATATTTACAGAGAAACAAATTCTGTGTTTTAATTAATTGACTTTGCTAAAAAAATGTTGTATATTCTTTTGTGATCTTCTGCCTTGTTGTTTTATTCAACAAAAGATAGTAACAAGTGTATGAGTATAAAATTATTTTATACTATGCAATATCATATTTAAATTGTTAAATAATGAGAAATTTGTTCAATATATACTTTGAGATTAAGGATTTAATTTATATGAATGTATAAAAAAAATTTATATAGATATCTAATCAAATATTGTAATATTAACAAAAATATTTGATTTAACCACATATTATTTTAAAAGTTTTGTAAATACAAATATTTGATTTAATGACTGCGTAAAATATTTTTACATTATCAGTACATAACAATTAAACTCCTGAGATTAATTTCTATGCACAATGTAAAATAATTTAAGAAAAATAAAAAATCATGATGAACAATTATCATGATAAATAGCTACTCATCATAATTTGATATTTTCCTTAAATTTTATTGGCAAAAAGTATACTATCAATTAATGTTGTTAAAATCAGACCGGATCGACCGATTTGGACAAAAAACCAGTCTCTTGTCTGGTTCAATTTTCTATTTGGACCGAATCTGCATTTGAACCAGTCAAACTTGGTCAAACTCGGTATGACTCGGACTAATTTTGTAACACCTATCAAATATAATACTATACTTAAGTCATAATATTTTATCCGACAGCCTGTTATGTGTGATTATTTCTTGAATATATAAATCTTAATTCATTGACATTTCACCATTTCGATGTCAAAATCTTTAACTATATATGTATATATATAGTTAATTTATTTATTATTATTTTCTTCCTGCTATTCGCGAATGTTATAAACACCTTCAGTGAGGTGCAGTGTACTAATAGAAAATAGATAAGTCAGATAGAAAATAGTATCATACATTCATAGAACCTTCATTAGCATATGTACATAAGTGTTGAGTTTAAAGTCATAGCTACATAAACACTATAGGTACTATAATATTGGGCCATTACACAAAATGAATCGACCCGTACTCATGAAGTGTAGACCTACATACTCCAAAAGAAACCTAGATCTGTGGCCCAAGTCTCATCGCCGTAAAAAAAAAGGGGTCACATTGTACACATGTATCTACTGATGGATGGATCCCGTCTAGCCGGACTCCGAAGAAAGGAATCCGTTGGCCATGCTAGGGCTGGCAAGGGCATAGCTATCGCCGTCTGAACCAAAAGAAGAAGGTGAGAAAGTCGTTTCCTCGGACGGATCGCTGTCAGATAAGATAACAAGTACTACCTATGGGGGCGATGAAGCAGGTGCTGGCGGGAGTGCTGGTGCTAGAGTTGGCTAAGTCATGTGTAGGGGGATGGCTATGTAGGGTGTGGATAGATCAAACATCAGGTGATGGAGAGAAACAGCGAAGTCCCTATAAGAGAACATATACAGGCAAAAATGACAGGTATCGACTATGTATATAGAATCAAGCAGGGGGTGATAGTGCATCTGCAGATTAGGTAGCTGGACGAAGAAGGTGAAGGTCGCCTCCGAGTTCATAGTTTGAGAATGAGGCAGAAATATATAATAACATGAGAATTTGATGAAATTCTCACTAGGATTCTAAACTATACTACGCTGATGTCGCCATCATCCTCAGTTGTTTCGACTTTTATTTAAATTAAAAACAAGTGTAATATAGCTATGATATTCTATTCAATTAATGTTAACAGAAGGCATAACTCGAAGCAAGACTTAATGTTACTCTAATTAACAAGAAGTAGAAATAGATACATATTTCTAATAGGATTTGTGCACTACCAAAATACAAATAAGAATATAAGCACAAGAGATATACAGATAACAATGCATTTAACTCAGGATTAATAAATAGAACCATGTGAAAACATGAATGGAAGTGAAATGCACTTAGCTTTAGTGATTCTTTAACTCATATAATTTACACTTTTCCACACTTGGTCCCTTGGGAGTTTTTGGCCGTATAGCTTTAGGGTAATAGTCTGCTTCTCAGGATCGAGCTCGTTCTTATACAGGAATGTTAGGTTTACTTTCCCCAAACTTCCCGCCGATCTATTTCCCTTAACTTTAATCCAAGGCTGGCCCAAATATTATGGAACTTTCCTCATAACCAAAGTCTTATAAGTTTCATGCAAGTATGCATATGTATCAATGTGTGTCTCATAATTTATATATAATTTTTGCCAAAATTTTGGCAGTATGACAAATTGTGTCTGCTTTCCCATAAATAGTACCAGTACTTAGACAGCCAATTATTCAGAGAAACCACAATAGCACATTCATTTCTCAATATTATTCAATAACATTGCCAAAGACTCAATATTTATACCTAAGTATACGTTTCTGCTTATATTGTTCATTTCTGCCCGATTTTTGAAATTAAGTCATCATTTTTATTTAATTCCTTTGGACCTAAATTTTGGATATGTTGGAGTATTATGTATCTATTTTCCAATTTCTTTGGTCCCATTTGATTTTGATAAGTGTAGCTCAAGTTATTAGTGTTCTATCTCTACCATTCCTGTAGATGGCTAGAATTACACACTCAAAAGTAAAAATGCACTCAAAATAGAAACTTATTTGGATTCTTACCAAACCTATGTTGATTTAAATATTATTGATCAAGTTTTCATATCCAAAAAGTTTCACTTCGTTTGACTAAGGGAAACTCAAGTTATGAGCTCACAAAGTTAATAGACTTGAATTGCCCTGTCTCTATTCCAATAGAACAAAGGGCAACTTCAATAATTTACTGGGAATTATAGAAAATGAATTTCACCATAAAATTTTTATACATGTTCTCCTATGTTTTACCTTTCTATCAAATTTTGTTGCACTCCATTCCAAGTTGTATAAGGTAAGTTTTGTTTTGAACAACCTCCCTTATTTAGAATCAAACCCAAAAACCTAGAGCAAGCTTCCAAAGTTCATATCTCCCTCAACACTAACCCAATAACTTTATAATTTATATGTATGGAAAGCCTAGAAATCTAACATCATCTAAAAATAGTTTTATCTCAGTTTGAAGTCTATAGGCGAGTCCGTACAGTGCGCAAGTACTGATGCCATATGAATTTTGAGGAAACCTAGTTCTATTTTGGTTCTTTTCTAGTAATTATCATTTAAGTTTCAAGTTAACCTAAACAAAACCATATCAAATCATCCTTAAATCACCCAGTAAACATCATACCATATCACCTTCATAAAAAGAAAAGATCAGCCACAACCACCAAGATAAGAACAATAATCAAATAAAGAGGATCTTACCTTGATCTAGTGGAGTAACTAGTAAGAAGAAATCTTGAAGAAATAGAATGATCAAAGCTCAAGGACAAGGTGAGATAAGATGTGTTGAAAAGAGAAAAGATGGAGGGGGCTGCAAGAGAGAAAGAAGAAGCCAAATTTTGCTTGAAAAAAAAAAAGGAAAAAGGCTTACCAAAAGTTTAATGAGATGGTTGACAAACTTAATTCTAATTGGATGAGAGTTAGTGGCTAAAATTCGGCCAACCTTCTTCATTTTGTCGTTGTTTTGTACCACCATTTAAGTGGTTATGTGGCTGAGTATTCAACCATTAAACATAGGGTTTAAGGTGTGTAATTTTATTAATTCGATTTTAACAGTTTAAAATACCGAATCTCTACCGATTTCCTTCAAATCGGCAAAACGGTTATGATAAATTTTGTGAAGCTTTCTATATTGCTATTCAAATTAATCTTAAGCCTAATCTCTTTAATTTATACTTAATTGGTCTTAAATAAAGACTTAATCGATTTCTAATTAATGTCACATATTCGATAAAAACCCAACAATTTAGTTAAAAACGATAAGATTTTTCGGACGTTACATTGGTAACTGATTAGCAATGTCCGTAACTTTTTGGGTTGGCTTCTTTTTCAACCAAACGCTCTTGTTTGTGCATTTAAAAATTTTTATAAATCTTACAAAAACGTAGATTTGAAGTACGAAGCAAATCTAGTATTCTGGATATGTTAGTGACTCGGCCTAAAATGTTGGTACTTGTAACACAGTTTGTTGGAAACTGACAGGTAATGTTAGTAATTTTTTGAGTTGGTTTCATTTTCAACCTAACGCTTTTGTTTATGAGTTTGAGAATTTTAATAATAACTCTAAAAACAAAGATTTAAAGAACAAAGCAAATTTAGAATTACAAAATATGTCAGTAACTCGGCCCAAATTGTTGGTACCTTGATCATGAAATACTGGCAACTAATTGGCAGTGTTGGTAACATTTTGGGTTGCCTTTCTTTTCAACCAAATGCTCTTGTTTGTGCATTTGAAAATTTTTATAAATTCGACAAAAAGATATACTTGAATTACAAAATAAATTTAGTATTCTTGGATATATTAATAACTAGGCTGAAATTGTTAGTACATTTATCACAAATTGTTGGTAACTAACATGTAATGTTGATAATTTTTTGAGTTGACTTCATTTTCAATCAAATGCTCTTGTTTCTGAGTTTGAAAATTTTAATAATACCTCAAAAAATAAAGATTTGAAGAACAACACAAATTTAGCATTGCAGGATTTGTTGGTAATATGACCCAAATTGTTGGTACCTTGATCACAAAATATTGGCAACTGACTGGTAGTATTGGTAACTTTTGGGTTGGCTTCTTTTTCAACAAAATGCTTTGATTTATGCATTTGAAAATTTTTATAAATCTTACAAAAACATAGATTTGAAGTATAAAGTAAATTCAGTATTCCTAAATATATTATTAACTAGGCCTGAATTGTTGGTATCTTTAACACAATTTATTGGTAATTGACATGCAATGTTGGTAACTTTTTGAGTTGGCTTTATTTTCAACCGAGCGCTCTTATTTCTGAGTTTGAGAATTTTAATAATACCTCAAAAAATAAAGATTTGAAGAGCAAAGCAAATTTAGCATTGCAAGATTTGTTGGTAATATGACCCAAATTGTTGGTACCTTTATCACAAAATATTGGCAACTGACTGGCAGTATTGGTAACTTTTTTGGTTGATTCTTTTTTCAACCAAATGCTTTGATATATGCATTTGAAAATTTTTATAAATCTTACAAAAATATAGATTTGAAGTATAAAGCAAATCTAGTATTCTTTAATATGTTATTAACTAGGCCTAAATTGTAGGTACCTTTAACACAATTTATTAGTAACTGACATGCAATGTTAGTAACTTTTTGAGTTGGCTTCATTTTCAACCGAACGCTCTTATTTCTGAGTTTGAGAATTTTAATAATACCTAAAAAAACAAAGATTTGAAGAACAAAGCAAATTTAGAATTGCAGGATATGTTGATAACTTTGCCCAAATTGTTGGTACCTTTATCACAAAATTTTGACAAATGACTGATAATGCTGGTAACTTTTTGGGTTTGCTTCTTTTTCAACCAAATGCTCTGATTTGTGCATTTGAAAATTTTTATAAATCTTACAAAAATATATATTTGAAGTATAAAACAAATATAGTATTCCTAAATATATTAGTAATTAGGCTTAAATTGTTGGTACCTTTAACATAATTTGTTGGTAACTGATATGCAATTTGGTAACTTTTTGAATTAGCTTCATTCTCAAATAAACGCTCTTATTTGTGAGTTTGATAATTTTAATAATACATCCAAAAACAAAAATTTGAATAAGAAAGCAAATTTAGAATTACAGGATATGCTGGTAACTCTGCCCAAATTATTAGTACCTTGATCACTTGACTGGTAGTATTGGGCATTACACAAGAGTACTAGATTTGCTTTCTTTTTCAAATTTATGTTATTGGAAGAAACTATTAAAGTTCTCAAACCCACAAACAGCAACTTATAAATGAAAATTATGCCAATTAAAAGTTACCAATTGTATTCAGTTATCAACATATTATGAATAAGATACCAACAATTTGGGCTAAGCTAACAACATCTCCAAGAATACTACCTTTGCTCTCTTCTTCAAATATATGTTATCAAGCAGTATTAAAGTTCTCAAACCCATAAACAAGAACATTTGGATGAAAATTTGGCCAATTGAAAAAGTTACAAATATTGCCAGTCAGTTACCAATATATTATGAACAAAGTATCAATAATTTAAGCCTAGTTACCAATATATCCAAGAACATCAGATTTGTTTTCTTTTTCAAATCTATGTTTTTAAAGGAATTGTTAAAGTTTTCAAACCTATAAACAAATGCATTGGGTTGAAAATAAAGCCAATTGTAAAAGTTATGAACATTGTCGATCAATTACTATCATATTATAAACATGGTACTAATAATTTGAGGCAAGTTTCTAACATATTCTAAAATACTAGATTTGATTTCTCCTTCAAATCTTTGTTATTAAAAAGAATAATTAACGTTCTCAAACCCACAAACAAGGGTATTTAGTTGAAAATTAGACCAATTGAAAAGATACTAACATTACTTGTCAATTACCAATATATTATGAATAAGAATAAGATACCAAAATTTGGGCCAGATTACCAACATATTTTGGAATACTATGGTTGATTTCTTCTTCAAATTTATGTATTTGTGATAAATTATTAAGGTTCTCAAACCCACAAATAAGAGTATATGATTAAAAATTAGGCTAACTAAAAAGTTACCAACATTATCAATAACTTACCAACATATCATGAATATGGTAACAACATTTTGCGCTAAAATAATAATATATCTAGGAATACTTGATTTGTTTTCTTAAATCCACAAATAAGAGCATTTGGTTAAAAATGAAATCAAATCAAAAAATTACCAACATTGCCATTTAGTTATCAACATATTGTAAATAAGATACCAACATTTTGGGCTAAGTTGCCAACTTATTCAAAAATACTAAATTTGTTTTCTTCTTCAAATTTATGTTATTGAAAAGAATTATTAAAATTGTCAAACCTACAAACAAGAATATTTAGTAGAAAATGAAGCTAAATGAAAATGTTACCAATATTACTAGTCAGTTACTAACATATTGTAAACAAGATACCAACAAATTGGGCCAATTTACCAACATATCCAGAAATACTAGATTTATTTTCTTCTTCACATCTTTGTTATTAGAAAAATTAATTAAAGTTGTCAAACCCACAAACAAGGGCATTTGGTTGAAAATTAGGTCCATTGAAATGGTACCAAAATTGCAATTAATTACTAGCATATTATGAACAAGGTACCAATAATTTGGTCTAGGTTACCAAAATATTTAAGAAGATTAGAGTGGCTTTATTCTTCAAATCTATATTTTTTTAGAGGAATTATTAAATTTCTCGAATATACAAACAAGAGCATATGATTGAAAATGAAGCCAATTACAAGACACCCATAAACTGGGTCAAGTTACCAACATATCCATGAATACTAGATTTGTTTTCTTCTTCAAATCTTTCTTATTAGGAGGATTAATTAAAATTGTCAAACCCACAAATAAGGGCACTTGGTTGAAAATTATGCCAATTAAAATAGTACCAAAATTGCAATTAGATACCAGCATGATATGAACAAGGTATCAATAATCCAAGTTATCAAAATATTTAAGAATACTAGAGTTGCTTTATTTTTCAAATTTATATTTTTTAGAAGAATTATTAAATTTCTCAAACCTACAAACAACAGCATATAATTGAAAATGAAGCTAATTAAAAATTTACTAACATTGTCATTTTGTTACCAAGATATTGTAAACATGATGCCAATAATTTGGGCAAAGTTATCAACGTATCTAGGAATACTGAAATTACTTTTTTCTTCAAATCTATGTTATTGGAATGGATTATTAAAGTTCTCAAATTCATAAACAAAAGCAACATTGCCAATCAGTAACTAATATATTGTTAACATAGCACCAACAATTTGGGTTATGCTAACAATATATACAGGAATATTAAATTTACTTTCTTCTTCAAATCTATGTTATTGGGAAAAATTATTAAAGTTTTCAATCCTACAAATATTAGCTTATAATTGAAAATTGTGTTAACTAAAAAGTTACCAATATATTATGAACAAGGTATCAACAATATTTTGCTAAGCTAACAACATCTCCTGAAACACTAGATTTACTTTTTTCTTCAAATCTATGTTATCATGTGGTATTGAAGTTCTCAAACCTGTAAATAAGAGCATTTGGCTGAAAATTAGGCCAACTAAATTGTTTCCAACATCATCAGTCATTTGCCAATATATTGTGAACAAAATGCCAATAATTTACGCTTGGTTACCAACGTATCCAAGAGTACTATATTTCCTTTATTATTCAAATCTATATTTTTGGAGGAATTACTAAAGTTCTCAAACTTATTAATAAGCGTATTTAGTTGAAAATAAAGCCAATTGTAAAAGTTATGAATATTACCTGTTAGTTACTAACATATTATAAACATGGTATCAACAATTTGGTGTAAGTTATCAATATATCTAGCAATATTAGATTTTATTTTTCCTTCAAATCTTTGTTATTAGAAAGAATAATTAAAGTTTTCGAACCCTACAAATAGGGGCATTTGGTTGAAAATTAGGCTAATTAAAAAGATACTAACTTTGCCAGTCAGTTACCAACATGTTACGGATAAAGTACCAACAATTTAGGTCAGGTTACCAACATACTCTAGAATACTAGAATTGCTTTGCTCTTCAAATTTTTGTATATAGGACAATTACTAAAATTCTCAAATCCATAAATAAGAGCATATGAAAATTAGGCCAACTAAAAAGTTATTAATATTGTCAGTCAATTACCAGCATATCATGAACAAGGTGCCAACAATTTATGCTAAGCTAATAATATAACCAGGAATACTAGATTTGTTTTCTCATACCCACAAACAAAAATATTTGGTTGTAAATGAAGCCAAACAAAAAAGTTACCAGCATTGCCATTCAATTACTAACATATTATAAATAAGGTATCAATATTTTGGACTAAATTACCAACTTATCCAGATATACTATATTTGATTGCTGCTTTGGGAAGAATTATTAAAGTTCTAAAACTTACAAACAAGAGTATCTAGTTGAAAATGAAACCAAATAAAAAAGTTACCAACATTGCTAGTTAGATACCGACATATTATAAATAAGGCACTAACATTCTGGGTCAAGTTGCCAACATATCTAGAAATATTAGCTTTGCTTTTTTTCTTCAAATCTATATTATTTAGAGAAATTATTAAAGTTCTCAAACCCATAATCAAGGGCATATAATTGAAAATTAAGCCAATAAAAAGTTATCAACTTTGTCAATCAGTAACCAACATATTTCGAACATAGTATCAACAATTTGAGTAATGCTAACAACATATCCAAAAATATTATATTTGCTTTTTTCTTTAAATCTATGTTACTGAGAGAAATTATTAAAGTTCTCAAACTCATAAACAAAAGTATATGATCGAAAATTATGTCAACTAAAAAGTTATTAACATTGTCATTCAATTACCAATATATTATGAATAAGGTACCAATAATTTGGGCTAAGCTACCAATATATCCAAAAGTACTATATTTGCTTTCTCCTTCAACACTATGTTATTAGGAGGAATTATTAAATTTCTCAAACCCACAAACAAGTGCATTTGGCTAAAAATTAGGCCATATAAAAAGTTACCAATATTACCAGTTAGCTACCAATATGTTGTAAATAAAGTATCAATAATTTAAGTGTGGTTACTAACATATTCAGGAATATCATATTTGTTTTCTTCTTCAAATTTATGTTTTCTAAGGAATTATTCAAGTTTTCAAACCTACAAACAAGTGCGTTTGGTTGTAAATGAAGCCAACTATAAAAGTTACTAATTTTGCTAGTTAGTTATCAACATATTATAAATATGGTACCAATAATTTAAGGCAAGTTATCAACATATTCAAGAATACTAGATTTGTTTTATTCTTCAAATTTTGTTATTGTGAGGGATAATTGATGTTCTCAAACTCACAAACAAAGGTATTTGAATGAAAATTAGACCAATTGAAAAGGTACCAACTTTGCTAGACAGTTGCCAACATATTATGAACAAGGTACCAATAATTTGGGTTAAGTTATCAACATATTTAGAAATATTAGAGTTGTTTTGTCCTTCAAATTTATATTTTTTTAAAAGAATTATTAAAGTTTTTAAATCCACAAATGAGAGTATATGATTGAAAATGAAGCTAACTAAAAATTTACAAACATTATCAATTTGTTACCAATATATTATAAATATGATACTAACAATTTGGGTTAAGTTACCAATATATTTAGGGATATTAGAGTTGTTTTCTTCTTCAAATTTATGTTATTTGGAGTAATTATTAAAATTCTCAAACTCACAAATAATAGCATATGATTTAAAATTAAGCTAACTAAAAAGTTACCAATATTACTAGTCAATTACCAATATATTATGAACATAGTGCCAACAATTTGGGTTAAACTAATAACACATATAGTAGTACTAGATTTGCTTTCTCAAACCCAGAAATAGGAGCATTTGGTTGAAAATGGAGCCAATTAAAAAAGTTACTAGTGTTGCTAATCAGTTACCAATATTTTGTAAATAAGGTACCAATATTTTAGACCAAATTATCAATATATCCAAAAATACTATATTTACTAATATTGAGGATTATTTATATTGTGATATATAGGATTGACATTTTATATAACAAATATTTACATTGAGGTTAGGTTAAAAAATTCAATTTTTTCATATGTATATTATGAGGATGAGATTATATTGAATTCTTACATAAGAATTTATGAATAAATATTATAGATATATTTCAATTTAGTTTTAAGAATATAATATTATGATATTTAAAAACATAGAAAAGGTGGGGGAAAAAAGATGGGAAAACATATAAGTTTTTAATTTCAATTATTGAATTCCCCATAAATATTGTGAGAATATATTCAAAATTAAATTCTAGATTTTATGATTTATATATGTTTGTTTGATTTTAATAAACTTAAGCAAATTATTGGAGAAAGCAATTATTTGGAAGGCCTCTAATTGCCTAGCCTCCGGGATGGAAATGCTTTAAATAACCAAAAAAAAAAAAATGTTTAAACACATAAAATATACCTCAAACTTATATTCTTAAAAATTTATACACATTAACTTGATGTTTTAAAATCCTGTACATTGCATGAGCATAAAAATACTAGCCGTTTATTTAAAAAGAGATTAATTTATATATATTGACAGTATAAAATTATTTTATGTTATTAATTAATAAGAATTTAAGAAAATACTAAATTATAGTAAATTTTTTATTGTAATAAATAATTATCCAATATAATTTAATATTTTTTTATATTTTTATTAATTAATTATATAAAATAATTTATATTATTAATATATATAAATTAAATTTATTAAAACCATTATTTATATATAATATTTATGAGACACTATACTAATATATTCTCATTTTGAATATAGACTAAGTAGGGTCCATATTTCATAATATTTATGAAACACCGTATTAAAATACTTCTATTTCAGACTAGGGTCAGGATTTGTTGGTCCGGGTTAACTCTGGGACCAACGTTAGTCCATGGACATAGGATCATTAGATCTATTTTAATTGAAATCCGATGGTTGATATTTGGCCCGTGTTTTATGAGTTTATAATTGATTGTTTAGTGCCTGCCATAATAAAATTTGCAGATCCATCCCTATACGTTTTTCACGGGATAATGTGATATTACGCTGTTATTTGACATTAGAATGCAAGCGTTGTCCCATGTGATCACCCAAAGGTCTTGTTGTCCGATTGCGATGTGGACTGAAGGGATGTCTGAACAAAAGCAACAGCAATTGTCAGATTTCATTGGTTGCGTGTACGTTTTGTTGTGCAATTGAATGTTTGGCACAACGGGACAGAAGAAGCATGTAAAGTCGAAGCAATGGGTGGTAGAAGATTACATGAACATGAACACAACTAGGCATTAAAATAGGTAGTATAGCAATCCTTAAACTGAACCGACCTTAAATATAGTTACATGAACATGATACAAACAATAACCACAACTGTCAGCAGACACAGTGCCATAAGCGCAAGCAGGTAGATGGTGGTATTATTGTGTTCAGTAGTAGAGTGGTTTGCTTCAACTGGGTTGGGGTTGTATTGGGTTTGCAGGGGAAGGTTGGAGATGACAGGTTGAGCTTGATGGTCCATATGAGAGTAATTGAACCATGCAGCCTCTGCTTCGTGCTTGCTGTTGAATGACCGGATCAAGCACCTACTAAACCCATGTACTTGTTGGCATCATGCAGCCCATGAAGAATATATTCCAGGTCGTCTTCCTTTAAACACCACATATACTCTTTGGTGAGTGGATCTTCTGGTAGCTATGAGGAGGTTTTCGAAGAATTAGTTTTGTATAAGTAAATGTGGGCAACAATGAATAAAATATTGGAGGGACAATGAATAAAAAGTGTGAATAGGGATAAGACGTCTCGGTAATGGACCTTTGTGGATGTCCCTAATTTTTGGACTTGCAGGGCTCACGTATCAACTCTTTGGCAACTGCTTTCACTTTATCGGAGAAGACAACAAAACCCTCGGTGCCTAACACGCTAAACGAATGAAAGTTATTGTGTTTGGTCAACTAACTTTTTTTGCAAAATAAAAATCTTAGGCCCTACTTAGCAAATATTTATTAGGATCAATTTATAATTTAGAAATTGGACTAACGTTGGTCCCAGAGTTAGCCCGGACCATCGAATCCGGAGCCTTCAGACCAACTAGGAGTATCTCGATACCGTATCGTACCAATGTAATGTACAAATAACATTACCATGTTATAAAAGGCACAGTTTACAAATGCGTCTTGTCGAACATCTCAAGCGAGATATCCTCCCTCTCTGATTCACTCCATCGAATGAACCCACAGTAACGACGGCTACCCTACAGCCCTAAACTCTGTTAGGACCCTAAACCTCATTCATTCGATTCGATGGTCGATCACTACAACAAGTACGGGGTCCTCTCTCTACTTCATGTGCATCATACTTTTTCTTAACCCTCCCCCCCTTCCCCCCAGAAAAAATAAAAGGCAATTCTAGAACTGTAATTCAACATTAAAAAAAAAAAATGTTTACTTGGTTTTAATTTAGTGAGTGAATTTGGTGTAGGCTTGTTAAACTAGCTGCAAGGGCCTTCTACGATGATCTAACGAGCAAAGGTGATAATCAGCCCAAAACGGGAAGGAGTGACAACAGAGGAATCGCTGTAGTGGTCCTCGATGCCCTCACGAGGTTCGACCCTCTCTGCTTCTTTGTTTATCAGCTATTGAAGACGTGCCTCTGTGTTATTCTGTTGAAAGTAGTAAATATTAACATTATATACAATTAAAAAAGGAGTGAAAACAAAAGGGCAACTAAAATAATATGAATTTTTAAAGTGAAATTGAGCTAGTGGAGCTAATTGTGCTGTTAATTTGCCTGGACTTGTGCACAGTGGAACTGGGGTAGTTAAGTTTCGTGGTGGATTTGATTTTGAGCCTGAAATGGGTGTGGTGAAGAAATGCAAAAAATGATATTGGTTGAACTTGACTATAGCATGTTTGGTTTCCAGTTTGAAAACCCGAAACTATGGTTTTGGGGTTCCAAATGGAAACCCAAATATGTTATGTATGTAGTTGAAAAGTGGAAGGTGCGTTTATTTATTTTGTTTTGGTTTTCATTGAATTGGTCTACTACTGTGGATTTTATCCAGACGACAATGGGTTAGAGAAGAAGACTTGGCAAAGGACCTCAAGTTGCATTCAAAGCAGCTTCGTCGAATCCTGCGGTTCTTTGAAGAAGAAAAGATCATTACCCGAGATCATAGGAGAGAGGTAACTATTCTGGTTTTGTCCGTGCATTACTTACATTTGAGCATTTTATGAATTGGTCTTGGCTTACGGGTATTAGCCAATCAAATGGACGTGTTCTGTCATCTATACATAGCTTGGTTGTATTAGTGAGCCCATGCGTAGCTGAGCATTGCCCTTTCTGAAATTGGAATGAGTTTAACAGGCTGACGGAGTCAGACAGTTAGTTTTCAATGACTGATGCTCTACCGTTCTTTCAGTTAGCAATTCAATGGATGATTTATGAGTGTAATTCATATAAATTGGAAGCTACAGCATCACACTATGAAATGAGAGAAATAAAAGGGGATATTTAATTTTATGACAATACGAAATTCTCTCTCCTTCATCATGATTGTCTCCTTATGTTTTCTATTTATCACTCTAAAATTTAATGAAAAGATGGTGTTTATTTATTCCTGTTGTTAATGTGGAGCCCACACCACCCAAGCATTTGAGCTTTTGCAAGGGCATTCTGATATGGTTAGCTTATATCTTTACATTTGTGATTTGAAATTTGGCATAATCTTGATGTTCAAAAGATGTTGTAAAAGGGTCTTATTTTCTTTTGTGGTTCTGTTCAGTCTGTTAACTTGCCTGTTGATCTCAAGCAACAAATTTTACCCTCCTTTCAAATTTTACTGATATTAAAGAAAGATATAATTGTTATTGCTCACATTATCAAGAATTAAGGTACTTGTCAGTTGTCACCATGCTGTAGCTTTTCAATTTCATTATAGCAAGATTTTCTGTTACCATAAATGCCCACTAAATCTTGCCTATGTGTGAAATGACCATTGTGGTTGTTACTTGTCCATTCCCTTTTGCTGTCAATTCTTCGCTGTGACTAGAAGCTACGAATGCAAGGACTTGAATTCTTATGTCCTACACTTCCACTGCCCTTGTGAAATGTCAAAGATGTTTTTCTGTTTAATTTCTTATCCTTGAATTGTAAGTCCTTGTTCACTCCCTTTTACTTTTTGTTTGGATCGTGTGATAGTGTTTTTTCTTTTACCAAGATAGTTTCTGTGCTTCTACTAAATATGGTGGCATCTTTCTCCTTTTTTATTTTTATAATAGCATTTTCTAGATCTTGAAGAATGAAGAATAGGTATGTTCTGTTAATATTATTATTTTAGTAGAGAACTTTTCATTTTGTTGTCTCTATGATGTAAAGTTTCCTTATTCTATTTTAATTTTAAATTTAAGTGTTGCATAACTAGTTATTTTGTGGTTCTGACGTATAATTTTCATCTGTTGATGTGTACTTTTTTTTTAATTATCATTCGTCATATTTAGATTTTCATGCTTGAGAACCGTGGGTAAATATGTATAGTCATGTACATGTTTTCTTCATCTGTTACATATTGTCTGATTTTACCACAGACAGCAAAAGGTGCAAAAATGTATAGTGCTGCTGTAGCTGCTACAGCTGATGGTCAACAGACAGGAAAAGAGGGAGAAGAAAAGGTCAAGCTGCACACACACTCTTATTGTTGCCTAGATTATGCGCAGGTCCATCTCTTCTCACTGATTCTTCTACAAATGTACCTTTACCAATGATATTTGAATGTTTTATTGTATAGAGAAGGGAAAGTCAATGTTAGTTTGCCTGTTTTCTGGAGAACTTTTTTAAATCAGTAAAACGAAATTCTGGCTCCTCCATATATTGAAACTCTCATGTTGAATTTCATTGCAGATATATGATGTGGTTAGGTACAGACTGCATCGCATGAAGCATAAGCTGAAAGATGAATTGGAGAACAAAAACACACTTCAGGAATATATATGTCCAACTTGTGGGAAAAGGTTTCAGTAATTCATTGTAATTTCAATATTGTAAGTTGTCATGGTTATTCAAATTGATGTATTTTCATTCCATAATACTTGGGGATTCGAATTATGTTAGATACAATGCTCTGGATGCACTGCGGTTAATATCTTTTGAAGATGAAGACTTCCATTGTGAAAGTTGTAATGGAAAACTTGAGGTTGAAAGTGACAAGATAGCTGCTCAAGAAGGAGGAGATGGAGATGATAATGCAAGAAGACGACGACGTGAAAAGTTAAAGGACATGCTTCAGAAGATGGAGGTTCTTATATAATTTTGTTATGCTGTTCAATTCTATTTTTGGCTTCATATGATGGATCATTTCATTTAGATTTGTCATTCTTGATGATGATTATCACTGTTGTTTGCTAGAAATGAGAAACATTTTAAAAAATGTAGTTTTCTAGCAAGTAATGATTGTTTTATTATGTTTCATGGAGTTGGGTCTTGCATTTATCGATTTCAACCTGAGAGGAACTTCAGTGAAACCATTAGAATTTATAATCCATAGAGTTGCTTGTGTGCCAATTAGTTTGATTTTCTAATAATTTCAAGTTGTGATCTTTGAGGAGAATGACTTAGAGATGTCCCCTTTGTGTTTATGCTGCTATCAATTCAATGAAACCATTAGATCTATCGGATACAGTTGGCTGAGCATCAATTAGTTTGATATTCTAACCATATCAATTAGTTTGATTATCACTTCTAGCACTCAACTATTGCTTACCCTCTTCTCTTCCCCTTCCTGAGTAAACTTATCCCTCTCCAATAACAGAATGTTCTCCTCCCTCCCATTTCCTTGCCACTGCATAGTCAGGTAGTTACATGACAGCCCCTTTTGCCTGCTGTAAGAAAATCTCATAGTAGTTCCAAATGGGAAATAAATTTCTAACTACAACAAAGTAGGAGAAGACCATGATAAAAGAATAAACCAGGAGGCAGCATCTCTGTTTTCCATTCTCCTGTGCTGTTCCATTCCTAATTGGGAGAGGATCAGAGAAATGAAATTGGTGCCAGTTCAAACCTGAACACATTGTTATGGTGCCCTAAATTTAGTGGACAGCTGGGGTTTGTTGGCACAATTTATAGCCCACTTTAGAAATGGCCTACAACAGTCTTTGTAGCTAAACTTGACAGATTTGCAAGTGTAATGGAGGTCAATGACCTTATGAGTTTTGACCAATAGTTTTATTCCATCTGAGAATATATGTTAATCAGATTTTGTTGGTTGAGTACTGAGTAGACATGTAAACTTGGTCCAGTTTATGAGTCTAATCACAATTTTGACAACCATGTTTATAGGTTTGATCTCATTTGAATTTCATGATATTTATTAGATCCTACATAGCCTTTATTTATTGTTGCTAATGGCTCACAATTTAATTTGCATGTGATGACTATTGCACTTGTGTAAGTGCAGGTACAGCTTAAGCCATTAATGGACCAACTCAGTCGGGTAAAAGACTTGCCTGTTCCAGAATTTGGCAGCCTTCAAGCATGGGAAGCTCGAGCTAGTGCTGCTGGCCGTGCAGCCAACGGAGATATCAATGCTGCTGATTCTAGAGTTTCTCAGTTGGGATATAATGGAGCATCAATCCCTTACAGTGGAGATACTAAGGTAACATCCGCCTGTTTTGTTGGAGCTATCATTTCTCGCATGCAGAGATACTGGGTAGCAATGATGCATTGCATTCTTTATCTTCTGTTTTTCCTTCTTCTTCTTCTTCTTCTCTCTCTCTTTTTTTTTTTTTTTTTGGGGTGGATATCTTTTGCTCTTAGTTGTGCATTCCATCTTTTCTATCTAATAAAATATCGTCTTCTAAAGGGCAGCCTAGTGTATGAGGTCTAGGGAGGGTAGATATACACAATCTTATCGCCAAAAGTAGAGAGGCTATCTCTAGGATTTAAACCGGTGATCTCCTAGTCACAAGGCAGCAACCTTACCATTGTGCCAAGGCTCACTCCAATAAAATATCTTCTATTAAAATTAAAAAATCTCCTAATTTTAGTTTGAACAATATAATGTTTCTTTTCACTCAGTGATCAAATAGTGTCAATACATTGTATCCAAAAAAATAAATGAATAATGCTGATAATTATTATGGTTGCTTGTGTTAGCTTATGTATCACTTTGATGAATACGAATCTTTCGGTTATTTTTCATAGCATTGCAATTTCTTTGGGTAAAATAAGAAATACTCGTGGAAGAAAGAAAGAAAAATAGAGGCAGAAAGGATACCGTACTTGACAAGGACATAGAAGAAACAAAGAGAAAGCAAACAAGGATGTACAGAATAAAGCTTTTCAGTGTATTTGCTCATCTGCTGGAAAGCTTCCTTGAGTGAAGCCATTTGCCAACACCTAAGTGAGGCCATAAAAATATCTTGAACCAAATCAGATCTGGGCCTAAGGAGAATTCTTGAAAGTACAAGCATTGTGCATAAAGGCTTAGTTGTCTAATTCATGTAGCCAACCCCTCTTAGTGGGAAGCTTAGTTGTTATAGCTGTTGTACAAGCATTGTGCGTAAACCAAATATACATTGTTGTATAGCAAGGATAGCTCACCACCACCACAAAACTCCCTTCTTAGTCTTGCTAAAGACTTTAAAGTTAATCAAAAGAAACTGTTCGAAGTGAGGGGTACATCCAATGTTCACCGAACATACCAAATAATCTGCTTTATATGGACGTGTTGAGCAATGTACAAACAAACAAATGAGTAGCTGTTTCAGAGATCAAACACATCGGACACATTATAATATTTGTTGTTATAGAAACTACTGTCCAAAGGGAGACTTGATTTTGGACTTGGATGGAGCTTTAGATTTTCAAAGGATCTTATTAAAGAGTAATTTATGTGTATCTAACGAGTGGGTGGGTAAAAATAAATAATAGAATATTCACCAGAAGTATCAAGAGTCCTACTCTTTCATCCAAATTCATGAATTATGCTCCTAAGCAGAGTCATTATGGGTTATTTTAAAATTTGTTGACGAGGAAGATTGTAGGGTTTGGTATTTTGACTATTGCTTGATTTTCATCAAAACAATTAATAGCTAGAATCTCTATCACTGAATTGTGTGTGTTGATGATTTATATACACAGTAGAAAAGCTTGCAAAATTCATTGTTAGGAGATTTTTTGCCAAATAGATGTATCTAATAATAAAAGTTCAAAAACTTATAATTATATATTATCAACGAAGAATATATTTCTCTGCAGATGGCTTATTTTATTCAAAAAGGGTTATTTTTTAATGTTATGATAGTTTTTTGAACTGATATGTCCTTTTTTAGAATTATTATGTGCTCTAACGGAATGACTTATATAGAGCAGACATACTATAGCATGTCTCAGTCAAATTGGCCTGACTTAAATTTTCCAGTGTATCATGATCATGCTTGCCAACTTGCTTGAATATCTTGGTGCCATGTCTGTTTTTTCCTTTCCCTATTTACTGTTTTGCGCCCCTAGTTAAACCAGTTTTAACCTTTTCTTTCCTGAAATAAGTGACAAGTGAATGAATAATAATTGAATATGAATGACGATGCCTGGGTTGCTCTCAAGTTATATCATCATGAATTTTTTATGCAGCCTTTGATTTGGGCATTGAGCATATCTTCCATAAAAGCTGTAAATGCTAAGTAGTCTATTGATGGATGCGGACAGGTCGTAGTTGACTTCAATGGGACTGAAGGCAAAGGAGAGGGTGTTAAGTCTGAATCCGAAAGTACATCTTTAAAGGTTTTGCCACCATGGATGATCAGATCAGGGATGGTTCTTACAAAGGAACAGCGCGGAGAGGTGAAGCAGGAAACAAAGATGGATGGGACTTCAACTGCCACGGCAACACAGTACACAGATGACAAGAAGTCAACAATTGAGCAAGACGATAATAAAAATATCCAGGCTCGTAAAATAATATGAACTGTTATTTTCTTTATGTTTTGATTCGTTTTGCTTTAGTTTGTTGCCCTTGCCTTCCAAAGGCATTCGTATGTCTGTATTCACTAAACATCTCTGCTTTCTTGTGTATTTTTACAGGATGAGTATATTAAGGCCTATTATGCTGCTTTACTTCAGCAACAACAAGAATTGCAAAAAAAACAAGAATTGTCAAATGCACCCACGGCAGTTGATCCTTCTAGCAGTACTCCCAACCGTCAGGTTGGCGTCAAATCAAAACGGGAGGAAGATGAGGATGATGATGGTACTGAGTGGGAGGAGGCTTCAATTGGAGGTATGTTTTTGCATTTTTAATATGATTAGACTAAATTTTGGATCCTTAATGTTTAAATCCTGCATACTGGCATATATGACTGCTAATCTTTGCAAATATATGTGTAATGTTCGCTCTCCCCTCTAAAAATAATTAAATAAAATGATTACTAATATTTTAAGCATTTATGTGATTGCTTCTGAGTTTGATTATATTATTGCTTGCATTTTTTGTCTTAGCTAATTGAAATTATATTCTTAGTATGCATGATTATTTACCCGGATCCATTTGTAGAGCTTTATTACATATGTAATTTTAAGATTATTAGGTGCCACAAATGCGACAATTACAAGGACTGAGCAATGAGGTTTTTTTATTTTTTATTTTTTATTTTTTTATAGTGATGTTGATATTGAGTAGGAGCTTATTTATTATTGATCGGACCTATTTTTTTTTTTCTCCCAAATCAACTATCACCAGAAGTACTAAAAATTTAATAAAAATTCTTTCTATGTTTTTGTTTAATATACAGGTCTCCCGAATTTTGCTTTTTAAGTTTGTAACTTTGTTTCCTCTATCCCCTCTTCATTATATGTTGCTTTCCTTTGGTTGATAATGTTATTTGTGTCCGCTTATTTGTGCTCTGGGTGCATTGTTAAAGGCAATGGAAATGGAAATTACAAGGTCAATGATTTGAATCTGAATGTTCAAGCTGATGAAGCTCCAGCAGATGATGACGATGATGACGACATTGACTGGGAAGAAGGTTGATGTTAAAAAAAAAAAAAAAAAATCAGGTCAGTATGATGTAATGGCTTATTTGTGATCTGCAACAGCAGGGGCCTCATATTATAATCATGCTGCGTCAAATTATGTACCAAAAGACCGTAGTTAACTGTTCATATTATATTATGGCTTGTGCATGTTGCAGCTTGTGCTTGTTGCTGTGGTGACGCGTCCGTGGGTTTAGAGAGGAGTCTTGGTGGGCAGTTGACTTTAAAGTAGTTGGTACTCATCGGTTTTCATCATATATTTGATGACCAACAACTCTACTTTGAAACTTTGCATGACATGGGTGTCCAAGAACAGTGCCTTTTGCTAACTTCATTTCATTGTGTTGTACCAAAGGAAAAAAAAAAAAAAAAACAACCATTTCATTGTGATCACATTACTGTTTACCAGTAGATACATAGATTTGTGATTAGTGGGCCATCCCAACGTTTTACCTGTGGTGTTTGCGCACACCAATGAAGAAAATGGTGAGCCATATCTGCCGCTCTCTGCTGTTCCCGACAAAGCCTTCATTTTGCCAAAGCCATCCAAGTTGCCCATTTCCCGAAGATATATACAAAAGGTTTGAGAGATGGGCAGTTAGTTCATTCTTGCCTTGCATCTTCAATTAAAGTAAAATTTGATATCCCACAAAATTAGGGTCAATAATGTATTCATGGGAAACATTTTAAAATTTTTATAAATTTGTTTAAAATTCTAATGTATTCAGAAAAAAATTATTAGTAGTAACTAATTTGTGAAAGGTCGTAATTGTCAGTGCGTGATCATTCAGGAGAAAAATAGTGATAGAACGTTGTTTTTCTGTAAGAAATAAAATAACAGCAAGATGCTCAATCAGAAAAACAAAATAGCAACAAGCAAATTTTCATGCATTCAATAACGCGAGGTGTAACAATTTTGGTCAATGTATATGTATTCCACGGAGGCAACATGTCTCCGTTGCTCAATCCTCTGACAAAGGTAGAAAAATTTCAAGACCCACATGCCCCATACGGCTATACCTTCTGAAGGGATACATGGGATGTGAGCATATCATCAAATTATTTGTACGCGTAAATCAAAATAAGCAATATATTTGAAAGAGGACTGATGGAAGAGTGCAATTGAAGGAAGTGTTTTCGGCTCTCCTATGCAACTTTAGCGTGTTCCAACGAATATATATAATCTAGAGTATAGACGTGTGGATGGGCACAATATAGTTCACATTATTATTATAATTAATTTTAACATAAAACTATTGGTGAAGCGGATCTGGATATTTAATGCCAGCTCGATGGTGCTGAAGTTGAACTGAAGGTCAATAGCAACAATGTAATGTATATGCGTAAAATAGAAGAATAAAGGACGGGAAAAAAACAGTAAACCTTGCAGGTCTTTTTTTTTTCCCCTTTATTTTAAATCAAATGTCGGTCAATACTTAAAATATCGTAGTCAAAATAATCTCATCACTCTTTTCTCTCTTTCTGCCGACTACTATACAGCACGCTGCCGTAACGTGCGTTTAGACGAAAGATATCGTCAAAGAATAGAAATTTAACCCAAGAAAACGGGAAAAAAAAAATAAAGAAATCAAATTAAATGAATACATTTTTGCACTTATAATGTTATGTTTCCTTTTTATTTTCATAATTTTCGTTTGCTTCACTTTTCTTGAACGCTAGTATCCAAGGTGTCATTGTTCTTCATTGATGAGCGTTTAGAAGCTTAGAACTCATGGTTTTGACAAATTTAAGAACCCACCAAATTCTACTAGACAAAAGTAACTTTTCAAGACGTCCTTCCACTCTCTCCATCTCTATTTTTTAAGGACATAAAAGACTATGGTACATGTTATTTATAGCGGTCATAGAGCTTCATATTCACTTGATAACACTACATACCTGATCTTAAATAAGAGAATATGCTTGTGTATTAGGAACAAAACAAAATTTGAATTTCCTTCCACAATGTCATTTAATTTTTTTTATCTAATAAATAACTTAATTGCCTGCTTATCCCTTTAATCAACTATTTTGTTGGATAGATACCCACTCGTCCACACATATCATATTTCATATATTTATACCCGTACCTAAGTACCCTACTTCTTAATTTCATTGTCCTGGTCTAGTGGTAGTAGCAATATATAATTCAAGGTTTGACAATCTGCTTTTAATGACCATATGTTCCTTGAACGCAAAGGAAGCTTCATTGGAAGAAGAATGCTCGACAATTCTGCCTCCTCTCCGCATCTACTGGACCTTCCAAATTAACTCAACCCTCCTCGTCCCCTTGATCTCTTTCTCTCTCACACTCTACCTCTCCAATTAATTATATAACATATATATAATTTATAAGCTAAAGTCTCATGGAAGCAAGCACTCTCCCATGTCAAACTTCGGTAGCAGCATTTCTTATGCATGCCTAGCACCTTCAAGCTGTCAAAGCTTCAAAAGTTTCCCTTCTACTTCTTCCTCTTCCTCTAAAACCCCGTTATTGGTTTGTCATCAAATTGTCCTTATTCCAACAAAAACCCTCTCTCTTTCCATGCAATCTCTCCAATCCCTTTGTTCTTTATCATCTCACTCGTCATGGCCATGATCATCAGATTCCAACATGTACTTAGCTTCATTCTTTGGCTTTCCTTGCTTTTGATACTCTTTCTTGGGTGGTTTGGTTTCAAGTCCAATAATAATGGTGACACCATCATAGACAACAACCAGCTACAGCGCTTATATGCGTCTGGCCATAGGAAAATCTTAGCAACCACTGGATTTGACTTCACCCCATTTCTCCACCACCACCACCACCACCACCAACACCAACGACACCATCACCGGCATCATCACCACCAAAGTCACATGCCCCCAGTGCATCCGGAGCCAAAGGAAACCGAGATTGATCCACGGTATGGTGTTGATAAACGCCTTGTTCCAACGGGTCCAAACCCATTGCACCATTAAAGAGGTTCACATAATTTTTGTTTTCTTTTTCTTTTTTCTTTTTTATTCTTCATCATGATAATGTAATTTTATGTATTGATATCAAAGAAGAAATTTGTCCAGTCCAGTAAAGAATTGTTATATATGATTATCCTCTCTCCACAAACTGACAAATTACATATATATATATATATATATATATATATATATATATATATATATATATATATATATATATATATATATATATGCTTCATTCATTGTACTTGTGGTTTTAATTTAGAATTTATTCCAAAACGAATAAATTAACTTCTAATAATGTGGATCGAATTATATATATAGTTTGGTTTTAATCATACACGGCAAATATGGCCTACACAATTTGCTTACATGCATCCATTATTAGGAATGAGATGCTTAAATGCTATGCAAATTGATTAATAAAATTGCAATATTTTATTTGATCCGTAGCGGTTGCAACGGCACGGCACATCAGGGAAGAAGAAATTAACAAGATATCTGAAATGGACATGCATTTTAATATTGGGATTAGTTGTGACAATAAGGGGCTTTGAAAAATATGTGCGATTGTCCAAGGAGGACATTGCAAGAAAAGGGTTGACTTTAAAATAACATGGGTGGATGAAAGAAGCACCCATGACACATGCTGCACATAGATGCTCACGTAGGTCTTTGCTGTAATTGTCGCTTTTTTTTTTTTTCTTAGTAAATATTGCTTTGATTTGGGCCTGGAAGCTTGTTTCAAGGAACACTTTACCATCAAATTCAAACCATTTTTTGCCATAGGGTCACATTCGATCACTTCCTAATTTTCTATTTTGTGCCTTCCGATTTCAACATGGGTGGGTATTAGTTTGATGAAGTCTTTTAACTACTTCATTATTTTCCCTTCTCACGACTTCAATGTTAGCTTTAAAGCTCGGTGGAGTTGAGGCATCCGATGAGCACTAACTCATTTTGAAGCGATGGTGAAATTTTGCCTTTTTTTGTCCTGTTTGGTGGAGTGGGTAATATGGTGGCCTTGTAGCTGGGGACCCTTCTCACTCTTCCTTTTTCTTACTTATATGCCCTCTCTAAGCTTTCAATTTATTTTGTTCATATGCTTTGCCTTTGATCGTGCGTGGAACTATTGCTCAGCTATTAAGTTGACTTTGATATGGTTTAAAGAAAGTGGACTCTCCACTTTGCTCATGGATCATGTTTGTTTTTTTTCTTGCACTGTATTTGAATCACAGAGAATGAAAACAATATAAAGAAAGTAAAGAGAACAATATGAAAACAATCAAGCTTCATTTGTGTTAACAAGCACCTAAAATTTGAACGAAGCCCACCCAATGGAAATTTGAAGCAGCGCAACTGTGTGAGTTTATTGGTTCCTTAATTTTTTTCATGAATTATTGAGTTAGAATTTCAAGTAAACAAGTGGTTACCAAGAATGTTGGATTTTCATCACTATCACTCTCCAAGTGTCTGTTGCAACTTTCTTAGTAAGGAAGGGGGATCGAACATAGAATGCGAGATTACAAGGCTGCACATCTGCCACTATGCCTCATGTCTCATATGCTCTAGTGTAGATTTAGATGGAAATTTTCGAGAAAGACATTTTTTTTTATTTTTAAATTTATGAATTTATATAATTTTTATAAAACTAAAAATATGATGACAAGCAGGTTTTATGATAATTTATTATTTTATTACTTTTATTTAAATAATTTTAAATTAAAACATCTTTTCTTAAAATGAAAAACCTTCCCTTCTTTTTCCTGTCAAAACACTCTCTCGTAAACATACTTTTAGGGGTTTCTATGACTGGCTGTATGCTGTTGTGCCGGAGAGGACTGTTAGTCAAAGTTTCGGATGGGGTTTTTTGTTTTGGTCGAAGTTTTGGAAGGTTTTAAGTGTTCATCACTTCATCCAAGCCCGTTTTAACGTATAGGCCCTAACTTTATCCTGCAATGTTTATTTGTCGGGCATAATGATGCTATTAACATATTCTGTTAAACAAATGTGCAACCCTTTGGATCCAACTTGGGTTTTAATAGGACTTACTTTAAAAGTATCTAATCTCCAACACTGAATTACTTTGGGACTACACAAAAAAAAAAGAGTGAATTTCACAAGACCAAATCCGCCCCCCAAAAAAACAAAAAAAGAAAAGATGACCCAAAAAAATTGAGTACTTCCGATGGGTTTATACTTTATATTTAAGAAAACGTAATTACTCGATTTTCAACAGCTTTTACAACTTAGCACTTTCCTCAAAGATGAGTTTACTGGGGCAGTTATTCCCCGTGTTTATTTTTGTATCACATTTGGGTTCATAAAAGAGTTGAGAATTGAAAAGACAAATAATTAAAAAGGCAATATGTAGAACAAATATAAATGTTGTATTTTTAATTCATAATTGTATAAGTAAACTTTTGAAATGGTTTTTTTTATCTATGAGATTATCATTGCTTCAAAGACGTGTTTCGCTGTTAATGTCCTAACTTATCAAAATGTACCCAATAGTCAATTAATATTGTGAATACTATATTTTGTCCGAATCATTTTTTAAAAATAAAAAAATAAAAAATAAAGCCTAATCTTTGGGTCCAAGTCCAAGCAGCATCTTAGTCCAAAAATTAATAAATATAAAAATCAAAAAATTAAAATTACATTCATTTAATGTCAATTATTATAAATCAACATATTTTAAATTGTCAATTAATATCAATCAACATATTTTAATTTGTCAATTAGTATCCATCAAGCATATTTTAATTTATTAATTAGTGTCAATCAGCATCTCTTAATTAATCAATCAACATCTCTTAATTAGTTTTAATTAATATTAATCAAATCAAATATCAAATATCACAATTAGCATCAATTTAAATTATTTAGTCATTCATTCTGTTTATCCCCTAAGCATCTATAAATAGGCATTAAAAATCAACAATGAGAGGGAGCAATAGTCAAAAATCAGAAAAAACCATTAGCTCCTATCCTCTTTATCAATCCTTGTTCAATTATCAAGTGCTATTGTAGTGTTCTTGGACATTTTCTTTGTTTGTGTGAGGGTAAATCTGTGGCTCCATAACTTAGTTTTTGCTGTGAAGGTTAATAGCTCTATCTTGTTTGTTCTTTTTTTTTTTTTTGGATCACTTTTGTTTATTTGCTATCATCAAGCATGTCTCATCTTATCGTAGTATTTGTACATAGTGCATATAGGAGAAAATCAAAAAGTACAATCCAAAAAATTCATAGCATATGCTGTTGCATAATGTTCTTATTTTTACTCTTATTGTATTGTATTTTTTGTATTTGTATGATGGATTTTTGTGTGTTGAACTCTTTTTTATTTATTCTTTAGTTAATTCTTTATTCAGGTGGGTTAGTTTGGTTAGACTTTTTCCTTTTTTCTTTTTTTTTTTTAAAAAAAATTGAAGTTGTTTTATTATGTGTGTTCCAAAAAGTAATAAGAAGAATGAAAAAATACATTTGAGTTTGAATTATTTTATGAATCTTAGCAACAAATTTTTTGATAAAGTGAAATTTTTTTTTCATAAATCCTTTTTATCCACGCAACAAATTAATAGCATGATATATAGTTTAATCATCCTCAAGAGTTATAAAGATTGTAAGGATTTATTGTGTAACTCATACTATCCTAAATTCTGTATAAGAGTGGATTGTGATTTTTTTTCCTTTTTAAAAAAAAACTTTTTTTGCAAATAAACTAACCAGCACACAATTCTTTTCTACAAGAACTACGTGATTTTGAGTTTCTCATTATACTAGAGAATACATAGGAGCACAAATCAAGCAAATTTTTTTTTTTGTACTTCCCTTTTGTAAATATTATATTAATTTTACTTTTCTTTTTCTTTTTTTAAATAATGGTTATATTGTTCTTTTATAAATAATTGTTACATTAGTTTTGCTTCTCTTTTCTTTTCTAAATAATTATCATATTAATTTTATTTTTCTTCTCTTCTGTAAATAATTATCATATTAATTTTTTTATTTTTTTGTAAATAATTATTATATTAGTTTTTCTTTTTTTTTTCTTTTGGAAATAATTATCATATCAATTTTGCTTTTCTTTCCTTTTGTAAATAATTATTATATTAATTTTGTTTTCTATTTTTTTGTAAATAATTGTTATATTTTTAAGGGAAAAAATAAATATTATTATGGTTATTCATTAATTTGCATAACAAGCTCTAGGGTAATCGTTATAAAGTAGATGTATTAGGGGTGCAACGAAATTAAGTTTTCACCTTTCCCTATGCATAAATAGACTTCTGAACCTAATCTCTTTAAAAGGACCGGTTTTGCAAATTTAAAAGGTTTATCTGATTTTTTCTATAACAAAAATTGGTGGCGATTCTATTGAATTATATTTTCAATTTTTTTGTTGTTTCTCCTCGTGGCGCCTTCTGAGCACACTGTGACAGTTTGGCGACTTCATTGGGGATCGAAGAGAGTCAATCCCATTAGAGTAAATTATGCAAATTATATAATTAAAATAATATTTATTTTTTTCCCTTCTTGTCGCTTTTAATTTTTTTGGGTTATAAATAATTATTTTTGTACATAATTTTTATTTGTAAGTATTTATTTTATTTGTAATTATTTGTCACTCAAATCTTAGGGTAGCAGATTTCTTTTTGTCTTTTCTATATGTTATGTATATATTTTAAACCTTGGGATATTCAACTTTTTTTATATATTGTTTGGGCTTTATTGTGTAATTTTAGGGTTTTAAGACCTCTATGCTCCTTGCATACACTTCATCGTCACTTTCATTAAACACCATTTGGGCTCTGTACCCGAGCCTTGGAAAGTCATAGGGCTAGAAGGAGTTTTGACGAAATTATTGTGAGGCTTATGTTTCCCTGACAGTCGTTGACTCTCTGCTTAGATTGTTACCGGGATTGTGAGCTATCATATTGTGACTTTTATGTCCCTATGGCTTTGCTCATAAGTCCGGGTCTTTATCCTATAGATAGAGGCAATCTGGGGACCTTGACTTTTAGGGTGTCTAGATCTGTCCCAAGAACCATGCACTAATAAATTGAGCTTAGCGGCTATCCAAATTAGGGTCTTGACCTTAGAAATACTTAACCATCAGGTCCTACCTTACTGAGACATAAGGGAGCATACTTTTCCTTTCTCTTATCATATAATCTGAATTTCAAATCATGCATTTGCATAGTATGCCATGCATATTCTTCTTTTAGCTCTCTTGAGTTTTTCTCTTCCACATCATTCATTACAATATACATAGCATTTTCTTCTTTATCACGCATGATGGCATACATAAATAACTAAAACAAAAAAAAAAAAAATCATTGAACATGCATTTTTTTTCTTTCCTTGGCCTTCCATACATTCATTACATCCACAGAAAAGCAAAAAACAAAAAATGATTCATAACATTACATCTTTCTTTCTTTCCCTTTTTTCTTTCATATATTCATGACATGCGTTAAAAAAAAAAAAACCCTCATTCATAACATATGTCTTTCTTTCTTTCTGTCTATCACTTCATTACATTTATAACATGCATTTCCTTCCCCTCTATCGTTTCTATACATTTACCACATACATAGAAAAGCCCAAAAAAAAAAAAATTCATTCATAACATTGTATCTTTCTCTTTTTTCTTCTATCTTTTCCATAAATTCATAGCATGCACTTTTTTCTCATATTTATCATACATAATAGCACACATTAATAAGCATTTAGAAAGAATTCATCTAACCTGTATTTTTTACCTTTATCTTTTCCATTTTACTCATGCATATAATACACCTTCTCTCATTTCTATCATGCATTTTTTCGTGAAAAATAACTTTGAAAAGATGATGCATTATTTTGTCTCTAAACATCACTCATTCAAGGAAAACTTTGTTCAATCCAAGTAGTTGTGTTTGAGAGTTATGGACAAACAAAAAAAAGAAAAAAAGAGAAAAAGGAAAAAAGAGATAAGGTGAAAGACAGAAAATTAAAAGAAAGGGATATGACCCAAGGAATCACTGAAGAAAAGATTCTGCATATTTGAAATATGATCATGCATATTTGAAAGTTGTTCCTAACCTTGGCAAAAGCTGCAACCTTTGATCCTAATGAGTCCATCAAAGCTTTGGAAGATATGAAGAGATGTGTTCATTGCAATGAAGAGACATTAGATTATTAGGGATATGAATCTTGATCTGACTTGATGTATCTTAAATATTGAATAACAGACTCTTATTTCCTTTGTTTTGTATGTAAGATCTACTAAAGTAATAAAATGATTATGTATGGTTTCTTTTTTCAAATCAACACATTATCTTCCATGTCTTATGTATACACTCTCTCTTTCTGTTGCACCCTTTACAAGATCATTTCTTCCTTTTGAAATCTTTGTCCGATGTGGATAACATGAAAATCGTATCAATTGATTATTCTGTTATAGTGGACATGAACTATCATGAACATGATAAAGGTTCTTAACTATGCAAATAATTTACTGAGATATTAAATTTAGTGGCAAAATGGCAAGGTAGTTGTAACTGGAGAGCGAAATATTGACTCACTAGTCCAATTTAATCATCAACTGAGGCAATTTTATGTTTGTTGCATGAAGGCATGAACACTCAAAGAATTGAATCTGATTAAGAAGAAACATTGATCTGCCATGGGGTAAATATACCGAAGATGACGAGAAGAGTACTCTAGCATAGATATTTTAGCTAGATGACTTCCCAACTCAAGAAGGTAACCGAGATAGGAAGGCACTAAGAACTTAACAAGCTAGTCAATTCACGTACAATGGAAAAAGAAAGAGAGAAAGACAAAAAGGCTCACTAGATCAAAACTCAAAAAGTCGATACAGGCAAAAGTTAGAGCCAAAAAATAAAAGAAAAAAGAAAGAAGAAAAGAGATAAAAAGTGAAAGCTCGCTAGATTGAAAACCCAAAAAGGCGATCTAGGCAAAAGTTAGAGCCAAAAAAAAAAAAGAAAGAAGAAAAAAGATAAAGAGTGAAAGTTCATTAGATCGAAAACCCAAAGAGGTGATCTAGGCAAAAGTTGGAGCGACAAAATATTCGCTAGATGGAAAACCCCAAAGGGCAACCTAGACAAAGGTGTATCATTTGGGAAGTCAAGCAAAAGGGTTTACCAACAGAGACTTTGGAAGAATGCTAAATTGGGACAATTTAATTAATGGCAGAGGATCAATTATTTTGAGTCAACAATCAAAGGTCAATTGACTTGTTGCATAACAAGGGATTGTAGTCTTGGTCATGAATTCAAGTCTAATGTAAGTAAAGAATCAATGAAATAGGTAAATTATATGAAATTTGTATTGCAAGTTTTTCCAACCCCTTTGTACCCTATCCATTTCCTTATACGTATCCATGTCTTGTAAATACTGTCTAATTTTAAGTGCAATAAATTTGTCTTATTTTTTTACTTTCTCTCTTACCTCTCACTTTTCACTTTTTTTTCCTTCTTTCTCTTTCTCTTTCATCATCAAAACAATGTTTTGTTGGATCATCTGTCATCTTTCAAATCATGCATAACTAGGACGTTATATTTGAATAAAGCAAAAGGCATTATCCAACAAGGCTCATTTACAACAAGTCTAGATATGGTTGCAATTGGTTCTTAACAAAAAAAAGAAAAAGAAAAAAGTTCATTTGATTGAAAACCTAAAAAGGCAGTCTAAGCAAAAGTTAGAGCAAAAAAAAAGGGGCGCTCGCTAGATCGAAAACATGAAAGAGTGGTCAAGGCAAAAATTAGAGCATAAAAGAAAAAAAGTTTGCTAGATTAAAAACCAACAATGGCAATCTAGGCAAAAGTTAGAGCAAAATCAAAAGAGAAAAAAGATCCAAAGCATGCCAAAATAAAGAATTGGTTGAAAGTGAAGGTCAAGGCAGAAATTCAAAAAGCAAGCAGTTCACAAGAAAGGCTTTTCAGCACGCAAGACAAAGAATCAATTAAAAATAAAGGTCAAGGTAAAAATTCAGGAAGTAAGCAATTCATTAAGAGGTTCTTCAGCATGCGAAGCCATGAGTTAGAAGCCAAAGTGAGCCCAAGGACAAGTAATTCAAAGGAGTGGTCAAATGCAATGACTCTTCAAATTGAACAACTTATTTGGATCTGACAAGGATTTTCCCAAGAAAGCAACGTTTGGAAATTGCAAATTGGGGCAAATTTTTTTTTTTCACTTTCTCATCACATTAAGTCATTCATCTTTTGCATAATCAAATCATCTAAGTCATGTAGTCAATACGTATGTCATTCTCGCCATCTCATTCTTCATATCATCATCACCATATCATTCACTTTTCATAACATTTCATAAATTGGGACAATTTTCTTTGTAAAATTTTCTCATCATCATTCATCATTCAATTTTTATACATTATCAAAATCATGACATCATTCGTTATATCATTGTCATATCATCATCGTTAGACATTTTTCACTTCACAAATCATTTTCTCTTTTGTAAATATTGCATGTCATAGACTATTCATTTTCAAATAGTCACCACAAATCATTTCCTCTTCTATAAATATTGCATATCATTGATCATTCATTTTCAATAGTTATCAGAAATCATGTCCTTTTTGTAAATTTCTCATATCATGAATCATTTACTTTTCAGTCATTATTACCATCACTTTACTTTTTAACAATTATTATCATTACTTTACTTTTTAACAATTATCACTATCACTTTACTTTTCTGTAATTATTATTATCACTTTACTTTTCTACAACTATTGCTATCACATTACTTTTCGACAATTATCACCATCACTTTACTTTTCTGTGATTATCATCATCACTTTACTTTTTAACAATTATCACTATCGCTTTACTTTTCTGCAATTATCATCATCACTTTACTTTTCTGCAATTATTACAATCACTTTTCTTTTCTGCAATTATCACCATTATTTTACTTTTTTATAATTATCACCAACAATTTACTTTTCTGCAACTATCACTATCACATTACTTTTCTGCAATTATCACCATCACTTTATTTTTCTGCAATTATAATCATCACTTTACTTTTTAACAATTATCACTATCACTTTAATTTTCTACAACTATAACTGTCACTTTACTTTTCTGTAATTATCACCATCACTTTTTCTTTTTCTCAACTGTCAATATCACTTTACTTTTAGCAATTATCACCATCATTTTACTTTCTAGCAAGGCATTTACATTTGTATACTTTCTCGTACAACAAGGCATTTTACATTGGCAAGGCTGCATTTTAATCTATTTTTTATAGCTGCATCATCAAAGTCAATTTCAAATCTATTTCAATTCTGCAAACCTACATTTTAAATTCTAATTTTTCAAAGTTGCATCATCAAGTTCAATTTCAAATTTATATTCAATCTCAATTTTCAAAGCTGCATCTTCAATTTCAATTTTTCAAAGTTACACCTTCAAATTCAATTTCAAAATGCATTTTTCAATTTCAATTGTTGAAGACAATATCTTCAAATTCAATTTCAATTTCAAATTTTGCAAAATTGCATTTCATTCGCATAATTGCATTTTCAATTTATTCACACGGCTACAAGACCACATTACATTTGCAAGGCTCCATTTCATTTGCATGGTTACATTTCATTTTCGCAAGGTATCTACTCCCATCACTTTCCTTATTCGGACAAAAATATGTATTCATATCTTTACTAGTTTCTTATTACGAAAATATCAAAACCTACGATTTTATATTTTCTAGTAAGAAATAAGTAAAGAAGGGCAACTATGAACACCATATTTTGTCCGAATCATTTTTCAAAAATAAAAAAATAATAAAAAATACAGCCCAATTTTTGGGCCCAAGTTCAAGTAGCATCTTAGTCCAAAAATTAATAAATATAAAAATAAAAAAATCAAAATTGCATCCATTTAGTATCAATTAGTATAAATTAGCATCTTTTAAATTGTTAGTTAGTATCAATCGACATATTTTAATTGTCAATTAGTGTCCATCAAGCATATTTTTATTTGTCAATTAGTGTCAATCAGCATCTTTTAATTGGTTTTAATTAATATCAATCAAATCAAATCTCACAATCAGCATCAATTTAAATTATTTTGTCATTAATTCTATTCATCCCCCAAGCATCTATAAATAGGCATTAAGCATCAACAATGAGAGGGAGCAATAGTCAGAAATCAGAAGAAAAAAAAAATCGATTAACTCCTATCCTCTCTGTCAATCCTTGTTCAAGTATCAAGTGATATTGTAGTGTTCTTGGATATTTTCTTTGTTCCCATGAGAGTAAATCTCTGGCTTTATAACTCAGTTTTTGCGGTAAAGGTTAGTAATTCTTTATCTTATTTTTTTCTTTTTGATCACTTTTGTTTATTTGCCATCATCGAGTATGTCTCATCTTACCGTAGTATTTGTACATGATGCATAGAGGGAAAAATCAAAAAGTACAATCCAAAAAGTTCATAGCATATGTTGTTGCATAACATTCTTATTTTTACTCTTATTGTATTGTATTTTTTGTATTAGTATGATAGGTTTTTGTGTGTTGAACTCCTTTTTTATTTATTCTTTGGTTAATTCTTTATTCACGTGAGTTTGTTTGGTTAGACTTTTTCTTTTTTTTCTTTTTTTTTAAATTGAAGTTGTTTTATTATGTGTGTGCCAAAAAGTAATAAGAAGAATAAAAAAAATATTTGAGTTTGAATTATTCTATGAATCTTAGCAACAAATTTTTTGATAAAGTGAAAAAATATATTTCATAAATCTTTTTTATCTACGTAACAAATTTATGACATTGATATATAGTTTAACTATCCTCAACGATTATAAAGATTGTAAGAGTTTATTGCGTAGCTCATACGATCCTAAATCCTGTGCAAGAGTGGATTGTGTTCTTTTTTTTCTTTTTTTTTAAAAAATCTTTTTTTGTAAATAAAACTAACCAACACACAATTCTTTTCTACAAGAACTATGTGGTTTTGAGTTTCTCATTGCACTAAAGGATATGTAGGAGCACAAATCAAGCTAAAATTATTTTTTTATTTATAGTTCCCTTTTGTAAACATCATATTAATTTTAATTTTCTTTTTCTATTGTTAAATAATTGTTATATTGTTCTTTTATAAATAATTGTTACATTCGTTTTGCTTCTCTTTGCTTTTCTAAATAATTATCATATTAATTTTATTTTTCTTCTCTTTTGTAAATAATTATCATATTAATTTTTTCTTTTGTAAATAATTATTATATTAACTTTGTTTTCTTTTTTTTGTAAATAATTGTTATATTCTTAAGGGAAAAAATAAATATTATTATGGTTATTTATTAATTTGCGAAACAGGCTCTAGGATAACTGTTATAAAGCATATATATTAGAGGTGCAGTGGGATTAAGTTTTCACCCTTTCCTATGTATAAATAGACTCCTGAACCTAATCTCTTTAAAAAGATCGATTTTACAAATTTAAAAGGTTTTTTTTATTTTTCCCATAATAAAAATTAGTGGTGACTCCATTGAATTATATTTTTAATTTTTTGGTTGTCTCTTGTCGCAGTGCCCTCTAGGCACATTGTGACAAATGCTAATCAGTCCAGTGGAATCACTTAACAATAATAACATAATCACTGTTGATTTTGGTACAATGACATGCATAATGACAAGAACACAATCAACATGAAAAGTTTCCTTCTTAATTCTAGTGGCAATTGTAGCTAATTGTTTACTTGATTTTTTGTTGACAAAACAAATAAATTGGCAATTATCAATTTACTTCACGAATCTTAATTCAGAGTCCTCTGATGGATTCTCATAATTTTAAAAATGTCAATTGATGAATAGCAAGCAGATTTGAAACAAAGTACAATAAAACAATAAAGTAAATAAATGCAAAATTGAATATTCACAAACAAAAAGTTGTTAATATCAAATGAAGAAAATGGGATTAAATGACTAAAGAAGATGCAGATGAGAAGAACAATTATTTTACATACTCTTCAATGTATCAATGAACATTTTGTCAGAGTTTTAAGGTGTTTCAAGTATCTAAAGTCCATTTCCTCCACTACATCTAACTCTTCTATTTATAGACAAAAAAGATCCCTGAAAACTAGGCCCATTAACCCCATGTTCTTCATCCTCATAATCAAACTACATTCATTGATCCACGTTCTCCAAATCCTTGTTTGAGAATAGTGTGTGGAACCCTTTGATATTCCATGTTCCATATTTTTCTCAAACCTTTCTTACATTCGACCTTAGCCTACCTTGAATTGCTTCAACTTATTGCTCAATGACTTGATTCAACACCTTCGATACTTAATTAAGCTTGATGTCCAGACCTTTACCTTTCTCAATGTTTTGTCAGAGTGTCATTTAAATTTTGTCCCAACACTAATTCTCTCACCTTTCGAATAAAAGTTCCTTCAAAATATTTAGAGTAAAACTTTAAATTGGTCATCAAAAGAGTTATGAAATATCAATTTGGCCTTTAAAAGATTAATTTTTACTTCAAGTTAGTCCAAATCTTAACCTTTGTGAAGAAACCGCTAACTAGTATCTGACGTGTCATGTTATGTGATGATATATTATGTCATTTGCTAAAATGAACCCAAAATTGGTTCTTGAAAGAAGAAGTAATGAAAATTAAACTTTTAAGGATCAAATTAATGTCTTGCAACTTTTTTTAGGACTAATGTGGGGTTTATCTCAATAGATAACATGGCATATCATCATACAACTTGATAATACATCAATTAACATTTCTCCATGAAGGCCAATATTTGGACTAACTTAAAAGTTAATCTTTTGATGATAAAATTGATATCGCAAATCTTTTGAGAACCAAATTGATATCTCACAATTATTTTGAATATTGATTTAAGTTTTACTCAAATATTTACTATCTCTTGCTTCTTAGGATCATTACAAATTTCTAGTTAAATAAATATTTATCTTATTATTTTTTTTTCGTATGAAAATAGTTTTAAATTCATATTATTCATTTCTTAATCCTACTTTATCTTCACGGTAGATGAGACAATTTTTTTCACTCCAAAATAATTTATTTGTTACTGAAGATTAACAATGTCTCATGAAAGGTTTAATAGACTAATTATCCGATTATTGAAATATAAAATTATTTATGAATTAAATTAAATTGATATTAAATAAAAATATCATGTTCAAACATATATGAAAAATTTGTATTTTACAACATTGTCTTTAGGTCATTAAATATCTTGAGCCGCCTTGATAGTGGCAATACACACGAGTGCTAGATCCAATTGCTTTCTCTTTTTTATTTTTATTTTTTTGGGGAGTTCATGGTGCTAGATGCAATTCTTTTTTTTTTTTTTTTTTGGTCAATGCATGGAAGAAGGAAGATTCATATATCATAAATGAGAAATATTTTTTGTACACCCACTTTCTCTTACATAGTTGACACCTTCTTCCTATCTTTCTCTTCTCTCCTTTTGTTTTTTCACTTTTTTACTTTTTTTTATAATATTTTTTTACTTACTTTGTGAGTGGGTGTTGATGGGTGTCCCACTTTAAAGTGGTACAAATAACACCACTCATCATAAATTAAGTTCTACCTCGTATCAAACCCAAGTCCAGTTAATAAGAGACAAACAGATCTACAGCTAAACTAATGTCACAACTGCTGCTAGATCCAATTCCTCTTTTTGGTCAGTTTATGTTGTGTTTTTTCTTTTTTGTTGTGTTTTGTTTTTTTTGTTTTTGGCCCCCGGGGGGGGTGGTTTCTCTGACCCCAGAGTCGAACTTGCGGCTCTTAACTGTCCCGCGTGCACTGTACTGCCGAGGCTCTTGGCGTTGCCATTCGTGCTGCACCTCGCGCGCGCTAGGTCCAAATTCCAATCACTCGTTTTTACAGCATGGGCGTCTAATTAATGTTTCATTGTGGGGACGCTGTCGAGAGACTGAGACCGGTTAAGTTTTAAGTTGGGCTTAACTTTAGTTTAACATAAACAAAAGTCTGTCTTGATCATGGCCTATATTGCTCTCCGCCCTTTGAATTTATTTTGAAGCAAACTTGGTCCAATCCATGATCACGGCTTTAGAGCCGTTGATTATGTTAGCACTTGGTTGACCTTTCTAACCAAAAGGACAAGTTAATATAATGAATTTTTTGTTATAAAAAATAAAGAAATCCAGTTCACCCAAAAGGAAAAAAAGAAAAATCAAAAAAATTGTTTTGAGTGTTTGGATTGGATCAAACGATTCCCAAAAAGATTTGGTACCCTTCCTTAAACGTTTGTGTCATTTATTTTACTTTCATTTTATTAAGTTAAATTTAAGAGTGTAGCACATACTTAGTACTCAACCAAAAATTAATGTAATGGTAGAGGCATACTACAACTTCGAAAAAGATCTTGATTTGATTCTTGGAGAGAATTTCAATTGAAAGGACAAGTCTAATTATGCTCGAGAGAAAAATTAATCTCCTTTCCTAATAATAGAGAGGAGGGACACTCTTGAAAACCAAAAAATATACTTTGCACTATTATCATTAAATGCTTTCCCCACTTACTTGATTGGTTTAGCTTCAATCCCATGATTCTGAGAAATTCTTATATGGTTCGGGAGTACCACATGGCTGTACTCCAGTTAATCATATAAGTATATTTTTATGGAATTATGTATTAGCGATAAATTTCATATAAAATATACTTATATAATTAGTCCAGGAGTACAATTACATGATACTCCTAAATTATGTAAGTATTTCTCCATGATTCCTGCCCATCCTTCTAATAAGCCAATGCTAAGAAGACCATGTCGGTCACAACTGACGAAATGATTATGACATGTACCTATAATAAAAGGAAAAAAGATGGTAGTCGTAATTGCATGCTGAATTCAAACGATCCCTATAAAACATCTAAAGGAAGATGCCCCCTTGGAATCACTAAAAGGGTGGGTCAGAGAACCCGCGGCATAGAATTGATCTTAGCACGTGCAATGAGCTTGCTTTTTTCTTCCTTCAAATATTATTATCTTCTAATTAATTTGGCAAGAGTTGAAACTCGTATGGCATAGAACGTAGTTGTTGTGGACAAACAGACAAAGAGTACCACATAGTAGAACTTGACCTAATCAATCTCATCTAATAATTGTTGCAAATGCACACATATAAAAATGGAAGGTAACCTACCACCTAGTAATCAATACCTTACTAAATAAGTTCAGTTCAGTTCACCATTGTCCTCTGTCCATAACAGAAAGTACCAAGGAATTGAATTAATTGTTTCCCGTTATCTTTTTCATTCCTTCCGTTCGCAGGATATGGCATCAAATTAAATAAAATCACAAATTGTTTTCTCCAAACGTGAGGCTATGATTCTCGTTTCGTTTTGTGGCCTAATCCGATTTAGTATATTGGAATTGTGGGGAGTGGCGTCATAATATCTTCATCACCAACTCATGATTAGTATTGTTAAAATAATTTAGTTTATTGCCTTATAAATAAAGAAATATAGAAAGTGATATATTGTGTGGTGTCGCTAATTGCTCTCTAAAAGATGTCGTGCAAGTCGAGCAAGCGCACAGTAACAAGCCATTAGATTAAACAATTATTAGTTACTGCAATCAAGCAGACGGATTTTATTTCTCCAACAAATGAAATAAGAAGGAAAATTAATGCGAACGGTTTGTCACGCAAATTGGTGGGACCAGTTGAAATGAGAAACGCATGATATTTGCTTTTGTGAAGATGATGATGGGTCCTAAACTAGGCCCACACAAGTTCCCACTTGGCCCACTAACTCGATCAAAAGAAAGCAAGACCTGGCTTTGGCATATATCCGATAATTGTAATCCGAACGTTAAAATATAAATATCCTAAGGCGCCGGGATGGCGGCAGTGCCACCGCCGTTGACTGAACTGAACCACTTGTTGTTTTGGCTGCACGCATTATGGCTGAGATCAAGACAGGTGGAAATCATGATTTAATGTCCACCAATTCATCATCCATATGTTAAATTTATATGTATCAGATGAAGTTTCACTGTTATAATCATTAAAAAGTTTAATCAACCTGTGAAAACTTGCTTAGAGGACTAAAGTTACTGTATCAAGGAAGTAAAACTGTAAAACCAATCAGCTTATATGTGAACAATATACCTTCGTATATTTGCAAACAAAGTTGTAACTTGCACCGATGCACCTAGCTCTAGTATACCCCAAAAAAAAAAAAAAAAAAAATCTCACCGTTTTAGAATTTGTGTTAAAATCATTTCCTTTCTCCCCTACTTCTAATTGTATACAAAAAGCAGCCATTATGCACCCAAAAAAGCAGCCATTAAACTTTTATATTCTTGCATGTGTGGTAAGACATATAATCCAAAAAAATTGTCAAGAAATTATATTCTCTGTTTGGATAATTTATATTAGAATACAAAGTAGATTAATTGATTTCCATAAAAAAATTAAATTTTTTTTACACATAATAAATATAAATACGCTAACTTTAATCGGTTCAACATTTGTTCTTTCTTAAGTAAGATTTTAAATTTGAGTATTATAGATAGAAAAAAGTTAACACTAAGAATGTGTTTGATACGATGGCAGAAATGAAGGACAAACTTATATAATAGAGCTTTATGTGTAATTTATACCTTGATCATGAAATTCATCTATAAAAATTTATCCTTACATTTACTTCTATACCAAACAAACTTTAAGAGAGTTTTACACTCATAGCGGACTTCTGACTCGAGCAAAATTAATAGTAGTTTAATAAATTTTAAATACTAATAATTTAGATTAAAAAAATAAATACAAATACAACGACAATAAAAGGAAAAGCGTCCAATTTGGTATTTTGGCTGTACACATTATGGCTGGGATCAGGACAAGTGGAAACCATAATTTGATGTTCACCAATTCACCATCCATGCTAAATTATATATCAGATTAAGTTTCATATAATGATGAATAAAAAGTATAATCAGCTTGTGAAAACTTGCTTGGTGGGTCTAAAGTTTTTGTTTTTTTTTTTTTTTGGGTACAATGCTTAGAGGTCTAAAGTTACTGTATCAAGAAAGGAAAACCAATCTGCCTATATTTTTCATGAATAATATACATCTTACTATATTTGCAAACAAACTTGTAAAGTACTTGCACGTAGCTCTAGGATACCAAAAAAATAAAAAAATGATCTCACTATTTTAAAATGTGCGTCAAAATCCTTTTTTTTTCAACTTCTAATTGTATACAAAAAAGCAGCCATTAAATTTTTATATTCTTGCATGTATGGTAAGACATATAATTCAATATAGTTGGTCAAATAGTCAGAAATTCTTTCCCAAATAAAAAAAAATTGTCAAGAAATTATATTCTCTATTTGGATAGTTCATATATTAGAACATTAATTATGTTAATGGATTTCCATAACAAAGTTAAAATGTCTTGTACACAAAATAAATGCAAATATACTAATTTTAACTTTAACTGATTCAATATTTGTTTTTTTAAATAAAATTTAGAATTTAAGGATTGTAAATTAAAAAATTAATGCTAAGCAAGTTTTATATTTATAATGAATCAATTTGATATAATGAAATTAGTTAGAGTATAATAAATTTGAAATACTGTTAATTTGGATTAAAAAATAAATACAAATACATCATCAATAATAAAAGGAAAAGCCTCTAATTTGGTTACAATTTATTTTTAGAAAAATACTATCTATCAATCTGTGATGTGTCCCGATGCATGAATTGTGCCACACACTATGGTTTCTCTAGAAAAATTCTCTAACTAATTAATAATAGTTTTCCTTTTATTTGGAGAGAAACAAAAAAAAAAAAAAAAAAAAAAAAACTAAAAGATCGAGTCAACCCAAAGAACCGTGGACTCTCCACTCTTCCACAGCTATATAAACCACCCTAACATTTCAAACTTCCAAACAATACAACCAAAACAACACAACACTGATCCACCCAACAACACCGCAGAGCAAGCAAGAGAGAGAAGAACGCCATGGTTCACGTTGCATCCTCGGACTCCCCGAAGCGCCACGCGAACAAGAGCTTCCTCGTAACCATAACGGCGGTCTTCGCTCTCCTCGCGAAACGAGCCAGTCGCCTTGCCGGGAAGCCGAAAACGGCGGTCAAGGACGACAACGACGACGACCACCGGAAAATCGAGCTCAGAACGCCGCTGCCTAAGTCGCCGCTCGCCACGCCGAAGAAGCTCCTCAACAACATAAGCAGCAAGGCGTTATTGCCGTTCGGTCACAACAAGAAGAAGGAGGATGAGACGGCGGCGGAGGAGGAGGGTTGGGGTGACGGAGGCGTGTGGCAGAAGGAGATACTGATGGGCGGGAAGTGTGAGCCGTTGGATTTCTCGGGCGCGATTTTCTATGACATCAACGGCAAGCAGGTGAGTGAGGTCCCTCTCAGGTCCCCACGCGCCAGCCCCTTGCCCGGTTATCTCACTCGCCCTAGACAGCAACAAATCCGCTGAATTCGTTCTCAACTGAAGAACAAGAACAAGAAGAAGAAGATAATTCGTTTCATTTGGATTTGGGAGAAGAAGCCAATAATAGAGATTAATTAGCGCAAAACACACATACTTTGGAAAGTGGAATATTGGAATGAAAGTCTCTCTTAATTTTTACATTTTTCTTTAATTTGTAGTTAATTATTTAGTGGTGTTAGTTGTTTTGTTGTTGAAGAGGGACTTGTTTTTTGTATAGAGTTTGTGATGAAAATTGTGAGCCTCTGGTGGCGACGATTTAGTTAGTTCAATGAATGAATTCATGCTGGTTGTGTGAAAATATGACTAGGTTCTTTTTTTTCATTTAATTTTATCTTTGTTGTTCTTTTTGTTTTTTTTGTACGTGTCTTTTAATTTGTTTTTCTCTTGTAGTTTCAGGAATGTTTCATTTTTGCCGTTTTGATAAAGCAAGGATTAAGTGGTAGGTGCCATCTAGTGCGCATATATGAGAGACGATTTTGATTTTTGAAGTTTGTATGTTCAGATTCTGTGTCCACCACTGAGTCGTGTTTGTGCTCACTTGCATCTTGGATAAATTTGCTTTCCAGTGTCCGCTAAATGTGGCGGTCATTTTACATGATTCAATCATGGAGAGGTGACACAAACTTGTGGGAACGAGGTTAAAAAACAAGTAGAGAATGTTTCCACGCAATTCCTTATTGAGAACGATATATAATTAGGGGGAACCCCGCCCCCCCCCCCCTCCTTCTTTCTCTTCTTTTCTCCTCTCCCTTGTCCTTGTCAATTACTGCTGCTTTGGAAAAGTTAAAGATATTATCTTTTAAGTGAAACGACGGGCTCAAATACTTAAAGATGAACAATTACACTCTAATGATGATAAAATGGAATATATGTACAAGTCTTCAAAGGAGTGGGTTTCAAATGATACATTTTATGATTTATTAATAGATTTGGTTGCTCTATATATGAATTCAGGAAGCGGTTCGGTACAAGTAAGACAATGGAAAGGAATATAAAAATTATTTGATTGGGTCCAATCCGAATTTGATTCTCCTACAATGGGACAGAGTCTCTTAATTTTAAACCTAAAAAAGTTGAAAGGAAGATTCGTAAGTTGGCAAAGTGCTCCTCGGTCGATTGCATGACATTATGCTACTCACAAATATTGTTTTTTTATTTATTTTCTTGTTCTAAGAGAGAATGAAGAACTTCATTTTTTTTAACCTAACTTTCTTGTGAACTTCACTTAATAGTGTTGTGAATTGAATTGAAATGATATACTTAGGATATTATTTATTTTAGTTAGACAAGTTTGAGGGAGGAGGTTTTATATTAAAACATACCACAAATTTCAACAAAATACAATAATAAAAATACAATAATGACAACAACAACTAAATTAGAAGGAAGAGGTTTCATTATTTTAAGGTTAATTAATTTGCGAGTCTTTATAGTTTTAGCATATTTTTAAATAGGTTTTATATTTTAAAAGTTTTTAAATAAGTTCTTATACTTTACAAACTTTTTAATTGAGTCTCTATTATGAGTTGATTATTCATTCTCTGATATACCATACATATGTGGCTATCAACCATGTTCTGTTACACTACATATACTGGATAGGCTTTCAATTAAGTTATTTAATGTCAATGCTCTTGTATATATTTGGGAAAGTTGTGAGGATAAAATTATTTTAATAATAGATTATAAATATAATCATTTTTTAATCAATTATGTAAAAATCAATTTATGTTTGGATGTATTAATTTAAAAATAATTTATGTTTAGATGCATAACTTAAAAGCTGTTTAAAAAGAGTGTATTTTGCTGACAGTCAAGAGTTTCAAAATGTTGTTTGTTATTATAAATTATTTTTTATCTTTAAATTATAATTTTTGCTTATAATCTATTCATTTCTTTTTATCCAAACATAACACCTTATTTCAAAACAGCTTTTATTCCAAAAAAAAAAAGGACTACTTTTAGATTATAATCAAGCTACCTAAACATGCACCTTGTCTAATTTTTGCATATAATAATTTTTTTTCCTAATTCTCTTTTCATTCATGCTCTAAAAATAATTTTAAAAAACTATGATATTTAGTTTTTATGCATGTCATGTCCTTTCTTTTCTTTTTTGTCTAACTCATTAAATTATCAACATCTGAGCATGGTTAATAATCATTTATGTATAGTGTGACAAAGAATAGATGATCAACTCACGATAGCGACTCAATTACAATATTTTCAAAATATAAGGATTTAATTAAAAAATTTTAAAGTAGAAGGACCTATTTAAAAATATGCTAAAAGTATAGGGACATGCATATTAATTTAACCTTATTTTAGGATTAAAATTTCCCAACTCAATGAATCATGTGAATAATTATAAAGATAAAAAACTTTTTATATTCTAAAGTGCATCAAGAAAACAAATCTTTCTTTGCTCGATGTCCATGTTATGTTTTGAAGCCTACAAAGCCAAACTCTTAAAGATTTATTTCTTTTTATCTTTGCCGGAGTTTTTATGTCTAATTTTTGTTATCGTTACGTCATCGAAATGAACTTATGTTTGAGTCACAAAATATGCAAGACTCTATGCATTAATTAGACATAAGATAATACGAAGATTTATTTTTCTTTTTCCAAAAGAAAAACGGAAAAGAGAATATGTTGTTCAATTTCATCGAGAAGATTGAACTCGGGAGACTCGGTCAAGGATCCAAAAAGAACTGGGAGATGGAAACTTTTTATGTTAATGATTCAGGTCAAATATAGAAGTATATGTTTGACTTCGACTTATATTGCTTAGTTGACATGGGCCTTTTAATCAACGACGAAGAAAAGTTTGATCTGACCCGTTCAGCATACAGAAACTCGTTTACATCACAATATCTTTGAGCAATGAAGTAGTCAGAGAACGACTTCCTTCTCCTCTACGAGTATGAGAAAGATGGAGGCTATTCAATTTTCGGTATTCAAGGTCCATATTCAAAACTCTGAAACTCGTATATAACATAACGAGTGTTGCTACTCAGCCTGACTTACTGACAGAATTCAAATTGCCTCGCTGATGTGGTAGTCATTTAAGCTTTTAAGTATTATTGTGCGTAATTAATAGTTGTTTTAACAAATTGAAGATATTTCTGCATCAATTAGTGAAATCACCAGCAAGAAATAATGGTTTGCTGTTCTAACTTCACATATCTCATGCGAGCTTTGCATCTTTTAGCTCTCTTTCTTTTTCTTGGACATTGCTCTTTTTGACTCCCTAATTTATTTTCTCAAAGAATAAAATTCGATTCAAACCATAGGAAAGTTACGGGGGTGTTACAAATACTTGCAACAAAGCCACTTTTAGTGTAGTTCAGGTGGTGATGCATCTGGCATAAGGTAAGGATGAGTTACATTGGCTATGGTTCAGCATTCTGCATTAGCAAGATCTAAATAGGGCTAGAGTCAAATCAGTCTGTGACACTGTAGTAGGCCCAAGAGGTCCAGAAAGACAAGAGGGGACAAAAGATAATCTTAATCAAGGAAGGGAGGCTCATTGGGAGGGAAATTCAGTTGAGCAAGAGGGACACGTGGTGTTAGATCCGGAAAGCAAGGAAGGTGGGAAAGGGAAACGTACCAAATTCCCTAACAAACGGATGAAGGACTTCGTGACTCATGGAGGGAAATATAGGAGGAGCTAACCAAAAGGAGGAGGACAGGCTGGTATGATTGACTACTCTCTCCCCTTCTCTCATCCTGTCTCGCTTCTATTCTGAGTCCATTGACTCATTCTACTCTGTTTCTTTCTCAAGTGTGATAGCAGGGTCCCAAGCTGTTGGAGTAATGTGGCTTAGTGCATTATTTACTCTTTATTCTTGTTGTGTTCGTACTTTACAGATACTTCCTGCTTATACCTTATATACCATCATAGATACTTCCATCGTAATTCGGGAATATAGTGCAATACACTAATAGAACTCTCTTTACTGTCATTCTCATTATAATTGTATTGAGATCCCACTCCAGACACTTGGCAATGACCAATGAATTTAAATATGTAATAAAAATTAAACTTTGACTAATAGCTATAGCTTGTATCTTAGTTGTAAGTGTTCGATTATACAATTAGTCACATCAAGTTGGAATACAAGTGTTGGAGTCGAGATTGTTGGCTATGGATTAGCATCATGTCTTAGCAAGCCCAAGTGGGTTCTGAGTCAAATTAGATAATGACACTCGATAATACCCAATTGCACCTTAACTAATAGTTATAATTTTTGGCTTGATAAGTGCTTGATTCCACAGGTTGTTATATCAATTAAATTTAGGTGAATAAGTATGAATAAAAAGAAGTCTCAAATTGGAGGGATAGGATGAATCCTAGTATTGTGTCAAAAAGAAAAAAAAAAAAAAGTATATAGTTATATGAGAAGAGATTGAATTTTTCAAGTGTCGTTGATGCTAAGTGGGGATGAGTTGTTATTGAAAGCAAAAAGTAGGGGTTTGGCGGTGTTGCTTTAACTAGAGCAAAAGAGCTGCTTGACGATCATGCTTTACTAACTCTTCCGCTATAAGGTGTGCGCCATCGAAATGGTATCCAGGTTGTTGGTACAAATGCTCACAACGAGAGAAGATGAAATTTTGAGAGTGAAAATATAGCAATGCTACGTATTTGAAAAATATAACTAGAATTTTTAACAACTCGCTTATTTATATAAAGGTTAGTAATTATATCACACAATTATGATAATTAAATTCTGTCAAATTTCTAGTTGTCTAGCATCTTTTATGAAAAAAAAAGAAAAAAAGAAAAAGCTTGACATGTTAATGCCACATAAGTCAGGCGCGAAAAATTTGGAAAGATTTTAGGGTGTTTTAGTATTTTTCTAATATATCATAAATATCATCATCTAGTGAAGTGAATTACAAATATTTTGAAAGATTTTCATGCGTTTAATATTTTTTTAAACATATCATAAATATCATCTTCTAATTAAGTGAATTACAAATATACCCTGAAATGATGTTTTAGAGAAGAGAAACTATTATTATTAAGGGAAGGGACAAACTTATATAAGTTAAATCAACTCTTATGTCACTAAATAACTTTTTATTAGAGAAATTTTTTAAAAAAATTCATTGTTGACTTGAAAGTTCATATGTTATAAATTATGCATATAAAATTTCAGCTTAATTAAAAATTATTTCATGCATTTTTTGTATATATATCAAAATCAACATTATAAATACTTCATAGATATATTAAAATGTGAACTATTTGATCAAATTTTTATTAATGTCTAATTTTTTGAAATTAATACAAATAATCAATATAATAGATAATATTTAACTATTTCATAAAAACAAATTATATTTTATAAAAAGATATTGAGGAACGTAAGTATATTAAATGTTACACGAGTGTAAATATGTATATCTTTATTATTAGTGATTCAATAAATTTTTACTGAAAAATCCATTAATGACTAATTACAAAAAGTTTCAAAATAATAATTGAAAAGATTAAAATCAGTGGTAATAATTTATCCTAAAAAAAGTTAAAAAAATCTAAATATTTTTCCCTTATTTATAGTCTTTATTATTTCTAGTGGAAATTGCTAACATTTTTTCTTAAAATAATTAGACTTACAGATATTATAAGTAATATTCATTTTCTTTTTAAAGAAAAACAAGAAACCACCCAAACTTCTGTATATTCGCTTGACTTAGAAAAGTGGTACTATCAAGGTTCAACCGATTAGCTATTCTATTTACACATCTATCAAAGATGCGCTTGTTTTAACTATTTGGAAAAAGTGATTTTAAATTTTAAATTTTATATATAGTAAAAAATATTAAAAATTAATTTTTTTAGAAATTATTTTTTTCAATTTTTTAAAAAAATTGAAAATAAAATTTTTTAATATTCTGATTATTTTTAAAAAATTTATCCAAATATATAAAAATCAATTTTTTTGATAAAAAAAATAATTTTTTGTCAAAATAATTTCAAACAAATACACTCTAAATTTATATTTGGCTCCTTTAAGTGGATTTCACTTCTTTAAACTGTATCTCTATGTCTCTTAAAATTAGATTTAACTTTTTCAAAGTAGGTTTAGTTCCTCTAAAAATGTATTAATTACCTCTACTCATATTTCTATTAAAATTAGAGTTTAATTGGTATGCACTGACTATCAACCAATAAAAATACTGAAAAATGAAAAATTATGGTGAATTCCTCATTATAAATGATGGTTATTTATATGAGTTGGCACTTTCTACTATTTTTATTGATTGATAGTGTAAAATTAATTTTACACTATTAATGTATTCAAATTAAATTCTTAAAATTATTATTTTTTAATAGTATCTCTTCACCCAATAATTGAGAGACTAGTATTTCGAAATACAGTTAGGCACCTTAATAACTATATATATAAGAGACCTAAATCCCTTCCACTCAAACAATAATTAAATTTAATTTTAACACTTTTAAAGTGGATTTAACTCCTCTACATTAGAAATATATTTTGAACATTAAAATTTATAATATTAATTGTTAATAAAAAACCAAAAACTTAAAATTAATTGAAGTTTAATATTATTAACAATTAAAATTATGTACTTTAGATAATATTAATTTAAAAGGGTCAAATTCATAGAAATTAATGTATCATATACCCCAAAATACATTTTAATTGATTTTAGTTGTTTGAAATCTCGAGATTATCGAAAATGTAACTTTCCCATATAAAATGAACGTATTTAATCAAAATTGTTTCATTGAATCAATTTTAGCGCAGCCCAAAAAAATATGTGTATATCATCGAATTCACCTCTTTAACAAACATGTTTTTTTTCTAATGCATTATTTAAGAATGAAAAATATGATTGATCCTCATAATAACTCTCGTTATATCTATGAATTTACATAAATTAATTAAAGTTAAGATTTATTATGTAAAATGTCGTTTTTATATAAAAAATTAGAAATGTATCTGTCACTTTGATTTTTTTTTTCACTTTATTTTTCATTCTCATATTGTAATATAGAATTTATTACTATTTTTTTTTTCAAATTTCACTCTTTCACATCTTCTATAGTTTAATGCAAATGTGATGCCAACAATAAATTTAATTAGATATTAAAAATCTAAATAAGAACATTTTGATAAACATATTATATAGAAATGATATACACATTGATTCCTAAAAGAATAAGGATTTAATTAACATATTAATTTCTCAAATAAAAGTTACTAGCATTTTGTTCTCTAAAGTTAAAATATCTCATAAAAATTTAGCCTATTCGTTAAGTTTTATCTGTTGAATATCACGTTATATTTGACCCGAAAATAATTCAAATATCGTATTTTAATAAAACATACAATGAAAGGCACAATTACCAAATAAAAAAACTAATAGACTAAAATATATATTTAATTTTTTAGAGGGTAAAATATTAAAATAAAAATCTTTTAAAAACCAAACTTATAACCAAAAATTAATTTTAAATTTCTTAATACTTGTACATAAACTTAAAATGATGGAGTGTAAACACCTCAAAGAAATGTATTATTTAAACACCTCAGTTGCAAGTGAATATCAAACGCCATAATACTCGCACATTAAAAAATTTAATTTTAATGTATTTTTATAATAATATCCAATCATCTACTTATATATTATATCACACAAACAAAAATATTTAATTCTCATATAATAACATATAATTAAATAACAATAAAAAAACTCTTTTACATAAAAGTATCAAAACTAACACCTTATTAAGGACTAGCTGACAATTTTTTTTTCTTTTAATTTTTTTTTTTATTTGTTCCTCACCCATTCCCATGATATTCAAGAAACCCAATCACATGATACACGGAAAGGAATCCAACAATATTTCCAATAATGATGTGAAAAAAATTCTGAAAAACTTGGTACTATTTTGGGACATTAGGTTGTAGTTACACCCCTAAAACTCTACGGCGGGTCATTCTGGTCGCAGTAGTAGGATGAACGTCAGAAAAGACCACCCTCTCTACATAGTGCTTGTAATTCCCAAAACATACCATACCATAACGACGATGATAATACCAAAAGAAATTATATTCGTGGTTCTCAGGTCAGAATCAAAGTACAAAAGCATGTCTAAAGCAGTGGAAGGAACACTCACACATAGACACACTAACACACACAAGAATAAATATAACAGCTGAAGGGAACTTCCACAGTTATACACCATATTGATATAACACCCCCAAAATTACAAACCGGTTCAACATAACTCGATCCACGAAACCCGATCCAAACCCGGGTTCAAAAACCGCATCGGTTCGGGTCCTCACTGAATCAAATCAAGCACCGGGTGCCGCATCCTTCACCTTACTCTGCAAATACCCACCGTAATCCCTAGCATAGTCTTTAACATGGCTTGCTGTGTCGTAGATCCGGCTCCGAGCGTAGTCGACCCGGTCCGAACCTGGCGGGTGCATCCCCCTGAAGTACCGGTACATCCATGAAATCGCAGCCACGATAACAACGCCGAATCCGCACATGGACAAGAACCCTGCGGTTACGAGGAACAGAAGGGTGCCAGCTGGGACCCATATAGGGCTCGATACGATGATCAAGGGTGAGAAGAAGATCATGGCCACAACGGTTGCCGCGACGGTTAGGCCCGTGAGGAGGAGCAAGATTGCTCCGGTTACGAGAAGGGTCAAGAGGCCTGCGAGCTGGGTTGAGTTTGGGGCATGGTCTTGGAATCTCCGAAGGAATGCCGAAGATGGTGGTGTTGTTGTTGAGGTTGTGGTTGTGGGTCTTTCAGCCATGGTAGAGAGGTTGAGGGTGTGTGTGTGTGTGTGTGAAGAAGGGTGGGGTCTCGTGTGTGTGTGTGTGTGTGTGTGTGAAAGGGGAAAGTGACAAAGGAGGAAGAGGAGTGTTAAAAGAGGAGAGCGTGGAAAAGGGACAAGTGGGAGGGGAAAGGTGCTATTTTTGTGACATGCAGGGGGTGTACGTGGAGGGGAAGCTTGATCTGATCGCTGCATCGGACTAGGACTTTTTCTTTGTTTTATTTTGCCAAAGGATCAGTTGTATTCTGGGCTATTCAAGAATCAGAAATGCTGTTATTTATGCGATTAGTTCAGCATTTTTTTTTAATAAAAAGTGATTTTTAATAATTAAAATTTTTTTATAGAAATTATTTTTTAATTTAATTTTTTTTTTATTAAAATAAGTTGAACCAAATACATTTTCATTTGGTTATTTAATCGAACCGCCCAGTTAGTGAGATGAACAAGTATCAAGTCATTAACTAAAACCAATATATATATATATATATATATATATATATGATGTAAATTTTTTTTTCCAATATTTTGTAGTTAAACATTAGAGGCCATTCTCTAGTGAAGCATAAGTTGTTTGCTTTATTGTGAAGTGTCGAGATTGTCCAATGATAACCTAACATGTAGAGAGTGGAGATAGTGGTGAGTCAAACTTTATTAAGATATTACAAATGATTTTAACAAAAAAGCACTGTTTCAATTAAATTTAAAATCTTCTATTAAAAAAAAAAAAATTCTCTTGTTTCTCTCGTTCTTCCTCCTACCTCCACCTAGGGTGACACTGTCGTTGCAGCCACCATCGCCCACCGTTGGAATGACATTGTTGCCACTTTCGTCTACCCCTCCCTTCACCATTTTGGTCCCCTTCGCCTGAGTGAGAAATTTTAGAGAAGTTTAACCCATTATGAACCACCTTTATTGCTCCTAGCTTTATAGGATCGTGTGAAGTTATACCAACGATCGTATAATTTAATAAAGCTTTACAAATGAATCTCAACGTCTGAAACTATTTGAGAAGTTTTGCCCAAAAAAAAAAAACCTATTTGTGAATGTACAAAACATTAAAGAAAAAAAAAATTCATGAATGAATATCAAAACTCTTGATATGCAATCTCACAAATTCTCTTTCTTTCTCTGTTCAAGAACAAAGCTTGTACAGATCTGTGAAGCTTTGCACAAAAAAAAAATTCCATTTGTGAAGTTACCAAAAAAAAATGGAAAAAGATTCATGAATGGACATCAAATCTCACAAATTCTCTCTCTATTTTTTCAATAACAAAACTTGTAAAGATCTACACAAGTTTTGCACACAAACTTGCTATTGTCTTTCATTCTTCAACGTGGTGATGCTGAACAATAAAGGCAGTGGCGCCCATGGTGGCGAGACAATGGCACCGACAGTGACAAGGTGGCGACGACGAGCGATGTGAGCTTTGACTTGTTCAAGATCGAGGGCTTCTTCGTCGAAGATGCCGTGCAGTCCACATGTCCCATCATGTTCCATCATGTAGGTGACACCATGGAAAGCAGCAACGAGTTCTTCTATGGCGGTGGTTGGAGGAGGAGCGTGAAGAGGGGTCCACGGCAACAACAGAGTGCTACTAGCCAAGCGAAGCAAGGGTGCGGCGGAGGAGATGTGGCAGCGGCGGCAGGGGAGAAGTGGAGGGGGAAAGTGGGGCATCAGAAATGGGCTGCTGAGAGGGTTTGCTTCAACACTATTCACCATTATTGGTTTCAATACCAACCTTGGTTTAACAGTAACACTAATTTCTTTTTTAGATCAAACTGATAAATATTAAAGCTAAAAAAAGATATTTCCTCTTTTTTATTCCTGATATAAACAATAATACAAAAGGGATAGAATAACAATTTTATCTTTAAGATGTCTTTGGTATTAGGATAAAAATAAGAGATAAAATTTTATGCATGAACTCCATGAAATTTCATATTTTATCATGTTAAAAAAAAATTAACTCTTATTATAATTTCTTCAAAAGTTATACATATAACATAATAATATATTCTTAATTGATAATATAAAAAATATGTTTTTAATAATATATCAAAATTAATTTTATTATTTAATGAGTTCAATAATACATAAAATGTTAATTTCTTTGAATAATAGTGTAATTATTTTATGCTATTAGTACATTAAATTTTCTAGAAGTGACTAATTCATTAAAATTAGAATTTAATTTAAATATGTTGTCAATATAAAATTTTTTTATATAGATATCTAATAATATATTATCACATTAATAAAAATATTTGATTCAACTATCTACTATTTTAAAAATTTTATAAATAAAAACATAAAATTAGATGATAGTATAATATATTTTTTTATTGATAATATATTAAAATTAATCTCTTAAAATTAAAATCAATTTATTTACACTTAATATTTGCAATGATACATGCATGTTTCTTTATCATGCTTGCTTTTATCAACCTATCATGATTGATTCCCAATATCTCATAGTCCTTTTTGTGGGAAATAATATATAATTTAATTTATATGTATTATTAGTATAAAAAAATTATACAGATATCCAATTATATATTACTACATTAATAAAAATGTTTGATTCAACGATATATTATTTTAAATATCTTATAAATATAAATATATAATTGGTCAGTACATACAAATTAAATTCAATAGCATAAAACCTCGATTATTTATGAAATTTGAAACATAAATAAATATATAAATAAAAAATAATATATCAGAATATAAGAATTATACCAATACTAATAATAATAAATAAATAAATAAATAAATTCCCGATTCCCGCCCTGATCAGCGAAAAACTAAAACCGGAAAGCTGGAAATAACCGAACAGTGCAGAACGCAACACAACGTTGTTATAACGCTAACACCTGAAACTGAGAATGCTCCCAAATCATGAAACCCTAATTCCCCACCTTTGATCACAAATCCATTGTTAACTGAAACGCACTCACTCACACATTGCTGTCATGGACGCGCGACGCGCCTCCCGGACCGTTATCGACCCCAAAGTCCGGCGCGTCGGTTTCTTCCCTCCCAATCCCACGCCCTTCGACGACTCCTCTTCTTCCAATTCCCTTTCTCCGGTCATGATACCGTTGCCACGTCATCTTCCCGGCAGTACCGCAGCCGTGCCGGTGCCGGTCCCGGAGTCGCATCCTCCCGGTGACCACGTGTCACTTGGGAGCTGCAATCCAAATCGCTCGGAATCGGAAGAGCCTTCCATTGCCCCTAACCCTCCCCAAAATTCAAAACTTTCCACTACTGCCACTGGTAAACATTGATTTATTAATTTATTACAATTGCTAATAGTGTATTCACTGTGCTTATGCATGATTCATGAGCGTGTTATTTGCATGGCTTTGTTTCTTTGGCATATTAGAAAAGAGGGAAGAGGATGCAGTGCAATCAAGTTCAAAGCCGCTGAAAGCTAAAACTACAAAAGGTGAGAGACGAGCCTTGCAGGAGGCACAACGAGCTGCTAAAGCTGCTTCTAAAGGTTGTTTCACCACTGATTTAAATTTATTTTCTCTCCCTTTGGATTTTTTTCTTATCGCGACTAAATTTGTTGACTTTATCGCTTTCAGTATTTGATGAATTGTTCAGAATTCAGATGCCTATGTGTTGTTGTTTGATTTCGTATATTGAGGTTTATTTGAATTATGAATTCTAGCGTGTTATGATGGACTGTTCTTGTTTTCTTATCTGAATTTTAGATTAAAGTCATGGATTATGAAATCAATGGTGGTTCATTGTTAAGTTACTTTCACAATTTTTTTGGGTGCTTTATGGCTTGCATATATTTTAGCTGCACTAAATTCTTTTTCCTCGGTTCTTTTATTTTGCTGACAATATTGATGAAATTCAATGAAATATAGATCTAGTAGATGGTCCTTAAGGTGTCAAATAGTTCAATTGCCATTCAGGAATTCAGTATACTCAGATGCACCTTGTATGGTTCCTGTAGTCTGTGCTTATGCTTTTAATTGTTGTTCTGTATCCAGCTCAGGGAAATGAAGCAGTTCCTGAATCTGGAAGGGCAGCCCTGGGTAAAAGTACAAAGCAGTCTTCACAAAAGAAAGAGGGTCCTCCCTTTGCATCTTCAGCGGCTGCAGACAAGAAAGCAGGAGATAAACCTTCGGATAAGGATAAGAAAAAAGATGCTCCTCCTCCACGAATGCAATTTGATGACAAAAACCGAGTGGAAAAGGCTAAAAAGCGTGCAGTAGTCAGTCAAACTGAATCTAGAAACAGAGTTGAATTGTTTCTGCATTTGCCTCAATATGAACGAGGGACTCAGCTTCCTAATCTTGAACCACAGTTTTTCCACATTGATTCAGTGCATCCTGCTGTGTACAAGGTACTCTTGTGAAAATTTGTAAGGTTGGTTCAAATTAGTGCACACAGCACTTATTTGTAGACCAAGTCAGTTAGATATGTGATCTGAAAATGATCGTAACATTGTAAATAAATTATTCTTTTTGTTCTCAGAATTCATTATTTGTGCTTGCATATCTTTGCATTTTTTTCCTTAAATTAATTATTCTCGTTTTATATTGAATCTCCAGTCCCTTTGATATTGTTCTAGTTGTTTCTCAATTCTCATTATCATCGCCCTACTTTTTATTTTATAATGCCTTAAAATATATTTTCAGGGACCTTGATAATATCCAATATGTTAGCTTTAACTGTTTGCCTTATGTTTGCATGCATTAAATGGTCATGTTCATCAATGTAAATATTATGCATGGAGTGCTATCAATAATATCAGTCTGAGTATTCACACTTCGTTCTTTTGAACAAGAACCTGGATCACCTATATATTTCCTTGTCAGCTCATCCCATGCCAAAGGTGGGAAATTGTGATGCCTGCTTACATGCCACAGCCTCTAGTTTTCAATTCAATAGTTCATTTTTCCTAGCTTATATACTGAAGCCATTGGTTTTGGTACTGCATTAACTCATTAGTATGTATAAGTCCATGTGTATGGATTTGATATGGAATTACTTTTGAAACTTTGAACTGCATACAGAGTTCATCACTTTAAGTGTGAGTTTTATGCATGCAAATAAGCTTAAGAAAGTTGGCAATTTCGATGTGGTGCTCAGTGGCTTATTTTATTTTCAGGTTGGATTGAGTTATTTGGCAGGAGATATATCAGGGGGTAATGCTCGTTGTATTGCAATGCTAAGAGCATTTCAAGAAGCCATTGGAGACTACAGTACACCGCCTGAAAAAGTCCTTGCTAGGGATTTGACTTCAAAAATCAGTAGTTATGTTTCATTTTTTACTGAATGTAGACCACTTTCTATGAGCATGGGAAATGCAATTAGGTTTGTTAAGAGTCGTATAGCCAATTTGCCTTTAAGTCATTCTGAGTCCGAGGCAAAAGCTTCTCTTCGTTCTGATATTGACCGGTTCATTAATGAAAAAATAATTCTTGCTGATAAGGTGATTGTTGGACATGTTTCTTCAAAGGTTAAGGATGGGGATGTTCTTCTTACATATGGCTTATCAAGTGTTGTTGAGATGATTCTTTTATATGCTCATGATCTTGGGAAACAGTTCCATGTTGTGGTGGTAGACTCGCATCCAAAGCTTGAAGGTCAGGCCTTACTTCATAGGCTGGTGGCTAGGGGCCTGAGTTGTACATATACTCATATAAACGCTGTTTCTTATATCATGCATGAGGTCACACGGGTTTTTCTTGGAGCTTCTGCAGTATTGTCTAACGGGACTGTGTATTCAAGGGTTGGCACTTCATGTGTTGCAATGGTGGCTCATGCATTTCATGTTCCTGTATTGATCTGTTGTGAAGCATATAAATTTCATGAAAGGGTGCAACTGGATTCGATATGTTTCAATGAACTAGGTAATTTGGTTACATCAGTTTGTTAGTGTTACATTTTCACTCCAGTGTAATCTTTGATATGTATCAAGAGGAAGGACTAGGATGGAATTTATTTAAATTGGTATCAAGTATTATTATGAAAAAAAAGGAGCTTCTTCGTTGCAGTTCTATTGATTTCCAGCTCTACCAAGCATGATGTTAATGCATACCCTAAGCTGTATTACAAGAGACTTCAAATTGCTTGCAGGTGATGCAGATGCTGTTGCCAGGGTTCCTGGAAGAATGGATGTCAATTATCTCGACAATTGGACCAGTAAAGACAATTTGCGCCTTTTGAATTTGATGTAAGCTTAAGATATTTCATTTGTGTGAACACTTCCTCCCCTTAATAGATGAAAAGGTTAGCACTGATTTTATTTTCACTGACAGGTATGATGCCACTCCTTCGGATTATGTCTCGGCAATTGTAACAGATTATGGCATAGTAAGTTGATTAGTGGTACACTTTAAAGTTACTGTCCTCATCGGTCATCACTTAGTCCACAAGATTTTGTTTACTCTTTTTGTATGCCTATTTTTCAAAGGATAAGGGATAAACATCACGAAGTGAAATTCGTGATACAATACATGAAAGAAAAGAAGTGCCTGCCATTTTACAATTTTTTTCTTTCTTTCTTTTTAATTAATAATGGATTAATGGATGATGCATTCGTGAGTTCATTCGGAAATAACTATTCATGTAATATAGTCTTGCTGTTTTTTAAGTGCTAGCCATATTTAAGTTTGGTAAAACCCAGTTTAGCTTGTTTTCTGTAATCTTGGTGAATTTTCACAATTCTGTTTATATTTTCTGGGCCTTCTGTCTGTAAGCTTTGTTGTGGGGATTAGACACACAACAATGCTGGGTATAAGCTCTGTTTGGAAAATGAATTTGTCTACTCTTATGTGCAAGAGTGACGCCTATAAAACCCATCAAGGAACTCCCATTACTATTAAGAAATGATAACTACTTTCTTTTGTTATTATAACCTTTTCTTCATTATTATTCTGCTAACGAGCTTTTTGTTTTATGTGATTTATGAATTGAACTTTGATTAACTCTTCAAAATATCCTTTTATTTTCATCTCCTTGGATGAGGCTAATTTTGGGATCTCCCATTTTGCCCCTTACTCTTTTAATTCTTGCTTTAACAATCTTCAATTTACCCTTCATGTTGGTGTTGCAGCTCCCTCCTACAAGCGTTCCTGTTATAGTACGTGAGTATGGACGAGAGCATTTGTTGATGTAGAGATATAGAGAAGTCAGTCAGCAAGGGGCACCAACAGGCCTGCAATTGATTTTTATAAATGCAATTTTTCTATATACTTAGTTTGCAAAGTGAGTTTTTTAGGCTTTCCACTCCCAGCGATTCCGGAGATGCATTTTCTTTTAATAGTTAGCTTGGAATATAATTATTTATACTCTCTAAAGTCGTCTACAAGTTTAGGGACCGGTCCAGAAAGTTGCCAGTAACTTGTAATAACATTTGCTGTCAAAGAATAACGGGATTCTAGGTCATTGGACATTCGATGTACACTGGGTGATAAAATCAGTGTACAACTCACCCATTGGATGACACTGTATTTATTGGCAGATAACGCAGTTGAGAAAAATTCTTTGTACTTGAAGGGCTTATCAAGGTCCCAAATCAATTGGATGCACCAAACCTATGAAGACGGTTTTTTTACTTTCTTAATAAATATGAAAAATTGTAGAACTAGAATTTATTTACAAAAATAACATGACATGCTTATTGATTTTTTAATGAATAAGTAAATTATCTTATTTTATTTCATTTAATAATCACAATTATTTTTGGTAAAAAAATTCTGAAATCTTTTTCTGGTTATATCGCATTAATCAGTTGCATCAAAATTATTTTTGTTGTCTTCTCAATTCTTGCACAATAATAATAATAATGAAAAGGACGCAGATTCTAAATGCTCACTCTTCTCTATACGTGTGGTACAAAGCGTAGACACCAGTGTCTAGAGTGTCAAACAATGGATGCAGAACGCAGTCACAGAAGGAAAATTCCATCATCAAGGAGCATATTTGATTTTTCTCTAGGTTAGTAATGTCCAGATTCAGAACTGTACAGCATAATACATTATATTAATACATACAGCAATAAGTTTTCAAAACACTATTTTCAGTGCCAAATCAAGATATAATCTGGAAGTGACAGTGATGTTGCCTGTTAATTAAGTGATGCACCACTCTTTAGGGCCGCCACCATCTTCTATCATTATTTTTGCTTCTTGTCAGAACTAGCAGGGCTGTTATCTGTTGCAGCAGCTGCTGCCGCAAGTTCCATCAACCTCTCATAATCTATCTCAGTTGACTTGAACTTAAACTTGATGCCAACCTGAATCCATGACTTGATACACAGAATAGGTTGTGTGCTACCATGTGGCATGCAGAACCTTTGCTTGTCAATCTCATCACCCTTGCCACAGAAAAGTTCTTCAGGCACAATTGAAGTTGCCTGCACAGCCAGGAAATCTCTAGCCATCATAGACAGCCGCGGATAGCGTGTACTATTGACCTTCCACCACTCTAGAACATCTGTTGGTATTGGGGCTGGAGCCTCTGACAAGTACTGTGTAAGCTCATCAGTGGCAGAGCTCATGCTTGTCCGCCGTTTCTTGCGAGCTATTTCCTCCGCAAACGAGACGCTTCCTCCATCTTCAATTTCTTGAGCATTGTAACCAGAACTCATGGATGGGAAATGGCTGGTAGAATAGTTTCTCATGAAATGGGTTCTTGCTTCATCCAGAAAATTTTCTGAGGTTAAACTCTCTGGTATCAGCTCTCCCTTGATTCTAGGATCTAGAATTGCTGTCATATACGTAAATATGTTGCAAACCTGATTAATATAACTTCTGGCTTTCTTATCCATTTCTTCTGCAGCACTTTTTAGCCATTCTGGGCTGTGACGTGATTCTCTGCAGCTAGCAATTGTTTCTGATATGTGATCCATGAAGAAAAGGACAAGCCCAACCGTTGGCACCTTAGTCGTGCATATGTTGTTTGTGGTCTTGTAGAAGGGTTCAAGATATTGATGCACGATGTTAACCACACTTTTGTCGGAAGAGCCAAGCAGCATCCTACTACATAGCATTTCCTCGTTTTTACGAATAACAGCATCCATTGATTTACCTGCCTGCAACGTAAAAATATATATATTGTTTTACACTATTCCATTACTTCAAATTTTGAAGGCATGCATCACAAGATATCTTTACATACTATAATGATTCAACTCACAAGAGTTCTTTAACAAGTAACATAATTGTAGTACATAACAAATTGCCATCATAATGCTACCATATTTACTAAAGCATTACAACATAAACATGAGCTGCACTTATAAGGAGAAACAACATAACTCCAACCATTTTTAAAACTGAAATCAAATGCCGCAATCAGATCAAGATGTCATAGGCCGAGTTCATCAGATTAGCAAACACAAAAAGTCATTCCAAATCCAAGATTCCAAGTTGTGTCTTGCAAAATATAATGCTAACAAGATCAAGATTGTTATGTTCTTTTAAAGCAATTGTAAAAATATAACAAGGTACCTTGTGAACGAGATCAAGCATCTGGTAGTTTCCACTCCACCTCAGTGAAACGTCTAGAGGAAATTTCCAAGTACCTTCTTGATAAGCTGTAGATAGTTGAATAAAATCCTCAGAGATCACTGATGAGGCATTTAACTCTATTACAAACTCGCGGATCTTAGAAATTACTTGTTTTGCAGATCTCAATCCATCATCTATTATCAAGTTCAAAGTTCGAGCAGCACAGGGAATATAACAGAACGGCCCTATTTTCTGACCATCCAAGTCCTCTTTCAATGTATGGCAGGCATGCATGGCACTTGGACTATTATCATGGGTACAGGAAAGGACTCTGTTTTCAATATTGTACGATTTAAGAACTCTAATGAGGGAGCGATAGATCTCTGCATCCCCACATGGATAGGGTATGCGACAGATATCCAGAAGCACTTTCTGGAAGCACCAGTTTTCGTCAATCCAGTGACATGTTACACTCATATAGAAGATCTGTTCAAAGGAAGTCCAGAAATCAAGTGTGATTGAGAACTTGGATGAAACCTGCTCTAACAATGCTCTCACATCTTCCCTCATGCTTCTATAAACTTCATCCAGTACAGTTCTATACTTGTCACCTGGCCAGAGCTGTATAGACGGATTTAGAAACTTGTAGGAATTTACAAGCCACTTCTCTTCCAGAGTCGAAGGAGGGAGAGAAGCTAAAACAAGCCACCTGATCAGCAACCAGTTTAGATGATCATAATCCACCTGGTTTGCTTTTCCTGGAGGCTGAGATTTCTTGACCACAGCAGCGGGCCGGGCTGCCGAATTGTTGACAACATCCCCCCCTGATTTATCGTAACCTGGATGGCGATTAGCAAGATGTCTTCCCAAATTGCCTGCATGAATCATGAACAAAGGAACTTTAGTGAATGTACACATGCAAGCACATTTGCCAGGAAAAAAATCTTCATAACCAAGGATGCTACAAACTAAAATTATCTAGCTTCAAAGGTATACTGAAATAAGAAAATAAAAGGGCAAATATGGAAACTATTAACTTCATGAGATGTTAAAAGCTTGAAATCTTTAGACAACAAAGTTGCATAAGCATTTCTGAGGTTTCAAAGTAATGGGCTAGAATGTATTCTGATAAACCGAAGTGATGAAAGGATATATACGTCCTATCAGATAGGAAAGGCCTCAAAGGTAAATAATCAATAGCAAAAGGGTGGTGCAGACAACTACCTGTGGCAGTTGCAATAGAATAGCTTTGTCCACAAAACTTGCATTTACGAGTTTTCCCATCAGCAGCTGTCTCAAAGAACTTCAAATAAACTGATGTCATTGTTTTCTTTCTTGGCTTCAGTGAATTAACAGGAATTGGCTTATCTGAACAACCCAGGCCAATATTAACTGGATCCATGTTTGAAATGAGTGCCACATCCATCATTGATTTATGATCGTCTACTCAAATGAGTGGGGAAAAAAAGAAAAATGGAATTTAGAGTCACAGAAAAATGTACGCTGCAAGAATTTGAGAAAGCCAACAAAAAGGGTAAATAAGAAAGGTCAATTTTAAAGATTATGTAACATTTAAAAATGGTGAATACCACGTCTCTTTCTGTGATTTCACATAGCAAGGTATGTTGAATCACTCTCGAAACTATATAGTTCAGAGACTTCATTTGATTGATCTGTTCACAAATATATTCACCACACCACGTGATCGAGGTCCAGACAGCACAAGTAAATTTCTTAACCACAAATGCAACAAATAACAACAACTATTTGAACTAAAGAAAGCCCATTTTAGAACCACGACCAAGCAATACAGGAAGCTAAAATCCCAAACATACTTGTACACAACTTTGCAAAGAGAATGTGAAAGGCGACAAGCATACTGCATCAGTGCTAGGAAGCAAGTAAGGTAGCTGCTACCTTTGTAAGTTCTGTAGTGGTTATTAACACCCCAGTCCATCTAACTACCACCAACTGTCACCTGTCTGAACAGTCCACAACAATTCATAAGGAAAAAAAAAAAGAAACGAGCTTTTTTTTTTTTTTTGTTCTTTAAGTATTTCAAAAACAAAAATAAACTAGTAAACTAGCATGAAAACGTAAACAGAGAATTGGGTATACCCGAGAGGGGGAATTCATGAGAACCCAAGTCTCAAAATTCAATTTTTGGAGCAGAATTGTGAGTGTTGTGATCAAAGACAGAGAAAGAGGAAGAGAGAGAAAGAGCGAGAAAAGAAAAGAAAAAAAAAAGGAGGGAGATGGATGGAAGCTGATGAAGATCGGCGTGGGATCTGAGCCGAGAGAGGAAAAGAGAGAGAGAGAGAGAGAGAGTTTTGAGTTTTGTTGTTAGAGCCGTGTAGCTGCAGATCTGGTCTCTTTTGCTGGCATCGCTGTTTGGACGGCTTCGCTCAACAAATTCATTATTCTCAAGAAAGAGAACAAACACAACACAACGCAACACAAGAAAGGAAAGAGGATAAAGTCTCTCCAACTGGTCACTCGCTTTGGCTCGACCCAGTGGCTTGCTTGTACATGAGTGGAGTTTTGCTTGTGACTCGTGACTTGTGACTCAGCCATTCATGTAAGTAACTTAGACTTGTTTCATCACACTAGCTAGCTGCTTTCACCTGAGCCCAACGTTGTCCACTTCAATTAGTCGGCTTCACTTTTTAAAAAATTTGGGCCTTTTGGTTGCTTCATTGCTTCTTCCTCGGCCCAGTATAGCCCACCACCTTTGATTTTTCAGACCCACTTCCCTCATCTCATCACTTCAGTTTTATCATTAAACCATTATTTTTTAGTGGTCAAAGCCTTAGCTTGAGTAATAATCATTTGTCTCTAACAGTAGCTACACTTGGGTTCGATCCAGAGAATCAACCCTTCCCCCTCCCTTAGTGTGTGTGAGTGTGTTATGACCCAAAAAAAAATCATTATTTTTCGGACAAAAAAAAAATCATTCTTTTCATTCTTGAAATTAGCAATTGACTATAATTTCATCCCTGTTGTTCGGAAGCCCTCTTAAGGTTTCTAAAGTTGATAAAAATTGGTCAAGTTAGTCCCTCCCAACAACTAATTTGACTGACTTTTGGCAACTTTAAGAACCTTGGAAAAGGTTTTAAAATGGTAAATATAAATTTGTAGTTGACTATCAATTTTAAGGATGAATTTGATAGTTTACTCATTTTCTCTTACACAATAGGGAATATTTTGCAAGAGATGAACCCACAGAAGTGTTTGGATAGACAAATAGTGAAGAGAAAGTGTACTTTTTTTCAAAGGATTTTAAAGTGTGATTTGTCATGTATATTTTGAACAACTACTATTTTTTTTTCCCACTAGGTGAGATTAGTTATAAAGATCAAATAACATTGTTGCATTTTATCATAAATTATATTTATAGATAAGCCATTAGAGTTTAAGTCTTTCTTAATAATTTCATCTATAATCTTTCTTGATTTTTCTCTACCTCTATTTATTGGCCATTAATTACCACATATATTTGTACAATATGAAAACCTCTATAATATAACAGGCTAGTAGTTTTAGGGGGTGAAACCTAAATACTTTACTTATATCCGTTTTCTACTATGGTAATTGGTCAATCTTTCTACTAATATATTAAAATAACCCTTCACAACTTTTATCATTTTGCATTTAATATCAATTTATTTTTAATGTACTATTAATGTAGAATTTTTTTATACCATCAGTTAATTATATATTGACATATCATTAAAATTATTTGAATATCATAATAATTATTTCAAAAGTTACATATATATAATTAGTTGATAATATACAAAATTTATATTGTCAAAATTGAACTCTTAAAAAATATATATAAAAGCGGAAGAGCAGTGTATATAGGCGTCAGCATTAGGAAAGATAAGGAAAATAGTTATACAGAAAGAAGAAAAATATAATCTCCGCTCTTCAATTATGTACGATTTTAGCCGATGGTGATCCCTTATACAATTAGAAAATTTTCAATACAAACAACCAAACTATGCAGTGCTAATTGCATTCTTCGCGTGTATGTATCTATGGCTGGTGAACATAAAATAAGAAGTTTTAAAAACAAAAGAAAAAGAAAGATGATTAGCTCAAGGCCCTAACTGTCTGTGGGACCTTTTTAATTAAAATAAATATTTCTGAAACAAATTGACTAAGTCAGCTTCGAGGGGAGCTGGAGGTGTTGACCATCCTACTTTCACCTTCTCCTTGACCTCCTCAATCTCCAAATAATTGCAGCCGGGTCAGGACAAATCCGGTATTTTACTTTTGGTGGAGGGGTAACTGGAACTCTGCGTAGCATTTGTAAAAATGTTACTAGAAAACATTATGCCTGTAATTGCTTTATTATATTATAGCAACCCATTAGGTTTTATAAATAAGAGAAATATTACTCGGCTAAGATAATTTTATCTGAATTTGTGATAAAAATCATGAAAAATGTTGGATGAAATAAAATAATAGAATTCATTTATTCATCTAAGAATTAATAACATGTTATATCATTTTGACAACTTAAGTACGGCAAAAAATTTCTGGCTCTCCGACTTTTTCATAAGGAAGCCTTTTTGATGAAAAACGAACAGAGAAGCACTAAATGTGTAAGTCACACTTAAACAGCATATGGAAAGGATAGTGAGCAGGTGAACTCTAAGTAGTTATATTTCCCTGATTTTGAGTGGTGGACAAGTAATTAATCTAACATGTTGAAATAGAAATGAAGAGATAGATTTTCAGGGAACTTACTGTAATCTAGTCATGTCAATCTGTGAGAAGTCCATGTTAGTTGAACTGTCTAGGACTCCTATTGGAGAAACCATGGGACTCAGTGGGGACAAAGGAGGCTGCTTGATGGCAAGCACTCTGCAGTTGAAGTAGCTGGATATACTGTTATGGGCCACTGCCAATCTATGCAATATATGAAAAAAAAATAAAAAATAAAAAACAATGCTTTGAGTTGTGAGATCAAGTAATATCTACATGAATACAAAGTTACACCGGAAACAGAAAAAAAATAAAAGCACACAAAATTCAATGCATTAGGTATCTGATTGAGACACAAACTATAATGAATGGATGAGTCAAATGTAGTTGAAAGATTATGTGACTATTTGGTGGAGCCACCACATCAATTATCTAAGGCAATTTTGAGTATCGACCCTGCTTAGAGTTCATTTTTGCTCTATATGGGTAGCATTAGTGTTGGAGCTTGATGGCTCCACTAAAGCATAATTTAGGGGATAGATAAAATAAGATAATTGCATGGCTAGAGAATAATCTTTTCGGAATGCAACTTCAACTTGGGCTTTTCTATTATGGGCATAGCCAATTCAAAAGTGGAGCCCAAATGCCCTTTGGCTCTTCTTTCTGTCACCATTAAGAAAGGCACGTGCAAGTGCCAAGGTTTTCCGTGACCAATTTCTGGGTGTCACTGACAATGCCAATAAAACGGCCATGGTCCTTTTCCAAGTTTAAGGAGCAGAATACAAAATAGATAATTCACCAAGGTCCCACAAGCCCATGTTGCAGTCAAATCGAAGACAGGAAGGATAAAAAATAAAGAGTGATTCCAGAATCCTGTTCCTCAGAGTTAACCGGTGAATAATTAAAATGTAAAAGTCCCAATACATTTCAGGCATAAGTTAACCAGCCCATAATGAATCCTTTCGAATAACAATTTTATATAATCTGATTATATGCATATTTTTATTATTGATTAGATAGGTGAACTCTAATACCAATCTTATAAAAAATTTTAATCAATAATAAAAATTTATATATAATTTAAAATTTTTATACAAAAAAAAATATATATATATATATATTTTTGGAATATATTTGGTTTCATGACCATGCAATGTTTTTCCCAATTTTTATCCTCTAATCAAACTTATCCTTAGCCAGAGCGTTGGCTTTCTCTTTCTTCCAAACCAAACTCAAATGTACCTTGAATTTGATGTGTCGTTCATCAACATCCAAGCATACCAGGAAGACAATAACGACAGATAAATCCAACTTGAATGTGGAGGACCCATATATTCAGAGAGGGTCATCATCATCATCATCTCCCACCCTAACTACTGTATTTGAATGCAATACTAATAATTCCATATGACCCATGAAATTGATCTCAAACGTCAAACCTGAAACATTTTGAGACATTGGACTTACTTGTAAAGAAAACAATGATCATGGAGTCCAACCACAAGCATTGAGGCTCCAACCTTTCGCACCGTGGTCACAATCTTCATCCCTTCACGGTCCTCTTCCGTGACAACAATCTCAACCTTTGTCTGTAACACAATCCTATAAGATTATAGCACATAACCATTAATTTGAACAACCAAAATAATAAGTCAAACTAATTCAAAGACAGTAACAAATGATGAACACAAGTTCAGAAACCAAAAAAGAAAAAGTTAAAAAGGCTTACGTTGGAGAAGTTGCTGCAGATGTCTTGAAAGGAAAGAGCTAACTGGAAGCCCTTGAGTCTAAGAAGACGAGATTTGGATTTGCTTTTGGATCTTGTGAGAGGGTAGACATGGAGGAGGGTGATTATGTCACCATAGCGAATGATGTTGTGAAGTGCCCATTGAAGTGCGGTTCTAGCTGCATCTACGTCTTCCACCACCACCACAATGTTCCTCACATCCATTCTCTCTCTCTACCTCTCTCTTTTTCCTTCTTCTCTGCCTTTTATTTATTCATACCATTAAGACATTAACTAAGGGAGAAGTTTCTCTTTCTGCAAGAAACAAGGTATATGTTCTGTCCAATATTATGGCATTTATTACAATGTTGATTGACTCCAAAAATATTAGCTCACAACACAAGGCACAAGCACATAGGACAAAGTGGTTGCTGTATTAATTAAAGAGACATGTTATACATTATAAAATATTTATAATAGAACAAAAAAAAAACGGAAGAAGAAAGAAAATGGAGGATGATAAGGGTACCTATGACATGTATAAAATTATATGAATATTATTATTATTACTTTTTTAAGAGATGAATATTATGCATAAATAAGTAAGAATTTTAATTATATAAGTGGTGGATCGGTAAGAAAATATGAAGAATTATGTGTTAATAATTGTGAATTTTAGCTAGTGGATATGATTAAATTTTTTTTTAACATATTAGCAATTATCTTATCATATTTATCAACAATGTAACTAAAATTCCCCATTGTTTACATCGACCTCTAGACGTTGAAAGAAATATTTACAACATATATACAAATAACATTTCCAAATAATATTATGGGCATAAAGACATTTGGACGGAAAGAACTTTGCCGGATGCTTCATAGTACGCTTAGGTGATTCGTTATCCATTTGAAATTTAACGTTCAACCACGTCGAATAAAAGCCACGTTCATCTGAATTTTTCTATTTTCACCTTCCGCATAAAAATATATGCTAATAATAGGGAGTGGAATTAGGTAGATTTTAATTGTAAATAATGCTCTTAATTAGTATAACATATCAAGCATAAGCTCATTATCAAAATATAATACGAAGATGCGACATACATTTGTTTGGCACACGGCATTGAGAATGCTTGTGTTGCAGTCGTATTCATCTTCCATGAAGTCGCGATTATTACTAATTAACAAAGGTGATGTCAACGAGAACGTTAATTAATGTTAAACCGATCCCATATCCGACAAACAAGAGTCTATTTGATTAATGCTATTATATTTATACACGATCACGAATGCTTTCAATAATTTACTATTTTTTATGTTACAATTAATATGGTAATAACAATGGAAAAAGAAAACGCACTAACTGACAAAATGAATCTCTTTTACTTGCCTCTATCTGGATATACCTGTGCACGAGATAATTCGTAAAGTTTCAAAGCACCTTTTAATCAAGTCTACTAATCAATATATCAGATCAAAATATGAAAAGAACTCTAGTAATCAATATATTTAAATTCCATGTCCACAGCATCGGCTAATGACTTCCGCGGTTTAGGATTTTCTTTTGTTGATTATCGCCGCTTGAATTGAAGAGCATACAAAGAATCATTCCTCCAATTCAAAGCCAAAGATAAACTGAAACAATTGCACTATAACAAGTTTGCTACCACCATACATAAGGTTGAGCTCTATATTCCGTAGATTGCAGAGAGTAAGTACAGCACCACTCAAACCAAGAAGATTTCCATCATGACAAATGTCAATGTAACAATTCCAACTTCGCGCTAAAAATCAGAATATAATTACAAACCCGAAAATTCTCCATTGCCAATTGAATTCCATGTTGTTCCCACTTCGAGTATCTACGTTAGTAATAACCAACAGCTCTCGGTTCATATTGTTGTGTCTGTTGATCAGCATCTCCACCTCGACTTAAAAATACAATGCGACCTGGGGAGCACAGGAAGTCATATGGCGTCAAGCACATTGGTAAAGAACTAAAGATATTAATTCTCAAGCAATCTTCTGTATGCCAAATATTATTTTAATCATAAGCTATCCAAAACATTTAGTCTTTGATAATCCATGCGAAAAAAGTGAGACATACCATGCCGGATATCAAGTGCATATCAACCATGGCTAAAAATTAATATTTCTTTTTTTTTTTTAAAAAGTAAAAGAGCAAGCTTAAAAGGAACCAGAAAGCAAGTAGAAAATCAGTTTAAGTGAAAATAACATGTAGAAAGTGATTGCTGTTGCTTAGAATCAGCTATAAATAAGGTGTTCTTCAAGAACGTCTTTTCAATCCACACATCAATGATTTCAGCCCTTGGAAGAAATGCACCAAGCATAAAATTTGTCATCATAATACCATGTTTAATATAACACATCTCTATCCAGATATCTCCTGGATCCAGCATTAACAATCTCAACATTTCTAAGGGTGTGCATTGCTGAGCTGAAAATATGCAGATGGACAATGGGGAGGAGGAAAATCTAGAATGAATATACACTTGCTCAGTAGAACCAAAATGAAGAACAGTTGAAAGTTGAATGCAACTCACTTTCACTTCAAGCTGAAAACATATAACTTCTCCCAGCATAGCATGAAAGGAAGCTAAAAATGATTCTCCACCCATTTTCAAATTTCTAAATTCTACCCTCTACCAAGGACCAAGGGGTGAAAAACTGAAATTCAAAATGCTTCAATTCTGTCCCTAATTTTAACCTTTATATTTTCCACCCATTTTCTATCATCTAACAAATAAGGATACTGTACTTTATTACCCCTTTCTTTTCAGTTGCAGGTTTTGAGAAGGATTTCTAATGCTCTTCTCAAATCTGAACATAATGTCTCTAATCTCTAATAACGTACAGAAAGTGTTAGCGCGGTAGCAGGGGGGCTGCATGCTAGTGTGTGAGAGAGAACATTATAACAGAGACAATAAATGAAACCCTTCTGCATAGTCATAGGGTTGGAGTTTTAGTTCCAATTAGCTAGTTCAAATTAAAAAAAAAAAAAACCATAAGCAGCATTGAAATCATTCCAAGACCACTTCTGTTTCAGCTGATGTCAGAAAGCCATAATGAACCGACTAAGTAACACAAGGCACTCTACAAAGAATGCTAGTCTTCAGAGCCACATCAACAACAGCATTCTAGCCTCCTTCCAATAAATGATTAGGCTTTGCTTTATCAAAATAAATACACATGCATATGAATCTTGACCTTCCAAGTTCTGGCTACCTAAATGTCACTAATTTCCAACCAGCATATTGGATGCAAGCATTCCAGAATGCAAATCCATTACCATAAACAACAAAGGTCTACAGACTTAATTTTTAAATTCAAAGGCAGAGAAGCAATTAAATAAGGAATCAATTTGGCAACAAACAGCAGAATTACTTAAAAGACATCAACCAGTATGAATCAAACAAGACATTTACCATTTCGACGAATAGCAACTTCTCTAACTCGACGGACAAGACCAGTGACTGGATCAGAGAAAACTTTGGTCTCTAGGTTTCCCTCCACATATAAGATCGAACTATAAACAACAAACAAACAATTCATCAATACAAACACATTATGAGCAACATCAACATTGTTAATTACAATGCTATAGCGGTTATATGGTTGAATAGAGAGGGAACTGACCCGGGGAGAACGTGTTTCATGGCGAGAGTTCCAAGCCTCTGGGGATAAATACAAACGCGGTGCCACTGAACGGCGCAGCGATTGGCGTAGTCAGAGGGGCTCTCGTTATCGAGCGGCCTCCGATTGTTGCGGATCCCTCCAGTCCCCAGTGACAGCAGAGTCACCACCGTCCCGCTCTTCAGCTTCTTCTGCAATGGCTTCTGCCCCGCTTCGCCCACCAATATAGCCTGTAAACAACAAATCTCAATCACTCACTCACTCACTCAATGAATCAAAATGGTTAATTAAATCATTGAATTGAATGATTAGGGATTCAAATAACCTAATAACACTTAGAATTGGATTTTGAGTACCCTGTAAATGCCTACGTCGAGGCCATTCTCGAGGGGTCGATCGAAGACCCTTTGCTGCTGCCGCTGCTGCTGAGTGGAATCGGGTGGGAGTGGTGAGTCGGGGAGGGGTGACTCGTCCGAGTCAGAAAGGGGGTTGGTGGTGGAGAAGTAGAGTGGGAGGAGGTGGCGATATGGGCTGTGAGGGGTGGAGAGAAGAGAGCGATAGAGATTCCTTGAAAGCGTGCTGAAACCGATGGAGCTCGACATTTTTGGTGCAGAGTGTTGTTGTGCGTGAATTTTTGTTGGGTCTTAAACCCTAACGATTTGGAAGCGAAACCTAACCTAAACCCTAACAAATGGGTTTTGCGATTTGGCAAGGAGAAGATACAAGATGAGAAAAAAATTCCGTCGCCTGAGAGATTCGAACTCTCGCGGGGAAACCCCATGTACTTAGCAGGCACACGCCTTAACCACTCGGCCAAAGCGACAAGTTTGTGTGTGGGAAACTAAAATATCAATAAATTTTTTAGTATTAATATTTTTTTTCAAATTAATTTTGACAAATTATCAATATAAAATATAAACTTAAATATATTTTTAATTTCTATAAATATAGGTAATTTTGATTTTGGTATCTTTTTTTTTTATTTTTAATCCCTATCATTCCAAATTTTGATCCTTATAAGTACTATAGAATATACATTTGCTCTTAAAATATTAGAAATTTTGCTTATGATCATTATAATTATTTTTTAAATCCTTTTTTGAACCTTATAAATATCATCTATTAATACAAGATCTTAACAACAAGGACAAAAAATCTAATAATAATAAAAAAGAAACCATAATTAAAATGATGCATATTTATGAGAATTTAAAATATATTTATTAAATCTAAAATATCTTACTATCAACAGTGAAAATGGATTGCGACCCTAAACAATATTTATCTATAATTTTAAGAGTTTCAATCTTAAATTGCCGCTTTATGTAACTATCATCTCAACTTGAAATTGCGAAAGTAATTTCTTTAAGATAAAAGTAAAAATATTTTGTTAATAGCCCTACTATTAGTATGCCTTTTTTCCAGAAAGTTATGAAAGAATTGATAACCAATTTGCGGGTGAGTAAAAATATGAGCGACATTGAAGTTTTTTTTTTTTAATTTTTAATGGCAATGAGTGAGATAAAAGTTAAAAGACTGTTTTCATATAAATATATGCCAGGTATGTTTGCATGAAGTTTTGTAAAATGTATTTCCTACTATTAATCATGATTAAGGGTGGACAAGGGTTGGGTTGGATGTGTTTGGAGAACTTTTTCGACCCAACCTATTTATCCAAATAGTGGATTGGGTTGAGTTAGGTTGGGTTAAATAAATTTTTCCATTCAAGTGATTGACTGTACTCATGGGTCTGATATACATTTTAAAATAAAAATTATCTATTAAAATATACCAAAATATATAATCAAATATAATAAATTAGACACATACAACATAAAATGTAATATATATATCAAATCTTTTAATAAGTATAACAATTTCAATATAAATAAATTTGAGAAAATATTTATAAACTTTAGAAGCTTTCAAAAAAATATATTTAAGTCTTAGTAGCTTTCAATAATATATATATATATATATATATATATATATTTATATATTTATATACTTTATTTTTAATCTTTTCAAAATATTTAGTATTATTCAAATGACTTACTAAATTTTCGTTACAATAATTCATCAAATGCTCTATCAATTTTTCATAAGTGGATTGAGTTAGATTGTGTAAGTCGAAAAATTTTGAACCCACAACCTTACCCACTATCCAACTCAACTCGTATTTCGTGGATTGAGTTGGGTTAAAACAGATAGGTTGATTATTTGACCCAACCCAATATCCGCCTTGGTTGTGCAAAAATTGTTACCTCTTAGGCTCTTTAGTCTAAACGCATATTTCTTTCTCAATATCTAAAGGGACCCACATAAAGTTGTGTACAAACAACTCTTGTGGAATAAGCAAATGGCTGCCATAAAAACAAAGCCGTTTCCATATTTCTTATCCACGAAATCTCCTCGGTGCCCATCACTCTATCTATTGTTTCTCCTTTCTTTACTTTCTTTTATAAATCCCACAATATCCCCTGCCACAACAAGGAACAGCTGATGCAGACACTAACACAAACCAATTCCTAAGCAGTGCCAAAAGCAACAACAGAGAAATGCTACAAAGCCCGAGAACATTACCATCTTCCCCACAACCATTCAACCCTCCAACAACTCGTACCTCAGCACCAGCACCAGCACCTTTGCCATTCCAGCTACTACCGACTTCACCATCTTTTCCAGCACTCAAAAAGCAATGCATGTTATCACGTAGAGAGCTCACAATCTGCAGCAACTCTTGCTTGCTACTTCTTCTGGGTGCTCAGGCTGTGGATGGATCCAAAGCAAGAGCAGAAGAAGATGTTACCAACACAAGCAACAGTGATCAACGAGGAGAGAATTTGACTATCACTCCTAGCTGCACTGAAAGAAAACCAACCAAACAAGTGTTCTTTGACATATCCATTGATGGTGAACCTGTTGGTCGCATTACCATAGGGCTCTATGGAGATAATGTCCCTGTAGGGGTTGATAGGTTCAGCAAGATTGTGAGTGGAGCTGCTGGTATCAGCTACAGAAGAAAAGAGTTTGTGAAAATCATGCCCAATTATGTGCAACATGGTGGCCTTAGATCCTATGGGGTGGATGCTGAACTTGCAAAAGGGACAGGGAGCAATTTGGAAGCTGACACTCTTGTTGAGGAATGGGAGAGGGAGTATGAGAGATGCCCTGGGACTAAGAATGTGGCTGGAAGTGTTGGCATCATTGTGAGAGACCCTTCAAAACCGCCTCCAAAGTTGAAGCTGGTTGCGAAAAATGGGAAACTTCAGATTGATCAAGAAGAAGTTGGGACTGATCCTAATGGGACAGAGTTTGTCCTTGCCACAAAGGATTCACCAGAGTTGGATGCATCGACTCTGGTAATTGGGAGAATAGTGGGAGGCATGCAGGTTGTGCAGAGGATTGGTCAGGTCAAAACTGTACAGGAGAATACGGGCTCTCCTTATTTTAGGTGAGTCAAACAGCAACTATTTTGCCATTTTAATCATTCCAGAGATCTTACTAAAATGTCCAACATGACAAGTCTGAAATAGTTAATGAGATATTGAGGCACGTTAGCTTTAACGTACGCCTACGATAATGTATCAACTTCTACAAAGTCACTGATAAATTACTAATATGTTATACTGATATCACAGGGTGGCGAAGCTAATAGGAGACAAGAGGGCAGTTGTAGCAGAAAGAGGATTCAACCGCCCTTATTCAAAAGTCATCGTTACAAACTGCGGTGTATTGGCGTAGCACAAAATTGTATTCACTCCCTTCTCTACTTGATTCACAGTGCACAAGAACATATCACATTCAATAACAATCTCATTTATCATCTGAGCTTATGTAGTGTCTGCCATAATATAACAAATGAGGAGAAAAAATATAAATATTACAGCTCAGTTTCAATAGGCCAAGTAATCGTGAATCACAAGAATCAAGGTGCAACAAACTAGTTTCTTAGGTTAGGAGGGGGGTTGAACCAGATATATTTAAAAAATATTGAACTTTTGATACAAAATTACAAGGTTTTTAAATGGAAAAAACATGCCAACAAAAATGACAAGTAATTACACAATATTTTAGGGTGAGAAAAGAGGGAGTATCCCTGAATCGGGGCCCCTCTTTACCCCCTGGGCCCAGGCTACCTATGCTCTGTATTTTGGCTTGAAATTTGAGTGAGTTTCATTCTTCTAGTAGATGGAGACATGAAAAGCTTTCTAACCGAACCGACTGGGTCATCCACCTGCATACACGCAGTATATATGGTAAGATAATGATTACTCGTGACAATTCTACAAGCAAAAGGACATGTGCAGGTGTTCAAGACCATGAAACAACCAGTTCGACACTACTTCCACCAATATTGGCAAACATGTCACATAATAATGTTGAGACAATATGAAATATTAAAATTTATCAAACTCTCATGCATTCTGTGCTTTTTATCACCAGTATCAGCATCATTTATTGTCACTTTGCATAAATATACAGAAGATGCTCAGGTTAACCTTGGCTTCTTCTTATACAATTCAAACCCTTATATTTCAGTCATTGGTTTTTGTTCAAGTACCAATCATAGGTTTGTCAAAGCTATTGCATTATATTCTAATGAAAATAAGGTAGGATCATGCCAAGCGCTCTAGTCCATGATGTTGCCATCCCCCAATTTAATGCGGTATATAATAGCCCATGCCCATCCAATGATTATAGAGGAGCAGTAAGATTTGTAATAAATACCTTAACAATGGTCATAGATGTTGGAGATCTATTTGGTGAACGAGGCAAATGATTTTTCTGATGATACAAAGCAGATAATGTTTGTTTCCACCCAGGCTCCCCATCATCTATTGATGCAATCCAAGGGCAGAAGTGTCTGTGATGCCTGATTGGATCAAATTCCATCGCTTTATCAGACAGTATTGGTCTCACATCTCTTCCTGTAAAACAAAAGGGAAGATGATTGTTAAAAATTTCACTTATCTTATAAAGTAACTCATGATGAAAAGTGAACTAAACATTGTCATGCCAACACAGACAATGATGCAACTGCAAATCAGAGTGTTCGTCACACTCTAACTCACATTCAATGGTAATGATTTATCAAGGAACTATCAGGGGGGGGAAAAAGGACTCACCTAAACTACAATGCTGATCTTCACTGTTAACGGGATTTTCTACTCTGTCTTTGACACCATAATTTGTAAGATCATTGACTACTCCACCCACAGTCTTCTGTGAAACAGAAAGAGCTTCACCTTCTGGGAATTCTTTCTGCACAGCAATATTACAGTTAACATGGCTTCCAAACAATATTTCATATTAAGAGTGCTTATGATCAAGCAAAGAAATTCTATCTTTTGCCATACTTTCCTCAGTTTGTTACAAATTGTGATTACAAGATGCAATAATCTCTAGATAGTAATTTTCTCTACTAGAACAATAATAAACTGTCCATTTGACAAATAAAAAAAATCTCTAACCTGCAAGCTATAAGGGTCTCCTGCAGCCGAACTGTCCAATCCATCAGCCTGTGTGTGTACAGGCATCTTATCCTTAAGACTGGAAGGTAGTCCTGCATGACGGGTGCCCTCTATAACATTATCCACAACTGAATCATGAATGCTAGCTTGAGAACCAGCTTCACAATGTGAAATTTCCCTAATTTCAGATGACACGGGAACAAGTTGTCCATTAGTAGCATCAACTGTGTTATCAGGTTTCTCCTGAATCCTGATCTTCTCACGTGAATCTGACTGAATACCAACTCCAGCAACAAAAACATGATCTCTGAAATCAGAATCATAAGAAAGACGAGCCCTTAAATTCTGACCAATAACAGGAAGAGATATTATGGCTTTAAAGTTTTGCTTTGTTGGGGGAGGACCCCCTGCAATTGTCATATTTAGACTAGAAGAAATATCCTTTGAAGAAGTTGCAATGTCAGACACAGAATTATTTATGCCCTGACCCTGCCTATTTTGGGTCACAGAATCATTTTCACCATTCGCTTCTGCATATCCCACTAATCTGAGTGATTCCACAGGCCGAGGAACTGTACAGAATGCCCACAATCCAACAGTGGCTCCACATAGAGTACAATCTAAAACTGCAGAATTGGGATCTAGTTGTTCTCCATTAGAATCCTTGGAATTTTCATCTGTTTCCAAATTTTGGTCATCATCAGCTACCCAGGAACGGTCCAGAATAGTTGTGTTTTTAACAGACTGTTCTGTTATATCCTTGCTATCAACTATGTAAGGTAGAGAGCGAAGATTCCAACCGCATAAACTTATAAGCTTTTGCGCCTGCAAAATTTATAAACACCAGTAAATGTCATTTAAAAGGAGAGGAATGAAAGAAGTCCTAATATATATATATATATATATATATATATATATATATATATATATATATATATATATAAGGATGGTTTCAAGAGAATAAATGAGATAATTGAAGTTTGTTAATATAAATAAAGATCATCCATCAAATGCAGTTAGCCATTTAGTGACTAAAACACACAATTAACCCAGTATTTCTGCTAAAAAAAAATGAACTACAAGATATATAGAAGACAACTATGAATATCAGCCTACTTTCCACTCCTTTCATGATCAATCAAAGCACTTAACTCGGTTGCAAATGAAATGAATAGTAGATCAAGCCAGGTTTGATTTACACAATCATCAATCAACAGAGTACTGCCTAAGCCAAAAAGACATTAAGCATATCCCAAGAATTTAATTGAACTGAAATAAGCCTGTAAGCAAACATAGAAAGGTAAAACAGACAAATTCTAGCTGGTAAGGAGTATCATGTTTATTCAGGAGTACTAAAAATCAAATGACTAAACAAGAACTACACACAGATACTAGATCATACACAACAAATTGAAGAATTTTTTGTCTATACGAAAAAAAAAGGGGAGAATTGAAACTTTTTAGAAAACCTGTTGTCACCTGATAATACAATTTCAGTTCCTCTTGACCACTAACATTTTCCATCTCAGAATTTCCGACAGATCCATTTCCACACTCCAGCAACAAAGATTGTCCAAGAAAGTCTTCCAGTAGTGGGCTTTGCAGGTACTCTATAGCTGAAGATGAAATACATGGAAGAGCTGAGAGTTGCAAGAGAGCAGAACAACGTTCTCTGAAATTGTCAACTAACACTGGAGGAGTTGTAGGAGGAAATCGTGTCAGTGTTTCACTGCAGGCATTGTCGATCCATGGACAAAGTAATTTATGTCCATTATCCAACTTTAAGCTAAAGACCAAGGCTGCCTTCTCCACTGAATAAAAGAAATTCTAGTTAGAAATTCATAGAATTGAATGTTGTTGTGAAATATATAATAACTGAGAACAATGACATACCCTGCTGCTGATTCCAAGATGCCGGTGTTGAAAAAAGCAGGCGTGCCCCGCATGCTTCACAGGCTATAGTGTCAATATCCACATTGACCCAACCTCTTCTAGCACAATTTACAGCACTCACTACCTGTAAATATCAGAAGTCAAAAGATAAGCCATAAGATTGCGGCCAGAGGAGGACTTGGAAGGATGACAAAAGGACGTTAGCTGTAGAGCAAATATTATTATTGATACATCCAAATTGAGGATTGACAAAGGGAAATCAGGAAGCATGAGGCAAGAGTCTTTCTCTAGTGAAGGAGATGATACGCCGTCATGAAACTGACTTTTAAAAATATGTTATTCTTCACCAAATATTGTGAAAGAAGGACAAATTTCTACTTCAATAGAACCCTCAACATTCTTATATGAAAGCAAACAGCTAAGCCAAAATCCAGAAAAAGTTCAAAACTACACTATCTCAAACAGCATTGCCTTTTCCTAAACTAGTGGAGGATAGCTCAAGCTCAGCTCCAATATGCAATTTGCTCAATAAAGGCCTAGGCCACTACATTCTAAATTCTTTCCTTCTCAATAGTTATTTCTCCAAGCTATATTCATATTTAATGGATTGTAAAAAAAATTAGAATAAAATAAAATCAGTATTACTAGCTTAGTATCAACTCCTTCATATCAGCACACTGCTTCGAGTTTTCGTTCAGTGTTCACAGAAAATGCTAAATGGTCTACTTCGGATTACCCAAGCATCCAAGCACACGAACAGATAGCTCAGAAATTGTGAAAACACCTTAAAGCTTGTCATCATAACTTTTAGTGCTCTTATCTCACCCGTACCCCGAGCCATATCAAAAATGTAATCTTCCATGTTCCCAAAGCAAATATTGGCAGACACATGTAACACACCGACTATAAGCATTCCATCACCATAGCTCTAAAAAATGCAGGTATACATCAAGCTTGAAATCTTATATTAAAAAAACAAATTGGTTTTGCTAAACAAGAAAACCAAACAGACAGAGGATGGATAGCTAAAAACAACCTTGGGTTTAGCAAACCATGATATAGATTTGAATGTGGCTAATCTCCTCATAAAGTCACCACGATCCCACGGCCGGCAAAGCACTCCTTCGGTTGTTCCTGAAGCAGCTGACGAGGAATGCGATCCCTCAGCAACATCCCCTCTCAGATTCAGTTCCATTGCCCCCAATGCAGTTGAGTAAGGACGTTTCTTACTACCTGATAGTTGCACACCAGATGAACTGCAAACATAAACACATCATTAATCCCTAGTTCCCACAAAATCAGGCACCAAAATCACAAAATTAAAAACCAAAAACAAGGAATTAAAGCCCCCAAACAAATAAGGACACACGCCAAAAGGTTTAAATCTAACTTCGTAGCAAAAACATAGCGCTATTACTTAGTAATATGCTAAACAAAACTAGCAATATAACACTACAAAATGCAATTTAGCAGTCTACAGTTATGCAATGTTTTCAAATAATTAAAAAAAAATATTTCAAAATTTAGAAAAACTAATTGAGAATCCATCTGTGACATTATCCAGCATTTTATGAGGTTACCAATCGGAAAACAACATCGAAAGTTTTGTGCCTAAAAATAATATAAACGAAGAAGAAGAAAAGGAGAAGAACCTGGAAGGTGAAGAAAGTGATGTGGATTTGGGAGCGTGGAAGAGCTTGTCCATGATGGAATGGAACCTCTTCTCGGAATCTTGCGCCATGCTTGCGTCGTAAACTTTATTCTATTCACGAAAATAATAGGTTTAAGAAGCGAAAGGAGCTTAGCCAGCTTCTCATGAACGCGTTGATTTTGCGGTTTCGCCTATAAAATAAAAGGAGCACCCACGGTGGTGGTAGTGGTGGTGGCGGCAAGGATGATCGATTGTAGTTTTGGTTCACCGATTCCTGTAGGCCCAAGTTTTCGTGAATTGGGCTGCTTCCATGTTGCATAAAATATCGGGTTGTGTTGGGCTTGTTTATTACCTTTGCAATATTTTTAACTTCATTTGCTATTGTATGACAGTAACAAAGAACAAATATACTAGGCCCAAAGCAACTGCCTGGGACGACTTTGAAGCATTATTCAGCTGAGGCCATCCCATTAAATGTTTTTTTAGATTAACTTATTTTAAATTTAAAATAAGAGTTTAATTGAGATATACTAGTGTAAAATAATTTTATGTTATTATTTTTAAATTGTCAACCAATAGAAATTACTTATTTTAACTTTTGCTTAAAAACTAAAACAGATCTTTTTTAATTTTTGTATAAAAGATAAGATGAATAGCTTCGATAAAAAATAATTTATTTTTTGTAGGAGACTTTTTTATTGATATACGTAAAATATTTCTACTGACTAACTATGTAAAACTATTTTATATTACCAATGTATTTAAATTAAATTCTTAAAATAATTGTAGTTAAAAACTTTTTGGGATAACTTATAAAAAAATGATTATTTTTCTAAAATAATCTATTGATAAACATACTCCAAGATGAGTGCCACACTTTTTATCTTTAAGGTATGTTGTACAAAAGTTTGCTTCAGGTAGAATATGGCAGGAACTTTCACATTATTCAAGGTTTAAACTTGGGGGAGACAAAAAATAAATAAATAAATAAAGGTTTTAAATTTGGGGGTTTACTTTTGCAACATTTGTTATTCATTATTGTATTTGTATTTATTTCTATGTTAACAACGCGTTTACGTTTTTAATATTTTTCTAATCAAAGAAATTTTGTAGCATAATAAATAAATATTATAAGTTGTAAGAATAAAAGAGATCCCTTTCTGACTAAAAATATGCACAATGAAAATTCTTCAAAATATTTCTTTCGGATACTTCTTAATAAGATTATCATTTACAAGAACAGGACTCCGGTTAGGCATACAAAGAAAATAAAATTCAATTCTCTTAGGTAAACACAAATGCTAACCTTGATAAAATTAAAATATTAATTTTGATACATTATCAATAAATCAAAATTGAATCCTAAATTTATACCAAAAAAGTTGCATATAACATGACAAAAGCAATCGTCACTTTTAAAAACCATAAATAGTAAAAAAAAAAAAAGCAAAAATGTAAAGGATCCCTAACTTTATGTTAATTGTTGCAATTTTATGTTCAAAATTCAATAGATTGACCCATTAAAGTTATCAAACTGTGTATATTCACTCCTTATATAAAGTTTTCTTCACAAACACTATGGATTAAATTTACATTACTCTGCATAATTTGATAAGATTAAATAATTGAGGTGCTGAATTTTGAAGAAAAAAAATCATGCAATTAACCTATTGTTGAAAGGACTAATTTGCATTTTAATCCAAAAAAAAAAAAAAGAATAATAGGTTTGAAGTTCAATCTTCCCCATAATGAGTTGTAATGCTGGTCAGAAAGAAACTCCACATGTCACATGATATAGCCATACGAAGCCGTTAGGGAGGTGTTGCTGTCTCGATTAGAGATTGAGAAAGTGGCAGGATTGGTATATGAATTGAGGTGAAACTACTTAACTCTCTCCTCCTATTATGGTATTTATAAAAGGGAAGAGTGGCATCCGCTCTTTAATTTGTGGCACACATCAAGGCATAGATAAGAAAATTTTCTCTATGTGAGTGACAAGATGGGCTTGGATTAAGTGGATAAAAAACTGGGACACATCAGTAGGAGAGTAAGAAGGGTTATGGTTATGGATGGAAAAAGGATATGGAAGAGTACTGAGAAGTGAGAAGAGAAAATTGAATCAATTGATGAGGGAAGAGAGGACATCGGGGTTAGACAAAGGGAGATTGAAAAGGACTTAATTGGACGGTGACTGTGAGCTGGCCAGCAGCTGCATGCAGTAATAGTATCACTTAGTGAGTCAGTGTTGTGGGCTTAGCGGAGAGTGCAACCTCTTCTGCCATTTAGCTTTGTCCTACCCCTAGGGTGGTCCTAACTCCAAACTCCTAACTTGAATGTGTATAAGTAACAATAACACTCCCATAGCATAGGCCATAGCCATTTTATTTTATTGCTCGTCGTACTCCCTAAAGGTCAACTGTTCCAGCAACCCTTTAATTCATCGCTCTCTTTCTATAAAAGAGGCATTGTATCAGCATAAATTGAAATTGAGCCATTATTGCTGTCAATAATAAAAGAAGTACAATAATATAACTTCCCTAGAGGCCTAGTTTGAAGTTGTAACGAGATTTGGTGCATTAGTATTAGCATAATTGCCTTCATGGCTCTATATTTACTCTTCATGCCCACAGAATCTGGGTTATGTATTTCCTTGTTGTTCCCTTTCTAGATATTGGCCTTAATTTTCCTCTTGGATTGTTTTCAAATACTTTATAGTATATGATAATGTGTAAATTGTCTAGTTATACTCCTGTCTAGAAAAATGTCTATGTAACTGACAATCGAGCGATCGACATATGGTTGGAGACAAATCTAGTCGATATCATATAAAAAGAGATCATGTTTGAGAGGTGCAAAGTGAAAAAATGTGTGTGGCTATCCCCTTACAAACAAAATTAACTTGAGCAAATACACCAATCTATATCTGTTCTATTTGGCCCATTCGCTGGTGTGGTTTCTTTCACTGCTATCTTGGTTTTGAAAACTAGTATGTCAATTTGTCTGGTTACTGTCAATATGGTTTGTACGGTGTACACTGTAACAAATTTGTTCGTGCAAAACGCTTTGAAAACCTCTCACCAATATATATATATATATATATAGATAGATAGATAGATAGTCTTTCTGAAAACTAAGTGTACCTAATTGAATAATTTACATAAATAATTGAATTGCAGACTTAGTAACTTTTAAGATGGTTGAGGACAACAATGGCACTTCAATAATAGAAGATCGCAGTAATTTGGAATAAATGATATATATATCCTCCATGTATTTCATATCAGCATGTGAGTGCTCCAGAACACAAATTATATGGTCCCCCTGGCTCTAACCGTACCCCACTCACAATATAATTGTTTCAGATTCTGTATACTGCAGTTTGTATCTTCTAAACAAGAGCAATGCTTGTGACCATTTGATTTCATTTTTCTTTTCCTCTTTATGTATATATGCCCCTTGCAAAATGATAATGCAACGTTAGATCTACTAATACAACCATTTAACCTCCACTGTTTGATTTTATTGCTTCAGTAATACAACGTTAAATCTACTACTTAATACAATCATTTGATCATATGGCACCTCTCACATTTATTTGACAAGTTTTATTTTGTATGCACATCACTGAAAAGAAAAAGTTTCATAAAGTTCTTTTGATTGCATCACTCGTTTTATGAATGCAAAAGACAGTGTTATGAGTCTGGCCAACTTTCAATAAAAAAAAATTCTAAAAAACTAATATTGAAGCTGAAAAATGAGGTGCTGGATCTGGAATACTTGTCCTTCCTTTCTTCTATTCGTCCTTTGATTGACTGTTGCTTTGTTTTATTTATCCACTGTTCATTGGATTGGATTATACTGACTGGTGAAATCTATATCAAAATAATTATAATTAGTTTAGATAATTGAACCACTTCAAGTCATATTCGATCTAAATTAATTAGTATGGTTATTTATAGGATTAATAATTACTTTTATCTATTTTTAAGTTTTTTAAAGTTATGTGCTCAGCCTTTAGCGCTTTAATAATTAGATCAATCTTCCTCTGCTTCTTCCTCACTCATTTAAGGCCCTCACCCATTCAAACCATTACCATGCATGTGGAAATAATGGAAATTATTATCGTCAATAAACTAGTTGACCAAGAATAACTGAAAAAAACACATGCATATGCACTAGCCTGAACAGCTGAACTTCTTTGCCACAACGCTATTAATTAATTGCTTCCTCTAGCCATGCATCTTTTTTTCCATTTTATAGTCACATTTTCAGACCAGTTTTGTTAGTGGCTTTTGCTTCCTTTCCTTCCTTGAGAAGTGTTACTAACAGATGGTTACTAGGCTTGTTTTGGATACTTCATCCCTTTTCACTCTTGGCACAAGGAACGTTTTCTGAGGCCAGGAGTATTTTATCTCTTCAAGAAAAGTCAGTACTCTATTATTGACCCTTTTTTTTCTTGTTGCATGTCATAGCTAGTACAAACCTTTGGTCAAGCCCATATTGCCCTTCATTGACCATGACCATGAGTTTTTTTAGCTTATTCTGATCCTGGAAAGTTCACAGTTTCCTCAGCAAAACTTCCTGGCTTGATTGATTGACTGATACTTAAGAATGGCTATAAGGATTTTATCAAGGAAATGTCTACATGTTCTTTGTTTTGTCTTCCTCATGTTGTTTTGGCTTTGTGAGTGCCAAGACTCTCCATTGTCAGTGTCACCAATGGAGAAGAAAGAGCAACAAGTCATCTACTCTGTGATTCAAGGGTTTGTAGGAAAGTGGTGGAACGGTTCAGACCTTTATCCAGATCCTTGTGGCTGGACTCCCATACAGGTTTGAAATTGTGAACTTGCAAAGGAAAAAAAGATCAGAAAGACAATGTTTTTTGCTGTTGTTTTCTTTCCCTTTCAATACAAACTTTAACGGAACACTACTAAAAAGTCTTCAATCTTAACTCTATAGTGTAATGCTAAACTGTTACATTTAATGCTATGATTGCATTCCTTGTAATTTTATTCACTATGAGAAACTTTAGTCTTTTGTATTTTGGATGATGTGCAGGGAGTTTCCTGTGAACTATATGATGATGGCTTCTGGTATGTAACTGCTGTAAACCTTGGACCAGTTTTTGACAACTCTATCATCTGCAGCCATGATGCACAGTTCCCAGAACAACTATTCAAGCTCAAGCACCTAAAAGTCCTCTCAATATCCAGTTGCTTCCTTTCTCCTAGCAAAAATCCAGTTAAACTCCCCATTTCAAACTGGGAGAAGTTCTCACACAGTTTGGAATCTTTGATACTTAGATCAAACCCTGGTCTTGTTGGGACCATTCCATCCACAATTGGCACCCTCAGGAGGCTTCAATCTCTTGTACTTCTAGAAAATGGGCTCACAGGTGAACTACCACCAAGTATTGGCAATTTGGTCAAGTTGAGGCAACTAGTCCTTGCTGGAAACAATTTGGTTGGTGAGGTTCCAAACACTTATGGAGGGTTTTCTGAGCTTTTAATATTTGATGCAAGCAGGAACAATCTATCAGGAGCATTGCCATCACAAGCTGGATTTTGTGGTTCACTTCTAAAGCTTGATTTGAGCAACAATATGCTAGAGGGGGAGTTGCCAAGGGAGTTGGGAAGGCTGAAAAATCTCACATTGCTTGATGTGAGTCATAACAAACTAAGAGGTGGTTTGGCTGGGACAATCAAGGAACTTGTTTCCTTAAAGGATTTGGTCTTGTCCAACAACCCAATAGGGGGTGATCTCTTGGGAACTAAGTGGGAAAGTTTCCAAAACATAGAAACCTTGGACCTTTCTAACATTGGTTTGGAAGGGAGTGTGCCTGAGTCCATGGCAGAAATGAAAAGGCTAAGGTTTCTGGACCTCAGTAACAATAACCTTTATGGAAGTCTCTCTAAGAGTCTGGAAAATCTGCCATGTCTTGAAGCTCTTCATGTTAATGGAAATAATTTGACAGGGAGACTTGAATTTTCAGAAAAGTTTTATGGGAAAATGGGAAGGCGTTTTTCTGCTTGGAATAATGCAAATCTCTGCTACATTACCAAACCAGCAACCCCAATGCCTTATGGTGTAAAACCTTGTGTACAGGAAAATACGAAATCTGAGAGGGTTTCAACTATGAAGAATTTTGTGATGAATGAAGGGAATTATGAGGATTCCTTTGTGGCGACGTCTTTGGGAAGTTCAAGCTGTGTCTTTAATGGGCTTTGGTGGATTTTTAGTGTAAATGGAGTTCTTAATGTCTTACTGTGGAATATTTCATTTTAGCTCATTTCAGAGGAGTCTGATACCACCACATGTATTACTCTAGAGAGTAACCACATTAACTCTTCATTCTAACTATGTCATCCATGCCTAGGCTAATTTATGATTTCTGATGCATTCATTATGATGCCAAAAAATGTACATGCATTTCTCTTTAATTAGCATATGTGTACACTTCCTCTGACTTCCCTCGCACATTGAAGTTTGGAACCCCTCCCCCACCCCCTTTTTATCTCAGCACACAGAATTTTTATTTGAACACTCTTGTTTAGGTAAAGTGAACACAATATTTTTATCCACCGTTGGAAAACACGTGAAAATGAAGAAGATGCAGTTGTCAGGATCAAAGGAGAAGCAAACATGCATGTTGCAAATATAATAATAGATTAACCTGCCAAAGCTTAATTATAGATAGTAGATACTGTTATTTGATAATCAACGAAAGGGTGTTTCGGATTTTGTTGAGTGATGAAGCACATCATCCACATGTTAGTTTAGTCAATATATATGGTAAAGATGCTGACCGGTGGTGCAATATCCATTCATGCAATTGCAAATTATTACTTCTTGTCTTATTCTGGAATGTGGCTCCCATAGTCCCAAAAAGCGAGGATTGAGACGAAGGCCTCTCTTGAAGAAAAAGCTAGCAAAGAGCAATGTATGTCAATTACTCATCAACCGAATATGCTTAATAGTTAATAGTAGTCCAATCTAAGTCCTGACTCGTACGCATATATGATCTAAAGTTAAGCATGCAGTCTTCAATGTTTTGTTAATTAAATGTTCACATTTCTATATATTCATGGATGTAGAGTCAAATCAAATGAACCAGCTGATTATAGCATATGGATTAATTTTAAGCGACTTCTAGAATTAATTTATTAATTAGAGCGAATGTGAACCCTCAGATTTCACTGCTTTGTCAGCTAATTTCACTCAACAGCCTCAGCCTTGAAAAACAGTTGGACCAATTCAAAGACTATTTTGGAATTTTCTTTAACCAATACCCTTAGCAAAAAACCCACGACCTCCAAAATGTGCTCCTGATTCCTCTCTAACAAACCTCATTTTCAATTTCAGTCTCTTATTAAGTCCAATGTAAACAACCCCATCTCTCAAAACACACACAGGAGCTCCCTAGAAGTCCAAAAATCCAAATATGGCCGCTTTCTTCAAAGGCTCATACCCATTTTTCCTTTGCATTATTGTTTTTTGTGGCTCCCATATGTGGCTTGTCAATTGTACCGAGTTTGAAGTTGGGGGTCATGGTGGGTGGGTTGTTCCCAAGTCAAGGGACAACGATCAGATGTACAATCAGTGGGCATCCCAAAACAGATTCAAAGTTGGTGACACTGTTCGTAAGTATCATTTCGTACAAACTTAAGAACCTTTATATATAAGTAGCTGATTCACTTAACCTGATTATCAATTCATCTTTTTTTTCTTTTTACTTATTTTTATATAAACTTATTTATCTCACATGAAATTAATAGATGTTATAAGGAAAATAGATTATTAAGATATAAAATAGTTTATGTTATGACTTATGAGGATTGGTTTGAAAATGAGATTTTCAGTAAGCATGACTAACTATGATTTTGAATGCATAGGAAAACAATAAAAAAAAGTGTAAAATTATAATCACTAGTTAGTGGGAAACTAGTGCTGAAAATTAAATTATTATTTTACTTCTTTTTTATTATCGTTTATTTCTTTTTTTCTTCTTTAGTTTAATTGAGGATATGACATTCTTCTAAAAATAATTTTTTTTGTTGCATAAAATTAAAAAAATAATAGACCATATAAAGTGAGAAGAGTAGTTTATTAGATCAAAAAACCATGTGTAGGAAGCAGCATTAAATCTTATAAATTTGACTTTTTTAAAGTATTGCACTCTAGCCTATAATGTGCATAACGTTAATAGAGATTAGAGCCCTCTTATATTTGTTTTGAACATAATCATATTATAGTAAGAGAAATAGCGATAAACAATTTAGAAAAGTAAAACCCTCTTAAAATTTGTGGGGTCCAATTTAAAGTACTTGTATTTTATCTCTTTTAACATTACATGATCACTATTAAAACAAATATGAGAAGGTCATAAATCATAATCCTTTCAATAGTTGTCAAGAAAATGAATGGTTTATAATTTTTTGAAGACATAAATATGTCATTAGATTAGAATAGCCATATTCTTCTTTTGTAGATTCCAACATGTAGAGAGGAGCATATAAAACGAAGTCACGAAGTCTATTTTATTTTTGATATTTGTTTTTTGGTGTTGGATTGTTTGTATGTACAGGTTTCAAGTACGAGAAAGACTCGGTTTTGGTGGTGACTAAAGAGGAATATGAAAACTGCAGATCCTCTCGTCCACTCTTCTTCTCAAACAACGGTGACACAGTCTTCAAATTTGACCGCCCCGGCATGTTCTACTTCATCAGTGGGGTTAGTGGCCACTGTGCCAGAGGGCAGAAGATGATCATCAAGGTCTTGGACGTGCATGCACAGCCAGCACCCGCACCCCAATTTGAGGATGTCAATGCAACTCAACCACATTCTAATTCCAAAGGTGGAGCCGCTGAAATAAGTCCTATGAGCATGACAACCTCGGCTCTTTTTGTTCTGTCATTCTTCGGCCTCCTTTATGCTTGATTAATTTTTGTGTCATTGGACCTTAGGTTTACATGTTTCTAGGTGCTTTTTTATTTGGAGTTTATCGGGTTAGTTGTTGTTTTGGTCATAATAGGGTTGGAGGGATTGGACTCTGTTACTCGTTAATGTCATCAAGACATCATTTCTTTAGGGTAGTGACTTTTGCCGGGAGTCATCCTAATTTACGTTTGTAGGCATTGCATTTCACGATATGTAGTTTTTTTTAAGATCTTGGGTGCACATTATAATAAAGCGTATAATTTGAACCGCTATTAGAGAATTAATTCTTTAATATATATGTGTGTGTGTGATTATGAGATGTTTTTTTTTATTTTTCTTTCTTGAGAATGATGTTACTTCTAATAATGAATTGATGATATTATGAAGTAATTATCCCGAATTTAATGAAAGCTGATACCCATATCATAATCCCTGATTTTGTGGTAGAATCAAGGTTTAATATATATTTTTTATCCTTATAACTATTATGAATTTTGATTTTGGTTCCTATAAATTTTTTTTTTTTTTGGGTTTAAGCTCAAACATTTTTAAAAAAATTTAGCTTTGATCCTCATAAAAATTTTGTTTGATGTAGATTCAAACATTTTCAAAATATTTGGTTTTAGTCCTTGAAATATTATGATAATTTGGTTTCAAGAAGCTAAAACTAATATTCCAAAATATTTAAACTAAATTATCAAAATATTTTAGGGATTTAAAACAAACATATTACTTCGATAAATAGACCAAAAATAAAACAAAATAATGGTAGGAGTTTAAACTAAATGCTTTTAAAAATGTTTGAATCTAAACCAAAATTTATTTTTTACAAGAATCAAAATCAAAATTCACAACATTTTTAGACCCTAAAAACATATTTAAGTCTAAAATCAACAACCATCTTCTGCGGTCTTTAGAAGATTCATGTCCAATCGGACACTCCTATAGAACTAACTCCAAACTTACTGCCAAAGAAAAATACCTAGCTAACAGGTCCAAACTCCAAAGTGAGTTTTCTTCCAATTCATTTTTAGATAAAAAGTGGATAGTACTATAAAAAATTTTATAAATAAAAAATCTTAGATTTTTTTTTTAAAGAAAAAAAAAACATTCTTTTCCATCAATGTAAGAATTTAATACCATCAATCAATAATATTTGAAATTAATTTTAATACATTTTACACTACCCTCTAATCATATTATATACTTATATATACATGACTTTTAAGGTAATAAAAGCAAAAATCATAATATATGATTGAATGAATGTAAAAAAAATTTATAATATAATATTGTATCATGTAAAATTTTTAAGTAATTATTATAAAAATTAAATATTTTTCAAACCCCAAAAATAAAAGAAACTAAAATTTTTTTAATAATATAACTATGCATGATGAATTATTTTCACACATCAGTTTAAAATCAAATAAATCAATACGACTCTGAAAATTTGGCGGAAAGGACTTAAAATTATATATCTATAACCAAGATTTTCCTTTCACTTCAGCGAAATAAATGTATCAATAAAACACACGTATAATAAGCCAAAAAATTGATCAGTTTGACGCGGTATAGTATTGCTATTGCTTTTCATATGCTACTTATGAAAGTTAATGATGAAACATGATGGGAAACCAATGTCATATCGAATATTACAGTTGATGAATTGAAGAAAAAATTCTGATGCCTTGAATAATCTAATGTTCTTTGACTAAGTTACAAAATTCATCTGACAATAATATAAACTTGGGGGGGTCCTACCAAAACTTTTTGTGGGTGTGGGAGGGAGATGGGAAGAAACAGCAACTATTGTACAAAGCAGTGGCGCATCAGCTGCACTAATGCCTCACAAATTGCCGCTTATCATCAGCACCTCTCTTTCCATAAGGATTGCTGTCGCTGAATCCATGTCTACTTCCATCAACTTTACGCATTTTCTTCCTTTGCTTACTGCTGTTTATGTTCAGACTCACATTTGGCGGGTTTGAAAAACAGAAAGAAGCAGCAACGGCCTGCCCAAGTACAGCAATTGGTATTATGATATTGTATGCAATACATATTCAACATGATTTACTATTCAAATAATTTGAATATAAGTTTAATAAGTGTGATGTTTATCTACCACTAACTCATCTTAGTAGATCTATGATTATTTCCATTGCCATACTACCATTCAATGCACAAGCGTATGCACAAGACAACATGAAATAATTGTCTCAAGACTGCACTTCCCCTTCCCCTTGTATGTATGTTTAATTATTAAGGGAAACAAGGAAAGGCTATCAATAACATTGCAGAATGAAAAATTTCGCCACTACCCATATCTATCCTATCAGAGTCTATAGCATTTGATGGACTTCACCTGCAAATGTCTAACGTCATATCCCTTTAAGGCTTTAAAAAGGAACACAAACACAAAAATCCTTCTTTAACCTTTATGTTGCCACTTTGATTATTCTTATTCCAGTAATTTATTCTTATTGATGAACCATTTCAATTTGCCCCTATACTGAAATTTTTGAACAAAATGAAAGGAAAAGACAAGAACTCATAGTGGGAGATGATTTAAAATGACAGGCATGGAATTAGTGTATATGTACGCACAAACTTACCTAGATCAACTTAGTTACTGTATCTCGTACACATAGACATTCATATAGTTCTAGAAATCATGAAAATAATCATAAACAAAAAAATAAGGTAAAAGCTGCACCTGCAAATCCAGGCAGTGAACATTGAATATATCCTTCATAGAATGTGAATTGTATGCTAATAGATATGATCTATAAGCTTCTTTAGCCATCTTGTTCAAAAAGAAATTGTTGACTACCAAATTCTCCTGCACAGTACAGATGGTGCTTTGCCATATAAGCTGCAGTTGGTTACTAAAACAAAATTTTAATTGAAACATGTGGAACAAGGAATGTATACCAGGTGAGACTGTACATTCACCACCTTCTTTTCATCATAGGCATACTCTTTCACAGGAACCTTAGCTGCCTGAGATTGCGAGTAAATTTGGGATAAGCAAAGAATAATTTTTCATAAAAACAGGGTGGAGTCATGGGGGAACTAGCAACCACTGCCTCTAGATTATATTAATTCTAGGCATCATAGTACAAGGTTTCCTCAAGTAATTTATTTTGGAACCCTACTTTCTCATATAAAGTAAATGCATACACTAGAAACTCCTAAATTGTAATTCAGCATCAGCTTGCTTACTATCCCATTCGGTTATAAGGAGAGAGAGAAACTGACCTTTAGATAGCGAAGAAATTGTAATTCTTCAGGAATCAGGAAAAGCAAAGCATTTCCTTTTCCACCTTCCCCACGAGCTGTTCTACCAACCCTATGGATATATTCCTAGTAGCAGTATAAAACATAAGTTATATTGTACATCAGCATACAAGAATGCTATGAAACAAACAAAAAGGGATATTGACCAGTCAACAAAAGAAAAGGAATCACCTTTGGTTCATCTGGTGGATCATACTGCACAATCCAGTCCTACAACACAAAAAAAGGTAGCAAAATATTAAGGGTTGGGGGAAACCTTAAAAGTCTCATACAAGTGAATCATATTTTTTCCATTCAGAAATATTGAAGTAAGTTGATAAGAAAAATGAATATACCACGGCAGGTATGTCAAGTCCACGAGCAGCAACATCAGTACAGAGCAAGATTCCCCTTTCTGCTTTGCAGAAGTCAAAGAAGGTAGTTGTGCGGGTCTGCTGCTTTTGTTTTCCATGAATACTTGAGCAATTCAAATGGATGAGATTAAGAATGTCTGCATGGAATTTGACAGAGTTGCATGAAGAGAAAAAGACCATCACTTTTTTTGACTGATGTCTCTTCAAGAAGGAATAGAGAACAATAAATCGCTTGGCACAGGGAACAACAACATAACCCTGCAGCAATCCTTCATTTGTGACCTACATGGATGAGGATCTTGTTAGGTGCTATGATAATGCTGATGAACAAAGTTCAAAGACTACAATAAAGTGGGGAGACATCACCTTGGTTCTCCCATCATCTACATCAATATAAATAGGAGGTGTCTGAAATGACAAGCGTGCAAGATCTTCAACCTGTAGTTTAGGAGGAAAATATTATTCAGAGCCAAAACAATAAGCAATCAATATGCTTTCCTTCTCCCTACTATTACACTTTCAAGTACACAGCACATATTATCAAGTGTCAGATTCTAGTATATTGAACAAAAATTCAGCATTTATATGGGGAAAAAAATATGAAAAAAGAACCATATTCTCACTTTCAAGTATACCATGTGTTATCAAGTATCAAACTGTACTACATGAAAACTATTAAGAATGGAAAGTGGATTGCAAAAAACCTCTGGAATTAGAATTTTGTTTCTAGGAAAGAACACGATGAAGTATGGAAAATGAAGAACAAACCTTCTTCGTTTGTGTAGCTGAAAATAGTGCTGTTTGCCTATTCTGTTCAATGAGAAAAGATCAATTAGCCATAGCCACGGATACATATAAATGTATAGAAGCTACCTTTAATAAGCATCAATAGATACAAGCAAAACTAAATGGGAATTATAGCAGCCATATCTCATTCTAAAAACCTTAGCCCATATTTAAAACATTGAAGCTAGATGACCAAACATATGTAGAACCTTTACAAGAGGTGCTGGTACTCAACCACATATAACCATCAGAAAAAATTACAATTTATTTGTTCAGGAAGAAAACCAGAATTTCTTGGAAACTTACAAGTTAACCACAAGCAGCTGCTGACATTCAGAGTCAACAGACTTTTATGCAGAATTCATAATTTCATTTTTATTTTTTTCCCTCAACAGTCAATGTCATAAAGAATAGACTATAGCAATACTGATAAATTTTAGTTGCTGAAGTCTTCTTTTGTTAGATGTTTTCCGGTCAGTAATCCAATCCACATGTGGAAAATAGGGTGGACACAAAGCAATTTCAAGATTCATAACATCATGCATGATCAGAAAGGGGGAAAGAGAAAAGAGAAACACAAATTGCAGTACCTTTGGAAGGATCTTAATAATCTGCTTCATTTCCTCCTCAAAGTTAGCTTCCAATATCCTGTCAGCTTCATCAATCATGAGGCACTGCCAAATCATGCAGGAGTCCAGAGTAAGAGAAGAGCCACAATCTGCACTTACAGACGCAAGCATCGACTAATATTCCAGATATCTGAATGAATGACCCTAAGTTCAAGAGCCTCAAGTCCAAAACAATAAAACACAAAAGCCTCCAACAACAGAGTTTATCATAACGTTTCAGCACTAAATAGTCATTCAAGTCTGAAACCAAGTTGGCTTTACTTTCCTTTTGGTTTTTTTCTGGTTTCCTCAGAAAGAACACCAGATGAGACTGAGCAGGTGGCAAGAGCTACCAGCAAAAGTGAAGACTTACAGATACTATTGGAAGGTATGTAAACACAATATAAACAAAAATACATGATGAAAAAACTTCCAATTGAAAACCATGCATGGCAAGGACTTCAACCAAACGTGTATTTTGTATAGATGACCCTTATACAGGCCATGAATTAGTAAACCACAAATGCTCAGATTACTAATGGGCATATTACACTCAAAAATCATTACAATCACCAAAAGACATGATATCAAAAAAAAAAAAAAAAAAAAAGGAAAGAAACACAAACAATAGTATGAGGGACCCACAATTTACCTTCAAGTTTTTATATATGAACCCTTTTGTATTCTGAAGATGATCCAAAAGACGACCAGGTGTTGCTACCAACAGATTCAACCCTTTAGCAATGCGTTCAGCTTCAACCTTCCTAGCCGCGCCACCAATAATCAATCCAAGAGTCTGCGAATGATACTTGAGAACTTCCTTGGCCACAGCATGAGTCTAAAACAAACCAACAAACAAACAGCAAATCAGAAAACAAACAAACAAATCCACACAACCACAAAACAAACAACAAAATCAAAAATAGCGACAAATAACACAATTTTCACACCCCCACCTGAATTGCAAGCTCTCTGGTAGGGCATATGACAACAACACCAGCGCCATTACGAGGGGTGAATTGAACATTGTACAATAGCTCCACCGCAGGGATCAAAAAAGCAAGGGTTTTTCCAGAACCAGTTCTTGCGGCACCAAGAACATCTTTTCCTACGAGAAGCGGTGGGATGGCCCTCGCTTGAATCTGAGTCATGTACTCGAACCCCATCTCCGCAATGGCCTTGGAAGTTGGTTCGGACAACCCCAGAGAAGAGAATGACTCGTTGCTCATTATTCCAGAACCACCACCACCCTTGTTCCTCTTCTTCTTCACCTTCCTCTCTTCTTCTTCTTCTTCTTCTTCTTCCTCCTCCACTTCATCGTTTTCACCCTTGTTCTCAACTTCGCTTTCTTCTTCCACGCTCTTCAACTTCTTCTTCTTATTCTCATTGTTTTCCACGGATTCTGAATGCACTTGTTGGGGTTCAGCTGATTGGTCCTCTGTTTCGGAATTCCGAGGTCTTTTTTTGTCATGCTTCTTCTTCTTCTTCATCTTTTTGGTTTCATCCACGACCATGGTTGAGACTTGAAGCTTGTCTTCTGCTCCTGGCTCTGCCATGGACAGTAGTTGGTTCTAGATTTTGCAGAAGCTCAGAGTCACTTTACCTACTTCGCTTCTTCTTCTTCTCCATCGTGTTAAACCCTAGTCGCAGGTTTTTTTAGGGTACGTGTGTGGCGGGTTTTTTTTTTTTGACCATATGTTTTTGGTCATGTTTTTAGTTGAAAAATTTTTTGTGGGGTCTGATTTGTTGGATTCACATGGGATCAAGGGAATTGGATGAAGATATGGACTATTTGACAAGTTGGCCATGGCCTTTTTTTGGGACAAAATAGTTTCAATGGGTTATATACTTGGATTCTCAGTTGGGCTACGCTAGGACAAAATTTCCAGTATTGGGCCTTAAATAATTGCTCTTTTTCTATGACCCAACAAGAAAAAGAACCAAAATTACGTAGCACATAAAGGCCTCAAAAAACTGGCACTTGAGGCCCAAGGTACAGTGGTTTGATGATAGTGTCTCGTTGAAGGGCACCCCGAAACTTATCTCGATCCCCCCTCCTCCGCTTCTCCCTCAACCAAAAGAAAAAAGTCATTAGAAGTAATCTTATTGTGGGGAGCCCATATATATCGTAAGTTCAAATCCGATTGTTATTTTTGTACCAAAAAATATTCACACACAAATGGCATCCACATTTTGTTTAAACTTTTATTAAACTGTTGGAAACTAAAGTGTTATTAATCTTACCTTTTTATTTTTTTAAAGCTCTCTTATTATTATTTTCAGAATGAAATTTAAAATGTATAGATGCAACTATAAAATAGCGGATAAGATCTATTTTTTTTAATTATGAAAAAAAAAATAGTACGCGGCAGGACATTTGTTAACAGTCAGTTCATCTTTAATTATTGATACTCATTACAAGGACAGGAAGGGACATTATATAGCAGAAAACTAGAGCAACGAGGGGAAAAACAATAAAAAGGAAACATAATGATGAAGATTTATACCCCATTATCTGCACACGAAAATTCTCATAATTTAGTTGCACTAGTTCATGTCATCACCTGAAAGGCAATAAGCTGAATTTGGTCACAATCTTCATAATAACCACTGCGCTTAATTGTATTCCACTCACTTCACATTAGCAGCCAAATGCAACAACATCGCAGTCAACAACATTGTTGGCCCATTGCATTTCATTGATGTTTTTTTCTCAGAAGCCGAAAGGAAACACAAACAGATTTAGCCTCCAAAGCATGTGTTTGGTAACGACGGTCCACCAGATAACCAATCGATGGATGTGAAAATAATACATTTACGTAATCATTATTCAATGGATCAATACGTTCCACAAAAATAGTGAGATTACTTATTCGTAACAAAAAATTCATAACAACAAAATTATATCATATCTGCACAATTATTATTTTTATAGGGCATGATTGTTTATTATTATCTCTCGCTTCTCACTCAGTTAACATATGGTAGCATTCAAGTGTCGTGTAATTCATTTATGAATTATGATTTTGTAATTAGTATACATAGCTAATATTCCATGATGCCTCTTCCCTCAATTTAAAACAAATTTTGAAAATGTACTCCCCGACAAATTCTTTCCTGAAAGATTTTTTTTCTCCCCTTCCAGAAGGATCATTACCGGTGGATTTATGTGGAAACAATTAGAATTTCCCGTACTCTTCAGGGTAAGATTTTTAATTAATAATGTAATCACGTGGGTTGCTTTGCTTCGAAGTTCAATGACACCTTTGATAAACTCAATAAGGTGCAATAAAATAAGTTTATGATGGGAAGAGAGAGAAAGAGAGAAATATCATAATGTAATTAGCTTCCTTGTTTAGAGGATAAAGTTACAAACAAAAACGAAAATAAAACAGGACAAATTTGTGAAACAACTATGGTACCATATCATGATTTTTCCGAAGATGGGCCACATGGGCAAAAAATGGGCTGAATACGCTAGCATTAATTAGTGTTGATTCATGGTCTAGTGCTCGGAGGCTGACTTTTCGCCAAGTTTGCTGCGAGTGTGGCTAAACTAATTAATTAGGCAAATCATGTTTTATTGGCACACACAAGTCATGAGTTCAATTTGCAAAGTTCAGGTCTAGTAGCAGTGCAGTTGATCAACATAAAGAACTATTTATGTCTTGCCTGCATGATTCATTGATTCCTCTTATCGTGCACCTAAGCTCTAACATGTAACACACTCCTTATTTACTCACGTTATTCCATCATATCTTCCGCATTAAAAAAATAAAAAGAAACATATGTTAGCTATCTATATTAAATTCCTCATTTATGCTAAAGATGAGATTCCCGTGCATTTGGAAATATCCAAACTGGACCACCACACAACTCAATAGGTAACCGTTTTGGCCTTTTTGGGTGCTGACATTTTGACCGTTACATAACAAAAACCATTCAAATTTCACGTCTAAACACCCACTCCAACTTTTCGCTACTTCCACTCCTAAACTGGTAAAAAAGTCAACCAGTTCTACTAACTCAACCCAAAGACCAAGATGTGCAACTAGCAAAAACCTAAGTTCCAATATCACCCTCCTTCAAAATACCGAGTCACTAACTAGTAGTCGTCGATTTCCCTCCTAAACCAACGTCTCAGATTCACGCAAATCAAATTCCAAATCACTGAGTCACAGAGTCACACACAGTGTTCGTCTACTCTTCTTCTTCTTCAGCTTGCTGCACAGTGTTCAGCTTCAGCTTCACCCTGACGTTCTTCCCAGTAAAGTTTCCAACTTTAAGGTTCACCCACCCGTTCCATCATCTGGGTCGATCGCAGAATCTTCTGGGCATGTCTACATAGCAACAAGTGAACAATCTCAACAAGAAAAAAATGCCGGTTTCAACACGGTCTCAGATGACGCCGAACCCGCTTCAGGACGAACCGGACCGGGCAATGCAGCGGCTGAGGAACCCTCACCACGGCCTCAAGGAGAAGCTGAGAGCACTCACACTCTTGTATGAGCAGCAGAAGCAAGCATCTCAAGCTCTCAAGAACCCATCTTTGAGGCACCAAGAACAGAACAACGAAAAGGAACAGAGGAGAACAGAGAGCGTGATCATGAGAGAGAACAAAATGCACAACTTTCCGAATTCGACCGTTACAAGAACGTTCGTGTTGCCTCAACCACCACGCCATGATGACGATGATGCAAAGGAAAACATGGTTGTTGTTGGTGCTGATCGAATTGTCGGGTTTTCGTGCCAGAGAAAGGCCTCAACAACAACAACAACGGTTTCAGGTTCGGGTTCAGATTCCGGTTCGAACAGCGTGGCTCGGAAGCTGTCGATGGGGGCGGTGGCGCCGCCGTTGGTGGCGGAGGAGAGAGTGGTGGAGGGGGGTTCGGAGAAGCAGGGTGGGAAGGGTGGGAGCAGGATCCTTGTGTTTGTCAGGTTAAGGCCTATGAACAAGAAGGAGAAGGAGGCTGGTTCGAGGTGCTGCGTGAGGATCGCGAATCGACGTGACGTTTATCTCACGGAGTTTGCAAACGAGAACGATTATCTCAGGCTCAATAGGATCCGGGGAAGGCATTTCACCTTTGATGCTGCGTTTCCGGATTCGGCTACTCAGCAAGAAGTTTATTCCACTACGTGAGTCTCTTTTTTTGGTATGGAATTTCAATAATTTGGTGTTTTGTGCTATTGAATTGGAATCAATGGTTTTATGGTAAGAGTTGGTGTAGTTGCCATTTTCGAAAGTTGAATTTTTCTTATGTGGTGTTGTGTGTCTGTTTTGTTTTTGACTTCATTGTATTTTTCCAGCTTCTTGTTTTGACAGGTGCTGCATTTTCATTTATTAATGTTAATTCCTTCATTGCTGTGAGTACCATAGAGGAAAGATTTGTAGGTTTAAGCAAATGTTCTTGCCTTAAGATTGTTACATTGATACTACCATCAAAGTTCACCATTTGGGATGTTGCTTCTACTTTAGTCTTTACTTGGAAACTAAATGTGTGTTTGGATTAGCCTATTTTGAATTCAAAACAGTTTATAATTAAAAATTTCTTGATGCAGCTTTTTGGGGGGAAAAAAACTTTAAAAAGAAACTGAGGCCTAGCTATGGAAAACCTAAATAGCTGGCACTATAGAAACTTTTGCAGGATGACATATCATATGGCGTGTCCATAACTTTGATTCGATATATGAATTGCTTCAAAACATTGTAGATGAGTGTGCCTATACAATTCCATGCTTAATATTATCCAGCATGCATTCAAGAATCTTACTGGTCTAGCAGTAATTTGTATTTGATGGAGGGGGTTTGCATTGACGTTACATTTTTCAGGACCTCAGAACTTGTGGAAGCAGTTCTGCAAGGGAGGAATGGGTCAGTCTTCTGTTACGGTGCCACAGGAGCTGGGAAAACTTACACAATGCTTGGCACAGTAGAGAATCCAGGGGTGATGGTTTTGGCAATCAAGGACCTCTTCAGTAAAATCAGGCAGAGAAGTTGTGATGGGAACCATGTGGTTCATCTGTCCTATCTGGAGGTTTACAATGAAACAGTCAGGGATTTGCTTTCCCCTGGAAGGCCTCTTGTTCTTAGAGAAGATAAACAGGTTCACTTCCTTACCTTGCAAGATAGTAACTTCTTATTCAACAAAACATTACTGGAAGTTTATAGTTGCTGTGTGCTGAGAGTTGTTATGGAGTTTTGTGATATGTGATTGTACGTCCTCCAAGCGGTGTTGATGTTTTTAATTAATGCCATTGTTTATGGTATTGCTTGTTACCAGTGCAACAATGATTATGTTGATATCATGTAATTCAGGATACGGTTTAGTCTGGCTAATATATGACAAACTTTTGATAAACATGTTAAGAATGCACTTACCTTATATTTGAATTTCTACAATTGAATGATATCTGATGATAAATTGTCGAACTACGTTATAGGGGATTGTAGCGGCAGGTCTTACGCAATATAGAGCTTATTCTACAGATGAAGTAATATTCTGATCCCTTTCAGTAAATTCTAAGTTTAAACAGTTGTTTTGAATTTGAACCTTATTTAGCATCCCCCCCCCCCCCCCGGGTGCGGGGTTTTTTTTCTATGGTTGTTTCAGGTGATGGCATTGCTTCAACAAGGAAATCAGAATAGAACCACTGAACCAACTCGTGCAAATGAAACATCCTCACGTTCCCATGCAATTTTGCAGGTAACATAAAGCTTTTTGAGGAAAAATGCACAATCAATTGACTCTTGTGATTGTGACATGTTCTTCTTACTAACAAAATCCACTTTATTTTGTTACATCCAGGTTGTGATTGAATACCGAGTTAGAGATGCTGCAATGAATATTGTTAACCGTGTGGGCAAGCTCTCATTAATTGATCTTGCAGGGTCAGAGAGAGCTCTTGCCACGGATCAAAGAACACTTAGATCTCTTGAAGGTGCCAACATAAACCGGTCTCTCCTTGCACTAAGTAGCTGCATAAATGCTCTTGTGGAAGGCAAGAAACACATACCATATCGAAATTCAAAACTCACTCAACTCCTCAAGGACTCATTAGGAGGAACTTGTAACACTGTCATGATTGCAAACATAAGCCCAAGTAATCTCTCATTTGGTGAAACACAGAACACCGTTCACTGGGCTGATAGAGCCAAGGAGATTCGGGCAAAGGTTGAATCCTCTTACCATTTCAAGCTAGTCTCACCAAATATGTGTCATAAACTAATCATATTCTTGTGATGATATTGACTAAGGTAATCTGTTACATGTGTGGATACAGGTAAGTGATGCAAATGAGGATCCATTGCCAGTGCCTGAGACAGAAACTGACCAGGCCAAGCTGGTACTTGAGCTGCAAAAGGAGAATCGCGAATTAAGGATGCAGCTAGCACGACAGCAACAGAAGCTGTTGACTCTCCAAGCACACTCCTTGGCTGCACATTCCTCCCCAACACCACCTTCAGCTACAGCTCTTTCCACTCCTCCAACATCTGCGCAGCCAATTGAAAAACGAAGGACTAGATCCTCTTTCCTGGCTGGAGCCTGTTTCACTCCAGAATCCAACAAGAAGAAGGGACCTGAGCTAGCTCTCAGAACACTTAACCGGACTGTGAAAGCACTAGAGGCAGAGATAGAGAGAATGAAGAAAGATCATAGCTTGCAGCTAAAGCAAAAAGATGATCTTATTCGCGAGCTATCACAAAAGGGTGGAAATCAAGCAGCAGCAGCAGCAGTGGAAGAAGTGGGGAAAAGAGTGGTGACCAGGGCTAGCCTAAGGCCAAAGGAGCCAAACAATGGTGAGTTGAAGAGTCCAAGTCATCGGTTTCGATCACCAGCCCCAACTGCCAAGAAACGAAGCTTTTGGGACATAGCCACAACTAACAGCCCATCAGTTGCTACACTAAATGGCAGAAAAACTAGAAGCCATGTCATTCCTGAACCTACTACTGCACCTCCACCATCCATGCTTCTTCAGGTATAGTGATTCCTTCCTCCTTAGTCCTTACCCTTTTTATATAACCAATGCAGCCAACTTATCCATTTTTCTTGTTTGTATTGTTGATGCTTGTGCATCTTTGATTACATTATACAGCCTGGTTTTGCTCGGCAAAAAGCCAATATTTAAAGTGCTTTGCAAAGGAGTGGACGAGGAAGTTGCTAGAACACAGGGAAGCTCAGTGTTATAGAAAGATCACTGCAAGCTTGATATGCTCCTCCTTTATGGCCATCTTTTATCTCTCTGCTCAAAGGAATAAGGATTTTAGTGCTGTCAGCTGCAGACCCCAAGTGTGTGTCCTTCCCATGCTTCTTCATTCACCAACTCCCTTAACTGTGTACCATTTTCACTAATTTTAGGCTATCAAAGCTCTTGGAGAAAACTCCATAATCTATATTATTATTATACGTACATTCATTGTTTCTTCAACCCAGATAAACCTATACTTTTAATAGTTTTTTTAAAAACCAGTGGTGTTCCTTGAATGAATTTGTGTTAGGCTTGATATTGCCATGTACTTCTTTTTAGGTCAATTTTAGAACTCAGTCTTTTCATATTTGATTTGAGTTTCGACAAGGTTGCTTTCTCTTTGTACAAACAAGGTTGGCTGAGTATGACAAGATTAATTAATACACTGTTTTAATTATTGTAGAAGCAACGTGGATGTTTTGGTGACCATTATATGTTGTATCCATGATGGGGACTTAAACATCCAATCATCCTTGAAAATAATGCATAATGATAACAGAAGTTGGATAATCAACATTTGAATTTGTGGCATACACTTGCAAATTTAATAGCGATCGGGTTGGTGATTGACTGATTGTTACAGGGAATCGGTTAGGAAAATACAGAAAACAAGCTCTATCAAAATGGCAGTACACTACTAAGTTATGATTATGACTACTAAGCTATATATAAGGAGTTGCACTTTTTTTATAGCCGATCTGGTGCATCCTATAGGATAAAGCTTGATAATATAAAACCTAATAGTATAAAGTTTGTTAAAATTTTAATATGATATAATATTTGGTATAACATTCTTTAAGATATTACATTTTATATATATTGTAATGTATGAGGTAAAATATAATATAATAAAAAGTTAATAGTTAACAATAATAAATATTTTTCTTGAATATCAACTTATGATTATAATTATTATTAAAATTATTTTTATTATTTAAAATTGAAATTTATATTAAATTTTATTTATTATTTATTTCAATATTTTTAATTACTATTTTTTATTTTAATAAAATATAAAAATCAAGAAATATATAATATCCTCTTTCTCTTATACATTTTAATATTTTTTTAGTGTACTTTTTCATAATATATAAAAAGAATGAAATTATATTAAAATAATATATTTTATTAATGATTTAAAATTCAATTTAAAAATAAAACTTATAATTAAAATATTTATTTGTTATTTATTATTATTTTAATATTGCTTATTTTTATTTTATATAAATATATATTTTTTTATATTAAATATTAGTTGTTTACTTTTTATATATTTTAATGATTAATTATTATTTAAATCTTTTATATTATTTTGAATAGCTATTTTTATACTAAATATTATTTATGAAAAATATTTATTTGTTATTAAATATTTTGAACAAAATTTTTTTTATTTATTTGTATAATTTTATTATTTATTTAAGAATTATTTTCTTTTAATAAAAAATATAAAAAAACAAAGAGTTAAAGAGACCTCGAAAATCAAAAGTTAATATGAGAGGATTAATATACAATAATACGTTACATTGGCACATCTAGTGAGGTTTTCTTGCCCGAAATTAATTACCCCAAAAACGGCAGGCATAAATATCTGCCAATGGGAGCAAATTGCACCTTTGGATGTTCACTTTTTTGTTATTATTCCCCTAAAATTTTGCCCATTTAACATTTGGATGATCGTTTTTGTTATTTTCATAAAAATTCTTCGGAGCGGTTAGTTGCTGTTTGAAATTCGAGCAATATGTTAGTTCTGAAGGCATGTCTTTCATAATATTATCGATGAGCTCTAGCTCATTGTGCTGGTATCCACAGGGCTCTAGAGTTGCTGGCAAGCTGTATTAGTGTGCGATTGAATTAGAGTTTGGAGAAATGATTTTGGATTAACTTAATTTTAGATAAAAATAATTTGTAGTGACATAATTTACGTTTGAAAGATATACAAAAAAAAAAAATCTTTGGGACCTTTTTAATGAAAAATAATTTTAGCATCATGATTGTTATTTAGATAGCATTGATCAAAGTAACTTTTAAATGTATGGTTACCAGAAAAATAATTCACATGCTATATTTTTATTTTATTTTTTTAAGATAAAGACACATGAACATGAGGTTAGAAATGATGCATGGATTAACAGGCGTGCTATTGAAATGTGTGATTATCATATTATTAATGTGTGATATAGGAATTTACAGCTGTGATATGATTAACATGGCATTAAACTCTTATGAGTAGGACTACCTCTAATGAAATATACCTGTGAGAAATCTGAAAAATATAGTGTAACTATGAACTTAAGCGCAAGTGTTTTCTCTTTAGATTTTTTTTTTTTTCAATTACTTGTTAAATAAAAGTAATTACACATCTCAATGAAATTTCATGCATCTATAGGTTGGAAAGATCTCTAGTTGTTGGAAGATCTCTTAATTGTAAGTGTATCCAACATAAGAATACTCTTGCCAAAAGACCAAAGAAACTAATCACAACATTACAGTGGACAGTGATGCTCATTCATTTCTAATTTTCTGTGCAGAACAAAATCATCCAAACGAACTTTCCTGGGTCCAGCCAAGGTGTGCTGTGAAATTTTCTGAGCCTACATTTCATTCACAGTTGGAATCTTTTTATGAAATCAACTACCATTCAAGTAGACCCCAAAACAGCTGCTTTCCCGTAGGAAGATAGGCGGTGGTGCTTTGGAACCATTATTTTTAATGTATGCAACCTGTGAGCCTTAGCTTACCTGCATGAGCATCCCCTACCTTAGTCAATCAAAGTTCAATCCTGGTGGAAAAAGAAAACACACAATAAACTTTGACTGTATGACATCAACCTGAGGTGCTTCTACAATTATAACTTAATTTGCACGCAGTCCCACCCTTCTCACCCATCAGGGTGGATCATACATACTTTAATTGGTCTCTTTTTGTTGAAATAAATTTAGTTAGTCATCAAGCTTGTAGCTGGTTGACAAGTAAGGACCACATAAACCCAACAATTAAATATGTAAAAGCTCGAATAAGATGGACTTTGCGATGACATGTGAAGATGTAGTGATGCACCACCGACAACCTTAATGAATTGTTCTAATTTCTTCTTCTATCACTTTGGTATTTGTTTTGTTTTTCAGTAGGGATTGGGGGGGTTTTGGTGCACTAATTAGAGCAATAATGATATAAATCAGTAGCTAAACTTTATGTGAAGCAATTAGCTTTAATATCTTTTGAAGAATGATGACTAGATGATAAAATTTATATTTTAAAAACAACAACTTCGGTTTCGGTGAAAGGCATCTTAACAGACTGATTTTCTTCAAGCTGTAAGCCACATATCCTCATCTCCACTCTTTTCTCCAGTAAGTTACAGGGAAATAGTAGGAAATTGTTAAAGCCTGAAAACTAGGAGAGGGGAAAGGTAAAAAGGGGGATCACTATTATGATCAAATTATCCAGGTGAAGGATTTTCTTTTTGGTGATTAAATAATATGGTTGTGGTCACATATGTTCTAGGTGGTGGGCTATATAGTCTACACTTTAAGACTCAGGCAGCACAAATTACAATGAGTCATATAGCTGGTGAGAATGTTACAAATTTGAATTAGGCCAAACATAAGAAAAGCAGTCAACAAGAGGAAAAGGTAATGGCTGTGTGTATAAACAAAGGAAAAGGGGGGGAAAGATGAAGTCTGTTGTCAGATTGTTAGTAACTGACTACGGATTTTCTTTTTCTTTTTTACATTGCTTTTTATGACTTCTATGATTAGGCATTAACCAAAAAAAAAAAAAAAATTCTTCGGGATCACTTCACAAACTAAATTGTGCAAAAAAGCAATGATTGGAACAATCTTAACTTTTTGGACCAAATACTGAAATTTTGTTGGATTGAAGGAACATGCTGGTAAAGGATCCAAGCTAAACGAGGGAAGAAGGGCATGGAAGGAAACAGAACAAATGAAAGGGCACTCAAACCAAATAATAATGAAGTTATAATCCACTAGACACACAAAAGGACAGGGGGAAGGGGGGGAGGAGATTCTCATATGGCGATCTTCCCCTTCCCAAAAGCAAACAAAGTTTCATTTGCAGAAGAATATGTAAGAACAAAACTGATATAACAGAATACAAACCAAAGTAAGCAGAAGATATCATGAAATATTATTAGTTTGTAGTAATGAGCTAGACCACAAGTGCAGTGATGGTCTGTGAAGAGAGATGGAGTCACCAACATAAACCCTCATAATTGGAACATAAGGCATGGACCCTTAAATATTCAGAAGTGCAAGCAACACTTCTAATTATATAATGAATGAATTGAATCAGCTAGCAAATAAGATTAAGCACATAAGGGGAAAAATGGAAAAAGAGGGCGTGGGGGAGTACAGTGCAAAGAAGGCAAATTTCACCAATTGGAATAAACAAACAAGATGGCAATGATGAAATTGCTACTAAAGGTAATCAAAACCAAATAAAAATGCAAAAGACAATCATGATTAGCATTAACCTCCGGCTTCATATCACTAATTAAAGGATTGGAAAAGAAAACTATACATATACACCTTTCATGACCCACCCCACCATCATGCTGTAAAGTATTGCCTATTGCTTGCCCACCATTTTCCCCCTCCTCTTTGCCTTTACCCGCCTATTCTACCAAAAAAACAGAAACCCCACTTCCTCCATCTCCATGAAGAAGAAGGGACAAAAACAAAAAAAGGAACAACCTTGCAGAGGACTAGGCCTCCATTTCCATGCTTGAAGAGCTAAACAAAGTAGTATAGGAATAAATAACCTACTGTTCCCAGAATCCACAAAGAACAAAAACTACAAAGGAAAAAAAAAAAAAAAAAAGAGGGAAACTAAGTATAACTGAACAAACAGAACTTCCATTGACACTGCTAGACTCTAAGCAAATAAATACTGAGCTCAGGTGCTCCATTGTTGTCAGGATTCATCATGTAGAAAGCCTCAGAGTCTCTGGACCCAACAATCCTCTCAAACCTTGCCCTCATGTACATGACTTCACCATCAGAACCAGCTTCACTACCTCCTCCACTGTTGCTACCCACTGGCAAAACACCTGCACCCATTGAGATTGGCTCCACAGCTTTCAGTATATCCCAGTCCTTTGGTCCACACTCTCTTCTTGTTGCAAAGCCACACTTTTTCCCGTTGCAATAGGTCCTCCAAATAGGCTCCTGAAGCAGCCTCACGTGCTTCTTCTCCCCTTCCTTCTCCTTGTCACACTCCAAAGCGATTCTCACCAACCCAGAAGCCATTTCACGAACCAAACCGCTTATTGGAGTTGCAAGCTCGATGAGGAACGCGGGTTGGGAAGTGGGGTCCTTCTGGAACGCGAAGTGGACATGGCCACGACGGTATCCGAAGAGGGTTCCAACCACACGAGGGCCAAGGCCAAAGGGTACGTTGGAACGGCTCTTGCCAAACACAGTGAGAACAGAACGAAGCTTGGAGATTGCCACAGCCTGAAGCTTCCTCCTTGCAGCGGCTTGTGAAGTAGCTACTGTTGCTGCGGTTGTTGATGTTGTTCCTGGAACAACCTTGTCACTTTGTTCTTCTTTTGTTGCTTTTGTCTCCTCCTCTATGATTTTGGACATTGTTTGGGAGGTGGGAAGAACTACTTCACCTTCTTCTTCTTCATTTCCAACCTTGTTTGTCCAGTGGAAGTGCCTCTTGGAGGACATGTCTTGAGAGGGGGTTGTTAAGTTTGAGGTTGTTGTTGTTGTGTCCATGACTAGTGTCTTCATTAGTGAAGGGAGGAACAAAGCTTTAAAAGCAGAGAAGGTAAAGAGAGACAGTGAGACAGAGGGAAAATGAGTCTGGTTTTCTTCTTTATACTATTGGAGATAGAGATGTTGGGGCTTTTGTGCTTAATTAATTTTTGGTTCTTTGTAATTGTAGCAATGTCCTCTCCTTGATATAGTGAGTGCAAGGGAATCCTGACAAAAGAAACATAGGCAGTCCCACTAGCTGATATGGGAAATCAGGCAGAGAGAGAGTGGGATAGAGTGCGTTTCATATAGAAAGGAAAGGAATCTAAGGAGACAATATGTTTGTTATTTCACTTTCTGGTGGGGCAGTGAGAGAGAGAGAGAGAGAGAGAGAAGGAGGGGGATCGTGCTTGACTAAACTCTTTTGACTTGATGCCCCGAAACGGTAAAAAAAGATGAAAGAAAATTTTAAAGTGAAAACAAACAAGGCACAAAGCCATCACTGTTGAAACTCGACATGGCTCTTAGGAGGAGCACACTCTCCTGCTGCATCCATGTCTTCTAGTGCAAAGATGCAGCATGGTGACATCATCTTAAGGGGATTACTGAATTCTCATGGCTCCTGTTGGCTACAAAGGGTACATTACCCGTATCTACGAACTGACACCTTATTGTATGTTGGCCCCACTAGTAATCAATCCTACTACGCTGTCAAGAAAATTAGACATTTAAACCCAAAACAATCTTTCGAGAACTCATTTAGACTTGTGATTACTAGAATTACGATTCTGTTTTCGAGGAGTAGGGAACATGGATAGCAGTGGGTATCGATGGGGTGGGGATATTTCCTCTCTCTCCAATCCCAATTCAGAATTTTGCTCTCCATTTTAAATTCCCTTGTGAGTTTTTATTCCTTACTTTTTTGAGAATTTAAATTCTTACAAATATTTATGAATGTATATAAAAAATTAAATAAAATATTTATAAATATTCATAATTTATTATAATATTATTTAATTCAATATAATCTAAATCAAAAATAAAATATAAAAAAATTAAAAATAAGATTTAATTAATATACTTTTAATATAAAAATTTTATACAAATATCTAATTATAAATTATTATATTAATATTATTTAAATAATTACACAAATAAAAAATTTTAATTAAATAATAATATAAAAAATTTATAATATTAATATACCTAAATTAAACTCTTAAAAATATCCTGATCATAAAAATATTAATATCAAAACTAATTTTTTTATTATATATTTATATATACAAAAATATTTAAATAAATTCACACTATTCAAAATTTAACCTACGATCAAGACCTACACCTATCCCATTTACTAAATAAAAACTTTCTCCATTGCCGTAAAGATTAAACTTATCTTCATCCTCATCCTCCGCACAAATAACCCCCTTAGATACTAACTTTGACGAAATTTTTTTTCCTTCCCTACGAACGGCACGATAATTTGAAAACGTTATCCGCTAACACATTTATCTATGGAATCAATTTCCCAGAAACGGCTGCAGACAGGACTACATGGTAGCTTAAGCTACGATTCAATCGTTCAACTGCATCTCGTGCTGTTTTAAGATTTCGCATATTTATCAATGTAACAGAAATAGACAGAAACACCATTGCTCCCACATATTGAATAACTTGTTACAATCTAATATAGTAGCTACTGTCAGAATCAAGCTAAGAGCTGTTAGTATATAGAAGACACAAAATGTAAATTAAATACTTACACGTAACTCTAAATAGTGGAGGGTTTTCACGAAGTCTCACTAATTACATTGACTTACAAAATATGGATTCATGAGATAGAATACAAATGGAGAACACATCCACATATGCCAGCAAACTAGTGAGTGGCTTTTGTACACAATAGAGCTAATTAGAAGCACAGACAGATGTCAGAGGTGCTTGCCCATGCTTCAAGAAAACAAAGGTCCTAAAGTTAGCTATCTAAACTTTGGTCAGCATCTGGCTGCTTGTTAGAAATAGCCCCACCGTTCATCCTAGCACGCGCCTCTGCAAACATCCGCTGCTGCTCTGCTAATGCTTCTTCCTCGGTCATCTCAGCTCCATTGCTCCACTTACCACCTTTTAAAGAGTCCTGCTGGAAGATAACAATATCAATCAGAAAATAGTTTCTCTTTCCAAAGTAACTTCACATACAACAGCATTTAACTGATTCAAAATTCATTTTCCAATTTACTTGCTCAATATTACAAGCCCTCCCACTACTCAACGGCCACAATGCCTGCTGATGTAATGAAATCTAGACCATTCATCAACTCAATATTAAACAAGATGGATGAATTCTTGCCAGACCACAAATTCATCATTCTTACGTCGTAACCACAGAACACCCAACTATTTACTTCAGTTTAAAGGAATATCAAAAAACTCCACAAGAACAGGAGTAGGACTGGGACAACTAAAACTATCTGAAATTTCCATTTTGTAGGTCAAACACAGCACAGGACATGCTCTCAAGCAGCATGCCAAAAACACCCAGTGGAGAAGAAAAGGGGCAGGAATCATAATCAGATTACCAGCCCATTAGAACCTTGCCAGGGTATATACTGACAGAGTTACACGATGCCATTTTCACAGGTCTCCCTACCAAAGAGGATAGACAGGAATCCTGACTAATTTGGAAGATTCTTTAAAGGACCATCAATTAGGCCTGCAGATGCTACCTCAAGACAGTCCATCTTTCATCCGACCCTCCCGTCAGAAAACAGAAATGCAACTTCCATCAAGATATTTTTGGTATAAAGCCAATTTCCATCAAGATTGCTCATACAGCGAGACAAACAACTAAAACTGGTTCATCAAGGGGAGCACTCCACATTTTCATATTTTTCCCCTTTTGTGTGTAAGTGTTCACCCATAAAGAAATTCTGGGGAAGGTGGGGTGGGGTAATAGTGATTATGCTAACTGCATTATACGACTCAAGCATCGAACATGCACATGGGGCATAAATATTAAAAATTACCATGGTCTCCAGCTTGTGCTGTTCGTATGCTGCATAGACTTCTTCAATGTAATCACCAAATCCTAGAACCTGATTTAAAAAATGTGCAAATCAATAAACAAACATCATATCAGGCATGTTCAAACATCCAATTTCCCCATTCTTGACAATCTCAACCACAAATACCCATAATAAGAAGATAGACCTATGCTGTGTTCAGTTCAGAACTTCTTTAGAATTGAACATAATTAATTGCAAATGAAATGAATTCTTTTAAGGCAGGCCTAAAACATACAGGTACCATAGACAGTAGGCAACATATTGTTATTGCTATGTCAATAATCAATGGTTAGAAGGAAACCAAATTGGCTTCAGGTTGAGGTAATATGCTATGAGTTGACACATTTTATTGCCTGGAAGCAAGAGATATCATTTAATAAGTATTTCAATTTCAGGTTTTAGATGGTAGCGCTCAATTCTCACTACAGAATAAGAATGCAATGAATTAACTGCTGTTTCAATTTTGACAATGAAGCAAAAACACCTTCTTCCACATCAGTTTCCATAAAGAGGAAAGAGGAAATTGCTACGATTAATAATTAATTATTAATTAATAAACAATCTTAATCATTTCAACACAGCTTCCTTAAACTGCATCATTAAGAACCCTTGTCCAATATAATATTCAACAGCCAAACATACGCCCACCCAAGATGATTGCATGGTGCCAGACGAACACTAAATATACATTGGACTGGATTCACATGCAGAACTTAGAGATACAATGGATGGATGAATACCTCTAAAGCTTTCAGTACATGCTCAGGTGCAATAGTCCGTTTTTCCTCTCTGCTACAGACTTCATTGGACTCTGATGAAACGAGGTTTATAAACTCTACAATGATATTAGATCAACCAACAAATCTTATTAAGTTGAGTAAATTAAGAATATGAAGCAGGAAACAGCTACAATAATAGAAGCATAAACTGTCGCAGACAATTTAAACAATGCAACAAATTTTTTGCATGCCCATAATATAGAGATACAAAAGCAAACAATGTTATTATCACTCATACAGACATAAAAATAGACATCAAAAAAGAAAGTGTTTATCACGTGTTCAGATATTAAACTGTAGATTCTATATAATTTACAGCCCAAATGACACGATACAGTTGGGGAGTTATTCGTTGTATTTAAACAAAGCTAGCCCTATGCAAGACACCAGAATCATGTGTCATTGACACAAGATACATGCTATAGAGTTTAGACCATGCATAGAAAAGCCCTTAAACTAAAGGAATTAAGTCAATAAGTTTAACACAACATAGTAGTAATAAAATCGCCAAAGGTTAAAAAATTCTTACCTACACAACACTCAATCAATAGATCTTGAGCATCTCTTGCAACACGTACATCTGGGGGCAACATCTCTTTAATAATTTTTGTCATTGTTGCTGGAAAGAAATCATAGCTTCAGTATGTGACAAAAACCATGATGCAATAACAATAAAGAGAAACATCGTGTGTCAAGTGCCATCAAAACTAACGGAACCAGATACCAGTTTTGACTATTGGTTAGCAAAATTTTCTCAATTAAACCTATGCACAAGAACAGTGACAACCAGGGTCTAATGAACAACAAATAAAAACCGTATCAAAAGCAACCAGAAAACCATAAAAAAAATTTTATTACATAAAAATGAGAAAATTGTGCTTTAAAATCGTTAATTATCAATGGGGGAATATAGCGAGCAGTACAAAGTCCCTGAAGCTAAGTAACATATCTATGTCTTGCCATAAATGGCATGCTGATTCTAGTCATCAAAAGACAAAGCTTCTGCAATCTGCATTAACGATGATATGATCTACCCTAGAGGAGCAACTTTAAAAATAAAAAATAATAAAAAAGGAGTAAAAGTTATCATTAAAGATTAGTGCTAGCTGCTAAGAACTCAAACAGAAAAACCTAACGTATTTCAAGCATGATTTTTTTTTTTTTCAATTATCCTCATCCTAACCCTAATTATCAAAGCAATTATCAGAGAGAACCAAAATTCATCTGAGCGGGTAACAAATTAATTCCAACGAACTCCATACAAATATAAAATTCACTATCTATGCAATCAAATAAAAAATTCACCACCAGATAAAAAAATAAAAATTAAAAATAACAATAAAAATTTTAAAAAAATAAAAAACCTTTAGGAAGCGACGCATCTTCCTTTGATTTGCCAACGATGTCCATAGGCTCCATCGTTCAACCTTAAATCGAACGAAAGGAAAAAAAAAAAAAAAAAGTTAAGGCACAAATATACGAACAAAAAGCGGGGGGAATGGTAGATCTGAAAGAAAACGATGCATAAAGAAAGAGAAGAAGGAAGAGCGAACTCACCGATTTGCTGGGTCGAATCGAAAGGGAATCTGACAAGGACGCGCGAGCGAGTGAGTCAACCGATCGAAGATCGTAGTTGCAGGAAGATGAAGATGAGAAGGGGGAGGGGGAAGGAGGACATGGCTGAAGGGCGATGATATGAATTTATGAAGGTGGTTTCACAGGATAAGAGAACCAGTTCTCGCTCGCATGCGATTAGGGCAACCCACACTACCCCCCAAAGCGCGTTGACCTTACCCTCTCCCACGCGCTCCCCTCCCGCGCGTCCCGCGGTATTTCCGGAGCTGCATATTGAAACCTTCTGTCATCTTCTTCTTCATTTTTTTTCTTTTTCATTTTTACATTATTTGTCCAAAAATAAATAATAAACTACATTTAATCAGCTGACCAAACTATTTTTAATTCTTTTTTCTCACCTAAATTTTATCTGGCGTACAATTGGATATTAAATATAACATATCTTTCAATTAAAATTTAAATTATAATCTATCGTATTATAGAGAATTACCCTTTTTCAATAAACTTAATTCTTATTAATCCATACATCTATATATATAATATAAACAGAATTTTCTTTAATCTCTTTAAATTAAATTAAAATAAATTTTGAGTTCTATAAATATATTTAATCAATATTTATACATAATCAATTAAATATAAATTAAAAATAGATAAAATTATAAAAAAATACTTAGTAATGGGTTAACTCTCATTATATATATTTTAAATTTATCCACTAACTACTACAAATGATTAATATTTTTACCCTCTCTTAATTTTAATTTATTTTTCAAATAAATAAATAAAAAATTATTTTAAAATTTGCTCTAAAAATAAAAAATATTTACATGCCTATCAATCCACTAATTTTATTTAATATCTATTAGAATAAAAATTTGGAGTGGTATTTTCTTATTGTGAATTTAGTTTTGTAAATGTATGAAGGTATGTCCTGAAAAAATATGTACAATTAATTTTTTTATGTGAAAATAGATTTATTCAAGAAGTATAATCTATACGCAATACATTCATGATGCAGTTTGTAATTTAATCACTCCAAACCTAATTCTCGCAATACAGTATATTTGTTTCAACTTAAAAAAATAATTATGAAATTAAAATTTTTTAAATAATTAAAAATGATGTAAATAACTTTTTTAAAGAAATTATTCTTTTCAATTTTTATTAAAAAAATTAAAAAAAATTTTTTAAGATTTTAATTATTTTTAAATTTTTATTTAAATATGTCAAAATGATTTTTAATAAAAAATAATAATAATTTTACCCAAATGCACCCTTAATTAGATCAGCTAATCTATCAGTAACATGACCCATGACTTACATTAGATGTATTCTCGCACGCCATGACATAATCTCACGTCTCCTTTTGCTAAACCTTTTTCTTTTCAATCAAACACAAGAAAAGTAGTCTGCCATCAGCAAACAATCCTTCTGGTGACATACAACCACCTACGTATTGTGTGTTAATTTAATTTAGTGAAAAATTGTAAACATGTTACAGAAGTATTGGTCAATTAAATAGGTCTATATTTTAGAGCCAAATAGAAAAATGTTTTTTTTTAATTTATGATTTAAACACTATCTTAGGTATTAGAAATTAATATGTAAATAATTGAAAATAACAATTCGTTTTAGTTAATGTTGTAAATATGATTAACACATAACTAATAAATAAGATAAGTAAAATCTATAATTATTGAAATATAATTTTTTATTTTTATAAGTAAACTAATTAATAATTAATAATATAACTAAAATTCTTAATTATTCAAACAAAATTCTTCAAATATTTTAATAACAATATCTAAAACATTAGTGACGAAATAGGGGAAAAAGATGGTAGGGACGAAGTGACCATAGCCATATGATAATCGCATAAATATCAGAGAGCAAGGCGCGTCAAATATACGCACGCAAGGGAGTGAGGATGCATAATCTAATTACTTCAAAATCATATTATGCTGTTCGATGAATTGACCAAAAAGACGAGTTCATGCTACGTGCCACAGAAAAGTTTGAGCAATTCAAGAAACTTCAAGAGAAGCCAACCACTTTTTTTTCCCGGTTGGTTGCTTGTGCGTTCCTGCGGCGTGCTGGATAAAGGTTTGAGCAATTCAAGTAACTACAGCGGATTGAGACTGATTCTTTGGATGAGGTTAGTACCTAACAGTAGCATTACAGATTAGAGGCCTTTCATAACACTGCGTACCTATAATGTTAACAAAATAAAGTTTTTCTCAAAAATATTTGAGGTCTTTTTGTTTACTTCTCCAAGATTGCAGTTTAATATTTATTGAATTATCTGATCATATTTATGTCAGGTTATATTTTTGGTCACAATTATTCAATTTAAGAGTTGCTATCTTAAACCTGTTTAGTTAAAATATTTATTTATTTTAATAAAAGAAACAAGAGTTTTTTTTGTTTTTGTTTTCAGAATTTGATTTAAATTAAATCAATGTTGTTTAAGTGAGAGAATGTTATAAATTTATTGCATTTCTATTGATTTATTTTTAAAACTATTTAAATGGTAATATAATGTGTTTTGTGGTCCATTACCATATATTATGAGCAAATGGATCATTGAAAATTAGGCTTTGTTTACTCCATCTGCGTGTCTACATGTGTATGTTGATAGACCAGACACTTTTAGTGCAAATGTTGTCTTATATTGACCCATCAAATTTTGAAGAGAGATAAAGAAAAATATCTCATTCTTGATGTCACATATGTGTACGTATTTTTTCTCAATTCTTAAGGTGAATTAATCCAAAATTGCTTTGATTAATCCACATATGAGAAAAAATACATACACATATGATGTATAATACGTATTTTATAAAGTTACGCACTATTGCTTTGATTCATGTTTCAAATTTATATATCTTGATCTAAAGTGTTATTCAAATTTAAGATTTTTATCCTACATGTTAATTTATATATTCTTCGATGTTACCTCATCAAATCCCTGAGAAAGACAAGAAGGAGGATAGTATTTAAGGCATATGTGTATATATATATTTTTTCTCAACTAGTTAAATTTTATATCTCTAGAATCAAGGTAACATCTGAGAAGTAAAACTTTGTAACTTAAAAACAACTATTTCATATTTTACTCTTTTCTTTAAAAAAAAAAAAAAGAATTAAGTCTCAAATAATGGCGAAGGGAGGGCTTGTAGGGTAGGGAAGAAAGTATGGGCAAGGAGAATGGTAGTCTTATTTTTTAAAATTATTAGTCATATTGATTGGCTATTAATATCACCCATTTATTTAAATTTTTTTAATTCAATAGTTGACAATAAATAGGTCAATGATAGACCCAAACATGGGCTTCACCTATTAAACCCCCTTTTAACTACGAAAAAACATGACAAGTTTTCTTTGTTTAACTTTCTATTAGGAATTAGTGGATCTATAATAGGCATTTAGAACACCAACAAAATAATGGTTGGGCATGAGGTAAAGTGGTTAATATTGTTATCTCAAAGAACCATATTACTAGGGTCATAGTTTTGACTTTGAGACCTTTCCCCCACCCCTAAATCGCCTCCCCTGATCCAAAAAAAAAAAAAAGAACACCCATTGCATGCTTTGTCGATTCATAATATCGAGAAGCACCATTTGTAATGTTGCAAAAGAAAATATATAAAAATCTGTATACGTCATGCACAAGAAATCCTACTTCTTCTCCTTAGAGGCCATATCAATGGAACAATGAGCATTTAGTTCAAATCCAATAATATATGATGAATCCCAAATTTATAATGAATCAAGTAATAATAATATGGGTAAAATGCACTTTTATCCCCTTGTATTTTAGCGAATGTGCACTTTATCCTCTATATTTTAAAAATGTACATCCCAACTCTCTGCTTTTTATCAAACGTGTACTTTGATCCTTTTGTCCAGTTTTCCATCCATATGCACAGTTAGTGATCACGTGACTTGCACATGACCCATTTTATTGACAAAATTGCCCTTTCCTCTCTTCTTTAACCTCACCTATTTCTTCTTAATCCCAAACACTCTGTTATTCCCAATTTCTAACCTTAACTCAAAACCTAACTCATTCCCAAACTATGTGTTTTATTGCCTTTGTTGGAGCAAGAGAGACAAAACCAAGAGCTCTTAGGGATCGAAGGAAAGATGGGTTTGAGGTAAAAGCAGTGGTACCTCAATCGCATTTGCCGCAGAGGAGCAACTTGACAGGAGAACTTGCTGGAGCCACATTGCTCACAGACGACGTCATTGCCACCATTAAGGCAAGAGGAGGACGATAACAAGGGGGTGTGCAGGTTTGGGAGCATGGCTCCTTCACCTGACGGTCATGGTGGGTCTTGAGGAAGAAGAAGCCATAGGGAAATGGTCACTCTAATCTTCCCAATTTCTAGCCCTAACTCATTCCCAAATAGTGTTTTTGTTGCCTTTATTGGAGCAAGAAGGGTAGAACCAAGAGCTCTTGGGGACCAAAGGAAGGATGGGAATATGGAAGGAACAATATAATCAATTTCTAGGCCTGATGGCTTAATTAGTTTGCAAGCACAACAGAATTGGCGTCCCACTGCGCGAATTTAGAGCTTGATTGAGGTGTGGATTGCTCAATTCACTTAATGACCCAAATGGATGGGTCATTTGGGTTTGGCAATTGACTTGATGCTAAGATATTAGTTGGTGGTACTCAATTTCTGAGTTCAGTGAAAAGTAAAATAAAAGCAAAGTAAACCATGAGTACAAGAACCATAAACAAAAATTAATGCATTTGGAAGTGAGGTTCTTCTAATGACATCCAACTTAATTAATAGATGAAGTACATTGCATGCATCAATGGCTACTAGAATATAATAAAAGAAGAATAATAAACCAGTTCATAAATGGCCAAAAGAGAGAGAAGAAAGGAAAGAGTAGTTTTGTCAATAAATGAGTCATGTGTAAGTCACATGATCACTAATGGTGCATATTGACAAAAAATTTGATAGAAGAGTCAAAGTGCACATTTGATAAAAAGCAAGTAGTCGGGATGCATATTTTTAAAATATAGGGAATAAAGTGCACATTCGCAAAAATACAAGAAGGTGAGGTGCATTTTACCTTAATAATTTGGGATGTCAATGGGGTGGAGTAGGGGGTGAGGGATAACCCCCCATTCTCAACCCCATATCCATACAAGTATCTATTTTTTACTTCTCCATAGATTTTATGGGTATTTGTGGATATTCATAAATACACGTTAGAATGTTAAAAATTTAAAAAAATTAAATTAAATAAAAAAAGTCTAATATCATAAAATACTTAAAATAAGTATAAATAGTAATCCAATTCCATAATCAAAATTCTAACAACTTAAGATATTTAAAATAAATAAATAAACACATAAAATAAGTATAATAATCTAATTCCACAATCTAAATTCGAATAACTAAAATTACTTAAAATAAAAATAAACACATAATAGTAATCTAACTATTAATCCAATACATAATAAGTACAAATAAATTCAACTTCCAAATTTATACTTTAATCCAATCAATTTAAATAATAACAACAACATTAGGTTAACTAAGTTAATAACTTAAAGATAAAATAATAATTTTATATCGGGTATTTGCGAGTATTTAAAATCCCGATCTCCATTATTTACGAGAGTAAAATCTTCCCCCATATCTGCTTTATTGAGGGTATTATCCGCGAGTATCTGCGAGGTGGGTTTTTTTGACATCCATACAAATAATATGGATCTCCAAAGAAATATTAAGCCATCCATTCTATTTGTTTTTATAAAACCAAAATACCTAACAATCAATAGAAACCTAAACTCAAATTTTTTTACCAATGACATGTCCATATTTTTAAATTTCAACAATGACTTTAATTTTAATTTGATACAGCTTTATTTTTGTTATTATTATTATTATCATTATTATAATACATCTAATATCAATCAACCCTTCAATTATTATGGATGTGTTTATTTGGGATTTTTTTATAAAAAATCATTTTTTTGTTGAAAAAAATCTATTTTCAATTTTTTATAAAAGATAAAAAGAATAATTTCTAAAGAAAAATAATTTTTAATTTTTTCAACTATATATAAAATTTAAATTTTAAAATCACTTTTTTAAAAGGTTAAAACAAATGCACTCTTTATCCTTTATGAATAACCTATTATCGGAGCATAATAGCTGCTCTGTGATGTCTTGCTGTTCAAGGAATCAAGACTAGAGTTTCCTTGTAAAAGGTCGTCTCGGACTCAAGCTTACAAAGCCAATCTAATACCCGGAGTTTCCTAGAGCACAATGGTTAGAAGTGAAGATCTATAATATCACACAAAGGGAACAACGAAAGAGATAGCCTAACTGCCACCCTATACCTAGGCTAACAGAATTTCTAATACCAATTTTTTCAGTCACTTTTTAACTATTCATTTTCTTGTATAGCTAGGACATGATGATTTGAATACTCTTCCTTTGAACCACCAATTATGTAACACCTTCGATATATATATATATATATATGTGTGTGTGTGTGTGTGTGTGTGTGTGTGTGTGTGTGTATACGTATATTCCCCTCACAACATTACAATAAAAATATGCTACCAAAGCTACCTAGGCCTAGAATATGGCATTTTGGGTCATCTATTTTGGAACTTTCCTCAGATACTTAGATACTTCACGTAGAAGTTATCGTGCAGTTTTGAATTGACCTATTATTTTGTTTTTGTTTAGGAGGGGATTAACGACAACTATTCTTCACTACGCGAAATAACAAGTGCGTGTTTTATAATAATAATAATAATAATAATAATAACAATAGGAGCAGCGGCAGCAGCAGTTACAACAACAATAATAATAATAATGCAATTTTTATTATAATGCGTAAAAACTATCATGATGCGTAGCCCTTATTAGTTTTGGTTGCCAGATTATGATGTTATTCTTTTTTACCACAAAAAGTTTCATAGCAACTCAAACCCTAGTATGATAGAGGGACATGGTAGATGTAGCTTAATAAATTAAGTTCATGAGCTAATAAACTAAATTGAACGGAAAATTTTAACTTATTTTTTAATTCAGTTAAAGTTAAAATTTTTTCTATGTAACTTATTAATTTATAAACTAATTTAATATATATTATTTCTATTATTAATATCTTTCAATTAAAATATATATTTTTAAATCGTGGCTATATAAATTAAACTTAACTCGTTAAATTCGAATATTTCATGAATTAAAAATGGTTATATTAAAACAAAAAAATAGATTTTACATTCCATATCAGTCGGGGCCAGAGTGGGTTCAACTCCCCATAAAGCCCATAGCCCATAGTTTCGACCCCAAAAAAAAGCCCATAGCCCATTTGTACGTAGCTCATCCAACGAACGAAATGAAGGCATTCAGCGACTTCGGTGCTCGTCACGTGACTCTATCACTTCTCACCTTCCTCCCAATTCTACACTCCTCGACCATCCTCTCTCTGCAAATCAAAATCAATTGGTTGGTTTTTGCCCCAGCACAGAAACCCGAAGGAGAAACACACCAGCATCTGATAAAGCCCTAATTCCTTGTTTGGCGTTCAATCTTAATTAACACCTTTTGATTAAGCCCGTAGCAATCTATAAAAATGGATTCGGACGAAGAGGATTTTGTGTTCTACGGAACACCGATAGAGCGCGAGGAAGAGCTGAGTAGCCGTAAAAAGAAGGCCATTGCCGAGTCCTCCGGTCACCTCCGAACCCTCCCTGCTTGGAAGCAAGAGGTGGTGATCCCTTTACTATTTACACTGGTTTTGAGAAATTTCTGTTATACCCTTATCAAATTGAGAGGTGGCACCTCAACACCAATTTCTATTCCTCAATTTTGGATGGTAGGGTTTTCTATAAATTGTTGAAAATATAGAATGAATATGGAGAAAAAAGAATGTGCTTGGGTTGGTTTATTGTTGTAATGTGGAATTTAACTTTAAGTTAATTGTACTGTATCAAGGATCAGATTGAATTTGCTGAATTATATTGCAGGCTCGTTGAGGAGTTCACTATTCTTCATCGGTTCAATATAGTTTATTACTATTAATTATGCATCCAAGAAAAGGGAGGAAAAAAAAAACTAATGGTTTGTTAGTTTGAACTTTGAAGAGTACCATATTATTGGCTTTTTTTATGCATCATAGCAGTTGTTTGGTGAACGGTAGTTTTGGTTGTGTAGTGCCTTTTTTTTTTTTTCCCCTTCCCCTCCCGGAAATTCAAATATCAACTACTGATTTGTGTTTGACCCAATTCAAGGAAGTGTTAGTGGGCTACTTCGGTATATGTGAAGCAGGGTGGCGAGCGCGCGCGCGTTTTATATGCTTGAACTCACTACTATTTTCATGTCGTCAATTTCAGGTTACAGATGATGAAGGGCGGAGAAGATTCCATGGAGCATTTACAGGAGGTTTTTCTGCCGGTTACTATAATACAGTGGGCTCAAAGGAAGGTATAAGTTTATTAATAGGCTTATGCTGCTTCTGTTATGGATTTGAATTTTTGCAGGTGAATTATGGGTGGTAACTTTATGAATGATTGTGCAGGGTGGGCTCCTAAGTCTTTCAGATCATCCAGGAAGAATAGAGCTGAATTCAAAGAGCAGAACATATTGAATTTTCTAGATGAAGATGAGAAAGCTGTATGTTGAGTAATACTGTGCCAGTATAAGTGCATGTTTATTATTTTCAACATATTTCTGTGTATATGTTTCAATGTCCTCCTATTGTAAGTTCATTTCTGAGGCAGCATGGGTGTATGTAGAAAAGTGATACCATGGCAGTATAGACGTTTGTAATATTTCAGAATGATAAGGGAGGTGCATTTATTTCACATTTAATATTATAATACTTTTAGGACTCGGCCATACACTTTTATGCTTGTCTAAAGGATTGTTGAACTAAAACTATGTTTTGAAAAATGGTGACAACTTCATTAACCCAACTGTAACATGTCAATGATGTGAATGAAATCAACTAAGTAGGTTGCTTATTTGATTTGGTGTTTGAGGCTTCAATATCTGTTAGTAGATTTTTTTATTTTTCATTCCTGGTGTTCTCCCTTACCCTTTGCATTTATTATAGGAATTGGAAGGTCGGTTTTTGGGGACATCTTCACAGTTTGACACATTTGGTTTCACTGCTGCTGAAATTGCTCGCAAACAAGCTGAGAAGGAACAGAAGCAGAGGTGCTTTTTGTTTCTGTAATTGCTATGATGGGTGTATGATGTGTCTATGTCAATTAAATTCTTTATAAAAAATACATCAAGTTGCATCTGTTCTTGCTTTTCTTTTAAAATTTCTTTATCCTAGTAATATCATACAAAACAAGTTGAAATTTAAATGTTCTTACTCCTTTTTGGAACTTTAGCATGTGTAGTATAATCAGTAGTTTTTACATGCAAACTTTTACTATGCATCACAATTGTTAGTGGCATCTTTTATGCTAGTTGTTGCTCGTGCATTACAAAAATTATGTGTGAGCCATGGACAACCATTCGGTATCTTTCTGGTGTTTGGTCACCCATGGTAATGTTTTATGGGGGAATTCTTCTTGTAAATATCCAACAGGTTGGAGAGCTTTGATGTGTTGATTTCTTTTTTGTCCCCCCCCCCCTGGCAGTTCTCTTTTGTTGATATTGTCTTTCTATAGTACTCTACTTTGTTCCTCAGTCAAAGTATAGAAAATAATGAGTGAAAAGAAATAAGGCACGTTAGCTCTCTTTGGATAAATTGTTGGGCATTTAATTGGAATGGTGGTTAGAAGTGTAACTCAAATGCTAGGCTTACTTATCATTTTTCGTGTTTCCAGAAAAATTAAAGCTTAAAATTCTTTTCCCTCTTTGTGGTAACTTCTGCTCGCGTGAAAATTTGATACAGTGGCCTATCTTCAGATCTAAAGAATTTAAACTCGTGAAGTTTCAATGCTTTTGTCCTTGACTCCTTGAAGTAGGCTGATTTTACCGTCCTTTAATGAAAATACTCTCTCTTTGTTCTACATTGCATCAATCAGATGGATGCTTATAATAACTGAGCTATCATTCTATGCTTTGGGAATCAAATTTTGTTATTGATTTTTTTCTCTTTAGAAAGCAAAACACAATGACTTCATATGTTTCCTTTTTTAATTTTTTGTTTTTGTTTCTGCAACTTAGCTTGTTTATATTGCCTTTCTCATTGTAGGCCATCCATTATTCCTGGACCTGCTCCGGATGAAATAGTTCAACCAGCCACAGAGTCTGTTGGTCTGTTCCACATAATTTGAATAGAATCTTGCTTAAAAATGATCTATCTCTTATCTCCTTCATGTTGTTTTTTAGGGGTAAAACTACTGTTGAAGATGGGATGGAGACATGGTCGCTCAATTAAGGATTCACATGCTGATGCACTCTATGGTATGGCATCCCATTGCCATTTTTGTGATTTTTTCTTTTTTTGGTTGCATTCCCTTGTATATCTAGCTAGCCTTCTGGTGCTAACTCATTAAACATAAATTTGATTGCATGGAAGGGTACTCTTGTAGTTAGACTTTAGCCCTTTTTTGAAATTATCAATGTTGATTGTGGAAATCATGTTGCTATTCTTACTTCTGAGTAAAATTGCTGGATCACGTAGTAGTTTCAGATGCATGTGTTGCTGGACTTGGATCAAAATTCATTTTCCTTCCTTCTGCTTGTTAATTGCTTGATATTAACTGTAATATATTTCTAATCTTCTAAGATTTAATAAGTATTCGTGATTTAGCTTTTTATGTGTATGTTTTCACTTTTCAGCACATATGAAGTATATAAATTCGATGGAATTTTGAAAAGGCAAGTAGTTTAGGTGAAAATTGTAATGATTTTAATGCATGTAAATATGTAATATCAGAAACGAGAATATAGATCTAAATTAATTGTTTCGTGATTTTCATGTTTTAAATTCGGATGTTCATCTTTCTTTTACTATAATCTTTTTTCTAAAGGGAAAATTGATCTAATCCAAATAATGATGTATACTGATTTATGTAGGATGGGAATGCACTCTGGCGTTGATGCTTTTTTAATTTACATTTTATTCTTTATGATACGTCTTGTCCTTTTACTATATTATTCTTTTCTTCCATCTAGTATTAGTAATTTTCCCTCTTTGTGGATTGGGCCTGGTGTTTCCCTCATTTAATACCATGGCTCTTTGGCTGAGCTTTTAGAGTTGCTAACTGGATTATCATGTTTAACAGTTCCACATTCTTTGACCAGAAAAAAAGAGTTCCACATTCATCTTTTTGGTTCTTTGTTTTTATTCCCTTTCTTCCCTTCATCCTTTTCCTCCTATAGTGCAATGTTTTTGAGATTTTGCCCACGCACACCTCGATTTTGATTCCCTAGCTTTATAATTATACCTTACCGTTAAACTTTTTTGGTTTATGAATAATTAATTATCAGAGAGTACATAGCTGTAAAATGAAAACCTTTATCGAGCTTCACATATTTTGTCACAACCTATGCCCAGAGGGCATATAAAGTATGAAGCACATGTTCTAATTATAAAACAGAAGTGAAAAAAATTTCGAGCCTGCACTATATTTTCTGGTGAATTCCTTCCTTCTCTGTCTATCTATCGTCATATCAGTATGCCAAAGTTGTCATGTATGTGTAAGTGGCATGCATCAGGTGTAGATGTTAACTTCTCTAGGGATAAATTTTCCTTTGTGGCAATGGGAGGGGGAGGAGGAGGAGGAGAGGGGCGGGGGGCGGGGGAGGGGACAGGGAAGTGGCAGCATGCCCTTGAGGTTTGTGCTGGTGATGGTGTACAGGAGAGATTGATGGAATGAGATGGAGAGGATAGTCGTAGAGATATGCCTGGGTTATATGAGCTATTTATTCTTCATTTTTAAGCAGTTTATTCTAATTTACAATTTTCTTTTATATCTATGCTATTGTCTGAGTTCTGACTAAATAACTAGGCTGCAATGTTTTCTCAGTTAACGGAGTTGTACTGTCTGTGCAGATGCCAGAAGACAGGCTCGGAGAGCATTTTTAGCATTTTCTTCAGATGATCCTAAAGTGAAAACTACCAAGTCTGAGCTGATCAAGGGTGACACTGAAAGTTTCCTCGAGCAGTCTGTGAATGATGATGTTCAGTCTTCTAAGAGCACACCAGTGAGAAATTTTTCTTTACTAGTCATATACATAGATGATTTATAAATTTCTTGTATGATAATTTATATTGATAATTAGCATATGTCTTACATCTATCTTTTCTTCAGGTTTATGTACTCAACCCAAAGCAAGACCTGTATGGTTTAGGTTTTGATCCTTATAAGCACGCTCCCGAGTTTAGAGGTTTGTTTTTTCTTTTTCTATATGTTTCACCTGCTTATGTGGTTGGTGGAAATTGACATTTAACTGTACTCTATCCTTGCTTCCAGAGAAAAAAAGATCACGTTTATCCAGCAAGGGGGGACTTGGATATAGCAAAAACTTTTCCACAAGGGATAGTCTTTTTGGTTTAAAGTGTAAGATACTTAAAACTTAATATATGGTAATCCGTGATCTAATTTTCCATTTACTGATTTCTATAATTTGTTGTCACAATATCTTGCTCTGAGTTGATTTAATTAAACTCTCAGCTTCAAAATTCATCAGCAGGAAAGGCTGCCCCTGGTTTTGGCATTGGAGCACTTGAGGAACTTGATGCTGAGGATGAGGATGTCTATGCCACTGGTTAGTTTCTACTCTTTCATGCTAAAGGTGGAAATGATTTAACATAGCATTGTCTCTTCTTCCTGGAGTTCGTGCTGCCTTCTGACTAAAAGAAGGATGCCATTGCAAAGTAGGAAAAGCCTATTCTAATGTGCTTTGGCTTTCCATGTTTTAGATAATGGTGAAGGCTTTTAGCTTTTCATATTAAGTTTGAGGTGCATAAAATATTTTCATATGAAAATATGAAGGAAACAGGCAAAAGATAAACTTGATATAACTTAAATGCATACTTTTAGGTTATGAATTTGAAGATACTTATGTTCAAGAAGTTGAAGAACCTTCAAAGTTGAGCTTGGAAAATCAGAAAAAGAAGAATCAGAAGGACCAGGATAATCTGCCCGGCTTTAGAGTTGCATCGAAGTCTGACTATCAAATGGAAAGGTTACTGAAGCAGTTTATTGCAAAACTATTATACTGATACGTTTATTATTTTTTGAATTCTTTATTACATCTTTTATTGTTTCACATCTCTAATAGCACTGATTTAAAGTTAATAGTAATGCTTGAGATCTAGAGATCTAATATCTTAATTATTTTAACACTTTTTTGGGCTGTGAGATCAATTTTTGCCTATCTTTTTTTCCCCCTTGTCTTTGTATTTATATATGATTCTACTATTAACAATGGCTGTATAAATTGCATTTTAGATTTGAGGCTCCTCCGATTCCCAAGGATTTTGTTCCCCGCCATGCATTTTCTGGGCCTCTTGAGATTAACCGCAAGAACTATGATGTCCCTCCACCTGATGTTGTGCCTCCTGAGGACAGCAATTTAAAAATATTGATTGAGGGGGTTGCAAATCTGGTTGCTAGATGTGGTAAATTATATGAGGATCTATCTAGAGAAAAGAATCAGTCAAATCCATTGTTTAGTTTCCTTTCTGGTGGTACTGGCCATGATTATTATGCGAGGAAACTGTGGGAGGCGCAACAGAAATGCAATGCCCAAACTAAGCGGCTTTTGGATGGAAAAGTGCCTTCTGATGTGCAGAGGCTGACAGCTGAGAGCCGAGGCCAGATCTTAGGGGAAAAACCTCTAGAAAGAAGCTCCCAAGATTCATCCTCTTCTGTTGCTTTTACTGATGTTCATCTCCAATATAATCTTACAGATACATTTACGAAGTCTGCATCATTTGTAAGTAGCACAATCTTTCTGCTTTAAACTCCAAATCAGATTATTAGAGAATATCTCAATTTTGCTTCTAGTAGTTTGGTTGGTCGGCCAGGTGCCTTCAACTCAAACAATTCCTTTGACGTGATTTATTTATTTATTTTTGGGGGAAATTTCTTTTTGTTGGAGTCTTAACAGTAAGGGTCTCAAATAATTGAACCTTCTGGTCACGCTATTAGCACAATGGTCACTGCGGATGCCATTAGGCTAGTGGTTATGCTGGTCTTGTGTGTGAATTCCACTAGAATCTATGATGTGATTTTGTCTTCTTCCTCATGGATAGACTCCTATTCCATCTCCAGGTTGTAAAACTTTTGGTATAACTCCAAAAAGACATGGATTTTTACTCATATTTATTTCCTCATTTTTTGAACCAGAGTGAGTTATCAGATGTTGAGAAGCCTTTCAAAGATGATCCTGCAAAGCAACAAAGATTTGAGCAGTTTCTCAAGGAAAAGTATAGAGGGGGATTGCGGTCTACAAGTTCAAGCCTGGCTACTGATATGTCAGAAGTTGCTCGTGCTCGAGAGAGGTTAGATTTTGAGGCTGCAGCTGAGGCAATAGAAAAGGGAAAGCAGGGAAAGGGAAGCAAGCTTGTCATTCCATCTTCCATGGATTTTGTCGCAGGTGGTCTTATGCAGTTTACTTCTGGTGCAGTAGAGGTATGACTAAGGTGATGTTGTTTGATTCCGTTCCCCCTAGTCTCAGCTTAAGTGATTTGATATACCGTGTGCAAACAGCCAAAGAAAGATATGCAAACTGAAGATTTGATGGGGAAGAAGATGTACCCGAAGAGGGAAGAGTTTCAATGGCGTCCTTCACCACTTCTTTGCAAACGCTTTGATCTCATTGATCCTTATATGGGGAAGGTACCGTGTTTGAAGTTATTCTTGTATTGATTTTCTTGTTTTTATTTCGAGTTCTGAACTCCCAAAGAATGTTTCAAGATTAGACATATTCTTTGCTCTTTTGTAGCCGGCGCCTGCTCCACGGATTAGGAGCAAGATGGATTCATTGATTTTCACATCAGACTCAGTCAAAGGTACCAAAGTAGAAGAGCCTGTTACTGCAAAGAAAAACATCTCTCCTGTGCAACAATCTGCTGATCAAGACATAACTAAAAGTGCTGCTGAAAATGAAATTGAAGGGGATGTGGAAGTTGAAAACATCGAAAGGCCAGTTGACCTATACAAGGTAACACCCTATTTCCAACATATCCGATCATCTAAATTCCGGTTAATAGTTTCATGTGAAACCATTTCTTTCTTTTGTCCTGGCCAAAGCTTATCTTCTACATGTTTGTGATGCCTTTCTTATCTTATATGATGTTTCACTAGCAAGCTACAGGTACCTTTAACAAATTCATACATTTGCAGGCTATTTTCTCTGATGATTCGGATGATGAAGGGGAAGACCCTAATTTTAAGAAAGTGGAGAATCAAGAAAAGAAAGCTGAAGTAGCCAATACAGCATTGAGCCGTCTGATTGCTGGTGACTTCCTGGAGTCGTTGGGTAAAGAACTGGGGCTTGAGGTTCCTCCTGATATGCCTTACCCCACACAAAAATCCAGGAATGTTGCTCCTCAGGAAGAAAGTGTCAATGAACATGCAAGAACCGACATCCTCAAGGGTGAAAACAACAGTAAGATGTCATTAAATCATGGTTTGCCATCTGATCGAGACACTGTTCACGAGGGTGGACCCTCAAAAGGTGATGCCATTTTTGCAAATATGCCCAAGATTGGTAGTATCAAAACCAAGGAAACTAGTATCTATGACAGTAAATCTAGTAAGTCTAATGGGGAGAGTTGTAAAGATGACATGAAAATTAAAGCACCTTTGACCTGCCGCCAAGGTGACAGCAGTGGTTCTTCATCGGAAGAGGAAAGGAACAGAAAGCACTCTGATAAGTTTAATAGGGAAAAACATGAAGAGTACAGGAAAATTAAAACACCTTCAATGCACCACCGAGACTATAGCAGCAGTTCTTCGTCAAAAGAGGAAGGGGGCAGAAAACGCTCCAGGCATCATCGACATAGGAGGCGTGATGCAGGAAGTGATTCATCCAGTGATGATGAAAGAGATCGACACAGTTCTAGGTCAAAAGAGAGAAAGAAAGGGCCTTCTCGAGAAAAGAGCAGTGGAAGTAGAAAACACTCAAAACATCACAAGCACAGAAGGCATGAATCTCCAAGTAGATCGTCTCATTATAGCACGGAGAAGGACAATGCACATTCCAGAAAGGAGAAAAAGCGGAGGGAATGAGCTAGTGCATATTCTTTGTTGTCAAGAACTTTTTTTGCAACTATGGTAGAGCATGTCAACGCTGTATTAAAAGGTGTCCAAAGTTTTGTTGTGATGCAGTGGTGCAGCCTACGGATTTCATGCTTGCTTTGAGCTAAACTCAGGCGTCCTTTGTAATAGGTTGTATTTTTCACCAGTCTGAAGGAATGCTGTTTAGTGCTTAATGTAAGGAAGTGCAATTTAGTTACCTGATTATTTGTACTGTGACATAGTTATGGAGCTGAGGTGGTCCTTAGTCCCAAGGTTTTGATTTGAAAGCGAATACATAAACTCGCAATTCCTTCCATGGTGGCTCTTCAAAATAAAAATAAAAGAATTTTCGCTTTGCAAGTTTTGAGGCAGATATTTTCTTTCAATCATTTTTTATTTTTCATTATTAAAAATAATGTTAACTGAAAATATGTTCAATATTCTTAAATACGTCAGTGGTTTTTTTTTTTTCAAAAAAAAAAAAAATCCTTAGGGACCATGTTTCCAACATGCGTCCTTGCACCTGCGGGTCTGCAGGTGACGCCTCCGACAAACATCGGAGTATGCTAACTAAAATTTTCCTTATGAGACGTGTCATGATGCCTATCTGCGCGCGCTTGCAGCCGAAGGCGGCTAAAATCTGTCGTGGAGCCAAAACAAAATTAGTTTACTCTCTGCTCTTGAAATTTACCAGCATTAGTGCCTTGCAATTTAGTTTCATAAATACGATTAATCATCATAATAATGTGCAAATTGGTCAGTAACTGGTGCAATAATTTCAAAGATAGAGAGGTCCAAATGGACAGATTTTATTTCATAGAACTGATTTCAAAAGAATCTCAAAATACATAAAATAGTTAACATTATTATAGGTCTCTTTAGGGCATACATGTAAATAATAGGTTTTGTTTTTTTGTTTTTTGGTGGAATAATAGGTTTTGTTAATTATTACTGCCGAAAGTAATCTTTTCTAATTTTGTTTAGATGATTACCATTGATAAGAATTAATCTTAAATATTCAATTTTAAAATTAGAATCTTATAGTTTGATTATTCTCGTTAAAGTAAATTTATAGAGATACATTAAGATATTGTTTCTCAATAAAATTACTCTCTTTTATTGTGATTTAGAGAGAGAGAGAGAGAGCCGGGGGTCGACTGGGCTCTGCCCAATAGTCTCGAACACGGACTCCCATTTGCTTCCTCTCAAGGATATGCAGCTTTCCACCAAAAAAGAAGAAGGATATGCGGCTTCACCACTATGCGACAGGCGCATCTGCGAATTACTCTTATGTATAAATTATAAAATTAACACATATGATATTTGGACTTTTGTTAATAGATATGACTCAATAAGAACAAAACAATAAACCGAACTAATTAAAATAAATAAAAGCAACAAAAACATTTCTTCAATATTGTCAGCCCAATATAGTAATATCATGCTTTTATTTCATTTGAAGCCCAATGTCATTTTCACCTAAAAATAATTTCCAAGCATTAGATTGCAAATTTTGCATGCCATGTATAATTCTCATTACTCTTGGTGGTAAAGCATAGAAAGCAATAACACCTCATTCTCTGCAAATTATGGGATTTTTTTTTTTGCTTTTATTGGTAACAAAATATGCGATCTTTAAATGCACCAGAACCGCATAACATGGCATGTGTGGGGGAAATAAGACAGCGCCATCTAGAAGGTTCATAAATTCAAGTCATGCTTAAACCAAATCAGGAAAATGGGGTATACCATTAATACTACTATGCAGTAACGCATCAAATGAAGGTTGGCCTCATTTCCATATTCCCCAATTCTGTGACGTAACGTTAATTACTTGGGAAATGGTGGTTGGGGATGTCATCATGGTCATGCCTTGGAACTCGATTATAAATTCGGTTGGTAGTAACGTACTGTGTTAGGAGTCATATGCGACGTTGTGCTACCTATGTGTCTTTCTCTTGGCTACCTGTGTCAGTGGCCAATTATCAACGTGGATAAACGTGGAACATTAATTAGAGCAATGTTAATGTCACTCACTATCAAGTTCCTTATGCAATTCAATTCTCTGAACTAAATTTGTCTGTGAGCCCAGCATATACGTACTCTCACATGCCAATGTCACCAAACACGGCTTCTAGTTTCTGACTTTCTTTTTCCGGTTGAAGCCACTGAAACTTCGAAATGGTAGACGCCCAGAATTTCTAGCAAGTGGTCATATAACGAACACTTCTCTAATTCTCTTCATAAATTAAGCATAAAATTACCGATATGTCGTTGTCTAAAATTCACTATAACTTAAAACACATATACAAAAATATCGACATTCACTCGTGAATAATATAGAGAAAAGATAAGTACAACAGTTTTTCTTAAATTTTGTTTATTTATACTCTTTTTTTATTTTAAAACTACAGAAATCTCTCTTCAATTTTGAAAAGCTGTTGCGATTTAATTAATTTAAAATTTTAAGCTAACATTACAATAGTTTCGTCATTAAAAGCTTGGTCAGACAATTATGGGTCAGATATCATATTTGCTATAAAATAATAGAATTAGTCATTTAGGTGCCGGCTTATGTATTTATAAGTTATATATAGTCAAGTGATTTAACACTTGTTTTGATTAACTAAAATCTCTTATCCAAGTTTTGTGAATATAAAAAATTAGACCAACTTAAATTCGATTAATTGGAATTTAATGAAGTTTAAATACTGGTGGTTTAAGTCAAAATATATAAATGACATTCAAAGTGATGACCTATGAATTAAACATGAATACGAATTAAATATGAATGTTTTTAAATATCATATTATGTCCAAAATTAATGTCTCACAATTATGTTCAAATAACATAATCTTGAAGCTACTAGAAATAATCTAGTGGTGAGAGATTTAAATAGTATATATGAGGCCAGAAAGATTTGAATAATATGTATAAAATCAAGGGTTCAAATTTTATTGCTAGTTTACTATTGATATATCCTAAAAAAAAAAAAAAGAATAACATAACCTTGAATTAAAATAATTAGGTAACACCTACAAGCACAAAGGATTGCATAAATGTTAAATCAACTATAATTTTATGGAAGAAGTCTTGAATGCATTATTTATGACCTTGATCTAACGGTATTATTTTATATATTAGAAAAAACCTAGTCTTACATATCTATGTAAAGATATTGGAAAAAGAAATGATTATGTATTCGCTTTCGGTTCAAGAGCCATTACTCATCTTTGATGCCGGTTCAAAATATGCAGCATCTCAAATTTGACTACTCCTTAATTAGAAGTTTTTTTTTTTTTTTGGAGGCTTTCTAGAGTATCAACTCATCTATTAGGAGAGTATAATGAGATCACATTAGGAAAGTCATCTTGAAATAAAGGCCTTATAAGGGATTTGAGTTCTCTAACTTAAATAATTAGTTTTTGAGGTGTGACTCTCCCAAGAATTTATGCTCATTATAAATAGTATTTTTATTAAGAGTTGACCAATTAGAAATAGTTACTTGCAGAGGGTTTTGATCGGCAGAAGAATTGAACGTGATTGAGTAAAGTACATGCCACCAAGTGAATGAGATCGAATCTAAACCACGTACTTAGAGGACTCGACTCCTTTTATTTAGACCAATACTTTATTGGTTAGAAAATTATTTTTTAAATAAAATAATACTATTTATTTAAAATATTAGTTCATGGAAATTATAATTTATTCAAATTTTTGAACAGACGTTTACCAACTAATTAAATTAATTGTTCATGTTTTTGAGAAAAAAAACAAAGAGTAAGCATAAGAAACACAATATCATAATATCTTTATCTCTTCTTTAAGCAAATATTTGTCCCTTGAAACGTTTATTGTTAAAAAAAAAAAAAGGTTTTCGAGATTCGATAATTTGGAAGGAGGTGAATATCAACTGTACAGTTAGACGAAAAACTAAAATGAAAGAAAAGTAAAAGTGATATCGTGAAAGAGAAAAGCACAGGAGAGAATCGTTTTAACTAAAATCAAATCATTCATCACCTACTCGTGTGAAAAAAATTCGTATTATTCAATGTTTTTTCTTTTTTTTTTTACAAATAATTATACGATAGCGTCACTCTTTATCTCTCCCCTTTTCTATTTTTTTATGAATTTAATTTATATATATTTATAATATAAAATTATTTTATATCATCATTCAATTACATTTTACTATTTACATAATTTTTAAAATAATAAATATGAGAATTATATATATTTACTTATATAATAACATATAAATAAATGATAATATAAATTTTTTTTATTACATATAAATTAAATCCTTCTTTTATTTACTGTAAATATTTAAAAAAAAAAGGGCTTTTTTTTTTGTCGATGGAAACAAAGGCTGTTATAGTAAGGGTAGTACAATGGAATAATGTGCCCGGATTTGTTAAGGGACACATCACCTAATCGAGAATCGGTTGGAAGCTTATTTCATTCCTTTTATGCACACCAACCCAATGTCTGGTATTCATTTCACATCGATAATTTTGTGGCTGTCATTTGGGTTCGTGACTGTTCCGCACAAAAACATGTTGATGTAAATAGCTTTTCCTTTTAAGACGAAAATTAATAACAACGCTATCTTAACTATACAAATAACTCGTGTTCTTGTTAAAAATTAATCAACTGTCTCAGCTAAGAATGAAAAATGGAAGTACGATTATCTCCTGATAAAAAATTTATTAAAAAAAAAAATGGGACAATAATCACCTAGGGTTTGCACCATGCTGGGCAAGAAATTAAGTTCGAACAATGGTTGTACCCCACAAAAAATCGAACAATGATTGAATCCCCGAATTAACTTGAGAGCTGAGAGTTGAGACACAGGATCAATGGCAAGACAGATGTCGCGTCTCACAGAGCAGAATCTCATACTAGTGAAACCTAATGTTTGTGATTTGGATTATTCCGTGCAATTATTGCAGAGGCAAATATATGAAAGAGAATTTTGTTTTCTTTTTTTTTTCAATAAAAAAGAGGCAGCACATGGATCCCACAATTTTAAAACTAAAGAAGCAATTGAAAATTCTAGGAGTAATGTGTAGCTTCACTTTAAAGTCAGATTGTAAAATTGAAGTATACAGTTGCAAAAGAAATAGGTAGAATTAACTATAATTAAATTTTAAAACCCTAAAACCCTAATTATATAGACATAATTTTTTTTTTTTTGATAAACTATAGACATATATTATTAATCTCTATACACTTTCTTGTTAAGGCAACATGTGTATAATATTATTAAAATGTAAGTACTCACATTCTTGAAGAAGTTTCCACCAAAGAGAGGAATAACTATAGGGTTTAACATATTCACTTTAGTTGGTGATGATTAATTTAGTATACAAATATATCACCAAAGTTGTCACGAAAATAAAATTTCAGGAAAATATTAGATAGTAATAATTTTTATTATCTTTTATCAAAATGAATCAGCCCTATTTGATATTTTTAGATATAAACAAACCTTATCACTTTCATTTATCTAATGTCTTCCTTCAAATTTTGGAAATTTCTCATTGAATTTTATCAAATTACCCAATTATAAATCATTACTCGACAGAATTCCGGTTATCAGTTTTTAACTCTGACCTGCTAAATAGCACAAAGTAAATCTCGGTTCAATAAAATTATAAAAATTCCAACCCTATATATATATATATATATATATATATATATATATATATATATATATATATATATATGTATGTATGTATGTATGTATGTATGTATGTATGTATCACGCACGCGCACTTGTATTTTGGTTTTACTTAAGATTTAGATATATTTTCTAACCCTATAAAATTAGTGAATTTTTGTTTTAATCTCTAGAAAATTATATTTTTTAGTTGTGATCTAAATATTTTCAACAATCTTGATTTTACTCCCTAATTTTTTTTTATCTTTTTAATTTTGATTTAAATATTTTCAAAAATATTGGCTTTAATCCCTGTTTAAATATGGAAAGGGTAATATAACTATCTATCATCTATATTATCACTTGACAAAGATAAACTAACAATAGAGATTAAAATCAAAATTTTTCAAAATATTTGGATCAAAATCAAAACAAAAAATTTTTAAAAACTAAAACTAATATTCACTAATTTTATAATATTAAAAATATATTTAAGCCTTTCATTTATTTAAATGATATGGCTAACAATCACTTATTGCACAGAATAGATCCTCCACAGGATAAAGAAAAACCCATTTTTAGGGTTTGAACTTTAAACAGAGTTCAAGAGGATATTTCACGAGAAAAGCATTCAGGGATATCAACATATCCGTGCGGTAGTGTGTAGATAAGTTTTTCAAAAAAGTAATCTTAAAATAAAAATAGAAATAGAAAGGGCTTTTAACCTTTTTTTTAATAATTCTTTTTTATTCTTTTTTAATGGAATTTTATAAATAAATCATACAAACTTAAGAGATAAAAGTTTTATCTAAAAAGCACTTCTTTTCAAAAAAAAAAAAAAAATTACAAAAGATACTTCTCTTACAAAAGAAAATAACAATAATAAACAAATGCAATCAAGATTTTCTTGCCATTGAATGATTTTTTATAGTGTCAAGTCCACCAAATTACATGATAATATTTTTAACCATGGTGTACTGTCTCTGTCAATTTTAATATTAATCATTGTTAATATGTATTTAAAATGAATAATAAAAAATAATGATAACTCATATAACAAACTTTACACACATTTAATAGTTTTATGTAAGTCTTAGGCATGATGATGTATCTACGAATCTCTCGTTTCTCTATCTCTCCGTCTCTTTTGGGTGGCATCGCCCTAATTTAAGCAAAACCCTGGGCTCATCCACTTGTTAATTAAAATTGGATCAGTTTATAATTAGCAATAATCAACCCAAGTCTCAAATTAGAGGGAGGCTCTAACTCAAATGTCAAACCTGTCACTCTAAGCCATTCATTTGTCTTTTCTATAGTGGAAGTTGAACTCTCCTATCCATATGTTTTTTATCATGACAATTGTTAAACCGACGATTAGTCTGTCAAATATTCATAGACTATTAGTTATGTTTAATAAACTTTCAAATACTTGTTATATTTGATAATTTTTTTTTAAGGTATCTCCTTCCTATTATTAAAAAGAATGAGACTAATTTCTGTTAAGTATAATTAAATTTACTTTTCTAATTGGGCCAATTCTATGGTGCACCAGTTTAAGTATGGTGCACCACCCACAAAATAAAAAAAAGGGAGTATATCATGAAATAGGTTGATCCATACCGCCCATTAGAGTTTAATGATATCCAATGGTATAGATTAACAACCGTTCTAGGGTGCAGCACTAGCCCTTTCTATATGCTCCCCTCTCCTACACCTCTGCCGAAGCTCCACCCACAGTGCCTCCTGTATCTATGCCGCTGCTGGCTATTACTTGCTAGCGGCCATCATGGCAGCGAGTGTTGCTTCCCAGTTGCTGCCACAAAGACAACCCCAGTGTTAGGATGACAACGGTGACAAACCAAGGGTGGTGGTGCAAGAATTAGTGGTGCCATGGCTTGGATGTTACTCCTTTTCCGCGAATTGCTCTTTCTCATCAACCTTGACGACCAACAGCAAGTCACGCACAGTCTCTTCCCTTCATGATGTTGTCCCCTTCTAGCGCTAGCAACAACGAAGCTCCTTCAACTTCCCTATCTCTACTGCGACAGCAAGGACGGTGGCCATGGAAGGACATGTTCTTCCTCCTTCATATGCGAACAAGAACATAGTTGTGATGTCTTGATTTTTATTTATTTATTTATTTTCAATAATATATGATTATTGAAGCAAGGCAAAACATAATTGGAAGTTTGATTTGTAGGATGTGTTATGTCTTGATTAATTAGTGCTGTGTTTCCTTAACCACACAAAGTGTGAGTTGACCTATGGAATAGAGAGGGAAGAGAAGTGAGATATTATTTTCAGTAGGTGTTGCAGTGGAGTTAAAAGGAAGAAGAAGGTGCATTTTACCACATTTTCAAAATGGTTTAACCGCATTTCGTTAGTGCGGCTAAATGACAAATTAAACTTCTTTCTCTCTGCTCTCTAGTCAAATTTAAATGCTGTGTGCTGCATCATAATTAAACTAGTGTACCACAAAATTAGCCTTCTAATTAGTATGTTTTTCAGGATTCAATCTTCTATAATATTATAGTGTATCTCTATTATTATGTCAAAACTCTTTGTTGGTAAATATTTGATAAGTTAATACAATAGAATAACATAACAACTCTCTTTAATTTTCTCTTTCAATAAATCCACCCATTTGGCTAGGGTGACCGCTTCTAACTTCCAATGGCTCGTTGAAAATTGACGACCGAAATTTCAGATCAGCATGCCACAAAAATAACTAAAGAATAAGATACCCTCAGAGCCCGAGGCTTTAATTCATAGATTACACACACTTCCTGCCCCTAACCTTCCGCGTAAAATGGATCTATTATCTTTTCGTAGGGGTTGAAAGTGACAAAGTCACTAGTCAACAAAATACAATCTATAGACTTCTTCCTTTTTTTTTTCTTTTTATTAAAAAAAATTAAACAATCTATAGACTTCTTTCGTTTAATTGTATAATCAAACTCGATGGTTGTTCATGGCCCTTTCAAGTTTCAACTTTATAGATTCTAGTGCATGCTATGCAATACGATCAGAGAAAATGCGCAGGCAATTTCTGATTTTCATATTATATCATAATTAACTTTAAAAAAAAAGGTTCTCATTACTCTAATGAGATTTGACGTTGCCAAACAATAATCTTTAGCTGAAGTCACAGCTGACAACAGCCTTGGTATTTGATATTTCATTCTTTCTATCAAATAGTTTTAGGGATTTTTTTATTAAGGAATTCTTATATAATGCTGTTCTATTTCAAAATACATCACACGCTTCTTGTTAATTTTAATGCTTTTCCGAGATATGTCAAAAACTGTGGCACAGACCAGTGTGGTTTGGCCATTTTGCACCAACTAGTTAGAAAATTTACATTATTTGGATTAGATTATGGTAAAAAAACTTGATTAATTTGTCTAAAAGCTTCAATGTCATCATCATCTTGAAAAAACTTCGAAAAATTTTAAAATTATGTGTATATAATACTTAACACTTTTACGAATTTATTTTCTATAGCTATTTTTTGTTCCGACGAATATAATTTAATTTTTTAAAAAACCATATCAATTCTTAAATGAAATTCTGTGATAGACCTTCAAACGAAATAATAAATCTTAATACCTCTCGCATTAAATATGATGCCAAGCAGGATCCAAGTGACTATTAATTAAGGCAGAGAAATCATCGACATTTTTTGTCAAGAAAAATTATCGTTGTTAATTATAGAATAATAATAAGAGCATGTGAAGAGCCAGCCCCGTTGGCCGGACCCTTCTCCAACGCATCCTTAACTTATTCTCCTAACTACGTCAGATCTTAGACTTTTGTTATCTTCGGATTTACACCTTCCTTTTCTCTCTCGGCAACTCACCAACTGCATTAATTTCTTGTACTCTTTCAGCAACAGCCACCGTGAAAATTAAACACTTTAATCTTTTTTCCTCACTTCTATTTACTCGGCTTTTTCAGCAAATCTAATTTTGACGGAATGGATATGTACATTAAAATTTAAAACAGATACCAAGTTAAATAAAATAAATAGAAAAAGAAAAAATACAGTAAAATAAGAAAGGAACTATTCTTTTTTAGATTATACTAATATTCTAGAAAGTTCTAACTATAGTAATCAAAAAAATTAAAAGGAATTAATTTAACTTGATTTAGATACTAATTTCTATGTTTAGAAACTTATTAAAATAAAATACCACAAATTAAATTTTATATGTGCAACACATTAAGGATGCATTAAATTGGTAACGTATTAATAGTTTACTTTATTATTTTTACTTAAATATGTTATTAAATAACTTAAATAATAAAGACAAAAATATTAATTCTTCCAATTCAACAAATAAAATGAATTTGAGAAGATTCTGTTCATGTATAAATACAATTAAAAATTCTACCAAAGAGATACAAATAAATTTTTTTAAAAAAATTAAAATCAAAATAAATATTTCTTCATGTACAACGGACTCCTGCGTCAGTCTTGGTTTCTAGACAACAGACTTTCTAGAAGCCTATATAATTTTCACCTGCAGGCTCATTAATTCGCCTACATTATTTTATCTTAATAGCTGGCATTTAATTTGGGTTTCATAAACTATCGAGACTTGCCACGAAGCTGTGTCTAGTTCTAGTTGACAACGACGTATTGAATTTGGTTTTGTAACAAAGTGGTCCATTTTTTATCCTTTTCATCTCATTCATACTATACCGTCTTTCATGCTTACCATTGCAAAAGAAAATACCATAGGACTAGGCAAAACAACTTTGTTGGATTAGCACTTTAGTAGAGTCTTTGAACCCAAGTTTTGGAAAGGCAAAGAGAAACATCCATTTCCCATGTGCAAGTCGAAAAAGTCCATTCTTGTTTGCCACGACTGGTCAAACTAGGGTGCCAGTCATCATATCTCACCTTCTAACACAATCAAAGATACAAAGACATGGCCATAGGTTGCCGTGTTTCTATGCCGTTTCATTGACAAGTTATACCTTTCAGCCCTGCGTAGGGATATATCATATATTCTCTTGTTCCCATTTATAAGGTGTCTTTTTTCATTTCTGGGGTCTATCACTCTCGTACAGAAAACTTCATTTTTTGTTTCAAGAGTTCAATATTTTCTCACCCTCTATAATCACTTCCTTTTGTAAAGAACTTGGTTTGGTTGTTTTTTTTCCGTTTGTTCTATACTTTCATTCCATTGGTTCATTATAAGCTCTTTCCTTGTGTGAGTTATTTTGGACTGAATATCTAGATTCTGAAGCCATAACAAAAGTCGGTGCCAAATCTGGTTTTTGAGGATCATAGAGTCATTGGAGCTTACTTGGAAGCTCAATCATATAAGTTTGTAGAAAATGGCTGGGGGAAGAAGGAGGAGGCACCACTTCAGCAGAATCCATGCATTCTCTCGTGGGAAGGCTTCGACGAAAGATGAGCATTCACTTATAGGAGGCCCTGGTTTCTCAAGGAAAGTGTATTGCAATGACCCAGAACGTGTTGAGGCCAGTCTTGTGAATTATGGTGACAATTATGTCAGAACTACTAAGTACACGGTGGCCACGTTCCTTCCCAAGTCCTTGTTCGAGCAATTCAGGAGGGCTGCAAATTTTTACTTCCTTGTGGTTGCAATTTTGTCTTTCTTCCCGGTCGCTCCTTACTCAGCCATCAGCAATGTTATTCCCCTACTGGTTGTGGTTGCTGCTACAATGGCCAAAGAGTTCATTGAGGATTGGAGGCGGAAACAGCAGGTAATGTTCTGTGATGACTATATCCTTAATGTCTGGTTGATGTGGTGTTATCTTCCCTTGGATTATGCAAATTGCATATTTGTGATAGATAGTTATGTAACATGGTCATTTTTGCTGGACATTTTAGTCCATTCATTGCATTTTCAGCAGACTAGAATAATGGTAAATTATTGCTTTACAGATATATTGAATATAACATTTTCTAAATGGTTTGGTAATTACTGATGAGGGTTGCTGCGGTAAGGGAACTATAAGAGGCAAATTGGTTTCAGCACTAAACTCATGCCTTTAGTTAGTTATGTTAGGAATGCCCACATTGCTCAGATACCTTCTATAATCTTAGCATGCGCTGAAAATATTTGAGAAATAGGTCGTAGTGTTGTGTTAGTGTTAGTAAACTTTGCTCATTCCTGAAAACCCCCTTACTATGTTGCTTTTTATGCTACTCTTGATTATTACTAGATCAATAATATGGTTTTATAATTTTATCAGGATATTGAGATGAATAACAGGAAGGTTAAAGTACACCGTGGAGGTGGTGTTTTTGACATTTCTAAATGGAGAGATTTGAGAGTTGGAGATATAGTGAAGGTGCAAAAAGATGAATTCTTTCCTGCTGATCTCATCTTACTTTCGTCAAGTTACGAAGACGCTATTTGCTATGTTGAGACCATGAATCTTGATGGAGAAACAAATCTTAAACTGAAGCAAGCACTGGAAGGAACTTCAAAGTTGCAAGAAGACTCAACCTTTCAAAGTTTCAAGGCCATCATCAAATGCGAAGATCCGAATGCAAATTTGTACACGTTTGTAGGCAGTATGGAGTATGAGGATCAACAGTATCCTCTTGCACCTCAGCAGCTACTGCTTAGGGACTCAAAGCTGAGGAATACAGATTTTATCTATGGTGTGGTAATCTTTACTGGTCATGATACAAAGGTTATGCAGAATTCAACAGAACCACCATCCAAGAGAAGCAAAATTGAGAGAAGGATGGATAAGATTATCTACTGCCTGTTCTTTGTCTTAATTTTGCTTTCTTTTATTGGGTCCATATTCTTTGGGATTTGGACAAGGGAGGACATTGAAGATGGAAGAATGAAGAGATGGTACCTTAGACCAGATGATACCAAAGTTTACTATGACCCACATAGACCAGCGCTTGCTGCAATCCTGCATTTCTTGACGGCACTTATGTTGTACGGTTACTTGATTCCGATTTCCTTGTATGTCTCGATCGAAATTGTGAAAGTTCTTCAAAGCATTTTCATCAACCAGGATGCGCACATGTATTATGAGGAAACTGACAAGCCGGCACATGCTCGCACATCGAATTTGAATGAGGAACTTGGTCAGGTTGAGACCATACTTTCGGATAAAACAGGAACTTTGACTTGCAATTCTATGGAATTTATCAAGTGTTCTATTGCTGGGGTTGCTTATGGACGTGGCGTTACAGAAGTTGAGAGAGCTCTATCTAAGAGAAAAGAATCACCATTTGGACAAAAGTTGAAAGGAGGAGGCAACAACGTTGCAAAGCCATCCATTAAAGGGTTTAACTTTACAGATGAAAGGATCATGAATGGAAATTGGGTCAACGAACCCAATGCCAATGTAATCCAGAACTTCCTAAGGTTGTTGGCTGTATGCCATACTGCAATACCTGAGGTTGATGAAGAAACTGGTAAGGTTTCATATGAAGCTGAATCACCAGATGAGGCAGCTTTTGTGATTGCAGCCAGAGAACTCGGGTTTGAGTTCTATGAAAGGACACACACAACTATTTCACTGCATGAATTCGATCCCACATCAGGCAAGAAAACTGAAAGGTCAGGTTATTGTTCTTGTTCTTGGATGTGAAGGCTTAATAATCTATGCCTCATATATATATATATATATATGCAATTGACACAAGAGTTATGTATTAAAAGCAGCATATTATTTCACTTTTGCAGGTCCTACAAACTTTTAAACATATTAGAGTTTAGTAGTGCAAGAAAGCGGATGTCTGTAATTGTAAGAGATGAGGAGGGGAAACTACTACTACTTAGCAAAGGCGCTGACAGGTTCGTAATCTTGTGCTTTATTTTTAAAACTGACTAATTAAAGAGAATATAGATAGGATGTCATTGCTAACTACTTCTTTGCCCAAAGCCTACTGTCTTATATATATGTGTAGTTTACTCTGTGAAGCAAACAACAGTTGTTTTTCACATTATCTTCTAAGATGCCTTTACAATCAAATTAAGGATTGTCAGTGCATGTTAATATCTAGCCATGGTCTATAAAGTCCCTTGACCTGTTTTCTTATGTACATATGACTGTAGAGCTTGGCTGTCTTAAATACACTATGTGAACATCATTTCAATTTGTTTTAGAAGTTCAAAATATTAATTTGCTTCTTGTTATGGCTTTCATAAACAGTGTCATGTTTGAACGACTTGCAAAGAATGGAATGGAGTTTGAAGAGAAGACTAAGCAACACATTAGTGAATATGCTGATTCTGGTTTGAGGACATTAATACTTGCATATCGTGAACTTGACGAGGAAGAGTACAATCAATTTAATATAGAATTCACAGAGGCCAAGAACTTAGTGAGTGCAGATCAGGAGCAAATTGTAGAGGAAATAGTACAAAATATTGAGAAGGATTTAATTCTTCTTGGTGCTACTGCTGTTGAAGACAAACTTCAAGATGGGGTAAGTTATAAATATGTTTTCTTTCTGAGAGTAGAGGGAAAAAAGGGCTTGCACTCTTGTTATGCCAGAGTGTTAATAGTACCTATTGCAATTATGTGATCAGAACAATCAAATAATTGAAAACATTTGACTAATTACCAGAGCTAGTACCTTCTCATTTTTTTTTTTTTAATTTCAAGTAATTGTTGCCTCGTCCTATTCTATCATAAGAATTTGTGTAACAGGTCTGTATGTTGTTCTTGTGTACTTATGAATCAATTCGTGTTGTACAGGTTCCTGAGTGCATTGACAAACTAGCACAGGCTGGGATTAAGCTATGGGTTTTGACTGGTGATAAAATGGAGACAGCAATCAATATTGGGTAATTTCAAAGATTATCTATAAATTTTTGAAATCATATGTACAAATAATATCATGTCACTAATTTGGTAATTTCTCTGTGACTGCAGATTTGCTTGTAGTTTACTCAGACAAGGGATGACACAAATAATAATTAACTCAGACACCCCTGAAACCAAATCACTGGATAAAATGGAGGACAAGTCTGCTGCTGAAGCGGTAAGCGTTAACTTTGACCTGTAATTTCCATTAATAGGTATTAATGTTGATATAGGTGGTCCTTTTATTGTAAAATATATAGGTAGTCATTTTACACCAGTACAACAAGCCCTTGCAAAGCAGAATATGCTAGGCATGCACAACACATATTAAAATTAATTAGATCACATGAGAGAGAGAGAGAGAGAGAGAGAGAGAGAGAGATTGGGTTTTTTTGGTATTTTTATAGCTTAATAAGTGTTGATGGGCCTCGCTTCCAATTAACTTGAACCCTCACTGTAAGACTGCATACTTTATCATTTCTAGGCTTAGTTTTTGTGATGTATATTGCAATGGAGCTCAATAGCATGTTGTCACACAATATAGTAGTTTTTTATTCCAATGAATTTCAAGCAATGGGATATTTTATGATTTTGATGGAATCATATTGATTCTTTAGGCAATGAAGGCAAGTGTTCTTCGTCAAATAAAGGAAGGAAAGAAGTTACTTTCTACATCAGATGAAAACACTGAGGCGCTAGCTCTGATTATTGATGGAAAGTCTCTTACTTATGCATTAGAAGATGATGTCAAGGACTTGTTTCTTGAACTTGCCGTTGGCTGTGCATCTGTCATATGCTGTCGTTCATCTCCCAAGCAGAAAGCACTTGTAAGTTTTCCCTGTTACTTTATAATCCACCTCTGTCTTCGCACCTTTCTTTCTTCATATAAAAGTTGAAGTTGCACAAGATTTTTTTTTTTTTTTGTATTAGTTATTTATTATTATTATTGTTATGACAATCATATAGTTACACCTACTGGCTTACTTGAAATAAAATGAATGCAACTTTTTTTCAATCTTGAAGTTTATGATGGCCAATTTGGCAAATAGACCTTTACTGTAAAATAATATGCTGAAAAAGGGTAAATCATAGTCTCTTCCTTTGGTGATTTGAACATGCTCAGTCTCTTAAAGGAATTTCTATTATAATAATGCAGGTTACAAGACTGGTTAAGAATAAAACTGGAAGTACAACTCTAGCAATTGGAGATGGAGCAAATGATGTTGGGATGCTTCAAGAAGCAGACATTGGGATTGGTATCAGTGGTGTTGAAGGAATGCAGGTAAATCTGCAATATCCTTTGACCCTGAATTTTTTTTTTTTAATATTATTTTTGTCTCTTGAATTCTAACTTCTCCTTTTCTTCTCTAAAACTTGCAGGCTGTTATGTCAAGTGATATTGCAATTGCCCAATTTCGATTTCTGGAGCGCCTACTTCTTGTGCATGGACATTGGTGTTACAGAAGGATCTCATCCATGGTAACAATCTTGTCTTGTTTTCAAATATATTATATAATATATTATGAGATTCTTTATTTGATATAGATTTTATACCGATCTGTCCCTTATTGTAAAATTTTATATCAAGTAAGATTAGTAAAACTTTTCTTGGTTTTTGACAAACTTCACTTTTTGTTTGGCAGATCTGCTACTTCTTTTACAAGAATATTGCCTTCGGCTTCACTCTATTCTTCTTTGAGATGTATGCCTCATTCTCAGGACAAGCTGCATACAATGACTGGTTCATGTCGTTTTATAATGTATTCTTCACTTCGCTTCCTGTGATTGCTTTGGGAGTGTTTGACCAGGATGTCTCTTCTAAACTATGCCTCAAGGTAGCCCTTCAAACTCAGTAGCTTTGTGATGCCATTCAGTTTGGAATTTTGTTTCCTCAGTGATAGACCCCATCATTGTTTTCATCTCATAACATCTTCCGTTTGTGTTCGTTTTTCAGTTTCCATTATTGTATCAAGAAGGTGTGCAAAATATCCTGTTTAGCTGGAAACGAATCATTGGCTGGGCGCTCAATGGGGTTGCGAGTGCTGCCATTATATTCTTCTTTTGCATCCGCGCCATGCAGCACCAGGCATTCCGCAAAGGTGGTGAAGTTGTTGAGATGGAAGTCTTTGGTGCCACCATGTACACTTGTGTAGTGTGGGTGGTGAATTGCCAAATGGCACTATCTATCAGTTACTTCACTTACATACAACATATATTCATCTGGGGAAGCATTGCATTGTGGTACATATTCCTTCTGGCATATGGAGCCATTGATCCCACTATCTCAACCACTGCCTATAAGGTCTTCATTGAAGCTTTAGCACCAGCCCCATCTTACTGGCTCGTCACTTTGCTTGTTCTTGTTGCTGCCCTCCTTCCATATTTCGCCTACGCTTCCATCCAAATGCGTTTCTTCCCCATGTTCCATCAGATGATACAGTGGATAAGAAAGGATGGGCAAACAAATGATCCGGAATACTGTAATATGGTGAGACAGAGATCAATAAGACACAACACAGTCGGATTCACAGCTCGTTTGGAAGCTTCCAAACGATTTGAAGCATCCAGACGTTTGGAAGCATCTTTTCATATTGAAGGGAGGGCTGAAAACTTACGACCATAAGCACTTTTTTCTTTTTTTTTCCCTTCTTGTTTTGTAAAATTCTTCACTCAGAACATAGGTGTAAATTTTTCCATAGGTTATACAACCTTCTTCCAATTGTACATATTTAAGGTAGAGATAGCGTCTTCATTAGGACGTGGCTAGAGCCCTTTACCTTGGATTTTGTTCAGAAGATTATGAGATGGCTGCTTCATGATCAGAAAGAAGGTTATGGTAAACAATTATGGCAGTATATGATTCATTGTAGGATAGAACAATAATATGTTTATGTTGATTCATTCTTTTTTGCGTACAAGTCTAGTGCCATTTGAGCCCGGCTAGTGATTTTGTACACTTAAGAGTCAATTTAAAATCTAAAGTTTCTTCGAACTTCATAATTTTCTGCATCCGTTTGCTTTGACATCATAGGCTAAAGTAGCTTAAACAGTCTGCTCGTGTGTTCCAAGGCACAGAGGAATTTCTGGCTTAAAAAGGGTACAAATTGTGGTAAGAACTTGAAACGAGGTCTCATCTACGTCATAGTAAGGCCATGGCCATATGAGAATAATAATAAACAATGAAACAAAAAACTATTTACATAGATAAAGTCTATGCAGACATAATATTTCAAATTTAAGCTTACAAAGTACTAAGTGCCAACCAAGATAGGGATAAAACAAGAGCTCCCAAAAAACCAGTTAAAAATCCAATCTGTGTAACTAGCAAAGCCAATAAACAATTGGATTAGTACAAGCTGCGGGTTTAGCAGAATGTTATATCATATTGCCATCAGCCTTTGTGAGGCTGGGATGGGACCGTTGGACCAACTTTGATTGTGATCTAACAATAACATAAGCTGTCAAGTTGTGACACTGTTGTCCACTTCTGAATAGGCATTTTGTTTTGTTAGCTGGAAGACTCATTCAATACAACCAGTCGGAAAGCTGAAACAAGGCTTTCTCAATGCGTTGACTAAATTTTTTTCTTCTAATTTTCTTAGAGTTGCCTTTCTGGAACATGCATATAAGTATTTGACAAAGCACTCATCTCGATTAATTCAAATAGTTTTGACTTCTTATTGTGTATTCTGGAACATGAGTACATTAGTTCAAGATCAAACTTCCAGTTTCTCATGAAGGGTAAACATCAAGGATTGCTTGTCATGTAAGATAGGATTCATATGCCATTAAGTTTATATTAAAAATGAAAAAATACAAGGACCAAATGCGCAATCACAATTTTCCTCTTTCAACAAATCAAAGAGAGATACGCAAACTCTTCTTCGAAACCAAAAGACAAAATTGAGATTTGGGGGGTTAATAGCAATTACTCTTCAGAAATTCCTCCTCCGCCAACCACAGGTCCAAAAAGAATAAAAAAAAAAAAAAAAAGGTTCTCCATGAAGTTATGGATGAGTTCTCCACACATTGTAGGACAAACCAAAATACCCTTATTTGATTCCATCGTTCAAATAAAAAAACTACATAAAAAAAAAAAAATCATTATAGTACATTCTACATATCCAACAAAACAAGGAAATTTAAAAAAACCCAACAATCTACTAGTTAGTCTATTGAACATGCGTTTTCTGCATTCAGCCTCTTGTCACCACAACGCCTAAGAAGTCAGATGCAGACCGAGCCATTATAGTGGCAAACTCATTGAAGCTGATGACACCATCACCATCAGTGTCAGCTTCTTTGATCATCTCAGTAAGCTCACGGTACGTGAGGGGCTGACCCATCTTGGCCATTGCACCAGCTAGCTCCGCAGCTGATATATAACCATTGCCATCACGGTCAAAGCACTTGAACATCCCTAGTAGCTGTTCCTGGTTCAGCAATACTTGAGCATCCATGTCAGGCATTATGGCTTTGACCAATTCATCAAACTCCACGGAGCCATTGCCGTTTGAGTCCATTTTGGCTAATAGGACTTGGACTTGGTCACCTGAGGGCTTGAGCCCCAGTGATCTTAGGAGTGCTGCTAGCTCCAACATGGTTAGGCTCCCATCTGAGTCCATGTCGAACCGTGCAAAAATCTCCCTTAACTGATTGAGTTGATGAACTTGAACCTTTGACATATTTGTATATCAATGTGATGAACAAAGTAAACCAAGTGTTACAATAATATATGTGCACAAAATATATGTGTCACTGCAAAATAACTACATATATATTGGGAAGAGAAGAGGTGAAGGGAGGAGGAGGAGGTGTGGTTTATTTTGACATGAGGGGATGTGAGATGCAGTTTGTTCCTTTTGTTTTGACGGGTGAATTGTGGGAACAGAAAACGCGTCGGTGACCAATTCATCAAGCTGAGATTATATAGTTAATAGCTATATAATAATCTGTAGGGTCAGCAAAGGCTTGCATGTGACTTCTAGGAAGGAAACTCAGGCATTGTTGTCTTAACTGGTCATAGCTTCTTAGTATTAATTTAGTCATGGTGATTGGTGTCCTCGTAATTTTCATTTTACAAATTTTTAAAAGGGTAATTATTAATGTCAGTGATGGAAACTTTTTTGTTTGCTCATAGAAAAAAGAGAAGGCGATGTTAAAGTAAGAAATGATTTTATAAAGATTTCTTACCACAGTGATAGATTTCTACCGCCCATGGTGTCCTAATAAGAAATTACAATGTGTTGGGTTGTGGCAACTGGAGACAGAGTGATCACTAGAGCTAGGATGAATATGTAGCATCACATAAAATAAAAGATTGAGAAGAGTGTGCCATGTACCTTCTAATTAGATTTTTGCGTCCAGGGTTGTCCGAGTAATGAATGAATAGTAATGAATAATGAATAGTACATAATATGAAAGTGACACGACTCATAACACTTAATCATCATCCATGTGATGCTTCCTCTCAACAGGCCGTATGCAACAGCTCAGTTGAGGTGGCTTTGTCTTCACACTGCCCTTTATTTTTTTTTTTTTTCGGGTAGAAAACAGACCATTCATTGACAAAAGAAGAGTTGAATTTGTCTCCATACTTTGATTATTGTAGGAAGGTATACGTAATGTACGAAGACAGATGTCTGAGAGTATTGATGTTCTTTTTCAAAATCACCAAGTAGTCTAGATATAGCAAATATTAATTTCAATTATTGTTTTTGCGAGATAGCCATGTTTATGTCATGTTCTCAGCCATCACCTCCAGGAGAGGGAAAGAAATTTAGGAAAGGGAAATTCTTTGGACTATTTACTGGAAGTATTTAGCCATTACTGCTGGCATTGGAATTACTCACTCATTCATACTCTACTAGACAATGTTCTTACAATTAGAAGAATTTTTGCCGCGACTTATTTGACAGAATAAACAGATTAATAAATAATTCATACGACTTATTCCACCGAACCGCTATTTTTTTTTTTTTTTTCTAAATATGCTGACTATTAATATGTAGCTTTGTTGCTTTAAGAATTCTTCAACAACAGAAGTACACAAATGCAATTAGAGTTAAGAAAGTCAGATATGAAACATTCTTGAGCTAACGGTTAAGCATAGTGGTCTTCGTTTAAACAAATAATGAGTGCTAATAACATCCCCCACACACCCCCCCAAAAAAAAACCAATGTTTATTTTAATTTTTGTCTTGCAATTTACAATCATTAATATAGCAGACATATACATACGGTTGAATCGAAATTGCCTTGAATGTGGACTAGCTAGACAGATTCCAACAAAGGCAGAGTGGTTACCATTAGCAACACATATATCAAACATGGGTCACATTCTGCTGAGCAACCTCACCATCATTGACCTTACACTCATTTTTCTCTTTGCTACAAACCATAATCTTCTCCCTACACATGCGCTTTACCCATCCAAAGCAGCCCCTCCCTGTGATATTCTCCAAAGGGGTTGGTGCCCTCCCATTCAACCTGCGACCCAAATAGCAGGAAAGGACAGCCAGGACCGCAAGCACAGAGATCACAGCAAAGAATGGGCCAATAGAACCAGAGGACCACCATGCACTACTTGAGCTTGAATACTCAGATTGTGTGAGGGTCTCCCCTGGACCTGCTTGTTGTTGCTCTGGCTCTAGAATTGAAGACGGTGCTACCGTTGCCATTGCATTAATTAACTGATTAATATATAATTAAGATGGCAGAGTTTAAGTAATCTATGCTAAAACAACAATGTTAGAGGTGTTTATATAAAGGGATATGAGTGGTGGTTAAGATGTTCAGCTTCCTTAGCGGGGTGTGAGAGCTTGAAATGAGTGGAAAACAACGTGGAAAGGCATAAAGGATGCTGACACTCTCTTTTATATAGAGTCATCTTATTTCAACATAATTTTTTATTTGTTAATTGATCACAGGTAATTTATGCATAGCTAAGTGAGAAATTTACTTATATAATTAGATAATCGGATGAATATAATGATAAATAAAAATATTGCTACCCAATTTCACAATTATGTATATAAATTATCACTTATTTGTTAATAAATTACTGGTAATTGATTAATATACAAAAATTTAAGTCCGATAACTTTTTTCTTTTGTATATTGCTGATGGTTTTCCATGCATGCATGCCTTCGTTGTGCATTGTACATTGGCTCAGCCAAAAGTGGGCTTCTCCCCTTTTATCGTAAAGGGCTTTGATACCGCGGTTTGAACTTCAAACTTCAAAGTGAGCCACAACCACATCCCCATGCATGTGAAAGTGAGGCGATCTTTTCCTCTTTTTAGTCTTTATGCCTTTATCTAAACAAATAAATGTCGACTTTGAAGCTACCCATGTTGCTAGCAGTGGTCTTTGATTGCCCCTAATCAGATTCCTTAACAGGGACTGAAATATATACCTCAATAAGCAAGGTAGCAAATATGAAATTGTTTTTCGTCAGAAGTTTTCATAAGCAACGGCATACGGTTCGTTGAGAGAACAAGGAGGGATTGTCGTATATTTCCCTTATTATCCTTCGTTAAACTTATAAAACATCAAGCATGAGGAAGGGATGATTTATTCCACTCCACCCATTGCCTTTCCATCCCATTCCTAAGTAACGAAAGCCATCGCGTGAGATCCATTTTTCAAATTGTTGCTGTTTTGTATGATGCAGGACAACTAACAACTGACAAGTGAGCTGTTTCCTCCATCCATGAAGTAGCCCTCGCATGTGGTCCTTTGTTTTGGACATTTTAGTTGAGCATATATAGTTATAATGCAATGTTTTTTTTTTTTTTTTTTGCTTCAGATGGAAGCTAATTACACAGAGATGTGAAATGGGTAACCATCTGTTTTTCATTTTTCTTTTTTTGAGTTAAATACATCGGATGAATGAATTCCGAATTGTGATGTGGTCAAAAGAATTGAGCCAGTTTTATTTGATTCGGGCCAATTATAATTTTAATTCCAACATAAGTGTCTCATTTTTAAAAATACTCGTTCAACATGTTTTAACTTAAAAACCACGTACTAAAGAACTAGCCCTATGATTAGGCTTATCTTTACAGGCTAACATGTATGGTACGACAGGTTGAGACCAAAAAAGGCATGATGGCTCAGGTTAAAGAGTTGCTTACATACAAGACCATTAAAATGGGTTAATTACATCTACTGGATTGATTTGTTTATCTACTAAAATTGAGTGAATTAAGCTTAAAAAAATTATTGATCCTTATAAATTAATTTATTTTTAACTCAACTCGATTATTTTGCAGATTAATTAGGTTATTCTACCCAGTAAACAATCTAGTCTATTTATCCCTTTTTTTTTGTTTTAAAAAATTAGGATTTAAGTTTGATTACATAATATGTTGAATTTGACACTTACTTTAAATTCGAATTTGGATACCTAGTTTGTAAAATTTAAGTAATTTGATTTATAATATGTTGAACTTGAACTTGAAGAAAAGTTAGGACTTAAGTTTTATTGTGTAATGTGTTAAACTATCACACTTGAACTTTTTATTTGAATTTTGATGTTTAGCTTGTTTTCGGTTTATGTAGTCTAATATATAATATGTTGAATTTGAAGTTTAAAATTAAGTTATCTTTAGAGGTGTAATAATATTTAGAAATTTTGATTTTTTTTTTGTCAACGGAAATTTTGATTTTGATTTTTTTTTAAAAAAAAAGAGTTAAATGGATTAATCTACATAATGTCAACCCTTAATATTTACTACGTATAATCTGGCTCATTTAACTTTCAGAGCCAATTAAATAAGACGGTTAGCCCATTTTAACTTGTTTTGTTTTTTTTACTATATAGCCATTGTTATACTTTAATAAATTTTCTCTCAAGTTTTTAAAGATTTTTTAAAATTATTGATACTCTCTTTTCAGTTTAATTTATATATATTGATAGTATAAAAAAATTTATATAGTAAATCAATTATATCTTTTTATGTATATAATCATTCAAATAGTGAGTATAAGACTTAATCATATTTGCTATTATGGCAACATTTAATTAGATGATAGTATAAAAAAAATTTATACTATTAATATATATATATTAGATATTATTTTACAACTTTTTTTTATGGGAATTTCTAATTTAATCCAAATCAAGTTGTTAATACTCTTTCAAATCAAATATATATATATATATATATACCAATAAGGGTGTTGAAGTAGTGGAAGAAATATACTACAGTTTCAGGAGGAACCTTAATTTGATTTATGAAATAACACCAATTGGGAGGATAAATCTAACTATACTGAATGAGATTAATTTAGGAAAAGAAATACTATTAAAAAACCAAATCAATCATATATTTTAATATTTTTTCTCTCTTTCAACAAAGTCATTTTAAAATTGCTGACACACCTTTGTCTTTTATGCATATTGATATTTCCTCGCGTTTTAAATCATGTTCTTTTTAAAATACAATGCATTCTTTGAGGCTTCGTTATTTAGTTATGGGAATAATATTGATTATATATTGAAATATTGAATTTGAAATTTAATTACAAAGATATGGGATGAGTGTCTCACAATTCATCATGATGGAGGGTTTAGGGTTTAGGGTTTAGGGTAAAATTGGTGTTACATATTTTGCCCCACTACAAGTAGAAATTTGGCAAGTTAAAAAATTATTTTTTTCAGGATTTCTACTTTGATGGGGGCGAAATGTGAGAGCACAAAAGCTTGCACATATTTCGCCCCACTATGTGTAGGAATTTGACAAAACACTGCTCCAATGGTCAAAGTTCAACGGTCGAAATATTTAACAGTAAAATCTTAATGACTCTCAATTTCACTTATATATACATTTTCCATTTTATAGTTGCTCCAGATTGTTTTTCGTTTCTATTGTTTTCCCTCACTCTATTCTTACTATTCTCCCATTCAATTATTGCTATTTTGTTCCATTTTCGGTTGTGAGAGTGAAAAGTAATACAAGAAAAGTGAGAAAAATTATGGATAACAGTTTAAATATTACTGTTATTGCACATTTTAATGGTTCTGTTATTAAAAATACAGAGGAAGGTGTGATATTTATGTCTGACGAATCGCTTATTATTTTTGTTCCTCAAACCATGTCGTTTGATAAACTAAATATTATACTTTGTCAAGACATAAATATAAACACTCCAAAGAGAGTGGTGAGAATTAGATATAGGTGTCCGCTTTCAAATGTTAATGACAAAATACAATTTCAACCAGTCAAAATAAGCAACGATAGAGAGATGCAAATAATGTTTAGGACGTATAGGCAATACCTACAGTACATTACTGCCATTGAACTACACGTCGACTTTGAAGAAGTTATTGTTGAAGCTGGTGGAGCAAGTTTGCATCACAATGAAAATACTCAAAGTGCATATCTGGTTATGCAACATGAAGACGCTATGCCCAATTTATATCAAGTGAGTCATGTAATAGTTTATTACATTTTTTTATTTCAAAGTTAGTTACGTAATTTCTTGATTATAGTGCAATTTATTTGCAATTTATTTACTAATTATGAATTAATCTCTTTAATAGTGTTGTGGAATAAAATTTGTATATTAATTAATATAATACTTGTATTAATTCAATTGATTTAATAATTCAGCATGAATATAATGTTGCTTTTTATTTTATTTAGCTTTATAATAATTAATATGATATTTTATTTAACTTTTTATTTTAAAACTATTTATGTAGATAGGCTTCTTTGTAATTTATTTATTATTGAATTTTATTCTATAAGTTTATATTGTTGTAATTAATAATTTTTCTTGAGTTAAATTAAATTTTTATCTTGATAAATACAATATCTGTGTTATTTTAGTTAATAAATTTCAGTAATTCTTGTTTCAGTATCATATTGCTCAAAGTGGTACTAGTTCTTATCCGGATAGATAGCATGACTATAACACTGCTCCCAGTTTAAGTCAAGTAAGTCATTTGATATACATTATTAACACACCTTGTTTAATATTTTCATTGTTTAAGTCTAATTAGCATATTTAACATAATTATTAGAATATATATAAATGTTAAAAAAAAAATTCATAAATTTGCTTAATTCCATAATTATGTAATTATTTAAAAAATAATTAAGAATAATTTTTTTATTTAAAATTACCATTTTTAATGTATTCTCATAAAAAATTACTAGAAGTAACTTTTTAATGAATTTAAAATACTTCCATACTTATATTAATTTTTTTTATTGCTATTCAATTTTATTCATTATTTCGTTAGAATACTTACCAGTATAATAATTTGAGGATGTTGTTATATTAAGAAAAAAATTAAAGAAAACAAATTTATCGGTTAGATGCAAGTAATTGAGTTAAATATGTTAATTGTATGTTTATCTTTAATTCAATTAATTTGTTATGTTGATTAATATAATGTATATGTTAATTTACTTAATTCTTTTCAATCTAGCATCAGTGGGAAGATGAACCTAGCCCATTTCCAATAAGAGGCACTGAGTGCATGGTTGATAACAGTGAAAGTGAAAGTGAAAACTCGGAAGAAGAGCATGAAAGTGGTGGTGGTGATGATACAGATGATGAGCGTGGACCAAACACAATGGCAGTAGATCAGCATATAGAGGATATTCCACCTTTTATGCAGACTTTACATCTAGAGGCTATGCATATTCTTGAGTTTCCAAAATATGCGAATATGATTAGCAGTAATACTTCTGAAGGTGAATTTTATAGTGGAATGATATTCAATGATCGGGAGGCTGTAGTACGAGCAGTTAAGAACTACAACATATCTAAATCAGTGGATTACAAAGTGTACGAGTCAGAACCACTAGTCCAACTATAAGAGCAACGGAAGATACTTTCCATCGATGCTAGACGACGTTTTGTCCGGCATTATTTTACAGCCCAATAAGCGCAGTATATAAACACGTGCAAAGTGCTCTATTATCTGCTGGTCGGTATTATCTACTGGTCGGTATTCTCTGCAAGTGTCGAATTAAGACACTCCAACCAAGACAATCTGATCGCGCAACCAATAAAGTCATTGGCTTCAGGTCATTCACCAAGGCATGCCTCACACATATCCTGAATTACTTGTACATTTAGATCGGTTGTTCCAGTGACAACCAGCCCATTGATGGGTAGGGCAAGGTGGAGTGCAACGTCTTCCAGTATCACAGTATACTCCTCACAAGGAAAATGAAATGTGTAACACTCCGGCCTCAATCGTTCTACCAATACACTAATTAGATCTGGAAGTAGATGAAATTTACTAATACTAGCAACTTCATTCAGTCTTGCCTTTTGTAAGTACCTTTCTATCATATGATGTGGTGGCTCGACGTTCCTAACTCGCAGGCGCATCTGTCTACCATCCTATAACATTATCATAAATTAATAAATTAGATAAATTTATAATAAAAATTGTTGCATTATTATTGTAAATAACAGCAGCAAATAACAAATCACTCTAAACCCAAAAATAAAAATAAGTATCATGACTTCTATTCTACTTTTTTGTTTAAATTAAATGTCATTTTAATTTAATTTAACTATTTAAATCGTATGTTACTTTTATGTTACCTATTCTTTGTTGCAACAAAGAATAATAATAATAATAATAATAATAATAATAATAATAATACCACCAAAAAATAAATTAAACTTCTATCACTGATTTATTAATTTAAATTTATATTCTATTAGCTACTGCCATTTTTTAAATATTTATTGAATATTTCTATTGTTAATGTAATTAACAAATAAATTAATATATTATAAATATATATATAACCATTTTTTAATAATTGTCTAATATTTTTATTTTCACACAAACAATTAAAACAAACACTTGTTGAGGTGCATCTTCAGTAACTCTGTCATTCACCTAAGTTGAACCCAACAATTATCAAAACTAAATATGCAATCTTAAAAAATAGAATAAAACCAAAATTACATACAAAAGTTTGAAAAACAAATATCGCACAGACTTTAAAAAGATTGAATAAAAAAATATATATAACCATTTTTTAATAATTGTCTAATATTTTAAAACTAATAATGCACTAAAATTAATTTCAAACATAATATTACCACAAAATAATAATACCTCTTACAATATGCATCTTATGGTCAATCTAATTCGATATATACAGGATTCTAACAAACTAAAATTAATTTTAAATATAATATCAGTATAAATTTTTAAACATAATTTTTGAAAATAAATATATTACCTCAGGAACTTGCACTGCAATATGACTGCTTGAATCCACTGTTGAATCACGGTGTCGATTGCGTCGACTTATTCTTGCCGTCTCGTTCTGTCCTTATTGATTACACACCAAATTAGATCACACATTCAAAATAATTTTTCTTACTCTGGCGCTCTCACACATTCAAACACTTCTTACTCTCGTTAACGAAAAACTTCACTTTAAGCTTCGCATCAAGTGAACTTCATTTATAGAGCTTCCAGTTCAACTATCAATAGTATTGTTTTGTTTCCTACCTGCAACAACACACTCGACTTCTATTCAACATCTAACATTAGTCAATTTTTTTACTATGCACCTTACACATATCAGCTCCCTGTCCAATCTGTTTTTGCCCCCCTCCAACCTATTTGCAGAAAGTATCACAGACAATGCTTTTTTTTTCTAACTACAAGAACACTTCGGTTCCTATTTGAAAACACGCGTATACTGTTTATGTGCATGTGTTACTATTCATTGATTTTTTTGTCTCACATTTCGCCGTGCTGCAAGGCGAAATTTGTTGCAATGCTTTACTATTGATGCCTTTTTTTTTCTCTTAGGTTTCGCCTTGCTACAGGGTGAAATGCATGCATTTGTTTGTCTCAAATTTCGCCCTGCAGCATGTAAAATTCAGGTAAAAAAAATAAAATATAGATACTACTTATAGTATGGCAAAATGTATATTAATTTTCCACACTTCCATAATTCTGTTATTAATTCTATATTACTGTATTTTAAATTTACTGTCCCCATAATAAAATTAAAAACCATTCTTTGAATGATTTATGTACGGTGGTTTCTTCAGTATTCTATTTTTCTTTAGGGCTACTATTTTAGAGTAATTAGTGACTTATTTTCTGCCATATGTTGATATTTAGTTTTTTTTTTTTTTTTGGTTGATGTGGATCATTGTTTAGTGTTTCATTTAATGATTATGTTTGTATGTATGTTTTCAAAAAGATGTTGAATTTTTTTTACACATAATATTTATTCATATGATTTATATATTTAACACATAAATACAAAAATAATGTTCAAAATTTATATTTTAAATATGATTTTAATTACTATGCACTAATTGTCACCAAATCAAATATTTGTACTTGTAAAAATTTTAAAGTAGTGGGCACTTAAGTCTAAAACTTTTACTGATATGATAATATATGATTTGATATCTGTGTAAAATATTTTTATATTGATAATGTATACAAATTAAATGCTTTAAATATTTTCCTCACAAGTGTTTCTAAAATTTTAAAAATACATGATAAACAAAAATTTTAAATATATTAATTATTGAAAATATTAAACTTTTGATATAAATTTTTTAAAAAACACTTTAAGACATTTTTTTAATAATACTTTAACTTAATAATTTAATTTTTATAAATTAACAATATAAAATATTTTTATACTATTAATCAATGAACAATATATTTCATTGATTGATAGTGCTTATATTTTACATTATGAGTGGATGAAAATTAATTCCTTAACATAAAGAAATATATAACTTTTTCATGGATAAAGAAACAAATAATTAAAAGTGGATTTAATTTGTATGTATTGTCAGTGTAAAAAAAATTGCACAGATGTACAATCATACAGACATCCAATCATGCAGACATTCAATCATGCATTTTCACATTAATAAAATATTTGATTCAACCACTTATTAATTTAAAAATGTTACAAACATAAGTATTTGATTGGATGACAATATAAAACTCTTTTATATTATCAATGCATAGTAATTAAACTCATAAAAAATTATCTATTAATTATTAAAGATAAGAATTTAATTTCGATATACTGTTAATATAAAAAAGTTTTACACAAATATTTAATTATATATTATTGCATAAGTAAAAGTCTTTGACTTGATCATTTATTACCATATAATTTTTACAAATGGAAACATTTAATTGGATGACAACGTAAAACTCTTCTACATCGACAGTGCATCAAAATTAATCGCTAAAAATAATACTAGTACCACTATCAAAAAGAGATTAACTTTGACAAATTGTCAATATAAAAAAAAAATTATACTTTCATCCAATCGTATATTTCTATTTGTAAGATTTTTAAGATAGTAAATAATTAAGTCAAATAATTTTACTAATGTATAATACATGATTAGTTCCTTGTATAAATTTTTTTATATCGATAATGTATTAAAATTAAATTCTTTATTTTTTCATATCTTACTTTTTTGTAAATTTAATTTTTATATACTAACAATATAAATAATTTTATATTATCAATTAATAGAAATTTGGAAAAGTGCCAAATCATAATGATTGATTGCTTATTATGATAATTATCTATCAAAATTTGTTATTTTTATGAATTTCTATTAATTGATAATATAAAATTATTTTACATAATTGATATATATAAATTATTTTTTATAAAATTTAATTCTGATATATTAAAAAAATTATATAAATATTTAATTATATATTATTATATTAATAAAAATATTTTTTTATTAACATCAGGAAAAAAAATCACATATGAACCATCTAAGGGCTACTATGCCCAGTACGATCTGCTATGAGCCCTAACTTTATACACCTTAGCAATTTATCAAAGAAAGAAATTTCTAGAGAGAGACTATATCCTAATTTAGTCAATCTGTCTGCACAGCTAATAGCCTCAATTCTACATTCCAATCTTACTTAAGATAGTACTGGTGACACTAATCAAAGGAGTATGAATAAGACTTCTACGCATATCATGAGTTATAAGGAAGTGCACATACGCTGAATCTGATGCTATCCACACCTGCTAGATCGACAAGGAAAAATATTTAGTTTAATCATTTATTATATGAGTTTAATTAATATATATTAATAATATTAAATTATTTTATATTATGAATTAATAAAAATAAAAAAATAAAAAATTATAGTAAATTTTTTATTATAATTAATAATTATTTATATGAGTTGATATTTTTTATTATTTCTATTAGTTGATAGTATAAAATTATTTTATATTATCAGTATATTTAAATTAAATTTTTATTATATTAAAAATTATATAATTAAATAATAATATAAATTTTTTATATTATTATTTTTCTCATTTTAATTTATTTATTTATTTAAATAATTTAATACATATTTAAATTAATATATCTAAATATAAATGAATCTAAAAAATAAAACGTGTTGTGTGCAGATACGTTTTCCCAATTTACTGTTGAGAATTGGGAATTGTGATTGGTCCAGCGCAACGAATGCCACGATTTGTGAAAGGCAGGTAGGGGGCGGAATAGTAATTTTAATCCTTAGATAAAAACAAAACAAAAATGCAGATTGGTTGGGTTTGCCCTTGAAAAGGTTACTGTGGATCTCTGTGTGTGTGTGGCTCACACCAAAGAAAGAGAAAGAGAAAGAGAGAGAGAGAGAAATGATAGATAGTTGCGGCAATGGTGACTCGCTCACTCTTCAGATTCCTGGTTCACATCACATATACACTCGATACTTATATTCCCTCCTAGACTTTCTCTCTCTATTTTCTCTCTTTATCGGTTTATTTCTTTTTTATTACTATATATTGCTTGTGTTGATGTTATTCAGTTTTTTTTCCTTATAAGCTTCGATTGTGGATTGAAGAGAGAACTGCATCTCTCTTCCTATTTACATTCAGATCTGCGTTCTCCACATCACAGGACTCTGTTTCCTGTTCTCGGTTTTTCGGTGTCCAATTTCTCGACAGAAAACAAAAATTTAAAAGAAAAAATAAAAGAGAGAGAGAAGGCTGTGTTTGTGAGGACTTTTTATTTTTAATTTTTTGAATTTGAATTTTGAGGTTGTATTGTAATTGTGATAGTATGGAGCTGAGGTGAAGTCACTGGAGGCAGCGGTTCATCGATCTCTTCCTGAATTTGGCTGTGGAAGAAACACAAAGCAAGAATCGGTCGATAAACCTCTGCATCCAGCGCTCACTTTGCCTTTTACTCTTCTTTTTCTTAATCTCTTTTTGTTTTTGTATTTTTTTGTTTGGTTTTCTCTGGTTTTCATATAGCGAGATTTATTTTCTGGATTGTGCTTTTTGCGATTGAGGAACTAATAGTAATGTTGTACATACTGTGCATATCTTCTCCGCATAGCATTGAGGAATTCGTGTATTAATCAACATTTCTTTGACATCAGCTACTGTTTCTTTTCCCTTGTGCAATGGACAAATCTCAATTCCTCTCACTGACGGCGATAGAGTAGTTTAATTTAGATGGTGATTAAATCTAGATGCTTCTGGTTGTAGCTTACTTGTGATTGACTGATTGTGTGATCATTTTCCATCACTTCAGTTGCTCTTCATGGTAGATTTGTGATGCGTATTGCTAGTGAACTCGACGAATGAATTTCACCTTCCGCGGTGTTGCAGCTGCCGATATTTCAATTTGTGATGATGTTATCCAGGCAAAATAGATCTAATATCAATCCTGTTATTTTCAAGAATATTTTTCCAGAGAAATTCTTAGCTGGTCTTGGAGTAAGAGGTTTTTCTTGGTCCAGTCCATTCATTCATTGATCCATTCACTGTTTGGTACATTAATTTTGTTCGAAGCCCCTATTTCTGTAACGATCCACTACCTTTTTATTCACAAAACTGAATTGTCAAATGGTGGATGGATCATACTAAGAAAGCACCTAAGAGTTACCTAGTGTTCTTACTTTAGAGAGATACTCACTTTAAATAGTTTTTTTCCTATATTTTTCCTCTCAGTATTCTTTCCATGCCCGATCTTGCTTCTTTAGATTAACAAGCCTAAACAAAGTCTTGGTGGCGAGTCTAAGTGTCCTTGCAGGCGCAGATTATGCTTTTTATGGCCATGCTCATTTTTTCCTTCTATGCCTACCTATTTGCAGCCAATTGGAATATGTCTGGGGCCTTTGCTTGTTTGCAAGGTCTTCCTTTCTATAGAAAAATTTAGTATACTTTTTTTACATGTTTTTAATTTTGTTTTTGTGAAGAAGTAATATATATATTTACCTTGTGGAATTAGCTGCACATCAATTTGGTGGTATTACAATTGAAGGGGTGGATTTTCGTGTACTCGTAAAATTTCAGTCCTTAGTTCTTATGGCGTAACTTATGGTGCTAAAATATGTGAATGAACCGTAACTCTAGTTTATTCTGATAGATGCTAATGTTCCCTGTTCACTCTGAAAGGAGTTCTGTATTGGTCGATTGGAATGTGTGGATCGGATACTTAGAATGGTTATGCAGTCTCCTTGCCGTTTATTCCGATGCCTTAAATAATGGTTTGACATACTATATGGAATGGAACGAAGCAGAAGAAACGTCTGCATTCATTCTTTTAGAAATTTCATAGTTATTTATTTTGGAGTGAAGCTTCTTGAAGAAGCTCAGGCGAGTAGGGACTGCGTTGCTCTAAATATGTCATTTTCATCCCGATATGTGTAAAGGTACCTGCCTGTTTCTTCCCTATAACGGTAATGGTATCTTTGATATATACGTTTCCAAGTGGTGGGTTTACACTGCGCATTATCTAATTGTACTGTATCTAGGTCTTGGCTACATGAGAGTCAATAAATGTATTCTTAAAGGGTGTCCTACTTGCAAGAGAATCATCTTGCTGATGTTTGATATGGTATCAAATTCCTGTGTACAATCTTAATGGAATCGAAACAAAGCAGGGATCAGTCAAGCACTTGGGATCATTTTGCTGAGCCCAACTCTTTTTTAGGTACACGCGGAGCCCAAATTTTGATTTTAGGGACTCTGAGTACATGTTAGTAAGTAGGGTAAATGTAAGGAAGCGTAATCATTCCAAGGATATTCTGATATTTTATTCCTTGTTTCTTATTCTTTGATCCAAAATTATATCGTGCTCTATTTTACATTCTATATTCATATTTACTTTCTCTTTAGCGAAACTGTTGCCAAATTCGGAATAGTGTTAAGTCATGCTTTTCAATCTGATAACAACCTGATAATGACTCCTAATGGGTTCCTTTTCTGGTTCATGCATATGGATTGCGTGAGTATTGAAGGCTGTCTTTAGAAACAGGAAAAAAAATACAATTAAAAAGTTACAGGATGTACTTTCCCTTTTTAAAGCTTGGTTGTTAATTTGAATGGAGGTTTATACTGGCATTACCAATGAACTATTAAAGAAAATTTGTGGATTTAATTGATTGATTGGATTAATTGAGCGAATTCAACTCGCGAGAAATAATAATACTGTAGAATCTTTTTTGTTTGTAAAATAATAGAAAACTGCCGACGAAGATAATTTATCGGTAAGTGTATTAAAGTTTTTTTAAAAAAAAAAATGTGTAAAGTACATATTTAGCAGTATAATTTGTTACGAGCAAACGAAGCGTGCATTTGTTTCGAGCATAGGGCTACTGCTGAGTCAATTCTGATTGGTGAAGTAAACAATATTTGTATAAGGCTTTCTTATAATTGTGATGACATTAAAATTTGGATTTATATTATCAAGCATATTAGAAAACAACTAAATCTCCCATTACTAATTCACTCTTGGTGTCTTTATCAGAGGCTTTGGTTTACAATAATTTATTAAGAAGATAATTAGTATCGGTATGGTAATAGGCCCTAATATGTACGTCGTCATCATCATGATGGCCGTGGCTTGGCGCATGCTAATCGTGTCTGCTGTGTTGGGGCAATAACTCCAACGTGTTGATTATGGGGATGAAAGTAGCAAGGATTCAGGTTTTAAGGTGATAAGGATCTGTAGTTGTGGTGGCTGCTATAGGTGTAGCGTGGCTATCAAAGAAAATGACCATTGTAGTATGCCAAACCTATGACAATGGCCTTTTGTCGTTTATGAAATGGCAACTATGAGGAAAACTTGTAACTTATGTGCAATGGTATCCAAAGAAATTAATTAATAGTTGCATTATGTGATTTAGTGTAGCAAACAGCTTATTTAGTTATGTCTTATCTGTTTAGTGGGAATCAAAATAAAGCATGCACAAAAAGGAGCGATCAATGCTATTTGGACCAAAAGGTATTCGGCTAATTTATGCCTATCTTGTCCCCCTCCATCAGAATGTTTAAATAAGTTATTGGTGAAGAGTGCTGATTATACGTTTTTATGGAGCGGAGCATCAGTATTCTCAATGTTCTATCGGATCTGCGATTAGGGAGGAAAAAACTGGAGTATTTTGTTAGGATCATACTCCACAGAATAACTTTCATAAAAATTAAGCTTCTCTAGAAAGATTCAAGAATAATTTTAATTTTATAAGATTATATATCTCTCTAACATGAGTTATCGAAGTTGCCTAGGTTACATGAAAAAAGAGAAAGTCTTTCCCAACTATTAACTTACATAAAGGAATGAAATAAACATAATGCAAATAATTTTTTATTTTTGATCCAAAGTGTAATATTTTGAATTTATCGAACTGGAATTAATCTGATTAGAGCCACTAAGTCAGCCCACTATAAGTAAAACTCTCATAACCTTACCTTTTCTTTATTTATAAAATGCTTAAATTTGAAGTTTTGTTTAAAGAAAATAAGTGTCAAATCACTTAAATTAACCAAATATTAGTAAATAATTTTCTGTTTATTTCTTTAATAGAATGCGAGAAAATTTTCAATGCTAATATCTTGATCACAATTTCAATGAGTTCTACAGAGATGATTATTTGTTTTGATCGGAATCAAGTTGGCATATCTTTGAAGTGTAAAACTTACGAAATGATGTTTGTAGTGACATCCCCACTTAATGATCTCGTCTGATTTCGTCAGTATATCATACGGTGAGTGGTACCAGTATAACTATTATTAGCTATTAAATCTAAATGCAATGAATTAAGTATTTCATTGTAGTATGAAAAAAAGTAACAATTTAATTGATTTATAAGTAGTTCGGTAAACAATTATATTGTATTTGAAATTAATTATTTATTAATTGAATTAATAACAAGTTATACTAAGTATAAAAGTATAATTCAAGTTTAAGTACATATACATAATTTTGGTTAAAGTAAAAGATCATATAAATACCATATGAAGTAATGTTATTTGCATTCAATTTTACAACTCATTTTAAAGAACATTTTAAGGTATTTTTTAACTATTAAGTGGGAGTGAATTTCACTTTTTTTCTTAACCAATGATTAAGGGACAATTTAGTGTGTCCCTTAAAATGAGTCCAAAAATTGAGTAAAGATAACATTTTTGTATTTTATAAGCACATTTTATAACCAAACTCTATGGTTTGTGGCTTGCAATGCAAATTCTATTGCACATGCTTTATGCCCTTGGGTTTCTTTTTACATCATCTTTTTATTAATTCTATATTTCATTCCATTTCTTTTATCTTTTAGGAATGCCCATCACCACTCCATCTAGTATTCGCTAACTCAGAAGAGTTATATATGTAAAGGAAAACTATATTAGAACACTACGTCTCCAAAGGTCCAAATAATAGGTGACTAATTAAAGAGAGAGATATGAGTTTGACAAACCTTACAGTAATAGTAATCCATACAGGACATGAAATCAATTAATGAGAAGTGTAAATGTTCCACCCGCCCATAAAAAGATTGAAAAAATACGTATAGGGAGTAAATCATCATCTGGTGGCAGCATGCATGCAGCAGATATCAGATAAGGATATGTATAAAAGATAACAGGCGTTAGATATCTGCTTTTCAGTCCTGCAAACAAACTTCTTGTTTTGGAACAATATGTAGGGTTGAGGGAAGATCACACATAACATGATAGAAGCTACAATAAGACATAATATTATATATGCTTAGGAGGTTCCTTCATGATCTTCTCCAGTTTGACAATGAGAAGCACTGAAAGAAGGAGCTACAATAACAGAAGAATAGACCTTACAACTTCCAAATGAAACTCCACTGCACCCAGAGCCTTGTTCAGGGATGGAGCAAAGTATAGTTTCCTCAACAAGCGTGTCAAACTCGTCCCTCATGATCTGGTCTTTCCAAGGCAAGATTGAGGAAACTGCACGGTTCTTCATCACTGCATGCTTAAGGAGCTGGTAAGCCCTGGGATTCTTCCCCAAAATGCTGCAGTTTTCCTCATGAGTGTTCATGATTCCACGGCTTGGAAAGTTTGTTTTGGCATTTCTTCCTCTAAGGAGCCTTGCAGCACAGTCATAAGCCAGTGCAGCCTCTTCTGCTCTATCAAAAGTTCCCAACCACAGCCTCAGTTTCTGTGATGATGAGTCCTTGATCTCAGCAATCCATCTACCTGAAGGCCTTTGTCTAACCCCAAGAAACTTTTTGTCACTCTTTTTTGCTATTTTTGGAATCTTCATGATACTAGTACTAGTACTCCCCTCTCTACTCTCATAGGCCTTGTCTATTTGAAGAGGCACAAAAGAAAGATCCTTGTTTTGGTCCTGAGATTGGTGAGAGGTGCCTAGGTTTTCCATGAGTGTACGAGGAAGGGTTGGTTTGTAGCATAGATGAAAAGAATTTGATCACTATAAAGCCTTAAATTTGATGTAACAACGGGGTTGATGATGCGGTAATGGCATGCTGGGTTTGTCAGATTTGGGTTTGTTTCTTTCCTCAAAAAATTATAGATGAATAAAAGTGTAGAATCTTAACAGAAAGGAATTTTTTATGTGAGAGTTTGTAACACTCCTACAGTAATATTCTTTTAAATTGTGAGCAACATATCTAAATTTTGGGTTTTGAGAGGCATGGCTGAATAGTATATATATTATATATATCTTATTCATTTATCAGGTAGAACGAGGCTTATGGAGTATGGCTATAAACAGTACTTGCTTGGCAGCATAATCAAGCCTTATGATTGAAGACAAACATTAGAAGAGACAAAGTTGGCAACACTTTCTACTTTAGCGAAAGTGTTTTGAATGATTTTGGAAACCATAATAATTATTATCCTATAGACCTTTACTAATAATGTATTGTGGTTTCATTTACCCAACTTATTTTGAGTTAAAAATCTGGTCATTTTAATTTGGATTTTCATTTTTGATTATTTTTTATAAAGAAACTACTTACATGATTACAAAGACTAGTTGGTTCGCATTCTAATATGAGGCATTCTTAAGTATTTTTAGAGTATCAAAAAGTTTATATTCTGAACTATTCAATATTTGACGTTTTAAAAGAATAATAACTACTAAAAAAGTTTAAGTATTAAATATTAAATGAAACATATCTTAAACTTTTTTCTTACTCTAATAACATTGAATTTCTCATCCAACTATGCTGTTCCACTCACCCTTCTCCCCCCAAAATGTAGACTTTGATGGTTTGGATAAAGGTTATTTATTGTCTGCAAAGGCAACCCAAAAATAAGAAGAAAAGTCTCTCTATGTACTCCTCCTACCTACTTTCCCTTCCCCTCCCCCCCAGCAAACAAGCACTTGTATCAAATGCTTATAAGAATGTTTTATGGATGATTTATTAATATGATTTAAGTGAAAAGTTGATCAGATGAGCCAACGTCTATGTACTACCATATTTTTAATTAATCTAACAGCCTGTATAATGAAGGAGGGCACCATTTATTAGTTGAAGACACAGTGCACGTATAAAGTTGTGTATCAATGCAATATTTGGTCCATACGTGACTAATAACATGGATACAAAAATGCTGGGCAATATGGTACTTTGACACCTGTTACATACTAGAAGGTGATCTCCTCCTATGGAGTCATGGTTCAAGTTGGTGAAGATAAGTCCAAAAGAATGAACTGATGTAAGCTGCTATTATTCTGATTAATATAATTGAAAATCAACTGTATGCTTAATAAGTACTCTTACATGCAAAGCTCCAACAGCCTACAAACAAAATTCACACCTCAAAAGGCCGAAAACAAACAGAACCCACATGTTTCTTTTAACTTCATACTGAAATTAAAAACAAATCTTGGACATTTGTCACATAATGGGTGTCTTTGTTAGCATTTTAGTTCCTCCGAGTATGCTCTTGTGAATTGTTATTATTATTATTATTATTGCTATTATTATGTTAAAAAAAAAAAAAAGACTTAGTTCTGGATCGCTGCAAACTCTCAGCTGAAGCAGTGGGTAGCTTTCTTGTTGGATTATCTTATGCTCTGCTTATATTCCCTTAAAACCTTATGCCATTCCTGTTTTATAAGTGAAATATTGTAGGTTTTTGTTTAGATTCTGGTTGAAAGACTAGCAAGAATTTTATTGAAATTAATGTCATATCCTGAAAAAATTACCATGCTCTTATATATTTGAGGTATAGATTCCATAAAACAAAGATAATGAATACAGACGCCACAAAGGATGCCAATCTTGATAGAAATAAAATGGTTGGTGGCAAGCTTCAATCCAAACAAGTAAGGGTCTGTTTGGATTCTAGTTTGGGATTGCCAAAAGGCCTTCTAGGAGAAGGAAAATGACTTTGTACAGTAAAGTGAGGTGTTTAGTTGAACTTTTTTTAAAAGGTCTTCTTTCAGAAGGCCTTTTGGAATAAGTATCTTTGAAATTACTTTTCATTCTAGAAAAAGACCTTTTAAAAAGTAATCTTACTATTACTCTCACGTCAACAACCAAAAGTAATTTTACTTTATCCTATTCAAACAAAACTCATTCTCCTAAACTTACTTTTGACATATTTGAACCAAACAAAAATCATTCTTTTAAAAGTAATTCCTCTAAAAGACCTTCTTTCAAAAGATCTTCTCCTAAAAGTTACACCAAACAAACCCTAAGCCTGCTTTGTCTTTGTTTTCTTAAGGCTATGATCTTTGCCGGGGCACAGCTGTGACATGATCTTCAGGAATATGATTCATAGTCTACAACATAAAATATGGATACAAGGGCAATATCTTTATGCACAGTCAAAAAGTGTCTGATACCAAAATCCCAAAATTCCTATGTGAATGACCTGTATCCTAGGCCCTAGCTTAAAAAAGAATAATTCAAATGAGAAGTACCTAAATCCTTGCTGTACAAAGTCCTATTAATCACAGTTCCGCACAAGAAACTAAGAGAGCCCACCAACTAGGAAGCCTAGTCAAATTGGAATTTGAGGCAAATCTCAACAGTACTTCTAACAGTTCCCTGTTAAAGCATTTTTCAGTTGAATTGTTGCCTGATCATTTTATTGACCAGGCATTGCTTAGCAGTGTATATTAGCCATGGATGATATTTCTTTTTGTTCGGTAATTCCCAATTGTTTGAAGATGCGTCATGCTCCATCAATGTGTGAGAGAACTTCCAGCACAAAACGACGTTGAATAGAACCAAGCAAGTGCTCCCTTGACAGATAACCTAGTCTAATCGCCTAGCATTTGTCACGAGTTGTCAAGCATGGACCACCACGCAGTGCAAGCAGGAGCACTACGCACTCATCGCTCATCGCTCTTAACTTTTCATGTTCTTGTGCCATACAGAGTAAAAAATGCAACGAACTAAATTATATATTGTGGTTATATGCTGGAAATTTTGCCCTTCGAAGAAGCAAAGTGAAAAAAAAAAAAAAAAAATCTAGAGACTCAGAGGGAGATAAAATTGGTCAAATAGAGTGACGAGTGTGAAGTCTAGCCACTGAAAATGTTATTGGGTGTCGTCAAGAACGGAGGCGAAAATGAATGGTGGGGTTGCGCACGCACAGCTCGTGCTCTCCTGTGCTAGGGGTAGACCTGGTTTACAGCTAGCTTTTTTAGGTCTACACAGGCCTAGCTAAGTGTATGTAACTTGAAAAGTTTGTGGCCTAGCCCATTAGCTTCCTTTAATGTTAATGACCCCGCTATAATTTATCATTTTTTTCAATTCTATTGATTCAGCATATAATTTTTTTTTAATATTATCACTGTATAAAAATTAATCCCTTATATTAATGTCTAGAAAATAAAAAATGTTGCCACACCGGCAGGACAGTGTATGTCAAGCTGCTAATATTAATAATGTTAAAAGTCTTTTTTTCTCATTGAATTTTGTATTAATATCTTAATAAAGCTAACAAAATTATAAATAAATACTTAATTAGTTCAAGTGGTTTGAGAATGTATTTATTTCAATTTTTAGATATAATGATTATAAAACCAAAATTTTTTAAATAGTTGAACAAATTAAAAATAAATTTTTTTAAATTTTAATTATTTTAAAAATTTATTTAAATATATTAAAAGTAATTTTTTTAATAAAAATAATTTTTTATCCCAAAAAAAATTTGAACAAATATACTCTTAATACTTATATTCTTTAAGCAATATTTTACATTTAAGTTTTATGAATAGGTAAAACCAATATTAGAAAAGTTCTTTTTATAGTGGATTGAGCCCGACTAAAGTTAGATTATGTAAAATTACAATTCCTTCGTATGAAAGTTTACCATCCATAAACTGAATCTGGTATGGTTAGCATTATGTCACTTATGATTTTTTGAAGTATTAATTTCGATAAATAAAAGGCATGAAAACTTAACTACTACTTAAATTAAATATTCTTTGTCAACCCAAGACTATGAGGTGGTGTGTGACTAGTCTCTCCTGTGAAAAAGGGGAGGGGCGGAGGGCTGCACTCGTGCGGGTAAGCTAGGCCTGAAGCAGCTCCTAAAGCAATTTTCAATCTCATGATCCAATCCAGGGACTTTCATTAACCATTTGAACCGGTTACTCTCTTCAGGGAAATAGCCAAATCTCCATTTGGCATGTACCAGTAAATTATACATTTCTCATTCTCATTCTCCAAGCAGTGCCCTGTGATCGGGACCCACCTTGCATGTGAGGCACCTTGCATGTGAAGCCTTGCTTAATAATCCCAATTCCACAATGTGTGATTCTCAAATGTATCACAGTCAAAACGATACAGTAGTGCATACCAAAACTATCACCGACAAGAATTGCAAGTTCAATGATAAAAACTTCTATAAACCCAGCATCGTGTAGAACCAAGGATAAAGGATCACAATGGCTTCCCACAAAATTCACACGTCTCGGGTTGGGAGTGTGAGACAAAATTATTCAATTATATACTTTTATATATTTCCCTCAATTGATTTGGTGATTGCTCGAACAATGAATGTGTTATCACTTTTCACTTCCTTCCCTTTTTCTTTCCACCCATCTTTTTCTTGGATTTGTTTTGCTTCACTTCACACTCAACAGTGGTATTCTTGTGAAGCAAAAACAACTTATTCAATATGTGCTCCAATTTTCATCTTTTTTGACAGAATTCGCTTCGAGAGTTCACCAATAATTGGAATGTAGTTCTCAATTACTGGATCACTGGAGAAGAGGTAAGAAAATCGAGTTAACAAGCAAAGTAAATGTTTAGTATTGAAGTTAAGAAGATCGAGGTAAGAATAATATTGTATTATATAATACATTATATTATACGAGGTTATACAAACGTTGTATAGTATTAAAGTTTCAGTATAATATTATTAAAGTGTTTGTTTGAGTGGAAGGCAACTAGATCTCTTAAGTATATTATCTTGGATTCAATATCAAAAGTCATGTAAATGAAAAAAATACCATAGAGACAGGTTTCTATATAAATTTTAGACCGTATTTTAAAAAATTAGTCTCTTATCTATCAGATAACGAGATAAAAAAATTGGTATAATAATATAATTTATATTATCAGAAGTTATATTGTAAAATCTTATACTACTAATTCATCAAAAAAAATCTTATACTATTAAACTTTAGTATTTAATTTTTATGCATTGTTAGTATAAAAAAATTTATATAGATATTTAATTATATATTACCATATTAATAAAAGTATTTGATTTAAATACCAACTATTTTAAAAGTCTTATAAATAGAAGCATGTGAGTAAATGATAGTACAAAATTCTTTTAATTAATTTTTTCTTTTGTAAAATTCTGACCTCATAGATTTTGATTTTGTGCTAGCTGTTTAAAATAATAAACGCTATATATCTTTAGCCACATCTCACTGTCGCAAAACAAATTAATATTGTATAGTTACTTAGTCGTGACTAGTCTCATTATATAGGATGATAATTTTTTTCTTTTTTCAAAAGATATTAGCTTCATTCAGTCCCCCCCCCCCCTTAAAAAAACGATTAACTTCATTATTTTTCTAAATATGTTTTTTATTAAAAAAACTCTTTTTTTTTATTTTCTTTCCTGTTTTGACAAAATGTGTGGGTGAATGATAAAAAGTTGTTACGTATAAGCAAATTTGCATAGCTATTAAAGAATATAAACCTATCTGCATCATTATTTTGCTTCAAATGTTTGTGAAAGTGTGAATATGGTTTTGTAGAGTGACTTCTGAAGATGTGCTTGGGTACAATTGTAGATGAACATAGAGTTTGAGGCCTTCTCCTTTTATCCGCATTTCTTTGACAATTGCTGATTATCTCTTATTATAAAAACAGAGTGCATGTCCACTCCATTTTTTCCTGCCCATTTGTATGATAAAATGGTCGTTTCATTGTTGAGTTTTTATTGCATTTTCTATCTATTTTTTTATTTTTAATTTTCAATTTTCAATGGAGGACCCGCAAGTCCAAAACAAAAAACACATGATTTCCCGGTTTCTTCTTTTACCCAGCAGTTATCGTTGGTCTCTCTTCTTATTATTCAATGAAATTTGATGTTTGATGACTTCCAGCACTCACTTTGCCGAACCATCAGCGATCATGGGGTATGAGACTTCACCGGTGCCTTTGACCCCATCTTAGACAAGCTCAAATCTCTCAAACTGCTATTTCTTTTTTTTTTTTTTTATTTGTTTATTGTTCTTTTTGTTATAACAAGACCAATCCTTTTTGTGATTAAGGCATTAATTAATTTGTCTATGTTGTTTTCAAGCTACGACGCGAACTTTACTATTGCCATTTCGTGTTTTCTATTGTACACATAGCAGCATCGTATAGAGCAGCCAAGGGTATGGTCAAGGAGCTAGGCCAATTTTTTTTCTTTGTTTCTCTACTTCCATTGTATGTTTCTCTTTCATCCCATCTCTATCTTCTGGTTTTACTTTCATTAGTGATTACTCTCTCTTTTCTTCTTCATTGCCTTCTCCTTCTTATTCTTCTTCAACTTACTGTTCATGCAACAGATGCATGTAGGTTGTAGAGATTTGAGCAGATAGGTAGCAAAGTTAGGTCTTTTCTCCCCCCCTCATGTGAATAACACATTATTGGATTTTGTGTCCATACTATCCGCCAGTGATGGTGAAGCACATGAAGCCTGAGTTATTCGATTGCCAGCTCCATGATGCCTTCAAGGAGCTCGGCCTTTCGAGTTTGATGAAGCTTGACAAGGATAACACTAGTTTCATTTCCATCAAGTATCTCTGCCTTTTGAGTTAGATTGAGCTCAACAAGGATAACACCGATTTTGTCCCTGTCACGCAGTTCCACCTTCTGAGTTAGATAGAGCTAGTTTTGTCTCTGTCATAGAGTTCCTCCTTCCGAGCTAGACCGCCTTCCGACTTCAACGGAGCTTGACAAGGACAATACCGGCTTCGTCTCCATCATGTAGCTCTGCCTTTCGAGTTAGATGGAGCTCAAAAAGGACAACACCGATTTCATCTCTGTCATAGAGCTCTGCCTTTTGAGTTAGACCATCTTCCGAGTTAGACAAAGCTCGACAAGGACAACACCAATTTCGTCTCCATCACGTAGCTCCACTTTCCGAGTTAGATGGAGATTGATAAGGACAATGCTGATTTTCTCTTCGTCACAGAGCTTTGCCTTCCAAGATCGATGCAGCTCGACAAGGATGACACAGGCTTCGTCTCTTTCACGTAACTCCGCCTTCTAAATTAGATAGAGCTGGATAAGGACAACACCAGCTTTGTCTTCTTCATGCAGCTTCGCCTTCCGAGTTTTATGGTGCTCGACAATTACGACACTGACTTCGTCTCCATCACGTAGCTCTGCCTTTTGAGTTAGATGGAGCTCGATAAAGACAAAACTGGTACAAATGTTAGGTAATTGTGCATTTTGTCCAAAATCTTGCTGAGGAAGCTGAAGCTGGAATTAATGCAGGTTCCGAGTTACTTTTTTATTCGAGTTCCAAATTCATGTGACAAAAGATGAGGAAGCTAAAGTTGGACTTGATATGAGTTCTGAGTTCCTGTTTGATTTGAGTTCTGAATTTCCCTTTGATTGGAGTTTCTTCTTAGGCTGAGGCATTAGTTGAATTGGGCTTCGATGACAAGTTGTGATTTAAAAATGTCAACTATATTACCAAATTACCATTAAAAAGCATGATCACATGCTATAATTTTTGTTAGCCTTGTTAACAAGCTCTTAATAATAGGGAAGGTAACTGTAGATTTTCATCAAGGACTTACGAAAATAATTTTGCAAATAGGGAAGTCGGGTGTAATTACACTAAGGGTGAGTTTGGATTAGAGTTTGCAAACTTGAGTTTGAATCAACATGATTTTGTGAAATTAATTTTAATCAAAAGTAAGTTTAGTGTAACGCAATTTATATTTGAAAACATTTCCTTTAAAAGTGAGTTTGACAAAATAAATTTTATTTGAATGAGATTAATTAGAATCACTTTTACTTGTAAAATTACTAAAAAAAAAAAGGTAAATATTACAATGTTAATATTATCTATTTTTCATTTCATTATTTTCTAAATATATTTTAATAAATTATATAAATATTATTATTATATTTTAAAAAGCTTTTACAAAAATAAAAATAATAAATAATCAAGTTGTAATATTCTTATATAATAAACCGTAAGATACATAAATATAATATAAATAAATATACGATAAATACTTATAACCAAAAATATTATTTATAAATAAAATTTTGAAACATGCACCATCTTATGGAAAGTTGCTGTAAAACATAATCATATTTATTTAGTAATATACATTGTAATTTATAGGAAAAATAATTAAAAAAGTAGTAAGAATTGCTCAAAATTAATTGAGGATAAAATTTGAAGGACAATTTCTAATAGCCATTTCCAAAGCTTTAACATGAAAAAACTGAATGAGAAAGCAACTTGGATTTGCTTTGGCCAAAATTGGGGTTTGGCTTCAAAATCCATTGGAATAATGTCACCATGAAAATACCCAAATATCTTTGGTGATACTTTCAAGAAAGTAAATAGAGGTTTGGATGGCTGAAATGCCAAACCAAACACATTTTAAACCTTAGGAGAAGTCATTATAATTCTCCTTATATATTATATAAATTTATGGTATTATGGTACTAACTCATACTAATAATGTGATTATAATGATAGATGATATTAAATATTAGAATATATCTTGAATTTGATACTAATAGCTAATTACTAATAAATGATAATTGATAAATAATTAAATTTAATAATAATCATTAATATTAAAAAAAATATGTAATCACCATCCATCGAACGGATGCAAAATCTAGTTACTGAGAAAACAGCTGGACAGCTTGGAGATGCTCTTGTTGCATGGACCAAGACATTCATTCTATTCTACAACAGAGGATAGTAAGCACCTCAGCCAAATTCTAAGCTCAGTGCTCAAAGTCTACATATGAAGATAATCCTATAAGGAGGCGGTATTGACGTATAGAGAGATAACCAATTAAGTACTTCCTGCACGACAATTGGCAGAGAGTTTGGGCATTGGTGTTGTGGATAGGCATGATGTCAAGTCTATTTTTCTATAAATTCATACAGTATAGGGGCAAATCTGCGTATCAGGTGATCGGCCGCTGTGTATGCATGGCCAAAGGTGCAGCTGAGACACTTAAACTGAACATGGCTATTATCTTTTATCTGTTTGCGGGAACATGGCTTATATTGTGTTATCTGTTCCGATGTTCGAGCATATTAATCGCAGCAGAGGTACGTGAGGATTAAAGTGAAGTAAAGCTTATCAAATTTAGAACTAAATAAACCTGAGCTCTGTTAACTGATAGCATGTATGAAAAAAAACCACAAAACTTCTCCTTGCTGGTCTAGTGCTAAGGCACAGCTTTGGGGTGTGAGAGAAGGCTGAACACCTGTACTTGGCGTAGTCTTTGACCCAGTCTGGAAGAAGCCTTTGATGAAGAGAAATCATTGATTATTTACCCAAGAAATTGAGTCCAGCAATAAGCGCTGAATTTTCATTACTTTCTTTAAAAAGTTTAATTGGCATGAGGACAATATAAACTAATTTTACACTGTACTTCAATAAAAATTATGAAAAATATCATGTTATCATAGGTAATTATCAAAATATCGACCATGTTGATGATTTTCTTGTCACTGTGTGTAAATTATCCTTCTTTAAAAACTTCACATTAACTCTATTAAAAATTCTGACTGCGTCAAGCATAAAATAAGGAAAATAAATTGAAAAATGTCCGATAAATAGTCTTCCATTAGATATTTTTTGAGCACTGTATGAGTTCTAGTGATTGGCTTGAGGCTCATATGCTGCATCTTAACATGTTTTGGTAACCACAACCTTGATTAACTAGTAGTCAAGACAACACTACAAAATTGTCTACCAGATTCCTGGAACTATATAACGAGACGTATTAAAAGAAAGTGCCAAAGCTCAAAATTGTAAGTAATTCAATATACAAGATGAGAAAAACTTAAGCACCTTCTTAATAATGGATTCTCTTTTCTTCTTTTTTTTTTTTTTTTCCACCCCCTTGTCTCAACAACCCCCTTCAACATTGCTTGGGTTGAAATTCCAGTTTTACACGTGATCAAAGGATTGGTAGGGAAAGGAATGAAAATAACAGATGATTCACTTTTTAAGTAATTCTTGCCTATGAAAATTATTATTAATCAGCCAAAATCACACTGAAGGCAACTCCAATACTGATTTCAAGCACCGATACTGGTTCAAAAAGGAGTGGAAGGTCACAATTAATCACCGGCATGTCAAGTGTCGGGTGTTTCTGCTTCAAATTGTAGAAGATGCTCCTGCTCCACCCGTAATCATGCCTCTTAACAAACCAAGAGCAGTCAGATTCCGTGTAGAATTTTCAAACGAACAACGACAACAAGCTTAATAGTTAAAACTAGTCGTAACTAGTAAGTAGTGAGCAAACATGACTTCTAGCAGTTCGGTAGTTTGGTGACAAGATTCTACTATTTTTGGGTTATGTGCTATACTGATATCCGTTTATTTGTTTGGTTGATTTTGCATCAGGCCCTGCCCACTGCCTCTTTTCGTTTTCAGAGAAACTTATCTAATTCCAATATGTGCTCTAGATGTATGTTGGCAGTTGAGGATGTTCTCCATACTTGCGTGATTGCTATGAGCCAAAGAAGGTTTGGGGTGCTCTTGGTTTCAACTCACTCCAGTTCTTTGAGCTTGATGTTGGTTCCTGGATTGAGAGGCACTTGAGGGAACAGTTTAATCCTACTTTCATGGTGGCCATTTGGTGGTGTTGGAGGTGGCGTAACCAGAGTTTATTCTCTTCAGATTGTTGGTCTCTTCATCATGTTTTAAGTATGATAAGAAGCTCCATTGATGATCTTGAAAGAGTGCGGGTGGTAAATCAAATGTTCACCCTCTTGAGCCTACGATTAACTGGGTGAAGTGGTAAAAACCAAATACGGGTGAGGTCAAGTTAAATGCTGATGGTAGTAAGATGGATTCACCGCTTAAGGCTGGCTTTGGTGGTTTACTGCAGGATGGTAATGGCCAATGGTTGGGTGGTTTCTCAGGTTCATTGGAAGCTACTTCTGTGCTGTTTGCGGAGCTTCAGGGAATTGAGTACGGCCTGTTGCAAGCCTGGGATTGTGGCTATAGGAAGGTTTGGTGTGAATCTGACTCCCAACAAGCTGTGACTTTGGTTACTAGCAATTCCTGGCAGCGGTTCCACTCTTGCGCAGCAGTGCTAGAGGATATTCGGGTTTTACTTAACAGGAATTGCCAGGTTCGTGTGTCTCATGTTTGGCGTGAAGCTAACCAATGTACGGATAAATTGGCGAAAATTGGTTGCCTTCAGCTTGCTCATTTGAAGCATTGGGAGAGCCCACCTTCCGGAAGTGATGACCTTCCTGCACGATGACAGTGACGGTGTGATATTCCAGCGGTTGTAGTTTGTGTTTGTTTCTGTTTTTTGTTTGTTTTCTTTCTTAGCCAAAAAAAATTAAATATTCTTTGTCAAGACTACGAGGAGGTGTGTGACTAATCTGTTTTGTGAACAGGGGGAGGGCTGCACTCGTGTAGGTAAGCTAGGCCTTCAACAGCTCCTAAAGCAATTTTCAATCTCATGATCCAATCCAGGGACTTTAATTTACGAGAAATGTTATCTACCGACTCATTTCCATCCACCATTGGGTGGAATGCAGGGTTTGAGGAGTCAGGATAGAGACCGAGAAAATATGAGTTCAAATAATATATCTCTTAATTTACCAATCCAACCAGTTACTCTTTGCGGGGAAATAGCCAAATCTCCATTTAGTATATAACAGTAAATTAAACATTTCTCATTCACATTCTCCAAGCAGTGCGCCCCACAATCGGGACCAAACTTGCAAGTGAAACCTTGCTTAATAATCTCAATTCCACAATGTGAATCTACCTTTTTCACAACAACAGTAGCTTCACCTTCCAATACGAGTACAACCCAGTCCCCAATAGAAGTCTCCAGAATGACCATGCTTGATGGTGTTTGCTTCAGCGAAATTACCAGTCAAACTTATGTTTGACACAATCAAAATGATACTGTAGTTCATGCCAAAACTACCACCGACTAGAATTGCAAGTTCAATGAATCAAAACTTCTATAAAACCAGGATGATGTAGAACCAAGGATCACACAAGCTGTCGACAAAAATAACGGGTATCAGGTTGGGAGTGTTAGAGACAAAATATTTCGATCATATACCTTTCTATATGTCCCTCATTTGATTTGCTCATTGTTGTGCCCTTCCTCACTCAGTTACCCTTTGCGGAACGAAAAAAATAAAAAAGAGTAGAATTACCTTATCTGAAAGGCAATAGAATTACCTTATTTGAGCTTTCAAGGAGAAAATTATCAAACGCTTGAGTGCATATCAATCAACACGAAACATGAAGTACAAAGCATTTAAATCAATTGATTGTATTTAAGAGGCGATCATTGTGCAGTAATTTCTGGTCAAAGGTCATAACCGTTGAAAAATGGTGGGAGAAAGACCGGTCAGATGATAGTCGTATCAGATTCATAGTGTACAAAATGTTAAAAATCGTATAATCATCTGCACCTGTGGCTACTTGCTAGCATGTCGTCTGTGTTCCAATTGGTGCATCGCAGGTTTGAAATACTCGAACAATGAATGTGTTTTAACTTTTCACTTTCTTCCCTTTTCCTTTCCACCCATCTTTTTCTTGGATTTGCTTTGCTTCACTTCACCCTCGATAGTGGAATTCTGGTGAAGCAAAAACAACTGATTCAATATGTTTTCTACTTTTGATCTTCTTGACAGAATTTGCTTAGACAGTTCACCAGTAGTTGGAATGTTGTTCTCAATTTCTGAATCACTGGAGAACAGGTAAGAAGAAAAAGTTAACAAGCAGAGTAAAAACTCACTGCAATGTCTATTACTGCAATAAATCTAATATTGCTGACTGGAGAGAGCAAAAAGAACAAAATTCATAAGTAAATTCACGGAATGGGAAATTTACTTATGTAACTTACCGCACACTTAATGCTGCAGAAAGTTGCTTCACATCATCAAGCAAGCTCTTCATCTCCTCTATTCCATTTCTGTCTTCGAGGTGCACAGGATATTGGGGCAAGCTTCCAGCTTTTGAAGAAATCAAGTCCAAAAAAATCCTAAAGAGATATAATGGTTGTGATAAAATTTGAAAAAAAAAAAAAAAAAGGGAGTAGACTCTATACGTTGAGAATGAGCTCTTATTCAGTTGTTTGATTCCTTTCAAGCTTTGTTGTTTGAAAGTAGCATTATTTCTGAAGTATTGGAAAAGCATTTTTCTCCTCCAGAAAGGCGAGAACATTCTTCTGAATCATTTGAGGGTGCTGAATACTTATTGTACGATAAAAGAACACAATGCCTGACTTCTTTAAGAGCCCGTGGAGATCCACTTGGTGAACTCAACCTGCCAAATACCATAAACAAAGAATCAATTAGAGAGTTCTGATTACAAACATCTTCATTAATATTTACTACTGCTTCTAGCTCCTTTAAGCTGCATTCTGTTACAGAGAAGCGGCTAAACATTTTGGTCATTGATGAAGCTGCACAGTTAAAGGGATGTGAATCAATCATACCTTTACTACTTCCAGACATAAACCATGCCATTCTGGTCGGAGATGAATGGCACCTGCCAGCAATGGTAGAAAGCAATCTACGTACATGCTCTAAGTATAACGTCAGTGAAGCAAAATTATGAGGTTTTGCAAACACTAACAGAATGGGCAGCAAAAATAAGAAAATAAAATGATATAAGAGATTAAAATTGAGAATTCGAAAAAATATACAAACCTGTTTAACAGTTTTTCAGTATTTTCATCACAACGGCCACTTCAACCATGTTTCTACGGCTTTGTCCAGCATCATCAGTGAAGCTATGATCAGCCATCTTTGCTTGAACTCACGATCAGCTAATTCGTTTCCTTCTCCACCAAGAACCTGCTTTAAGTACTCAACCTCTGAAATCAGAGACAAATCGATTCTTTAGCAACTCGCTCTTGAAAATATGAGAAAGAAGATTTCCTAGCAAGAAGGAAAATGGAGTATTGCCTCACTCCTAAGAAGGTTCTCGTCTATAATAGCATGCCTCAAACAAAACTCGTTCTACGATACGATATCACAGCGATGATGAAAAAGAGAACTAATAAATCATTTCTATTTTTTCATCCGCGATTGCAATCATTATTATCACTTATTGCGTGCGTCTTCTGTTGTTGTGTGCTGTTATGATTGCTCCGTACTGACCAAAACGTAGAGCTAGTGGTGGGAGGTGCGCAACTTCAAATACAACCGAAAAGCGAAAATAAAAATGGCATGTTCGGAGTCCCTTTGTCGTGACTGAAAATTAGTGCAGTGACCTTTATCATCACAATGTAATACTATAAATTAATTTAAATAATATAAAATTTATTAAATCTAAAAATAAGCTGACTAATAAACTTATAATATATAAGAAGATGAAATAATTTATGATCCAAAATTTAAATTAAATTATTACAAGAAAATGAACAGTGTCACAAAGATTATTAGGATGTTGTTTTAAATGAATAAACATACTACAAAGGACAGAATTAAGAATAAATATATTGGAGGAGAAGTTGGAGCGCATGAAAAGATGGTAGAATCCCCAGCGATGAGAGTATGAGTGTATTTGGGAAAACTTTAAAATTATTTCAATAATCAATTATGTAAAAATTAATTTATATTTGGATGTGTTAACTTAAAAAATTAATTTTAAAATTGTGTATTTTGTTTGAATTATATAAAAGAATTATTTTTGTATGACAAATTACAAAAAATAGTATGAAATAATTTATTTACATTATATAATACTAGCACCTTAATAGGCACTTAAGCTGCATTTTTTTATTTTTCAGGTAATAATATAACTAAATATGCCTACAAATTTAAGAATTGCATATCCAATTTTATTCAAATTTACATTTTAAAAGAATTTTATTAATAAGTTTAATTTAAGCTTTTACCATTAAATACTCTACCAAAAATAATGAATCTGGTTTTAACATAATCTTAAATATAAGATTATGATGAATAATTAATACTAAATATTTTAAACCAACTAAATAATGGAAGTAAGATGGCTTCGTGGACAATGGCAGTGATATAGAATAATTCAGTGTATAGTTTCAATTTAATCCCAGAAATTGTAAACATTATTTAATTTCGTCCTAACATGTAAAAAGTAATAATTTAATCCCTAAAATTACATTCTATCAATTAATTTACTGCTTAAAATCAAAATAGTTCAAAGTAGTTCATAATACAAATTTTATTAATTTAAATTAGTCCTTAAAATTTATCTTAATCCCTAAAAATAGTAAAATAAGTCAAATTAGTCCTATTAAACTAACTTTTTGTCAGAGACTAACTTAATTGATGAGATACAATTTCAAGGACTAAATTATTATGTTTTAAATATCAAAGATGAAATTAAATGATATTTACAATTTATCAAGGTTTTAATCGAATGATTGACGATAAAACGTAATTGAATCTCACAATGTGTGTATGGGAGATTATGCAAGAAGTAAAATTATACGAATATGATGATGGGGGAATCTGTATCTCACGTCCTGCTATTTAATTTTCTGGTGAACACGTCCTCCCTTATTAACCTGAGATCATGTTAGGAATTGCATCTCGGACTTCAGCAAGTATAGGTGGCAGAGAAGATTGTCTTATAACATATATAAAATTATTATTCATATTAAATCATTATTTCAACTATATTCCTAAAATATTTTTTGTGTTCTTAAAATAAGTGTAAAGAATACAAAAAATTATTGGTAGTTTATGATATAGTAATTATATGTATTAAATAAGAGTTTTAAATAAATTAAATTTATACCTTCACAATACCTGCAAAAAATGATAATACGATAATATGAATGGTAATTTTTAAAGTATTTCAGATTAAAACTTAATTTAAATTCATATTTGATAACTATAACAATATTTTTTTGAAAAAAAATATAGATAAGCATTTTAACTATCTATGTTATAAGTATTCATAAAATAATAATAGTATAAGTATATCATCATAATTTATTTTTTTATTATTATTATTTTGGTGAACGTATGTCATTATAATGTTGTATCCATCACCCAGCTAGTTCTCATAATTTGGCTTGGCTATATTTAAGACAAAAAATTGAAAAAGGTACACCTAAACGCTTAGTCAAGTCTATATAAATTTATAAGCCATTAAAATTGGTTTAATAATAAAGAGTTTGAATAATTAGTACAAGATTTTAAATTCAAATATCATTATCACCAATATACCAAAAAATAGTCTGTATATATTTATAACAATTACAATAATAATTTATAACAATACCAACTCGAAGGGGCAATATTAATTCATGATTGTTATCCTTCTCAAAACCTGATTTTCAGTCAAAGAACTGGGGCATTGACAAAATACGAAATAGAAAATATTACTATTTTCTTTATAATTTCAGCGTATCAGAAAATACCAAATGGTGTATTGCCTCGCTCTCGAAGGTCCTCGTCTTTATCCAATAGCATGCCTTTGCACCTTGTCCTCAACAAGACCTGTCCTACGCTATCACAGCGACAAAAAAGAAAATCAACAAATCATTTCTATTTTTCATCCGCGATTGCAATCACTATTATCTCTTATTGCGTGCGTATTTTGTTGTCGTGGGAGGTCGTCTCAGCGCAACTGAAAATACAACCGAAAATAAAAATGGCATGTTCTAAGTCCCTTTGTCATAACTAAAAATTAGTGCACTGATCTTTATCATCATAATGTGATATTATAAATTAATTTAAATGATAATTACAAAATTAATTAAATCTAAAAATAAGCTGACTAATAAATTAATAATACATAAGAAGGTGAAATAATTTATGATTCAAACTTTATTACAAGAAAATAAAGAGCGCTGCAAAGATTATGGGAACGTGGCATTAGATGAGTAAACACACAAAGCAAAATAGGATTAGGAATGAATGCATTATTGAGAAAATTGGGATAGTGTGAAAAGATGGTAGAATACTTTAGAAAAGAGAGTATGGGTGTGTTTCCGAAAGCTGCGTGATTATTTCAATAATTAATTATTTATATAAGTAATTTTTCTTATAATTGATTATGTAAAAATTAATATATATTTGAATGTATTAACTTAAAATTAATTTTAAAGTTGTATATTTTGTTTGGATTATATGAAATAAAATTATTTTTTTATATAAAAATTACTATTATATGACAAATTACTAAAAAGAGTATGAAATAATTTATTTATATTATATAATATAATATAATAATATTAGCTGTTTGACAGGCATTTAAGCCACATTTCGATAGAAAAATGCTATATAGTCAGAAGAATGTAATCAAAATTTTTGCCAAAAATTATGGTGGTTGTTGGATGATATAAAATGGTGAGACCCATTTACTCATCCAAGGATTAATAATAATACTATATCATTCTGGCACTAAAATTATGGTAAAAATTCTGGATACCTAGCATTTTTTATTTCGATAATAATATAACTAAATATGCCTACAAATTTAAGAATTGCATATCCAACTTTATTCAAAATTATATTTTAAAAGAATCTTATAAATGAGTTTAATTTAAGTTTTTACCATTAAATAATCTACAAAAACAATGAATCTGGACCATAATCTTAAATATAAGATTATGATGAATTATTAATATGAAATATTTTAAACCAAATAAACAATAGAACTAAGTTGGCTTCATGGACAGTGGTATTGATATAGAATAATTGAATGTACAGCTTCAATTTAATCCCAGAAGTTGTAAGCATTGCTTAATTTCATCCTGATATGTAAAAAGTAATAAGTCAGTCCCTAAAGTTATTTTTTGTCAATTAAATTAAAGCTTGAATTTACAGATAGTTCAAAATAATTCCTGATACAAATTTCATTAATTTAAATTATTCCTTAAAATTTATCACATTAAGGATATGTTTGATACTAGGATAAAAATGAGATCAAAATTTCATAAAATAGATTCATGAGTAAAAATATACATAGACTTATTTCATGAAATTTTCACTCCTTTTTTCATCCTCATATCAAATGCATCCTAAATAAAAATAATTCCTGAAAATAGCAAAATTAGTCACATTAGTGCTATTGAACTAACCTTTTGCTAGAGATTAAATTGATTGACAAAATGTAATTTTAAGACTAAATCATTATGTTATCAGAGACAAAATTATCGTGAAAAAAAAAAAAAACCAAAGACAAAATTGAATGATATTTACAATTTATTGTGGTTTTACCATCAAGATGATGCACAAATGATAACAAATGAGGCTATGAGTTATATTCAAAGTTTGCCCCTCCGAAAGTGCACCGCCGTTGGGCCTTGATCCACCGCTTCCCAAGTGAAAAATTTCCGCACAAAAGCATGATTTTGTGACCCCTCTCTCTCTCTCTCTCTCTCTCTCTCTCTCTCTCTCTCATCTTTCTGTTCGATCTTAACCTCTTTCTGACTTTGTATAATTTCAGAGTACATTCCTTCTTTTTCCTTTTTATTAATTGACCCTTTCTTCTCATGCTTTTGTAACTTATTCACAGTCGGGCTTCAATAATTGATATTGGTTAGTGAGACATTGAATACTATGTCACACATTAACCCATGATAAATGTTTCGTGTATGGCTGCATACTATAAAAATATGGGGGCACTACAGGGTCACCATTATCACTAATACTTGAAGCATGACACTGCATTATCACTAGGACTCGGCGCATGGTGCAAACTGCAGATGGAGGAAAGAAATTAGAAGGAAGAAAATTGAGAGAAAAGAAGTTGAGTAAAAAGAAATAGAGTGAATTTATATTTTTTATAGGTATGTTTAAATAAAAGGAAAATAACAGGGAAAGAAAATGATTTTTTTCTTATTTGTTTGTATAAAAAAGTCAAAGGAAGGAAAGAGTTAATGTTACAAAATGATAATTTTACCCTTATGTTATTATAAAAAATATTTCAACTATATTAATTAATATCAAATAATTTTTTTACTATTTTTAATTTAAAAATTAAAGATATAGTTTAATTGATATGTACTGAAAGTGTAAAATAATTTTATACTATCAACCAATAAAAATAGGAGAAAATGAGAACTCATAATGAGTCCCTAGTTATAATGGGTAGTTATTTGTATGAGTTGGCACTTTCCACTATTCCTGTTGGCTGACAGTGAAAAATTATTTTATACTGTCGGTGTATTTAAATTAAATTTATAAAAATAATATCAACCTATTAAATTAAACTAATATTAATAAAAATAAATTATTCAAAACCATTTAAAATAAAATTAATATTTTTAATTAATCTAATATGTCAAAAATATTGCTTAAAATACATTTTATTAATTAAATAACATCAAAAATATTATTTAAATATTATTTAATAACCTATTTAAAATAAAATACCTGTTTAAAATAAAATATTGATAATCGAAAAATTTTAAAATTTTACTTAACTTGTACTTTGAATATTTTTTGTATTTATTTTTAATAATATAGTAATAGAAGAATTAAAATTATTTAGATAAAAATTTTAAAAGTATTGATTTTAAAAAAAAAAATAAAAGAGGAGGGACCATGCAACACCTTAACGGGTGCTATCCACCGTAAAATCCTCCCTCACCTCATCATATGTCTCTTTACTCCTCTCTCGTCGCAGTGAAGAGGGGTAATATGATAAAATAAAAAATCTCACCTCTTCCTCCGCCAATTTTTGTCTGAAAATGGAGGGAAGACTTTTTGTCAGTATTCACATGGGCCCATCACTATTTATTCTTTCCTCTATAATTTTTCGTCTCAACCAAATAGGGGAAATACTGTCTTTTCCTTCCCAGTTATTTCTCTTCCCATTTCTTCTATCCCAAATCGTCCCAAGCAAACATAGCATAAGTCTAAATGGAAGGTTTATCAATACATCCATTAGGGTGCAATACACCATAAAATTCTTTACTTTCTCACCCTGTCCTCGATGTTGTTGCTCGTTGTTAACCCTCGCCTCCTCCTTCTTCCTCCACCACCGCCACTGCCCGCCCCCACCTCTGGTGCTAGTGCAACTCGATTTCTCATTGGTTTGTTTGGTTGCTCAGCACCACAAAGCTCGACCTCTACCATCCCTTCTGTTGCAACCACGAAGGTCCACCAGACCCTACAAGCCTACAATAGTGCCTCAATGAAGCCGCCATCGTCAGTCCATGCCACCGCCCTGCGAGCGCATCACTATTCCACCACCAACCTGCCGTCCATAGTGCCACTGCGTTGCCGTCGGAGCTCTGTTCCCAACACAAACGTATCGCTATTGAGCGTCGACCACCCTCGTCCCTAACACCCGTAGTACCCTGCCCCTCGTTTCCTTTAGCGCAGCTAGCCTGAGCCTCAGCCACATGTGGCCTCCTTTGCAGGTCCGACCTCGCCTCAAAATGCTTCGAGAAAGCCACCGATCTAGGCTTGAAGCTCGATGCCAGCGAGCGAATAGAGGCAAGCTCACACAGAGACAAATAAGGTTGGGATTGCGCGGTGGCCGTGGGTGGTGCGAGGGGCGAGTAGCATAGGGATGATGGAGTTGGAGATAATGGAGTTGTGCAAGAAGAGAGAAATTAGTGTTTTTAAAGTGCACTATGGTTGGGGACTATCAATAGACTCTCACATTATAACCATCACATGATAACGTACATCAAACACTAAATTTAGCTAGATGCATGAGGAATGGCGCCATCCTCAAAATATGTATTTAAAGTATGTTGTTGAGTTAAGTTGTATTAACCATTATTAAAATGGAATATATTTAAATATTTTTTTTCTTGGGATAAAAAGGGTCAACAAGAATACAAGATCCAAACCCCTACTAAACAAGGTGCCATAATGACCATATATATATATATATATATGTGTGTGTGTGTGTGTGTGTGTGTGTGTGTGTGTGTGTGTGTATGAGGTACCATTACAATAAGCAAAGAATGGAATAGAAATAAGATGAATTCTATGGTAGGCTAAGCAGAGTTTGTGACCATTTTGGTCAATGGTCAATTTTGGGAAGGCAAGTTCTGTCATGGGCCTCAAGTTTGTGACCAATTTGTCATTGAATCTCAGCTTTTAAAACTTGATTGTATCTAAAATGATATGGTATGAAAGCTCTTCAAAGTGCAATGTGTAACCCATATAAAGTTAAGATTTAAAATTGTTAAATTGCACTATGACCCATAATTAATTAGAAGCATCAAGGATCAATTATCTAAGACACTTAATTCATCTAAACCTTGCCTTCTTTGAGATTAAAAGCAAGAATGGCATCAAGCGATAGGTGGGGTGGCGCAACCATGAGAAAAGGGGGAAAGACTCAGTGCAATGGCGTGGACGTGGGCAGTCCAAGGTGTGCCAACAGTGAAGTGAGCTTGATGGTGGCAAATCCAGAGCGATGTGGGTGGTGGTGCTTCGGCATTGTTGAGATGTGGTAGAACGCAAGACTAGTACACTCAGAGGTGCCACACTTCATGGTGGTCATTGTAGCATAGGCTGGGCCGCAGCTGTGAAATGATGTGATTGTTGTAATTGGGTGATGAATCAGAGGCAAAACAGTCATGCTTGCTAGGTACAGGTTCGAGGTAGCTAAGATAGTGGTCTGCTTGTTGTGGGTGCAACTTTGAGGTGGTTGAGATGGTGGTTTACTCTGGATTGTTTTTTCTTTTCTTTTTTAAATGATTAAAAAAAATGGGTTTTTGAATAAAGAAGATGGTGATGGGGCTTCAATTTTGTGGAGGGGTTAATGATTCGATTTTGTTTCTTATTTTATCTTAAATTCTTTTTTGTATTACATTCCTTTGTGTTACTATTTCAAGATGGTGGGTTTTCTGGAGGAAGAGATGGTGATGGGGCTTCAATTTTGTGGAGGGGTTAATGATTCGATTTTGTTTCTTATTTTATCTTAAATTCTTTTTTGTATTACATTCCTTTGTATTACATTGTGGAGGAAGAGATGGGTTTAATGGCTATTGTCTTGCTCTTCTTAGTGATGCAAAGAATTACTTTTTGTTCGATTTATTTTTTCTATTAAAAAAAAGTTATGATCGATGAATTTATTTTCCATTGAATATCGTGCTGATTTACATCGCATATATTATTGGATGGGGTGTGAGCTCGATTCAATAAATTGATATTCAATTTTGTTGAGATGGTGTATGAACCAGGTTCACACCTCACCTGATGATCGATATGATGTGAGTTGATATAATATTATATGCAAAATAAATTCGCCAAACATTCTTAAAAAAAAAACTTGCTTTTTGGTGATCTAGACGACTTGGTTTCAGTTTGCTTTGTCGGGAAAGGAAAAGAGTTAACAATGGCAAAGGATCGGTGAAATATTCTAATGTTAATGATGACTAGCAAGGCAAGGGAGTTAAAGTTAATCATAGGTTATTTTGTGAAAAAATTTCAATTTTTAAAATTATAACTCAACCCCACATCGGTTTTGGTTTCCGAAAAGGCCAATTTTTCAATGGACCGTGCATGTTAGCTATTCACATGGTCCTTGAATTTATATCATACAATAAATAATGAATGGCTGAGATTGGATGCCTTTGAAATGGCTTTGAATCATAAATTTGACCCAAAAGTGTCTGGAATTAAAATTTTGGAATTGCATATGGAGCCAAGATTTGAGTATTGTGCTAATTAGATGGATTTAAATATGTCAATTAGTTGTGGTTAATGGAGATTAACACATTTAGATTTTAAATATTATTGATATTTGCAGTCCAAAAATTTTTTTGGAAGATATTTGGAGTCCAAAATAGAAGAAAAGGTTCTCTAAACCTTTTTTTTTTTTTTGACAAAAAAAAGGTACTCCGGACCACAACAAGCTCTATAGTGCAGAATGCATCAATCCAAACCAGGATGCGGCTTCAGACCAAAAAAAAAAAAAAAAAAAAACCAGGATGCGGCTGGTGGGTGGGTGGGAAGCGTAAACCCCTTTTTTGGGTGACAAAATGCTAATAGAGTTCGCTTTATCTAGAGCCGTGAGAGGGGCAAAACACATTTGTTGGTTACTTCAAACATAGCCCGCACCATGAGTCCATGGCTTATAAGTTACTTTAGGCCATTCCTTTATCATAGCAAGCAAAAAAGAGAGACAACCTTAATTTTGACAATTGTAGTATCATGGTAGTAATCTTCTAGAAGAAGAGAACACAAACAGGTGCAAATCAAAAAGACGAAGCAAACGAAGAAATTAGCAATGTAAGAAAAAAAATTAAGCATGGAAGTTCCAGTGCCCTGCAATGGCACTACTGGAGGCGGTTACGGCGTGCACAGAGGTGTTTGGCAGTGGGGCATACCCGGATTATCGGGGTCGGGTTTGGGGGAACAAGGTGACGGGTGCGAGCTCCAATGCGTACGGGTTCAACCGGAGGAGGTACCTGTTGCCGCCAATGTAGGGCCCTAGACTTCGATGCGTAGGGCTCCTGTGCGAGGGGATAAGCAGATGGATGTGGGACACATGGCATGATCTGATGTGCTAATGGGTCTGTTATGGGTTCCGTGTTTGCAAAATAGTCCTTTAGTTATCCAAGAAACCCATAATTACCCAAGGACCATGTAAGTCACTAGGTTACACGGATCATTTAAGAAGATAAGTACCCCTTCCATCCCCAAATGGGCTAACTCTTGAGTCCACATTTTCTGCTGTAAGTCACTAGATTTCACACGTCTTTCGGAAGGATTGTTGGCCCGTTTGGTTTAGATTTTACTCACCCCAAAATCTATAAGTCTGACTTCCCAATGCAAATTTTGTGAAAGAGCCCTACATCTTTTTGTTGACCAAAAAAAAAAACTCTTACAACTTCTTTAGTCAAAAGTGGAATTGACCACCAATATTAAACAAATAAGCTATGTATTGTTTGACGCGTCAGCTGTCAAGTGCTTTTTTCCCCGTAACCAAAACACTAGAAGTGTGATGAACCCCCCCGGGGGGGGGGGGGGGGGGAGAAGAAGTGTTTTCGGCCTTTTACTTGTATTTTTGGTTAGATGGTGTTTGCGTTAGTTTGGACCTATTAATTTTGTTTCTCATCAAAGGCAGACTATTCATGAAGGAACCAAAAGATTTGCATTTACCCATATGACATGCCATCGTTATGCTAACCCCTAATGCATCTAGGTAAATTTCTTAGACTCCATTAGGGTTAACACTAAGAAAAGCAAAGTAACAAAAATGAGCTCTTACTTAAAGCCAAGAGCACAAATGCGTTGAGAGCAGTGCCGATGGGTGACTGCGTGTCTTGCAAAATGTAAGGCGAACAATAATCACACATACAGATTGCAGACTCCTGATGGCATTGTCCACGCCAAGTTGATGTTGGAATTTCTCTTTCTCCACCAAAGAGAGAGATGCCACGTGGATTGGCGATAGTGTTTGAGCCTGAAACAAAGATGGTGCATAGGTGGACACCATGGGCCAACAAGTGAAGAACCTCTTTGTGTTCTGACCACACATCTCTGATCACACGAACAACCCCACTCATCAAAACCACTCTCATTCCTCCTCCATTTGAGAGAGAGAGAGTAGCAACAAGTTGCAACAACAGCAATGGAGATTACTGCCATGGCTTCAGCAACTCTAAGACCTTCTCTTCCAACTCCATCTCCTTCCACTTCTGCTCCTCACACAGTCAACGCCTTCTCCAAGCCTCAATTGAAACGCTCCCACATATCACTCCCAACCTCAACCACCATTTCACTTCTCGCTGTCTTTGCACCTCCCCCTGAAGCCAAAGCTGCACTTAGCATCTCCAAGGACCAGATTGTCTCTTCCCTCACCGAAGTAGGCAACTCCTTTTGCATTTCAAAATTGGGATAAAAAAAACTCATATCATATCATAAAAGTTGTCGACTTTCAACTAGTTTCTTCAACTTCATGCATAGCCCAGTAACTAAAATTTCTTCATTTTTATTTTTGTGTGGTCTTTTTGTTTGTGGATTTTTGTAGTTGGAGAAAACGATCGATCAGGTTCAGGAGGTGGGTTCGAGTTTTCTGGACACGGCGCAGCGTGTTCTTGAGATTGTAGGGAATGCTTTGAAGCCTGTCATCGAAACGGCGTTGCCAATTGTGAAGCAGGCTGGGGAAGAGGCCCTGAAAATCGCTTCCCCGGCCATCTCGGAGGCTTCCAAGAAGGCCCAAGAAGCACTTCAAAGCTCTGGTGTTGACACTGAACCTGTTATCACTGCTGCTAAGGTTTGCTCATTTTGGTATTTATCATGATTAGTGACATTTACTATTAGCTTTGTTGGTTAATATTTGGCGGGATGTAAGATTTTGCAATGCTGATTTTGGTTCCAATTTGAGCAATAATGTGCTAGATTTAGGAATGTTGAAACTTAAAACATTCCATTTTATATCTCTGGACCTCTGGCTTTGGCATGTGATCACTCGCGGATGGAAACTACATATACTTTATGAAGGACAAAAAGATTATAAAAGCATGAACTTCATTTGGTAGTTTCTCAGTTTGCTCAGAAATGAGGTTAATTAAGAGAGGGGAGTAGTGATGATGGAAAGGGTAACTCATTGGTACTTTGTGAGGGGGTTAAAAATGAAAATATGGCGCGTCTCATTCCCAATGGTCCGTGAAATTTTATGTACCAAGCAAATGTGAAACAAAGGTTTCCGTTGACCCATTTTCCAATGTTCTACTTTCAGCTAACAGCCACACCCTAGGTGTGGATAAATGATGTTAACATCTTATTGAGCCATTGTTCAACATTTAGACTTGAGACTGCTAAATGTCTTTGAAGACTTTAGAATTGATATTTTTCCCTTAAACTAGACAAGTTCTTTTAGAATCTTTCTTTTCGAATATTCAACTAGATGGAGCTATATGACTCCCAATGGAGACTTTATGGAAATAGATCGTATTGAAATTCCTCAGGTTAACATACTCAATAAGAGAACTTCTATTTCAGCTTTCAAGAAGTTTGCACCATTTTAGTAACTTGCTTGATATTGGAGAACCAAGTTTATCAACCTGATCTGGATATTCTCTTTGATTTCAGACAGTTGTAGACACTGCACAACAAACAACCAAGGTGATTGAAGGTGCCAAGCCAATAGCTTCAGCAACTGTTGAAACCATATCTTCTTCAGATCCTACTGTGATTGCTGGAACAGCTGGAGCACTATTTATTGCATACCTCCTGCTTCCTCCTATCTGGTCTGCCATCTCCTTCAACTTTCGTGGTTACAAAGGTACTTTTGATGTGTTCTGGTGCAAACTACTTCATAAATTTAAGGGTACACAAAACCATTGCATTAATGAATTTCCAATCTCCACAGCCACATTATGGAGTAACTTATATTTAACAGTACTTTCTTTTAATGCTAATGCTCTTCCTCTACTGCTTTGTAGGTGAGCTTACTCCTGCTCAAACCCTTGATCTGATCTCCACACAAAACTACTTTATGATTGATATTAGATCAGAGAAGGATAAGGACAAGGCCGGTGTCCCTCGCCTTCCCTCTAGTGCTAAAAACAGGATGATTCCCATTCCGTAAGTGATACTACAGCTTCAGTTTCTATGCTTTATGTGATTAGTTGCAGATTTACCACTTATCAAACAAAAGGCATCAAAACTCCATCATGACTAAATTTTTATCATCACATTGTCAACTTGGACACACACCTACTCTCACTTGTTTTCACCTTTAACTCAGTTTGGAAGAACTGCCAAGCAAGCTCAGAGGACTGGTGAGGAATGTGAAGAAAGTGGAGGCTGAAATAGCAGCTTTGAAGATTTCATATCTCAAGAAAATCAACAAAGGCTCCAACGTTGTGATCATGGACTCGTGGGTTTCCTTCCAAGTCTATCTTACTTAAAAAATCATTTTAAGTCCCTTTTATCATTTTCTCTTTGTGGACTTAAAATGGGTTCTACTTTGAGTTACATCATTATGTTAACCTTTGGTTTGGATACTATCAGGTACTCGGACTCAGCCAAAATAGTTGCAAGAGCATTAACCAGCCTCGGTTTTAAGAACACTTGGATTGTTGCTGATGGATTCTCTGGAAACAAAGGGTGGTTGCAGAGTAGATTAGGAACAGATTCATATAATTTTTCATTTGCTGAGGTGCTGTCACCATCCAGAGTCATCCCTGCGGCTGTTAGAGGTTTTGGTACAACCAGCCAATCTAGTGGGAAACTTCTTCCTGGAGCTGATTGATTCTCTTATTGGTTGCACTGAACTCTTGCAAATAGAAATCTTCCCTCTTGTGTATGCTTAAGTCCTCCAAATTATTTGTTTGATTATTTGCCCATAATTTCATCAATGTCAAAATCTTTTTTGAGTGGCTACTTCCAGTGAGTTGCAATGAATGAGGAGAATGCTAAAAAGTAGTATACGTTATAATGGTTGGTTCCTCATTCAATCAAATATTGTCGGCATCCGCAAAGCATAGATGTGTACCAACTGCCAATGAAGTCCGAGTAAGAAATTGTAAGAGCTGTTGGGATAGCTAACCTAAACAGCAGTGAAGAAGGTACTCACTAAGATGATATGTGAGAAAGACAATGGTGACGGGAGAGGGTCGCTGATCTATCTTTGTTCTCTTGAATATCTAAGTATCAAATCATGTAGAGGCAACGGGACGTATAAGAAGCATAATATGTAAGACCATTTTGATGCGTTGAGTAAATTATTTACGCATAAAAAATGAAGTAATCATCTATGTGGTTATGCAGTTCAAAGTGCTTAGCATATAGCCTCTTATGTATTTGATATGTTGGATGATATCGGACTTCAATAGTATTCGACGGAGCATTTAAAAATGTCAAGTTGACTTATTACGCATGTGTATTTATTTTTAATTTATATAATTATAAATTTATAATAGTATTTGGTTTTTTAATTATATTAATATATTATATATTTTATAAACAATACAATCAAATTGTTAGAAGTTTATCTATTTGAAAACGAGAAAAGTTAAGAGACGTTTTCTTTTTTTAAGATATTTTTATTAATAATTATAAAATGTTAAATTATTTTTACTTTATTATTATTGATGAAAAAGTATATCAAATAAGAATAAAAATAAAAAAAGAGTTTATTTAATATGCATTGATAGTATAAAAGAGTTTTATACTATCATTCAATCACATATTTGTGTTTATAAAACTTTGAGGTAGTTGATGGTTGAGTCAAATATTTTTATTGATGTGATAATATATTATTGAATGTTTGTGTAAAATATTTTTACATTGATAATATATATAAATTAAATCTAAAAAAAAAACTAGACACTACTTACAAGAGTTTATGGTTTAATTTTATTTTATTTTTATAAATACGTCATAAAAAATACTATATTATCTATACTAATATAATATATAGAGAAAATTAGTTCCTTTGGATAAGAGCATGTAACAATAAATCTTATCTTAGTGAGTAACGTTATATACCCTCTTAAAAAGTAATTCTAAGTCCTCTTTATTACTTAAAATTGTAAATATTAAATACTTTTTTAACTTTTAAAAGTTTAAGGCATTGAATAATTTTATTATTGTTTCAATGCTTACTGTTTAAGTAATTAGGTGAATATTAAAATATTTCGTTATAAATTTATTAATAAACAATATTTTAAGAGGATATACAGGCATTTAGTTCTAATTAGAAAATATTTCAGGAAGATATAAATTAATTAATATTATTCTTGAAAATAATTATCAACAGATAAAAAAAACTATGCTATTAATGAACAGGGAAAAGAAAATAAATTGTAGTATGCGCCCAGTGCGTACCCTAGCAAGAAGTGGGTTTTCACTAAAGTACACTAAGTCATCTGCTATCGTTCTTCCTCTTCCTCCTCCTCCACCCACCCAACCCAACACACTGGTGTTGGTGGAACCAAACCCAAACCCAAACCCAAACCCCAACCCACCATGCTATTCAATTACAATTAGCTCATTCATCTCCTCTTTGTTCCTTTTAATTATAATTGTTAGTTACAATAACAACAGCAACCATGCTCTCTCTTTCGCTTTCGCCTTCTCACCTCCCCACACCCTTCCTCGGCAACAAATTGTACCCTCTCTCTCTCTCAATGCTTGTGTTACTGTCTTGTTTGCTTCGACGCTTTTAGCTGCTTCCCTTTAATTTTCATTCGCACTATTGATAATTTGGTTATTAAATTTTTGAATTTAGTATATAACCTCCTTAGTCAGAAGGTTGAAAAGAAAGGGAAAAAACTTGTGATGGTTTCGGATTCATCAATTGGAGGATTTTTTTTTTTTTAAATAATTTTTCCTTGATTTTGGCTTTCTTCAGGTCCCTCCGAGGAAATGCGGGGAGGCTGAAAAAGTTTTGCTATGTTCCAACTCGCACTAGATGCGCTGTCGAGTCACCCTATGGAGGTATCACCTTATGCTTATTAACATCGAATTTGAATTCATGTGGATATGTGCGTATGTACTTGCCAGAGAAAATTATCAACACTAACGACAGATTAATTGTGCATAATCCTATGTAGGCATGTTTAATTTGTGAAGAATTGGATAGTATTGGTGAAGTAATGTGTTAATAAGTAGTAAGCTTTGCTTTGATTTGGTTGGGATGGATTATATTCCTACTTGAAGGACCTCCCATGACAGGTCACCCTCTGCTTCCCCTTCCTCCTATCCCATTAGGGTATAACCATTAGCCCTCAGCTATTTTCAATTTATCAATTATTCAAATATATTGGAAATTCAGTTTCCTAGAGGCCATCCTTTTTAGGACATTCATCATTATTGCTTTAGCCATTTCATATATATTCTGGCAGAATGCACTGCATACTGAGAGGCATAGGAGAGTTTTAATCGGTATGCCTTTAGGTTTGATTTAGGTGTGGAGGTGCTTGAAGTGGCAAAAGCTCAAGCTAAGCAGGACAGCACTTCTAGAAACAAACGCCAGCATCATCCCTAGGGAAAGGATTGAGCTAAAACAAGAAGGGGAATTAAAATAGCGGCTGCTAAAAAATGATAACCCAAAATATTGGTGTTGCAGTTTCATTCTATGTGAGTGTGGCAGTGGGTGGGAGCCCGCTGCCACTCTATTAAGGAAGAGCTTGATCTTCTTGTTTAGATGGCATAGGGGTGAGAATTGGAGCAGCCATGCTTGAGTAGATTGATGTCATTACTTTATATTTCTTCAGAAATAATCACTTGCACCTAATAACTGAACTTCAACTCCAGTATTTCATCCAGTGTACAGTGTCTCCTTTACAAGTTCTATTTCCTCTCCTTGTAGCTTTTTGGTAACTTTTGGATCATTAGCCATTGCCTAATAGCTGTTATATGAGCTTATAAAGTCTGCATTTGTGCCACTTTGCTATGTTTCTCTGTCTTTTTCTTTTCCACCTTATGGATTATAAAGTACTTGACTTATGTATTCATATACATGTACTCTCTACAGGTAATGTCCAAAAATTCCCTCGAATTCCTGTTTGGGATCCTTACCGACGACTTGGTATTAGCGAAGATGCTTCTGAAGAAGAAATTTGGGGATCAAGAAATTTTCTGTTGCAACAATACGTTGGACATGAGGAGAGTGAAGAATCAATAGAAGCTGCTTTTGAAAAAATATTGATGGCTAGTTTCAGACAGAGGAAGAAAACAAAAATTAATTTGAAAAGCAGGTTGAAAAAGAAAGTAGAGGAGTCCCCACCATGGGTTAAGAACTTGCTCAACTTTGTTGAGCTTCCACCAACTGAAGTTATCCTCAGAAGATTGTTTCTCTTTGCCTTCATGGGTGGTTGGAGTATTATGAATTCTGCTGAAACTGGACCTGCTTTTCAGGTTTGCTTTGAATTTCTGAGTGGTGTATAATCAAATAATTATATTTTAAGTAAACCTGTATTTTATTTTCCAAAAAGAAAAAAAAAAAAAACGGAAATCATAACTATGCCTCATTCTTTAGAAAAGTATTTGGACTGCCGACTGCATGGTTAAGTCAAATACCAATTTCTAGATATGCTCTTACTTCCTTGGCTATAGCATGCCCGATATTCTTGATTTATGTTATACCTTGAGTGACTATGCGCCGTCTTTGACTATCATTGAAGGCTGTACAGAAATCTTAGATCAGCCATTGCACTGGTCATGTTTTGTAACTACGAGACTTTCAGGTTGTTGTGTTTAACATTTCAACCATCAAGCAGAATTTCAATCTCCATTTGCAGCATGGCTGTACACATTTTCAAATCTATCAATCCTCCGGATAAAATGTCAAGTGTACCTTTATTGATACATGCCTGTTTTCCCCCCATTAGTTCACCACTGTATGAAGGCTTATTAGGTTGTTCTAACTATTTAAGGTTCATGTATTCTTGCAGTGACATCAAAGGACGCTATTAAAATAGTTTTCCTTGCTTTCTTTCTCTCTCTTTTCTGTACCCCCGACTTCTTGCTTCCACTGGGTGTGCATGCATAATTGCATGTTGACAGAATCATTCTTTTGTTGCAGGTGGCAATCTCTTTGGCTGCTTGCATATATTTTCTCAATGAAAAGACAAAGAGCTTGGGTAGAGCGTGCATTATTGGGTAAGTAGCAGAACTTGCGTCAACTTATGTTTTTCCTTTCTGTTTATTCACCATCTACATTGTCTTATTGCACAATTATAGGTTTGGAGCTCTAGTGGGTGGATGGGTTTCTGGTTCATTGGTGGTACCCAACATTCCATCTATGTTGCTGCGCCCAACTTGGACACTTGAACTTTTAACGTCATTGTTTGTTTATTTGTTCTTGTTCCTTGCTTGTACTTTTCTCAAGTGAAGTGACAATTGTTCTTACATAGTTTCATTCAATGTCCTGTACTCCTAATGAGTTGCTAGCTGATCAAACTAAACTTTTAGAGTGAGCTGAGTTGTTCGCATAGATATTACTAAGCACTGATTCTGTGCGTAAATTTCGGGTGCGGTATATTTTGGAATCATATTTTGTTTTTGATATCAATTTTTTCGCATTGTATATTCTAAGCTACGTAGTGGATCAAAAGACAACCTTTGCTTGTTAGAGACTGCTTTCTTTTAGCTGTGATCATATTTTTTCAGCTTTGATTACCTTTTTTAGGCGCAATTTCGGTGACATTTCCGGTTGTATTCGAGATTTGCATGTTGGAGCTATTGCTGCAGCTAAGCTATGCTAGAAAATTGCTTGAAGAAAGCTATCCCTTACAAGAATAACGAAATAAGCGGTTATTTTATTCACCCCAAAAAATGAAAGAATTAGGCAAGTGTAGCGTCCAAAGCAATGAGCCAAGATTACTTGTTAATCCGTCTCGAACTCTAAGGATGGATTGGATTGCAAATGGAGCGAGAGCTTCCTAGGGGAATGGCCCCCGTTGTAACCAATAAAAATGAAAATTTTAGGTGTTAATGCGGGTTAAACGAGTCTTCTTAGAATAATTTGTTTCCAATTTTATTCATTATAAGCTTATAAAAGATGTTATTTTAGTGAATAATTTAAGAGTTTAATTTATATATATTGATAGTGAAAAATAATAATAAAAATGCAAAGTACTAAATCATGGTAGAGTTTGTCATCATAGTGAATAGTTATCTAGTATAATTTAGTATTTTTTTGCCTTTTTATTAATTAACAGTGTAAAGTTATTTCACATTATTAGCATATATTAGGGATAGCAATAGGTATTCATGTCCATCTTAGTTTAGGATTTTGCCCTCCATTCTTGTCTCCGTCCCCATCCTGTCGTGGGTCCCCGCTCCCTATGAGAGTTCAAATCCTTGCGGATATATGCATGTTTTTGTAAAAAAAAAATAAAAAAAGAGATAAAAATATAAAAAAAAATATTTTTAAACTTAATAAAATATCCATAAATATTCATAATTCATATTATTATCCAATTGAACACAATATAATTTAAATTAAAAATAAAATACATAATTACAAATTTATTTTAAGACAATAAAAATATTCAAATAACAAATTATAAATATTCAAATTATAAACTCAAATATGCAAATTTTAAACTCAATTAGTAAATTTCCTAATAAGTGTGCAAGTCAAAGAGAAACATAAGTAGTAAAATCATATATATATATATATAAAAGCGGGGATTTCACGGTTTTCCATGGGGCAGGGACCTCGTCCCCCACCCCAATCACTATTAGCTAAATGGAGACATCTCCTATCCTCGTGGGGACCAAATCTATCTTCATCTCCGCCCTGGTTGGGGGTAATTCCTGCGGATATCCATTTTAATGGGTATTTTTGTCATCCCTAGTGTATACAAATCAAATTCATAATTTAATGACACACATTTCACATTAAAACATTAGTTTGATGGATTTATTATTAATAAAGGATTACTATGATGTTGCACGTAGGATTGTCGAGATGATTTTACATTGGCATTGGCAGGATGTGATTTGAAACCCCTTCGTCCGTCGCAAAAGATCCCTCTGTTGGAGTAAGCAATACAACACTCCTATAAGGCAGTTGATGAGTTTAAGTGGCCAGCATGTTGATTTGAAACAGCAACATTTAACATTATCAGAGATGATTGGAACTTGCCCAATAAATTCAAGAAACGCAAAACAAATTTTCTGACAAATATGAAAGCTAAATGCTGCCGAAGATTGTTTTTCGGTTTCAAAATTAAAAAAGATTAGAGAAAATGAAACCAACATACAGAAGCACAAGGACATACATAAATCCGAACATGAAGCCTAAAGATGATTACACTTTAAAAACATAACAGTCCCTAACAAATTTAAGACAAGCTAGTATATATATATGTCAAGGGTGTCTGTGGTTCTTGCTCCGCGAGTCCGATCGGTTGTTCCTGACTGCGTAGCATCCCAAGACATATATGGCGGTGACGAGTACAAGTACAATAGCATTGAATATGGTGAGATGTCTCCACTGGTTCCTTATGTTCGCAAGCACTCCTCCTTTGCATGCATTGCAATCATAACACAGTTTGTCCTCCCTATTACTCCATGTGGTGCAGTCCGAATTATTGGCCGCTGGACCCGTCTTTGGCACTTCCCAGAACGTAGCGTTCTTCATTTTGAATCCACAGTTCGCGGGGGGCTTGCAGCACCCTGACTGAAAAAAGAATCAACCAAATTAGCCATGAACTAATTGCAACGTTCATATAGAAGTAGGAATTAGAACACATGCAAATGCGATTCTCACCTCATTGCATGTAACAACTTTGCATAGTTTCTTCCCAAACTAATTATTATGCGCTATTACGAAGCATTAATATGGTGAAGTATTTATTCGATCAAACAGAAAAATATGGCGGAGTATTCATCTCATAGATACTCTCACAAGGATCACTAGTGATGGTATCTGGTTTTAGTTAACAATATTTTTCAAATACATAACTGCTAAAGAGATAACTAATTTAAGAGTATCAGGATATAAACACAGAAAATTTTCACGTTAAAGAAATGACCACAAAATTGACGTGTTGGACATTAAATAGTATATAAGGGTATCTAAGGATATTTCGTTATTAACATATGCGTTAATTTTATTTTTACGCGTGACAACATGACCCTCGTGAGTGACTGCGATATCAAATTTAATATTCAAGGGGTGGAAGTTACTAAACAGAAGCGGTGATATACACAACCTGCGTGGTGGACAAGTGCTTGAAAACCAGAGAGTCGTCGTCGTTCCGGCCACCGTCGACGGCAAGGTCATGACACACGCGAGCATCCATCAAACAACTCTTAACCTCGTCCCAGTTCTTATCATTCACAACATAATGCTGCAACCAGTGCGAGAAATCCGCGACCCTGTACTCGCCGTACCCCTTTCCCGAAACCTGCTGCCCCACCTTCCTGTTGGTCACGAACAGCGCGAACACGGTGAACAGCGCCATCCCCAGGATCAGCAAGAACGTCACCATGAGGTACATGTAGAGCGCCACGTTGACGCGGCACAGGGACCCCACGATTCCAAGCGTGGAAACGAGGACCACGAAGACGCCGCCGATGAGGAGAGGGTACTGCATCACCTTCTGGCAGTCGGTGGCGGCGTCCCCGCCGTGGATGTGGATGTAGGCGGAGACGCCCACGGCGGAGAGGCCCAGCAGGAGGGAGAGTATGTTGAGGCCACCCACCACGGTGTTGCTTATGCGGAACATCATGTTTTGTGTGTGGAGTGTGTTGGAATGAAAAAGAGAAACCTAGGATTTGGTGTGTGAAACGTATGTGTGGGTGAGAGTGAGAGAGTGTTTTATAAGTGTGGAGGGAACCGAAAACGGTTGGTGTGGGACTTTGATCGATTTGAATGGAGTGGGAGTGGGTCGTGGGTGTTGGAGACAGAGGAGGGAGTGTTGGAGTTGGCGAATTGTGGTTGAGCCACGTCAGCGATGACCGGTTAACGTGTATGGGTCTTCCCTGGTCTGGTCCACTACCATAGAGGGACGGTTATTCAGGAACGAGAAGCAACGGGCTTCATATGTTCATTTTTTCCCCCTGCCCTTTTTATTTTGTTTCCCTGATGCTTTTGACGTTAAGACCTGCTGTTTGCACAGTTTACTTTAGCACGCAGGCCTCATAGCAGTTTTAAGTTTAATTTCAAAGTGGTTCATCAAAGTGAAAATAGGCTGCTGCTCTAAATGGAATAAAATTTTTAAAATTATCATTTTAAAGAAAATTTTACCTAACCATAATTGAGACTTATAAATTTTAAGAGGACTTCACTTCTTTAAATTATTTGTGTTTATGTTTCTCTTAACATGATTGTTATGTTCAAAACTAAAAATAAAGAATCCTAATTTATAATAGTACTTTAAATCAAGTCTGAAAATAGATTGTAATAAATGTCCCTCTAAATGAAATTTACTAGCAATTTTTTTTCAATAAAAATTTCAAATTTATTCAACTCAAGCATCTAAACTAAAAGCTTCACAATACAATCAGGTACTTCTCTACTCAAATTTACTTGCAATGTTAATAGGTATAAGGGGTTCAATTGGGATGTACTGACAATGTAAAATAATTTTATATTATCAACCAATAAAAATGCTAGAAAGTGAGAAATTATGATAGATTTCTCATTATAAAGGGTGATTATTTATATGAATTAATACTTTTTAGTATTTTTATTAGCTGATAGTGTAAAATTATTTTACGCTATCAGTGCATTTATTTTAAATTCTAGGTAGGGTTTAATTGGAATACACTGACAGTATAAAATAATTTTATACTGTCAGCCAATAAAAATGCTAAAAAGTGAGAAATAATGAGGATCTTTCATTATAATCGGTGATTATTTGCATGAGTTGCCTTATTTTATTGGTTAACAATATAAAATTATTTTAAATTCTTAAAATTATCATTGTAAAGAAAATTTTATATCCAACCTTAATTCTCTATTTGAAATAAAAAGAATAAAAAAAGATGTCAGAGAGCTTTTTCACTTTACTTTTCAAGAGGTGTCAATAAGGATGCCAAAATTACATGTATAAGTGATATAACTCTATATTTTTATTATTATTTAATTAAAATTTTAAGTCTTAACACATATTGAGCATTTTTCCCCCTAAGTTTTTAATATTTAAAATTTATTAAATTCTAACTAATCCAACTCAAGTCAGCATAATCCACTATAAAAATAAAATTGTCCTAGTATTAATTTTTTATCAATCCACATGACTCGAATTTGATATTTTAATTACTTAAGGAAACAAACGATAAACTATTTAAATCAACCAAGGATTGGACAACACACGTTGAGGTAGTGAAGCAACTTTTTTAAAAGACGACATAACTATTAAACTCTGAGTATTAAATAGAAGTGATTTCATAAGTGATTAAAGAACTGAGCTTATGAAAATAACCATTGTTATAAAAATACTTAACTATTATACAATGCCATTTTCTCATTTGTGTTGTTTTATACTTATTCTTAGGCTTTTAAATAATTAATTAATAACAATAATTTTTTTAAAAAAATTATATTTTAAAGTGACAAACTCCTTTAATAGTATACTAACAAATCAATAATCAATAATCAATTCATTTTTATAATTTATAGTTTTATAAAAGTAAAAAATAAATAAAATTAAAAGATATGTTTAAAATAAAATTATAATTATATAGTGAAAAATTAATAAGTACTTGAAAATAATTGTAATTCTATTGAATATTAAATGGTTGTATTTATCTTTAAAATAGTTAAATTGTTTTCTTTGAATGTTTTTAGAATTAAAAATATAAATTTATTCTTTTACTTTTTATATTATTACATTTTAAAATGACTAAATTATTATAATTTAGAATAAATAAAAATTACATATTAAAGTGAAAAAACTTCTTTTAAAGTTAAAGTTATAATCTATTAACCCAGTTACAAAGAAGTTTCTTCACTTTAATGTTCAATTTTATATGTTTATCAAATTATCACTATTAATTACACATTTAAATATTTAAAAGGTGAAATCGTAGAGACATATTATTCATTTAAAATTATAAACATAACAGGGGAATGGATCCTTCCATTAATAATGCACATGGGTATAACTTTTTATTGATAATTTAATTGAATAATCACTATTAGTTAAGAAACTGGTTAGATAGTTACTATTAATTAATTAATTGTATAAATAGGACTTAGAGTCCCAAATAACTTATTAAAAGATTATTTGTGTAATAAGATCGAGAGTCCTATTAAGGATAAAAATAGAAGATTATCTAGATTTTGCCGATTAATTTTCTTCAATTCTATCAATTGGTACTTTCAAAAAGCGATACTATTTTTATAAGCAAAATGCTATATGTTACAAAATTAATTTAGTAACATGACGCACAAAAGTCATAAAATCCTAAACTATAGTAATGCTATTTTGTTGGAATTTATTGTCAGAGTCTTTTATAGAATACAAAGATGATTGTTGAATAAAATAAAGTAATATAACCTACTTATTCATTCAAGAGTTAACATGTAATTTGCATCATTCTAACAAATAAAGTTAGACAAAAAATTTGACTCACAAGCATTATCCTTTTATAATACCTTCTTCGTAGATATCACCTAAAATTTATAGAAATTAAAACTAAGAGAAATTAACATTGTATTAACAGTGAAGAAACTTAACTCGTGAACCCATTTATAATATAAAAGTTTCTAAACATAAATCATGTTGATATTAATTCACTTTTGATCAAAATTAATTTTAAAGAATCAACTTAATTCAAACCCCTATTTGCTAGCTCTAATTCAAACACACATTAGTACAATAAAACTCATTCACGCATACTAACTACAGTGTAAAGATTAAAAAACTAGAACTAACGAACATTGAACTACCAACTAAAAAACTTTAACTCGTGATCCCATCGACAATATTCACACGAGTTCACGTCATTACCGTCGTCGTCTTCATCATCTAGTAATAACCATCGACCTCTTTTCACACTCCACCCTTTGCATGTGCCCTTGAAGGGACATAGAGGCTTTTGATTGACTACCAGCTTTCTATTATTTATCCACATGAATCGTGCTAATTGTTCCACCTTGTTCCTGGTTCTTATAACACACTTGGACTTCCTCAAGAAACGCATATGCTCGAGTCCTTGTTTTATCAACTCCTCATCTTGGGAGCACAGTAAGATCATACCATACACATATTTTGCCTCCTTGTGACCCTTTTGAGCAGCCATATTCAAGCTCTCAAGACCGTCGATATTTCCATTCCCTAAGCATTCTCTCAACCCTTCTCTATACAAGCTCTCCAAGTTTTGACTTTCCCTGCAGCGCTTCAAGAATGATGATTCTTTCTCATTAGGAAACCATTGGATTAATGGGAACCTGTCCAAAGAAACCTGTCGAAAGACGTAGTTATCTTTTGTAGCATCAAGAAAATCTTTGCAACACAGCTTCACGTTGTGAAGGTCAGTGAAAGAATGAGAGGCAACACTTGCAGCCACGTCCACTAACAAGTCTTTTGGAAGTGATTTTATGACATTAGTAGAGGAGGATCCATTATTATATGTGTGCTGTCTCTTTTTTCTCATCTATAAGAACTGGAGTCTGAGAATTCGGAAACTCGAGATAATGAAGTGTGTGGTTTGGCCATAAGAGTTTGATGTGTTTATATATAGGGGGTTGTTTCCATTTTTATTGATTAGGCGGTGAGACTTCAAGTAGTTAAAGATTGTATGGCTTTAACTGATATGATAATAATTAATGATAACGATGTCATCAGATTTCTTGAAATCTTTTGCAAAACAGGAGAGCAACTATTCGACAGTTTCTTGTTTAAAGAGATCAAATTTCCTTCTATTGATAGTAAGTAATAGGTAATAAATAATAAGATAAGTTAGGTATTTGAATGGAAAAACCAATACATACGAATAACAAACAATAAATAATCATAGATAATGCAAATAGGATAATTCAGATAAGGCTACTAAAAAGATTTCAATAATTTAAAGAGTCGTTAAACAAAGAATATATAATACATGTTGGTACAAGAAATTTAATAAATGACAGATAATTAATCATCAAAATAATGCCAACAAAGTTTGTTATATATTTCAATCTTAAATAACGAACTATATGTTTACTATTTTATCATTGCTGAAAGAACCTACTTAAGAAAATAAAATAAAATCTATTCTTTTTCAATGAGATCAAAACTTGGATTTTACTTCTAAATTAATTGATATCCCATGTTTTATAATAGGTTTCACATAGAAAGTTTAGTTTATCAATTGAAATATTTTTTGTTGACAACATAAATTAAACTAAATCAATTTAAATCAAATCAAATCAACTTTACTTTTAAATACTTTCAGTGATATTTTGTTTTTTCTGATTAGTTTCATTTCAATGTACTTTCTTTTTTTGTTGAAGGAATGTTAATATTTCTTTGTCAATTGTTCTTTCACTGTTAGAGCTTCGATGTTTATATAAAATGCTTATATGAAAGTATATGATTGGATTATTTTATATTATTAATACATATAAATTAAACATACGTGATTGGATAATTTTTTATATATATATATATATATATATCAAAGCCCGAAATACATGATTCAATCTCCAATTGAGTTGGTTCGGGTTGCCTATTCGACCCAACATAACCCGACTTTAACTAATTAATTTGGATATTTTTGCGTGAAACCGACCCGACGCGAGTGCAGCGTTATCTCTATTCTCTGTTGTTGAAAAATACTTGAAAGGCAAAAAGTGAGGCAGAGTCCAACTTGGCGGGAAAATCCTCCATTTTTGCGTTGTGTCGCGAAGGATGGAAGGCAGCGAGAGCGAGGGCGTCTTCGAATCGCTGAATCTGAATCCGCAGCTCTTTGTCAACGAAGTTCTCAACACCGTTGACGATGTCGTCGACGAAGCTTTCGATTTCTTCTACCAGTAAGTAACATCCACACACCACCCTTCGCCTTTTTTTGTTTTTTTTTCCCAATCCCTAATATATTATTATTATTATTATTATTAATGGTTGTGGAAATTCTATGATTTCAGAGACGCATCGATCAAGCTGAACTGTGAAGGTTCCACACAAAGGTCCCAAGATCTGAAAAAGGTTACTCTCTTTTTTTTTTTATATATATATCTTCCTTTTTTGGGACTGAACTGAACGAAATTTTTATTAACTAGGGTAATTATTGTTGTGATTGGGGAAGTTGAAACTATGATGCCTTATAATTTAAGATTTATGCTAAGTGGTGTACGTAATTGGTTATTGTGAAAGGGTCTTGATTGCATTCGGCAGAAGATTCAATCTGTTTTGGACAAGCGGTTGGCTATTTGGGAAAAATACTGCCTTCATCACTGTTTTGCTGTTCCCCAAGGTTTTCGTATGCCAAGCACTGTATGTACTCTCTCTGTTGGAACTGGTTCTTAACTATGGTGTTAGTGTCTTATGCTCATGAATTATTTGATTTTAAGTTGAACTTGAATATTTCTGGGAGAAATTAGAGACTTAGACTTGGAAACTGGAATAGTAACTTATGTCTTATTACATCTATTGATTGTCCTCACATTGAGTGGCAGACTACTGGCTGCATTGTGCAATGCCGGGACAAAAGACCACCATGGTTTTGCTATGCTTATGCAGTCTTTGGTTGTTAGCTCAATATTATCGAGGATAGCATTAAAAAACGAATAGCAGAAAAGCAGACATCTATGCCCAAAAGGAATTATTAATAGGAAAATATCATAAGGCATGAGAATATTGTCCTGTACTAATTCGTGTTGCCTTTGACATAAATTTTATTAATTCTTTGCACCTGCTATGTATATGCACTTTAATACAAGTGTATATATGTACTAGTTGGGAAATACTCCTTCCTTGAGATGGATTTTCATTTTGTGAATTAATTATCTAACCTTGGAAGAAAATATATCCCCAGGATGAATCAACTGAGAATGGCCTCAGTCTAGATGCTCCTTTTGATCCAGATATTGATGCTCAGTTAGATTCCTTGAGAAAAAGACTAACTGAGGTAATAAAAAATGCTGATTGATAGAATCTTTCTGTTGCATAGTTCTACTTCTTTTGTTTCTCATTCAATTTATATTGATACTAATTATATTGTCAGGTCAGGAAGGAGTCTGAAATGTTGAATCAAGAAATTCAAGCATTAGAAATGCAGTCTACTGTCAATGCTCGGTATATCAATGAGGCAGTACAATTATACGAGCAGAACTCTTTGCATGAGTTGTTTCAGGGTAATGAAAGAGCTTCTCTTCATCTTTATATTCATGTTTGGATCTTTAGCAAGTACTATCCTGTACCACTAATTGTGATACAAAATGTATGTTTTCCATTTTAATTAAGCAGAGGATACTTCATGTTATACCTGTATCTGTATGTACTAATACCTGCATATTTCTTTTATTATGCAAAGGGCATTTCCTTTTGTGTCCCCCACAACGATCACCACCACAAACAGAAAAACACCAAAAAAAAAAAAAAACCAAACAAAAATGGGTCAGTCAAATATTGCACATTCAGGACAAAACCTGTTTTTGATTCTGTGGTTTATTCTTTATATATATCTTGCATAGTAGTGTTTTAAAAGTTTGTGAGATGCAGTAATTATCACTAGACTAAAAGCTATAGTTGATGGCAAGGTTCCAACTTTATTTCCTTATAACTTCTCAAAACCCCATCTAGCATTATGGGGCTGCGCCATTATAGGTATCATGATTTAGGATGTTAAGCCCACGGCCCTAAGGGAGAAGCTAACCAAATATTGCCAACAACTTTTTTCTGCATGATGGTGATAATGATGATTATTTTTATTATCAAGTGAAAGTAAGCAGGAAGAAATTTCTATTTTATGGTTGACATTATTGTCAAAGTTTGAACTGATATTAAGTGTGGAAATTTCTACGTTGATTGATCTTTAAATAGATTATTGTTTGCTATAGAGATTGTGAAAACTGCATCTGAACTTGGAATGAAGATGAAGAAGCTAGACAGCAGCTCGATTGAAGAGTCTGAACAAATGAAAACAAAAAAGATTTACAGCACAGAACTGGATCTATCTTCTATTAATCCTGCCAAAGGTGACCAAAATATCATTCATTGCTTTTGCACTGCAACTTGCTTTTAGGCAGGTGGAGCTTCAGATTTCTTAGCTTGTTAATTCCTGTTTGCAGGTCTCTCAAATATGAAATTAGATGATCTTCAAGAATTTTTAAGTATTATGAAGAGTAAGTGAATTTGTGTATTTTTCTTCAATCTACTCTTTCTTTGTGATGATTAGTTGGAATGTACCTTTGCAACTAAGACCACTGTGGGCAAATTCGATGATACTTTAAGATTAGCTTACCCATAGAAAGTGTCTATATATTTGAAAATGTTGGTGTGTAAATAAGTGTATGATGAAAATTAGATTATTGCAGAAAATTAGCCATTGCTTACTGCTCTATTAAATGGTATAATCTTTCTCCTTTTTCATTGGAATGAGGTTAATGGGGATGTGTTATGCGCTCCCAATCCCCCAGTTTCACGGATAAGGTTATAGCCTCGTAATAATCAGAACTGTATCAAATTATACGTTATTTTGTATGTCTACAAGTGACGATAAGAAGAGCAAGGAGGTTTTTCGGTGCTACTGCATGGATTGGTCAATAATTTCTTTCTTTATATTAGAGTTACCCTCATATTTTTCATAACCTCACAAACGCAGCAGTGACGGAAAAATTAGGGCGTTAAAACGCTAACATAAGAATCATGCAGGGAACCTGCATAGAGTGTCCCATTAAACTCTTGAACTTCGCTAGCTGTTTCTATACCATACTCCTCGGCAAGAGACACGACCTGTAAAACTATTCCGAACTCATTGACTCTGGCCCCTGTAGGCCAGATAGGAGGTCTTGGGGGTGGAGGTGGTCCTAAAAAACTGTTCACTGCCACCCAAAATTGGCCCTGGCGATTCCACTTGATGTTATCTGGTCTTCCAGCAAGTAGCAAGAATATTTCTGATGTATTTGCTCTTGGCCCTCTGAGCCAGAATCTCTGAATTCTGTTTAACAAGAATTCACTGACAAGGACAAATGAGCCATCTCTGCTTACTGCCACCCCAGCTGCAATAGCAAGACCCCTAAGCAACACTGTGGTTTGGTTGGTGCTTGGATCATATCTTAATAGGCTTCCGGAGTTATCTCTGCTGCTTAGCAGTGCCGCCTGATCTCTGCAAAAATTAAGTGCCAAATTACTACTGTCCTAGACTAGAATGTGCTACATTGTCCATATTTTCAATATGATAAATGGTAAATCCTCCAAAATCATCAAACTTAATAATGATCCCCCTAATTATTTACAGGAAAGAGTCAAAACAGGCACATGCATATAATACTTTGGATAGTTCTAAAACATCTTTCCTCGTCAAGTAATTAGGAGGTTAATCTTTAATTTAGTATTTAATGACTATTTTAAAGTATTCATGCTTCCTAAAATGTAAGGAATGAACTAATTACCTGATTTGGTAAGTAGCGCTGGCCTCTGTAAAATAAACCATTCCAGTGTCAGGGTCTACATCCACACCGTCCGCAAAGCGAAGAGGCCTGCCTTGTACAGCTCCAACAAGTTGGGTTGGAGCCCCTCCATTGGGACCAACCCTCACCAGCCCAAAATAGGCATCAGCGACATACAGTTCACCTGTCTGATGATTGAAACGCAGCCCCAAAGGCCTCCCACATGTTTCTTGAAGTGTTGAGAAGTCAGCAAGGCCATCACATATTGTCTTGTTCCTGGACCAACAAACGGATACACAAGTGAAAGCTTTAAGCATGCCTAAACTAAACTGAACAAAAAGAGTAATGATGCTTGTACCATTTTTTAGACATTTTTTGAAGGGACACTATGAATTGTCTCTTAAATATAGGTTAAAAAAAAGGTTAAAATTCGTTATCAACTAATGTTTAAAGAACATTTAAGAGTGTCTCTTTAAGGATGATATCTTAAAAAATAGTACAAATAATATTTTATATACAAGAAAGATAGATAAATTTATTACTCATCTTGTAATTTATATTTCATAGTTCACACTTACCTAATTGGGGAAGTGTAAGCAAATTCTATGAAACCAACATTTGGTCCTACATATTTGAAAATTCTTCCATCCGAACCCCCAACATAAGGCCCTTCACCGTTTCGGTCAAATGCCAGAGACTCCGGGCCAGTCAGTGGTGACGGTAGCCGGAGCCTGTTGAGTAATATAGCTACTGATGGGGAACACATGAAGAGGAAGATCAAAACTGCAAAGACAGCCATCTTCATAGTAATGTTCAACATGATATAAGTTAATAACCTTTGATGTTACTTCTAAATGATGAAGCCTAAGAAATCAGCAAGTAATATTTATAGGCATGGCATGCAGGCAGTAGTCTCCTTTACTAGGTGAAACATCCAGAGGAAGATTATGGGCTTAACAGCCTCGTGAAAAGAACACGCAGGGAAGCAAGAGTTCCCTGTAAGAAACGTTCATAACTTGTTACGAGAATATGGATCGAGTTATGAACAAAGTAGTACAAAATGTGAGGAGGGTGCAGAATGAAAATGTGAAGCGATAATCTTAGCAAGCTGTAGAGGCAGTAACTGAGTGTAAGTGCAAAAAGCTTTTGCAGTTATGTTGCGGATGCATGCAATGCAGCCTTGAAACTTGCCCCTCAAGGAGCTTTCTCTCGTGAGTCGTGACTCGTGAAAATTCCCCTTCGGCCCGCTAGGTGCAAACTCGCACACCATAACATGAACAAATATCTTCGTCGTAAATGCGTGAAAGCATGCATAGACCCTCCACCATCTTTAGAACAAAATATTGGATTTTGTGGATATTTTTTTAAAAGTGATTTCAAGATTAATTTTCTAGAATCAATTTAATCTACTCCTACATGCTTCTAGAAAAAATGGAAAAATTAATTATTGTTATTATCATTATTATTTGGTGAATTGGAAAGAAAACAACAACGAAAAACCAAGAAACGAGTGTATAACAGTAACAATTCCCATGCTATCAGCAATAAGTCTAGCCATAACCTCCGCAGATGGGCTAGGCCACAGCTTCAAGCAATTTATCTCTCTTGATGTACGATTCTGCCGGTTCAATTCTCCGCCAAAGACCCTGCTAATGTCAGTATGTGAAGTGAGAATTCTCGTACTAACATCTTCCAATGTTCATTAGTTAAATTACGCCATCTCCACAGCCACCACGTAATGACAAGGAATTTCACGCCCTGTGAACCTTGCAGATTAGATTTAGCCCAAATAACAGCATCTTGAGTCAAGAATCCCTCATTCCTGAACCCCATAGATGCCCATATACAGCGGGAACGAGGGCAATTTTTTTTTTCAAAAGAATCTTATTAAAACAGTTTACAAATATTTAAGAAGTAATTAACGTGGGTTTAGTCAAAGAGGTTAAATGTTTCAACCTTTTAATTAGGTGTCTTAGATTCAAGACCTGAAAATAGAAAAAATTCTCGTTAGAAGATTTAAAACTCTCTTTAAGACCTCTATTGATTAAATTGGATTAATCATGTTTCTGGTAATATGGCTCGGTGAATTGGTGAGCTTCACTCAAAAAATATTTAAGAAGTATTATTTTAAAAAAACAGGTTTTCTTATAATACAAGTATAAACAAACGCACTCAATAATTTAAATTATAAGTAAAATTATTTTGGGAAAAATTATAAAACTAGGATTAATTTGATTTTTTATTGATTTTCCACAGGTATTCACATACCAAAGGCAAGACAATCATGTTCAAATATTATGGGACATTTAAATATGAACAACTCTCTAAATTAAGATGTAAACCATGATTCGCAACATTCTTGTGGACTAGCCACCTTATTACAAGACCAAACCTCCATTGGTATATTAATTTGATTTCTAGGTAGGCTTTTTTATTAAAAGACTCGGAAAATTAGAGCTATATATTTTCGAATATATATATATAATTTTCTTTTTTTAGCAAAACCACACTTTAGTCCCTAAAATATTTGTATTTTAACACTTTAGTTTTTAAAAAATCAGTTGTGACACTTGAATCTCCTACAAATTTGGTATTATAATACTTCGAGTTCTCCAAAGATTTGACATTATAACATTTTATGAATGGCATAATGAACCATAATTTTTTCACGTTGCAGAAATCCTCAAAAGATTGGAGCTTTGGAAGCAGCCTTGGCCACATGAAGCAAGGTTCAAACACAGAGAAGCGAAAAGAGAGAACCTTTGTAGTCAAATCAAAATCCGATTTTGACCACAGACTAAATGATAGAGATGTAGCATGTGACAACTCTTCTGTTGTATTAACAAAAACTTCAAACGTATCAAAATCCTGTCTTGGCCTCTAGGCCGACACCATCCTTTTCAACAATAGCTCTATAATTCATAGTAGAAATTATCCCTATAAGGTAATTCATAGCTTCTAATGTTAAACATAAACGGAAGAACTTACGAAAATGATACAACTGTATAATCAAAAAACGCCCTTAATCCAGGGCAAATAAGTCACAGTCCGTTCTCCAGCAAGTGTGAGCAGTTGAATATAGTCACTGAAGCAGTTGAGCTTATTGATTCCCAGCTTGAAGAAACAATACATTCAAGGCGAACATTCAAAAGAGCAAGGTGGGGAAATGGCACCTTCCCTACAAAGAAGTCAATATCAGCCTAACCAAAATTACCAGAGGAAGGAGATGGTATAATAGTTGGGGGAAAGGGGGAGAAAGACACAGAAGAGTGACCTAATGGCAATGGGTCATGAACTGCATCATCATAGACAGATAATGGGAAATAGTTTAGGATGAAGACACTTACATTCGCCAAAAATAATCTTTATAAAAGACTTTCAATGTTAAGTTCGACATAGGAGCAGGGATCAGGAATGTCGAAGTTGTTTAATACCTGAAAGAATCCATAAAAATTAAAATTATTAGTTTTAAAGGTATGTAATTACTCCAAAATACATGTACCTTTGTACTTCAGTTTGAAAGCATAAATACAGATTGCATCGTGCGAAAAAAGTGGAAGAAAACAACGCATACATTTATTCCCAGTGGGGTACAATTTTTCAAAAATATGGAATACATAAGCCTCCATTCTGCAAATGCTTGTTTTGTAATAATTTCAACCCATCCAAAGATACCTTTATTAGATATGGTTGAACTGCATAAAATATATACAATTACCAAAATGAAAAACACAGGAATACAAAGTTATGTACCAACAACTGGCAATATTTAAATTAAGATGGCATAATTTTAGTGATCACAAGTACCTCCGGATGAACAATGCCAAAAGTGCCAAAGTGCTTTCCCCTGTAAATGATTCTAGCTTGTCTACCAGCAAGAAACTCAGGCTCCTTCAATAAGCAGTTGAGTTCATAGACAAGTAAGCAGAAGCAGAATAAATTTTCCTTAGACGAAAAAGGGACAAAGCACATACACATTCACAGAATATGTAAGCAGTATAAACTATTACACTTACATCTGACTGCTCGATAAAATAACCCGATTTATCACCAGATGAGACAAATGGAATCCCATTCTTTTCCATAACTCTGTCCACCAAGCCATGAACTATCTGCATACCATTGGATAAAATATGAGGGGCAGTGATTTTTACTTTAGATATCAAACTGTTTTTACAAGTATAAACTGTAAATTCCAAGCTCTTCTAAGAAAACAATGTAATGTTGTCTTATCCATATCTCCAACTAACCAAGTAGAGATAAGGATACATCAAATCTTGTATCTTCAAGAACTCATATTTAGAGAGCAAAGAACCAAATGTAGTGCGATGAGGTTGTTGCTTAGTGTACCTCAAATCCTGCATTAGCACCACAGTATAGTGCAGCAAGTTGGCGAAGATTTTTGGCGCCAACATCATTTTTGTCATCCAAAATTGCGATATCCCCCACTTCAAAAATCTGAACAAAAAAATTTAAGATAGGAACGTATTCTTACAACTTAGAACAGAGAAAATCAATAATGAAAAATGATGGATAGAAATGTAAGATGCAGAGGTACAGTTATAACTTGAAAGGATATAACAAAAATTAAAGGTTCCACATAGTTGACCATTGCTAGCACTGAATTTTCATCTGAGGACTACACTTTCATCATAGAAAATATGATTACCATAAATGCTGATGATACAAAGATCACACAAGGGAAGAACTTAAATAATACCTTTATGGGCTTTGGATGATCCTTATTGTGAGCAACAGTTTTCAAGATGCCAGGCATAAGACTAGTCCGTACAGCCTGAATATATGTTACTAAGTTAGATTATTTGAATTAAAGCAAAAAGAGAGAGAGAGAGAGAGAGAGAGAATCCATACACCATTTTTATCTTGGGGGAAGACAAATATATTACTCTAATGAATACAAACATCCAACCAGATGCTTGGAATGTTTTTTTTTTTCAAAGAAATATAAGACTAAAAGCAAAAGAACAGATCAACAGATATAGCCTTGGCTGCATGTTGGGTTCTGACAAAAAGTGAGGGAAGAGGAAGTGAGAATCGTCATCAACAGATTGAATCCAGCAAAACACCAACTCAAACTCAACATATAACAGTATTACACAATTCTACCCGCACAAGTATGCAACTAGTTTAACTTAAAAGTTTATCCCCAAGCAAATCTACTACTAATGGGCAGATTGCAGACAAAATTCATGTGATTGATCTAGTCGGGATTGTGAAACTTCAGACAGCCATTCAATGCCAGGCAAAACAGTCCATCACAACGAGAAAAAAGGATCCGTAAGCTTTGACTAACTTAGTTGTTGATGGGCAGGCTGGATGCAGCAGCACAGCCATCCCGTCATGCATTCCATGACATTGTTTTTCCATTTAAATTCTAAGATAAAACTTAGCTTGATTAGTGTTTCTACGTACAAATTCCTTTTCTAACCTACCAAGTATAAGCATATATAACAGACAAAGATCATTAAAAAAAGAATGAACAACTCAACCAATCAGACACAAGCAAAAGAAGTAAAAATAATAGAAACAAACACTATGAGAAGAGTTACATATATGAAACAGTAAAAAACTATGGGTAAGACTTAAATGCAGCCGCTGAAATACAGGATCATCATGGTTCTAGAAATCTAATGGGAGATTAAAGAGGTGTATTCCTAGAAATCTAATGGTAGATTAAAGAGGTGTATTCATACACCTTTTTTTATATGGTGTATTTTATTTTTTCCTTATTTTTGAAATGAAAAACTATTACACAGATAAAATTCGATCACTTTCTGTGAGATCCAGAAATTAACTGAAAGCCTTTAGGTATCACACAGATAAAATTTGATATTTTTGAGTGTTAGGAAAATAAAAATCTGATCACTTTATAATTACAAAAAATATTATACAGATAAAATTTAGTCAATTTTTTCGAGATCTTGAAATTAACTGAAAGTCTTTAGGTATCACAAAGATAAAATTTGGTATTTTTGAGTGTTACAGAAATAAAAATCTAGTCACTTTATGAATTGATTAATTTTTATTTGTATGATCCTGAAAAATACTACAATATATCACATAAAAAGGAATGTATCAATACACCCCTTCCATCTACCATTAGATCAATGGCACCATCAAGGTCCATAACTTGGAGCGGACCATTGTAGAACGCTCCAAAAAACTATAAGTAGTTCGTGCAATAAGTTGAAAAGTAGACAGGAAAGAATACCAACTTCTTACAAGAAATATGAAGAAAGACGCATATTAAAAAAGGACCATTTAAATCATGAAGATTGAGGCATGCCATTACAGTTAGATAAACTGTCTGTTATAAACCTTAATAAAGACACTGTCATTGAATAAGAAAGATAAATTGTGTGAACCTCAAAGTCTGAAGACCTAGGGTTTCCAATGATAACTGCTTTTGATTTATCATCTTTGCGGTTTAGCATGGCAAAGTTTTCCTTTCTAGAGCAAAGTATAAATGTCAAGACCTCCGTGAAACCAATCAGTGCCACCTGGAAAGAAGATTAGGAATACAAGGATTCAGATAACTAGGCACTTTAAATAATTAACATAACTTTCATGAAGAATATGCAGTACTTTAGTCATTTATTATGTTGCATTGATTTTAACGAGATAAAATGATTGGCATATTTCAAGAAAAATAAAAGCGTGAAGCAGAAACCTGATACAACCACAGGAGTTAAAATGATCTGTTATTTTCCCTATACCTCTTTTCTGATAAGATCACTGAGCTCATTCAGAGGAAGTAGTGTCAAGGAAGCAGCCAATCTCTTTGAGCCCCTATTATCCACTATCCCTTTATCCTTAACAGCATTGAATCCATAAGCGATTGCAACATCCTATACGAGGAAGAAACAAAGACAAAAAAGAAACAAAGACATGTCTTGTCAGTAAAATATACATGCAAATAGATCCAATATGCATTTAGAAAAGATCAAACCTATCACCACCAATACCTCCATAACATCACATGGGTGGAGAACATCACTTCTAGTAGGGGGTACAGATACAACAAAGTTACACTGCTTATTGTCAGATGCAGACTGTTTGGCATGCAATTGCATCTGATTTAAGAGCTTAGTGACCTGAAGAAATGGAGGAAGGATATGAAACAAGAATGATAAGTCCAACATCATTCATTTCAATTGCTAACAGAAAACATGAGAGCATTGAATCTTGCATTAGAGACAATGCACTCACATAAAGAATAACTAAATAGAAATTGAAGGAAGTCATGACATGAACAACTGAAGAACTCAACCACAGAAGTTAAATGCATGCATAAAAGAAAACACAGTCACCATTCACGCTGTAATATATACAAATCCTAAAGATAAAATTTCTTGATTGTTTCAACACGTACAGAATTTAAGTCCTAAAAATAGATTGACATGGCACAAATTTTCAAACTGTAAATTAAAATCTGGAAATAATAGGAGCAGATCGATATCTTTTTTTTTTTTTTTAAAAATAATTTAAACGTCAATGTCTAGTATGAAACATCAAAAGATTAAACTAACAAATGTGGTGCTCCAGCAGACATAAATGTGTGCTAAACCAAAAAGAAAACAAAAATAATGCTCTAGCACTCTCTAATTAGGAACCCAAAATTAAAGTCATTCAGGATCATCACAATAAAAGAATTATAAGAAAACCGACAAAATCAAGTAGTAGAATCATCACATGTACTTTTGACATGAAATAACAAAAATGTTAATAGAGAGCATAACAGAGTTATTGATATTCAATTTGCAAATGCAGGAACAAAGCACTCAATATGAGGCACCAAAATTCTCCATACATATTACATTAGCAAGTTACAGGAAATAATTACCTCTTCTGCCTCCAAAGATACCCCAATCAATCCAGTAATGTAAGATAGAGAAACTTCCATATTGTAGATGGATAAATCAGGGTATATGTGTGACTTTCCATCAGAAGAAATCACTTCAACTGGTTCAATAACAAACTTATTTTCACAATATTCCGAGAAGGCTGTTACCTAAGAAAACATAGAACAGTCTGTCATCAACTAAACAATTGTAACACCTACAAAATGCAAATAGAATAACATATGAAGAAATTCACTTCCCTACCATTGTATTTAAAACAATCTTTGCCTTTGTCAGATCAGTAGCAGTACATTCAATAAATACATTCTTTGTCTCCAGAGTGATGGCTGAATGTGCACCATTGATAATTGGGGGTAAAGATAAAACAGTTCTGTCAAAATATTATAGTATATCAAAAATTGAATCCAGCAACAGCATGTTGGAAGTACACATGAGCCAATAAAAGGTCAAGTGCCATGAGGTTGTTGTTCACAATAGGAGCATTTTAGAGAAAATAGAGCAGGAGCAATCATTGAAAGCATTTCTGCAAGTTTAACCTAACAATTAGTGGGAAAGCATCTCACTGAAGAAAACATAATAGTTCTTTTCAGTTCGAGCATCCATACAATGTCTAGTATGCATGTGTGTGTGTGTGTGTCTGTGTCATGAGTTAAAATTTAATATTGTAAATAACTAGTCTACACTCTGTCCACTTTTAAAATTATTTTGTTGAAAAAACTTACAATACCTTTGCATTACATACAATATGAGTATGTTTTATGCTCTAACTTCGATTTTTTTTTTAAAAAAAAAGTCAGCCATAGTTTAATTATTATAAATTACAATTTCAACTAATAGATTGTCGGGTTTTAGACAGAAACATTTTATTACAAAGAAAGGAGCGAAAGTACAGCTAGTGGAGGGTGAGGAATCCTCCTAACTAAAACAAACAACAATGAGCTGAACCGGCTCCATCCTCCAGCTGGTTCACCACCCAAACTAGGCATTATATAAAAGGTAACCTATCAGGTCACATTCCCGTATAAAAGCATCCAAGCCCCACATAGACGAAGTAACCCGATCACCTCCTTATTTTTCACCAGGAGATCTCACAGCATTGAAATCACCCCACATAAACACCGGCAAGGAGCACAAAGCCATACACAAAAACACAGCTCCTCCCAAAGAATAGCAAATAGGCTAGGTCATCTGAGAACATCGACCAAAGTGAACCACCATCCCAATCCTCTAATACCATGTAAGACCAAAACAGAGAAAATCCCATGTGACCTATTGGAAGCTTTTAATTTATTAATTTTAATACTATAGTTAAAAGTTAATTTTTAAGAGTTCTAAAAAAGATTCAAAATTAAATTAGAAATTTTAGAAAGGTTGTCAAAGTTAGTGTTTCTTTATTTTAATTCTACTTATAACTTTGAGACATATGGAATAAACATTTCTCACACCATCAGTGTCTCAAATATAATTCTATATATAAAATTGTTGCAGTTTCCATTGATAGGGGGGAAGACGGATTGATCTCATTAAAAAATGTAATTTTCTCAATTATCATGTCAAGGATCCTTTTTATCATCTTAAACTTTTCTGACTAAAACTTTTTTGTCTCCACACAGATATATTTAAAAAATTATCCATAAATCCTTATCCTACTCTGGTCCAATATAAATTAAAGTTATAAAAAGCATTTCCACACCAAAAAAACTTATACCATTCGTCAAAAATTTCATCAATATTTTATTTTATTATTTTTTTTTTGGTGTGTACTCATCATTATTTTAATTTAATATTAATATCCTCCCCCATCCTATTATAATATGCATCTATAACTTAATTCTAATTCTAATTATAATTGTTAAACTTAAATTTAAAAAAATTACATGAATTAATATGTGAAAAATACACTCTACATACAGAGCTCTGCAATACTGCAACAGCATATCACAGGCAAATGAGAACTAAAATATTTCAAATCTTTATAATTATAAATATGGCGATAGAGTGAAAATAGAGCAACTTTGACAAGGCTCTGTAACAGCGTAACCCAAATAAGAGCTAAAAGATTTCAAATCTTCGTAAATTTAAATACCATGATACTATGGAAAATAATACCTCTTATGGTCATATATAACAGGATAAACAGGGGAGTCCTCAATTATATGCAAGAATTTCTTCAGTTTCAAATCCGACTGTCAAACATTAAACCAAGAAAGTATTCAGACACATATCGGAGGAAGCATGCTCAATAGGATAAAGGATAACCACGGATGAAATGAACCCATAGTTGAGTGAATACGAATAACTCATAGACCTACTTGTGCTACATTTATAACATCTTTTGATATATATATATATATATATATATATATATATATATATATATATATATAAAGGAAATATTGAATAAAAACTCACTTTGTAGAACTCCATCAGTTCATCAGCCCTGAAGCTCCTTTCCTAGCATGCCAAAAGAACTTCAAACATTAGTTTGGCAGTTGGCACTCAAAAATCAAAGACGAATTAGTAATGTTGTCTGTGAGCATAAATATTAATCAGGTGCTTTCGCATTATAGGAGGCCGTAACAGCATTTGATTTCAAACATATGATTAAAAAGAAACTGAATGTCATAAATGAAAATTACCTGCTTTAGTGGCATAAAATTTATACTTGAAGGTGGTAAAGCCTGCAAAAACATATGACTAAAGTCACTGAAAACATTTATAATGTAAGAAAAGGTGAGGTAACAATCATAATGTTCCATTACATCACAAAGACAGAAAACACAATGCACTACAAAGTTTTTCTTCATAAATTTACACACAATTTTGGGCAGAAGTCCCCTCCAAGAAAGCCCATGCCAGAGCTAGATGCCTATCACAAACAACCAAAGTGTCCAGGCAACAACTTCCCTTTCTTAATTAAGGAGCATGAGGCTGCTTTAAACATAGTACCCAACTGCCTTTCTAAATCTTGAATCTGTAGTTGTCTATCCACAATGCAATGAATTTTTCAATGTCTACATTTTAATAGGAACCAACCTCATAGGTGAAAGGCCCTTCCAATTTATCCAGATCATGAGTGCCAATAGCAACAAGGGTTCTTCGCCTGAAAATTAAAAAAGAAAGATGAAAACAAAGTAACTCTAAATTCATTCTTAAGTTAAGGGAGCTGCCAGGTGAGAAGACCAAAAACAACAACATAAAGATAAACAGCGAAACAAAAGTAATCAGTAAGGATTCCCGACTTTTATATGAAAGCTACCACAGTAAAGAGGGTAAGAACAAGGAGGATATTACTATATTCAGAATACATATGCAAGTAAGTTATCAAGAAATCATCAAGGAGACAAAAGGCCACATTTGAAAGCACTCAAACCCGAAGGTACATTTTGGTTAAAATAGAGAAAGTAAGAAACAACTAGTATGCAGCTCAAAATGAACAAAGCAGGAAGTCAAACAACATTACCTACAAATGTTTTGGTGAAGCTTGTCTTGGAGATCGATAAAGCTGTTGTATCTTGCTTTATCAAAAGTTATACCTCTCAATACGGCACACACAATATATGGACGAATCAGAGATGTCTACAACGATTAAAAAAGACAAAAGAACCATCACATTTTCCACTTAGCAAATGACCAAGCTAAAATTTTTCTTTTTTTCAGAAAAGAGATCAATGCATGCATGACATAACTACCTCAGGCTTCACATGTACTTTGAGCATTGCATCTTTATTAACATCAGCCAATCTGTAAGTGGGGATCTCCTGGGACTCGCAGAATACTCTAAGGGCCTGAGCAAGCCCTTCAAGGCACAGCAAATCATATCTGTGCCCAAAAGAAAGAAAAAAGCAAGTTATCACCAATTCACCACTCCTTGCATTAATTAATTAATTCCTATTATAATTAACACTCTTCAATTTTGTGGTGAATTTTATAATAAAATTGTTTTCTTTACGTGAATTTTGTTATGATGGCGAGGGTAATACCTGTTGGCGGGAACTTCGATTTTGTAGATAACTTCTTCGTCCTCATCAGCTTCTTCTTCTTCTGCTTCCAAATGCTTCTCTTTTCTCACAATTGCCTTCTCTGTCGTCTGATACAATCACACTGTACTCATCAGATTATCATCATTATCACTAATTTTGGAATTAAAATAGAAAAATAAAAAAGGCCAGATTGATTGAAGCTGCTTACGACGTCGTCCAGCTCGATTCCAAAGCTGAAGCACAAGTCTTCAAATTCCTCTTGCGCTGAAGAAAGAACAACAACCAAAAAAAAAAAAAAAATAGAGAAGCAAGTGTGAGCGTGCATGAGAATTGAATTAGAGAGTGTTTGAGAAATGGAGGCTCACTGTAAGTTCTTCCTAGAGCCGCAAACAGGCGATCCCGCCCCACACTCACGGTAGGCATGGTGTGCTGTATTACTTCTGGTCTCGGAGTTAGTGACTGCAACCACGATGATGCGACAGTCGTCGACGTAGACGAATCCGAAAACACTCACGTTTAGGTTTTTGTATGGGCCGGGCAATTTGATCGTGGTCCATTGGGCCCATGTTTCTAGGCCAAGATTAGGCTGGGTCAGGCTTAGGGTTTCTTGTTGAGGAAAAACCCGAGCGGGCCCAACACAAAGTAATAGGTCATGATCACGCTCCACGGCGCGTAGACATTCCTACGTCAAGTGTCACACCCTAATTAAACCCTAACATTTGAGGTTTTTCTCTTTCACTTCCGCCATTGTTTTCGCAGCATAGACACACACACACACACACAGAGGGAGAGAGATGGGAAGTGACAGTGAAGCAGAGAAGTCGGTGCAGAAGGAGAAGGAGAGAAAGAAGATGCTTGCGCTGGCTCCTATTGCAAAACCCCTTGCTGGGAAGAAGCTCTGCAAGAGAACCCTCAAACTTGTTCGTAGAGGTATGCTATGCTTTGTTGTTTTTCTTTTCTCAATGGGTAAGAGAAAGCGTCTTTTTTTTTTTTGGTTAACTGGGTTTGTTTTGAGTGAAAAATTGTTAGCTTGGAGCTAGGTTTGGTACTGCTCTCTCTGCCTTTTTTGTTTTTCTTATTTGGTCAAAATAAGGAAGAAAAATCAAAACTTGTTTTTGTTATGGAAATGGAACGGAATGCGTGTTGTATTTTTTTTTTTTTTCTGTAGGAATTTGCAATGTGTTGCATATCGTGTAACTTTATTGTTTTAAACGGTGCTTGTTTTCAGCTGCCGAACACAAGTGCTTAAAGAGAGGAGTGAAGGAAGTGGTCAAAAGCATAAGGCGTGGTCATAAAGGGTTAGTATACTGTTATGTGAAAGTTCTCTTAATAAGAAAGAGCATTTGTCAAAAAAAAAAAAATGTATGCAAAAACCTTGTTCTTATTGATCCGCTTTGTTAAAGGACAAACGAAAATACACAGTGGGGTTCTGTGAATTCCCATTTGCTATTATGTTTTTCACTACGCAAAAGAAATATGTTTCCTAATTTTCTGCTTTTTTGAGTGCAGATTTTGTGTTATAGCTGGGAACATATCACCGATTGATGTCATCACCCATGTTCCTGTCTTGTGTGAAGAAGCTGACATTCCATATGTATATGTCCCTTCTAAAGAAGTATGTAACCTACTTTCCCTTATTTTTCTATGTCTATGTCTTTTAGGTAATATTGTAGACCTCTTGTTTATCTATTTCACGAATTTTCATGCCTTCCATTTTTCTTGCTACTCATTTTTCTTCATGTGTTATCTAGCCCATAGAACTGTATATAAGAAGAAAACTAATTTGAACACAATGGAGTTTATGGAACAAAAAGGATCTTATATGTTGCTGCTGCACATTTCAACTGATCCGAATCTCATTGGCAAGTCTAAAATGAGATCCCTTTTCCAAAAGTACTGATTGTAAAACTCTTTCTTGCTCTTGAAACCTACCCCATATATTAACATGTTATCGTTTCACTTTAAATGAGAGAGTCACTTAGAAAACATCGATATTTTCCGAAATTGTTACATTTTTAGAATAAAAGATTTGCTATTCCATGATGTTGTGTTCATGTATGTTGAGAAGCTGCAATTACTGGAGTACATGAAAATTGATATACTTTATTATTGATGTCATTTACCAGGACCTTGCAAGTGCGGGAGCAACAAAGAGGCCTACTTGCTGCGTTTTGGTGATGACCAAGCCTGCAAAGGGTGAACTGGAACAAGGGGAACAAGAGAAACTAAAGTCAGATTATGATCAAGTTGTATCGGAAGTTAATGAGATTACAACTTCACTTTTTTGAAATCAGCGCACATGTATCTGTGCCCTCTGTTCCGGCTGGGTTAACATGTCGGTAAACACCTTGAAATTAATTGATGTCGCATCGTTTTTTATCTGGCTTAATATATGAGTGGATTCTATTGTGGCGCATTATTTTCTTCATATAAATCGGTCCACTGCAGTCATGGTTATTGCCGTTGAATTCGGTTTGGCATTTGGTCCAAAGTTTCCTTTTTTAATACATTAATAGCAATAAGATTTGAACTTAAAATTTCATATATATTATTGAAATTTCTCACATTTAAACTATTCCTAATGGCTTAATTTTTGTTTTCTTTTCTAGTGAAACATTCTTCAATAATCTCTTAAAATGGTCAACTAAAAGTTAATAATTAATCACAATTTATTTTATGAAAAATTAAAAAAAAAATGTACAAGCAAGGACATTGAGACTGAAGTCTTAAGCGAAAGTGTATGGGGATGCCAATAACATAAAAACGGTTTTATCTGATCATGGAATCTTTTTTTGTGTGGACACGTGATGGTGGACTTTTTTCATGGTTACACATGGATCCAAGCTCATTGAAAAATTATGTGATATAGCCGACAGCAAGAATCAAAGTACTTACCAAATAAATGTTATATGTCCAATTAAAAGTGAAGATAATTATAAAATAAGAAAATAAGGGATTATTCATTCTTAAATTATTTTGGTTGAATTTATACATAATAAAAGTTATTGATTCATAAATAAATGATCCTTTTACTTTTTTATTATATAATCATCCTCACTTTAAGAGATTTTAATCCCAAATTAAAGGCATTTCTCTTTTGGTAGAAAAACCGATAACAAATATTATTCAACAACTTGTCCTACGCAGCAAAATTCGTGAAATGAAATGCCAAGTGTAAAAGCTCGTGAAGAATGCAATTTCAGTACTCCACCGGAAAGATATACCAAAAGCTAGTATCATTGAGAAAAGGCGCGTCATGTAATAATACCAGTTGACAGTTGACACATCTTACGTCTTTACAGAATATCAAAATATACCATCAGCCCCCTAAGGTCGTCCGCAGCTACCAGATTGTGAATCAGTCCCTCAGAAATGGCTATGTTTACAGATAAATTTGACATATACATATTAGGCTTCTTTCACATAAAGTGTCAACAAAGAATGTATATATTTTACTTTTGAGATGTCATACACCTGAACAAAAACACACCAACAGCACCAACGGCCAAAGTCAGAACCAGTGGGATAGCAACAGATTCAACTTCTCGAATTCTACCTGTCTGGTCTGTTTTTCCCAGCCGTGACCTTTCTCCACAGTATTCATGCAACAGATTGCTCAGAGAGTCTAGTTGATGTATGATTTGGCGTTGTCCTCGTACAAGAAGTAAAACCTATTAACAAAAAATAAAAAGAATAACACAATGTGTTTTATTGCTCCCCATGTCCTTAAATTGTTTACCAACTATAATAATCACCTCCCCAGTATCCTATTATCCAAGCCTAACATCATTCCCTTTTTACAAGCATTTTGAAGATATCATATCATGCTCAACCGATTATACAAATTTATCTTTTCTCATCTAAGGTTCCCTCTTATAATGCATCTCTTCACTCACAAGACATGGTATGCATAAAATGTCATGTGAGTTCAAAATGAAAGGGTATATCACCCACCTCTTCCATCAGGGGAGGCTCCCTAGCCAATTGGGAAGATGATGAAGAATGAGGCAGCAATGATCCAGTCAATGAACCATTGCCCAATCCAGTTACAAACAAAGAAGTAGGACCTGAGCCGTTGCAGGCTTCAGCCTGCAAAGCCATGTTCTGTTGACTGGCTTTTCGTGTTGCAATCTTTGAATTCAGCTCCTCAATACGGGACGTGAACTCATCCATTCTTTCATTTAATGTGGTAATTTGTTCCGAAAGCTGAGTGATGACTCCCTGGACAACTCAAAAGCAAATATCAGCAGATGAATCATTTATATGGATAGGAAAATAACAAAAGTCTTGTTCCACTAAGTTGGGCTGGCTACATGAAGTAAACAATGCCAGTGTCCTATTTTAAACATGGATAGGAAAATACGAAATGGAAAAATAAGCCTTTTAGTCACAATGGAAGACAGCTGTTAATCTTGCAACTTCTCTATGCCAAAAATAAATAAATGTAATGTCTAATAAAGTTTAATATAAATTTGCCACGCATCCTATCTAAAGTTTCTTGCAAATGTGCAGTACAACTGCATATCAGTCTTCTTTTTCTCCAATTCTATCTGCAGACAAGCATATAACTTTTCCATGCTCCACACAATAGGATACAACAGATGATAAATTGATGAATAAGGAGACCAAAATGATAGCCAGTGCATAACTTCTGAAGGCAGATATATCTTACTTGGTTAGCAATCGGTGCAGGTGATTCTAGAGCTCTCCCATCAAATCTTCTGTTATTTATTGCTAGTCTAGTCAACTTAGATAGATGCTTGTCCCTCTGATTTGAAAACGAGTGAGAAATACCACTGCAGAAGACAATCATCCGAAAAACATCACAAGGCATACTTCAACATTATTTCAACTGGCTTCAGAAATTCTTATGCTGAACATGACAAGCAAGTAGATGACATATCAACATTCTCTTCATGGCAAGGAGAATATGTGATGAAATTATTAACTACCGATTCAGATACTTCATTCTCCTATCTGCAGAAGCTCTAGAAAGGGCTTCTTTGGGACTTGAAACCATATCATCATCAATGCTGAGTTTTGTCTTAAGATCCTCTGGCAATGCCTGCAGTCTGACCAAATCAGTGGACAAATATGCATGGCACAAGAAAAAAGTGGCAGGAGGGATCATACCATCACATCATTAACGAGCTTTTCTAGCTGAATTTGTTCAATGTAAGTGCGAGGAACATATGAACCATCCAACCCCAGTTTCTCTGCAACAAGTTTAACATAGTTTCTATCTTTCCCTTGCACCTTCAAAACAAAATGAAACAGCTATTTGAGTTACTGACAAGAAAAGAAACAAATACACAGAGAGAATAAGTGTGAACATTTGGCCGATTCCCCATGGGCCACCCAAGCCCAGCCCAAATTTCAAGTGCTTGGGTTGAAATAAGTAACCAATGGCTGAAAAAGGAACTTTTAAGCCAATTTACAAACAGGGATACACCTGGAGCTCAGTTTTCAGAATCAGGGCCAACATACACCGTCCCTATCTATAAATAATATGGCACACATACATAGACAGTATTTAAGTGTTCATTTAAATGGGCTGAGTTGTGGCCAAGCTTGGCCTTTACTGCTCGTACAAACAGGGCTATGTATAGGCCACAGGCTAGAGTTATAGTGCTAATATAATGGTCACTCTTATCTAATATCAACGAAAGAGACAGTATAAACAACACACATGAGAAAAGAAAAAGCATGGATAGATGAAAGATATTTATCAGTAAACAACAATGAAACATAAAAGAACTTAACCAACATCAAATAATCAACAGGCTAATTGGAACAGACCAACATACCAATTGTTATTCATCTCAATTCAGAGAATGAGTTTCATGATGAAATGAGAATGGCTCTAGAATAGTCAATGAATTTTGACAGAGGAAACAGTAAAGGACATACAAATGAATTAAAACAAGGATCCCCAAAAATGTACCCCATTAGCAACTTAGCCCTGGTTTTAAATTATATGAGTCTTTAAAATATTCGAACTCGTTTCATGTTAGTCCTTTTATTATCTCTCGTAGGGACTAAAATGAAATGACTTTGAATAATTTAAGGACTAAATTATACATATAAATTTAATTCAGGGACTTAATTGTGGCTGGGGTATATTTTCAAGGACCAAAATGCCATTTTACTCTTTTAAAAACCTTTGCGTCACAATAACTAAACTACAGAAACTAATATAGGACACATATAATAGTTAATCTTTTAAATACAATCAAATTATATAAGTAATAATTAATATCTTCTAGAATAAGATTTTGTATTAGCAATAGAGAAATAATATGCTGTTATACCTGGACATATAGGCGATTAAGTTGTTCTAGCCAATCAGTTTTTACAGACACTTTATCATCATGAAAGACATGGCTGCTTCTTTTCAGGATAGCTGCAATTGTGTACCCCAATGCCATCAACCCTCCAAGAAGGCGCACACTGACCTCAAAAGTTATTCTGGGTGATATTATGAATGGACTATCTGTAACCCATTCCTGAAAAGAAGAAATCTCTATCATTATAGAGGTTTTTCTGTAATTTTGCTAGTAAATGCAAATTTTTCAGCAAATCTCAGACTCATGAAGGTAGGATAGTTGGTAAAGCAAGAAAACAATTAGAGTTGTTTCGTTCATTATGATGACTGAATCTGCGAGGTAAAGAAGCTGCCGTAGGTTGCAGCTGTTTTGAAAATTTTATCAACTGCAGCTTCTTCTTCTTCTTCTTCATTATCAACAATACGATGACGTAGCTATACAAGAGAGTGGTAGCAGTTAGGCTTCTTTGTCATTACAGCAGGTTTTTGATAGTTTTAACCAAGCAAAGACAGCCTTGAAAACTTTGGGAAAAAATATAATAACAATGCAGCCACTGCTTGCGTTGAGAATTCAAGTGTGAGTTCCAAGCAGACGTGGGTGAAATAAGTCCCATATTGGAAAAGAATGGAGAAAACAAGGACTTTATAAATGGATGAACCCATAAACCTATTGTCTTAAGGTTTTGGATTAAGACGTAGTAAGGGGTGTGTGCCTCTTTAAGTCTATAGTCGCACAGATCTCTCCAGTGTTTTGGGCCCTCTGGTTCCTAATAGGTTGATCAAAGAAGACCCTTTAGCTTAAATCATAAGGCCAAGAACATTATATATTATCAGTGAAGCATTGCTGTAAAATAAAATTAATAACTGCACATTACCAAATTGGACAAACAATTATCCCTTGTTAGAAATCTCTCAACAAATATAACTACAATAATCTAAAAGGTTAACTTTTCAATCACCAAACCTCAAACATGAGATTGTACTTTCCATCCCGGTTTCTCATCCTCAAGTATGATTGACATGCTTCAGGGTCTTCCCCAGGGGGTAGAAGATATATGTCATATGTTTCCTCTCTGGCTTCAGTATGCTCAGCGGCAATTACTGCCTTGATTTGATCTACTGTCACAGCTTTTGCTGACTAAAATGGTATAAACAGTCAGAATAATGCATCATCAAGAAGATGCTCGAAAACACAAAGCACCTTACTATGATAACATAACATATTTTCACCTTCAATATGTAGGTGGGATTCTGGAATCCAGAGAATGGATTAAACTTGTTAATAATTTTTATATGTGCTGTTTGGAGATCAGGCTCAATAAAAGCTTTATACATAGGATAGACCTACAAACAAACAAAATAATAGGTCAAAATTCAAGCAGATACCTCTTATATATGCATATTTTTCAAAAGTTCCTAGAGAAGAAAACAAAAAATAAAAAATCTAACATGGGATCAGTGCAAAACCGTTTCAGATATTTGATGAATGATCTCTTCAGGCTCTTGACCAGCACGTTGAATGTCCCGCAAAACACGCTTGACAAGGTCAAAGTGAACTCCACCAGTGACTGAAACACGAAGATCAAGCAAAGGTCGTAATTTTTCACTTAAGGCATAGATGCCTTCGATGATGACAATGCGGGAACTAGGGACTTCAACGGTCCTGTAAGCAAATAGGACAAATGAAATCAGAAAAATAATAGTATAAATGCAATAACTTTTGGTTTAGGATAATATGACGTCATTTTTAAGTGCTAATGCGAATCCAAACATACACATTTCATTGTGTACACCCCTTATCCACACAACAGACATGCATGTGTGCATTTATGTGGTTTGTGTGTCTGTCTATATCTGACTCTGGATATTGAGAGAGTGAATGCAAAAGAACTGCAAATTTAGACGTGTTCAGGATATAATAATAGAGGGAGGGAGGGAAGGAAGGGGAGAGAGAGTATAGAAATAAAGCAAACTACAATATAGTGCTGGATGATATTATGCATGTGTTTATGAACAATTAAGATCCAAAAATTCCAGAAAACCAGAAATCACAAGGATTTTCGGGAGGCAAAGCATTTCAAATATAAACATATTATAACTTGATTAATAGAAGGCATAGATAACCATTTTTTCCCTTTTCAGGTTTCCCTCATTTGTAGAGTACCTAGATAGCACGGCCACAAAACAACCCTTTGCATATTCTAAAAAAGAGGAAGTCGAAAGGTACACAACCTGTACCCTATGCGAGAACTAGACTTGAAATCATATATTGGGGCCTGAACTGGCTTCCCTGCTTTAAGACCCCGTATATTTTCAAGCAAGGTATCATAATCCGTCAACCGAGGGTCTGCTCCAAAAAATCATGACATTAGAACTATGGGTTGCATCACATCCCTTCCTAGTTCTTGATAATTGAATAAAATGATAAACACATAGAAGTATTTATTAGAAACAAAAAGAGTACGATAAAGTTAAACGCTACGGGAAACTCATGCATACCATATAGACATGTTTGTTCCTCCAATCACCACAATATTCCCTAGTATGTATATTACATGTGTGTGTGTCTGTGTATCGATGCGAAGAACCAGTAATTGATTAATATTTACTATTAGTCCTGCAAATGTTACATAGAGCGTATAGGTCCAAGGTAGATGTTGGCTTCCACAGAAAAATAAGGTAACCTAGAGATTCTACACCTATCAATAAATCCAAGATCAGAAAGTTGCTCTATCCAAGCGTAGTAAAATGATTTTAGGATTATCTGCCAGAAAAGCACAAAATGGATGGCCATGGAGAACGTGGATACTATCCTAGAGATATAAAAATGCTGTTCTTAGCTCTCACCTAACAAGAAAATAGCTTTAGATTGATCCAAGAAAAATTAATAAAACTTGCTTTTCTGGACTTGGAGAATTCAAAAAAGATATTCACTGTGATCATCTGACTCTTGCTTTTAAAAATTGAATATTAAAAAAAGGGACGCGTACAAACTGATTAAGTATGAAATGATAACCTTATAGCCACTATGCAGTTATACAAAAACCATGAAGAGAAATAAAAATTATATCCTTTTGTTGTTTATGTTGAACCATAATTTTATTTTCTTTTCTTTTCCTTATTTTACATGTGTTTTTTGCGCCCAGCAGCAGAAATAACTTTGGCCAAAACATGTTTAAAGCTGTATAGTCACGAGTAACAAGAAGCAACAGTTAGAGCTGCTATGCTCAATATCAGGACAAAAAATAAAGTGCACACAACAACAACAATGACAACAAGGAGAAATAAACAAGATCAAGGAAACTGAGAAAACCTTCAATGAAACAAGATAGTTGTCCTTAATCCCTATAGACTATGTAAAAGTAAGTGGATGCAGAGAAAACTTACCATCAAAATTGCCGTCTATGATTCGACTAGAATCATTATAATTGTCCATTGTAATGACAGCTAAGCTTGGCATAAAACTGTGGACCTTCTCAGTGAAAACAGTTTTCCCTGCTCCAGAGGGACCTGCAACTCCTACTAATATGATCCCATCATTCTTTTGAGCCAACAACTGGCATGCACGAATAACGATGAAGAATCCTTTCTCAAATGACAAAGAATCTTGGATTGGAACAATTTCATAGCGGTCACAATCCTTTCTTTTAACCAGTTGAACCTGATCTCGTAGTAGGCCATAACGTCGCCGAGGCGAATCAGCACCAGAAGCAGTATCTTGTGCCATTAAGGAAACCAAGGATGTTCACACCATATGCTGCAGAAAAAAGGAAGAGAGCAATGAAAATGCAACAGCAGAAGACAGGAACAAAACCGGGACAAATAATGACTTAAAACTGCACAAATCGCAAATGGAATCAAGGGGTGGCATTATCATATATCAAAACATACATTATATACATTTAATTTCTACTTTGCAGATTAAAATTTACTAGATATATCGACCATAAGTTGATAATCACATTCAAATGGGGCGGATATGCAAATCCAGCTCATCATTATTGGTCACTTTTTTGGTAGTCATTTGTATACAAGTAAAGTTGTGAACCAATAAAAGAAGTTAACAATAATTTCATCCTACAGAATCTAAGTCAAAAAAATAACTACTGCATTATAGCAAAACAATTAAAGGGAACCAACTACCACCATCCCACTGTTAATAACAGTAATGAAAATTCACATCCACATTTGATGTTATCCCATTCAATTCATGACTACACGAAGCACTAATTTGTTCCACAAGGCATGATCATGTCATCTAAATCGCCTCTCGGATAAATCAAAAGCAACGGTGTCACCAGATTCTTCTAAATTTTGAGAAACGGATTATGTAGGAATTTATGAGAACCAACTAAGCCTGCAGCTGCAGCTACTTTCCTTTAATTGGCATTTTGACAGCATTTCTTTACAGTCACACACAGCAGCCAGAAAAAATAAATAAATAAAATCCCACCGACACATGACATAAGAATGCATCACTGCATGCATGTCTAAATAAAATAGTAATAACTGAAGATCATGAACTTTTTTGGGTCCAAGACTATGAATCCCTACAAAGAAATAAAATCTAAGAAAAAAAAATCATTACAGAATTATTATTATTATTATTATTTTGGTTACAAAAAAAACTGACAAAAAAATTACAGGAATTGACTTCAATCAAACGATGCATTGAGTAAGACTGCAAATTAAGAATAATTCAGAAAGATAGAGCACTTCCATAAAATTGAAACCCATCATCACAAAATTACAAATTGAAATAAATTATCAAGCATATGATGATAGTGAATAAAATGGGAAGAAGCTACCGCGAACCACTGCCAAAAAGTGAGAACTCGAACCTATTGAAAGGTAAGAGAACACAGAGAGATTGAAGAGTGTGTTGTGTTGTGTTGATTGGACCCTTTTGGAGTGGCTGTGGAAGGAACCAAGACTTAACAACAAAATTTGCAGGCAGCTGTTGGGTTCTGCGATCATATTTTCATTTTAACGAAAAATAAAAAAGACACGTGGAACGCTTTCATAGGATTAATCCACAACATCCGAGCGACACGAGGTCCCAGGTGGTCCTGATTTTGCATGTCGACCCGCTGGCGCAACCAAACAACACCATTTATTATCAGTCTAGACTCTGGTTTATTAATTTTAATTTATGAAATAATTATTATGATTAAGCTTATTAGTAATATGAAGTTATATTATTAGGCTAAGGTTGGCACAGTCGATAAGTGCTCCTTAAGATTGGAGGATCGTGATTTAATTTTGATGGAATGATTGGCGACGAAACACCTAAAATTTTGTTATAAAAAAATTAATATTATTAGACAAAAGTGTTAAAAATAATGAATTGGAATTAAACTGTATATTTATGCATTATTTTATGCATCGAAAATAAAATAAAAAACCAAAACAATTGTATAAGTGATTAAAGTGTTTTTTTTTTTTTTTAGGTAATCATCAACGATTTAAGTATCATGATTTCGATTATGGTCAAGTTTCATAGTTAGTAGTCTTGTGATAAACACATAGCTTAATATGCTAATTGAAAGAGTTTTTATTGTTGTTATTGTCTTAGCTTGTGGGGCTGGGCATTTGGTGACTGAGAGTCATTGTTAGCCCTTTCCCTTGAGAGTTTAAGGGTGGAGCAGTGGAGCTTGATTTGGAGAGAGAGAGAGAGAGAGAGAGAGAGAGAGAGAGGTGGGGAGGCCAAAAAAAAAAAATACTAAAGAAGGGGCTCTCAAGTAAGGAATGGTGTGAATAGTATTGAGGATAGAGGATGAATTTGGTTATCCCCTCTTGTAAAATTTATAAATGAGCCTAGGAGCATTAAGTGGATATCGCGATAAAAAGGGATTGGTTAGTAAGATATTCGCCCTAAGATTGTGCAAAAAATTTTGTCAATGACATAAATAATAGGAGAGATTCTAGTATCATTTGTTAAGATATTTAATGCAAGTATTATTGAATTTGAGATCGGCGGAAGAATAAAAAGGGGTGAATATTTGTTCAAAAAAAATTGGAAGTCCAACTTTTTAAGAGAAGAGGGCATGATTTTGTGCATGTCATTTTTACTCAATTAGGCCATCTATATCCTCTGCACTGAAAAGGATACATGGTTTTATTGTTCTTGTCAATATTTCTACATCCATTGGGTGTAAAATTAATTCATTGAACTTAAATTAGAGAATTTTTATTTTGGTACATAAATTAGAGAGGTTTTTTAATTACTTGATTTAAACTTACTTGTCAATTAACAAAAAATATGCCAATAAATTAAAAGATAAGTTACTTGGTGTGTTACTATTTTGAATTATTTTTTATAATTAACCAATGTCTATTCGTTTGGGAGAAAAGTAATTAATTAACTCCAAAATATTGATAAGGAAACATAATTTACAGCTTTGAGATCCTATTTTGAAACTATTTAAGTGGATAAGGACGACAACCTTGTCCGTTTATGCTTCTTGGCTTGGCGGCTGAGTCAGTTTTATTGTCTGGAGCGGTGTTGCAACAATCTCATCCATAGCCCTTCTGTCTCATGTCTTCGGCAGTATCATTGCTTGCGTTGAATTTTTGCTTCATCGTTATTGGGCGTGATCTTCATTCTTGAGCAAGGAATTGCAAAATAGAAATATAACTGGATTGTCTTGCCAACAAATTGGATTATTATTCTTTCTCACAATTGTGTTTTCGATACCTCACGATTTCCTTCCTCAAACAACTCCTTGATGATGCTTATCCTTCTTTCCTAGTTAGTATTAATTACTACCTTTGTTGATGCATGTTAATTCTATCAACTGTTATAAGCTAAATAAGTTAGTATTTCGATCATAGCCCAACTTCCCATTTAATATTAAACCTTATTTCAACATGTTATCATTTCCCAATTAAATTTTTGTTTTGCTGCCACCAATAAAGACTAATCACTAACATTCTATTTTTTGGGTCAAGGGGAAGGGGAATATTTGGGGGAGTGGGGAGGGATGGGGATCGATCCTGTTACGTGATATTACAAGGCAAGTTGTTTTGTCACTGTTGCTAGACCTCATCCACAATCACTAACGTTAATGAAGAAGTAATTTCGGATTTCGACTCATTGGTAATGTTTAGAATAATTGAAATTAGGATTTCATTTGAATTAATTTAATTTATAAATTAAAATCTTATATTTAGAGTAATTAAAAATAAAATTGATTTGATTTAATTTAATTTGATTTGTATTTAAATTTTTAAGTCAAATTAATTTCTATAAAATCCTTTTAATTTTGATAAAATTTTAAATATAAAATAATTAAAACAATAAAATTTAACAAATAAAATTATTTCTTATTTTTAAAATATCCAAATATAAAATTTAATTTATAAATCAAATCAAATTTTATTTTTTCTCTTTTCAAACAAACTCTTAGGCCAAATTTTGTTAATCGGGAACCAGCCTTCATGTCCTTTTAGACCGTCTCATCCAACCTAATGCAACTTTAATTTTGTTTTCATTTTTGGTCTTTGATCTTCCCAGTGCAACAATTGAAAATGGCACGACCAGAATTTTACCCTTTTTTTTATCTGGGCTTGAACAGAATTTGACTGGGTCAAACTTAATCAATCATATGCTGAACCCAACATATAAAGCAACCAAGCCCAAAACTTGACGTGGCCCATTTAAAGCAAGTACCTACGTTATAACGTTGTTCGATATTTCTTTTTTTTTTTTTTTTTGACGAGTGTGCTATACGATATTTCTACCAAAGGAATGAAAATAATAATAAAAAAAGCACGACTACTTAGCCTGAGCTCACTACCTGAATTTTACTGCCAGAAACACATGGCAGGGACAAAGCTGAAAAATCATGGGCAGTTTGATAGAGTGAGAAATTTAATAATATGACTTATAACCAATCATGGAATGTCTTGTCAGTCGAGATTTGGTTTTTCTTACCGTATATCATTTTCCAAAAAAAAAACACATTGCTACCATCGCCATCATTAGTATCACGAAAAAAATGTTAAAGGACTATCTCATATTTTTCTTAGGTGTGAAAATCTAAGTATAAATGTATTCAAATAATGTCGAAACAATTAAAATGTGAGTCTGAATCAATATATATAGCATTATTGTTATTAAGCGCCAGCCATCCACCAGCTTGTAACTCCGAGCACCATAGGCATGTGTTTTGTAGGCCAGCCCCGGTTCTTGCAAAACGGACCGCAAGGCCACAAATGGGGAACCACATTCAATGATGCCCAAGCGATCAGCGGCATGCTATGGGGTGCGGGGTCCAAATTTACGGCTATTGAATTGAAATTAAAACCCACAGCTTGGAACATAGGCACATTTAAAGGCTGCTAAGGACACGCAAAGGGTTAGTTCAGTAGGCAAAAGACAAACGCCTTTGCAAAAAGTGTACCCCGAGGAAAAAAGGGATCGTGTTTGATCTCTGGGAGCTGAGCCCCCATTGCCCTCCCCCTCCCCTCCCCTCCCCTCCCCTTCCCCCACACATAGATGGGGCCGGACCCGCGCCCCCTTAGACCAAAAAAAAAAAGGAAGAAGGCTGCTAAAGTTTATTATTATTATTATTATTATTATTATTATTATGACTTTATTCACTTTCCCTTTAGATAGAAATTGGAATATATGCTAATTAAAAGATGAAGAATAAATTGAACTTTTTTTTTAGGAAATTATTTATTCACTTGTAGGTTAAGTATGACAAATAAGTAAAGATGTTACTCCTTCTGATTTATAATATCTATCACTTTAGTTATTTACACAAGTATTAAGGAATCCAAAATTAAGGATTAATTATAAAGATATTTACTAAAATATTCTTATTTAATAACTAATTTATTGTATTAATATTTTATTATTTATTGTGTTTAAAATTATGTAGAAGGTATAACTAGAAATTTGTAACAAATTTTTTATAAAAATATGAGAATAACATATAAATTAAACCAAAAAAATTTACCTAAAGTGACAGATATTATAAATTGGAGAAAGTACTATAATAGCGACTTTAATATTCAAACTAACATGCATGACTTTTAAGCTAGTAGACGTAAAAGTTAATTATGTTTATTGATGTAGTAATATATAATTGAATGATAGTGTAAAATTTTTTTACATTATTAATACATCAAAATTAAACTTTTTTTTTTCGAACTAACATATTAGCTAAAGTTGAGCTAGAGTAGCAACTCCTAAAAGAATAAATTGATTATATTAACAAAAACTAAGTTAAAATAACAAGCAACTTTAATTAAATAAAATAAAGACACAACTTTAAATCTTGGTTTAATTAATTTTTTGCCCCTTTAGTTTTTACTGATCTTGATTTTTATCTTTATTATTTCTTTATTTAGGTTTTAGCCTCTATACTGTCAAAATTTTGGTTTTTGGTCTCTAAAAATAATTATTACTCCTTATAATTTTTATCTTTTTCAGGCTTTAGTCCCTATAGCTGCTATTTTTTTAAAAGGATTAGTTCCTATTTTTCATAAAGGATGAATCTCTATAATTTAACTTATTTTGGTTTTGGTCTCTCAAGAGGATCAACATCCATATTTTGAGAGACCAAAACCCATATGATAGAAAACTATTGGAACTTATATATATATATATATATATATATATATATATATATATATATATATATATATATATATATATATATATCAAAGCAAAAATTTGGTATAACTATAAGGACTAAAATGGCATTTAAACCTTAAATCATAAAAAACGACTCTTGTATAGAAGTTGCCTAACCCTCATAACCATGCTTTTTAACAAAAATAATTAGTCTTAGCATGTGTTTGGATGCGCGTTGCACATTCCAAAATCCCGTTTGACCAGCCTTAACAATGATTTGAGGGTTAAAAATGTTTGGTTGTTTTTTTCCCAAAATCAATTATGGTGGTAGAATCCCAATCACATAGAAACAACTCAGACATGCTTTTGTGGTGACTATTTTTCCATTGGTATTCCTTAACTTATAAAATTACAAAATTATCCTTTATCTCTTCATGTTTTCTTTGTTTTTATCTCTTTATTTGTAATTTTATGCCCCTTATGCCCCTTTTGTAATTCTACATTTAAAAGTGATTTTGTAAGTATTATTCAAATAATATAAAATTTGTCAAGATCACTTTTGATATCAAACAACAAAACATAAATCACTTTAATTCAAAATTAATCTTACAAGTACAAACCAAACACACACTTAAATATAATTCAAATACTCCTGAAAAAAAAAATACAGTTCAAATAAAGTAAACTCGAAAAGGAAAAAGGAAAATAAAAAAAAGCAGGATGAAAAGAATATGTGCTTTATGAGTGAGGGTAATGCAAGTTTTGATTATTCTTTTGGAATCTTTGCTGAAAAGTTCGGAAAAGCTTTTTTAAATGAAATAATCCTTGGGTTTTGTCTCAGTACTGTAGGGTAGTAAGCTGATGTAGGATCTATTTACGAGCTTTATTAATTTAAAATATATATGAAAATTGTAAGATAATTAAATATTTTTTAGAAAAATTAAATCCAAGATGTCGTTTTTTTTTTTTGGAAAGATCCAGCATGTCTGTTTAATTTTTTTTTCATAGACTAAAATAATAACTTCTAAAAAGCAATATTATGCTATTAGAGTTTATATATTTTTAATTTAAACACACTTTTAAATATGAGATTAATTGATATACTTTATCATTGTAAAATTCCTTTATATCGACTTCCAATCTTGTGTTGTCATATTCGTAAAGGTGATTTTCTTTTAAGGTAGTAGGTGTGAGAGTTAATTATATTTACCTATAATTAGATATCAGTATAAAATAAAAAAATTTTATACTAATAATACATGTCAATTAATCCCTATTCTTTTTAGAATTTTTCACTTCCTCGGATTCGCGAACCCATGACCAGGTTAATTTGCTCGCGTAATGGTGTGGGATTCTCGTGTTTCCTTTCGGAACCATGCCCAGTGCATTGTTTGTCTTGCGATCATGTGTAAGAAGCATCAATCAAAAAACAGGCACAAGGTGGGTTTGGCGCAAAGAGAGAGCAGAGAGGAATCGAACCCAACAAGCAGCAGACACAAGATGCAGGTTGGGCATTCTGTTTTATCATTTTTTTTCAATTGATTTATTGAAGGATGATTGATTATTATTTGTGCGGGCCTTGCGTTTGATGAAGAAAACATTTAGAGTGCTCATCATAAAATATGAATATTGAATATTCACTTAAAATTAAACTATTAATCTAAAAATATTCTATAATTTTTTGTTTGATATAATGCTTAAATTACCGTTCTTCCAAATTCTGTGCAGATATGTATGTAAGCAAAGTTGAGTATTTGCATCTGATTTAATTATTATATTTGTAATTTCATTTGATAATCACATGTTTAGACTTTAGACTAGTCTCTGAATTGTATCGAATAACTTGTAAACTAATGGAGTGGATGCATAAATAGTTCACGCCGTACTAGTGTCGTGCGCCTGTGGTTCATAGATTCTGCACCTTTCACCTGTAAATTCAATATAATACTTGTTGTCAAATGAGTGACAAAATATCCTTGATAATATAAAGATAATATTCAAATTTGGTGATTAATTTTTCTATTTTTAACATGTCCTCTTCAATCATTTTTTTTTTCTAAAAAAGAAAGGGCAAATAGTAATACGAAATAAATAGATAGAATAACAATTATCTTAGTATTATTTTCTGCTACTAATTAATAGTTATAATTTTATAAATATTTAAGAATTATATTATTCAACTTAATATTTATTTAAAAATAAGATTGATAATTGTATATAAACACGTCTAAAAAGTAGAAGTATGTTTGAAAATATGTCTAAGATCTAAAATATTAAAAATGCACGATGGTAAGTTAGTGTGTATACCAACACGCTAGCGTAAAGGGACTAGAGAATCTTCCTACTATGAATCTTAAAATTCCAGTTTAACAAATATCTGCCAAGAGTCGGTGCATGTGATTCCGTGAACTTGGGACCAGGGAATCGGGACCCAGCTCTTAGATTCCATTCATCAGTATCCATTGGCCACTAATATTAAGGGATTCCTTTCTAGGGGTTTTCATTGTTTAAATTAAAAAAAAATTATATATATATATATATATATATATATATATTTAATATTTTTTACCAAAATATCCTTTTTTTTTGGACCATAATGAATTCGATTAAAACTAAATCGAATTTATTGTTATATATATTTATCTCGTACGAATGGAATTCAATTTACGCTAAATCAAATTTAATACCATTCATGTGAATAGTATTAAACTTAATCTACCATGATTGAATTTAACATTATTAGTGAATCAAATTCTAACATGGCAAAGGAGTTCAAGGTATAGTTTAGGATGAGTTATAGTATTTTAGGTTCATGATGGACTTAATATAATTAAATAACCCAAAAATATAGTTAATTATCAAACAAGTATGACTTTTTGTGTGGCAAAGTGCCGAATTCACTATGGACTGGGGTCCATCCTAAAATATGAGAATAATTAGACCTTATTCTTTATTAAAATTGTAAAACAATAAATGAGAACGACATCCGGATCAATCGTTAGAGGTTTAATAGCTATATATTTAATATTTAAAAAATTTATATTTATTATTTCTATATATGTGATTGTGGGTGTGTGTATATATATATATATTGCAACAGTAATGAATTTGATCTCAGTTAGATCAGATTTATCATTATTCACTCAAAAAAAATATATAAACCTGTGATATTTCTTCATTAATTGCCATTATAATAAACAAACTAAACTAAGTTATTACTTAAGTACATTAACTAAATTAACATACCCCAAACTAATTTCTAAGTTGCCACTAAATTAGTTTAGATTATGTTAATTTAGTTAATATATTTAAGTAGTAACTTAGTTTGGTTAATTTATTATAATGGTAATTAATTAAAAGATATTACAGGTTTATATTTTTTCTTTCGGGTGAATAATGATGAATCCGATCCAATTTAGATCAAATTCATCACACACACACACACACACACACACACACACACACATATATATATATATATATATATATATATATATATATATATGTGCCAACAGCCGTATACATAGAAATAATAAGTATGAATTTTTTAAATATTAAATACTGTAGCTATTAAGCCTCCAACAACTAATCCAGATGTCGTCCTTATCCATTTCTTTACAGCTTTAATGGAGAGTAAGGTCTAATTGTTACCATGTTTTAGGATGGACCACAGTCCATAGTGGACCTAGTGCTTTGCAACACCTTGTATGACAATTAGTTATACTTATGTGATAATTAACTATATTTTTTAGTCATTAACTATATTAGGTCCACCATAGACCTACAATACTATAACCCACCCTAAACTCTATCCTAAACCCCTTTGGCCATGTTGAATTTGATCTAGGATAAATAGTGTTGAATTTGAATTCGATTCAGGATAGATTGAATTCAACACTATTAACATAAATAGTATTAAATTCAATTTAGTATAGATCGAATTCTATTTGTACAAGATAAATTTGTACAATGATAAATTTGATCAAGCCTTAATCAAATTTATTACAATCCGGAAAAAAGGATATTTTAGTAAAAAAATATTGAAAAAGCGTATATATGTAAATAATATATTTTTTTAATTTAAAATAGTAACAAACCCTTCCTTTTTACATCAACATTTACTTTTCTTTCTTTCTTTCTTTCTTTCTTTTTTTTGAGAGATTTCTCCGTCAACATTGTGCACCAACCTTTCTTTATCCTTATTATTATATTACTTGGTAGTGGACTTTAAGGCATTAGCCATTTTATCTAATAAAGAATAAATTCTAAAACAAAGTCATGATTTATTATTTACATACTTTAATTTTAGGTGCATACTTCAGTGAACATGGCATTTTCATCTTCACGTGAAGATTTCACGTGCTTGCAATAATGACATGATACGTGTGTTTGTGGGGCCCATGTTTATTAAGTATGATCTAAATTAAGTGCATAATAGATCCGGTTTAGATTTAAATCAATTAAAAGTTATATTGTGTAAAGGTTTTTTTTTAAAAAAAAAAAAAGACAAAAGCAAATTTCTCGTAAATACCATCAAACCAAATTCATCCCCTCCTTACTTTCTTTATTTGCCATTACTACCTCATGTCTGCAAAAAGGATTGTTCTTGCCTGTTTGTAGCACCAAGTGAGAAGAAGGTCGTCACTCCTACTCCACTTTCGACACTGGTAAACAGATGCAGTGGATTCCGTGAATAATCTCACGAGATTTGGATTGGAGGCCTTGAGAGTTGGTGTCGCAGTGAACGGTGCGTGAGGCCGAACTTGGGGATCTGTCGCTACTCATTAACCTAACGCTGTGATGAGTATCTCAATCTGCTATTTGTTTATGTGTGAAGCTATAGTGGTGATAGGAACACGTAATCTCGATAACACCCGATATGGTTATTACACATTGAAAATGGGATCTTTTTATGTGGATGTGATTAGCGTAGTTGGTCGGAAAAATTAGAGATTCGGGATTTGGGATTTGGTGAATGCTATGAAATAAATAATGTGGTTGCAATTTTTGTGAGTTATGGTTTATGGGTGCAAATAGGGTGTAGGGCAAAGTTGGGTAAAGAATACATGAAACAAGGTGAGGCCAAGTAGGAAGAATAATTGATTTTTGTATATTAGAGAATTGGAATAATTGATTATTATATATTGAAGAATGAAATAGACTGCAGCGCATAGTAGATTGTGGGATATTAAAGGATGAAATTGTAAAGATAGAAAATAAAGTATTGAATTTAACCTTGAAAAGTTCCCTTTGTGAATTAATGTGATGAACAAAGCTCATTGTATGGATCTAAGTTATGAGTTGTAGGGTACATGGCTTGTTGGGTAGAAAATAAGGTAATTGTTTATGTATTTATTTTTTTTGTCATTACCAAATGGAAGTGTAGGCAAGGTAATATGTACATGATGCAGTTGCATAAAGATGGGCATGTTTAGCTGAAATTAATAATTTTTTCCTGTTGAACCAGAAAATGGAAAGTGATGAGTAAGAGGCATTTGTTGAGGATGGTAGTGGTGAGTCGAGTAGCGAAGATAAATTGGAAGATTTGAATCGAAGTAGCAACGAGAAAGCCACTAATCCAAGGAATATAGTGGAGTTGATGGCAGATGACTTTATGAACAAGGAGTTTGAAAGTGATGATGTGGCATACGAAATGTATGTAAAATACGCTAAATTTGTTAGATTTGGCGTCCGAAAAGGAGATATGGGTCGTGATGAGCATGACAATTTGGTAAGGCAAAGATTTTTTTGTAATAGAGCAGGATTGAGAGAAAAGAAACACTACATGAGAGTTAATAGAAAAAGGGAGCACAAATTGAAGACTAGGACAAATCGTATGGCAAAATTGTCAGTTTATCTTGACAAAAGTAGGGGATATTGGAAAGTTAGCAAGATGATGGAAGCCCACAATCATGAGCTCACAGTGCGGAAATTTGTTCACTTAATTCCTAATCATTGTCGAATGACAAATGTAGACAGGGCGCAGATTGATAGCATGCATCGACATGGCATCTCAACCTCTCAAATCATGGGGTTTATGGTTGGTTCGGTAGGTAGTTATGCTAGTGTAGGCTTTTCGAAAAAGGACTTGTACAATTACATTGACAAAAGTCAGCGAGCTAAGATAATAAGGGGTTACCACTACAGCTATTAGCTATTTGCAAAGGAAAATGGATGTTAACCCATTAACAATTGCAAGGTACAGTTCTACAGATGATGATCAACTGAGGAACTTGTTTTGGGCAGATGGTTTGAGCCGAGTTGACTACCAGTACTTTGGGAATGTAGTTGCCTTTGATGCTACGTACAAAAAGAATAAGTATAATAAGCCATCAGTAATATTTTTTGGCACTAACCACTATCGACAAATTTGTATATTTGGATTTGCTCTACTAGCTGATGAACGGACAGAAACTTATAAATTGTTATTAGAGAGTTTTTTGGATGTGATGATGAATAGACAACGTAGCATGGTGGTGACTGATGGCGATGAGGCCATGGAGGAGACAATTGAGGTAGTATTCCCAAATGCAGCTCGCCAACTATGTGCTTGGCATCTCCAAAAAAATGCTACATTGAACATCAAGGACTCTGAATTCTATGAGGCCCTTAAGAAATGCATATATGCGAATTTTGACTGCGATGAGTTTGAGGAGTATTTACATGACATGGTTGAAAAGTTTAAGTTCCATGAGAATAATCGGGGTGAAGAAAGCGTATAGAACCTTCGAGACAAATTTTGTGCTAGAGTGAAAACTAGATCATGATGTGAGGGTATTAATTCTTTCATCAAGAGATTTATAAAGTCAAGACATAGCATACTTAAGTTGGTTCAAGACTTTGAGCATGCAGTGCGAGACTATAGTAACAATGAGCTAGTTGCCCAATTCACTTCAATATATGGTGAGCCTGTGATGACAACTGGATTAGATTCTATTGAACACAGGGCTGCGAAAGTGTATACAAGGGAAATATTCAAAGAGGTGAAAAAAAGAGATGAAGGCGTAGCATCACTATGTGGTGTGGGATGTAAGAGCATTTCAACTACGGTGATATATAAGTTGAGCAAGTTTGGCAAGCCAGATCATGAGTACAAGGTGTTATATGATGACAATGTAGAGAAATTTGAATGCCAGTGTCAGCTATGGAATAGTCACGGCATTCCTTGCAGTCATATGTTTTGTGTAATGAAGCATGAACAAATTTTGGAGTTGCCAGAGAAGATGATTATGAAAAGATGGTCGAAAGATGGCAAAACCTTTGATGAGGCCACAAAGAAAGATGAAGAGGATAGTGATAAGATTATCTTGCTCCGTTATGGTGCATTATGTGCTGCAAATCTGTGGATGTCATTCCTTGGGTCTAAAAAGTTTCCCTATTTCCGACATACAGTGGATGAAATATGCAGAATTTCAAAAGAGTTGAAGAGTAAATGTGGTCTAGCCGAGATGGGGCTAGGGTCTACAAATGGCAAAAGCATTGGTGACCTGATGGTTGCAAAGACAAAGGGTGCACCCAAAGCACGCAAGGATGTTTATAAGAGGCGGCGTTGTTCAACTTGCAACATGACGAGACACACGAAGAGGAATTGTCCGATTGTGAAAGATCTAGAACTGGAGCATAGTGATGATGACATGAGCAATGGTATAGGATTGAATGGTCGAGCATATGTGGATCTCGAGCAAGAGAATGTGGTGAAGAAGACATTAGGGGAAGAAAACATTTCATACCAATAAATGTATGAAAAAATAAATAGAAATACTTAAATACTAACTTAAAACATCACCAATGATGTTTTCATTGGCTGCAGAAAGTCTATGAAAGGGGGGAGAAAAGGTCACAGTGAAAACAACAAATACAATGAGACTTGACATTATGTAGAAAGCCAAAAAAAAAAAAAGGAGTAAGATAGGAGATTGAGTGCCTCGACAAAGGAAGAAAGGAAAATAAAAGAGAAAGAAAGCCATAGCTACATTTATTCATTACAACTTAGGTTATTTTATTTTATTACTCATTATTAATTAACAATCACAATTTATTTTATGTTCCAAGTTATTTTATTTATTAAAGTTGCTCGGTATTACTCTTGTTACAATTTACTTATCATTCCAAGTTTTTTTATTTACTATTCCTTTATATTATTGCTCCTAATTACTTATTATTGCCATATATTTTATTTATTATTTCAAATTATTTTCATTAATGTTAATTTATATTATTGCTTGTTATCATTCCTATTTATTTTATTCATCTTGTCAAGTTAATTTATCTAATATTCCTTTATTATTATTATTATTATTACTACTACTACTACTACTATTATAATAATACATTATTTTCAGTTATCAATTTTTATGGTAATTTCTCTAGAGAACTAATATTAGCAGTAAAATATTATATCTAACCACAAGTCAAATTTATTATACATGAATTTGAGCTATTAAATTATCAGTACTTTTACTTGGAATTTTATACCTTCATTTATGGACAATATAATGAATTTTAACTTACAGATATTACTATGACTTTATAGTGACTTTTGCAAGGACATGACTTATATACACTAAATATACCATGATAACAAGGACAAGCTCTTGGACAATAATAAGAAAGTTTAAATGAAATTAAATAAATCTGATCTTAGATTTGGTCCCTTCAGAAATTAACATTTAAAATTAACAACTCTATATTTTGATGAATTTTATTGAGATATTATACTATTTATTTTACTCATTTTTATATTATTTCAATTCTCGTGCACTTTGTTTATTGTACTTAAATAAATTGTAATTTCTTATTGTGCCCTAAAAAAGGTTTAGCATATGGTGAGCAGACATTTACCCTGCTCATGAACTCTTTATTGTATTTATTTATGTTAATGTCAAACTTTGAAATTTCTATGTTAGATTGTGTCATTAGCTTTACTATGAGCGGATGTTACACCTCCCCCTTCTTTAACCTTATAGTTAAATAATTTTAAGTAAGATGCTATTTGTACAGCATTTGACAAATTATCAATTTCGATTTAATTTTAAAATCTAAATTCCATAAAAATAGTAAAAATTTTATACAATGTCATTAAAATTTTAATTATATTACACAAATAAAAAAAGAATTATTACAAGAATTGTTAATATCACTTTGTTGCGCATTGTCTTTAAATATAAAATTGCTACTAAAGTAAGTTGTGGTAATAATCCTTTAATAATTCTATTACCTATATCAATTGATGACACTTCCATTTTTTCTTCACTAACTAATGATATCAATTTATTTGAAGTAAATTGTGATAATTATTCTTTTATATTTGTTGTCACCAATCTATACTAATCTGACTCAATATTTAATATTATATGATCCCCTCAAAAAACAAGTATTATTATATGAATACGAGGATCAATAAGAAATGTTATACAACTTCAACAATATTGAAGAAGTCGAACTAAATAATTACATTTTTTTCTTTTGATTTTTTCTTTTATACTTCAAATAATTACATCTTAATAAATATTTTTAATGTTAATGAAATTTCAAAATTTGTAAAATAGGTAATTATTCATATATCATTTGTGATTTTGGATAATAGTATTCTACAATCTACATAAAAAAGAGAAATTAAATTATTTAATAAAAAGATTACATTAAAGAAATGTAATCAATTTTTGCTTCCATCAAAATGAAATAATAGAATGGGAGAGAATCACGGCATTGTATTAAATGTAAATTAAATAATGATATTTGGATTTTATTTAACTAAATTTAAAAAATTTAATGTGCTTCAAATAAAAATACAGAGTTCTATCTAACATGATTGTAATAAGAGGAGGACATATGTTCACTTAGGGTTTATAGTTTCGAGTTCGTTTCACGTGACAAAGTTTGTTTCTTGTTTATCTCCTACATTTTCAAGTTCCAAGTGAACTCCATAACATTGAATTCACTTGTAACTCAAACAAAAGTCGGACAATAAATGTAGGCTCTACACTAAATGTATGTCCTCTTCTTTTTATAATCATGCTGGATCTTTAGGTGAAAATTTTAAATTGCATTTCAACCTGAACATGCACCATTTAATAAATAGAAAGTTGTAATATTTCTTTTAATATTAACTTCTACAAAATGGTAGCTTGTTGTAATTTATAACAAGCCGACATATGACATAATTTGCTTTATTTTGAGTCTTAATTATTACTATCACTAGATTAGCAGATTTAACACCAAAAACCAAGCAGCTAATACATTAACTATATACTTTCATATTTACGGCACTTGATTTATAATTACTGTTAATATCAATAATTCATTGAAATATTTATTTCAGATTTCTATTTGTATTTATCATAAACTTTAATAACTATTTCTTAACTTATCTCATCAACAACAGTATGCAGCCACTTAAAGACTTTCACCTTTCTGCACATCTGCCAGACGAAAACTTCTTAACCATTAATTTTATATTAGCTGCTTAATTACTATTTAAATTTTAATTTCTTTTTAAAATACCGCAACTAATATATAATAATTTATAAAACTGAAAGAAAAAATAAATTTACGTATAGTTCTCGATTATTGTTCGAACCCATCTCAGCCTCGTGGCTCCGATATGTGCTACGTGCTTTTTTGTTTTTTGACTCAGTATGCTACGTCTCACATCCATCTGCATTAACACCTCTACAGATTATTCGGTCCTTGCACAACTTTGGCCTAAAACAAAAGTGAAATCTCACTTTTTCCACAACATCCGCCTTCCACAGAAGATATATCTTAAACTGTTGCCACCTCAAAAAAGAGAAATGTTTTTTTTTTTTTTTACATACTACCAATTGACACACTTTAATATCTTGTACCTATCTATTTTCTCTCTTTTTTTACTTTTTCACTTTTTTTTTATAATTTTTTTTTCTAATCTTACCTCTGAATGTCTGGATATCTACAATAAAAAATAGTATAAATAACACTTCTTTACAAAAAAATTGAGGTCAAGTCCTGCCAATACTTCTTTTCTTCAACGCTTTCAACTAAGTGATATTTACTTTATTTATGTATATTCATATTCAACGTTGAACTTTCTGCGTAAATAGGTATCATTAGTTATGTTTAATATAAATATTATTATTATCATTTTTATTTAAAAACTTAATAAGTCTTTTTTTTTTCAATATTTACTCAGTTATCTTCAAATACTTTTAATTAATTATTTCTATTCAGTTTGATATTTGAATTGAGATTTTATTATGGTTTAAATATATTTTTACTCACCATAATTATAGTGAATTCTAATTTAGGTCATTGTAGAATTTATAGTTTGGTTTTGATCCAAATTTTTTTAAAAATATTCAATTTCGATCCCTCTTCTATTTGCCCAGTTGTTAGGTGCTAATATTTATAACAATAAAAAAATTATTAAAATATTCATAAAAGATCAAAAATAAAAAAAATTTCAAGTGGCAGTAAGTACTTAACATATATTTTTAAGGGTCCAAAATTGAATATTTAAAAAATGATTGAAACAAAATAAAATTTAAAATTTTATAACAACCAAAACCGAAATTTGCTATATTTTTTCGGATCAAAAACTTATTTAAGATTTTTATTATTTTTTATTATTTCGTTATTAATAAAATACTCCACAACATCCATTTTATTAAAAAATTTAAAGACTCTTTAATTAAATGAACTAACTTAATATTAGGTTTTTGGTTTTTTTTTTTCTTTTTCCAACTTTCAATTTTATTTTTGGTCGGTAGCTCTTAGTTAAGATTACTATTCTTTCTTCCATTTATACTTACTTGGCTGTGTCTATCAGTTCATTCAACCAAGCCCAAGCCAATTCAGCCTAATCATTTATTTTCTTGTACATATACTTAAATTTCATAACACAGGCCATAGGCTCCAGTATATACACTACATGCTTTCAGATTCCATCACCTGATTTATACTTCTTTATAATATCTTATCAATAATTGAATGAAATATTTATTTCAATTTTATATTTCTATTTATTACCAATTTAGAATAATATTTCTAAACTTACTTTACAAACAAAGTTATGGAGCCACTCTATATTTTTGCCGTTCTACACATTACCCTCATGAAAACTTATTAACAATTTATTTTACATTAACTAGTTTAATTCATTATTCTAATTTTGTTTTTTTTTTCTTTTCACTTCCTTACCTAATACATAAAAAATTATACCATTCAAAATGAAATGAAAGTTTACTTGCAGTGCTCTATTTGTTTCGTACCCCAAGTCATTATCGGGACTCCGATTTCTGCTACGTTGCCATGCACGTGCCTTTCCCCAACTTTGGGCCATGCCAATACCAAGGCGCCACTTTCTCCACAACATTAGCCTTTCCTACGCCCAAGCTTATAGGGTAAACCTATCCAAACAGACCCACCCCCCAACTCAGCAGCAACCTTCCCTTCACCTCCCTTCATTACACTTCGCCTTCACTTCACAAGCTGCAACAGCATTCGAACTGCACTGCAGTCTACAACTAGTGCCATAGTCGGAGTGCCATGGTATCTAGCGCCGCCGTCGGTGCCATAATTGGCACCAACAAAGAGTTCACCAAAGCCCACCCCCTCTTGCTTGCGACTTCGGGCTTGCAAGACCTATAAGAATTGTGTCCCATATAATAGTTTAATAATTATTATATAAATATTAAATCTATTAATTGGTTTATTGGAGAGGCATTCTTATAAATAGTTATATTAAAGAGTCATTATTATGAATGGTCACATCTATTTAAATGTAGAGACATGACTATTTAATATGTAAAAACATGACTATCGGAATGTAAAAGGTATGAATATTGGAGATATCTGATGGAAGCACCTCTTCATTGTCTATATAAACCAAGGATGTGGCCTTCTCTCCATCATCAATAAAAACATATTGTCTACATTACTATTGTGCTATTAAGAAAAAGGTTAAGAGAGAGAAATCATCATTCTTCATATTGTGTTTGCTTAAGGACTATCTTCTTCATTCAATCCTAATGGAGAATGATACGCTTTTTTATCTAAACAATGTGAAATGCATGAAGTTCTAGATTTTAAAATTAATATATTCATGACAATCTATCTATGCATAAGTAAATTATTGCTTACATGTGATATCAGAGCAAATAGGTTTAAGAACTCATATTTTTCCTTTTATTGAATATTGATGAACGGTTAATTTCTTCTATCTCGTCTTTATTGCTGCATAAATTGATGGAATATGGTTATATTGAATTCAATGTGACTTTAAATCCTCATGTTTATCGTCCAAATATGGCAACGCCATTGATGCACGCATGCTTTCCATGATGCTGAGTGACATTGAATAAATTGAAATGGTTTTCCAATTTAATTTCAAACGATAAAATGCTTTTATCATTTTATGAATGGACTGTTAGTTCCATGGATGGATCAGAATGCAAAATCTAAATGACTTGATAAAGCCTCCATGGATAGATGCAAAATAGATTGTAGTAATTAATGTGTATATTGAAATAGTAAATAATGTGTTTATTTTTGAAGCATTAATAAACTGAAATGGTTTTATAACCTTTTTTTCCCCAGAAAAAACAATATTAACGTTTTAATGCTATCCAGCGTTTTCATGCCTATCCACTGTGAATAAATAAATCAAAGAAATATTTGTACTTACACATAAAAAAAAAAAAAACTGTTTGAAGTTAATGCCAGTACATGGGTTTACCTTTACAAATGTGTGTTTCAAACAAAAGCCATGACTTAATATGAAATGATGGTTGGTTTTGTCTTATGTGATTGATTTGCAAAACTAATCTCGCAGTAAATGGTGTAATCCACTTCACGAAAGTCATATTTCATTTTGAAATGTGTGTGGCTTATCAAAGTTTTGAAATTGCTTTTGTGTAAGGTGCGATATAAAACTTTATGAAAATCCACTAAATTTGAGGACAAGTCTCAAATTTTTTTATTTTTTTGGATATTAGTTGAGAAGTTGAGACATCGTGAATGTGCTGTGTTTTTCTTAAATGAGTTATATTCTATTTGAATTTTGGAATTATTGTATGTGAGATTTGTTAATTATCAAAGTAATCAAATCTGTAAGTTGTCTAATAATTTTTAAATTCATGATGATTTATTTATGTTTATAGTTTATTTTAAATGTTTATTTATAATTTAAAATTTATATGACGAATGATTTGTTAGTCACCAAATTGGCCACTTAAAAGAGAATAAATTTTAAATTGTAAAAGTATTTTTAGTTATCCATAAATTTTGATGCTTATAAATGACATTATGTTGCACGGGTAAATTGAAATTCATTGTTATAAGACAATTCCGTGATTACCCAAAAGTTGATTATTTGTTCTTACAATAGTGAACATAATTGCTAGTAATTGATATATCTAGTAGCTTTATTTTGCATGTCCAAATATGGCAAATAATTTCAATTAGCATACCTCAATAACTAGATTAATGTATTATGTTAGCATAATTTGGTTTGCATGTCTTAGGATCATCAAAAGGTGAACTTTGATATGTATTTAATGATCGTCTCTGTTATTTAAATCTAATTTTTTATGTGACAAAATTTATATCTCAACGCATTAAGTTATGATTGTTTTTTATTTGCAGTACCTATTCCTTCACTTCATTATGCTTCATCTCTTCCCTTGTTCAATGGAATGAATTTCTCTTATTGGTGGGAGCAAGTCCAATTTCACTTAAGTGTTTTGGATCTTGGTTTAGCCCTTTAAGAACAGAAACCTGTTGCTATTACAGATGAAAGCAATGTTGAACAAAGGTCATTATATAAGAAATGGGAAAGATCAATCATATTAAGCCTAATGTTCATGCGAATGACAGTTGCAGACAACATTAAGTCTACCCTTTCCAAAATGGAGAGTGCTAAGGAATATATGAAATTTGTAAAAGAATGTTCACAAACTGCTGACAAGTCACTTGCTGGTACATTAATGAGTCAACTGACCACCATGAAATTTAATAGTTCATGTACCATGCATGCGCATGTTCTTGAGATGACAACCTTAGCAGCAAAATTAAAGTCATTGGAGATGTCTGTGGATGAGTAATTTTTGGTATAATTCATATTCAATTCCTTGCCTCCGGAATAATATGGGCCATTTCAAATGAATTATAACACTATTAAGGACAAATGGAGTGTTAATGAATTGGCCAGTATGCTTGTTCAAGAAAAGACAAGATTAAAGAGTCAACATTCTTATTCAATTCATATTGTAAGGCATCAAGAAGCTGGAAGTAGTTCTTAGAGGAAACTAAGGAAAGGCAAGAAGAAAGGTTTATATAATCTAAATAAATCTTCTCAAGTCCCTAAGAAGGAATATAAGAAAGATAACTGTCACTTTTGTCATAAAATAGGACACTATAAGAAAGATTGCTCAAAACATAAAGCATGGTTCGAAAAGAAAGGTAAGGCAAGTGCTTTTGTATGTTTCGAATCAAACTTTATTGAAGTTCCTTATAATACTTGGTGGATTGATTCTGGTTCCACAACTCATATTTCCAATACATTGCAAGGATTCCTTTTGATCCAAACCATAAAGCCAAGTGAGAAATTTGTATACATGGGAGACAGAACCAAGACTCCAGTTGAAGGAATTGGCACTTAGATACTGGACATTATCTGGATTTGTTTCAAATCTTTTATGTACCTACATTTTCTCACAATTTAGTTTCTTTACCAAAGCTAGATAAAGCGGGATTCTCTTTTAAGTTTGGTTTTGGATCTTTTACTTTATTGAATAATAATAATAATAATATTAGTTCTGAAATTTTATGTGATAGTCTTTATAAGTTTAAACTTAATGATTATTTTATTGAGACCTTATTGACCATACATCATAATATTGGCACTAAATGTAATTTAGTTGATGAACATTCTGCTTATTTGTGGCATGAACGCTTAGGTCATATATCCAAAGAAAGAATACAAAGATTAGTAAAGAATGAAATCCTTCCAAATTTGGACTTTATTCATCTTGGGGTGTGCACTGATTGTATTAAAGGAAAACAAAACAAAACAAAACACACTAAGAAATGAGCCATAAGAAGTATGCAGCTTCTTGAAATTATACACACTGATATATGTGGTCCTTTTGATGTTCCATCTTTTGGTGGAGAAAAATATTTTATCACCTTTATTGATGATTTTTCACGTTTTGGTCATGTTTACTTATTACATGAGAAATCTCAATCTGTGAATGCCCTTGAGGTATACATTAATGAGGTTGAGAGACAATTAGAAAGAAAGGTGAAAATCATTAAGTCAGATAGAGGTGGTGAATATTATGGAAAGTATAATGAGTCAGGACAAAATCCTGGTCCATTTGCTAAATTCCTTGAAAAGCATGGCATTTTTGCTCAATACACATGCCACATACACCAGAACAAAATGGTGTAACAGAAAGGCGTAATTGTACTTTAATGGAAATGGTTAGGAGTATGTTAAATCATTCTTTTTTACCCGTTTCTTTGTGGATGTATGCTTTGAAAATCACTATGTATTCGTTAAACAGGGTTCCTATTAAGGTAGTTTTGAAAACTCCTTTTGAGTTATGGATTGGAAGGAAACCTAGTTTAAAACACTCACATGTTTGGGGTTGCCCAGCGGAAGTAAGAATTCACAATCCACATGAAACAAAATTGGACTTTAGAACAACCAGTGGTTTTTTATTCGATATCTAGAAAAGTCAAGGGGTATAGATTTTATTGTCTTAGTCATAGTACACGAGTTGTTGAAGTTGGAAATGCTAGATTGATTAAAAATGGTGAAACTAGTGGGAGTAAAGAATTGCGTAATGTTAGCATTCAAGAAGCCAGGGTTGAGATTCCTTTGGCCATGACTTCTAAAGTTGTTATTCCTACAGTAATTGCACAACATAATAATGGCCAAGAATAATATATTATTGATCAAACACTCCATCATAAAGATGTCAATAATGACCCTATAGTAGATGAGCCACAATTAAGAAGATCTCAAAGGAAAAGAAAATTAGCCATCCCTAATGATTATGTAGTTTATTTACAAGAGTTAGAAGTTGATTTAGGAATAAATGATGACCTAGTTTCATTTCCTAAAGTCGTTGAATGTGATGATTCTGATAAGTGGATCAATGCAATGAAAGATAGTTGAAATTTATAGATGATAACCAAATTTGGGATCTTGTCAAATTGCCTAAAGGTTGCAAAAAAGTTGGGTGTAAATAGGTCTTTAAAACAAAACGAAACTCAAATGGCAATATCAAAAGATATAAAGCTAGACTTGTTGTAAAAGGTTTCACTCAGAAGGATGGCATTGATTATAAAGAGACATTTTTACCAGCATCTAAAAATGATTCACTTAGAATCATTATGGCTTTAGTGGCTCATTATGATTTAGAGTTACATCAAATAGATGTTAAAACTATTTTTCTTAATAGGAATTTAGAAGAAGTTTATATGGATCAACCTGAAGGCTTTTCAATTAAAGGCAATGAACACATGGTATGTAAACTTAAACGGTTAATATATAAACTTAAACAAGCTTCTCGTCAATGGTATCTTAAGTTCAATGATACCATAATGTCTTATGGTTTTAAGGAAAATGCCGTTGATTGATGTAGATATATGAAAATTAGTGGGAGCAAGTTTATTTTTTTTAGTCCTATATGTTGACAATATTTTGCTTACTACTAATGATTTTGGTTTATTACATGAAACCAAGAAATTTCTCTCTAAAAACTTTGAAATGAAAGATCTAGGAGAAGCAATCTATGTGATTGGAATAAAAATATTCCATGATAGGTAACAAGTATTGTTAGGGTTGTCTCAAAAAGCCTATATTAATAAAGTCCTAGAAAGATTTAAGATGGATAAATGTTCAGTAGAAATAATTCCAATTCAGAAAGAGACAAATTTAGTCTTATGCAATGTCTAAAGAATGAATTAGAATAAGAACAAATGAAAAATATTCCTTATGCATCTATTGTTGGGAGCTTAATGCATGCACAAACTTGTACCAGGGTAGACATCAGTTTTGCTGTTAGTATGCTGGGCAGGTATCAAAGTAATCCTCGATTAGATCACTGGAAGGCTGTAAAGAAAGTTCTCAGATATTTGCAAGGAATGAAACACTACATGCTCACTTATAGCAAGTCTGCTAATCTAGAGACAATTGGATATTCAGATTCAGATCTTGCTGGATGTGTTGACTCAAGGAAATTCACATTTGGTTATTTGCTCCTTTTAGCTGGATGGGTAATTTCATGGAAGGTTGCAAAGCAGTCTGTCATTGCTGCATCCACCATTGTGGCTGAGTTTGTGGCATACTTTGAGGCCACTATTCACGGATTATAGCTACGAAACTTTATTTCAGGACTTAGGGCGGTCGATAGTATAGCCAAGCCGCTAAAAATTTATTATGCCAATTCCGCAGCAATCTTCTTTTCTAAAAGCAACAAATATTCTAAGGATGCTAAGTACATGGAGATCAAATACTTTGCCATTAAAGAAGAAGTTTAGAAACAAAGAGTGTTAATAAAATATATTAGCAAAAACCTTATAGTTGCAGATCTATTAACAAAAAGACTGCCGCCTAAGACATTTTATGAGCATGTTGAGAGAATGAGCATTATTGGACGTCATTGATGATATTAAATTATGATTGTTTTGATTAGTTTGACACTCTGAGCTCAATAATAAAGTTTATTTTTGATATTTATTTCCTATTTCTAATTAGTATACATTATTGGATTAGAGTAATGACAATAGGAATAATGGTCTTATAACAAAGATATTAAAGTTGGATCATACTCTTCATTATGGGTCGTGTTAAGTAAGCAAGTTAGTGTTGTAGTACATGAAAGGGACTGTGTCGAGAAAATAGTGATATACAACCGCCATGACTTACATTAATTTTCTACTTAGTCATGATATTATATTCTAACCAATATAATGAGGATTTAATATTATGTTAATTTGCACATTACGTTCCTTACTAAACTACAAATTATTATTATATGGGACAAGTGAAAGAATGTAAGAATTGTGTCCCATATAATAGTTTAATAATTATTATATAAATATTAAATCTATTAATTAGTTTATTGAAGAGGTATCCTTATGAATAGTTATATTAAAAAGTTATCATTATGAATGGTCACACCTATTTAAATGTAGAGATATGACTATTCAGTATGTAAAGATATGACTATCGAAATCTAAAAGGTATGACTATTGGAAATATTTGATGGAAACATCTCTTCATTATCTATATAAACCAAGGATATGATCCTCTCTCTACTATCAATAGAAGCATATTGTCTTTATCACTTTTGTGTTATTAAAAAAGAGATTAAAAGAGAGAAATCATCATCTTCTATATTGTGTTTGTTTAAGGACTATCTTCTTCATTTAAGTTCAATGGAAAATGATACGTATTTTTTTATTTAAGTTATGTAAAATACATGAAGTTTTAGATTTTAGAATTAATATATTTATAATAATCTATCTATGTATAAATAGATTATTGCTTACAGGACCCACTGCACCGCCCCTTATTGGCAAAATCTCAATGCAACAGTGATGGATTGATTCCTCTTAATCACCTCCTCCTTTTTTACCGACCGATCCTGTTGATGCGCAACACCAATAAACATCAAAAAACTGCATTTTCGTCCCATGACCAACCATTCTCTTTTCATATGATAAAACACAAAATTTATCTCTTAACAATCACTGAAAAAAAAAAAAAACCACATCACGATGAATAACTCATCTCACTAGCATCCCACCATTTGCTCTATCTAATCCAATCCGACAATCACGGTTTGTGCTCCGTCCATGGGTAGGGACCAGTGTCGATTCTTCCACCCACAATCGAACGATGCATCCATGAACCCGGCTCCCATTCTTCCAACAAGCACACAATTCCTGAACAAGACACCGTCACCAGCTCGCATATGGCATCCCACCGGTGCGTCTTCGAGAAGAAGAGCCTCAAATTTTTTTTGTAAGAGTTATTTTTCCCTAACCCACTCTTTTTAAAAACCTATTTTTAATCACATCGTAATTTAATTATAAACGACATTCATTATGTGTCTTAATCAATCTCAGTCCTTATCTAATGTGGACCCCACATAACACAGATGCCACCTTCTAATTACACCAACCTTCCATCTTCACGTGAACACACAGTATCTGGCGTCTGCACATAGACGGCTAAGGTGCCCTACTGCCCAACTGAACACCCAGTATCGAATCGCCGTCTGTGTCCCAGATTCCCACTTCTGCTTTGGCAGGCAACACCGGGCACTTGGGTACGAGCAAAGCCATATACTTACTTTTTTCCTTTTAACATCAAAGTTTTTTATACAATTTTATGCACTTTTGAATTATGACTTACTTATTGATTGATAAAGTGTAAAAATTAGTCATCAAACCAACAGTTTATGCTCAGTTTATCAATAATGAATGATTAACTTGATATTCAATTTATATAATTTAATAATTAATAATTGAATCATGTATACTGGTGTAAAGTGTTGAACCTACATTTGAAGGGTAGGTTTTCATACTTCGGAAGCGTGCGGTGTACAGCTAGGAAAAAGTCGCGCTTGTACGTTCCAAATTGTAAGGTGGTTCCACGGGAAAATGTTTTTTACTTGTATTCAATGTTCATCGCTTTTTTGGTCTAATGTACTATATGTGTAAGGTAAATTAAATAAATGATGTGACTGTGAAGCCAGATATCTTTACCATAAACTACTAACTTCAGTTGTGCTATTCTGTGTCTCAGCTTTTTCTTGATCTGAAGGGCAGACAGAGCAAAGTCACAGCGAAGGGTGAAGCGAGATTGTTGTGATGGATCTGCAAGGCTCGCCTGCTGCTCATGGATTTCACATGCCTGCAGAGTGGGAACCTCACACACAGTGTTGGATGGGTTGGCCTGTGAGTGCATGCACACTCCATTACTCTTCTCTTTAACTTTTTTAAAGAAAACAAACCAAATATACAGTACAAGGTTTCATTCATGGTCACCACTTTGAGTATGGTTTCACACATCTTTCACCACATATGGTTGTTAATCATGTCATGTCTTTTTGCAGAACTAGTAAAACAGTGTTTGGTGTTGGACTTTGTGGTCTTTTGGCTTGTTATGACTAGTTTTGGTGGTGTTTAACAGGAGCGCCCAGACAATTGGAGAGACGGTGCTGTTCATGCCCAACGTGTGTTTGCCAAGGTAGCATGTGCAATCTCCAAATTTGAGCAAGTAACCATGTGTGCTAGTTCTAGCCAGGTTGGTTAAAGTTGTTAGATATTCATGATTCTTGATATGCTCTAAGGAGTGGATGCTGTTGTTTCTGATGATGGGCTTTGGTACTTGAATTATCTTACCATCTTAGTGGGAGACTGCAAGGAGTCAGCTACCTGAACATATCAGGGTCGTTGAGATCAGCATGAATGATTCTTGGTTTCGTGACACCGGACCTACTGTGAGTTTTTTCTTCTTATACACGGATGAGTTTTCTGGTCAAGTCTGCTATATGGATCTTCGGATGTCTAAACATGCAGATTGTGTTTTTTATTGTTTACAATTTTTTCTCCCTTTTTATGGTGTGTTTTGTTCAATAGTTTGTTGTGAGAAGAACAGAATCTGGTAAGGCAGAGCACATGATTGCAGGAATTGACTGGAATTTTAATAGCTGGGGAGGTAAGCACTGAGATCTTTGACATTTGGATGCTTTTATTCAAACAAGGACTGTTTGGATGGGTCATTTGAGGAAGGATTTAAGTATATGTGATTAATTGATGTTATGACTTCATTATTGTTGGTTCAACTAATGGAATTTTATAAATGTTTAGGGGTAGAAGATGGATGTTATAAAGATTGGAGTATGGACCTCCTTGTTGCTAGGAAGGTTAGTATAGTTAAATATTTAACTTTCTTTTTTTCTTTTTTGGCCTTCCTGTGCAAATTGCTTACATGATTTTGTTATCACCACATGTTTGCTAGATTTTGGGAATGGAAAGGATTCCTAGATTTTCAAATTCAATGATACTTGAAGGTGGGAGCATACATGTGGATGGAGAAGGTAAGAGTTGTGCAGTGATTTGTTGGCTTGTTGAAGGTAGTTTTTTCTAGTTTGAGGAAATATATGCTTTCGATATAAGGTAGAAAATGGCTGCTTTCTTAATGCTTGTTATGTGGCACTTAAAACATCTCTAAATATTTAGTTTTAGGGCTGATCCTTTCAGGAATTAGTGCTAGCTAAGCAGGATGATTTTTTATTTCTAATTATATTCATGAACCTATGCTCAATTTTACTTCATTGCTCTCATTTCATTCTGTTCTGAGATCAGACGAAATGTGCTTAAACATGCTGCTCTATACTTGGATCTCCTTGCTGAATAGCTTATAAAATTTATAAGTTCTTGTGTTTACTTCAGCAATTTTTTCTTCCTTCAGGAACTTGTCTTACCACTGAAGAGTGTCTCTTGAACAAGAACAGGAACCCTCAGTTGAGTAAGAACCAAATAGAGGATGAACTTAAGGCATATCTTGGAGTCAGGAAGGTTATATGGTTGCCTCGTGGATTGTATGGTATATAAACTTGATGCTGATATTTTAGACTAAGAATCTTCCTATGAATTGATATTATATTGATCAAAATATTGAATTTGGGGTAGTTAAAGATTTTATACAGACCATTTATCATGAGGTGCAGTACTAGGTCTGATATGGATTTGTTTTTGAATAAGAACAATTCCATTCATGATAAAAGACTTTGATTCATTTGTCATAAAAATGGACCAATTTTAAGATGCAGCTTAGAATGCAAGATAGCTAGAGAACAAGTTGTACAACCATTTCACGATACTAATCAGGTTTGATAAGTGAAATCTAACTGTTCTCTGGTGTTGAATGCACTTTCTGTCTGGAAATTAACTTATGTGCTTTTGACTATGCTTTCGCATGTAGATAAATGGCTCCAAACCTTCACAATTGGTGTATATAGATTATCACATATTTATTTTGCTGCATTTTAAAATGAAACTCAAAATAAGGTAAAGTTGATACAGTGCTTTCCATGTTCCTTTGGAAGAAAGCTAAGACAAAAATTGGGAGGTTTCACTGGGCACCAATATTGGTCTGCCTTGTTCATAATGACTCTGCCAATCTCCATACATTTAAAGCAATTTCTGAGATAGGAATTTTATACACTTCTGTACAGATGATCTGGAAATATTGTGATACATGTTTTAGATTCAAAGTGGTATTTAGATTTTATCTACTCCCTAAGATCTAGTTGAGAAGTATGCTGCTTTTGTACAGGAGATGATGATACAAATGGTCATATTGATAATATGTGCTGTTTTGCAAAGCCTGGTGTGGTTCTGCTGTCGTGGACTGATGATGAAAATGATCCTCAGTATGAAAGATCTGTTGAAGCATATAATTGTCTTTCAAGGGTAACTGATGCCAATGGTAGAAAATTTGAAATAATTAAACTCCATATCCCCGGTCCACTCTATATGACAAAGGCAGAGGCTGATGGGGTTGTTAAGGTAAAATCCAAGTTTATATTTCCTTCCTTGTCAATTAAAAATATTATTTCTTCATAATTGAAAGTTATAGAAGAAAGACAATTATCATTGTTATTTCATTTCACTTAAAAGTTTACACAAATACTTCTGAGAATATGGACCCAATTATCATTGTATTGTCTCTTTAAAGTTTCAATTATGCAATGCATACTTCGCTGTTGTATGGTCACCAGTTATAGAAGTTGTTGATGTCATATTTGAGGTCATTCTTTTCTTAGTGGCGATTTGATTTGCTATATATCAAGCTGCAGCCCTCTATTTTGGTAAGTACTAAGTTTTAATGTTGGTTGCAAAGATGCTGAGAGACATTTTTCATTAGATTGGGTAACACATCGAAAACTGTACAGGTACTCCTAAGATTTTGTTGGTTTCCACCACAAATACACTCTTAGAAACATCTGTCTTGGTTGGTTACTATCTCTCAAGTTTTGTGTGTAATGTTTCTTTAGTGAAATTTGTCACTGCTTATATGGAAAGGTCAGAGTCCAAGTGGCAACCTTATGATTGCCTCTACCTTAATGCAGTATAGTCACCTATAGGATTAGGCCCACATAAATTCCATTTGCAACCAAGAAGTGAATGAGACACTTCTAATTCATTAGAATGTAATTATCTGGAAGAGCTAATTACTAGAAAGTGAAAACAATATTGATGGCTGATGTGGTAAAGATTGTGGTGCATTTAATTACATTTCTGAGTGATAATTTATTCATGCAACTATGCGGACTCAACTTCCACAGAATGCCTGTTCTGGCATAATTCTATATTTTTCAGGATAATGATGCTAAGCCAAGACTTCCATGTACTAGGCTTGCTGCTTCCTATGTAAACTTTTACATTGCAAATGAAGCTGTCATTGTACCACAATTTGGGGATAAAAAGTGGGATGATGAAGCTGTCCGAGTCCTATCTAAGGCCTTCCCACACCACAAAGTAAGTAAAACTGATTGTTAAAATGCTGCTTTTCAGTTGAAGAATCGTTCAGCAAAATGGTATTCTTTCAAAGACTAGTATAGTTGCAATAGTTACTGCAGCTGGTGTGAATCAATCAAGGAATAATTCTGAATTCAATATATGAGTTTATGATATATTTTATCCTAAACATCTGGAAGAATATCCGGTTAAAGAAAACAAAGATGGTAACCACTATCATCTACGACATAGCAACAGTAACTGTCAAAATTTGAAGACTTGGATAGGTTTTTGCATTGATTCTTTCTGAAACAAACTCTCTTTCACACTCGGCTTATAAGCATGAGTAATTGATGCATCAGACATACGGTTTTCATTAAAATTGGCAAACGTGTAGCCATCATTTGGCAAAGTTAATGGTGACAAAATACTAACTGGTTTGTATCTTGTAGTCTGCGAAATGTTTGGGTTACTAAATGACATTTTGAAATGTTTGCTCGTTCCTAGGTGGTGCCAATTGAGGGTGCCAGGGAGATTGTTTTAGGTGGTGGAAATATACACTGCATTACTCAGCAACAACCAGCCATTTGAGCAGCACTGTCTGAGTGTTGCATTGGAGTCTGTATGATGTCCGGATGATTGATTATAATGCTTGGTTTACTCTCCAATAGCTGCGTGAAGGTGTCTGCAAATGTATGGAAAATCATTGAAATGAAACCTACTTGATGTTCTAAATTGTAAAACGGTGGTTTATTCTCTTGAATGAATGAACCGAAAAATTTCCTGGTTTGCTTTCCATCCTATGCGATGTTTCATGTTCCATTTTTGTCAGGCCAAGTCTTCCCATCAGCTACTAATATCAAAGCGCAACTGCTGTCCAGTTTTTCGAAAATGAAAATATAAGTAAATTTCATGAAAGCCAGTATATATTGTTGAAGCAAAATCATTAAATAAAGATACGATATGATGCTCAAAAAAGATGAAATATCCTCCTGAATACCTTAATCTTTAATGTAGATTGATTGAGGTGTATGTAAGTCAATTTAGGCATGACTTGATATCAGTCAATGAAAGCACAAAATAGAATACTAAAGAATTGGTCCAATTCAAATTGTTGAGTGGGCATGGTGCCAATGCTAATAACTAAAATGTCCAAAGAACCAAAAAAAAAAAAAATCTCTATTAATCATCTTAAATAAAAATTTAAGTTTATATATTTATAGAATTTAAGTTTTTCTTAATACCATGCTATCTATCACATTAATTATGCAAAGATGACCTGGTAAAATGCTTCCAAAGTTGAACCCAGAAGGAAAAATGCCTCCATCCTATAATAGAATTCCCAAATGAATTTAGTAAACACGTGATTGACATCATAATCATAATAGTTATAAACACCACGTTTAATTCTACAATCATTTTAGGGGTATAAAAACTAATGTGAATTGATATTTACCTAACGGTTCAATGAGTGGAACATGCTGACTTGTTCTTAAATTATAGGTCTTACCTTCACACTAGGTCTATATAGAATCCTGTTTACAAGTAGATAATCAGGTGCAGATCTTTGTTGAATAAGGTTGTTGTTATTATTATTGTTATTGTTGTTGTTGTTGTGTTGTTGGTGTTGTTGTTTTGTACTTCACATTATATTCAACCTTTTTTTCCCCTTAAAGTCTCTTTCTTCCTTTTTTTTTTTTTTTAACAAGAATGATTTTTCTTAATAAAAATATATATTCATTAAATCCCGAGGCTATCCAGTAACGTTAGGCATGGGCTTCGACTGGATCCATGAGGTGGTATAGGCCGAACATAAGTTGGGCCAAGGCTACTAAAGAGTACACAAAATTCAACCAGTGTTTGACTCGATGGAATGGGAATCTACCCATGACGAAAAAATGAACGGGCCGGGAAGCAGCGCCCAAAAAGAACATAGAAACAAACAGGTGTTTGGCTGAGAATCGAGCGATCCAAGAAAGGAGCTCAGCTCGTCATAAATAAATTCATAATAATAAATTAAAGGAAAAGGAAGGCGTTGAGGCTTGAGACTCACACAAAATATACAATCTCTCCTTACTCAAATTTGACGTGAAATCAGGTCTTCGAAATTCGTCTTTTGGACACCTGATTTCATTTCCTTATTTTTTACACACTTAACAACAACACAGGGAGAGAGGCAGAAGAAGAAGAGAATGGGGTGCTCGTTTTCTGGTTTAAACGCATTGTACGATTCCGTTAACGGAGGAGGAGACGTTTGGATCAACGAGAACCGATTCCGCATCGTGAGGCAGCTCGGCGAAGGTGGCTTCGCCTACGTCTACCTCGTCAAGGAGGTCCTCGCCGACTCTACTTCCGGTGGCCTCGCCGCAAAGCTCAAACACTCCTCTCATCTGTCTGGTTCGCTTCCTTCATTTCTGATCTCTTCTTCTTTTTTTTTTTTTATTCAAATCTGAGAATTAAGTTTCATTTACTTGCCATTGCTTTGGATCGTGCTGTTACGTTGCTTTGCTCATTTCGTTTTCTGAAATTAGTCATCGTATCAACGCCGGATCTGCGTGATCTATATAATTTTTTTGTTGTATCGCATTTTGATGTGCATTTTTATTTGATCTCCGACGTCGTTTTATTCTCCGTAGAGATTTCGATTTTTTGTCGGTACCGTCCTATCTGGTGACGTTCATTGCTGATTCGAGCTTTTTTTTTTAAAAAAAAAAATTTGTAAAATGCTACCGCTTCAACGCAATGAAGTCTCCGGCTTCTTCGTGGAGTGATCTTTTTTTTTTTTTTTTTGGGTATACAACAAATCCGCTATTGTGTCGTGTGGGGCTATTGTTGTTGCGGCAATTGTGAAAGTCTATTTGATAAAATGTGATGATATTCTCGTGGTAGTTGATAAGGCTTGTAATTTTCTATCGTTTTGTTAACTCTGAGTTTAAATTTGAATTTGGTTATCAGGAATAAAGGAAGTGCTCTGGCTATACACTTTCAGTAAACTTTTTGAAAAATTCTGTGAATAGGTGGCATGCATCATATGATTCACTGGATCGAAATTAATCCATTGCTATGTGTTTTCTGCAGAGGATGGAACTTATGCTTTGAAAAAGGTCCTCATTCAGAACAATGAACAGCTGGAGTCGGTCAGGGAGGAGATCCGTGTTTCGTCATTGTTCAATCACCCAAATCTGCTCCCGCTTCTTGATCATGCTATTATTTCTGTCAAGGTAACTAGCTATTGCAGCCAACACTTATTCCTCTCTTTATCATATCAGAAGGTATACATTTATTAAAATAAGAGAACAGTTGGATCATTCAGGTGAGACATATGCCACAACCTGAAAAAAATTCTGTTAAGGAGTTTCACTTAAAATTTGTTCCTGAACTACAACAATGTAATTGGATCTACTTCCTGAAGTTGAAAACATGCTATCTGGGTCTTAAATTTAGCAGTTTGCATCTCCAAATATTATGTGTGAAAGCTGTAGAAGCCAACCCCACTTGAGTGAAGGTGATACCTTCAAGGAGCACTTGAGTCATACCTTCAATGATTGGCAGTGAAAGCGTTCAGCAGTCTAAGACGTCTTGGATGAATTCGTTTCAAATGATTTAAATTGAAAGTGTTCATCTTTCCTATATGCACTTTGAATGGAAAAAGAAATGTTATATCCACATAATCTAGACTTATCACTTATTAGTCATATATTCCAGCCAAAATGGTTTTTTCTTTTTTTTCTTTTTTTTTTTTCAGTTGCACTTGTCTGTCTTGGATGGGTGTGATGATCCCATATAGATATGTGATTTTTCTTGCTGAGGCTTAACGAAAATCTATTGAGATATATGATTGTGAAGGGATTATAACAAGGCTCTATTACAGCTTGTCAATGTAATGGGACAGAGATGTGTACTGGGTGAACCAGCATATCACAGCAAAGTTGATTCTAGTTTATTATTCAACATTTTGTAATTTGATTAGCTCTGTAAGAACAAGCTTAGTGCTTCTAGTATTGTGTCTTTTGAAAACATAATATCACTACCAATGGTGCTGTTTTACCAGGATCTCTATCTAATGTTGCTGTACAAAACCTAGGTATTCCAAACTTGGTTGGGAATTGTGTAAATTTTGTGATGTGGCATTGCTAGTGTAGTTTCTTAACTGTTCCAATCTGGTAAGTGATTATTCTGTTACATGGGAATGAAAATATTCTTAATGTGGGAACTGCAGCTTTTCTTCCCCCCTCCTCTCTCTCACTATTTTGGATTTATCTTGTTTCTCCCCGTTTTAATTCTTGTGTTTTTTATATTTATGTAGAACATGTCTTTTTTGTTGGCAGCCTACCCAAGAAAAATCTTGGAACCATGAAGCATACTTGTTATTTCCAGTTCATTTGGATGGAACATTGCTAGACAATGCCAAGACAATGAAAGCCAAGAAGGAGTTCTATTCTACCTCAGATGTTCTTCAAATCTTTCGGCAGGTAAAAGGAACCATCTTTCTATTCTGCAATTTGCTTATTATAACCAGAGGACCTGGGGCCTGAAGCATTGCTGTTGCAATTCAAGATTTTCAGCATGTGATAACTTGTTTGACATCTATAAATATTGTCGTAGCCTTTCTTGGTTGTCATGAATTTCGTTTATATATCAACCTAGCAATTCTTGTGTCCTATGTTATTTGCTGTCTTAAGAATCGTATTGAAGAAGAATAAATCTGGATATCTCTGGTCTGCTTCTTTTATGTTTAATCTATCTGACGAGAATTTCTGTCACTTTTAGTTTAAATTTACTTTTTGATATTTTAGAGTTTACCAGTACTCTAAACTGACAGTAGTTGATGTATTCTGAAGCCCTTTTAACCCTGAAAAATCAACTCAACAGCTATGCGCAGGACTCAGGCATATGCACAGTTTAGATCCTCCATATGCTCATAATGATGTCAAACCTGGTAATGTTCTCATAACACACAGAAAAGGACAACCGCCTCTTGCCATACTGATGGATTTCGGCAGTGCTGGTCCAGCCAGGAGGCAAATTAGCTCCAGATCAGAGGCACTTCAGTTACAGGTTTTCTTTTGTCCCCCCCCCCCCCCCCAAAAAACCAAAAAACAAAAAAAAAAAAACCCAAAAAAACAACCACCCAAAAAACAACCACCCAAAAAACAACAACAAAAAACACCAACCCCTTTTTCTTTTAACTTTTGTTTTGCAAATAAAAATTGTGTATTGTGTAAATGTCTGAGCACCATCATTTCTTGCACTATTGGTAGTTTCCTTTATAGTTTGCATGTCATCCTTGCTGAGCTCAAGATTTGTGATGCTTATAAATGAGTGAATTGACTCATCTAAAATGCAGGGTGCACTTTAAAGAGTAAAGTACAAACACACATGTATGATATGCAATATAGATGTTTATATTTTATTAAATCCTACGTCATTAATTTTCTTATCAATGATTGAGATTGTGCACTTTGCCCTCTAAAGTGCACTTCACACATTAGAGGAGCACATCCCTTTCTATCACATTCTAGAATGTTTTATGAGGCTTTTGCTCCCTTTGTAGTTTGTGAAATTTGTATTGCCTAATGTTGTAGGTTCATATGCATCATCAGGCTAGTTTGCGATCTTTTTAATCTGTTACTGTACATAATAGCTTCTATTTCATTTGAAAATACTCAATTGCTTAGCTTGGGTTTTCATTTTGGCACTACCAATTCTTTAAATAGCTTTTTGGCTTTCAATAGTTTTTTCAAATATGGAGGAGCAAAGTTTAATTTCAGTCATCTGCATGGATTTCCTAACCTGCTGATTGCCATTTATTTGTCTTCCTATGTAGGAGTGGGCAGCTGAACATTGCTCTGCCCCTTTCCGAGCTCCTGAGCTGTGGGATTGCCCAAGCCAAGCTAATATAGATGAGAGGACTGATGTTTGGTCACTAGGATGCACATTATATGCAATAATGTGAGGATTAATCCTTCTTTTGTATGTGATCATGTTAAATTTTATGTTTGTAACTTCTAATAATGGTGCTGTCTTACAACATAATAACCATAGTTAGTTTGATGTTTTTGAACAATGCTACTCAACCAATGGTGAATACAGATGAAAAATGCACCCATGTGCAAGCCATCTGCATATGGTTTATCGATTTGGGGCAATGCTCACATCAACACATTTTTTACATGTCCACATGAAATGAAATCCAATGGCTATGCACATTAGTTTTGCTTTGTTATCTAAGGTTGTTCCCTTGACCCCATTGATTTGGCATTCTACATAAATCAATGGCAGATGTGTTTTTTCTATGACACAAATTAGTTGTGTATATTTGTAGTACTCTTTCTAGTATTGCAGTTCAACTGTGTCAGAAATATTTCTTAGCAGCTTTAGTGCTCTTATTTATTATCACCTGGTTGAATTTTCCAGGTATGGGGTATCTCCATTTGAATATGCACTTGGAGAGTCTGGTGGAAGCTTGCAATTAGCTGTTGTAAATGCGCAGATCAAATGGCCAACCGGACCTAAGCCTTCATATCCAGAAGCTCTTCATCAGTTTGTATCATGGATGCTTCAGCCCCAGGCTGCCGTGCGGCCCCGGATAGATGATATCATTATCCATGTTGATAAGTTGATTGCAAAGTTCTCTAATTGAGTTACTATGGAATAGAACAGTAGAGGCATGGTTACATATTTCAGGCGTTTAAAACTTTCATGTGCCTTTCCTGTGATATATGAAGGGATCAAAAGGCAATACAACTATACAAGTTCCTTGCCTCACAGTGTTTTATGTGTATCTTTTTCGTTTTTGGTGGTAGTCTAGGTAGTCGGGCATTGGGTTTATTATTATTTCTGTCATTTCTACATAATTTTTTTTTCTCTTGTAATTTATGCAATGGCCAATCTCCGTGTTTTCCTCAGGATTTATGCGCGCATAAATGGCATATCATTTATTTATTGATGTGTTCTTTGTTTCATATTTCGCATACCTAGCAATTTTCTCAATATCTTAGACGACACTACCATTGCTCCTTGTTAACGTTGTAATGAGGATATCGGTTATATCAAGGTTCTGTTCATCGAAGAAATTATTATTGATGATGATTTGAATTTGCCTTGGATGCAGCCTGCAGGGTTCACTTATTGTTTGTTCTCTTATTTTTTTTCACCTTTATGTTTTTAATTATAATAAAATTGTGGTTTATTGATGAAATTAAACTTTCCAGAAAACATTGTTTAGTTTGAAATGAATATTGGATAGACAGTTAAATCCTACTATCCCATTACTATGTGACCCCAATAATGTATCATTGTGTTTACTATTCGACATGCATATGAATAGATGGATCGTAAGTTAAATAGCAACACTGAAACATTTACGAGGAAAAAAAAAATAAAAATTAAGTCCATGCCGAACTTAGAAATTTAACAAAACCAGCGTTTTTTTTTTCAATGCCTTAGCAAAAACGTTGACGAACTAATTAAACATCATCCATATGTGCCTTGCCTTACGTCAGCTTAACCACATCATCAGCATTTTATCGACATATCAGCTTTGTTAGTTATGGATTCTTCTGTAGATATTAGTTTTAAACAAAATGTAAATAAAAAAAGATCACATTTTAAGTCTTAAATTGATTTAAATTTAAGTATCATAGAAAAAAGTTATCAAATAAATAATTTGTACTGCATCATGTAATTTATATAATTTAATTTTCTTGTTGATTTTACTCTCAATTATATATAATATAATACATAAATTCACTATAAATCTAAAAAAACAGAATGTAGCATGGCGCTTCAGCACGTTAAAATGGAATGGAAGATTAGAAGTGGGAAAAGAATACGATCATATCAATTTTTCTTCACCTCTCCAGTGCATGTATTCCTCTCAGCCCAAAGTAAATTAGAATAACTTGAGGAAGAGGATCTAAAAAGGGTTTCAGGACAAAATCAGAAAAATGATGAATGGGCAATAGCTGATTTACTAAATCTTGAGTTGCACACCTGTCAATAGAATTCTGACATGACCACAAGGCATGGAATTTCAAATACTAATAGGCAAGGTAAAATTTCAAAAAATATGATTCTTGCTAATTCATATAATTTGAACTAAATAACAGAATCAGTACTGTCCCCCACTTACTCGTGTTGGCACCTCGGAATATGGCTTCACTAAGTTCTTGGAATTTCTCCCACGGCCTTATATTCTTTTAAAAAAATTATATTAGTTAAACAACTTACAATGGCAACTCACATCTGATATATAAGAGTACATATATAATTGCATATAAAGTTGATTCACATTTCATTTTCCATTTTTCCCGCGAAATTCACATAAAGTTACATATATAATTGCCGCAAGTTCAAAAGCTGAAACTCAGGAGCTCGTAGGAAACCAGACATGCCTTATGCACATTGATTTTACAAGTAACATTATTTTTATCATAATTTCAAATTTTGGTGCCCATCGTAATTTAAAATTGAATTAAGTTTACTCTTTCCTTAATAAATAGGGTTCTAATTTGCTTTTTGGACATGGGGTTCTTCTAATATCCCCTCGTTTATTCTTAGATTTGCATCACCTTATCTGAGACGTGAAAATGTTCAATTCAATGTCTCTTGGATTTGTAGTAAGGCCAACATGACATCATCTAACTTGTAGCAATGAAGAAAAGTATCCATATTTATTCTTTACACAAAGATTCATCGTTTATTTATATTCATAAACAATCTCTAAAGAATGTAATATATATATATATATATATATATAATACAAAGAGAATCTCTGAACCAGCCTGTCGCTAAAAAATAAATAACGGGGCCCCATAACCACCTATAAAAGTGCAAACAAAACCCATTTACAATTATCAAGAACAAAAAATTCTAGGTAGCTTAGTTGAGTTGGGTGGATATATGAGCATGAGTTCATCAAGCGGCAATGTCTCGTTTCAGTGGAACTGGAACTCCCCAGTCATATACCTATTTGGTGGCTTTGCAGTCATTTTTGGAGTCATTGGGTTAGCGTTGGTCTTCCTAGTTTGTTGTCCGTGCTGCGGATCTGAACCAGAGTCGTTGTGTGACTGTCACACAAACGACGAGTCCAAAGAGGCAACAAGCACTGAAGTTGAGCGTGAGCCTGACATTTTGGTTATCGTAGCTGGTGAAGAGCACCCAAGGTATTTGGCAAAGCCCACCGAGTGTAGCACCAAATAAACTACACTGCTAGTGAATCATCACCATCCTTCGGTGTCTTCTGATAGAATTAAGTTGTAGATAGAATATATCGCTGTCTATTTATAGTTGCTTTGCTTTTATTCTTTCTTCTTCTTCTCCTTCTTCTTCTTTTCCTTTTTCTTTTATTTTGTGTTCCATGTATAATTTTGAGCTCTTAGATCGTATAACAAAGGATGCATTACAATTTACAATTATGTATTGTATAATTTTTTTTGTTTAAATTATTAATATCCAAAATTTATTAGACTTTAATTAATTTGACCTGAGCTGAATTAGCCTATTATAGAGATAAGACTCTCTAACAATAGATTTTTCCATTTAAAGTATTTGAATCCAAGACCTTAGTTAAAAGGAATAAATGTGAAATCTTTTAAACCAACCAAATATTAGTATAATGTATTGTATAATTGAAGGCGGGCAGTTAACTTTAGTAAATTGGAAGTTTTTGAGGGAAAATTTGTAGGATGAGAATGGATCTGGGCTGATATTGATCATTGCGATGCATGGGTAGGCTCGGCGCCTGATAAACTAAGAAGGTTATATTGAATACTTTTAATAAGGTGATAAGTTCATTTGTTGTGTTAATATTAATTAATAATACATTATTATTGTATATATTGAATTTGTTGGTTAGCCTAATAAATTGTGAGAGTCACGAATAGCTAAAATTTTGATAACTTCTTTAAAATGAGTTTGTTTCAAAGTAAGAAAATGAAAAGTGTACACCCTTAAATCATTTAATAAAACTTATACACAATCTAAAGCTACATATGCTTTGCTATCTCAACCTTTACCTACCTCGAAAGGTGAAGACAAAAATTAGACTTACAAAATTCAAGATAATGATGAGTTTTTTTTTTTTTTTTTTTGGTCAGGGAAGATAATGATGAGTTAAATAACGTTATAGCCGTTAACCCTTGCAAAGTTTCGGAGGTTTGTTTAGTAAAATAAATCGAAAGTCAAAGGTAACAGTAACTTTGAAATAATCTTTTACTTATTTGTAGAGAGAATAAGGATCGACTTAGTCCACCATAGCCATAATGTCAATCATGATGTGAATGATCAATAGTTATAAAATTAATTATGTTTTAAAGAATTATTATAAATGGATTAGAAAAGTATATTAAAAGCTATTAAAGGCTATTAAAGGTAAGTGATGTTACCTATACATTATTTTTCGACATCAAGTACAACACTTTTATTTTATCACATAAATATATACAATACTTTTATTTTGATATATGTTTATTTTGATATTCATTCACATTCACATTTGTATATTATGACCAAATATTATGTGTTCAAATAATATTTCATATTAAGGACGGCTAAATGGTCAAAATGTTTTAAGCACTATTATTCACTCTTTGTACCTTGCTTTAAGGTTATGGTTATATGTTGGGAACAATTGGGGATGTGAACAGAAGAAGAAATATATTATTTATATGCTATATTATATTATATGTATCATTTTGGGGGTAAAAAGAAAATATGTGGGGGAAGAGAGTTTTATTTATCTCTTTTTACAAAAGTATAGTGAGGAATAATATTATTGTTGGACTATTATATCTTGAAGATAATGCGTTGTGACCTTACTAAGCTACTAGGATATCATTAGGACTCTTGTGGAGACGATATGCAAAATATTTAGGTTGGTTCAATGCTAATCATTCCACCAAAATCAAAGTATGACCCTTGGATTTAGAAAGCACTTATATTAAACTTATGAGATCATTTGTTAATGGAGTTCTCATATCAACAGCAGAAAATGAACTCGCATCCTTATGGGATATTAGTCTATTACTTATCAATTGTGCAAACCCTGATTGGTGAGAGGTTAATCGTTTTAAAGAAAGAGAGATATTTGTGTCCTAACTCAATATTTAAAAAAATTATTTCTTTACTTTTTTCTTGTGTGGTGTTTTGGTCGCACTTTGGACCCATAGTTCTGGCTGGGCCATGAATTAAAAGCCTATATCGTTAAATTTAGATCTGAAAGAAAAGGTTGTCAACGGACTGGCCCATGTTTGGAGATACGCCTACACTACATAGCTCCGATTTCCGAACGCGCATTTAATTATTATGATAGTTGGAGAAAAAATTAAGAATTTATAACTTTATAAAATATAAATACTTATATGATAAATCATACATATATAATAATAAATTTGTAAAAATCTTATCATTAATGACTAAAATTGTACACATTTTTTAAAATATATCTCATAGCTCAAGGAGAGTCAAATTCTTATTTAATATGATGGATGAAATTGACATATATGTAATTAATTTACATTTTCACGAGTGTATAGTATAGTCTTTTTATCTTAAAATTTCAAGCCAACGAAAAATTTCCTATAATGAGTGATAGTCTAAATGCCCCAGGGGAGAACAAGTGATAAGATTGGTTATGGAGAAACCTCGTAAAATAATAAAAAAGTCATTTAACAATTTTTTTCAAGGGGAAAATAGAAAAGATGCACTCTTAGTTTCATACGTAAATAATAACACACATATACCTACTTCACTCGAAATCAACATAAAAAGTGTAAGGTGTGGATCTGGATCAGTACACGTCGACAAGTACCAACACGCATAGACTTCCTCAAGTCTCAAAAGCATATGTCCAAACAACAGTAGCAACACAGTCCAGCACAGCTGTAAAGAAATAATTAGCGAAAAGATTTATCAATTGAATTAAACAAATAATATTAGCCATGCTTTTTTTTTTTTTAACTCAAACTAAAATTTAAACATGTGAAAAGTTTAACTAGTGTTCTCTGCATGAAAATGGAGCCACTTGAATTTAAATACAATGATAGAGTTTGAATAGAGTTTTTATGCTGTAATTAATTTATGCAAATATCACTGCTCAATTGAAAAACAAGTAGGTTGGAAAAGGAAGGAATGAGGAAGAGATATTACCATCCTCTCCAGAACCCATCACCCTTGAGTTTAGTTTCACCGCTTGGAGGAACATTTTGATCAGAGTAGTTCTCATGAGTGATAGCTGGAGGCGGAACTGGATTAGGACCCGGTGCAGTGTCTTTTGACTCATATGCTACTGCAGAAGTCCAAACTACATCACAAATTGTATTAGACCAACAAAACAAAACAAAAAAAGCACAAATTGTACATACACGGCATTAGAAATAATAGGGCACATTTTCAAAATAGAGAGTATTCAAGAGGAGGGGGAGGGGATGTGTTGTCCGAGCTAACACGTGTCTGATTGAAATCTATACCTTGATTTTGGTTTTGATCATTAATGGGACTCATATTTGAAATTAAAGCTTTCAAACAGCAAGGGGACAGAAACTCACAAAGATGGAGACTTTGGAGATCAAAGACATGATGTTGAACAGTATATATTGGGTTGGAATGGTTTAATATGTGATACAAAGGGTACTTTTGTGGAGTGGTTGAAGTTGCTAGTTTTCTAGCTCACGCCGGATTACGTTTTAATTGAGGTAATCGGCTTTTTTTTTTTTTTACGTGTATATATATATATATATATATATATATATATATATATATATATATATATATATATATATATATATTAGTGGATTATAATATAAATAAGTGTAAATTTTAGTTATCTAAATATCAAATTAATATTTGGTCTTCATAAATACTGTGGATCCATTGTTAGATAATGTTGTGTTCGACGCTTATATAATCGACTAAAATCTGAATTTATTTAAATGGCAATTCATGTACGGTGATCAATATGGTTATATACTATTTAAAAAAAAGGAAAAAAATTTCTCTTTTTCTTTTCAATGGTGGGTTGGTTGTAGTTGATGTGCATGTGTCAATTGACGGGCGTTTGATGCAGACAGGAGGGATTCTATGTTTGTGAAGTTGATAGTGTTTGAACTTAATCTTGTTCTCATGCATCTATTAACCAATCTCGTTGCGCTTCAATCCTTAGTGGATTTGGTTTAAGGAAATTGCGAAGAAGCTGAGCAGTAGGACGAAACACGGTAAAAATGAGAATGACGTGGGTTCTAGTTCTGCCCGTGTGTCGGCTTCTGAGGCTTAACCTTTCCTTTCTCCTTTTTCCGGGGTGAGAGGCAGGGGTAAGGGGGGAGGGGGATGGAGTGTGGGAGCCAAGGCCAAACACGCGACCATTCACCGCTAATAAAGCTATTGAAATGGGTTGGGGTCGATGGACAGTTCAAACAACATGAAAAAATATATGGATTCTGCTAAAAGGATTGGAGTGAAAAAATAAAATTAACCTGATTCAATTCAATCTAATTTAGTCCAACTGAAATGAGCCAGTCCACTTTTGGGACGAGCCAGCTCAATGGTCCGAATATTTTTTTATTTTTTAAAATAACTAATTTTAAATATGTATTATTATTACTTGATCTTGGATTTTATTGACCTATTTTTTCATTTAAAGAAAGTTTAGATTACAAAAAAATATATTGATAAAAATAAAAAATTATCATTTCACTTTTGTAACAAGTAAAATTGCTAAATCTAATTACCGAAAAAAATTATCCATTGAGTTTTAATATAGACCATAAAATAATAATAAGATCATTATTTTTTAAAATTTATTATTTTGATGATTTCAAAATATATTTTTTGCATTTAAAAAACTAATAGGCTAACTCGATATCCTACCCATGACCCAAATAAGATTGAGCTGGATTAGTAAAATACTAATCGAAAACTAGTTTAACCCAATCAACCCCGACCTAAAAATGGTCCAACCCGAATGGGTTAGTCCGAATAAGCCCATTTTGATAGCTCTAACCATGAGGCTCCACAAATAGGGATGTAAATTTTACCCACACCCGCGGGTACCCAAAGGTAATATCTGTGACGGGGCGAGTATGGGGGGACAATTTTTTCCCCGCAAATAATGGGGGTGGATTATTTAGATACCCATTTATTAAACTGGACAAGGGCGGGGATCATGATCTCCGTACCCACGGATACCTGATATAAAATTATCAAACTATACTTATATATATATATATATATATATATATATATTATGTACACAAGTGTTGTTGGCTGCCCTAATCTTGATCTGTCTTCTCTCATTTCTTTCACTTCTACGAGTTGCCCCCAGCCCCCACCCTTTGGCCATTCAACAATCAACACACTCTTCTTTTCTTAGACTCTTACACACACTCTTCTTGTCCTCAATTTCACAACCACCGGCCCTCCCTCACTAAGCTCCACTATCCATTGCTTTGTCTGTCCCTCCCTCGCTAAATCTGCTGCCCAGATCGGTGCTTCTCTGCTCTCTGTGGATCATCCGCTATCCCTCACTGAGTCACTGCCCTAAATCTACTATCCCATTTGTTCCTCTGCCATATTATATTCAATACAAGCATTGTGATTTAGATAATGTGAGAGCCATGTGAAAGTTCATAATTTAATTATTGCTGGAGGTTAAAGTAATACATGGAAAATGGATAATCAAATTATAAGATGTCTATGTTAATCAATCTCCGGTATCCATTATTTGTTTTTCCAATTTTTTCAGAGTTTTGATAAATTTCACTTTGGAGGCATGGGAGTGAAGAGTTCACCTTTGTAAGATGGATTTAATAGTGCCTCATATATTAAATTTACAATGTCATCCAAATTAATCTAGGAAAACCTGTACTGAAAAAAATGAACTCAATCATGACATCTACCTAGAAATTAAGATGCTGCCAAAAACCCACCAATAGCACATTGGCACCATGAGATTAGTAAATTAAAAGATTTAATATGAGAAATAACTACATATCTTATCAGCCTAGCTGCAAAATTGCTAATAGAGTTATTTTTAGTATTTCAGAAAACACACTGGAGTTGCTTTTGCTAATGAGATTACCTTTGCTCGGCCCCTTATAATTTAGATCCATGCAATTGCAAACTTAAAGTTGCCCTCTCCTTTAGGTTTTTTTTTTTTAATTATTGAATTAGTCAATCACGTTTACCCTTTGTATTTTGCAAGGTTGTGGGTCCTAAGTTAGATGCCTGTCTTACAAAACAAGTTGAAACTAATGGCTAGAGGTTTTGCTCTGTTGATTTTAGTATCAATCATGTTTGATTTTGCCAGGTGTGAATACAGCCTTTGCAGCATAGAAAAGCTCGCATCCTAGAAATATCTTTTCTCTACTAATCAAACTGGCTTTTGCTTCCTAAAAAAATTATTTTCATATACTGTTTCCACCTTAACATGAACTACACTACATGCAAATCTCTTTTGCTTCTGGCTGCTCTTTCGAAGGCATTAATATTACTTGATTGAACACACTTCTTCCTATGTATGCTAAAATTCGGTCTTGTTTCCTAGCATAATTTTGATTTTGCTGCAAATGTTTGGATAATACATACTCTACTAATAAACCAATATTGAAGTATATTGTACATTGTTCATTATAAGTCATGTCTACTATTTGTCTAATTATTTTACATATTTGATTTGTAGAATGTCTATAGATTCAACTTCTACTCCTATCAACAATGAGGAAATTCAATCTACTACTCCTAGCCTCACTGCCTCTGCCATTATTGACTCTTTCCTATATGCCATGACACGAAATGCTAATACTTACTCTGGAAATTTAGAGGTGAAATGTCATTCTGTAAAATCTCTTGGTTGAAGTTTAACATCTATTTTGAATCATCTATTGGCTAAATGCTAGACCTGTTAGTCCTGCTAAGAATGAAGTTCACAGTTTTGTTTCAGGTTGTGATTGTTCAAAACTTCAACAGAAGTAAATATATCTTTTCCACAGAAGGAAAATATATCATTCTTTATGGTGCCTTCAGTTGCTACTTTCTAACTTTTGATGATTGATTGTTGAGGTTTAGATGGCCAATGATTTTGGTTTACATGGCCTTGTCAAAAGGTGAACATTAATATCAATATTAAATATTATTTGCATAAGGTCAATGACCTTCTTTTCAAGTCACCTGTTAAGGATGATTGTGATGATGTATCTGGGTCTCGACTCTGGACACCTATTCATTTTTCTCTATGGCCTATTTTTATCTTGGTGCTGGGATTTGAACAAAAATTGTATTAGTTTATTTTTGTGCATATTGTTTTAGCCGGAAATAACTGTATGTGGGCATGGATTGAATAAACTGAATTGCAGTAAACAAGAAATGTGGAAGAAATAGCTGGCAACACAATTTTGTAGTAACTTTGTTGGCTTTAGTTGTCGTGACAATTTAACATAAGTGCTACTTTTTAGTTCAATGGAAGTGAATATGGACAATTTTGGCGAATATGGGTATCCATAAATATTTGCAGGTATCCATAGACCCCGCAAGGATCTCCAAACGCAGGTACCCGTGCGGGTATGGGGTGGGGATGGGGGCAGATATTTATCCACGAGACGGGGGATAAGGGCGGGGGATGGGGGTCTATCCCCACCCCCCGCCCCACCCTATTAACACTCCTATCCACAAATTACCAGTTGAGCCAAGGCCTTATCCGCAGGCTTAACCTTACTTTCTCTTTCCTATTTCATGTAGACCACAATTAGTATTTTGTCTATGATAGTTTTTACCGCTAACTTAAAGGACTATTTTAGTTTTTAAAAAATGAAGAATTTGTATGATCTCGTATAGTAGCTTTATATTTGCAAGCCACTTTTATGTTTTGTTGGACTTGTTAATGTAGCGTACATTTTTTGTTGGTAAGGGTGTATTTGAGGCAAACTTGCTTCAGTCCAAATTAAGTCATTATTATACACATCCCTATAGTGGACCGGTGTATTTAGAGCATGCTTAGATTAATACCAATCAATCATATATGATGTATAGATAACTTAACTTTGGAAAATGAGTTATATTATTTATATTCATATTTATTTGGCCTCTATGCTGATTCACTCATATTTATTATTGGATGGGGTGTGGGACCTAAATCAAGTGAAATCCACACATCCCATCCAATTGTGAATGGGAGTAAGTTGGCACAAAGACTAAGAAGATAAATATAAATAATATTTCTCTTGGAAAATAGATGGACGTGCATCAACAAAAGCTTTACAATACATATTAATTATTGACTATGATCAAATTGCTTTAATAATTGAAATTACTATGAAACTAATTTCATTATTTATAATTACTTGTAAATTTAAAGTATGTATCAAAAAAATTTTAGTTATCATATATAAGTATATTATTAGTTGAATATGTTTGATATTAATCAATTGTCTCTATTATCTGAAAGCTAAGCATATACATAGAAGTGGTTGAAATTGCTTTAATAAATGAATTAATTTTTTTGAAAGGACTAAATTAATTTTACTTTTTATAATTGATAGATTAAATTAATATTAGCTCTTTCTAAAATTTAAATTAATATTATTTATATATTTATAGGATTAAAATAAAGAGTAAATAAAAATAAAATTCAATCTCAATATGAATGTGCTAGTAGAACTTTAATTCTTGAAATTGGATATATGAGTCATTTTGAACTCTGAGATTTAAAAATTAACTTTTAGTCCTTAAAATTACAAAATATAAGTTACATTAGTCTCTAATTTTATTTTCATTATTATGCCATTATGTTTTTGTTTGTGTCACATTAAGTGACATAATGGCATTTCACATAACCTCTAAGATGACATAAATAAATGATAGGTTTAAATTAGTTTTTGAAATTTATAAAAATGTGTCTAAAAAAACCACATGAATCAACTATTCAAGTGATATCCTAATAGAAATGTTATCTTAATGATCTAATTTAAATATTCTTTATTAATATCACCTTAGATATCATATGAAATACTACCATATCATTTAATGTAACATGTTAACAAAAATGTGATGATATAATAATAATAATAATAATAATGAAATAAGAGATTAATAAGACTTATATTTTATAATTTTAGGGATTAACATAACTCGTATTTTACAATTTTAGAAATTAAAAAAGTAATTCTGAATTTTAGATACCAAAATGATTCGGGGCTAAATTGAGCGTTTAAAACGTTGCATGACTTTTGTGCACAAACCATCATTTCCGGCGTAATGCGTTTCCTTCGACTGTGCTATTTGTCACACGACAACAATGCCCAGCTAGTTGACCCTAGTATTTTAACATACGTAAAATGCAATTCGCGCCAAAATGAACCCTTCGGTTTTACACTGTCCGTTGCGAGAATCGTCTCGAATCACTTTGAAGGATATGCTTTGCGCCTGGCCATGTCGTGGGGTGCATCTTTTTGACCAAACAAGTCAATGTCTATCGGGTCAATATTCACACTGTCTACATGCAATGCCAAGTACTATTTGCATTTATTTGAGGATTGTACCTAATTTCACCATATCTGCCTCAAGTCCGGTCTGCCACGGCTGGCTTCACCCCACGAATATATCCCCCACAAGCCACAAAAAGGGCTTACAAGCGTTCACGTTACCGTGTACCAAAACATAATAATTGCAAATATTAAAAATTATTATTGTTGCTAGTTCTAATCTCTAAATTATGTATATTATTTAAATTTTTTATGATTAGGTTACTCCCAATAATTTATTAAAAATCATTATGACGCTCATTTTATAAAGATAAATTGATATCCAATATTTGATTGGGTTAATTTATTCGATACTTCTCTTTTATTTTTTTATGATTAATATTTAAAATTTATTAGATTTTAATTAATTTAGGCTTGAGTCAATACAGTTTAATATAAAATAAAACTTTTTTAATGTTATTTTTTATTAATAATTATAAGATTCAAACATGAGATGAGATATTACGTAATTGAAAAAATAAAATAAGTGTCAATCAACCACGATCACAATATTATATGCAAGGGAACATTCTTCAGTGAACTTGGCTTAAAAACTTCATTGTAAAATACTTAGCTGTATCAAATCAGAGTAGAAAATGCGTGTAGTCCACAAAAAATTAGTCTTAATTTGTCATTTAAGACTTAATTTAAAGTTAATAACTTTGATTATCCTAAAAATAAAATTGCAGATCTGAAACTCAGAAGCAGAAAACTTAGATCTTGCATGCCGGAATCATCAACCGCCGGCGAGGCCAGCTTCTTCGTCGGAGAATATGGAAGAGCAAGCTACTATGTTTCTGCATATCAACACCACCATTTTGCCGTTGTTATGATCTATGTCAGGTTTGAACTCTAAAAGAGTTACAACATCGTGAGTGTTGTGCAGCGTCCTTGTCCACCAAATTGCCCTTTTTATCTCCAAGACCCTCCTTCTAGCACAGGTTTCCATAGTGCTAGCAGCAGCAAGCCCTTCTACTGTTCTCCATCTTCACTTCAAAGCCTCCCTCACGACAAGACAACAAGAATCTCCATCTCCATCACCATCTTTACTCTCCAACACCCCCACACTCTCCATCCCTCAAATTGAGATTAGGCTTCTACACTCATGGTTGGTGTGCAGGGTTTCCTTTTCTCTCCTCAACCAGTGGAGTCTGATTTGAACATGGTGTCACTATTTTGAGCTGGTAGTTAGAGCACTGTTTCAAACTTTCAATTCTTTGTTTATGTCATGGAGGATTAAAGGTTTGTTTTGTATGCTGTGTGGATGCTGTGTCTGCTTGTTTCTTGTCTGTAGTTTATGCTGTGCAGATTTAGTTCATATTATATACATGGTATCTTCGATGAAGATGTGCATAAGGTTAACAACCTGTTTGTAAATCAGTGTTATGAGAAGTTGTCATGCTTGCCCTATGGTTGGCTTATCCATCTTGTTATCATCTATGTTGTGGTTTCGTGAAACTCTATGTGCCTTTGTCTTTTTTTTTTTTTTTTTGTAGTGGATCCTGCTTAATTGTAAGGATTGTATTGGGTGGTGTGCAGTTGTTGAGGGTTTTCCTTGTTTCTAGATGTTTGATTAGTTTGTGGTTTTGCATCTGTTGTTGTGATTGGTAGATAGCTACTCTTTGCTTCTTTTGGGCTCTCTGTTGTACTTATAAAAAAAATAACAAATAAAAAATAATGAATTTGAGTTTTATAAATTAAAAAAAATTAATATTAAAATTATTTTATTCTAATAATGGCTGATAACCAACTTTAAATTAGATCAGTTAGAGTTTGACGAACTTAAAATACCATAAGTTTAGGTTAAGAAAAGATAAATTGATTGAAGTTTTAATTTCATCCAATAGAAATATGCGCAAATTAAAACAAACGATTATTTTAGTCGATGCCAAGAAAAAATCATTATTTTAGTCTTTTAAAAAATTAAATTGACAGTAATTTAGAAGATATAAAAAAAATAAAATTAATTTCTCAATATTAAAAAATGACATTAAGATTATCTTTCTATATATAAAATGTAGGATTATAAATTAAATTAATGTAATTTTTTATTATTAAAAGGCTAAATTAGCTTGTGTTATTTGAGAATTGAAATGATTTTATTTGTTATCATTAAAGAACTAAATTAATGTCAATTTTTTCCAAGATCTTTTAAGAATTAATTTAAATTCACTTATTTTTTAGAGATTACGTCAATATTAAATTAATTTTTAAGAATTCAAAATAATAGTTTACTCTTAAATTAAGTCAGATTAATATTAAATATAAGGATAATATTAATTAATATAATTAGCCTTGCACTTTCAAATTTTAATTTAATATCATTTCCGAGACTGTTTTTAAATTAGTGCATCACAATTGTAAAAGACAACTAACTATCATTAAAGGAAATTAAACTTATAATTTAGTGATTATCTCCTCCATATCTCATTGAATATGTAATATCCTATATCGAACTCTCATTCTCCCTCCTATTAAAAAAATAAGGTTTAAATATATTTTTAATCTCTATAAATATAGATCATTTTAATTTTAATCTTTCTAAATTTTTTTTGACTTTTAATTTTTTTTTAATATTATATTTTTAATCTCTTTTATTAATCAGAATTGTTAAGTAATGTACTTACCAAAAGAGAATTATTAAAATATATATAAAAATAAAATAAAATTTTTAATATTTATAAAAGTTAAATACATATTCTAAAATAATTTTTCGGACTTAAATTTTGAATTATTAAGACTAAAAATATAATATTAAAAAATAAAAGACCAAAAATAAAAAAAAATTACAAAGACTAAAATAAAAATATTCTATATTTATAAAAATTAACAATATATTTAAGCCAAAAAATAACTATCAACAAATATTGAATGTGCAGTAAAGAAGCTACACCTTTAAAGAAATTATCAAAATTGAAATCTTAAAAACAAAAACAAAAACAAAAATCGTTTAAAGAACTTCGTCGCGACATGACCTAAATACTGGTGCAATAATTATGATACCGGTGTAGTACCCGTGGAAAAATATTATAATACCGGCATGACCCAGACCAGGTGAGGGCTTCCATCTGTTTTGTCTTGGTGTCGAGCTTGGCAAAATAATCCGCGTGCTGTGTACTTAGCCAGTTAGCCTCAAACTTAATCTTTTTTTCTAAATTATTAAATATTGTCAAGAGTAGTTTCTTCTCATGTTATTCAAGAACCTTGATATCGTATACATTGGTGGGAAAAAATTAATCATCTACTCTAAATAAACCGTTCTATATGTCTATAATGCTCACTTGTATCTAGTTTCAAACTCTTGGCAATGTCAATGGTGGAGCCATGCCGCCCCCACTCAAAATTTTCCATATCTTCCATGCTACAGCACGTGATTTTGCTGTTGTTTTAAGCGAGTACACTGGCCTTTTGCCTGCAATGCTTAACAGTTAGGTTGCATTTGTTTGTGAATTTTTGCAGCAAAAATTATTTCTCATATTTCTCATATGTTTATATAATTTTTAAAAAATAATTAAAATTTTTTTAAAAATTAGGTTTAAATTTTTTATAAAAATTAAAAAATGATTTAAAAATAATTTTTAATTTTTTAATTATATATAAAATTTTAAGTTTTATAATTTTTTTTTTTTAAAAAATTGAAACAAAATGCATCCTCAAAAGCCAACTGGAGATATTGTGTACGGTCATCTTGTTTGTTTTGCCAGAACAAAGTTAAGGCCCTGGGTTAAGATAAGTTAAAAAGTCAGGGATCGAGCAAAAAACATCAGAATCCAATACCCCATCCTTATGTTTAAATAAATGAAAATAAGGATAAAAAAAGGCTAGTAAATGAATTTAAAGAAAAAAAAAACGAACCAGAGATGATAGGACAAGTGATAAAGTCGCGTTAATCAACCCTTGCGAGAGTAGGTTAGTTTAATCATCATGGAATCAATTAATATTTTTGATCATATGTAAAATTGATTTATAACAATAATGGAAGACAAGTTAAGAAAAAATAAGAAACTAATTTTGACATATTGTAAACTAAAAATATTTTATTGTCACTATCAATTGTATCATATATTTTTTATAATTTTTAAAATAATTATAATAAAAGTCAAATATATTAAATAATATAATTATATATAATCGGATGATTGAATAGAAAAATTTTATATTGATAATACATCATTTTTTTATATAGAGAATATATCAAAATTAAATTTTAGATTTTAATGTGTTATTAAGAATTGAAAGAAGGTAAGAAGTGAACACCTTTTTTTTTTCAGAAAAAATGTTAATGCAAAGATTTTATCTTATCTGTTTTAATAAATTTGGAAAATAAGTTTTACCTATAAATGTCCCAGTAACCATGGCTGCTGGCTTCGCCACTGTCGGTTGTGAATCACGTTTTATTTTTCTAGAACGAATGAGAGTCAAAAACATCCAAATCAAACTGTTACTCGAATAAAAAATCGAGAAATAATGAGCATAAAGTTAATCAGCTAGATCTCTATTTTGAAAACAGTGTCTATTTTCGAAAGAACCAAATCTTCAATCCTTTATCACGTGGAGCCCTCAGGAAGACATGCACGTAGAATAATCATAGGGATGAATTTAAAGCAGGGGACACTAAAAGTCTAACTTAAGGATAATGGGGCATGGCGTGTCCATAAACCTTCTAGCATTGAGACTTTAGTTCTTTCTGTTTCATTCCCTTACAAATCAAGAGGGGCCCCATCTCCTTAGAGGACTCAATTATACTATTACAAACCATGCTTCTTTTAGGCGTAGGGGGCAGCATGCCAAGTGTTCTTGATTCATGTAAAGCATACTGTGGCTGCAGCTGAACTAATTAATATTTCGACCAAGGGTTTCCATTTGTATGACATAAGCGACGATGTATCAGAGCAATTCACGAAACGTGTACATTGCGCAGCAATCCAAAGAGGTCGTTTCAATGTCAAAAATGTCATTTCATTAGTAAAGACCCGTAGTGAAACCCATCTACTCGATCACTGTTTACTTCACCACCTAACAGTATTTCTTATCCTTTCTTTGCAACGTACATATAGATCATAAAGAATGACCTGCTTTTTATAATAATATCATTTTGTGGGGAAAGAGGGACCAAGAAAAGTTATCATGTGCTTCTCATAATAGGAATAGGATTTTATATATATATATATCCTGATTACTATAATACAATTTTGTTGACAGGCAAAAAGCGGGGACCGGCGGGGTGGTTTTTGGGAGAGAAGGAAAGAGGGAAAAGGAAAGAGAAAAAAAAGAAAGGGGGGGGGGGTATGTGGTGGTTTCTGATAATAGGAAGGACATTAGTCCAATTTACTTTGTTCTTTCAGGTAGCGGTGGACATGAGTTAAGTTAGTTGAATTTAAAAGATTTTTTTTATTTAATTTATTCATTCAAATATTAAGTTAAGTTAGATTACATTAGATTGAACATTTTTTTTTTCAATTTGGTTCGACCCAATGCAATTCAGTTACTCCTAAGTAGATGAGTGGATTAAGTTTGATTAAATCCATAGATTCAATATTTATTTTTTAAAAAAATATTTATTAAAATATATCAAAATATATAATTAAATATAATAAATTTAAGTATATATAATATAAAAATTAAATCTTTTAATAGATATAACAATTTTAATATGAATAAACTTTAAAAAATATTTATATATCCTAAAAGTTTTTAAAAGAAAATATTCAAATTTTCATAACTTCCAAAAATATATATATAATATCTCAAAATATAACAAGTAATATGAGTTTATTAAAATTAATATTAATTTTGTTTTTAACTTTTTTAATATATTTAATATTATGCAAATAATTTATTATTTTTTATCGTAATAATTTATTAGATATTCTATCAACTTTTCATAAATAATTTAGATTCAACTGTATTGATCGAAAACTTTCAAATTCACGAGCCAATCCATATTTTATGAATTAAAAATTTTAATTTAACTCAACCCATCAATTGAAATGAACCCATATTTCGTGGGTTGAATTAGGTTGACACAGTGGTTGGATAGGTTGACTCAACCCGCTACCCGCCCCCTACATCCATGCGCTCCCCAGGAGATAGATATGGCAATATAGTACAAACCAACTTCTGTTATACATATAAAAACTTACATATGGTCCGTTTCCAAAATTAGGATCCTCATTGCATTTGGCTATGTGTTTTTAGGAAGAAGAAATTTGAGGCATGAGATCATAATAACTTGGTCAGTTCCCCCCATCAAACCCAGAAGCCAGCAAATTGGAGAGAGGTCTAGCTATGAACCAGAGGGATTCTCAGACAGGCTTCTCAGCAAAATACAGCTCCTCTGGTGTAGGCTTAATCTAAATTCTGGAACTCTAGTTGGATCTTTGCAGTTCCTCAGAAGTGGAAATAAAGGGAAGAAAAAGAAAAAGGAAAAAAGCCTGCTTGTTTCTTACGAGACAGGACAAAAGAAATTAAAGGTTTGAAAGCTAAATCAGGTAATGAAGAGGTCCTCTTGCGTACTATTTAAACTATGGGTCTTATATTCTCTCCACTTTTGTAGCCTGTGCCAATCTGCCTCTGCATTTAAATATCTGTCTTTCTTATTAATGACATATGCAGAGAAATAATGATGATTGCATCTTCTCTTATGAGAACCCAATGGCCAATTGAACAACCCTATGTCCTTTCAAAAATTCAAGAAAACTCAGGGTATTTATGCTTTTAGTAAGATTAATTTCACTTTCATTGACAGCTTCTAGCTGTCTGCTGCTGGGGTAAGTCAGAGAATTAATGTGTATTTAGATTTCCAGGTGGTGTGGTGTGTTGAGACTTGTCCAAGTCATTTAGGAGATTCTGAGTTTTTTTTTTTTTTTTTTTTTCCAAGTGCCTTTTGAGAGAGTACTGTGATCTAGGTGTGTATATCTGTGTTGTTCTGTGTATAGAAACCTGTTTTTGGGTCAGATAGATGAAGGGATAGGTGGTGATTTCAGGTGTCCAGAAACAATTCCTTGTTGTTTTTCCTATTTAAGAGATACACAGTTTCCTTTCTTATACTTTCTTTATTTCACCATTCTTCTTCTCCTTCTTCTTGGTCTCAGGAAATGGAGCCATCCCAGATCTTAGGAGGTGCAGAAGAATGTCACAGCAGCGAATCTGGATGGACCATGTATATTGGGTCCCCCATAGATGGTGATGGAAATAGTGATGATGGAGACAGTGATGATAGCAGGTACAACAATGAAGGTACTCATCAAGCTGATGCAGAAGATGAAAGTGATGATTCTATGGCTTCTGATGCTTCTTCTGGGCCAAGTCATCATGGGGTTGATCCATGGGGTAATGGCAACTATTTCCAGCAAGCTGCTGAAGAGGAATATGATGACAACAAGGCTTGCTTAAACAAGAAAGCAAAGAACAATAAAACCAAAGAAAAGCAAATCGAAGGGAAAAGGGTGGGAAAGAAAGAGATGGTATTCAAGGATGGCAAAGGCAAGGCTCCAGTTCAGGGCGCTGGCAAGGTGAGAAAAAGTTACTGGGTGGGAAAAAGGAAATAGATGTGTATTTCCCTTCTCAGCAGCTAACTTGTTTGTTGCTTAGGTTTTTATATTTCAACTAAATAATAGTTGCAATTACTGTGTAGTGAGTTGCGTTTCCTGTGTTGTAATGGTGATACTTGAAACAAGAAAGGGTCATGACCATATTAGCAACAGCATGCAAGAGTCAATGAGTATGGATGCATGTCTGGTTAATTCCTAAATATCATGTTCTGATATGCACTAGTTTGTTATGATATATGTATGAGCTTTATATGAGATGAGAATGAGATATTAAAAGCCTGAGGGTTATCTCTCTCTAATTGTAAATTTCATGTTAAGGCTTTGACCTTCTTAAAACGAGGCATAGCTAGAGCATCCTAAATTGCATGGAATGGCACCAAAAAGTGGTGATTTGAGTAATTTTCATGGTATATTAGTTGATTTAGCCAAGAAAGCAGCTCAAGAAGGGAAATTTTGTTGGGAAAGGGACAAATCTTTATCCATCCTTCTTTAACAGGTCAAGATTCTTTAGAAAATGCTCATTCACGCTATCGAACATAGTTTCGTTCGGATTATCTTTTTTTTCCCTTTTCGTGATTCTTCAGGTTATCGTCAGTGTATAGTATGACGACAGTCTCTTATGTAAGATTAAGCAAACAGCTGAAAATGAATTATTTAGATTAGATATCGCATTGGACTATTAATAATCTGTTAATGTTATACACTTCAATACATGCAAACCTTCTATTTAGTTGGTCTTATTACTGAAACCATATTTTGTCCGAATATATTTTAAAAATAAAAAATAATAAAAGATAAAGCCCGATCTTTTGCTCTTGGTCCAAAGAGTATTCTAGTTTAAAAATTAAATTTTCTTAAATTTTATTTTTTTTAATCTTTAACTTCTATAAATAAATGTAACATTAATTTTTTTAAAATATAATTGTTAGATTAATTTTGTCTTGGTTTTTTGTAAAAATTTGTTATGATTTATAAGGGAAAAAATAAATATTATTAAAATTATTAATTAAGTTACATTATAAGTTTTAAGGTAATTGTTGCAAAATGAATGTATTAAAAGTATAGTAAAATTAGGTTTTTATTCTTTCTTATGTATAATTAAAAATTTAAATTCAATTTTATTTGAAAATAACTTATTTTATAAAATTAAAAAAAAAATTTAATAAAAATTGATGATGACTCTATTAAATTATTTTTAAGTCTTTTGACGTACCAATTGCACACTTTAATTTTATATCACTCACTCGTGATATAAGGACATTAGTATCTTTGTGATATTGGACGTGTAAATTAGATTAAATTTTAAAGCGAAATTGTTTTGTTTCAAAACGATTTTATTAAAATTTTAATAGTAACTCATTTTTAATTCAAAATATGTTAATCTATCATCCACTGACAGTTATAAAAAACAATTTCGTTGCACTACAACATGCTTATAAAAATCATTCATACGTGTAAATATTGAATACAATTCCAAATAAATTAAGAAAACTGCCTGTCATACTCTTCAAGAGCTAGGGGGTGAACTAATTAATTTGGCATCTGTTATTGAAATCGATCCGGTTTAAATTTATTTCTGAACAGGATTTCATTTGAACTGACGTGATAAACCAAATCATCAAATTTGAATAAGAACGGTTTATTTTTGTTTGAATACAATTGGTCATAAATTTAATTCGATATCCATGTCTCGTAGTTCATGTACCCCACTAGAATAGAAGAAATTAATTAATATCCTAAGAAGGAAAGATTCATTCCTGACGAGTACATGTACATCGAGAACATTTTTAGAGACTTCTAATAAGACAGTGAGATTAAATATAACTGACTAATTAAAAAATTATATTAAAATTAATCTAGACAGAAAAATAAAATAAGTCGAAAGTCAAATTGTTTTCCTCTGTCTCTCTAGAGGGCACATGGTTTCTTTTTCAAATAAGGACATGCTTGGAGTAAATGTAAATCAAAGATTTAAGCTTTGAAGACGCAGAATGCTTTACATGTTGGTACAGGAGTTTGTTGGGGCAAATAATAGTAGGCAATTTGATAAGATCTCTGTTGATATGTTATAAAGACATCCATCACATGTGAATGAACTGTTCGCTAACTGCTGCCAGATTAAGGCATTAATGTCTATTAGTGTCTCATTTAAAAGAAGGGACAAATCATCAACGTGCTTCGAGGACGAAGTCACTTTCCATGTGCAAGAAGCATATCACTGTATTTTTATGTGAACTATATTGTGTGTGTTTTGGATTAAAATTTGTATAATTGATTATTTTAAATAAACTTGAATTTATGAACTTAAGTTTAGTTAAAAATAAATTTATAAAAAAATCTTTGAGTATTTTCATGCCTAATCAAACATAGGCATGCTAATAGTTGCCAATATGCTGTAACTCAAATGATATCTTTCTTCATCTTTGTACCAAAGGATTGTAGTGTTAGGTCAAGAATTCGATTCCCGTATGCTTACTATTTCCCTTATCCCCCTAACTTTACTAGGAGCTCCCTAAAATCCAAAAAAATAAAAAGCTAATAGTTATCAACGTTCAAATAATTTGTAATATTTATCATTGTCTTCTTTAACTTTCCTGCTAGGATGCAAATGTTTCCAATTAAGGGTGTTCAAAGCACGGATTGGGGCCGGGTTAGACTAAACCCAAACTTGACCCAATTTTTTGACTGGACTATTTTTTGAGTCCGAACTTGATCTGACGATGGCCCGATTAGTGATTGGGTTATATCAAGTCAACCCTAATTTTAGATAACACATAAAAATTTGGATTAGTAAAGTCATGAAATTTTAAAAGTAAGAAACAAAATTATATCAATATAAAAATAGCATCAAATTATGTAAATTACATTAATTGAAGTATGAAATCTTGTAAATTATCACTAATTACTTTAAAAAATATAACTTGTAAAGAATTATTTAACTTTGGGCTGAGTTGAGCCAACTCGATGTATAATCCAAACCTAACCCAAAAAGTGTATTTGGTCAACTTTTGAAACCCAAACTTTATCCAATAAGCTTCATTAGGCTAGGTCGAATCTTAAATGCCCCTATTTCCAACCATGGAGCAATAGATCAAAGTGTGTGTCTAGTTTGGCACAAGAGAAAAGCTAAACAGACCTTAGCGAGTACCAAAAGCACAATTAGAAATAAATTTGTTGTTTTCCCTTAATCCAAGGTTTTGGATGAAGCAACTTGTAGCTTCTGCATTGTGATGCATTGTGACAAAATGTTGCTAGAGAAATGTGAACATTTCTAACTTTGCAAATAAATGGACCCCACTTTGAAGAGGCCATCATCACAGCGATTCTTTAGATCTTAACTCTTTAAATCTCTTCTATTTTCTCTCTTTCTTTTTAAAATTAAAACTCACAAATACATCCTAAATAGAGAATGTGACTGTAGTTCCATGAAAGGATGAAGAATCCTGTGACAGAAAAAATGTCCAATTCCAATTCATTGAAAATTTTCAAGAATAAATAGAGTCCGTGTGAAATGGAAGAGGGACAGCCCCTGTGCTTTGAGCACCAATCTAAACTTGCTACAAACACGGGAAGCGTTTCAAGTGTACCATGGCACACTTGAAATAGTAGTGTGCCAGTTATTATGAACCGTCTAGATACAGCAAGAAGTTATGTCACGGTGAAGATTGCATATGGGAAGCCTATGATAAGCAGCAAACATTGAAGAGTACAGGTGGGGATTCGGTTTTTAAGTTAATGCATTTAAAAGTAGATATGGTGGATTGTAGAATGACTATAATGGGCAGCTTGGGAACTTGGAGATGCGTACCGGGAGGAAGCTATGTGCAAGGCTAACTAAAAGTTATACTAAATATTTTTATAAGGCCGTCAAAATAGGCCAAATTTATCAAGTCAACTCATTTACCCGCAAAAAATAGGTGAACTGAATTTAAAAAATAATAACTTATTTAAATTAACCCATTTTCAACTCAGTCCATTTAACTCGCGGGTTAAACGGGCCAGCCCGCACAGGTAAACGGGTCGGCCCATTTATCAGCATTTGTTTTTTTATTTTTTTAAATAGAATTGTATAAATTTAGGACATAAAAATATAATTTAATGATTAAATTTAAAATATTCTCACTTTTTTCATTAAAAAATAAGAATTTTTATCTTTTTTTTAAAAATAAAAATTATTTTTATTAAAAAATAATTATTTAAAACATGAAAAGCCAAAAAATAAAAAATAAAAAATAAAATGGGCTAGCCCGTTTAAGACTGCATACTAGTTTTAAATGAGTCATACTGAAAAATTTTGATTTGCCGCCTAACGGGCCAATCTGTTTAACCCGTTTATTTTGTGGGCCTAAATGGATCGGCCTTAAACGGGCCAGTCTGACCCGTTTGACAGCCTTACTTTTTTAGTTCTAAAATTTTACAATTGACATCAATTTCATCCTAAAAATTTTTTTGACATCAATTTAGTTTTCACATTTTAATATTTGACATAAATTCTGTTATGGGGGGTTTGGGTCTATATCATGACTATTGCTACCGTATTTTTTAATCTTAGTTGGGACATGGCTTTAGTTTGAAAGGAAGTGGTGTTTTTGAGTCTGGTCTTTATACTACAAACCTGATAACACCATGGCTTTGCTAGTCCTTTTTATTCATCAAGTGTTAGCCTTCGTTGCTCTAATATAGTCTTTAGGAGTAAACATATTTAGCAAGTTAAAATCAAGTTGGATACACCCATATTGAGGTGGTGACGTAAAGGCAGGCCCTGATGTTGTGAGGACAAGAAAAAGTTCCTGCGATATTAGCTATATTTTATGCAATCTAATATTGCAAGCTTGGGTTTCTAGTTGCACAAATAGATTTATCAAAGTGAATTTAATGGTTTCTAGTTGATGATGATGTAGAGTTTATAATGTCTAACCCAACTAAAAAATGAGTAATAGATGTTAATGAATTTAATATCTAAAAATTTTTTAGGATTAAATTAATATCAATTATAAAATCCTAAAACTAAAAAAATCATTTACTCTAAAATTTAAGTGTATGCATCCTTTAACAAAAAAATAAAGGGCGAAGCATCTATGTTATAATTTATATTATCTTTGATTATATTTTAATTTTTGGGTCAGCGTTTCAAGGAGTTGGGCCTCTTCTTGGCCTACTGACCATGTCGCACAAAAAAAGAATAATTAATAGATAATATTTGTAGCGGAAAAAATTAGGGGATATTATATTAAAAAATTATTAGAGCTACTTACAAGAATCTTAGGCAAATTATTAATTTAAGGGTACAATGGTCTTTTGATATCTACAAAAGTGTTTTTTCTCTACTGATCACCGGATAATAACTAGTACACTACTATTTTAAGTGTACCATGGTACACTTGAAACGCTTCCACAAACACGGACATCCTTGGTAAAGGTTAAGCTTGTTACATCTGTTTTCCATTGAGTTTTTCTTTTATTGGCTTCCGTCCATCACTACACCGTATTTAACTTTTAGTAATATTATTTATTATCAAAAGGTGTTGTTAAACCTTTGGTAACATTTTTACAAATATAATATATAGGCTATGTTATTAAAGAATTTTATCAACAACTTTATATAATTTAATACTTTTTAATTATTACTAAATCTCAATTATGTTGTAGTGCGTCCTCCATTGCATTAATAGCTTTCTATTTTATTGCGACTTTAATCTTGTTTAATCTGATATGTTTTATTTTTATTTTTATTTTAAACACTTATATTTATCTTGTATATATGTTGGTGTTTGTTTGATTGAACTCAACTAATAATAAGAGTATTTGATTAAATTTTATATTGTAGACGGTTTTAGCATCTAATTAATAGTTACTAAAATTTTTTATCATTCAATACATAAAATATGATACTATGATTTTAAAATTTCAAAAGTTTTTAACAATAATTGAAAAATATAATGAATTTAATTGTTATATACTAATAGTGTAAAAAGATATTACACTATTATCTAATTAAATACGTGTATTTGTAAGGCTTTTAAAATAGTGGGTGATTAAATCAAATACTTTTGCTAATATACCAATACATGATATTGAATATCTATGTAAAATTTTTTTATATTAATAATTTATACAAATTAAATCCAAATATAATGTCATGAATCTTTTATGCTTTTACATTTATTATAAAATTAAATTATTATTTTAAAACATAATTTGTTACAAAAGTGATGTAAAAGTAGAAAGGCTAACATTAAATTATGGGTTTTTGTTATATTTAGAAGAAATTTAATTAATTATATTTATTCAGTTATACTCAATTTTTAAATAAATTAATTTAAATACAACTAATATTTATCCAAACTCACTTCTAATATAATCATATCTAGGATGCATTTATTTTAGTTTTTTAATAAAAAAAGTTAATTTTTAGTAATTGAAAAAAAATTGTTAAAAAAAAAGTTAAAATGAACACGTCCTTAAATACGTCTATGACGGGGCTCTCCGCACCAATGCATGAGGAGGAAAATTCAATGCCCATTCTTGCAATTTTTTTTTTAATTTTTTTAAAGTACCTCATTTTATTTAAATCAATGATCCAAATTTACAATATCCGTGATACAGTTCAGGACTTCTCCTACCCATACTTTAGACCCAACAAATTTTGCTAAGCGGGTTAATGAATCTGCTATCTTATTACAATCCCTAGAAACATATTGAGCTTTGAACTTTGCAAACCTAAGCCCTAATACACTAATTTCATGGACTAGCTTCGCATTGTATGATAGATCTAGAGTGCTAGTCTCAATTTGCTCGGTCCCTAGCCTTGAGTCACCTTTCAGAATGACCGCTTGAACGCCCATTTTGAGTGCCAGCTTCAGACCATCCACCATGGCCATTAGCTCTGCTCTCATCATGTCCACGGTGCCCTCCCATCACCGAGCTTTCGTCGCAATAACTTTCCCAAGTTGTTCCTTATGATCGCACCCAAACCTATGGCGTTTTCATGTTCAAATATGGCAGTATCGATGTTCACTTTCACCATTCTTGGTGTAGGCCGCTGCCATTTGCATTGGAGAAGTTATGAAGGTGGATAAATTTCATCCTTTTTCTTTGCTTGTTGAAAACTCCATAGAAATTCCGTTGATTGTTCTACTAATTGTTCTGGTGTTTTCTTGTCCTTTCCTTACCAAATGTCTATTTTGAGTTTCAAGATTACTTCCCAGATTACTTCTACTCTTTCTGGGTGTCCGTGCCTCACTCACTATCTTGTACAGCACATTGCATAATGACTACTCTTTCTAGGATGCCTGTTCTTGAATTATTGGGCTCTCATATAAATATTTTAATGAAATTTTGGATACTAGGATTAGCATGACTTCGAACAAGGATCCAACTTTGTGTTCTCTTCCTCGTTGCAGGGGATCAAGTTCCATATCACTTGTCTAATAACTTCTTGACGTGCAATTGATATAAGTTAAAGAATAATTCCTGACCAAAGAAAATTGAAACCTTTTCAAATTTAAATTATTAGTATTAAAATTTTATTAATCTCTAATTAATTTAATTTAAATTGGATTGATTGATTATGAGGGATAAAGTTCTTTTAATAAAGTTTTTTTTTTATTTACATAATTCAAACTTGCGATTTTATTTTAAAAATAAGTATCTAATTATTCAAACTAATAGAGTATATATAGTAGAGTGAAAATTTAATAATTAATGTCCTATCATAATTTAGGATATATCATAATTTTTTGGAAATCTATGACATCTGTGATAAATTATTAAAAATAAATATAATTTTTAGGATTTAATTTATATGTATTATAAGTGTAGAAAATTTTTATATAGATATCAAATTATATATTATCATATCAACAAAAGAATTTGACTAAACCATCTATTACTTTAAAAATCTTACAAACACAAACATCTAATTAAATGATAGTGTAAAACTCTATTATATTATCAATGCATAACAATTAAGCACTAACTTTTATTATATTAGTATAAGAAAAACTCAAAAATTGAATATTGGTTGATTAAAAAAAAATAGAGTTCATCAACTCTATCAAAGGTGTGTTTGGCAAACTATAAAAATCGGATAATTAGGTATAATGGAGCCTGATTTTTTAATAAACTTTGTTTCATAATTACCTAAATATTTTTAAACTAATTTTTATTCCAACTAACTTGGGTTTAAAATCAGTTCTAAATAAATTAATTTTAAATTAATTTTATTTTATCCAAATTTTATCTCTTTCTATTTTATCTCTTTCTAATACTTTTTTCTCACCTCACATCAAACTTTTTTCTTCTCAGATTTAGATCTTCTAAAATAAGAAAGATTTATAAAATGAGAAAGTGAGAGATTAACAATCCTTAGATCAATAACTTTCATTGTTAACTATTCGTCATCACTATCTATTATTGCTGACTAGCGTAAGCCACTGCCGATCGCCACTGACTATTGTCAACCACCGCAACTGCCTCTATCATCTACCACTATTCATCACCAATCCACCACGATAGCATATGTTAAAATTAATTTTTTAAATTATTAAATCAAATAAAATTTAATATAAAATTAATTCATTTTTATACAATTTGATATAATCAATTCTATCTTACATTATATTAACTTAATGGTTAAAACCCTCGAAAGATCAAGAAAGCCAATATTTCCGAATAAAAAAATATAAAATAAGCCAATATTATTTCGAAGTAGTCGCTAATTTAAATGTTTGTTTATTAGTAAAGAAAAAGACTCGGATGAAATGGCATGGAGGGAGCGCGACAGATGGAGAGGAAATTGAGTACGAGCGTGGCAGGGCAGGAAAACGACGACGTCGAAGACTTTTTGATCTGATTTGGTTAGAGGCATTGGCGGTGGCCTTGCCTTAGAAGGACGCAGTAAAGTTACTGGAACAAAGACAGAGTGAGGGAAATGTGGAAGAAAGTGCTTCTACGTGCTTACAGGCACAGGCATGGGCACACACACTCACACTCTTCCATAGCCAGTGCCATTCACCGCTTCAGCTACACCCTACCACCCTCAACTGCAACTACTCCCCTTCAATTCCAGTGCCGCTCCGCCCTTGTTTCGTTTTTCTCTCATCCCCAACCTCTTGCGCCTTTGCACCTCCGTTTTCATTCTTCATCTTCCTCTTCAATCCAACAGCAACAACAACAATACGACGCCGTAGCATGTGATGACTTTCCCAGTGGAGACTTCGAGTTCGAGCCACTTACTGGATGGACAAAACGCCTCGTCAAGCTTAAGATGCTACTTGCCTTGCCTTGGGAGCGTGTCCAACACGGCTCCGTCTTGTCCGTCAAGTTGCGCGGCCGGGTTTTCCCCCCTTCTCTCTCTCTCTCTCTCTCTCAGTGACGGCGTTAACTAACTCTGTGCAAAACTAATTTCCGTTATTGTTTGTTTGAATTGGCGCGTGTGCAGATAACAGATCAGCTGCAGAGTAGGTACTCTCGAGCATTGTCTCTGCCTCAGATTTGTGACAATTTCTTCAAAGCAGCCTATGATCCCCGAATCTCCGGCATCTATCTCCATATTGATCCCTTGAACTGCGGCTGGGCTAAACTCGATGAAATTCGAAGGCACATCCTCAATTTCAGAAAATCAGGTCTCCCATGCACTTCTCTTATATTATGCAGGAATGTGCGAAACTATGCAATATTAAAATTATAGCAATAACAATTTTCTTTATGTTGCATCCGCTGATACAGTCTTTCACGTTACGATCATGTAAAGTTTACCAAGAAACATTACTGTACTTATGTGTAATCAAATAATTTTATCTATGCTAAAGTGGCATGCGAGTGGTATGCTTCTATGCTTCTCTTGCCCAAGTCAGTATATTTTTCTCTTCTTATATCGGGCTGATGATCATGTGCCTGTCAACTTTTGATGCTGTAATGCAACTGAAGTTTATATTATATTGTAATTTTGTGAGTAAATATGTTGATTGGTGATATCTCATGTTCCTCTGATATTTTCGCATGTGGTGATGGTCTTTGCTATTTATGAAAGGATTTGAATAGTTCATAGGTGTTGATGCTCGTAGGGAAATTTGTTGTGGCGTATGTCCCTTCATGTCGAGAAAAAGAATATTACCTTGCGTCTGCATGTGAAGAGATATATGCCCCTCCAAGTGCCTATTGTTCTTTGTTTGGATTGACCATTCAAGCCCCATTCCTCAGAGGTAAGTTGATTTTCCTTGAATCACAGCTTGACTGTTGGTAATGGTCCATAAATTGTTTGTTTTTTGACCACTTCCTTTTTAATTTTTATAGTTTTATCTCTCTCTTTTTCTTTTTCTTTTTTTTTTTTTTGGCTTTTTTGGGGGTTTGTTTGGCGGGAGAGGGGGGGGGGAGGGGTTTCTGGAAACATGGTTACAGCCTCTAAGGTGGTTCCAAAATTAACAGTTCCTTTAGAAAAATTGTTTTTCATTTATTTTCATGCAATTAGTCTTCTATCGGAGTTACTATAATGTCTTTCTTTGTATAAAATTTGTACAGAAGTTTGTTAATAATATGCTTTTCTGCCGAAGCTTGCATGGTACGCCTTCCTAATAAATTAATAAAAATTAAGTTGTAAAACGTCTGTCATGTTGATTGTTCACATGTCATTTTAATGCTTAGTATATATTGCACCATGCTCTGGTTGTTCTAGAAAAATGTTCTGCACTTTCCAGTGCATCTTGTGTAGATGTATGTAGGGAACTATGCTAAAGCCTAAAACTAATATTATTTTATGTGATCTCTTAATTCTTTTCAGGTGTTTTAGACAACCTAGGAATTGAACCGCAAGTGGAAAGGATTGGCAAATACAAAGCAGGAGATCTACTAACCCATAGAACAATGTCTGAAGAAAATTATGAGATGCTGAATGCATTGCTTGATAATATCTATACAAATTGGCTGGATAAAGTCTCTTCTGCTAAAGGTGCATTTGCATTTGATGTTGTAGTTCAATCTTGGATCGATAAGCTAACTTCTGGGCTGCAAATTTCATACAGGAAAGAAAAGAGAAGATATTGAGAACTTCATAAACGAAGGTGTGTATCATGTAGACAGGCTGAAGGAAGAGGGCTTTATATCGAACATAATCTATGAGGATGAGGTACATAATTGTATTCTGGTGTTATATGACAAATTACATGTGTCTGGCTGTCACAAGTCAGCATGATTAATATAAATCATATTGATTACTGAGAGAATAAGACATCTCATCGAGGGCTAGCCATGGATACCGAATGCAAATATTCTGAAAAAGAGTTTTTGTGCTGCTGCTGCTGAGTATGTTGGTTTTATTTGCTTCTTCAATCAACTAACTTGCGGAGCCTATTCCATTCATGTGTGTTGATATTTAATAACAAATTGTTTTGAAGGATACAATCAAAGTGGGTTAAAAGGATAAGAAACATTTGAATGTTTTGCAGGTTATTTCCAAGTTAAAGGATAGACTAGGAGTGAAAACAGATAAAAATCTGCCTATGGTTGATTACAGGTAAAAATTCTTTTCTAGGGCCTCAGAATCTACTATGGTTTCTATTTAAATGTTTTATTTCTTCAGAGTATTAGAAATGTCTACACCTCCTTAATCTCATAAAATTCATTGCGCTTTTCTTAAAAATTTTTTCTGGTCTTCATTTTGTATTTTTAGTGGTTGCCCCCTGATTGGGGATTAACCTGTATCTGCAGATTTCCTTCTCTATGCTGCTATGCATCAAGGGGAAGGTGATATTAGACCTTAAGATAAGTTGGTACCTGATTCTCTTGATTCAAACAAATATATTTTAACATTGGCTATGGTTATTTTTAAAAGCACTTGGAGATTGAGAGAACCTTTTACTTGTCTGAGATCACATGTAAATGCTATGAAATATTAACATTTCTGTTTGGGGTTTTCTGTGATCTTGAAAATGATTATGAATTCTTGTCTACGTTTTTAATACTACTTTGTGTTGATATTTTGTATTTTAGTAGAATTCATAATTTGCACCCTTACCAGTAGGATATTCAGTTCTGATGTAAAGTAGATACAGTATTAAAGTACAGTTATTGTTGCAGTTATTAAAGTACAGGATATTCATACTCACACCTCCGAAGGGCGGTGTTTGTGGCATTTATTTTATTTAAAGTACAGTTCTTATTAACTTACGGGACTTACTATGGCTTCTGATTCCTAGCAAACTTTTATTGCGAGTAGATACATTGCCAAATAACTCATATTAACCATATGAGGATATTTTGTTTCTTCAATTAATACAGAAAATACTCTGGAGTTAGGAAATGGACTCTTGGAATATCAGGTGGCAAAGAACTGATTGCCGTTATCAGAGCCTCAGGGAGCATTCGTCGTATTGAGAGTCCATTAAGTGTTCCTACCTCAGGTATCATTGCAGAGAAGTTCATTGAGAAGATTCGCAAAGTCAGAGGTACACTTGATCTTATAAATTTGCCTTATTTAAATTAAATTTCAAAGTAGGAGGTTATATGAAATTAGCATAATCATTGGAATGCTATTAGGCTATTCACATTGATTATTGTAGCTTTCGTTATTGTTTGAGTAGAATTATTAGTCATTGTTGTCACTATAATGGGTTTACAACTAAATAGGGGCCTTTGGAAGTAGGTTGAGTCCAAGGCTTTGAGTTATAAATTTGAAAAATGTAAGAGGAAGTAGATTATAGAAGGGAAGCTGCAAGAACAGCCAAGGGATTATATTAATAGAGGTATAAGTTTGACAGATAGAGACCCATCCACCAGAGGAAATTTAAGAAAACAAATAAACACATGGCTTGAAGAGATGTTCATGCTTGTGTTCCAGGATGTATCCCTTGGGCGGCGCCCCGCGGAACTGATCTATTTGCATTTAGGACCATAACACAGGGATAACATTGGTTTTCAATGTTCATTTATTATGTTTATTCACTTCACTCATTAAATCTGTGCCATAGTTTGTGCTGGTCATACTGAGCCTTGTTTTTCTCCTCAGAATCCAAAAAATATAAGGCTGTGATTATCCGAATTGATAGTCCTGGAGGTGACGCTCTTGCTTCTGATTTGTAAGTACTGGTAAATATCCCTGTTAAAAGATGAACTGTTAATATGAAACTCAAGAAATGGCTGGTGGGATACATGTAGGATGGGTCTGTGCCATGACATTAATGCTTTGTGGGAACCTGTACCACATTTTTTTATCCTTAATTTCAGCATTTTTTTTTTTTTCATATGGTACTTTTAGATTAGGGGAGTTAACATAGCTTCAATATAACAACAACAATAACTAAGCCTTTTCCCACTTGGTGGAATCGGCTATATGGATCAAGCAACGCCATTGTTCTACTTAAATTTGGGATACATCTGTGATTTTTGTTGTGGAACTTTGATGCTATGTATTTTGGTGAGTTTTCATTTTTTTAGCTGATAATGTTTTGGTGTAATGATCTGCAGGATGTGGAGAGAAATCAGGCTTCTTGCTGCCACAAAACCAGTCATTGCTTCAATGTCTGATATTGCAGCAAGTGGAGGGTACTACATGGCAATGGGAGCAGCGGCTATTGTTGCAGAAAGTCTTACCTTAACTGGTTCAATTGGAGTGGTTTTAGGTGAGCCTGTGTGTTTCAGTTGGAGAAAGGAAAGGGGCATGCAACGACGATAATTTAATTGAAACTAGTAAAATATAGGTTTATTACATACCAACTGGTATATGCAATTTGAAACAGATGATCAAATCTATATCTGCATTAAAATCTAGTTGGTATTTGATCAATTTAAGAGACTCTTAGTGCAGGCACCAAGCTAAATCGGTCTCTATTATTTTCCAATTGCTTAAGATCGATGCATTAGATATCACTAAGTATTCCTTACTGATTGTTGTGGTCATGTGGCTGTTTTTCCTTTTATTGAAATTTCTCCAGGGCTGGTTATATTGGCTTAAAAATCAACTTTAAAAGAAAGAAGAGGTACACATTAATTTATGGACAGCAGATAAAATTTGGGTTTAGGATAAAATTTGCCTTCAAAAGACATGTTATATTGCCAATTACTAATATATCCTAAGTATGGGTGTGAATCTCTTCATGTGCAAAATTGCCTTGTAACACATTGGTAGAAGATGAAATAGATGTTGTTCATCATACTTGATAGTTACCATTTTCGCTATCAGTTTTGTGTCAATACTGTAATAGCATTTTGAACTTCTTTTTATGACAAAAAATATAGCAGTTTGAGATATCATTTGAATGGTAATTAAATGCAACCAAAGGAAATTGTAGCTGAAAAGAAAGAAATCATTTGAGTTCTGACTTAACGAGGGATGACAATACAATGTAAAGTTATGAACATAGGCTTTATATGTTGTTCTCGGATATTGTAATCTGTTAATTTGATGGTATAATATATCTTTTTGTAGCAAAATTTAACCTGGGGAAACTTTATGAGAAGATCGGCTTCAACAAAGAAATCATATCAAGGGGAAGATATGCTGAGCTCCATGCAGCTGAGCAGCGTTCTTTTCGGTAATAGGATTTGTTCAATTTTCTGTTATACTGATTCTTGTGGAGCTGGAGAGTGTCTTAACCAGTGTACCATGCCATATTATTTCCAACTGTCGGGCACTATCTCAGAAGGGCTGGGAAGATTTCATATTTATGTCTAACTAGTATCCAGTCCAGTTCTAATTGGTTGATAGTAGCAAAGTGGGATTTTTTATTTACATATTGAAAGTGGAAAGTCACTTCTTCATGTTTGTATGGAGCAATCATCAGTCTGATATGCAAGTATTATTGCGCAAAAAGCAAATACTCAATAACTTCCTGAAATGCAGTTTCCATCATCAGTAGGGTCTGGGGAGACTGCATATTTGCTTTGAAAGGATTTAATGCTAAGTTGTGATGGCCCAGCATTTTTCATTTCTTGATCCCCAATATTTTTTATTTAAAAATCCTGTCATTTTTTTAGCTGTCTTGGAGGAGGGGGGCTGGTGAGCATGAGTAGCATTAGCTGCTCCCAGGCTTAAGTATATTGATTGGAATTTTTCTCTTCTTTGAATCCAATTTTAGGAAAGTTCCTCCATCAAGAAGTTGAGTGTGATGGACAGTTGATAAAATCTGTTATGGATTCCAAATTTATGTAGTTGATACTGGTACCAATTGTAGGGTGCCCTCTTCAGGATCCCTGAGAAATAGGATAAAGGTATCCCTTAAAGCTAGCAGAACCAGAGCAAAGACTGTGGGGTACAGATTAATTGATAATATTATTATAACTATGCACATAACCAAATATGTATAATTTTTTTCCCCAAATCTATGGGGTGTTGCTGTCACCCCTGCCATTAGAGTAGTTCGGATCCTGCCTAAAAGTTCCTTAATCTTTGCAAGCTGATTGTGGCAAAAGGAAAATACACGGAACAATCTGTCTTTTCCCTCTAGGCACTGCATGATCACCCTGGGCGGGTAGGAATATAAGTCTACTAATGCTGGTGGTGACTTTTTTGTCATTTTTGCTCTGATTGCTTTTTATGACCTTTGCACTTCTGATTGATTCCAGCTTTCCAGGGTTGGTACTTTTGTTTTGTATTAGTTCATATTTGATTTCTATGACAGATAAATATGATCATTTCTTTCTGTCCTTTTTGGAGTACAGGCCAGATGAAGCAGAGTTATTTGCCAAGTCTGCACAGCATATTTATAAACAGTTTCGAGACAAGGCAGCTATTTCCAGATCAATTACAGTATGTTTTAAAGCTAATAAGCTAATTGCCCTGCTTTCTGTTCATCCTTCTTGTTAATCTAAGTTACAGCTACTATTCTATCACTAGGTAGAAAAGATGGAAGAGGTAGCACAGGGGAGGGTTTGGACTGGGAAGGATGCAGTTTCACTTGGTTTGGTTGATGCTATAGGTGGGCTTTCTCGAGCTATCGCCATAGCTAAAGTGAAGGCCAATATACCTCAAGACAGACAGGTTGGTTTGAGAATACCTTTGTTTTAGCAGTGAGAATGTTGTATTTGGGAATTTCATGTTTCACATGGTGATTCTGCCTGAGCCATGCCAGGTTACTGTTGTGGAGCTCTCAAGACCCATCCCTTCTCTACCCGAGATTTTGAGTGCTCTAGGTAGTTCTCTCGTTGGAGTTGACAGAACGTTAAAGGAACTATTACAGGACTTGACTTTTTCTGATGGAGTTCAAGCACGGATGGATGGAATCATGTTTCAGCAGTTAGAAGAATATCCAAACGCCAACTCCATTTTGGCATTGATGAAAGATTACCTGAGTTCTCTGTAGTAGTTATTGATAATTCATAACAATGATGGTTTTTTTTTTCCCGCAAATAAAGTTTTCAGTCTATTTGTCCTTTACATTGTATAAAAATGAGAAACATGCGAGATTACCGCATTCCTCTCTATCTCCTGCACACTGGGATCTACGTTGTGTTTGTAATGGAGATATTTGATTCCAGGAATAAATAAAGATACAAGAAAGAAGCATATTTTATCTTGTAACAGTCATGATTTTGAGTTTAAGACAACCATGAACTTAAGCATTTGCGCATATTACTATTATGGAGATTACTACTGAAACCTTTGTCGATGGCAGTTTTTAAAGGTGGGTGGTGGGACCATTTGCTATTTGAATGATATCTTGTAATTTTTTTTCAGATAATCGATCATGTATAGTTGTATTATTAAAAACTGTTTCAACTTTTGCTTTCAGCAGTTTCATACAAAGCATAGAAGAATAAAATATAATTGATTGACAGTGTAAAATATTTTATATTATATCAAAATTAATTTCTTTATACTTTTAGTATTTGAAAAATATCTTTAGCAATCACTTTTAAAGCAAATTATTGACTTTTCAATAATAGTAATGATTTTAATATATTACATAAACATTCATTAAGTTGTAAACTTTACTTGTACACTTACTTTTAAAGCTGGGATGCTTATAAGTTTGTCTTTAAGTTCTTATGATTTTCTTGGTCTTCGAATTGCAAAACTAGAGAACCACTAAACAAAAGTTAATGCGAATCGAGATATTATATTATGAGTTTAATTGGTATGTATTGACAATGTAAAACTATTTTACACTGTCAATTAATAAAAATAAAGAAAAGTGAAAAATCATGGTAGGTTTCTCATTATAATAGGTAATTATTTGTGTAAATTGGTACTTTTTACTATTTTTATTAATTGACAGTGTAAAATCAGTACATTTAAGTTAAATTTTTATATTATAAGCAACTTGTGGAACTTGTTACAAGCACATGGTCGTTATGGCCACAGAACCATCAATTACGTGCCGAAAAGGATTCCTGAACGCCGTTTTGCGCTTCCTAATTTTATGTGATTTAGTGTACTGATCAGTGACCACCAAGGACGTAAAAGTGGGAATGCAATCGATAATAATTTGAATTTGAGATCCATTTCGATTTTTGTTTTTTGACAGGTCCATTCTGAATTCATAAATAGCTTGTGTTGGAAATGTTAGCGCATAGAGGTGTATGACATGATAGATTCTTATGTGCATCCGAAGGAAGAGAGTCTCTCACTCTATACCATTGAATATGTACTACCTCTGATCTATTTTTCTCTCAATTTAATTACATTTTAAATGTTATAGCTGAGATGGTACACAACTAATGCTTGAGGTTAGGAACACCTAAGACTTCATATATAATACATTAAAATAGTAGTTGTTACCATTTGCATTTGAAAATAGTAAAGATTACGTATCGAACATAAGCTTAGGCTTCGCATCCTACGGGGACAAAATGAACTTCACAGGTTGACGTAGTGCACTTTTGTCTTTTCTCTTTTAATTAGAGGGTCTAAAAGAACCGGACTATTCATTCTATAGAAATTCTATATAATATATATGAAAATCCCATACGATAGTATATAATCAAGATCATATTACAGGACATACCACTGGATCACGAATATTATTAATTTGGTATTGTACTATACAATATGCACCACCTCAATAGCTCACATCTCTGATATTGCATTATCCACGAGGGAGCTACAAATAAAGTATCCTATACTTGAAGTAAAGTTTTCTCTTCTCAGCTAGATTTCTTGGATTGGATCACTGAAACTGACCACAGCTTCAGGCTAAAAAGTCTATGCATCAGATTCTACACTCAAATGCTTATAGTGCACTGAGAATGAATCATCAAAGATATAGATATAAATGACAAAATAAGTGTTCTTAGAGCACATACCATGAAAACCACACAACCTGCTATTCAGAAGTGTTATGCTCCAGCTCCAGAGCTAGCAACTGGTCGAGTTGAAGGCTCGGCTAGGAAGCCATTGGAGATGTGTTGAGGCTGGTCAGGATGTCCAACAGGAACTAACAAGTCAGAGAGAGCTACTTGAAGGGAGGAAACTTTCTCTTTAAGTTGAGCATTCTGTTGGTGGATTTGTTGGTTGCATTCCAACAAGTAAATGATCTTTTGAGACAGTTGATGGTTCAATGTCTGCAGATGATCGACGTGATACTGAAGGACTTCGATTTGTTGCTTCTTTCGCATTCGCGACCTGCGTGCTGATTCCCTGTTGGAGAACATCCTTTTCTTCTTTCTGTCATCAAGAAGAGCCTTTGCTTCATCAGAATTGTTGTTGTTACTGTTGGATGATGTGTTTGGAGAGGACTTATGGAGTGGGATTTGAATTGGACTGTTGCCATTGCTAGGAAGGTGCAGTTGGGAGTAGTACAATGGAGGATGATGTAAACCATGAGATGGATCCAGATGGGGCAAAGCATGGCCTTCCCCAGTTTCCATGCTCAGGAGGCTTGAGGACAGGATCGGTTTCTGGTTCAGGGAAGGATAGTGGAGATACTGTGGTAAGGTAACATAAGGTACTCCATGGAGTTGCTCAGCTTCACTGCCTTCCATGTCTCAATTTCATGTGGATGAGACACACATACAGAGAAATAGAGAGCAGGAGTAATAGGCCTAGAGGTTTTATACATGAGATACTTGATGCATGTAGAACAGAAGTAGATAAAGGGAGTTTCTTGGCATTGAAGTCTTGCTGATGCATTTTTAGATATGTTTAGTGCCGTAGATCATCTTGGTTCTATATACCAGGAAAGTTAAGAATGCGAGTGTGATCAAAGATTAATAACAAATAATGGTTAGATAACCTATGCTCTACAAATGGTCGGGTAATAATTGACATAGAGATACAAGAAAACTGAAAAAGTAAGGTGCTTTAATAGCTGGGAAGGCACTGGTAGAGACTTTTGGACAAAGTATGCCTAAAAACACGGTAGAAAGCAGCAATTTCGGTGACTCTCCTACCTAGATGAGAGCCAGAGGAATAAACCGAGCCATATAAGTGCATAGCCACATACCCAATTCAGCAAAATGCTGGCCATGTGACTACATATCTGCAATTCTCTTTCTATTTCTGGTCATAATTATAGAATTCTACCCAAGATTAAATGACAGTGCGCCATAAATACATCTATTTCAAGCTAACTTTAGGATTCAACCCAAAGAACACACTGAAAAAAAAAATTCACTTAACCCATGGGATATGTAAGAATTACTGATATTTATGGATATTACTCCGAAAATGAAGACGCTATTCACAGCAATTTCACATTCTAAACTAAGTAACATGCCAGATGTTATGGGGCAAGGAAGTGAAATAATTTGCATTTCTGGCATCCCCAAGGTCTCTCTCATCATAAACTACCATTTTTCCCTGGTGGGCGATGACAATGAGACATTAACTTACACGCATTATATTTAATATGCCAAGGTTTATACGTATGTAAAACGTACTTGCCTTTTCAAGAGGTCTTTTCTTCCCCAGTCACTGCAAATATAGTACAGATGCGAATCAAAAGTCTAATAATGGCTATGATAAGGATTCTCATCCACAGTAAATCAGTAGCATTTCACAACACTGTCAGGTTGAACTTGAAAATAATTAACTCAATCACTTTGTAGCTGCAGCCAGCAGCAACTCTATAGTCATGTATATCACAGAAACTTAGAGAACAGGGAAGTGTTCTGGTAGTGTTAATAAAGGTGAGGTTTACATATGTTCTCTGTTTACTCAATTTAACACCAAGGACGACATTATTTGCAAGATACACATCAAAAAGCTTAAAGTTGCAACAGCTTTTTGAAAAAGAACAGTTTGCAGAACACAATGGCAAAGCATAACTGAATCTTACAACATATAACTCAGTCAAACACAAATGCCCGCATACAAGCCACTGCTCTAACGTTGCAGTATAGGTACACCTCTAAGAAAGTAATGAATCTCCACGGTTCTATGATCTACCAACCAAAATAACATTTTCCATAACAAATATTAGATTTCAAGCAACTCTCACAAGAATGTAATATTCGTATTCCCCAATTATTCCATTAAGGGGTTAGTGCACCAAACAAATGAATGTATACGACTATGCACAACAAAAATTACTATTGATGAAGTCATAAAGACAATGCTAATTTTATCAGCAAGTGGCTGAGCTATAGTTCGTAACTTTGTATCGCCCCCTGTTAGACTAACTGCAAAAGGATGCCGGTGTGCCGCATAGCTGCTATCTGGTTGTCTAACATACTAACATTAGTACTACAGCAACAGTCCCAGAACACAATTCAACCACAAAAGAAGACTTGTGAAACATGACGATAAGACAAGGCAACATAAAACAACACAATAGAACAAAAGCAGAGAGCTGAAAACATCCTAAAGGCAAAGTTGATCAATGCCTCTATTAACATGCGAAAGTGAAACTCAGTCCTGAATCATGATGATGGAATACCCGTTTGCAAGCTTTAAAAGACAAGCCTCCCCCATCCCTCCATGGTATACGATCATGGTTGCAACTAGTGAATTTATCAATCACTCAGGTTATATATCAAAGGGACCTGTTTGCACTTCACATTGTTCCAATATGCACATGAAGAACAATTCTACAAGATAACAATTAATATGAATAGTAACATTCAGAAAGCACAACAAATGCACACTTTCCTTTTCCGAAAATTGATTCATTTCTATAATGTATATCCAGAGCACAATTAGAAGATTAAACATTCTTATAGTCAAATCTCATGTCAAAATCAGAAAACTTAACAGCAAATTCAAAAAAAAAAAAAATTCTATACCCTTTGACAACCTAAAAGGTTCAACAACCTCTCAAACCACATCTGACCCGATTTATCAATCATCATCAAACCCTCCGGCCAGATCTCTGTGCCTTCCTACGCTCATATTCAGCATCATCAGTGGGGAACTCGTAGCGGCACACAGGGCAAGTGTTCCTAATCCCCAACCAAGGCACAATGCAATCACCATGGTAACGATGGGAACAAGGCAACACCTTTACATGCTCCCCAACACCAAACTCATCCTTGCAAACAGCACACAGCGCATTGTTCCCTTCCACGTCATCCTTGGTCACCACCACCGACGGCAAGCTCCGAACGACGGAAGCCGAAGCCGGAGGCCTACCCATCAAGGGGTTATCGTTGTCAGCGAATTGGCCAAACATCATTTCATACTCTGCGGTATAAATATAATCATCGTGATCACCGAAATAGGGTTCGGAATCGTGATCCAATTCGGGGCTTGCGAGTGTGTCCAAATTGTTGGCGTTTAACAACACTTCCCACTCCAAATTCTCCATTCCCCCAAGCCTCACAACGTTAACTTCTTCACCCTCTTCGGCTTCTTCTGCTTCGATTCCGGTGATCGGCGAAACGGAGACCGAAACGGATCTATCGTCCTCGACGGTGAGCATGCTCAGAACCTCCCTCTCGTCGACCCTTCCGTCAACCTCCTCCCATTCGAAATCGTCGTTGTTTTCTCTGTTATCTTCCAATTGAAGCGAGTCCCAGCACAGAGGAATGCTCGAAACGTCGTCGTTCTCGTCGTGAACGTATTCCTCGTCGGAATGCACGCAGATTCCAATAACGCCGTTATCTTCCTCCTCGTCGGAGTCCGATCCGAACCGGGCGAGGCGGACGCAGTTCTCGAACGGCGCCGCCTCGCCGGATTCGGATCCCGAAACCCTCCTTCCGAAGAAGAAATCGTCGTCGTCGTCGTCGACGGCGGCGGCAGCGGCGGCCCTGTCGGCGTGGAACCCTAAATCGATGCCCAACGCGTCCATGTCCATTCCGAAATCGGCGTTGGCGAAAACGGCGTCGTTTAGGGGATGGCCCATGACCTGGGACTGCTCGACGCGCTGCTGGAAGAGATCCATGACGAAATTTACCTGGTTCTCCCGGTCCAGGATGGAGGATGATGAACCGGGTTCGGTAAAATCGTGGTGGTGGTGGTGGTGGGGTTGTTCGGGCTGGAGGGGGAATTCGGGATCGGAGGCATAGAAGTCGAATTCGTGAGGGGACCAGTGGGGTGGGGTTAGGGTTTGGTAAGGGTCGTCGTCGCGTTCGTGGTGGTGGAGGAGGTAGGTGACATCTGACATTGATGGAAGAAGAAAAGGGGGAAAAAACAAAACAAGTGTGTTGTGCGAACAAGGAAACTGTGGGTTGCGTTGGGTTGGGTTGGGTTGGGTTGGAAGAGGAGGCTATAACGCGTGGGGACGTGGAGTGACCGAAATGCCCCTATTGATTCATTTTTTTTTCGCTCTTTTTTTATTGCAAACTACAAATTCCAAGGCCTCTTGTCGCATCCGGAATACGAGGAAGAACACCGTCTCGCGCTCTCTTTACGCACACGTTGCGGCGTTTCCAACCCTCCGAAATAAATTTCAAAAATAAAAATAAAAAATTAGAATAAGAATTGTTGGAGAGGTAAGCCAATTCTCTAGTGCCTTTGTATTGTTATATATTTAGTGTATTTTTTTATTTTTAGTTGATAAAAAAAATGATTTGTGTGCTTGTATGTGGTGTATATGAGATAGATATGGCGCACATTAAACAAGTAATGGTGCACAATAAAAATCTCTCAAGATGAATCCTTGCTAATCAGCACCATCCCTTTGCTCCCTCCATCACCTCCGGAACTTAGACCTCTCCGACAACATCCTCTCTGGCTTCACCCCCAACTTGCTCCACAACTGCTCCGATCTCCAGTGCCTCATCCTTGCACAAAACAGGTTTTTCTGATGAGATTTCGGCAACTGCGTGGTCGGAGTTACAAGGACTCCTCTAGCTGGACCTCTTCGCGAACCTTCTAGAAGGTTCAATCCCAGACCAGGTCGACGAGCTTCAATCCTTCACCAGAACATTAAACCTCTCATTCAACTACCTCTTCGGTAAGAATGTGGTCAAGGGTGGGGGCGGCAATAGACATAGACCAACAACGATGGAGGTTACATGGCGGCGCTGATGGCGTCGTGAAGTCAGGACCACAAGGCGAAGAGGCGAGCAACGGCTAAGGATGCAATGAACTTTGATAGTGGTAGGCATCAGGCAAGTTGCGGTGGTGAAGGACATGACTGGGAGAAGAATGGCTATCGTCGGCAGCGAGAAGAGTGAAAAATAGGGGTAGGTTCCATGAATCAAGAGTCTTCTTCTAATATGCATCATATTTTTCTAATGTATACCTTTCTGAGAGTACATTTCATTTTTTTAATGGTTAAAAACAAAAAATACATTAAATACATAACAATGTAAAGGCACTATAGCATTCATCGGGGAGAACCAATTAATTAAACGCCAATGATCTCACTTGTATTATGGCTTAATCTGCACTATTGCACGTAGCTCGGATATCCTTTTATTCTTTTCCCCAGTCATAATTATTTTGCATTTTAAAGTGGAATAAACTTATGTAATAATCATGTTAAACGTTGTACATAAATGCTTGCTAAACTCAATAGCATAGAAGGGCAGTCATCAACTTAGTTAAAGACTCAGTTTACCAATTTTAAAATCTAAATTTCTAAGTACTACCGAGTTAGATTTTAGATAAATAAAATTTGATCGTTACTAAAAAAAATTATCATTAGTTTTTGCCTAAATCAATTTTAGATTAAATATTAAAACTAATTCTAAAAAATTAATTTTAAGTTAATTTTATCTTATCTCATTTTTTCTATCATATTATCTGATCATTTGTTCTATTGACATATGTTTTAAAAGTAATTTTTATGTTTGTTTCAAAGCAAACATTGCTTAGTTTTTAAAATACATATTAACATAGCTAGTTATATTTTAACCATGTTAAATTAATTTTTAAGTTATCAAACAATTTTTAAACTTTAATTCTTAGAAGAATAAAGACTTCATTAAGAGCTAAGGAGAATGAAGAAATACTGAAAATCTTTGGGAGAAAAAAACAAAACGAAACAAACGTGTGAATGATGGATTGTTTCTTTTTTTATTTTTTTCCTTCATAACCTTAATTGCCTGTTTCATCAAAGAACTGCCTTTCACCTTCAGGCAAAATAATAATAATAATAATAATAATAGTGGAATCGATATTTCAACTTCTTTCCTTGCACATTATTAAGTGCTTATTGATTATTTTATCGTCTTTGCATTTTACTTCTTTTTTATTCTTTTGCTATATTCGTTTTCTCGGCATAAATTTTATTTTTTTGATTTAAACGGCATAAATTTTATTATACTTTATCATAAAGTAAACGTGATAAACTCTTTTCTAGAATGCAATCTCTTTTATATGTTGTAACCTTAACTTCTTCCATTAAAGGAAGGCTCAACTAAAAGATACATGGAGTTATTATTTTCAGATTGTCATCTGTACACTGTAAGTGCTGTCCATATGGTTGTTGCACTTTAATACTTTTTACATCTGTTCTTTGACAACCCCCCGTCGGCACCCTTTTATATCATATATATTTTATATTTTATATAAATACACCCCCAAATACGCCCCTTTGTGTATCTGTCAAATTCTTATCCCCCGTCGGCACCCTTTCACATTTATTTAAAATCAATTATATTTTTTACATATTATCTCTTAAAATATGTATTATTATTAATTATTAACATTATACAAATATAACATAAATAATAATTCATGGCCACTTACAAGATGTTGGTCCAAGTGAAAGGAGTTCAATTTTCTATTTAGGCACCTGATTGTATTTATGAGTTAATAACCTTGGCTTTTGATCCTTTTTTTTCACGATATATACAAAATATATTTAATTACATAGCTTTACCTTAAAAATTTAATTTTATATACTATCAGTATAAAAAAAATTTAAACTTATTTCATCACCTCTAATAAATCATTTTATTTGGTTAATTAAGTGTATTAATGATTTTTTACTCTATATGATTATATTAGATTTTATTTTATTGCATTTGAACCATTATATTATTTTTATTAATATAATAATGGTTTCAAAAGTTTGGAGCGTCAGTGATCCAAATTTTTGCTTAATCATGTTAAATACTTCCTAAAGACTATCACTCCTCTGCTACAAATCCAAATACATCGTCTCACATTTTGCCACTCTCCAAGTAGAAATATGTTATATTATCTTTTTTGATTTCCTACTTGCTACATGACAAATTCTCTAACAAATTTTTTTCATCACACAACTCTATATCTTTCGGGGCAAAATCTCTAACACCGACCCCATTTCCTTGTAATAAAATTTAAAGTACAATATCTCATTATATTGATACTATAATCCCATATATAAATAACGGAAGCCAACCCATTAGGATAAATGTTATTTTAGAGGCTCCGTTATTTATATATGGGATTAAGAATATTGTGTTTTGAATTTTATTATGGAAATATGAGGTCGAAATTAGAGATTTCCCCTCTCAAATATGTAGAATTATGTGACATGAAAAATTTGTTAAAGAATTCCCTGCCTAACAAGTAGAAAAAATAATCTGACATATTTCTACTTGCTGAGTGGCAAAATGTGAGACGGTTTCTGACTCATTTGGATTTGTGACAGAAGAGTGGTATTTTTTTGGGAAGTATTTAACATGGTTAGGCAAAAGTTTGGACCACTAATGATCCAAATTTTTGTAACCATTGAAATATTAATAAAAATAATGTAATAATTTAGATGGAATAAAATAAATCTAATGTAATCATATAGAATAAAAGATTATCGATGCACTTAATTAACCAGATAAATGATTTATTAGGGATGATAAAATGGGTTTAACTCATTGGTTTTACCGGCTCAACCTGCCTTTTTGGCGTGGCAAGATGACATTTTTAGCTCGCCAAAAAAATTGACTTATTGCGCCTCGGCCAGCATGACTTGTGGGTTGAGTCAAGTCTGGATGAGTTGAACACATAAGTCTTATTTTCCTTATTACCCTTAATTAAGATTAAAATTTACTATATTCAATTGGATTTGATTGGATTGGATTAGATTGTATTAGATCAAATTTCAATTTTAATTTTTAAAATCATTCTCATCCAATTTACACTTATTATTATTTTTATTTATTTATCTTTTTTCTTTTTATGAGTTAAATTACTTTTAATTCATAATATTTTAAATTTTAATAAAAATTGATTTGCATTATATCAAAAACAAAATTCAAACTATCAAAATTGAATCAACCCGTTTCAAGTTAATATAATTTAAAATTTTAGTATGTTAATTAAATTTAAAGTTTGATATGTTTTTACTTTAGCTATTATTGACTAAAAACAAAAAATAAGTTTATAAAAAGCAGCTATAATTAAATTAAAAAAATCAGCTATAATTATTTTATCCAAAAAAATAAATAATTCAGTATTATTACTTCTATTTTAATTTTTACAAATTAAAAATCTAATCTAATAAAGCAAATATAACAAAAATAATACTGATTTATTAATTAAAAATTATATTCTAAAATATTAGCGGATGACATTATTACTCTTAAATATTTATTGAATTTTAATACCGTTAATGTAATTAACAAATTAATTAATTTTTATATTTAACACAATTATTTAGATTTAAATATAAATTCTGTTTACATTTTTTTCTCAATGTAATAATTATCTAAATAATATAATAATAAATATAAAAAATACTAAACAGAAGTTAATATAAATGACGAATGAATTAATATATGAATTTAATTTAAATACACTGACAGTGTAAAATAGTTTTACACTGTCAACCAATAGAAATAGTAGAAAGTGCCAACTCATATAAGTAACTACCCATTATAATGAGGGACCCACCATGATTTCTCACTTTCCCTTATTTTTATTAGTTGACAGTGTAAAACAGTTTTACACTGTCAGTGCATACCAATTAAACTCTTAATATATTATAAAATAAACTATCTTATATTTTAAAATATATATATAATCATTTTTTAAAAACAGCAGGTTGAAGAAGGCTTTTAGCATTGAAGACCACTATATAGATGTTGGATTGCTGCACGTGCCTCAAGGACCTGTCGATTACCTTTCAAATTTTGCCATGACAAGTGTACATTTCGATTAAAAAATTAACAAAATCCAAATACTATTTGCAGTGTGGCGAAATGCGTTAATCATTCCCACAAATTAGTATTTTTATAAATTATCTCATATTATCATAATTTTAACTTATAATTCCCATATATAAAATAAAAAATCCGCAATAAGTACTCGCCAGATTGTTGCTATAGTTTAATAATTTTCATTTTTGTTGTCTTTCTAAATTTCGATTCAAATTTATTATATTTCATGATAACATAAATATTCTAAAAAGAGCCCTAAGGTTGTCAACTAACCACCTTATTAGAAAGTAAAGATGGTAATGAGTTTTCGTGGGATGGAGATATGCCTCCTGCCTTCTTTTCTTATTTAAAATTTTGCCCTTGTTTCCGTCTTTATCTTTATTATGGGTCTCTATTCTCTGTTTCCTATTTTCTATTAGTTTATATAAAAAATTTAAAAAAGAGAAAATTTTAAATAAAATACTCGTAAATCTAAATAAAATATTTATAAATATCTATAACTTATTATAATGTTATCCAATACAATACAATCCAAATTAAAAATAAAATACATAATACAAATTTATTAAAATATAATTAAAAATATCCAAATTACAAAGATATTAATATCATGAGTAGAGTTTTTTAAAATTATGTATTTATATATATTAGGACATTTAAATAAATTTATATTAATAGGAATTTAGTAAATCCACATGAGATGAGGATCTCATCCTCTATGTTCACCCCATATACCAAATGGGGACTTTTCCCCATCCCTGTGAAGACCAAACTTATTCCCGTTCTTGTTTCTATCACCGTTGCAGGTAATCCCTATAGATACCAGTTTTGGTGAGTTTTTTTGTTATCCTTATTAGAAAGTTCGATTTCACTGTATTTACCAAATGCAAATCTCCACCAGTTTTTTAAAAGAAAAATTTTAGAGTAAGAGTTTTTATATATAAAAAAATAAGCTACGTTATGTTTAAAACATTTATTTACTATAGTTGATAGATGTTCAACCTACCACTGTATACGATGAGAATTTTTTTTTTTCATATATATTCTAGACACCAGTTTATATATTTGGGGATCGATATATAGACATTTAGGAATTTTGGTTTTTTTGGTTACGTTTTTAATAAATATGGTTAAAAAATTAATAATAAACAAATTATTTTTCTTACAAATTTACTAATAAAATAACTAAAAGCTTCAATTATAAACATATAATTTCTTATATTTTCTTATAAACAAACTTACTAGCAACATAATTAACATCCACTTATTTATATATAATTTCCTAAATGACATACTGAATGTCCACGAAATTATGTTCAAATAACACTATTACAATAAAATAACTATAACAACTAAGAAGAACTAACCAGGACATGAGACCAAGCCTCAAAATTGGAACAGAGCCCCCGGAAAAAATATGTGATAGGGTTATATAAATAAAAGTAACTTTTTAAAAGATAAGAGTTGACTCAGTTGATTAGTTGACTTTTTTGCTTATAACTAAAGTATATCTTCACCCTATAATGAGTTGAATCTTTTCCTTAAATTTAATTTTAAGAAAAAATGTTTTCCTTTTTTTTCGATATTTTTCCCCCTTCAGGTGATATTTCACAAACCAGGAAAACACAAAACAGCGTAAAAAAGTTTATTTGGTTATTTTTAATTTTTAAAGTTTTTGGTTTTCAATGGACTCAAGCAGCCTTGGCAATTACTCTGTGCCCAAAAAATGAAAAATAGGCTGAATATGGGCCCTTGCTAGTTGTTGGATCAAGAAACATTACTCCAATGCATCGAAAGACACACAATAAAATGGGCTTTCCATTGGCCCATGCTTTACCCTAATTTAGCAATGTACATTGTGTAATTTGTGTAGAGTAAAATAAGGGCTTGCTGATTAACATCCAAATCCTATGAAGTACGGATACATCATTCGGGTACCGTGTCTACATATAAGATATGTGTTCATATCAGATCTTATATGATATACTAATGACATGTGTATCTGATCCCAACACATAAAAATATTATAGAAAAGATCATTTAAAATTTGATAAATGAAATAATACATAAATTTTGAATTTATTTTGAATTTTTAAAGAATTTGTAATATTAAATAAAGAAAATAAGATATAAAGAAAGTTTATATAAATAATATTATATAATAATAAATCTTTTTCTTTAAATTTTTAATTTTATATATATATATATATATTTTATATATATATATATATATATATGTATGTATTCGTATCCTATAATTTTTAAACTTTGGTATGTTTCCTATATCCATGTCATATTATGTCTTGTGTCCATGTTAGTGTTTGTGCATCATAAATCCAAAGTATTCACAGCGAGGGCCTCAAGATAAATGGAGAGTTGAAAAAAGAAAAAATATATTAAAAAAATAGTTTTGAAAAACTATCACTTAATCTTATTGACATCTCATTTAATGATCTAATAATTATATAAGATATCGAACTTATTAGATGTAAGTTTAGGTTTTTTCAGATTAATTTTAATAAATCATCAGTGTACAATTTTTTACACTGGTAATCAATCATTACTAGTTATTTGTGTGACATTTAAGGTAATTAATGTAAGAGCAAAAACATTTTTAACAATGTGATAAAATATAATTGGATAATTATATAACATTTTCACTAACAATGCATTAAATTTTTTTTTCCATAATCATAATGTCTTAAAATAATTTTCGGAAATAAAAATATGGATAAAATAACTTGTAAGTAAATTCATCATTGAAGATAAAATGACTTACTTAAACTTTCCTAGGTTTATATGTTTAGTTAAACTAATTAAATAAACTGTAAAAGTTAGGTTGCTTACTTTTCTTAGCCTATTCAACGAAACATACTATAAATTTATTGCCTTTATACTTAAAAATTGGTATTTTAAAGTTTTTCCTTTGTTAACAGATATCACAAACTTTAAAACTAGCCTAGGCCAAATCATTACTGGCCCAATCCCAGCTATAGTTTGCGTGAATTAATATTGTATATTAATTAACCCTATGTTAATGACTTATTAACGAGGATGACTTATTGATTTATCAAGTAGAATCACTAGAACTTATCTTCAATTTTTATAACATATGAAAAATATTTTCTTAGACATTATGTCAATTACACACACGTAATGTCTTATTACAGCTAATATTATTTCATTTTCTGCCTACTCATATTCCAATTTTGTCACGTTTATTTTCAGATATGAGAGATGTACACAAATAATAATGTGTAACAAGCTTTATCCTCCCAATACATATATGTATATGATATATGTAGAGAGGATACAGAAACAACAGCCCTAGAAGAAAATGAACGCTGCGGTGGCAGTTTGCATCTTATGGCAAGGTTTTTAATTCCACTTTTCAAGCAGAAACATGGAATATCCCGCTGTTCTTTCAGACCTTTTGACTCTCTGTGTATGGGAAATCTAGCCAAAAAGATTAAAGTAAAATGGTCAATGTGAAAATATGTAAATACATGTGACAAGCGTATGGTCTGGCTTGCACCCCATGAGAGTTTGTGAACAGTTTTGAGAAAGACCTTTCGCCAACTAAATTTTTAACAATATAATACATATTCATTTTTTCCTAAGTTTCTCTCAAAAACTAAAATCAGTAGCTTAAAAAATATACTTTCACAAGAATGTACTGCGAATTAGGCATTATTTTATTTCTCTCCAAAAAATTCCACCTCCTATAATAGCTAATTAGGATTAATTTATTTTATTTTATTTTTTAAAAATTCTGCAAACTCAAATAATCAATCAATTATTTACTTTGTTCAACTAATTGATCGATTGCTCATTGGTATCTAAACACATGTTGTCAAAATTGACCAATCCCACTTTTCTAATCCCTTTATCCAATCCAATCCAAATTAAAATAATTGACTTGATAAAAGCTTCTAAAAAACAGACTCTTCAAAGGTTATTGAGGATAATTTTTTATACATCTCTTCATTTTCCTCTTATTTATCCCCATTTTTCTTTCTCCTTCCAAATTTCACAGATTTTTTCTTCTTCTTGATTTTTTATTTGTCTTTTTTCTTTTCAAATTTCCTTTGTCTCTTGCTTTTCAAAGGCTTATTCTTTCTCTTCATTTTTTTATTCATTTTTTCTCAAGCAAATACAATTAAATCCCTAAATCACCACACTTAACATATTATGTAAGAATTGCATATTCAGCGAGTAAGGAGCTGGTCATAGAGATGGCAGTGCGGCTTTGTATGAGCTTGCTGCTGTTTTTGGTGTTAAGGGTTTGAAGGAGGTGGTCTTAGGCAGAAGGATGTATGGCCATGGTTAGTTTTTCTTCTTCTTCTTCTTTTTCTTCTAGAATCATTGGTTTGTGATTCTTTTTTTTCTTCCCGCCCCATTATTCTTTCATCAATTAATGAGGATCAAATTTTTATCAATCTTTCCAATTATACCCACGTTATCATATATTCTTTGAATTCTTCCTATTCCTAATTATGATCCTTTCTTATTCCATGTGATTAGATTTTTTTGATAACCGATGCAGTAATCATTCTCTCTCTCTCTCTCTCTCTCTCTCTCTCTCTCTCTCTCTCTCTCTCTATTAGTAATTAATGCTCATATCACTTACATCTATATTTGACCAATCACACCAAGCAAGGCAGCGACTTCTTCTATCATTTATTGTTTCTAATTAATTCCAATTTCTTCAAAAACCTTTTAATTCTTTTGATCATTCCTTTTTTCCCATGTCATTAATTATTACTCTTACCCACCTGCCACTTTACTTGACCAATGACATGTATTCTTCTATAGATATCTATAACTTGCCACCAATACTGATTATTATGTCCATTTTTTGTCTTGCATGGTCTTATTTTATTTATGATACCAATACATCTCTTCATTTTCCTTTAATTGCTTTGAAACAAGAAATATACAGAATAAGATTTATAATAGTCATCCATGAGAACTAATCAAAATTAATTCTTTCCACACTTTCCAATATCACTACCTTTTTCTCTTTCTCTTTCCATATTTTCCAATAATACTCTTACCCAACTGCCATTTTACTTGACCAATGACATGTATTCTTCTATAGATATCTACAACTTGCCACCAATACTGACCAATCACATTAAGTGAAATCCCTTCCCAATCCCATCATTCAACACATGGAAACAAGAAAGCTTACTTGATAAGTTTTTCAAATATTCAAAGATAAGGAAAAGGCTTACAAAGGAAGACTTACCAGTTACCAATATATATCTTCATCCAATGCCATAAAATAGAATATTTTCTTTCCATCTATTGGAATTCCTTCTGCTTGCAACTTCTGATCTACCCTAACCCTGATTGAAATTATTTCCAGCATTTACCTTTGAAGCATGAGGAAGTGCAACCACAACATGAATCTGTGACCTACTATTCAAGTACTTTCTATTTTATTTCTTTTTTCATTCTTATCTTCTATACAATCTCTTTTTTTATTTCTTTTGTTTTAATTCATGGTGGAAGACGATGCATCAATGATTTGGTGGTGCCACAAGCCTAACTGATGATGGAAGCAACAATGGAGCTTGACTATAGTGCATGAATGGATAGTTGATGTCTTGACAATAGTATGGCACAAGGAAGGCTAGCATACAACAAGATGAAGGGGATTGCAGTATGGGGTTCAATGATGCTACAGAAGTGTTTATTGTGGTGGAAGACACAAAGGAGGTGCAATGGCTCGCCTCTGTCAAGTTCCATGAATCTTAATTTCTTTTTGATATTTTTATTTCTTTTGTTCACAACATAATTTATTTATTTATGTTGTTCATTAGGTGCTTCTACTCTTGGATTTGCTTAGGCTACAAATAGACATATTACTCTTGGATATATTTTGATGGTGGTGCATGGTTGGGTTAAGGCAAGGCAAAGAGGTGGAGACGGTAATGCTATAGTGGTATGAGGTTGCTATTGTCTAAGGTGAATCCCAATTCATTACTGGTATAAATATTTTTAACTTATGGATTTCTGGTAATGCTTTGATTTTCTTCTCCTTCTTGCCATTGTTCCTATTTTATAGTTTATGTCTTATGCAAAATATAGGTTGAATTTTCCTTCTTACAATGAGTTCATCGGTTAATAAATATTACTTAATTATGTTTCTTTGGTTTGCTTCTATCTCATTATTTATATTTATTTTTTTCACTGTTTTCCTTATTTTTATTGTAAACTTCTTCTATTTTTGTTTTGATTATTATTTTAATCTATACAATTTAGTACAAGATATTTTTTCATCTTTGTTCAATATTTTCTTTGTGATTCAATTTGTTATTTTTATTTATTAGTGTCATTCTGATACGTAGTTGAATGTATAAGAAATTGATGCACGATTTCGTTTGTATTGGTGTTGTGAAATATATCTTTTTATTTGATTATTTGATTTGGTTATCATTGTTATGATTTTATTCCTTTATGATGTGTTCTATTTTTTTCATTTATTTTTATTTTAGTTTTGTCTATTATTCTTTTTTATTGCTTATGAGTTTTTTATGGGATAGTCTATTTGTATTTGTTCAGGAATTGTCATGATGACAACTCTAACTATTTGGGTTTATGGATGTTTATTGATCCATATGTGGTGTGTATTTTGTTACTCATAGTCTATTGTATTAATGAATTTGTCTTGAATATTTTGGTGATGTGTTATTTCTTCTTTTATTTGTAGAACTTTGTAGAAATACCTGTTAATTTTTGCAAGAATTATCTCCATATGTTACATAAAAATGTGATATTCCAAGGATTGGTAATGTGTTACCTATTTTTTTTGCAAGATTATGTATTTGATAATTTTTTTATTATGCTACTCCTTATTTGACTATTTCCCTTTCCATTTCTTCCTAGCCTACTAGCCTACTATATCATTTGGGCATCTTGATACTTTTAGTTTATGTTTTAGCAATTGCCACACTTGAGCTATTATGGTAAGCACAATGATTTTTCAAAAGTTTTTTTTTTTCCTACAATAGAGATGTCATTACTACTATGGAATAGAGTTTGAATATTATAAGAACTCCATTAATTTAGTTAATTTTTTTAGGGTATCAATGGTGCAATTAGAGATGAAACACTGTTGCAGGTAATAGTTCCAATTTTGTATAGATAATGTTTTGGTTCTAATTTGCCATTAACCATTACAGTGTAGTATGGTCCTGTAGTCATTATAATTTGTTTTAATATTTATATTCAATTGATTGATCATCTCTAATATTTTTGAGTAAAAAAAAGTATTTTCTTTACTTATTTATTTCTTATTTGGTTAGTTGATTTGCTTCAATAGATAAAGATAGTGGATAATGGTTATAGTGTATACTGAGTACCTATTTCTTCAGTACCTAAATGAAAGCAGTAACTTCATTCTTTCTTTATACATGAATTGATATAACCTCTTTATTTTTTACTCTTTCTGTTCAATGCTTTGTTTATTTGATTCAGTATAGAATAATAGTTGTTATATTTGATTTGTGAAAGTTCACTTAAAGCAAGCCATAAAAGAATTGATAGTATAAAGGATAACATCAAAGCAAAAATCGATTCAATTATAGTTGGCTGCTGCAAAGTAGAAGTAAAACATACTATAGTAAATGATCTAAACTCAGCAATATATGTGATAAGGACCAAACCTGAACAAGAATTTTTGTTGTTTAGGTAGGGCAATTTAATTGGGATTATGTTTTTATCATGCAGCATAAATCGTAGTTCTTGGTTGTAGTTAATTATTTGTTTTATTTGGGAGTAGTTTTTTTCAACATGACTTCATATATCTATTAGGTTAAGGGATTTCCTTTTCCTTGATTAGATTTGATATATCTCCTCAATATGAACCGCATTTGTTCCTACATTAGTTAAGATGTTGCTTAAACAATGTGGTATTTGCTCATAGGAAAAGATTCATGAGGATGGCCTTCTTAAGCTGAAGTAAATGATTAAAAGCCACAACAGAAGGTGATTTTTTTAGATGGTTTTCATAGGTGATATATTAATACTTTATGTGTCTTGCTATAATAATTCATGTTATGTATGTTTTTGATATGGACTTTTAGCTCCCATTCTTTTGCGATAGTTGAGTATTGATGTGTTTACTTATAAAGAAAAGAAGTCTAAGAACTAAAAGGACCAAAATTTCAAAAAAAAAAAAAAAAGATTCATGATTTTAGTACAATTGAATATGCATAAATAATATTTGGCAAAAAAATAATTTGTACTTATTTAGATTTGAAAAATATAAAAAATTGGATTATTTAGGTGGAATGTCCATGACATCAAATGAATTGTTGAAATTGGTAGAAAAATTCTTCCTATTCAAAAGATTAGGATTTATCACAATATGTTTTTCTTATTCTTTTTGTTCTTCATATTTAGTTGTTATGTCATTTTATATAAAATGAATTCTATTTTAAATTCTTCAATGTAAAAATCATACAAAATTTTTCAAATGTAGATGTTAATTGGAATTTTTTTATGATACAATTGAATGAAAACTAAAAATGCTGGACAACTGAGAGGATTATGACTAGCAGAAAAGTGTATAGTGCTGGGACGAGACTGAAGTTAAAGATACTTGGTAAATGCAATGGATGTTAGCACACATTATGGATTAGGGCCTATAGTTTTTTTTATATATTTTGATAATAATGTAGATGTGTATTGGCACACTGGAGAATTTAATGACCAATCTGACATGGATTGTACCTATGTTGAGTTTGCAGCTACTGTGATACTCAGTTATTGGTATGGACTATGGAGTTGAGACAATAGATCCTTAGTTATCAAATTATATGGTTGCTTTCCATTCCAAGATGTTATTTTGATGATTTGATAGTTGTTATTTTACACTATTGATATTTTTATTCACTATTGGAGTTCCTTTGATGCTTGGTTGTTATTGTTTCTACACTAGGGTCTTATGTTATTTATTTGAAATGCTTATTGCAATTCAGATCTCTTGCAGAAGTTGATAAATCCTATGGTTGTATGTGGCAAACATCGTGAAGCAAAGGTGAATGTAGTCTGCTGTTGAATAGTTGGCAATGTGGTAAAAGGCTACCTAGATTGATGTTATTTCACTGTAGTAGATTAGAATATCCCCTGGTGATATTGATTGCTACATTTGCCAAACAAAACCTACATCCTAGTTATCAAGGTGGTTGCAAGGCAAGGTATAAGACCTTATGCAGATTGGAATTTAGAAGTCTTTGATAATCGTGTATGTGGTTGAAAAAGTATAGTTACTATTAGTGCAACAGTGGTGATTGGTGAATCTAATAGTATTAGAAAATCCACCTCCAAGCATATAAATGGCCCAAGTAAAGGAAGTATACACAGTATAAAAGTTTTTGATAGTCTTTGCCATATAAAAGTGTTTTTATAGATGTTAATCTAAAACATGTGATAGGCATTTATATATCGCACAAATGAAGGAAGTATACACATTATACTTATCATTATATTTTATATTAATATATGGAATATGCATTTTTAACACATTTGAAGGAAGTATACAAATTCTGGAATATAACTTGGATAGGTAGTTGATCAAAAAAAGAAAAAAAATAACTTGGATAGATAAATAAGCAATATTGTTATAATTAACTTATATTGATAAATAATTAATAGCAGGTAATACTAAATATTTATATTACATGGATGATACTGTATATGTTTATTATACAAATAATAATATATCTATCATATATTTAAGTTATATGAGTCTTCTTATATTCAAAATTTGTGATCTTCTAGTACATCGCAGAGGTAACTACACTATTTCTCATATATGATCAACCTTTTGCTTTTTCTATATGAATGCCGATTAGATTCTGCAAGGCAGCCGTCTTCGTTTTTTAACATTAATTTGTTTATTAATAAAGTGATATTTGATCCTAGATTTTTCATGTCCTTCCCACATTAATGATTTTGCTAATTGAATAAATTGATGCTTTCATACATTAGAAGGTACTATTTGCGATTGTTTTAGAACGTTGTTCGTCCTGCTATAATTTCTTCGATATTCAATCCAAAAATAATAATTATTATCCACTTTTTATTCAAGCGTACATTTTCTTCAATCAATTCACTTTTAACAAAATGTCAACCAAAGAATATGAGGAGCCGGTATCGTAAGGGTATATATGTGCATTGAGATTTTAAAAGGGAAAGAGTATTTTGAAAATTAATTATTTATTTCTTTCCAAAATTTCTGCTCACAAACGCATCTTAAAAAAAATATTAGATAGATTTCTTTAGTCAATAAATTTCAAGAAGCTCGGGCAAATATATGCATACATTGCAATGCCAGACAAGGTGGCAAATTAAGTTCAATCTATAAAAGAGGAAAGAAAATGGCGTATATTCTTCATTACCAGGGAAAATGTAATGTTTTACTCTTTTTGGAGCTTATATATAATGTTATACATTTAGAAAAAAATTGCCAAAATGTTTTACAGAAAATAAGAATGATTGTTGAATGAAATAAAGTGATATATGTAAATACCATACTTTGTTTGAATTCTTGAAATAAAAAATAAAAAATGAAGAAAAAAGAAGAAGAAGAAGAAGAAAAGAAAAGTCCAATTTTTTAACTCAAGTCACATAATCCATCTTAATCCAAAAATAATAAAATAAAATAAAATAACTATAATTTTATCAATCAGAATAAAAGATGAATATAAACTGATGTAATTTCATTTTTTTATTCTGAAAAAGTATTTTTTTTAAATTATCCAAAACACATTACACATCCATTTAATATTTACTAGTGGATTGATTTATTTTATAATAAATTTAAAAATTTATTTCAATTTGTCTTTAAAAAATTAAATTAAAGTGAACAAGTATTTTTTTCTTTTTTGGTGTCCAAATTTTGCTATTCCTAAAATACTCATAGAATTAGAGAAATTGAGATAAGTTAAGAAAAATAAAAAGAAAAGAAGAATAATAGTGGGAAGTAAAATGTGACTAAGAGAAAAGTTAAGATGATCCAAGTCCATCCATTTAATATTTACTAGTTTTATTTCAATTTATCTTTTAAAAAATTAAATTAAAGTAAACAACTATTTATTTTCTTTTTTGCTGTCCAAATTTTGCTATTCCTAAAATACTCATAGAATTAGAGAAGTTGAGAAAAGTTAAAAAAAAATAAAAAGATAAAAGATATATATAAAAGGGAAAAATAATAGTGAAAAGTAAAATATAATTAAGCGAATAGTTAAAATAGTCCAACTTCCTTATCTTTAGGGTTTAATTGTGATATATTGATAGTATATCATAATGAAAACCTTTACCTTAAATCCTAAATTCTAAATTTTTACACTATCATCCAATAAAAACATTCTATTTACATGACCATTCAGTAGTGAGTGAGAGATTCAATCATACTTGCTGATATGACAATTAATAATTGGATGACAGTATAAAATTTATATATTCAAATTAAATTCTTATCTTTACTATTACATAAAAGGGTTAGAACACTTTAACTTTTTTTTTTTAATCACAGTTCTATTTTCCAATTTTATCCATATTACTTATTTATATTTACATTCAAAATTGTTGTACTCATACCTTTAGTCAACTTCAATAGCAGGACCCTATCCAAAAAAAAAAAATTTTAACAACAAGATAATATTATAAAAACTCCATGCTCCACATTTACACTTTGTTTGGTTGAGGAAATTTTGAAAGGAATGAGAGGGAAGGGAAAGAAATAGAGAGAAAAGAGCTAGTTTCCCTTGTTTGGATATGGGGAGAAATGAGAAAGGAAATAATAAAATATTATCATATAGTAACTGGGTCCACCAAAAATCCCTCCAACGGGGTAGAAAATCGATGGAGAAGAAGAGGGTTTTTTATTTTCTAATATTGCCTACTTCAAATCGATCCACTTCTTCCTCTATAACCTCTTTCTTCCTCACACCTCCTCTTCTTTTCCTTAGCTCTCCCTATGTGTCTTCAAAAAGCCCAACCACCACTCTCGTTTGCACCGCGATGATAACAGAGTGTTGTAGTGGTGAAACGCCGGTCCCATTGTGTTCTAATTTTTTTTTATTGTTTTGGGTATTTTGGGTGATCTGCAGTGGTGAAGGTGGTGGAGAGAGGGGAAGTGTGAATGGTGGCTGGTGGGGGAGTAGTGTGCTATGAGAGAAACAGGGAGGTGACATAAGATGGTGAATGAAAAAAATCCACCGAGAAGGATAAAGAAGGGGGTCCAAAAAGGGGCTTAGGGTGCGTAATACGATTTAAGCTGTTACATGGTCTCTCTCCTTTTTTATCCCCTTTTTTTTTTCTTTCAATTAATATTTCTAAAATATCTATCTAAATAATTTTAATTCCTTTGCCACTATATTATTAAAAATGAATAGAGTAAAAACACCCAAAGTACAAGCTATGTAAAATTTTAAAATTTCTCGTTACCAGTGTTTTATTCTAAACAGGCATTTGATTTTCTTTTATACTGTGTTAGGAATTTAAATAATTGCTAACTAATATTTTTGGTATTGTTTAGTTGGTAAAATATATTTTTAAGTAATATTTTTGAAATATTAGATTAATTTAAAATAATTATTTTATTTTAAATAATTTTGATAATTAATTTTTATTAATATTGGTTTGACTTAGTAGGTTGATATTATTCTAAACTTGGTAAATTAAAAATAGTGAAATTTTTTATTTGATATTAATTAATATAATTATTAAATATAAGTTAAAAATATAGACATGAATTCCTTTATATAAATACAGGAGGTCAATTTTTATTATATTTATTTATATTATTTTGATAGATAAATTATGACAAAATTGTGTTAACTTTTATATTTTCACTAATTTTTTTACCAAACTCTATATTTATAATTGAAATACCTTTTTATAATAATATAAAGGTAGAATTATTATTTGACATTATTATCTTTTTCTTTCCTTTCACTTTTTTTACACAAAATACATAAGAGAAAATAATTTTTCTTCTATTTTCTTTCCTTTCATTTTTCTTTCATCCAAATATGCTTGTAGAAATAAAAAATTCACTCACTTTCTTTTTTCTCAACTTCTTTCCTCTCATCTCTTACTTCTCTTTTCCTTTCCTTTGCCAAACACACCTAAGCCGTTTCCCTTCGACCGTCAATAGCCTCTTCAATGCGAACGCGAACAACGGATGCAGAACCCGCAGGGAATGAAATGGGGGCATTAGTGTTGGAGTTAGTGCCTTGCAGCATAGTAGGCATAGACTTGGTGGGTTTCGATGTCAGGGAAATTGAGGATAGTTTGAATGCACTACCACAGAGATGGTGAACATGATCGTGCTTCACTTTAAGACTTGGTGGAATTTGCATGGTGGTGGGAATATGGGGGTGAACAAATCTAAAGAAACATAATTCATGGAAGAAAGAACAAATCTTTGCAACTGGGTTGTTCTATGAAATTAATCCTACCGTCGAAATTACTTACAAGGTATAGATTCATTTTTTTCAAACTCTTATAAATCATAAATAATTATTTTTAATTTGTTACACTTATTGTAGAAATAGTAAAGATATTTTAAGAGTATTTTAGAATTTGATCTCTCTGCCAGAATTTCATATCAACAAAAATTTAATAAAGTATAGATTAATTTGAAAAAAAAAAACTCTTATACATCATAAATAACTACTTATAGTTTATTACACTTATTGTAGAAATATTAAAGATACTAGCGACTTGAACTATTGTGCCCGTTAAAGTGTCTTGTTGATCTGAGTTGCTTTTATTAATAATAATTCAATTTGATTGATAATCTTATATCAATATATATAAAATAAAAATATAAACAAACGTAATGTGTTTTACATGCATCTTGTTTTGTGCGAATGGGGGCATATGGGGTCCTGCAAAAGAAACTACTCTAAGCACGTTTAAGGGAGAGGCCATGAGTTTCTTTTGGACGTGGAGAGTATGAGAACTTTTTTTTTTTAACATGAGAGTATTAGTGTTGAAATAGAATACATTATATAGATATATATTAATAAAGGTATGGTTCCGGGTATGAAAAAAAAATTAATTTAGTTAAGAGAGATCAAAAACAGTTATATGGGGATATCCCCTTTATATATAGGTGCAGATTTAAAAATTTGTTACAATTTGTCTTTAAAAAATCAAATTAAAGTAAATAATTATTATTTTCTTTTGTTCAAATTTTGCTATTCTTAAAATACTTATAGAATTAGAGAAATTGAGGAAAGTTAAGAAAAAATAAAAAAATATAAAAATATAAAAAAAAAATAGTAAAAAGTAAAAGAATTTAATTTAAATATAGTGATACTGTAAAATAATTTTACACTTCAGTCAATAGAAATAGTGGAAAGTGCCAACTCATAAAAATAATTGTCTATTATAATGAGAGATCCACCACGATTTCTCATTTTTTCTATTTCTATTGGTAGATAGTATAAAACTATTTTATATTATCAATACATACCAATTAAACTCAAAGTAAAATGAGAAAAGTTAAAATGCCCAACTTCTTTATATATAGTAAAAGTTTAATTTAGATGCACTGTTATACTGTCATCTAATCAAAATTTTCTATTTATATAATTATTTAAATAGTAAATAATTATATCAAAAAAAATTTATTAATATAATAATTTATAATTAAATATCTATATAAAAAAATTTTATAGTTGCAATATATTCAAATTAAATTTATATAATAATATAGAAACTCGTCCATGTGCGGTTGCCGTGTTTGTCGCGTCACCTGTCAGTTTCTGTGTTTCCAGTGTAAAATACGAAATAAAAAAAAAAAAAATGAAGTATGAAACAGCAAGCGTTGAAATTGAGGTTGAAATGAAATAGTCCACTGTGTTTCGACTTTTTCCCATCGTCCGTAGAATCTTTGGTTATTTTAACCCCCAATTGAACCCTTTACTCTGGCCAGGGGCACCTATGACCGCAACAAAAATGGGAGGCACGCCTCACCTAAATGTCTTATAAATTTTGTTAATCGTTACATTTAGTTAATTAAAATACTTGTATAGGTATATAGCTGGTTGTCACGACATGATTAGTTAATATATGAATTCTACGGAGAAAAAGCCCGTGGGTTTTCTCCGTTACCAATCACCAAGCATACCTGAAATATATAAATGTCTATTTTTATAATTACTTGAAAAGTCATATAAAATAGAAAGTATGATTTTTTTTTTTTTGGGTAGAAAATAGAAGATATGATTGATTGATAGTAATAAAATATTATAAAATGATAATATATTAAAATTAATTTTTAATTATAAAATGTTTGAGTATATAATTATTAAATGCTTAAATATGCATTCTGTTCTTATTTATTTCTACTAAGATCAAACATACAATTAAAGTACTGAGGGTATAATTTCTCAAAATTTCATTTATAACTAATACATGATTATAAATTTATTATACCATATAAAACCTGTGAACTTTTTACAGCTTAACATCTAATTTTTCCTTCGCTTGTTTGATAACAATAATATATTAGTCACATAAAAAAATAATATATTAGTAATTAAAAATTTATTACTGGCAATGGCAGTTATGGCAAGAAATGTATACTTGGATGTATAGTAAGAATTCAGTGACTTTTATAGTAATTTTCCATTACTAATAAATTTGTGATGCCGTTCCTTAAAAAAAATTATAATAATATAGTATATTGTTTTTTTTTTAATATGGGAAATATAGTATATAGTTTTTACAATAAACTAAATAATATTTATTATATAATTAGACGATTAGTTATAATGAGCAAATCAAAAGTTTCAAACTTCTCATCTCAAAGCACCCTCCCCCACTATATATATATATATATACCTAAACCCCAAGAATGAGATATAACTATAAATATATAACTACCTTATGTCCAACAATGAGATATAACTACAAATCTATAACTATATTTTATACACACACAAACCCATCCCGTCACAATTTCACAAGGCAAGCCGAATTAAATAGTTCTCCTGTCTTCGCTAACTTTCACATTGATCAAAGCTCAAATTGTAATGATAATGATACTTAGGGTACCTTTATTTTAATTTTTAAAAAAATATTATAAAACTTAAATTTTACATATAATTAAAAAATTAAAAATTAATTTTTTTCTTAAAAGTTATTCTTTTTAAGTTCTACAGAAAAATTAAAATAAATTTTTTATATTTTAATTATTTTTAAAAATTATTTAAATATATAAAAAAAATTAATTTAAATACACTGACAGTGTAAAATAATTTTACATTGTCAACCAATAGAAATAGTAAAAAGTGCCAACTCACATAAATAATTATCTATTATAATGAGGGACCTACCATGATTTTCCATTTTCTCTTATTTTTATTGGTTGACAGTATAAAACTATTTTAACTATCAGTACATACCAATTAAATTCTATAAAAAATAATTTTTTTTTGCTCAAATAACCGCAAACAAAGGCATCCTATAATTATAATATATTAACATTCACCTTTGAATGAACTAAAATGTTCAAAGTCTTGTCGACGATCGAAAAAGGTGTACGAAATTTCATAGGGAGTGGAGTCTGGAGTCACCCGACACCGAAGATCGACCAAACAAAGTTCTCCTCGTTGCATGCATGACGGCCGACAAGCGCTGAACATCTCGCATCTTCCGTTTCACGCGATCATGCACCTTTTTCTTCTGCCACTTTGATTTGAAGCCATACATACTGTATATCCCACCCCACAAACAAAATTACTTCCAGTTATCTCTCTTCATTTCATGCACCTTTGAACATTGCTGTCCTTACTCGCTTAGTTTTCCCAAGCTAAGACCACCGAAGCCTTATTACAAATATATTATAATAAAGCATTCTTTGTTCATAAAGGGCTAGAGATCAAGCTAGCTAGCTAGCTTTGACCTAGCTAGAAAATTGGACTCCATAAATAAAGACCCTCCACTCTTTCGCAAGGATTTCACTCCTCTTTTTGTTCAACGACATACCCTTAACACCCTTAATTGTTATTCGGATCGCAATGATGGTGTCGGCAAGGTTCACTACCTTTCTCCTTATTTTCATCTTACTACCTCTAAGCTTCTCCACCGCACATACCCAACACCAAGGTTCACTAGCTAATTCTTCATTTCCTAGCCTCTCTTTTGTTGTGTTGTTCGTGTTTAGTTTTCATCTCTTTTCTTTTTTCATTTGTTGCAAAATTTTCCTCACCTTTGTAAAATTCATGTTTATTATTGTTTCAGTTAAGAAGAGATTGGTGGTTGCCGCTGGAAGTATGCTTGAAACGGCAAGAAGTTCAGTGAACGTAGACGTAAGTTATGTGCCCCGGCAGAAATTATATAATTGTTCTACCGTACGTATTTTATACACGAGATGTAAATGTTATAAAATAATTAAAAAAAAAATAGTGGCTAATTTAAGTAGAGTCCTGTGACAATTTTCTACAGCAGATTTACCATGATGTCCCAGCAGTTGGTGAGAGGGATCAAAGGATGAGGTTCGTTCCAGGAAGGAAAATGATGTCTAGAGGTTCAATCACCAAGGCAGAAGACCGTTGCATAATTGGCAAGTGTAACCAGGCACAAGTAAAAGGAAATTTGGGTGTGAGGCATAAATTCAGTAAAAGGAATAGTGGCCATTATACGAAAGTCAACATGTCCGATGGCTTCATACCTCTGAACGCTGATTATTACGTTCCAAGACCTCACCCTCCTAAGAATAACTGATTGATCGAGGAAGCTACAGCAAGAGCAGAATCAATTTTGAAGAGATCCACTAAGCAGCGCTAACCTTTATTGAGAAATATGTTAATTTAAAGGATGCGGATTTTTGGCTTACATCCAATGTATTTTTGGCTATTTTTAACAATTTGCTTTGCCTTTGTTTTCAGTTTTGTAGTTCTTAGGACTCTTACAGGACGACGGTGCAGAATATGTACGTGTATCATACTTGTACGTAAGAAGCAGAGGTTTTATTCGTGAATTAGTGTACTTCAAAACGATAGTTGTGCTGCAATATTAATACGGAAAATGGTATGTGTACTTATTGTATAGAGCCTAGGCTCATTGTAAGTATATAATAAAAGAGAAAAATACAAACGTGGTGGGTGTTAAAAAAGAAAAAAGTAATAGAGAGACTACCTTATGTCTTTTATTCTCGTTATGAATTTACATTGAGTCTAGAAAATGAATATAAATATAAATTTTCTTCAATTTTGTTCTTCATGATATTAAATAAACATCAAAATTAAGGTTAAAAAATATATTAAAGGACTAAATAAATATTCATTTTAGAGTTCTTTCTGTTATTTGCACGTACGACCTTAAACATATACATGGATATATCTAAACAAAAATGGTTCCATACATGTTACTAGAGAAATTTTTATGTGGTTATAGAGCACCAAGTTAAATATACTCTAACTACTTTCAAAATAACATTTCATAATTAGTTATGGATTCTTCTAATATTTAAAGCTTAAATATAATTTTATAAGTGGTTAAGAGTATATTTAATGCAATGCTTCATAACTATACAAGAATTTCTTTGGTTAGTATACGCATTCCCAACGTTGAATATCTATGGTGTCTAGGTTGACAAGTTGAAAAAAGAGATGTAAATATCTTTTCTCTTCATTTTATCTATCAATTAGTTAGTTCGCAAGTGTACACAAAAATATCTTATAATTGAATAATTTTAGTTTCTACGCGAATGAACATAAGAAAAAAAAGGCAGTTTTTCAAATCATTGACTCAAATCCATCCCACTACCAAGCTCCTTTTATTTTTTATTTTTTCACTCGTCCCACCTCCAAGTTCAAATAGATGTGTTATGGACCTCTTGATTTTCACTCGTTCATAGATGATCTTTATAATATAAGTTTAATTTCTATGCATTAATAACGTAAAATAATTTTATATTGTCAACAATAGAAATTTAAGAATTTATCAAATCATAAAGGGTGATTATTATAGTAGATAGTTATCTATTATGATTTAGCTCTTTAAATTTTTATTAGTTTATAATATAAAAATATTTTATACTATCAGTATATACAAATTAAATTCTTATAATACACCATGCATCTTTTAACTCTTATGCATTCAAATATTATTATACACATTTTTTTCTTGTTCTTCTCAATCACTTTCCATATTATTCATGCATATAATACATTCAAATATTACAAGATATATTTTTACATTTTTCTCCTATATCAAACATTCAACAATCACATTACAACATACACGCATCAATAGGTATTTATGAAAGAATTTATGTAACGTGCATTGTTTTTCTCTTCTTTTCTATCCCGTTTACGTCATTTGTGCATATCATACATCTTAATATTGCAACGTGCATGCACTCCCCTTTTTTTTAAAAAAAAAATGTGATTTTAATCTTTCGTTTCAAGTGAACAATACATAGGCACTTTTTTTTTTTTTTTCGGTACTAAAATACATAGACACTTAAGTGATGTTAAAATTCAATTCTTGCAAAATTATTTCTATTTTATTTCATTAATATGTTATTATTTTCTTTAAGAGGTAAATAATTATTTTAGTTGTTATTAAATTACATAATTAACTTTCTTTTTGGCTCGGTATAATTAACTTAACAGTTATTTTTTTCGTTATTACACACTCAAACACACTTGGGGAAAGGGGGGAGGGTTTATCGTCTGGATCGAACCCAGGGTGCGGCTTTTGAGAGGCAGTATGTCAACCATTTCTGTTACCGCCTCTTTCACAATTAACAATTAAAATAGATGTATCAGGAAGCAATCTTTTGGGTCTAGAATGAAAACTGGGTCCATGATCATTGGGCCAAAGATCCCATTGAAACACGAATTGGGCTACAATGTTACAGTGTTGGACTCAGCTTGGGTTCGCGTATGTTTTCGTTGAGCCGAGGCTTCCCACGTCCTAATCACCATCGTCTCTTGACCCCAAAAAAAAAAAAAAAAAAAATCATCATCGTCTTGTTCGCAATTCTCATCCACACCTCACATTCACAAAACCCTCAAAACTCCTTCGCTCACAATCGGAATCGGAGAGTTCCCAACGAAAATGTCAAGCGGAAGCGGCTCAGAGTCTTCCCCAAACAAACGCCTTAAAAACGAAGCGTCGAACGCCGACGGCGGCGACGACAACCAGCCTGTATGTTGCGGGATCTGCTACGCCGAGCGCGGCGCCTCGATCGCCGGCGAGATCGACTGCTGCAACCACCACTTCTGCTTCGCATGCATCATGGAGTGGGCCAAGCACGAGTCCCGATGCCCTATCTGCCGCCAGAGGTTCTCGAACGTTCGCAGGCCGCCCAAGCGCGGCGTCTTCTCTTTCTCTCGGGACGTTAAGGTCCCTCTCCGCGACCAGGTCCCTTTTTCCCTCTTCGCTTTTGCAACTTTCATCTTTATTTATTATTTTACCGGAAGATATATCATAGGGAAGGTTAATTTAAGGCTTTATTGTTTAATGCTATATTTCTGTGGCTAATAGTATTTATTGCGTATGCATTTATGTTAATGATGATACCTTACATGTTGTAGGTTTATCATCCCTATGGGAATATGACTACTGGTCCTCCTGATTCTCATGCTGAGGCCAAATGCAGTGTCTGTCATGGTGTGACGGATGAAAATCTTCTGCTGCTTTGTGAACTTTGCAGTACTGCTTCTCATACGTACTGTGTTGGCCTGGGCTATACTGTTCCCGAAGGTGATTGGTTTTGTTACGACTGTGCTATTTCCCGGGAGACCAATGAAGGCGAAGAATCAGAGCTACAAAATGTAGAGCCAAATGTGAGAAGGGCAATGGCATGTCCTTTGCAACAAAACCAGTCATCTCCTCCTGTTATTCCTTCAGCTGATAGGTTGAGTAGGTACAGAGGCAAAAGACCTCTGTCAAATGTCCAACAGGTGCAGCGTAACATACAGGCGCTTCGCGATAATTGGAATGCTCTGAGAAGTGGTTCCATGAAGTTCCATTCCAGTTCGGTTCAACCTGGTAGCGTGGGTTGTCATAGACGAGATTCTGGTTCCGTTTCGCGTGGCAGATCGGATGAGCAACCTCATTCTGTGGCTTCCCCCAGCATTCAGCAGTCCAGTGACCGAAGCGGTTCCTCTAGAGACAGCTTGAATGAGAGAGGCTTGAAAGATGTCGAGAAGGCTTGGAAAATGATGGACAAGGCTAAGAAGATGCAAGGGACTCGCCAAAAAACCAGCAGGAAGTAGCATTCTACAGGGAGTGGAAGTGGAACATCCCACATGCTGCAGAAAATATATCAAGCGCACCTTGTAACTTCAGAGGGTTGAAGAATTAACAGTCCACAACGTTAGACTTTTGGGGGAGAGGGCGCTTTTGGCAGCATCCCAAAGCAAATTGTGTAAAAGCAAAAGGTTTTTGGCATGTGATTAATTACTTGTCAGTTAGTTATTTTCTGTTTAGATTAGTTACTCTAGTTAGTTAGAGTTGTTCCACTCTCTCACTCTCAGAGTCTTCTGTATATAAGTCAGATTCAGCGATTGAATGAATTAATCTTTTGCATTTCGATACTTCTCTCTGTAGTAAAAGGAGTTGCCAAATATGAAAAAATGGATCTAGATGATGAAATTGTGGGAAAAAAATGTCGGAGGGCATTGCTGCAGAAAGTCGACCAGTTTGTACACAATGTACAGTGTTTTGAAATATGAAAAAAACGAGGAGGGGGGGGGGGGTAAATCCCACATCTTTATGCTTGTTTTTGATCCGACGATTCCGTAGCAACTCCCAAATTGGATAAGTAGAATCCGAATTATTCATGTGAAGATTAAATTATATTCATGTGATGTAAATTAAAGGGCATAATTTTTTTATATTAATATAAATTGTAATTATCATAACTAATAATTCATGTATAAATTTAAAGAAAAATGTTATAGAAAAAAAGACAAAATAGTAAATATATTTTATTAATCATCTAAAGCTTGCAACCCCATTCACTTATTTGTTCGTTTCACCAACGGTGTCGTCTCATTCTCTGTAATGAAGTTGGTTCAATGGTTCTCCATTTTCTAACTACTGCTTCTGTACTCGCTTGCAGGCCCGTTCATTGGACAGGCATGTCAGGTCCTTTCATCTAGCTCTGCAGTCTTTGTCTGAACTTCTGTAGCAAAAAGATTCTTTGGGCCCTAGCGTTGTCCCATTTCGACGTGTTGGTTGTTTAGGCCTTTTGGGCTCTTAGACCATATGTAAAGCAAAACAAAATGAAGAGCTTATTCAATGCCCAGGTTCATAGGAAATCTGAGTAACAAAATTGGGAGAAACAAAATAAACCCGATGCGGATGTATCGATATTCTATAATTTTCAATTTTTTTTCCCCGGAAGGCCTATAATATCATTTAATTATGTAATAGAACATTATTAAAAGAATTAGACATCATAAGTTGCCGTTTTGATTGTGTCAAAATCTAATATTTCAAAAATTTATAATAAAAGCGGGTTAAAATTATTTGTTTAAATGGCTACAATAAACTCGAATATGTTTATTTGTATAGGTGGTAGTTTCTCGATCAACATTATTTATTTTTTACGGTAGAATTTAAATTAAACATAAAAACGTATATTCAAAAAATGATATGGTTAAATGATAATTTACTATATGTATTAATAAACATCTATAAATACGTTACACAAGAATTTTGTTTCATTGGTGGAAGAAATGAAAAGGTTTATTTGCACTTTAAAAGAAATTTAAGACCCTTTATTCGGATTTAGAAGTTTATATTAACGGGTATGTCTACATTTTGCCTTTAAAGTATAGATAGATATCATCACACGGAGACTGAGAGGGTAAGAATGAGTGGATAGGTAAAAGGCATCACCAAATGGTTTTATTGTACATGCCTTGATTCAACAAACAGAGAAATGCAGAATAGCAAATAGTACGCCACACAACATGGTGTACCTAAAGAGAAAAAATGAATGAATAAGGGATGGGTTCGACTTGTGACTGGTGAGTGAGGCGAGGCCCATGAGGTCCATGAGGTTGGTAGCAATTCTACTCCACCTGGTGTTGCTGAATTATTTTATTTTATTTTATATTTTTGTTTTCACGAGTATTCTTTCGTCTAAAGGCAATCACGTTTGAGCATATTTGAATATTTAAATCCGGGCGATTCTTCCAATTAAAATTCAAATCATGATTTATGATATGTGATATTGTGGTGAATTAGCCCTTGTTGCTAAACTAAATTTGAGTAATTGCTGTTTCTAATCTGTGCCATGGTCGATGGAGACATTTGTCCTACCATAGGTGGGTCCAGGGCTGCACCTATGAGCTACAACATGAAGTGTAAGTAAACGACAAACACAGTAAGGAAAAAAATAAATAAATAAAGCACGGGAGAGGGGGCACGTGAGTGAGCCACGTCATGTGAAAGAAGGAACAGTTCTGCCTTGGATCGCTTTCAGATTTGAATGACCCATAAACGACAGGTCAGTTGAGAAAGGAGAGCACATGCCCCCACTAAGTCCTTGCCTTCCCCCTTTTCTTTTGTTTTTGCTTTTGTTTTTTTTTTAATAAAAACTTTTTTTGATGGTTGCATTTTGGTGGGCCCCTTACCCACCCCCACGTGACACCGTCACGAGAAAGAAAGCGACAGAGGCAGAGAGAGTCACAGATAGAGAGAGGGCACCGCCATACCATCCCATCCCATCCATCTTCAAGTCCTTTCCACTACCACGTGCTTTCACGTACACTCGGTTAATATCATTGCTTCCTATAAAATACCAAATTTCCCAATCCACGCCCATAACACACTCCTTTTCATTCCCATTTTCCCTTAACTAGTGTACTAGTATTAATATTCCATATTTCCATCGCCCCTTTCCCTTTGACACGCCACGTATTAATTAATAATCACTTTACTGTTTGATATGAAAATCAGGTGAGCTGCCCACACGACAATGCCACAACTTATTAATCCCACCTTTTTTTGTTTTTCAAATTTCTTAGTTAATTATTTTATTCGTTATGGTCTTGGTCTAATAATTGTCTGTTCAAGTGATCCACTTGTTTATATTGGCTTTTTGTTTTTCGATCAGTCACTTTGGCTGCCATCAAATCATCGAAGCAAATAATCTCAAAGAATTGAAAAAAATGGTGTACCGTTATTTATTTTATTCACTGTATGGATTTTTTTTATTTATGAATTATTAATTGTATGTATGTATCTAAATTTGATGAATGCACATTTAGCGTAATTTATTTTTGCATTTTAAAAAATGTCATAATAAAAAATAATTTAAATATAATTCTGAACGTAGAATTTTTGAAGTGCCAATAAATTAAGAGTGCATTTATTTTATCTTTTAAAAAAATAATTATAAAAATTAAATTTAGTTACATTTGTTTCAATTTTTGAAAAAAGTGATCATGAAATTAAAATTTTTTATACAATTGAAAAAACTAAAAATAGATTTTTTTTAGAAGTTATTTTTTTAACTTATACTAAAAAACTAAAAATAAATTTTTTTATATTCAAATTATTTTTAAAAATTTATCCAAATATGTCAAAAGTGATTTTTTAATAAAAAAGTGATTTTTTTTGCCCAAAAAATCTCATCCAAATGCATTTTTTATATATACTTGAAAAAACTAAAAATTAATTTTTTTTCAAAAGTCATTCTTTTCAATTTTTACAAAAATTTAAAAATAGATTTTTTTTAAATTTGGATCTTTTTTAAAAAATTATTCAAATATATCAAAAATAATTTTTTTAGTGAAAAAGATATTTTTTGCCTAAATTATTACAAATAAACACACCCAAAATCTCATAAATAGAAATATAGAATTTAGAAACTCATTTGTAATTGTATTTTGAGAACCAAATAGAAATAGTATTATGATACGATGAAGGGTTGAATATATTTTTAATCTCTAAAAATATTGCAAACTCTAGTTTTGGTTCTTATAAAAAATAAATTATGGTTTTGATCCAAATATTTCAAAAAATATTTGATTTAAATTTTTGTCATTATTTTGTTTGATTTTTGGTCTCTATACTAAAATAATATGTTTATTTTAAGTCTCTAAAAAATTATGATAATTTAGTTTAAGTCCTTTAGATTATTAGTTTGAGTTTCTTTAAACCAAATTATTAAAATTTTTTAGGAATTAAAACCAAATATTTTTTAAAATATTTGGATCTACATCAAAATAAAATTTTTATAAAGATCAAAGCTGAATATTTTTTAAAATATTTGGATTGAAATTAAAATTTTTTTTATAGGAACTAAAATTAAAATTCACAATATTTATGAGAACTAAAAATATATTTAAAACCTAAAATGAATAAATTCAATTATAATCGCTTTACAAAGGGTTGGATATTGAGGTTCAGAGGCGAAGAAGGTTAGGGTGGGTAATTCAGACGGAGGGCAAAGATCGTAACGGAAAACGAGAGCAGGTAAGGTAAGATAACGATTGTAACAGCAATTAATAGGGAATGACGCCGTGAACGACAGCGAGCAGAAAGACAGAGAGAAGGAGCGCCGAGTGCCGCAAGTCGCAACAGAAAAGAAAGAGGAACAAAGGAAGGGAAAAAAAAAGGGTCCCCACCGCACGCGAGGGTACACCAACGGCACAGGATGATTGCACGTGATTACCTACTTGCTCACGTGCTCTGCAGACTATGCTCCCGTATTTATAACAACAAATGCTACCCCTTCCCCTCCTTTGCCATATCGCATACCATATTCACATGGCTTGCTGCAGAACTTCGCCTAGCACACCCCCTATTCGTCTTCCTACGTCATATCACCTCATTCTTTTGTTTTCTTTTCTTATATTCTAAAAATAAAGTGAAAATAAATAAATAAATAAAATTTAGCGAAAAATAATAATTTATGGTGCATATTTTAGTAATATATAATGAGTTTAATTTATATACACTGACAGTATAAAATTATTTTATATCGTCGACCAATAGAAATGTGGAAAAATGAGAAATCATAGTGGGTCCCTCATTAGTGGTTATTTGTATGAGTTAACACTTTTCATTATTTTTATTGACTAATAATATAAAATTATTTTATATTATCAATATATTTAAATTAAATTTATATATAATATATCTGACATTTTGGATTATGTTTTTCTTGGGGAAAAATCAATCACAACAAAATCATTGAACAATAATGAATTGATACATAATTTGTCTTATAAATTTTGAGTAATAAATAGTAAGTATGTATGTTCTGATTCAAATAATTCTGTCAAAATTATTGAAAAAAAACTACTCACCATGTAATAATTACTTAAGAAATTAATTTCTATGCATTTATATGTACAATAATTTTACACTTTTAATCAATAAAAATTCAAAAATGTGTCTAATCAGTGTGTAAAAATTAATCTTAAAACTTTATATGTAGACTAAAGTAATTACTCACCTTACAATAACTGCCTAACATATAAAGTTACAAAAAAAAAAACTACTTATCATATATAACTTACAAAATAACTATATTTTTATTTAATCAAAATTTGTACCATGAGGAGTTAAAAAATGCAGGTTAATTTGCTAGATAAACATAAAAGAGATTCTTCATTTTAGTATTTAATTTTTATTTTCTAAAATATAATCATCACTTACATATAAACCTGTAAATATATCTTACTGCTTTCAAGTTTTATAGATAAAATGTAATGAAATAAGATTGTAAATATTTTTAATCTTTAATTAATGGCGAGGATGCTCACGAAGTTTGGGAGTCTCCCCCTGCTGGAATGATGCCGTATTTGCGAGCAGATATGGAGGGTGTTGTTTTCCCTAGGTCGTAGTTTCTTCCCCTCCCCCTCCCCTCTTTCCCGTTTTTTTCATTTGTTCCACAGTTCAACCAAAAAGCAAAGGAAAAAAAAAGTGTTTTTTTCTTGTTGACTATAATATCAAATTGTGTTAATTTAAAAAATTTAACACCGATTTCTGTTAGCAACTAATATGAAAATGTGGTTTTAAGTTTTTTATGAGAGTTATACCTTGACTTAATGGGATAACTTTCTTCATGTTTTTTATTTATTAAGGAGGGAAAAAGAAATGAACATAAGATAAGAGAGAGATGATGAAAGGAATTAAGTTGATTAACGTAATATGGTGGAGCCGGTAACGATGTAGGATGAGTTGGCCACGTGAACTAAGAAGGTAGGCTAACATTTTTAATCACGTGATGGGATGCGGAATCTACGGAGGAACCGACACGTGTCTCTCCAATTAAGACGTACAGCAACCCAAAAAGGATTTTCTATTCCTTTTGCCTTTAGCCATAAACTCTCAGCGAATTATTTTAATGACTAATAGTACCTATCATCGCTGTGATTTATTAAAAAGATAAAATAAAATAAATGGAAGGCCAAAATACAAAAGTGTGCTTTATCTTGCAATTGTCTAGTGTGCGTGACTCGCAATTAGATTATTAGCGAGAATGTCTCTGTTTGGATTATGACTAGTTCAAAGACGATAAAAAAAAGAGTGCAGCGTGATGAGTCGAGCATTGATAATTACACGACACCCAAACCAAAATGGATTTGTTAACTGATCCCTAAACTGATTCCTTAGCAAAGGAATGTCACCACCGTCCTTAGCCAGCACATGGCATAAGTATAAAATATTTGTTACCAAAAAATGTGAAATATTGGTTATGAATTGTTTCTTTTGTCAATAATCACTATACAATATTTAAAATTTCGTTATAATCTTACAAGGTCAATTTGTTAAATACATACTTCACATTATATATGAAATCAACGTTTAGTGATTAACTAGAAGTTTCGAACAGGTAAAATTATCACAATCGACAACACTACTGTGTTGTTGTTTTTTTTTTTTTTTTTGACAAGATTAATAATAACTTGCACTCTTCCAAACAAAAGAAGGATTAAGCAGTTTTGAAAAGTTTATAATTAAAATGATAAAAAAAAAAACACTTTCTACTATGTATAAACCCTTTTCAGAGTATGCAAAATAAAACTACCACGCAACATTCAGCTTCCCACTTCGGTCTAGTCCTTGTTAATTTTTGTTGCTTAGCTACCCTCCTCGAATTCTCGTTTCTATTCTCGAGTTTCATTTTGAAATTAATTTGATAGCACATATTACATTATTTATATTATATTTTGCTTAAAAGGGAAATATACAATGATCTAAGCTTTTACTTTATATACATACGTGCCGAAGCCGATGAGACAATGTTTCATTATTTATCGGGTAAATCAATTTTTTATCAGCACTATCTAATATATAAAGAATTTAATTTTGATATATTGACATTATAAATAAATTTTATATTATCATCTAATTGAATCTTATCATATCTAAGATTTTAGTAGTGGTATGGAGATTATATATATTTACTTATATGACAATATTGATGTGATAATGTATAATTAAATGATTATTAATGTATCAAAATTAAATCTATCCATAAATTTATTCAACCTTTGGGCATCCACATTATTGAGCAATTTAATAGAACTTGAATATGAAAAGCATAACTAATGATTGAAATCTTCTTTATAAAATATTATATAAAAAATAAATGAATTACTACTTGAAAAGTGCATTGCATTACAGAATTGGAACGTCACGTTCTAAAGATATTATATTGGTAAAGAATAGCTAAGCTAGCACTTTCATAATATTTATCAAAAATTGTGATTCTGTAATATGGATCATGCACGATGCGGAGGCGTTGAAGCAATTCATTTATCCAATGAGACTACTATTCTTTCATTATTATATGTTCAGGAAGCAGCGTTTGTAACCTGCGTACATGAACCTGGTACGCTGTCTTTATGTATCAGAATCTTTGCTTATTTTAGTCCTATTGTTGATATAAAACTCCATTTGATTATACATTATACTTTGAATATGGCTACCGTAGGAAATGTACTAGCGTCAACCCAATATTACCATTGCGAGCTACCCTCACAGGTTAAAGCGGGTCCTAAATTCTTTTCTGTTTGAAAAGGATTTACTATTCATATATCATTTTTGTTTGAACAATAATTAATAGGAGATCATACCACTGCCGTTAGCTATTTAGTTGCTTAATTTTATGGATATTTGCTTTTAATCTGTATACAAATTACAAACCACTTTATCGCATGTAGGAGATTTTATAATCGAAGTCCTAACTTGACAATTTAAAGTATTAACTAACAAAATTTACAATTCTTATGAAGTTAATATAGATTTACGTAAGTTTTTTTTTTTTTTTTGGTATATGAGTGATACTACCCTTTGAATGGTTTGAATATAAAATCTCATACAAAATACCTAAACATCTCGCTACTGTTCCATTTCTAATAGCTTATATATATATATATATATATATATATATATATATATATATATATATATATATATATAAAACAGTTTTATACTGTCAGCCAATAGAAATAATAAAAAATATTAACTCATACAAATAATCATCCATTATAATGAGGGACCCACCATAATTTCTCACTTTCTTCTATTTCTATTAATTGACAGTGTAAAACAATTTTATATATATATATATATATATATATATATACTTCTTAACTATCAACTGTAGCTAATTTTCAAGTAGTAATTTCATTTAACACAAAATTTAATTGAATACTCATAAGTATTTGTTTAAAAATGTACCAAATTTTTCAAATGGACAACTAAATTGAAATGGAAGGAGCATTAAATTATAAGGTTTATGCATCTAAAATGTTTACTACCTATAAGTCACACCATTTTTGATAGACTTCTGGGAATGTAATTAAGCGTCTCCGTGCATGATCAAGCACCATGTGCAAAGCCGTATGCACGTCGCTAGCTACGAGGGTTACAACTAAGGAATGTTATATTACCATACAAGAGACCAACACAGTATTTTCCGAGATTAGCCAAAAGTTTGTTCTTTTTAACAAAACCAGGTAGACGACAAAGTTTTATCCTGCGGAATCCTTTAGTGGTATGTGGTCCTTGCTGTGGCGGATATAAAACTTGAAGTTGCTTTATCAATCAGATGTAACAATACCAATATATCATTTCCAATTCTCTTGTTGTTATTGGAAAATAACAAATTCAACTGTCTTTCTACTAGTGTTTTAGGCTTTGATTGAGTTGGTCTTTTTTCGTGGCTGCATCATTTTTCTGTTCAATAAAATGGATTATAGAGTTCGAAGTTAATTGTACGTACGTGGCACATTTTTATTTATAAATAGTTATCTTCTTACTAAAATAACTTTTTAATTACTTCGTTAGATAAAGGAGGGATAAAAAAAAAAAAAACACTAGATTCAAACTTTTGAGGCATAAAAAGTCATATTGGATGCAATTTATCAGGGCTATGAACTGTCTCGGGTCGTCTTGTGAAACCAGTTTTCCCTAATCGTGACAAGCGAATTCGTTGGCATACGCGTCAAATGAAGTTGGTTTTCCAAGGATTCCAAACCTCTCAACTCATGTTTCATGATCTCCTGTACTCGATTTACATGGTCAACTATATTGACTTTATGGGACTCATCCCTAGATAGGCGCAATATAAGAATTGTTTATGAAATTTGTACTACACTTGTCCATGAACGTAGACAGAAATAATTATACAGTGAGTTGGCAGCGAGGGCCTCGTAAATAAATGTGACTAACTAGTGATAAATCTGGACAAATTGTGCACCTGATTTAGTAGCCATTAAAATTGACGTATACGAGAACAGGTAGACTTAATGGATCACGCATAGGGAACCTATTTCGAAAATGATGACATGTTGCAACAATGTTGCGTGATAAACTTACTTCAAACTTATGAAGGTGCTAGCTCACAATAAAGAGAAAAGTTAGTGACACAAAATTTTAATGTGATGCGAAATGTGGAGGAGAAGAAAAATATTGAATGATCGTGATTTGTTTTGTTTTTTTTTTTTTTTGGTGCATATTATTATTACGATTACTTACAAATTATCCTGTTAAACACGGATAGACCCTAAATTAAGGATGTGTAAATTACACAAACTTTGTCGTTTCAAGTGTGCTTTATTTAGTTTTGGTATTAATTTGTGTTCTATCAAACCCTTTCATATTTTTTTTTTCATTTTATTTTCATATTCCTATTTAAGCAATTTACCTTTAAGCTTTGCAGCCAACACAAAAGAACCCCTAATCCCTTATTAAAACTTCACAACAGCTTACTCCGGCTAGTAACATATAATTAATATTTAAGTATTTTCATGATTATTTAAAATATAAATATCTGAATAGAGAACTCTTTACATTCAAGCATTTTTTTGCTTTGTTTGTATAATTTTATACGAAATCAATATTCTAAAACGAAAATATATTATATTTTGACAATGTTAACAATATCAATTACAAAAATGTTTTTTTCTGATAATAAAATTTTAATATTTCATGTGGTTGTATGATTTTTTATAACCAATAATTAATTTCAATCTATTCAGGTAATTTATCCTTGTTCTAATTTCTTCCCTTGTACTCATTATTTTGATCTAGTTATACACCCATACGTTAGCTAAGCTTCTTTATTTTTGTGTATATATTTCAATGAAAAATAAGAATAGTGCAAAGAATAGTGCATATTGAACAAAAAAAAAAAAAAAAGACAGTAATTAAATATATTTGTAAAGATGTCTATATAAATTGCGGGTCATGGACAAATTGATACTAATGTCAATATTAATTTATATACTCAAACATACACTCATCCATGGAATGATATAAAAAATACTTACCTTTTTTACTTTGTCATCAATTCAACTTTGATATATTTAAATAGCAATTTGCATCTACTTTCACCCCTTGCGATCTTAAATTTTCCAATTCAGGAGGCAGCAGTAATTTTCTCTCGTTTGCAATGGGAGTTGCGAGATAAATGTAGACTTGGACCGCGTCGGTATGGTATGTGAGTGAAACTGAAAAAGTGGGGGACCCGTGACTTGGTCTTATACAAGTACAGTGCTCAACACATAAGAGGCTACTGGTTAGGGTTGGGTTATGCTGTGCATATTTAGTCCTTTCGTTTTTGTGCACGTGAGTTGGGGGTCAACTCACGTGGCCCCCATCCCCTTCCATCTGTATCCACAGTCACGAAAGCGACCGTTGATCACTTTTTCACGTTACATCCTTCATTCGTTAAAACAAATATTATTTGAATAATACCATGATATGTTAAAAAACAGCTTGTATCAAAAAAATCTAAAAAAAGTTAACATATATATAAAATAATATTAATACAGATAATACCACTTGAATAATATTTAATTTTTATTGATAGTTTTCTATGAAAAAGTTATATCAAATGTACCAAAATCTTGTTGGTCTAAACCAAAACGTTGAAATAGCATTTTACTGAGGAAGTTAGCAAAAATGGATTATTTATGTTTGTTTTAGCCTTTTTTTAATTTTTTTTAACTATTAAAAAATTACTTTTATAAAAATTACTCATTTCAATTTTTATTTAAAAATTAAAAATAATTTTTTTAATTTATAAATAGAAACTGAAATATATAGTTTATATAAAAAATAATTTTTAATAAAAAATCACTTTTATTTTGTTCTGAAAAGCTTAACCTAAGTTTATAAAGATGGTAAAATATTCACTTAAAAAAATCAGACTATTATTTTAGGGGTGGGTTCTAGTTCAATTTTTATTAGTTTATTTTGTGTTTAGGAAAATCTATAGTTAAAATGCTTTAAATAAGTTAGAGGTTAATTTTAATGTATTTATAGTATAAAAAAAGTTGTATACTATTAATGTAGAGTTGGTCAAGGTGGCAAGTGTCTTAAACCCTTAACTAGAGGTCTCGGATTCGAATTTTGGGAACGGAAAAAATCTTCACCGGAAGACCTTTACCTTTTTCAGAGACACTCGTTAGGTCAGGCCAGATTGGATTAATTGGATTCCCAGTAATAAGGTCTGGATATCGGTAGTTCCATCAGGACCAAAAATAAAAAAGAATTTTATATTATCATTCAAGTAGATATCACTATTTGTAAGATCTTCAAAATAGTAGGTGATTAAGTTAAAAATTTTTGTTGATATGGTAATATATGATTAAATACTTGTATAAATTTTTTTATATTGATAGTACATATAAATTAAATCAAAAAATTTAAGTGAAAACTATTTATATATTAATAATCAAACAAAATCAAACACTTATGATTCGCTTGCCTATATTCATTTGGAGATTGGGAGTGAATGACTCCATGGAAGATGTATTCCTTTTCTTCTTTCTCGCTCTAGATCTCTTTGGTGTCCGGTCCGGCCAACAAGGAAGTTCGGTATGTTCCACGGCGGCACACTGGCTTTCTAATGAAATTATGATTTAGATCTGCCCGAAAGCAAAGAATAGAATATGGCCACCATAAAATATTATTGGTTTCGTTCCTATTGCTGCTCTGGTGAATGGCTCTGCCGTGCGTATTTAAAATTTTTAATTATATATCTCTAACTTCAAGAATAGAGCTTTCATAATTTGATACTACCTATATTTGCTAATGATCATTGATCCATGCTCGCTAAATTGTACATTTCGAGAACAAGGAAATCAACTCTTAATAAATCAAACTTTGATATGTTTTAAGAGCTTCCCCAGTTGTTTGTCTCGGACGGTTGTTTCCCAAAAATAATAATGATAATAACAACAATGCCATGTGTCCAAATCTGAGTGATTGTGTTTTGTAGAGTTTATGGAGAATTACAGATCGACGTGTCCCCTTCGCTATTCCACGAGATTATTTAATTAGTACGGTATGGATAAATAAATAGAGCGAAACATAGGTGAAAATATATATTCCCAAAAGAGAAAGAAAAAAGATAAAGATGTATGGATATCGTCACGCCAAGCTGTCCCATTGTATCTTTGCATCACGGTGTAAATGCTCGCCATGATTGTCGGAGTGCTAAAGAATCGTTTCATTAATAAATTGATAATAATTTGTTTAGTTCAGAGTGTTAGTAATAATAACAAATCACGATTAATAAAACCAAACAAAGCAAAGAAGGTAGGGGGAAGCTGCTGCATGCCCGTGGAAAGAAGACCAATACATTGTAAACTCACATGCCTGTGAACATAATCAACTTAAGAACGTGACAAATTTGTAAATTCCCTGTTAAATATTGCATATCAGAAGTATAACGGTTTCATTCAATTAGATATATGAGAAATGAAACTTCGAAATGTCAAGATTAATGATTTAATATAACAAATTAATTTGTGGGGAGAAGCTTGACTAACATTGATAAATTCAAATAGCAAAGACACTATCACGATGTTCTCATTTCCCGAGCTAGTTTACCTTCACCATTACCTGAGTACGATATCATACATGCAAGGCTAATTAAAAAGGAGTAAATGGGGAAAAATATGAATAGTAATTGTTTATGAGACTAATTTTAATCCTATATCGATGTAAAATATTTTTTATTATTAATTAATTATATATTAATATATGTATGACTTCTAAATTATTATAAAAATTAAATATTTTTAATAATATAATAATATATAATTAAATGATTGGATAAGAATGCTTTACTATCAAAATCAAATCCTATATCTGTAGAATGGGTTGAAAAAAAAAAGATCTGCATGCATAACAGACCCTTATTTATGCAAACATCAAGAATGAAAAATGAAGAATAAGGATTGAAGTATTGATGTAACAAAAAAACAAAAAAGAAAAGATTGAAGTATTGAAAGCAACATGTTTGTTAAATTTTATCGAGTAGGTATATACGCAAACAACAATTAGTGGAAGTAGATATACTGTTCATGAGTGTGGGTAGGAGTGTGAGAGAATCTTGAGGACCATGCACATGGAGGGATAGAGGGGAGGAAGGCATGACATGATAAAGAGTAAAGAGCGAAGAGATAAAAAAAGAGATATAAAAAAAATTCCGCGTTTCCCGGCACAGCTCAAAAGATCACTTCAGGACATTGAGACGAGAGGTGTCGCAGCACGTGACATTTCCTCCTTTACCACCAGCACCTTCCTCTCTCTCTCTCTCCCTCTCCCTCTCCCTCTCTAAATGTTTTATCTACAGTGAAGAAGAAAACAACCAAGAAAAATGAAATTCCGTTTTTGGATTAAAAAAAGGCAGAGTTTAGTTAAGAGTAATTTGTTCAGATAATATTGCTAGGGATCTGTGCGCTAATCATCAGCTCCTTATTTATCACCTTTCTTAATTTCATGCTAATGGCGTCAACTGCGCATAGTTCCTATGTCAACGCTCTCGTTACTATTCCCCTCACGTGACTTTTTTCCCCCTGCGAAGCCGAAACTGCCCCTTTTTTACGAATAGCAAGTGACTGAAATTGATGAGAAAAAGTGATGTGAATGGTAAAACTAGGCATTACCCGAAGTTATAACAATTGTCAATTGCTGTCAAGGTCTACGTTATTGTAGCCTTGATTTCTACACGAAAAAAAAAGAAGCAGGTAAGAATAAAGTTCACCTTATATATTTATATTTGCATCTATACCATAGGTGCAAGAGAAAATAAAACCTTTTTTTTTTGTTTAAGAATTTAAAAACAAAATGTATAGGTAATATTTCAAACAAAATTTCGTTTAAATTTATGAATATTTAGATATTTTCATTTTAAGAGATTTTTAAAAAATCTTGAACAAAATATTCTAATTATGTAAATATTTGAATATTTATCAGCACTGTATCTTATGAGCCCAAGAAATTTCGAGGGTACAATTAACTATTACTCGGGATAAAATACATAGTTGATAGGATTGACGAACGTTAGAAAATAGGTAGCGTTTAGAAGGGTAGAATATGAATATTGAATATTTATTTAAAATTAAATTATTAATTTAAAATTATTTATAAATTTAATGATAAAGAATGATAGAATAAGTTTAATATGTTAATATATAATATTAAAATATTATAATTTATTAAATTGGTATCAGATAAATCTATTATTAATGTCTAATTTGGAATTCAAAACTAAGTATTTGTATATTTTTGTCAATGTAAAACTCAATTTAAAACTCAAAATCTAGTGTTCTTATAGTAATATTTGTTAGTATAAAGCCTAATTTTTAACTTGTAACTCGATATTTATAGAATTCAAAACTCAGTATCAATTAAATAATTAAAATAAAATAACTTCCTATAATAAGTAAAAAAAATAAAAATTTAATATTCATATTTAAATATGAGCATCCTATAATTTACCTAAAAAATATAAAAATAGACACAGCCTTATAATTTTTTTTTAAAAAGAACAATAAATCGAGTATTCAGTAGTACGTCCCCTCCTCCTGCCCTTATAACCGTCTGTGGACGAAAACGGCGACGTCTGGCACAGTGTAAACCGTTGGGTAGGGATTTAACGTCGTTACCCGCCGCAGCGACGTTTGTAAACGGAGTTTGGAAGTTGACGGAGAGAAAACCGAACGAAAAGCAAAGGAGATGAAAATGGACGGCGAAAACACAGAAGGCGCAAGAAACTATATATAAAAACAACTTTCATCTCAAATTCTCAACTCAACAGACGCGAGAGAGAGAGAGAGAGAGAGAGAGAGAGAGAGGAGGGTCCGACCCGAAGCCTTCTCTTTCGCCGCAGTGCTCGTTTTCAGAGCTTACAAAGGAATCCGCAGAGAAAGAGAGAAAGAAGGAAAGATATCTTTGGTTTCGACGCTCTCAGATTCTTCTTCAGGTTATTCCATTTTTTCTGTGGACTTTACTTCAGGTACTAGTCCAATTCATGCTTTGCTTCAAGTTACGTTTCTCAGTTCTCACTGTTCGACTCCACAATTTTGTTTATGGTAATTCTTAATGGAAATTCGCATGCATTTTTCGTTTTAACTTGTCGTCTGGATTTTTTTTTCTGTTTTGTGTTGTTAACGTTCCTGAATTTTCTTAATTATGGTGGTTTTTAAAAGCTGAATTGTGGTAGTGCGCGTTTTTTTTCCAACGAGTGAAATTTCGGAAGTTGAATTGTGATCATGTAGTTTCTGGTTTCAGATTCCGTGAAATCTCTGATAGGACGGGTTGCGATTGAAGATTTTGGAGCCAAATTGCTTTGGCAATCACACAAGTTTCCTTTGATGTACACGACAAGTCGTCCTGTAAACTTGTGATTGGTGATTAGGGATTTGGAGAGCTCAGATAAATAGTAATTCGGAGACGAAAATTGAATGAATGCGACTCCGATCTTCAGCTTACTGTGGACTCGAATCTTCTGGAGGAGAGATTAAGGAGCAAGGAAAATACGCTTTCTGTTCAATTCGGATCTGAGAATTTTCCTATCCACGAGATAGTGAGATCGAAGCTGCAAGCTCTCAATCCGTGCGCTGAATAACGAATTCAAGGGGAATCCAGCCTTTTTCACGTGCTAACGGAATTGAATTCTATGTGAATTCAGCTTCGTGAAGACCGAAATTCAAAATTCCGTTGAATTACCGGGAAGGAATAAAAGGAGAACAAAGAGACTTTCCGAATTGTAATATTCTGGTTTTTATGATGGAGCTTCCTCAAGCGCGGCCCTTTGGAACTGAAGGTAGTTCCCGATCGAAACTGATCCATTTTTTTTTCGTTTTTTTTTTTAAATTTCGTTGAATTTTTTGGTATGAGATTTTCTGTTTTTTTTTTCTGCGGAAAACTAGCAGGAAGGAAACCTACGCATGACTTTCTGTCACTCTACAGTAATTCGACTGCCCATCAAGATCCAAGGCCACCTTCTCAAGGTACTCCTCTTTTTTTTTTTTTGTTGTTAATTATTACAAAAAAAAAATGATTTACTGCTAGTTTTTCTCGGTTATGTTTCCGCCATGTTTTTCTTTGACGTGGGATCGTGGTGGTGGAATATCGCATAAATTATTCATCACGGTCTGTTTTGAAAATAATTGTTGAAAGTGGTCATGTATACATCATGGTTGTTCGCGCACGTGACTGCTATTTAATCAAGGGATCTGGGCCATAAATCTTATGTGCTGTTTTAATTTCCTATGGTGTTTTAATTTCGTATTTGTAATCCGAAGGCTCTTACGTTCGATTGGAAAAGTGTCTCAGTCACGATGTATTTAACACCGTCAGATAAGGGGCCCAATTCGGAATTGGATTTGCATCTGATTTGACGTTTCACATGAGGACATGTTAAGGAGGAAGTGGCGTCCTGTGAATGTGTTTGTGTAGTATGCCTTTTCTTTCTCCGTTCCTGAACTCACAGCCCCCCCCGCTCGCGAGCTTTTAACCTTTGAAAATGAAAATGAGAGATTTTTTATATATTTGATGTTCATTCTTTGGGCGCTGTATATTTCTCTCACTTCCTTCTTTCTCAAAGCGGAAGGTTTGTCTTTTTTTCGTGAGATGCATGTGCAGTTTTGATTTTGTAAGAGCCTGGCTGCTTGCAATGTCTTTGGGACCTCAGGTTCTGCTTTCTCTCATTTTTGTCCCGCCGTAGATCTCTCTCTCTCTCTCTCTCTCTCTCTCTCTCTCTCTCTCTGTTTAGGGGGAAGAAAGAAAATCTAGGCTTCAGTATTTTTTGGTTGGTTGTCAGATGAAAATCAATAAATAATTATACTTTTTGTGCACAATAGGTCAAAATAAAATTTTCATTACGGAGTCACATTTAGCTTTTCCTGCTTTTAATTTGCATTCCAAAAGCTTAGAAACGAAAAATCCAGTTTGTTTGGCGTTAATTTTTCATAAGTGAGGATTTAATAATAGTTTTTGGGCTGATATTACAATAAAAAGGTATTTTTATTTTTTTTACTCGTATCATTTATTTCTTTTTACTGTACACTTTAACTTGAATCGAAAAACTTACATATTTATGAAATTATTAACACATCATTTTGCATCAGAAGTACAAGCAGTGAAATAAAATGTGATGCAATATTATTATTGTTTCATTTTCTATGCCTTTTTAATAATTTTTAGGATAAAATCAATGTTAATATATTTATTATGAAAAATGTTATTTTTATCATTTTTATAGACATTTTTGAGGAAATACATTTAGATATCACTTAAATATAAGCAGATTTTAACTTTTTTTTTCTTAACTAATATTTAAAAATTATCTCATAATATCTCTTTAAAAATATTTTAAAAAATGGTACAAATTACCTTTTTTCTATTTTTACACTCGACGCTAATAACTCTGCTCAGTTATTGGTACTTAGTTCTAGCTCTATTGCTTGCCTAAAAAACCATAATAGGAGCACTTAGCGATGGTCTTGCTTTCTGCACAGTTCCTAGCTAGACATGAAAACGATGTATCAGGTTTTCTCATAACCCAATCTAAGCTTTAGTTCTTGTCTCTAGCAGTCGCGTCGTGCGTGTGCGTTTTTGTTTTAAAATTTATTTTAGTTGCATGAATGAGATAGCCTTTTCTTCCCTTGACCTGAACAGCATCTTATTGCCTTCTTCATGTGTGAACAGGAAGCTACCTCAAGACCCATGATTTCTTGCGGGTAGAAACGAAAGCCAGTGCAAAGGAAGAAGCCACAGATGAAATATCATTGGCGGTTCAAAAGCTACGGCCTCCAGCACCACCACCTTCTGTTGAGCATCTCTTACCTGGAGGAATTGGGACTTACAGTATTAGCCACATTTCTTATTTTAATAATAATCAAAGGGTTCCAAAGCCAGAGGCACCCCTTTTCACTGTGCGTCAAGCAACTAGTACGGATAGAAATGATGACAACTCCAACTGCAGTTCTTATACTTCAAGTGGTTTTACTTTGTGGGAAGAGTCTATGGTTAAGAAGGGAAAGACAGGGAAGGAGAATAATGTGGGCGAGAAGCCCATACTCGGAGGTAAACCATAAAATTCTTTCTTTTGTATGCGTCTTACATTAAATGTTTACCGCCATCAATTTCCTGAATCTTTTTTGGGGGGTGGGTTTTTGTACTATATAACTACCATTTACATGTGCATGAACCTGAACCTAAGCCTGAAATATACTTACGTTGAAACAAGGATCAACCAACCACCTCTCTTTCTAAATTTTGTTGATAGTACCATGAATTAATTCAATGAGATGTACGTTATTTGTATTATTTTCACTGAACTAGTATAGTACTAATATCAAAATGTTTCTCGCTTATATGCTTACACTTTTAGGGTGAGTTTGGCATGGAAGAAAAAATGGGGGAGAAATTTTTGTAAAGTCAATCAACAAAAGTTTGTTCCCCATTTTTATCCCACCACAAACTCATCCTTAATGTTAAAAAAATAACTATTACTTCTACCCTTTCAAAACGTGTTTATGTATTATTGCTATGAACTTTTTTAAACTTAACACAATATAATGACGCTGTTCTTTATGTAATCAATTTCACTTTCTGGAAAAGGCAAATGAAAAATGCTTTTGTTATATTGGTGCCATGGTATGCCTTATCATGATCAGTAAAAGATATTAATGTAATAATGACGCTATGAGATACTCTTTTATCCAATAAGTTAATCTTTTAAATTGAAATATTTTTTGATAGGCTTGAGTCCTAACATCCTACAATTCTAGAACATGATTCCATAGGTATAAAATTATATACAGAAATAATTATCTCTAGAGAATTGTTAGGGAAATTCATTTTATTTGGGACACCATGTTGATTTATTTATTATCTGATATTTTAAATGATAAAATAAATTAAAACAAAAAAACTCATTATTTAATGATAAATGATGAATGAATCAATATGGTATCTCAACTAAAATGAGTTCTTCTAATATTTTTCTTATCTTTATTATCTCTAATGAACATATTTCTTATCAATTTTAGTTGTTCATAACTTGAAATTTTGTATTTTGGTATACAACAGGGGTAATAGCGTGTTTAGTTCTGCTTTTGTAGAATTGATTCTAGAGAGAATTGATTTTATAAAATTATTTTGAATAGAATTGATTTTGAGATAAAGTGATTTATGTTTGGTAGTTTCTCTAAAAGTGATTCTAACATAAAATAAAAAATTCTCACTCTCTCATAATCAATTCTAGAGACAAGAATTGATTTTAGAAATAATAACCAAACAACTCAAAATTTGATCATAATCAACTTTGGCCATTCAAAATTGATTCTAGTAATGATGAAAGTTTTTCCAAACATGCTATAAATCAGATTAATTTCAAAGTTGTATTAATGGAGATACAACTTTTCAACTGTAAATCCAGATTAAAAAAAAAATCAAGTGTAACTGTTTGGCACATAGTATTTTTGTCTTCATAAAACAACTAGAAGATGGAGAAAGTAATAATCTAATTACACCATGTATGTGTATATATATATATGAACTTGCCCTTGCTAGTATGCAGGACTATAAGTTATAACCATGTTTACTGTTTGTCAGCTTTCTTTCTTTCTTTCTTTCATTTTTTCTTTTAACCTTACTGCTTGGCAGTCTTCAGCATCATAGAGTGGCGTAGACTTGAGTTCTTGATAATATCTATCATTCAAAATATAGTTAAAATCATATGCCTAAATGTTGTAAACATTAATGGTTGGTAGATGTATTACCACAAACAAGAATATATATTGCTATATCACTCATCTACGTAAAGTAGTAATACTAAATATCAAATATCAAATATCAATCCGCAATGGTAATAACGTTTGGCCGCGCTTCATTCAGAGACAGAGTCTGCAAAGCAAGGGCAGTGGACGTCACAGTCGTTTTCTAACAATCGTCACAACAGCTTCAACTCTCGCTCTTCCTCCCAGTTAGTCCTATTGTCTCTCTGCCTCTTGTTCCATGTTTATGCGTCTTTATTAATTTATTGTTTAGAAAAATTATTCATTGGGTAGTAGTTGCTTTGTAAGGTGGGTTATTTACATATTTATGCTGGATTTCCTGGAATTGATTCAACAGGACAACTGGGCAGAAGAACCAGAATTTTATAGAAATGATGCAGTCCGCAAAGGATTGTGCCCACGATGAAGACCTAGAAAACGAAGAAACATTTTTTCTTAAGAAAGAATCCTCAAATACACAAAGAGGTATGTCTTGAACTAAGGCTGCTTAGATATTTATTTGTTGAGAATGGCTGTAGCATGCCCGTGCCTCCTCTTTCATGGGAATTTTTGGAATATTTTGAGCTGGCCCAATTAGTGTTTTGAGAGTACCTTCCACAAACTGACAAAAGTAATGTTGGGTGGTTTGCTCGTTTGCCCATGTGCTGTCATTTAAATAATAAAAAAAAATAAACATAGAAACATGCCATGAAGTTTTTAATTTTTTATGTTAATTGGGTAAAATTGGTTTACGACTCTACAAATTACTAAGCATTTTTTTTCCTTCTTCTTTGGACTACAAAAGACCGCTTGGCTAAATTTTTATAGTACTGTGTTTGGACTAGTTTCAGAAAAGTCTCGGTCCATAACTAGTTAAAATTTTGTGATGCCTTCCGGTGAATCTGAGTAACAATTATATTTTTCCGTTTTCAGAATATTTGATGTTTTTAATTTTAATATAATTGTTAACGATCAAAAGGAAGTAAGGAGGAAAGTTCAAGTGTCAGATCTGCATTTTTATTCTCCATTTATCTATCTATTTTGGTTCGGTTGGAGCATATAACTAAGCAGGGTGTTGACATAAGTGATTATTTGCTTTCGAGGTGACTTGTTTGAAATTTTCTGACGAGGGGGTTTGCATGAGTGATTATTTACAGCAGAACTGAGGGTGAAAGTGGATGGGAAGAGTACTGATCAAAAGCCAAACACACCAAGATCAAAACATTCCGCAACAGAGCAGCGGAGAAGGAGCAAAATTAATGACAGGCAAGTATTACCTATCTTGCTGACAGAAGTTTATCTAGATGCTAGAAGAGGAACTTTCAAGTTGCAATACAGGCGTAAAATGAACTTCCATTTATTTTTTCAGTTATAAATTGATTTAAGCTAGAACAATTCAAAAGAAAGGTTCCTTATAACTGTAAGTGTAATTGGTGGGTCCTAATGGTTTAGGTGCAATAATAATTTCTTTCATTGTTTTTAGTTATAGGAAAAATTGCACCCAAAAGGAAAACGTTGGGCCTTTAGAAGAAGTGACAAATACACCCAGAAGAAAAACTTTGGGCCTGTTGACAAATACACTAAGTAGAACAATTCCCTTTCTATTAGATTTAGAGAAATGATTTTTGTATCCTCCACGTGTAGATTCCTCCGGCATCCTCTCTCTCTCTCTCTCTCTCTCTCTCTCTCTCTCTCTCTCACCTTCTTCACCTTTTTCGTTTTCTTTTACATTTTTTTTCTCCTCCATCTACGTGGGTGTCTAAGAAAAGAGTGTACAGATATCACTCATCATATTGTTGATGAAGTTCGTCGTTGTTTGCTTTCCCTTTACCGATAAAAAAAATAGAACAGTTTGTCCTGTTTCTGTACCTCTCTTCCTTCTCATGCCTACATCCGATATGAAGATTACTCTCGTTTGAAGTTAGGGTATCAACTCATGAAATTAAGACATTACTATTTGAGAGTGAAAGAGAGAGGTCCTTGTGAATGTCTAGAGATAAACTTTCTCACCTTACTTTAAGTTATTAATTGTTCGAATCAACTTGTGCAATAGAGAAATTGCATATATTTCTTTTCTATTTTTGATAACCTACACAAGTACGCAAAACCTCAATATTGTTGTGGAACTATAATCTTTTGTTCTATTATATGGTTATAATGCTATAAAATGTGATTGTATTGAAGTCCAGCCAGCACTCACAAATTTTACTCCTTATATATGTAATGTGATGAATCGCTGACATTTATTCTCCTAATGTGCCATAATGATGGAATATTTTTTTCTCTTATGTTTACGTTGTCTTCTTGCAAGTTACATGTTTGTCACTGCAGTATTTTCATATTTTGATCCATAATATATTTCATTTACGGGGCATTTCATGTTTTCATTGTTGCCTTGTTTTTTATTGGGTGGACCAAGTTGATAGATCATGAGTCAGGGTTGATACTATTGAGTATTGCTTATAATCATCTCATAGAACATTTGAATTAATAATACAGATTCCAGATGCTACGAGAGCTTATTCCACACAGTGATCAAAAGAGAGACAAAGCATCCTTTTTGTTAGAGGTACATTCATATGATATGACATAAATTTTGCTTTATTTATTTTGTTTTATTGCTTATCAATGCTTAATTTGAATTTTTTGTAGGTCATTGAGTATATTCATTTTTTACAAGAGAAGGTGCATAAGTATGAAGGTTCATTCCAAGGGTGGAACCACGAGCCAGAAAAATTGATGCCATGGGTAAATAACATATGAACCGCTCTCATAAGCTGTGCAGGATTCATTTTAGATAGCTACTTCGAGAGACCGACTATTAGTATTTCAGCCTTTTGATTTTTATTTCCTTGTTCGACGAGATTCAGCAAGACAGTGGTTGTCTGTTGTTCCAGTGGATACATTCATTAGTATCGTATAGGCTAGTGTAAATGCTTTTAAATTCAGAAGTAACCATAATGATTGTTACATATTTCATCCAAAAGACTGACTCTCAATTCTTCATTCAAAGCAGAGAAATAATGACAGGCCAGCAGAAAGTTTTGAACCTCATGGCACAACTAGCGGGTCAGGTCCATCTCCAACATTGCTGTTTGCTTCAAAGATTGATCAGAAAAATATCACCATCTCCCCATCAATTACTGGGAGTTCTCAGAAAGTAGAATCTGGCTTGAGCACAGCAACTACCTTTAAGGCGATGGATCATCATCCAGGAATAACAAACAAGGCTTTTCAGCCAAATTTCTTCGCTCCTACCCAAAGCGGCAGTCCAGGTGGAGTGTCTCAGCTCACACATAGACCAGCATCTGATGCAGAGAATGCCAAATATCAACCTTCAGTGGAGTGTCAGACTATGAGTGCTACTAGTGAAAAGCTGAAAGAGAAAGAGCTCAATATTGAAGGCGGTGCCATTAGCATATCGAGTGTATACTCAAAAGGGTGAGAGTTTATATTATCTGTATTTGAGTAGGGTGTAAAATCGCTATAATGAAAAACAGTTTTATATTCTTTTGACTATTTTTGGATTGTGTTGGACAAAATTTGGTTTCATCTCCAAGTCAGCATTCGTGAATAGAGAATGGAGATGTGACAGATGATTGAAGAGACATGCTCTTTAATCACCTAATTGCATGTTGACCCTGGCATGAGAGTCAAGAAATGATCAGCCACAAAGTCATTGGATTATGTTCTGCAACCTAAATTTAGGCTTATTTCACTTCCTTTCTCTGATTAAATTTGCAATTATTATGCTGCATAACTGGGGGGAAGAAGTGCATAATTTCATTTTGATGCTTAAAATAACATTTTATTATTATCTTTTTAGTACTAGACCTATTGTCTTCTGTTAAGACGGTTTGTGGTGCTGTACTGTTCCATTCAAACAGTTAATTCTACAATATAAGAGATTCATTTTTGCCCAGAATTTAAAACGACCAAGCCAATCTTTGGAAAAATTTTGAATCTATCATGTGAAATTCTAAATCTTTTCTGTCCAGTACTCTTTCTTAGAGAACTAGCTAACCCCCATTGTCTCCCTAGTTGCTTGCAAATGATAAATGTTTGTTATTAGGATTGCAAAATTGACTTCTGGGAGCATTTTGATTTTAATATATTAAAGAAAGTCTGTTGTACTTGGGCAGGTTGTTGGATACACTTACACATGCACTACAGAGTTCCGGAGTGGATTTGTCACAGGCTAGCATCTCGGTGCAAATTGAACTTGGTAAGCAAGCAAACATGAGACCAGCTGTGCCAATGTCAGTGTGTGGCGTTAAGGTATATTGACACTCTAATTGCCATTTTGCCAGGTCTTTCTGATGAACATAGCTTGATTCTAGCGTTACATTTGAGTTCTATGTCATACAACTCTGGAGTATTATCTAATTTGTCAATCATTTTGCTCTAGGATGGTGAAGTTCCTTCTAACAATCAAAAGATGATGCGTACTAGAGGTGCTGGCTCAGAGAAGTCTGACCAAGCTGTAAAGAAGCTAAAGATGTGCAGAAGCTAATTCGACCGTTATATTCATTCTTTCCTTATTATAATTTTTATTAATTATTTGGGGTAACTTTTTTTAAAATTAATTTTTGGAAGGGGAATTTATGTCTTCTCCTGGCTTATTATCCAGCAAGGGTCAGATCGACTGTACATGTAGTGTCTTATTAGTTTGTTGGGATCCTTAGGCTCCCCCAGGAAAATAATATGCATTATTTTAGTTTATAAGTTATATAATTACAGAGGCTTCCATACTAATTGAGAAGCTGTTTTTTAATCAAGGCTTCCACTCATGTAAAGTTTGTACACTGTTGGTCCTTTATTTGTTGCACTTTTCTTTTAACTTTGATTTTGGTGGTCTAGAGTGTACTGGTGTAAAGAAAACTGATTGTACTTTTTCACCTTAGTATTTATATAATAAGCTCGGCTAAAGAACTTCGTAAAATTTTATATGACATTCACAATTATGTAAAGGCGCATTTTAGTATGTATCATGTTAAGAATAGTGCGTCATGCACTATGTGATCCAACGGGTTGGATGTTCAAATGTATTTACATACCTACATCTTGTGGTATATCATAAAATCACTATATCTTCTCCATCCTCAACAACGGTTCACAACCCGTCACCCACACACCGAAAAAGCACCACCACTCACCATCGTGTTTCTTCCTCCCATTATCGTCACTCCTTGTCGTCACTGTCAACAACCTCGACGTCGTCGAAATCGTTCTGTTAGCACCGCGGATGGCCTCCTCTAGCGCTCGCTTGATTCTTTGCAAGCTCTCGGAGTCCTCGATCTTCTTTCCATGGAAATCGGTGACGAGAACCTCTTGGTGAAGAAGTCGCATTCGAATTCAATAGTGGCTCTGTTAATGGTGAGTCTAAGCACCTTGAAAACCTTGGTGATGACTTGGAGGAGGCCAATTCGATTGCGAGCTCGGATCACGAATGCAATTGAGTTGCCGGAATCGGAGTTATCGACGATGATGGTTGATGCAGTAGAGGGAGCTGATTCGTTAGTGAAAGCTTGCACGCGATTACTCCTTCGGCGAGCGATGGCGCAGGGGATGGAAGGCTAGGAGAAGTGAATGGGAGATGACGACCTTGGAGGAATCGATTTTGGTGATGGCGGTGTAGCCATCATCAAAGAGGTGCTCAGAGAGACAGTAGCTTCAGCAATCAAGGAACTTATTCTACTTTGTTATCATATATTATGGGTGTATCTAGATCTATGCTTTTTGAATCATGCTACGTAATTAGTGCACTGTACACCATCTTTACCACGGTGCATTACGGATGGTGTCGTTAATAAATAACTTGAGCATAAACAATTTTTCATTTGAACAAAAAAATACATTTCCTTGTCATTTTAAATCGGACATGCTGGTAGCATTGATATCTTAATGGTTGAGTGATGATTATAGTTTTTTTTTTTTTTTCAAATATTCAAATATGCAGTACTTCGTTGATTGATACAAATGTATATTTCAAGGGCTAAAAAGAAAGTTTGAATATAAACTCAACAGCCAAAAAAAAAAAAAAATTCCTGATTTATGTGTGAATAACATGCTTAATGTAATGTGAATTGCAAATAAATTTTCAATCACCCAACCTTTTGTAAAATTTTAAATATTTATTTTAAAATTTAAGTTTTGCAATATGTATGAAAAAAGAAAGAAAGTATGACTTGATTTACTTAATTAATAAAGTTTTTGTGAAAGAAGAAAAAAATTGAACCCAATTGACATTGGCTTAGCGGCTCTACTTAAGTAGTCTAAATCCAAGAGTTAGCATGTCACGAAATCATAACTAAAAACTAAGAACTTCAAGTAGACAAGTGGTATCTACTTCTAGTAATTTGAAATTTAAGAAAAGGATGAAATAGTACATAGCACCAACCATCACCGTCACATATAGGTCATAGCGGCCTTGTTGGTAAGCAAGATTGTCGCTAGACTAATATGATTTGGATCTGAGCAACAATCAATGGCTTTAAGATCGAGCATTTGAACAGAAACTCGCTATCATGGTTAATTAATTAATTTAGCCTTTGCCCTATGCGATAAGCGTTGTTAATTAAGCAGAAATATTATGGCCTATCTTCACGTGAAGCTAAAGGAATATCCGTTGTTTACCAAGTTAATATAAAAATGTTCCTAAGGTTTTAATATTGTCTGCTTATGATGTCCCTATGTTACTACTAGTACTTCCAGTACTAGTGACACTACTCAATGTAATATAACTGGACCCTTTCTCCTAGGTGGCGTTCCTTGGATCATTTAAGCCATATTAAAATGGAACGACAGAAAAAAAATTCGTGAGAATTTCTTTGGGATCTACTTCAGATTCAATTTCCTAAAGAAGTTCTCGATTTCTCCAACTCCAGTATAGATTATTCTGTGAGAATTTGGCTCTATTTGCTCTATGTCCAAACTCTTTTTGATTTGACTAAAACCATCGTTCAGCGCACACATAAACAGAGAATATAGTTCCAACTTTTCGTTGGCTTTCAATTTTTTTTTTTTTTTATTGAATATGAATCCTAATTTGGCAATCACCGACTGGATTCACAGTTTCAGAAAGTGCTGGTTTGAGATTGTCTGTCTGCCACTTTTGCTGTTTACAAATTAGAAATTGGAACTCTAGTAGATTCCTTGATCTGGTGATCCACTATTACCCATGCTGGAAAAGGTGAAGAATGCAACGAACTGCTTTTGTGCAATTCGCATAGTGCCCACACCTCAGACAATGAAAATGACTTAAATTGATGAATTCCAATTGTTAATTTGTCTATCTTCAAAATAGGAATTGATATGTATAATTTGAGTAATCATGAATTTAATTTTAATACACTATAAGTATAAAATTTTTTACATAATTATTTAATTATACATAAACACCTCATTAAAAGTGTTTAGCTCTTAACATAACTATCTAAACTTGTGATCATGTCTGTATTTGTTTGGATTCAAGTTTCAAACCTACAAGAATCCTGAAATCTTTCAAGGATCCCAGCGCGTTTGTCAATGCATAAGTCTAGTCAAAACCCCAATCCCGAATCTATAATCTTTGCTCATTCTTGTGGCTTTCTATGGAATAATTAGTTGCGGAATCTTGTAAACTAAGTTAAGTTCCTTTGTTTATGATTGCATTTGCTCTCAGCTAGTACTCTCAATGTTAAGGGCCTTCAATCCGTCACGATCGTCATCTTTTCTATAAACAGCAAAGTATTTTTGATCTCTAATATACAATTAGTGTTATCAATTTTGAAGTAATGTTTGATTGGTCCAAGTAATTCAATACTTATTTCTCTTAAGTAAGGTCTTAGGTTTGAGTCTTATAAATGAAAAAAACTAGCATTGGGAGAATTTTTTCCATATAATAAGCTGACCCGACTCGCATGGGTGACTACTCCTTCAACCCAAGGGGGATGGTCCCCCCTCCCCTCTCAAAAAAAACAAATGTTTTAATTTTTTGTATACATATAAATATACTTTTTATTTTGCCCCTCCAAAATTTTTCACTTGGTTAGTTCTTATAAATTTTTTACTTAATTAGATGTTTAAATACTACAAATAGATAGTATATTGCGCATATATATGTCTCCTCTTTTATATAGATTGATTTTTATTTAAAGTTTTAGGCAATAGTAAAAATTAGAAATATATTTTCTATATAAAGCTAACTATTAAGTGTTGGTTGCTCCCCTAAAAAAGGCTTAGCCTCACCCCTCCTAATTTGAGCTAAGATTAGCTGAAGTCTAGTGAGTTTTTGATATTGGTAGTTTAGACCTAAAAAAAAAAAGTTATCAATTTTAATTATTAATTTAATTAAATTTAAGAGCAAACCTTTATTTTGATCCTCTAAAAATATAAGTATTAGCATTCAAATCTTCAAACAAAATTTACATTTAGTACAATCATAAAAGGTGACACCATAATTATCATTCCATGCAAAAGTAATAAAATTGAGAGGCTAATTTAAAATGATTTTTTATAATCAAATTATGAGAATGATGCCTATTTTTTAAGATTAGATTGATATTACTTTTTAAAATTGATGAATTGAATTGATGTTAAAAGAAAAAGATTAAAGTACATTAAAAGTTTAAGGACAAATTGGTAAAATTATTAAGTTTATAATTATAATTTCCAAAACGATATAAGTTCAAGAATTTGTATATTCTTTTTTCTTTAAAAAAATAGCATTTTAATTTAAATTATAATATAAAAAAATTAAATTAATAAATTCCTTTTTTTATGTCCTTTTTATATTGAATCACAAAATATCAAGTGTATTAGAAAAAGAACCCACATTTTTTAGCAACGAGGGAAGGAAAATAATAAACAGGTAGAAGAGTGGAACCTTTAATTACCGGTCGTAAAGTTACTCTTCAATTTTCGTAGGCCACAGCTCATTCTTGCTTGCTTGATGGATTGCTGAATATGGAGCATACAAGTTACCAAATATAGAGCTCATTTCCCTTCTTCTTCTTCTTTTTCTTTTTTTTACCTTAATCAATACAAACAAGACCGGGTACAAACTACTTAAATCTCTCACTACTCCTAATAACTTTTATTTTTTTGGTTGTGGCCCACTCCTAACGACTTAGAGTTCATTTCTTTGTTCGAACTTTTCCGCATTTTGGCTTCATATGACAGTGATCAGGATCATATTTGGCGTGCCTAAGCAATGTTTTTGTAATGAACAGATTAAAATGTACGATATTTTCCTTTTGGTACACTGGATAAGAAAAGGAAGAAACCAACTCCTAACCAAAACAACCCCTATCACCCTATGGGACCAGCAAGCAAAAATTGCCGGAGAGGAGGGGGACGAACCAGCCAAAACTTCAGAGAATCTTTCAACTCAACATAAAAAAAACAATCTTCATGGTTAGGGAAAAAAAAAATAAAAGAATAGAGTGTCATTGGATGCATGATATGCCACAAAAAATAATACGATATTGAAATACCAGAATCTCAAATGTTCCATTTCAGTACAATTGCCATCTCGGCAATACGTCAAAAGGGGCGTAACAAAGCAAATTCCTCCAACGACCACATATCTCAAATAATGCATCATTAATGAAGGTAAAATGGAATAAATCAAGCATCCCACTGGACCACTTTTAATTAGTGGCTGCCCTGCCACTGGTTGTGTTTGTCACCGCTCTCTCTGAGGCACATTGCGTCCAAAGAATGAAAGCGTACACCAGCTCCAGCTGACCAAATCCTAAAGCTTATTATAAGGAGGACATCACATGCTAGAGAATCACTAGAGACGAGAGTTCCATCCTGATGAGCATTATTTGGCCTAGAACTACTAAGTTTTGATGGATGAGATGGCATTTAGCAATTAAGAATTAATTTGAAATGGTAATCATTGTCAACATAAATATAAACTAGACAGAATACAAATAGATCATCTGACCTAGCATTCCCTGAGTAGACAAAACAAAAGAATATGAAATTAGGAGGCAATAATACACGAACAAACAAATTTTATAGTGTATCATTCAGAAAATCGGAATGATGAATGGATAAAAAGAAAGGAGGCAAAAGAGAAACCAAAAAACAAAACTTAAATAGTTATATCCTAAAAACAGAGGCAAGTACCAATGAATTAAGCTTCCACGGACGGCAGTACCAGTATTCCAAATTTGTATATGAATTCCTCCGTGTACAGTGCAGTATAAACTGCTCTCACCCCGTAATGGCAGGGTAGCTTCTATACAAGAAATGTGATTGGATTATTTGCATATATAAAATATAAAGTATCCCCCGGCTGCTTTGCTTGACTAGAGCTGTCATGAAGGCTATCCCACCCCAACCCCCTTTCTTTATGGGTCGCCATGACTGCCTCTTTGATACAAAAAGCTGTCGTCTTTGCTAAAACTGCATAGAGAACTGTCTCAGTATCTGTGGTAGAGAACCAAGTGCACCAGGAGCTGGCACAAGTGAATTCCAGTATTTTCCAAACGCATTACTACGGACTACTCAACGGATCACCTGATGATTCTAAACACTCCGCTGGGTTGGCATAGAAATAATCCTCTTCTTTGGGCTTGTCAACGATTACCAACCTTTTAGTTGGCCTACCCATGCGGCCAGCGTGAGCTTCCTTCACGGCTGAAGAGAATGCATCCCAATTCAGTAATCCATTATGGTACTGATCTATCAGATCAACTAGGAGCTTCCTGTTCAATAATATCGTCCTCTTGAACCCAAGATATCTGTATAAGCATTGGACGTACAAGTCATCTAACTTGGCACAGTAGTACTGACAATAATAAGAATTAGAATAAAACCCAAAAAAAAAAAAAAAACGGTACTTAAACTTTAAAGTATGCTAGAAACTGCTGCTTATATCATCTCTCATCAACAACACCCAGTTCACCTCTCAGAATATGTGGATACAAAAATTGTTTCAGTATGAAGAAATGTTTGTTTCTAGGATTTTAACTGCATACACACGCAAATATTCCGAACATATATATGTATGCATGTATATATATGTCTGTGTGTTACTACACTTGTTGGTAGAAACAAAATTTAAAATTTGTTTATCCGAGCATGAAGGGTGAGAGAAAGTAATCTAAGTACACAATAACACATTTTAGATTTTACCAGCAGAACAGTACCTGCGGTGGCCCTCAACTACTTTGGCCATATTTCCATCATATGTGGGGACAAATATATCACTCTCTAATGAGACAAGATAATCCAATGCTGCCATCTGAGATGAATGATTTTGGAAGAACTGAAGGTCAGATGGTTCTAGCAGTGTTTCCTTCCTGACCTGTTTCAACAAAGCACAAATGCAAATGGTAAGGACATTAAACAATAAGAAGCATCCCAATTACCATGCTGCCTTGAGCTTTAAAGTTTACCACTTTTGGGTACTCCTTCGCAAGACTAGCCATTCTCCTTTCCCCACCATATATTTCGCCAGCTGCAATGTAGATTTGAATGGTCCGATCAATGTCAAGCGCCCTAAGCGTAAGGGCAGTCTCCTCAGGTGTTAAAGGACATAAACCATCTTTTCTTTTCAAATCAGAGTTAATTATTTTTTCTTTCCACCAAGGATAAGCATATCTGCCAATGCATAGGAAATTGAAATTTTAGAGATAGTTATATCAAGTCTCTTTTCCACCTCCACAGTAATTAAAACAAAAAAAACAAATGAAAATTACAGAACCCCTGAACAAGCAAGTTACTACTCACCTCATCCTTGTCAACTCTTCCACTTCATCACTGTTGCAACCTTGAGTACAGCCAGAAAATGCCAACATGTCCATCTCATACCTCAGATGAAGTACCAAAAATGGACCATTTCGCCTCAGAAGCTTGATTACCTTTCTGCCCAACTCTTCTATCTGATGAGTAAATCTCAGAGCACTAAAATTAACTCGGCAACGCAGCTTCTGAATCTCTAGAGGTTGGCCGTTATTTGCCAGCCGAGCATCCGTTCGGTTTAAATGCACAACTTTGTGCTTTTGTATCAAGTGTAGAATCTATGACAATAAATATGCCATTTGCTTTAGATTAGCTGATTAGAAACTGGAAACAGCATAATCAAGTTACAAAGCATGAAGGTGACAATCACATGCTAGGCTGATACTTGTTTAGGATAAAGCATGTTTATTGTAAGATATGCTGACCTATAGACTCAAGGATAATATAAACTGACCTGGTTCTTATAGTAAGATATGTCAGACCAACTAATGGGCGGCATACTGTAAAGTACCCCACGTTCCACTCTCAGCTTGAGTCTAGGAGGCAACTCTTTCAATATCCGCACTTCATCTCTCAAGGATGCAATAAAATGATCCACATCAAATATGTCTTGGAACTCACTACGACATAAAAGTAACAAACAGCTGTTGAGATGATATGCTCGTTCGAAAAATAAGGGGCAGAAAAAGCCTTCCACCCTAACAACATTGATCAGGTTGTCGCGAAAACATATAGGAAGACTCACCTGGGGTCAGCCCAAAAGGAAGTTTTATCCAGTTCAGGGACAATAAGCGTGACATTTAAATATCTCGCAATGGCCACCATGTCACAAATCTGTACAGTTATATTACAGAATCAGATGGTTGCACTGTTGCACCACCACCAACAACAAAAAGGCATATGCTAAGCACAATACATTCGTGAACCACTTACCGCTGCCCTCATTTGGTTGAGTCCTCCATTGCACGAGACCATCAGGTATCCATTGTTCTTATAAACTCCTGGTGAAAAATTCGGCTTTGAAAATTAGGTCTCAGATAAGGTACCAACATGGAACTAACACGAACATGAAGAAATCCAATAACTGAAGATCGGTAAATAACCAATCAAAACCAAATTTGGGACAAAATTAGGAGATCAGAAAATGCCTTGAAATGAAAAAAACAAATTTCAATAGAAGTTATCAAGCAGGACAACACATGGCAAAAAGGGACAAACACATTAGAAATGCATCAAATTCTGTGATACTGACTCTTGGGAGGGAGAAGAACCGGAAGCGGAGATGGGAGGAGGTGGGAATCGACATCGAGCGCCCTCACGGCGGAAGAGTCGTGAGTGAAACAAGAAGGCCAACCCTTCAACACTCTCGGCCCCCACATCTCCCCCAAAGCCGTTAACTGCACGATGCAGGTCCACAGCAACACCGATGTGGTCGCCCGTATCATCCACATCTTCATTCTCGACCTCGACGACGACGAAGGCGATGCAGAGACGCCATTACCAATGGAAGGCCCTCTCACCTTCTCCCTCTCCCTCTCCCTCTCCCTCCCCAACGTGTTCAAACCCATCCACCCCAAATCTTGCCACCTGCTATTATTGCTCTCACTCCTCTCCGGCCTGCACATCTCAACACCCCAATCCCAACAATGCCTTCATAACCGCCGATTCTTCCCCCAATGCACAACAAATACAAAACCCTAACTGCCAGATTCAATCAAAGAAACCCCCCCTTTTCCCCCAAGATCCGAGCTTCACAGAAACGACGCCGTATCGAACGTACCACAATTCCAATCGACGAAAAAACTACCATCCGCCCAATGCCAACCGAAAATACACAAAAGATTTCTAGTTCAAGAAGGAGGCACCAACCAACTTCAATACTTACTCTCTCTCTCTCTCTCTCTCTCTCTCTCTCTCACAAGGAACAAAACCAATTCTTCAGCAGAGAATCACACCACGCTAATCCAAATCGGAACTAACCGCAAAACCAAAATAAAAGAAAAATGTTGGAATTGACGGGAATAAGAGGCGAAGGAGGATATTGAAGTGGCGCCGGCGGTTGAAAGTGGAATGATCGGCGGCGGAGTAAGAAACAGCCGGCGAGTAAAAGAGGGCGAGTAGGATGAATGATTATTATAGGTGCGTGGGTTGGGTGTGTCGTCCAGCGTGTGAGTGTGAAAGAGAATAAAACGCAAAAACACAAAGACATTCGGAGTTGACACATGCCCACTCGGCTCGCACACCAGAAACAAAACCCAACTAAACCCAACCCAATCCAACCCAACGGCGCCAACCCTACCTAACCATGGTTAAGCTCACTAGCCGCTACGGTTGCTGAATAGTGAGTCATAAACGAGCTCCAGCTGCGTGATCAATTTTATCATACGCCTGGGTCCACCATAATTCATCTTTACACACTACTTGTCGTGCAGTGGAGTTGGACACGTGGTTGTTTGTGATTGAGGGCTTTGGCAAGTCCTGTTCGTGATTCGTGTGCAGCGGTAGGTGATGTGCGTCTGCCGTTTGATTCAGCAGCCCTTTATATCGTGTACAAAGCGTTATGCGCCGACATTATATCGCGGGATTTTCTGCTCATTCTTCTTTTGAGTCATGGAACATTTTGCTTTTTGGTGAATGAGTCGGGCCTTTTTGGATCGGCAACACGTCATTATGTACACGATCCAGCTAATAATTAATGTAGATCTTCATCGAATTTAAAAATATTTGATCTTATTCATTTTATCTTCCATCTTGTCACATTCTCCTTCCATTTCAATGTACGTATTAGTTTAATTAAAATAATATATTCTTAAATTAATATATTATTTTAATCAAATTAATAAATATATTGTAACAGAAAAATATATAAAAATTAAGAATTTTAAAATTATAATTTAATTATGAGATATTTTTATTAAAATATCATAACTTAATTTTTTTAACATCTAATTAATTTTTTTAACATCTGAAAGGATACTTTGATTTATAAAAAATAGAAGTCAATTTTTTCTATTTGTAAACAAAAAATTTAAGGTGTTTTTACTCTTAATTTTTAAAAGTTAGAGGATATTTTTATGAGTCCTTATGAAGTACTTTTAAGAGCTAATTTATGCTTTTTAAAATTTAATAAACTAATATAATTTTATTATCTTTAATAATATTACAAATAAAAATTATTTTCTTTAATATTTATATCCATTATGATCATTTTAAATTTTAAGAATAATTTTATTAGACATTATTTTTATAACTTCTAATTATTGAAAGTAATTTTTATATTATTTTATCAAATAATATTATAATAACTTTTTTAGAGTATCTTTTAGAAAATTCAGATAAATTAACAATTCTGAAAAAGTCACAATAATATCGAATTAAGCCTTAATTTATATGCACTGTCAGTATATAAAAAAATTATAATAATATATAATTATATATTATTATATTAATAAAAATATTTGACTCAATTACCTACTATTTTAAAAATCTTACAAATAGAAATATTCGATTAAATGTCACCGTAAAACTCCTTTACACTTTCAATACATCAACATTAATCTCGTTAGTTTATTCAATTAATATCATTCTATATTTTCTAATTATTAATGTGCTTAGAATATTATGGATAAAAATAAAAAGTAAATACATTCTTTACTAATATTAGTAATAAATCGTTATTAATTAGTAGTTATTTTTAACATGCAAATCCCGGTAGTATTTAATAAATTTTGATTTTTATACTTACTTTTCTAAAGCAATTGAGATAAATCTTTGCATTATTAATACATTAAATGCGTGTAATATTTGACAAATACACATACAATTGGTGGAGAGAGAGAGGTAAAGAAAAGCTAGATACAGGTGGCTGGAGACTGGAGCGTTTGAGAGTGAGATTAACTGGTAAGGTTGCCCCAATTCATTTTCGTCTTTTTAGTTTGCTTCCACAAAAGAAGAAAGAAATAAATTGGCGAGAATTTGGCCGAACAGTAGGTTACGGTATATTGGCGATAAGCTAACTTGACAAAAGATTTGAGTCGCTCAAGAACGACTCCTACACGTTGACAACCTCGCCGTTACGCCTCCGTCAGAGTGTCGGTTCCGCCGTTAAGATGTAGCCGACTTCAGATGGCCCATTAATTCTGGGCCATCCGATGGTAGGTTCGGGCCAGGTGTCAGTATCCTAACTCATCAATGACCCATCTTTGACGACCACGCCACTGTGCGATATTTGATCAAGGGTGATTGATCAATGCTCGTAATCCGAGACGACCATTGATGCTGGTCCCATTAAGATCTACTATTTCTTATTAAGTGTCACTTTAATCCTTGAAATTATGTGCGTTCGTTATTTTAGTCCTTGACATTTGAAATTAATATTTTAGTCCCCGAAGTTGTATTTTGTCGGTCATTTTAATCCCTAGTTAGTCAATCATCAATCAACTGTTACGGTTGACACATCAGCATACCAATTGGCACGCCATATGACATAACATCTGATATGACATGCTACGTGGCATGCTGACATGTCATTGATATTAAATTAGTTCAAATTAGACCCTGAAATTTCTAAAATATATCAAATTAGTCCCTAAAATTTTTTAATATATCAAATTAGTCCTGAAATTTCTAAATATATCAAAATAGTCCTTAAAATTTTTTAAATGTATCTAAATAGTCCACAATCCCTAAATTTCTTCTCTTCTCCTTCACAAGTTCTAAATCTTTAATATTCCTTAAATTCACTAATTTCTTTCCCATTTTCATACTCTATCTAGAGAAAAGAGTTGAGAAATTACCATGTGTTATTGCTTCATGTTTGGCTAAGAAATTACTAGATGTTGATGTCATGTATTCTCTGGATTTTGACTTTTATTTTGTACTCATAATTAGATACTATAGATGATAGCGAAACATTATCTCTATCTATAGTAAAATTTATTGCTTACAACATAATGGCCTTTCTTCTTCTTCATACATTAGATCATCAACCCCCTTCCTTATCGAGAGAATTTTCATGTTCTCATTTTGGTAAAGGTGGAAATGAGGATGACCATGCAGGGGAAGATGTAACGACAGCAAATGATGAGATTTTCTCGCTATATGTGGGTAACCTACCATCGAAGGCATTCAAGCGATGAATTAAAGGCCACTTTGAAAGGTTTGGTAAGCTCTTGGATGTTTTTGTTTCTTAGAAACAAAAACACTCGAATTTTTCACCCTATGCATTTGTGAGATATTGAAAGTGGGAGGACGCACTCTCTATTTCCAAGACCATGAATGGTGCATTTGAGTATGGCGATTATCTAATGGTTTCAAAATCTACTAGCAAGAAGCCAGAGTATGATGCAAGGAAAATGACCAATGAAGGTACGTCACTGGCTATAGGTTGAAATCTTCTTGAGGTAACCATGTGACTCGTAACCGAGTGATGGATTTTCCCAAGAACCATAGTCTAGGTAGGGTATGAAAATGGAAAAAAAATTAGTAGGTTTAAAGAAGATAAAAGATTTATAACTTGTGAAGGGGAAGAGGAAAAATTTAGGGATTTTGGACTATTTTGACATATCTTAAAAATTTCAAGGACTATTTTGACACATTTAGAAATTTTAGGGACTAATTTGATATATTTTAAAAATTTTAGGAATTAATTTGAATTAATTTAATATCAATGACATGTCAGCATGCCATGTGGCATACCACGTCAGATGTTATGCCATGTGGCGTGCCAGGTGACATGTTAACGTGTCACTTAATATAACACATCAAAGAAATCAGAATAGCTTGATCGATAACTAATAGTGACTAAAGCCGAATTTAATAATGCAACTTCAAGGACTAAAAAGTTAATTTTAAAATGTTAAGGACTAAAGTGATGCACGCACACAACTTCAGGGACTAAAGTGACACTTAACTCGCTATTTCTCCGCACACAGTTTTTTTCTTCCTCTTTCACTATTATTTTCGCTTAGTAAAATTTTATTTTAATTCCCATTTTTTTTTTGTCTCGTTAAAGTTACCTATATCCAAGTCATATTACCAAAAACTTGACTAATTTGACAAATCTAATGAAGGTCCCTGAAGGGGGTAAGGGGTCTCCCAATAAAATTCTTCCATTTCTAAAACTCAAACTCAAGACCTTTGATTAAAGGATTAAAGCACCTACTACCTTAATCAATTTTACGTTGATATTTTAATTCCTTATTGATAATATTTGTTTTTAATTTAGTATTTAACAAAATATTTATCAATACAGTCATTCAAAATTTTTTATTAAATTGTTACATTCATCAAACTATTAATTTAGATTGCATTTTTTACATACAACAGAAAATTCTTACTACAAAGAGAACTCCTTTAATTTCAGTGCAAAAAATAAAGCCGCTTTGAGTATGCAAATAAAGATAAAATTAAATATTTTTGTGCCTTGTGAGAAGTTGATCAATAAATAAGATGAATTAATTTATTTCATAAAAATTGATGATCTTCAAAATTAAACTGACAATCTCATTACTAAAGAATCAAATAAAACTTTAAATAAAGTCTCAAATGTGGAGAACACAATAATTCATTAAAAAAAAACATAATTTATAAAATGTAAAAAATATATTGTTATTTCTTTTTAATTTTTAATTACTGAACATGTTAATTTATAAAATATCAATATGTTCTGTACTTTTAAATTTTTATAAATTTTGTTGAGTGTTTTATCTTTTGAAAATTAATATATTTAACATTATTTTAGTCAAAACAAAATAGGAGCTTTAGTTTAAAACTTATCTTCTACTTTTACTATATCAATGACTCTAAACTTTAAACTCATACTCTTATACAAATTACACAAACTCCTTATTATAAATCAACTCCTAGTGACTTTAATTTATTTTTTTGTTTTACAAATTTGACAATGCCTCCACTCGGCCTCGGGAATAGTCGAGCGGTAGACGCACGCACGTAGGAACCTGGAAGCATGATCAAATTTTCAAAACTTATAACCTTGTTGCGGTGCCATTCTCGCGTGTCATTTGCGTTTGTGATATTCTCGCATCCTTAATTTATACAAACTCCTTTGATTTATTTGAATTACTTTATACTATACTGAATGTGAAATAATTTGAGAAAAAAAAAATGAATATGTCATAATCTTAAGCTTTCCCCTCTACTATTAAACTATGTTATTCATAATTTTTTTTATATACACTCGTTGTTAATATTTTAATTAAAGTTAATTTTGACATATTATTAAGACAAAAATTATTTACAACATTAATCAATTATGTATTTTTATATCATTTAAAAATATTAATTTTTATAATAATTAATTTAGAAATTATACATAAGATAATAGATAATTGATCAGTGATATAAATTTTTTATCAATATATTAAAATTAAATTCTTTTTAATTCAAATTTTAAAAAAATGAAATCAAACTAATTTGAACTTTTTATACACATCAATTAGTATGCATTAATAATGTTAAAAAAAATAAAACTCTTTTGCATATGTAAAGTTGTAAAGGCGGCCATTAACACGTATTCTTTGGCCTATAGGCATTCTCTAGCGCGACAGGCTCGTTAGACTTTTTGTTTTTGTCTTTTTTTCTTAGCTCATTATATTTTCATGTCTTCGCAAGTATAAATAGTCAATATTATCTGTTTGATTCCGTTGCTAACTATTTTTCCAAGTGCTTGTGTTCCGCTTCTCACTTTGCTTGAATTGCATAGTGAAAATCCTTAAACATATTTATGAGTCGCATTTGAAAATTGAAATGATATTTTTAATTGGATTTAGATATTCTAAAATTAGGAAATTTGTAAAATGAGAAAGTGAGGGGTTAACAATCCTTGGATTAATAATTTTTATTATGAATGGGATCTACTAAGTAATCCAAGGATTAACCCCTTATTTTCTCACTTTACAAATTTCCTTACTTTAGAGAATCCAAATCTTTTCTAATTACCGGGATAAATAAGTATTATTTAATATCGAGCATAATAATAAGTGAGTTGCACCCTTAAAGAAAAAAAATTAAGATTCATATTAAAGAAAAAATTATTAGAAAAACTTTTTAATCGTGATAGTATTGGAGCTAAAAATATCTTAAAGAAACTTTAAAAAAAAAAAACTCATAACACATAAACGGGAGCAAAAACAGGTTATCGAATGTGTACATGACGGTGGTTGCTTTAAAATTTTTTATTTATATATAGAAGACATAAGCCTTTTCCCGGGGGAAAAAAATAGATAATGCAGGAAATTACGAACGAAAGAAACAACGATAAAAAATTCGAGCCATAGAGAAGCACATGGATGCCTCATTCCGCAATCTGCATGCCATTGCTGTGGCCCTTTTTATTGGTACATTGTCGTGCCAATATGAGGAAACAAGTATACCTTGTTAAATGAAAAATAAAAGGCCTTTCTCAATTGATGGTAAAATGCCACAAACCCTCTATTAGGGATAGCACATCCAATTCCGTAGAGGGTGTCGTGCTACTTGTATGATTCCTTGAACATAAATCATTCATTCATAATTATAGTAAAATGATTCATAAATTTCTCATTTAGTCCATCCAATTAGGCATCATCACAGTCTAATTCATTTATTAATGGAATGACCTAATGTTAGGCCGGATTTAGTAGTACTCTTTAATGGAATGCTCCCGATTATAAAAAGTATAAACTAATTTTTTTTACTAATAAACAAAAAAATTAGGATGTTGTTACTCTTGATTTTTAAAATTCAAAAAATATTTTTAAGAGCTCTTATAAGATATTTTTTTGAAACTAATTTATGCTCTATAAAATTTAATAGCAATTTTACCCAATATTATTCTTATAATTTTTGCTTATTAAAAATAAATTTTATATTATTTTACTAAATAATATTACTATAATTTTTTAAATACAACTTTTAAAGATTTAAAAGAGTTCAACAACTCTAAAAGAGTCTAAAAAAGTCATATCAATATAAAACTAAGCCTTAATCTCTAATGATCCGAGGCTTTTAACAAGTTTAATCAAATGCCTTCTGAACGTATCAGTCATTAATAATAAACAGTGTTGTACCACTCAATCAGACAATTTTTTTTTTTTAAATTTGAAACCACTCAATAATAAGACAATAAGCTCCGTGAAGAGTCACCTTACCTTTATTGCTAAAACAATAGATTTCCACCTTGTAAAAGGGCGTATTCTAAATTATAAGGGTATGTTCGTCTTAACGCATATACAAAACCCAACCTTCGTCATATCCACATGAAGAGTACCCCCGGGGCGAAAAATAATAATAATAATAATAAGTAAGGCTAGAACAATTAGTATACTGGCGTAGTTTTGAATGAATGAATTGAATCCGCTTTATCTGATTCATGTATTTGATAGATAATCCATCATTATCCATAATCCAATATCCATCAATATTCATCATTTTAAAAAAGAACAAAAACAGATTTTAAAGATATAATATATAACGTCAAATAAATGAATTTTCATCCACAAAAATTATTGACAAATAAGCATAATAATTATTCATTAAATGGGATACAAATTGATTGATTTTTTTTTTATTTTATTAGGTCATAAATAGTTTAATTGCTGAATTTCAACCCTATTATTTTTGTTCAATCCAGAATCTGTCTAACCAATCAATTTTACATCCCTATTCATTCGTGATTCAGTAAATCAGGAATTTGATACATTGCTGGATATAAATTTTTCCACTATGTGTGAAGTTAACAATTGCATGATTAAGAAATCCTTGATGCGTAAGATGGTGTGGAAAGGCTGATTATGTGTGTGGATATTATTAATTGGTTGAGTTCTAAAGGAGTGAGAGCTTACAAAGTAGGTGAGGAATCCCATACACATGAATGTGAACATATCCAATGGAGTGAAAAGTTCAATGTATCAAGAACTAATTAGCAATTAATGAGACTCGCTCAGCCAATGAGGGAGGGAAACAGCATCGAATGAAACCAACAAACTAATTTCATATTACAAAAAATAAAAACGAATACTAGTAGTAAATAACATTAAAAAAATGGGAATAATTGATCATTCTAAATTTAGTTATAAGTGAAGACTGAGACTCGAGTCTCTTATAGTTTTAGTATGGATTCAAGGTATCATAAAATCACAGCGGGAATAATAAAATATAAAAAGATTGCCATCGTCTTAATTTGGTATTCTTTCTTCGCTGATAAATAACTCAAAATATGCAATGATACAATTGGAAACTAGCTATATAAGTGTCAAGAAAGAGAGACAATCACAAAGGAAGAAAAATAACATATTCTACGCAATGCAATGATATTCTAGCAACTGTTTAACTCCCAAAGGAAAGCATTAGAAACTTAGAATGATCTTTGAATAAAAGTTTCTCGTCTTATTCTTTTTTTTTTTTTTTTTTGTCCAACACGACAGTTCCTTTGGTTAATGTTGTGCTTATTACCCAGAAAGAAGAAGTTTTACGTTCTTAATTAGTTCATTCATTTGGTCTATTTAATTGCCTAGAACATTAATTATTGATTTGTCTGTCATTTTCAAGACACGCTAGCTAGATCATCTCATCACAAAGCCATTTTTTCAATTAATTCCTCATTACATGTCGCACCATACCAAACTTGAAACCGATCTCAACTCAATAGAAGCTTTTGCGTTTAAAAATGACCAAAATTAAATAACTTCTAACTCCTCAGCCCCCATCCCCTCCTTTGCCACTATGATATGACAATTTTTTTTCCAGTTTTTTGGGGGGGGGGGGTGTTGGGGCTCTGCCCCCATATGACAATTTTAAATTGTGCCTTTTTTTTGTGGTTTGTATTTTTTTTGTTGTTTTGTGTTGTTTTTTTTGGGGGGGGGGGGGGTTAGTCACTACATAACATTGCTTTAATATATGGCTATTTCATAATATACCAAATTTCGAACGTTTGTGGAATAAAGAAAATCACTCCTCAAGCGCAGGGCCTCCATTCAAGCCATTGCTATGATACTTCTCATTTGAGAGCGAAAAAGAGAGATAATAATGAAGCTGAGTACCTTCTTCCTTTATGTTTTAACACTGACAACAGACCGTTTTTAAACGTTGTTAGCAATGTCTTAGACATAGCGTTAGTAATCATGTGATTTGGCCTTTCTTTTTAATCCTTTTCTTTTCCAATAAGAATAACTCGTATCCAAGATTTGACATAGTGGAATCTAATTCTTGGAGAAAAATCCTAATATCACGTTCACGGAATATGACTTTAGGAGGGAAATTCGGGCATTATATCACAAAATTGGTGACTGATGTGTTATTTTTTTTCACCAATACTTGTTTTAAAAAATATAATTGTCACACCAAGAGACAGATATTCTATTATTAAAAAAATGTGCTCTCTTTATATTTTTGTCATCTTCTTTTATTAAAAAAATTATATTTTAAATATCACAGTTTTTAAAAATGATATTTTGGACTATTACTATTGAAACGATAGTTTTAAAAAATAAATGAGGTAGTAAAGTCAAATTTGATCCTTTATCAATTTGCTTTCTTTTAGCCGATTTCCTTCTCATTGTTTCCCAAGTTGTTAAAAAAGTGTGTTACTTTATTATTTATTCTAAAGCACAGCATGGGCGATAATTGCTAGCAAATGTTATGGCGTCTACTTGCTGAAAAGAAAGAAAACAGTATTATTTTTTCTCTAAGAATGATATATAATATTCAATAAGTCTCACTCAATTACATAATAACTGAATGCATTTAAATTTTCATTTTATCTTTATATTTCATGCCAGTTTAGTTTTTCCTTTTTTTTTTTTTCAGTTTGAACTATGAATATAATACATTGAATTTTAATTAATCTAACTCGAGTTAAGTTGGTCTATTATGAGAATAAAACTTTGTAACACTAGTTTAATATTTTTATATGAAAGTGCCATTTCCGTTTATATTGTTTTTATTAACCACCTTTGATTTTATTCTTTTTTGGTTATGTGATGAAAACTAATTAAATATATTTTCATCATAAATAACGTGTGTTTTACTCTTTCCAATATCCATTGTTTTTTTTTTTCTACCAAAAAAAAAAAAATCCATTGTTTTTGAATCGAAATTTGTTGTTGCAAATTAGGAAATTCCTCTATTTTAAAAAGAAAACAAGTCATCCGCGAAAATAAAGGGAAAATAAAAGGTCATAAACAACACTTTAATAATCTGTGGTTGCTTTATTATTCCGATCGCAAGAGCATAACCAAAAATATATAATTGAAAAAATAAAATAAAATAAGAGAAAGGACGAGATGAATTTAAACTTCAAAGCAAAACATCAGATTTATCCGCCGCTCGTGATTGACGCAATCCCAATAACTTTACTCCGCCATTTAGCTTAGTTATGTGCGAGTGACTTTTTCTTTGTACTAGTGAGCATGTAATTGCCATGTAACTGACGTAATGAGCAAAATTTATACTAATTCTAATTCTAATTATAGAACTTGTGGGTTGACTTGACTTGATCATTCATTCATTCCCCCAACCAATCATTTTTTCAACATCGATGAAATAACACGTAATTCAGACTCAGAACCAACTACAATTTATTTATTGTTATTGGACACAAATGATACCTTACACCATATAAATAAATATAATGTCCACTCCTAATATAGTTAATTGTTATTCTAATCAAATATAATATGCAAGCGTGAGAAACCAACAAATTGAACTCGGGTGTAAAATTCAGATAAGCCTTAATCCCTTAGACTATTTCAAAGTTTTCCTCGTCGTTAGAGTGTGCAAACATACGTAGGAAGATAATAACGTGTTAACATTATTAGAACTAATTTGTCATTGGGCGGACAGCTTTTAAATAAACTAGGGAACTGCTTATACATCAGCAAAGATGACACATGAATTTTATGAAAAACATTGAAATATATAGGTTTTCGATTTGGGATGCCATTGGGTTGGAATCAATTGGCAAATGGCAATTAACCTTTTTTTCTATGTAAAATATTTGTGTATAAATAATTTCCTAGTATGTTTGCCTTGGCAACAAAAAAGAATGAATGGTTCTCAATAAGTTTTGATTGAAAAGAGTTCGATCATCACATTGAATGGCATTACAATACTCATCAGCAAAACAAAGATAAGCCAATAATTTTAACTTTCTTCTGATTCTCGTTGGCGTGAAGTTCACTTCTATTCCCTGCATCGCCATCTTCCGGTTTCACACTTAGATGGAACTTAATTAAATAAAGCAAGCAAAGAGAAGTGGATTAACAGAACGGGAAGGCCATGAATGTAGAAATTGTGGGATTGACCCATGACTGTTTCCAAAAATATAAAAAAAATGAAAAGGCAAAGGCATGGGATTATAGGAAGGGAAAAATAGCGTATGTTTGGGTTAATGGAAAATGACACTTTGCAAAAACAATCCCATTTTATCCTGAAACTATTAAACGCGCTTCCGGTTTTTCCTATGGAGTAAATAAGTGGATGACTGAGATAAAGTTACCCATAAAAAAAGGTAGCAGCATCAGTTATTTGGCTATAATTAGGTCATACTCACGTGATTCCAATTTATGCATAACCTAACTGGAGAATTATAAAGGCATAACTCAATTTGAAAAAAAAAAAAGGACAAAAAACAGAAAATAAAAGAAAGTTTTTTTAGAAAAAAAGAAGACAAAGTGAAAGTACTAGCAGAATATTCCAAATTATCATAACTGATAAGCGGCCATTGAATATCTGGCAATTTTAGCTGGTTTCTGACATATAGCAAAACAAATTGAAAAGAAGGAAAAAGGAACAAAAATGATCGAACAAGGTATTATTGCAAAACCCCAAAATAAACATAACAAACACATAAGAACAAAGTTACTTGTAAATAAAACTCTTGTGATGCTAATCATCATCAAATAAGAAATCTAGTTAATGATTAATCTGGGACCGGGAGGGAGGAAGAGAGTAGTTATACCTTCTTTTTATTCAAGGCCTACTATGTGGGGCATACCATTGAATGTACATTAATCAAATCAAACAAAAATGCAATCATTTAAAACTTTGCTACGGTTCAGAAAGCCTTATAAGTAATGAAGAAAATGTTATGATAGACACGCCAAAAAAAGAAGCAAACAAGAGGGCTCTAATTTGCCAAACGGTGCAAACAATAAAAATCTCAACCCGAGCGAGAGTTATTGACCCAAAAAAAAAAAAATCCCTGATTGAGAGTACAGTCAAGACACCCTCTTTCCTCAGGGGAATAGTGGGGCGGATTTTACTTTTAAACACCTTATGGATTATTTTATCAATATTTTTCTTACACATTAAAAGGGCTTTTTTGTTTTTGGGGTTTCAAATAGGATCGCACTTAGTCCTATCAGTTGGAGCCCATAAAAATATAAACATGGCTGCTTCCGCGATAAAATGACAAGCAGAAAGATTTGGATCAATCAAACGAAGAAACACACAACTTATGGAGTAGGTTAAAACGAAGAACAAAGTCAACTCACCCAAAATAGGCTCACATTGATCATCAAATGCATATGGGAATTGCTACATGTGCATGGCTACCTTCATTAGCCAAATAACAAATAATTGAAACAGAATAGGATGAGTCTTCCTATAAATGAATATCAAATTCGTTATCAGATGTTAACGAACAACCAAAAACTTCCTTTAAAGCCTGAACAGCATGTCAGAACTGCCAAGTTATTCAATTATTTAGTCCTTTTGTTCGTTTTTGTTTTTTGTTTCCGGATTACATGTTACTTGAATAGAATGTAATATACATAGCAGGAACTGATCGAGCACCATACAATAGCTGTATGCATCTTTTTTCCTTTGGGTACATTTAATATTTTTCTTATATACAAAGAAAAGAAAAACGTATTAAAAAACTTAACAAAATTAGTCACCAAATTCTTCATCCCTCAACATGGGGAAACTGCTAAAACATGAAATAAAGGGTGGAAGCATAAATGTAGGCATCATGGAACAGCACAGCCACTGTCTGTGTCACATCACATTTCATCATGAATATTCTCGGGCATGTTGCAACCACTTCTTAAATGTCAGCCAATACTTTCACGCAACATCTATGATTTCCCCTTCTCATCATCCTGTACATTCAAGCAATGTTTGAAATAAATTAGTAAGGGCCAACTTCAATGAATGATCAAATAAAGCTCTAGACCACTATGAAGTTCCAACTGGGCCAAGGATATCTTCCATTAGGGGGAAAATCGGTGTCTGTCTTGGTTCAATACGCTTTACTGCTAAGGTCGACCTAAAGGCATCCCCAACTTTAATAATAGTAATCCAAATTCCAACGCAGGCGAATGCAATCTTTTGCAACAAACCCTTGGATTATGGCCATGCAAGAGCATGCATTAGCTTATTTCAAACGGAAAGGCTAAACCTTTCTTCTACTTTGTAATTGAAAAAAAGCATGACCAATTAGTAGAATTACAAAAACCAGAAACTGGCATCAAGGCAAGTTTCACCAAATAATTAGATTTAATCGCAACCTCAGATTTGATTAATTAATAGGTGATCAAGTGCTTATCCAAAAGTCACCCAAAAATATATCTACCTTTCAAAAAAAGGCACACTTAACACTAAAAGGAAGAAAAGTAAAATAAGAAACAATAAGAAAAAGAAAAATAAGAGCATAACTAGTACAATTATTAGTTCCAGTATAAATTATATGATACTTACCGAACTAGCCACCAGGTTGTCCAAATCATCATCCAAGTCCCCATTGTCATTATCTGAAAGACAAGAAGTTGTTGGCAAATATAAACTCTCATCAAAGCTTAAAGAGTAAATACTCAAATTGGTTTTCTAAAGATACATGAGGCATAAGTTGGTCCCCTTTGGAATCAATCTGGTCCTCATGATATAAAATAACCTTTAAGTTAGGGGCCAGATTGATGTCCAAATACATATGTTGGGACTAAACTGATGCCCATTTTAGATATTGAGGAAGATATTGACGTGCATTGAGGGTCAACATTAAAGTTCCTTCAAGATACAGAGGGACCAAATTAATGTCCAAAATCATAGAGGACAAAATTGATGACCAATGTATCTTTTTTGAGGACTAATTTGAGAATTTCGTTAAATTCACCTGTGAGGACATGAAACACCCACAACACATATTCTATATTCCATAATCAAAATTATATCCCCATAGGAACATACTAACTATTATTGAATATACCAAAAAATTCTCCAGTTCTTCAAAACATGGCCAGTCTAGAGTAACAAACAAGAAAACATGAAAAAAATGGTAGTCCATCTAGTTGGATTAGCTTATGGAAAGAAACAATTTCTGAATACTTTAGCTCTGTCAAGAAAAATAGCTGAAATGATTGAGACAGTTGGAATTTACAACTGAGAAGACTAAAAGTTTGACTGGATAATGGATAATGTTTTTTCTTTCTTTTTTTTTTTCCCCGCCCCGGGGGAGGGGGGTTTTGAAGGGGAAAACTTGGAAAGGGAATTATTCCCATTATTTGGGAGTTTAAAAGTTAACAAATAGAAAGGAAATGTGAGGGGAACCATCCCCCCTCAAACTCTCACTTACTGTTTGCCTCCAAATTGCAGGGTAACTCGGAGGAAGAACTTTGCTTTGATTTCAACAACTTAACATTAACTATTTTACTCAACAAATTCAGTTACTTCAAAAAATTCTACAAGGGTTATATTCAAATCTTTACAGCATTTCACCTTCCCATTTCTTATCTTATTAACCATCCAAACATGGGTATTGCAGCTCATTTTCATTCTATCTAATTCTCTGTAAAACTTCCAAACATAGCTTAAATCAGAACACCGCTATAAGCCAAAAGATGAATACATAAATTGCATGGCATAACCCTATCAGTTTTTATTATTATATCATTAACATCCTTTTAACTATTCTGAGACAAAAAATTCGGATATACATTACGAGTGGAGATGCACCTAACTCATTAGCAATAAACCAGAATACTCTTCAGAAATAAACAATAGATTTCAATGCATAAAATTGATAAGGAGTACCTTGGTCATCGTCACTGTCTCCTGTGTCTCCCAGAAGAAATACATCCAAGTCTTGCTCAGTTGTTGAGGTTGAAGTTTTGGTCTCTTTTTTCACTTCCTGCACCTCTTGATTAAATCCAACTTCTAATGGTTCCATCACTTTGTGATCTTTTACTTGTTCAGATGATTTTAGTTTAGCATCTTCCATGTACTGTTTCTCATAGCTATCAGAAATCATAAGATGAAACAGGTTACCAAAACTCACAGAACAATAGAACTAAACCTAGGTGAGAGAATTTCTAGAAATATGTTGCATATAACACATGTACAACTAACGTGATAATTTTCCACAAGCATATTGAGTTTTTAAAGGAGTGGACCATTATGCTGCTAAAATTATTGTTATCAATAATCACTGCATATCCAACGAGATTTTCAGATTATACCGTGCAAAATTGTTATTTTACAACTCAACCAGAATAGGTGGATTATTCAGCTGCTCATACCTTTTTTTTCTGTTTTGTTGTTGTGGGGGGGGGGGGGGTAAATAGCTGCCTACATGAGCTCTCATTTAACAATCCGAGTATTATTTTGAAAATTTTCCATGCTCATGTTACCTGAGCAGAAGTTCTTTTAATATTGTGGGTAACTTCTTATCTCAAGGATGAGAACGTATCTTTTAAATACTTTAGGAACCTTCAGAACAATGTACAAATTCCAATATTCTAACTTAGAAGTAATCAATTTTTTTCCAAAAAAAGAAAAAACTTAGAAGTAATCGTTGTTAAATGCCTAGAGTAAGTGACATTGACCGTTAAAAAAAGAGATTAATTGCCATGTACTGAATTTTACATTAACAGTCAATAAAATTTCAGAAAAGTGACAAATCATAGTGGATAGTTATTGTAGTGGCTAGTTGCCTACCATGATGTGGCAATTTCTTAAAGTTCTATTGGTTGCAGTATATCTTTGTAAGTTTTGCTCGATAAGAAACTTGAAAAGCTTCATAGAATACACGATCTTACAGTTTTCTCAGATTACAAAGACCAAATAATCCTTTATCAAATTGATCCAGCTCAGACAAAAGTCTAAAACAAAATTTAATGCGAAAACCAAAATACTGCAGCAGCAGAATAAACTACTTACGGTGCAACATGACTATTCACAAGTATAAAATATATTCTCCAAAACTTCCTCTCTTTCATGACACGTGGACACAACTCATACCTCAGTATTGAAATTTCCTGCAACAAATAATAAAACTGAATAGTCAGAAAACATTATGATTCAAACTTTCAAATATGTAATCAAAAGAAAAAAAAAAAAAAAGAATAATCAACATAGAAGACAAAATAACATGTATGCATAAATCAACCCATATATCCGAGCAAAAAATCTTATTTTCTTCAGGCTAGATTAACACAAAAATATGCAGTGTCTTTGAACCCTCGATTTGCTTCAACAACATACTTGGAGTTGGACATCAGAATATCACACATCTCATGATTCAACCACGGTAGCATGTTTTCACCAATCACCATGTGTGGATCCAACAAGCTGACAGTCACAGCAGTATGAAGAAGGACAACCATAACTCACTGCAGTTTGGGGTTGTTAGTTCATTCTCCCTCCCTCTTTTCTCTTATTCCCAAATCCTCCTCAAACAGCAAAGGTTGATAGTAATTAAGACAAAATTCATAACATCTGAATCCCACATGCACTATAACTTTGTATTTTCAATGTTTCCAAGTCAACACTATATCACTTCATACACTATCATGCCCAGATATCAGCTCCATTTCGCCAATTATCCTGGTCAAGCAATTCATCTACAGATTTACTCCACTTTCCTTATGAGTTAATAGATATTAAGCACTTCCCATTCCAATGCTTATGGATACATGAAACTTTTTATCAAACATCCGTAACTACCTGTAATAGCTGACTCCATCTAGGGTTAAAAAAAAAAGCTTGGTTGTTGTGGTCTGTAAGACTTTTGCTATTTGTAGGTGAGCCAGTAAAGTTCAACAAGAAAAAGAGAAGTTGTTTGATTTTTCAACTAATTGGAAGGATTTAAATGCAAAACTTGTCAAATATCTGTCTGAACCTTTGCAAATAACCTTGGGACTCAATAATGAACAACTAAAGGATGAATTCTTTATGCAGCTCACTCCCAATCCTCAGATCTGCATCAGACACCCCCTTCAACCTTCCCTATTTCTCTAGAAAAAATAAATTATTGAGACAAGATCATCTAAATGAAAACTGGATGCAACTATTATCAAGCCACTTGAAGTTTTCAACTAAATATGGATATTGGATACTGTCCATAACAGCATGTCTAAGACAGAGTTCATATAGAAAAAGCAGGTTTTACTTCTTACCCAGCATGGTTTACATGCTAATATAAAAAAAACGGTTTTAATATAACTGGTGCTTCTCTTATTCTTAATGAAAGCACTGAGAAACCATGCAGTCAACTAAAATTGATAAGAGTATTCATGGCCTTGCAATAGCTTTGATACATTTCCAGAGTTTTAAGGAACCAGCTACTATTCTGATTCACAAAACAAATGATTAATAGAGTAAAAAATTTAATCCTCAAGACCCCTTATATTTTTATCTACTACTACTTAAGAGTTGCTTTTTTCTAAAAAATTAAATAAATAAAGGATGCAACCTTGACTGTAGAAAGAACAAGACTGGCATGTTTTTCCTGCCACTCGGTTAGATCCTGCCTAACATTCGAAACAGCGGGAACATCAGACAGTTCCGTATCATCTGCAAATAGGAACCAAAATTAAGATACGCTTCTCCTGTGAAGAACAAAAGGGAAGTACCAACAGAATAAAACAGCATTTAAACCTCCTACTATTAGCATTTAACTGAACATTAAGTGTCTTCTTGGTTAACCATGTCTGAAGTAAGATGGCATTAAAAACTTGCTTAATACAACAAAACCTTTTTTTTTTTTTTTTTGGAAAAAAAAAGATAGAAAATAAAATGCACTCAATTTCACTTTAGAATATACCAACATAAATCAATTTCATTCCACTCTTCTTTTAACAAAGTACACCATCGCATTAAAATTGAAGAAGTTTGCATCACTGCACGTAACCCTAATCCTCCAATAGCAAAGGCCAAAAAAAAAAAATTAAAAAAAAAAGGACCTTGAAGAGGGAAATCTCGGAAGGTGGTGACGGTGATGCCAGTGACGAACTCCCTCAACTCGTCGGTGATTCCGAAAGTCTGGAGGTCGAGATCCTCAGGCTGTGATTGGGTCCCAATTCGGGGAGAAGATTCGCTAGGGTTCTTAGCCGTGGCACCCTCGGCGAGCTGCTTGATCTGATCGGCTCGCTTGATGGCTTCGGCTCTGAGCTGGTCAGCTCGCTTGGAAGCTTGAGCCGCGATTTCCTTGGACGTCTCCGCTATAATGTCCGAGAGCTTCGAAGCTCCCAGGGTGAGTTCCTGCGATCGCTTCGCTGTCTCTTCCGCGAAGCTTCGAGCTTTGTTCCACAGCTCCATGCTTCTCCTTCTTCTTGTTCGATTGACGAGTGAGTGATTGGAAGTTAACAAGGTAACGTAACGTAACGAACGCGAAGGACGGGCGAGGTTTTTTTTTTTTTTTTAATTAATTGTGCAAACTCAAGGGAGTGGAAAAACGCAGCGCTTGCTGGGAGCCACGTACTGTGGTTGACCACTCTCTCTTCTGGTCCATCATTTTTATTTTTCATTTTTCATGCTTTTTTGGGAAAAATACTTGAAATTTGGTTACGACATATGCGTTGACTGTTGTAAGATGAATAAATGAATTATAATATTTTTGTCTAAAATTCTGATAACAATATTATTCTTTATTATTTTCATTTTGTGTAAGTATAATATGTTTAAGAAAAGTTTTTGTTTTTTTCAGTGTTTTGTTTAGGTATTGTATGCTACAGAATGCTAGTTACGACTCGCAAGTATGCATTCAAATTTATGGTGGCAAAAGTGATATTAGGTTAGGAGAAGTAGGATATGTTTCTGACTTTGTGTGGTTTCTGCATCTAGTTTTCCTCACAATATGTGATGGCAAGCACTTGAATCTCAATTCTTAGACTTAGCCTGAATTTAGGTTTTGAAGATTGGAGATTTGTGCTGGGAAGGAGTTGTTGTGAGTTCTACTTCGCATGCATCAAATGACCATTAATGCAACAAGTAATGTTGATGTATGAGGGCATATCTGAATCTGATTATAAAACAGTAACACCAGCAACCAACAAAGAGGTATGCTAATATGATATGATAATGATATGATGTGCATGAACAGAAGTCATTTGGCATTTGGCAACAAGCTAATTTCCCGGACCTTTGGAAGGAGGAAGGTTGTCATAAAGACAAAAGTGCATGTGGGATGAATTGAGAAGTGGAAGGGATGATGTAGCTTATGCTGGGAGATGAGTCAGATGACTGAATGTGGAGGAGCCAGGATTTTGGTGAATATGCCGGCATGCTGCTTTGTTGTTCCCCTCGAAGATATTAAAGAAATGGATCTGTTTCCTGCTGGACCATCAGGCCCACAACGCAAGCTGTTATTTTGCAACCCAACTCCAGGCCCTACTGCTGAATTCTCACTTACTTGTCTCTAGATCCCAAAAATATGTCTTCTAAGATGTTTGTGTAACATTGTAACCAATTCTTATTCTTATATGGCTACGGTTACAATGGTCCAAGCAAAAATCTGGACATCAATGATCCAGAAAATAGGCGGTAACCCTAGTCATCAACAGCGGAAGGATGAAATTAGGCAAGGTTGAGTGGATGCTATGGTGCATCTTAGGATTAAAGGTGCACCACGCATCTTGCCATCTTGTAGTGAAGATATAAGGGTCTATTAGTGAAACCAATCATAGTATGGTGTACCATAGTTTTTTCTCATTCTTTCTTTCCCGCCCGGGGCGTCTATTGCAAGTCAGCAACCACTCAGCCACTCTATACTATACCGATAGATAATATAAAATTATATTAATAGGGTAGAATTATATTGATAAAATTTTTATAATTTTTAAAAATTAATTTTTATATATTAATAGTATAAAATTATATTGATAGCATAAAATAACTATATAATATCAGTGTAATCAAAAAAATTTATCAATGTAATTTTACTCTTTCAATATAAAATTATATTGATAGAGTAAAATTACACTGATAAAATTTTTTTAATTATATTAATAGTATAAAATTATTTTATACTATTTGTATAATTTTATACTGTCAATATATAATAATTAATTTTTAAAATATATTTAATTATATTTTTAATTTTTTTTAAAATTAGATATTATATTGACAGGATAAAATTATATTAAAATTTTTTTTATAATTTTTAGAAATTAATTTTTATATACTAATAGTATAAAATTATATTAGTAGTATAAAATAATTTTACACTATCAGTGTAATAAAAAAATTTTATCAGTATAATTTACTCTATCAATAAAATTTTATATTGAAAAAATAAAATTACACTAATAAAAAAATTTTATTATATTAATAATATAAAATTATTTTATACTATCAATATAATTTTATATAGTAGACATTTCGTCTAACAAGCCGACAACCTGTGCATAACAAAACTAATCATTGCTTGTCCCTTTTGGACATTTCAACAAGCTAAAAATATTATTTTTTAAATCAAAAATAACAAAATTGAATATCTATCCATGCTCTTATAGTGCACCATACCACATTATATTTATTCTCTAAATCTCAACCATTCCCTTTATAATATTATTATTTGGACGACTATAATTCACTGGATCATTGGTGTCCAGATTTTGATGTGGACCATTGTAAACGCAGCCTTCTTATATAGACCCCCCCAAAAAAAATTGTCACTAATTCTCATGATTTCTAACATATTTTCCCCTTCCGACCCCTGTGGAATTAGAAAGTGCCAAGCACAGATTAGCTAGGCAGCTCAGGCTATCCTTATAGGCCACTTCAATGGGCCTAGAAGATGCACTGAGCCAGCTGGGCTTACGAAATTAAAATCCAAACTTGTAATGTATAGTTTTGGAAGGACTTAATGTGGTTTCCCTCAAACTAAGCGATTCTTGAAGGTACTTGCAATTTGGTTTCTTACTCAGAGAAGGGGATATGTTGAATGTTATGATGTTCTTGCATCGTATCTTCTATTGTGTGTGGTGAGTGTACAATGTGATTATTTGTGATTTTGTACTCCATGATATTACCTTTCTCCGGTTTAAGTTCATCTGCTTCAAGTTTGTTTACCTGGTACTGGTAGATTAAACCATCGTCTTCTGTTATTGAAGACTAGCAGTTCTGATCGTTCAAGCTGGTACCTTAAGCCACGGGTTCTAGTGTACTACCTCATTTATAAATTATAATCATAGTTGAATTGCAACATTTTCTTTTTTAATTATGAAACGCTCTGACAATCTCATATTTAAAGCAATGCATGGATGACATTACTTTACCACTGAAAAAGATTACAATAGATAGATAAACCTACGCTTCTCTTCTAAGTTTCAATTCTTGGAAACGTTATATTTATGCACCACCTCATGCCCACATTCAGTGATTACCTGCGTAGAAAGGGAATCGCAGGGTCACCCGCTCCTCAGACTTTAAATCACTCTATCAAGATTGATTGTGAATTAGTTCCAATCTCAAGTAATATATTCGTGGACCATGTACCTCTATGATCCTATATATATATATATATGTGTGTGTGTGTGTGTGTGTACTTCTTTGCTTCAAAAGTACTATATTGCAAAGAAAGTACATTACTGAGCAGCCAAGGGAGGTGTGGCTGAGTAGAGCACCTTAAATTTCAAAAACGCCCGAAAGTTTATTTAAAAACTTGGACCGACCAGATTTATCGAGTCAGCACTTGATCCTATGGCCACCGTTGACTATCCGATCAGCCTAAAACTGAGGCAAGAACACGATTTTTTATGAGATATACTAAAAGTTTAAAACTTCATCTTGAATATGGCATTTGAAGTATGAAATTCCTAACCTTTTAATCTCATACTCAAATATTTTGTAATAATTTTTTGAATTCATGAAAAATTAGAACTTGCACAAACGTGCATCTAAGATTAAAAACGGCTTCTGAGGATATATCTTTTTCTCCCCCTTCCACAATGCTGTCATATCTTCGGCAAAAATATTCATTATTAGCTCTTTCTCTTTACAAGGTTTCTGACCCGAAAACAGTATATGCAATAATGTGTATATGGACGGTGACCCACACAGGAGAAAAACAGAGCAGTGAAATGAATCAAAAGTTGAAACGGTATCCTTGACAGCAAATCTTCCTAGCGCGTGAACAATGCTCCCTTGCGCTATCATTCCGTAATTTGCTGATTTTTTCGGTGAACCACGCTGGCTTTTGTTTGCGGACAAGGTGAACATGCATTATTGAAAAATGAAGATCTAAGCTGACGTGTCTCAGATTACATCAATGTCCGTAACAAAATTGGCGTAACGTTGCTTGTGGACTGGAGTGACAAGCAATTAGCTAATAAAAAATATATATATATATTAGAAAGTTAGAATTTTTATCAAAATTTATTTATTAAAAAACTATGATATATTTATTGATTTTTGAATAGATAAATAGTTTATATTATTTTATTATAATCAAGAATTATCTTTATTTTTTATCAAAAATTAAAATTATATATTTTTTTTATTGTATAACATTTATCCTAAGCATATGTTTAGATAAGGTCAAGGTAAAAGAATAGGGAACGGTAAAGGTTTTCATAAACATTTCAATTGTCTTGGAATTTTGTAAATAATTTGTGTGACAATATATTACCAGCTAAATGTTATAATAAATAAATATTTTAAATTATCTTTTTAATGATAAATATGTTGTTATATGTAAGGTTGATCAGGAATCTAATTAATTTTATCATGTAACAACTTTTTTATAAAAATAAAAGAACAATAATACATTACTATGATTCACCAAAGTCATATTTAATTGATTTTTATCAATATTTTAAAATTAATTTAATTTTAAAAAGTTTTGTAAGATTTTAATTATTCAAATAAAGAGATGCAAATAATTGCTTAGCATCGGATCCTCCCTTCCTTCTGGTTTATTTTTCGTCTCTTCCCTTCAAGAACCTAGCCTAGAGATTAAAACTGAAAACGCACCCTTCTTTGGCAGGGGTTGCTTCTTGATAAATTATAATATCACAAGCCAGAGGGATAGTGATAAATCTGAAGAGTGCTATAAATTTAAATTTTAATATGGTTATTGTAATTAAAAAATTTGTATTACTTTTTTTTTATAAGAAAAAGTTTGTATTACTATATATATGCTAGAACTTAGTAAAGCGGTGGCTTTAGCTAGGGTTAAGTACAGTTTATATACGGTTACTAATTAAAAACTTTGCTTGCCTAGATTTGATTGTGGTATAGGGCATAATCTTGTTGGTTGATTTGAAATAATTATAGTAGTTTGATGAATGTTTTTCTTGATGCAAAATAGAAAAATCTAATTTTAGACCGGATCTTTAGAAGCAAATAATCAAATATTCCAGTTAGTCTATATTTGAAGGTATGGAACAATTTGACTGAAAAAAATAAAAAATAAAAGCATGCATATACTCTTGTTTGGGCATTCTTTTGGACGGTGCAGACTAATATCGACTTTAAGAATGAGTGGCGTTGAAATTTGAAGATTAAAATTGATTTGGTTACTTGTTGAAAGCATTTTATATATTTTGTCGTGGAATTATCCGTTAGCGGAGGAAATATGAGAGTAACTTGACACTGACAGCATGATAAAAAAGCCGTTGTTGGGCTGCATCTGTAAGTCATTAAATTTATGAAAACGTACCAAGGCGACCACGAGGTTTTTCTTAATAAGCTTTTATTGATTAACTAATTATTAAAGACAAGAGCCTGTTGAAAAACAAAAACGAAAAAAGATCTGGCGTGAATTTAAGATGATTATAATAATAATAATAATAATAATAGTAACCAACCCAACCACAAATGTTGTCTAATTTTAAATATTACATATATATATATATATAGCAAAGATGAAAGCCACAAATTAGCGTCACTGCTTTCGTAAACAAGAGGGAACTAGGGGATGGAGCAGGGTGTTACCTGGATTGGATTCAATGAAAGAGAGGAGTTCACTGGCCCACCTAACTTGGCCTAGGCTTAGTTATCACGTGGATATGTGGGACCAAATAGGTCACAACTGACAAGAAAAGCTATCCGACAACAGCAACATACCCAGTAGGATGGTAATCTATCCTTGTTATATGAAAATAATTATTTATACGCCTAAAAGTGAATATTAAACACAAATATTATAAACAGACATACCAAATAATAATAAAAAAATAATTAAAATTTTATATATATTTTTTATAATATTCACTCTTAATATCTACTTTTAATATATCAATAATATTATTCCATAGTTATGCTATGTTGTGGGATATCTTCATTGATCCTTTGCACTTCTCAATCTCTCTTTCCCTGCCACTCGTGCGTTCTTATTTGATGCATATATTTTAGTATGTTGACGTTAATTATGTAATTAAAATTAAAATTTGACATTGTTGTACAAACTTTACTTAATTTAGTGTATAAACTAGGAATCCCTCTTCAAATAAAAATGTGTAACAGTCAAAATGAATAATTTGTTTGTGATATTTCAAAAAGAATCCCAAAAAAATATTTTAAATAAGTTTTGTATGTGTGTATAATTAATAATTTGTTAGAAAATATTTTTTTAATATTTAGTATTGCAAACAAAAGATGAGTCTTGATGCAATAATAAAATTGCTGGTTTGCAACTTATAGCATTGGAAATAGATTAATACTAATTTTGGAAAAAACTTTATCTTTATAATTTTCAATACGACTCAGTCAGATTCATTAATATTTAATAAATTTCAAATATTAGTGATATTGACCCCAAAAAAAAAATTTCAATAAATAAAAGCATTTTTTATACAATAAAAAGTAAACTAAATAATCATGAAGCACAGAAGCAAATTGTTGGCTTGACACAAAAATGGGGACGAAGGGTGAAGGCAACAGTTTTCAAATAGAGAAATATTACAGATCAGTTTGAAAATTTTTGCCAGGATCCTTGAAAGAAATATTAGAGGTTGATAGATGAAATAAAATTATAAAGCTCACCCATTAATCTAATAGTTGATATCATGCTACATTATTTTGATAATTTAATTTTGGCAAAATAATTTTTGGTTCTTGACCATTTTGCTTTCAAATATTGGAGATTAAAACATGAAGTGCCATTAGAAATTTTGCCAATAAATTATTCAGAGTTATAAACTTATTTTAAACAGAAAAAAATGGAAAATTGTAATGAGAACGAGATAAACAGGGCCCAAACTGATTGAATTCCAAAAATGACCGAATCCGACCTGTTAGAGTGGCTATTTGACGCGAATTAGTGGCGTTGGGGACCACAGGCACAGCCCACTTATCAAATTCAACACCGAATCCCACGGGCAAGAACATTGTCAATGTTTTACTATTGTCACTTTTTTTTTTTTTTTAAATATCACTCTCACTTGATAAATTTATTTGTTAATTTCTTTAAAACAGTTTTTTATTTTTTATAATTAAATTAAAAATAATTTTTGACTTCACAATTTTTTTATAAGATATCTTAATTTACATCTTTTTAACCAACAAAATAATTAAATAAAATATTTTATATGTGACCTATATTTATTATTATTATTATTATTATAAAAAAATTGAAATCATATTAATTTAATAATTAGGTCTAAATTTATATTAAATATTAAATAAATAAATTTATAAATTCATAAATTCTTTAGTTGACACAAAAAAAAAATCAAGAGTGATAATAAGAAAATAAAATATTTTAAAAAATTTAAACAAAATTAGAGGTTTAATATTTTGATTAAAGAAGAAAGAAAAGCATTTTAGATAAATTAAATAAAATATAATTAGATAGGAGTGACAATAGATCCTCTTTGAAAATATAAAAAATGTTGTATCTTAAATAATATGTGAAGTAAAGATTAAATTCAGCCTCCAAACTATTTCTATTATAATGATAATAAATATAGTTTGAATCAAAATTATTTTTATTTATTTTTACTTTAAAATAATTAAATCTAATATATTTTACTAAAAATTGTAAAGTTGAACTTTTTGTTAATTTTACTATGAAAAATAAAAGGGTATTTTAATAAAATTAATAAATAAATTTATTAAATGAAAATAGTAATAGAGAAAAAGAGTGGCCATAGCCACTCCCTTAAAATAAACCCTTAGTTTGATAAGTGAAAGATCTTGGATAGAAAATGAGTGATTTTTGAAACATTTGTTTAGTGGCATCGAAAATTAAAAAAATAAACCATCTTCATATTTAAAAAGAATTAAATATCAAATTATCGACCAACAAGAATTAAATACAGTAAAAAGTAAGAAGAATAAACTTCAAATTATAAAAAAGATATTTGACCATAGATGAAAAATGGGTTTGCTAACCAGTGTCCGGTATTGGTTTAGGAATTAAAAAAAAAAAAAAAGGAAAGTTTTGGTTGAAAAAGTAAAGGCTTCTGTTGGTTTACATTTTTATTTTATATTTTTATTTTCTATTTTCTATTTTTCTTTTTTACAATTTTATAAAGAAAATAATGAAATAGAAAAGGAAGCAGAAAATAGGATTTTTATTTTTAGTTTTAATATTTTCTTCATAAAATCTTAAAAATAGAAAATAAATTTAAAAAATGGCATTTTTATAATTAAAGCTGATAACATGAAATAAAAATAAAAAGCAAATAGATCCTAAAATTTTTAAGTTTTCAATAAATTCCTCAACCAATGTATTTAGCAAAACCATTAAAATAAATTAATGTAATAATATTTTAACGTCAAGTTAATTTCTTTCAAGGATTAGAATAAAAAATTATACATAAAATTTAGGATTTAATTTGAATATATTATCAGTGTAAAAAAAAATTATACAGATATCTAATCATATATTACTACATCAGCAAAATTCTTTGATGTAACCACTTACTACTTGAATAATTATGCAAATGGAATAGTTTGATTGAATGACAGTGTTAAAAAATTTTACACTATCAGTACACCTAAATTAAACTTTAAAATCTATTTTATATAATGCGTGCGTTCAAGATAAGCAAATCTCATAACTCCCTTTTAATTAGTTTTTACTCCAATAGAAAGACCAGTTTACGATAAACATTATTATAGAAATTAAAGAATTTGAAAAAGTTAACAGAGGAAGCATGATTTGCTTGTGTGCTTACGTCCAATAAATTCCTTTAAAAGGAAAATATTTCAATCAACATAATAATTTCTAAATATAATGATAAATACATAATTTTATGTACGATGAGATCAACATAGCATTACATCCTTACTTTAGAAGTGGATTTGATGTGGGAACTCTTCGATCTTCTCCAAGTGGTTTTGTCGGCTGTCTCTGTAAATTCAGAAATGGACTTTCATCTATTCACTTAGTGCAAGGAAAAAAGAAGAAGAAGAAAGCAAGCGACTTCCAATTTGTAAATTTCACTTAACGCATCCATCCTTTCTTTTTTTGGGATAGAAATAATCTATTATCTCTTAACTGACAAAAAAAAACAAAAAAGAAAAGAGAAATATTCTATTATTTTTCTAAAAAATTTTTGGATAAATATAAATTTAACAACTTATATTAAAGCATATTTACAAGTATATATATATATATATAGTGGTTAATTTTGTATTTATCCAAGAATCTCTCAATCTTTTATGGTCTAATTCTCTAACATGATATTTTAATGTTGAAAAATTTCTAAAAACCTTGCATCTCATTGATAGCTTAGTTTATAAAAACCAAAATATATATAAAGAGAATAGGTTAACCACTGCTATTAGAATCCTATATTACTTAAAAATATGATTTATATAGTTTTTATAAAAGTTTAGATAATTCTTTTTTCATTAATTAATTTTTGGAATTGAGTTAGATCAACTCAATTTTAAAATAATATCAGAATCTATCTTATAATTATTATTAGGTCACTTATAAATATTTAATTTTGCAAACTATATGCTCTAAATGTATAGTCTTAGGCGTGAGAAAAGATATTAATGTCTCATATTACTTAAAGATATAACTTAAATAATCCTTATAAAAGTTTGAACAACCCCTTATAAGCTAATGTTTGGGATTAGATTGGCCCACTTAATTTTAAGTCTTTCATCCCGATTTTTGTTTTTTGTTACATTAGTACCATTGAAATTTCAACATAAAATCTTATACAAATTATCCAAGCTCTCACCATACCACTCATAATTACTTCAATTTTGGTTTTCTTATCTCCTACTCTCTAGCTCTTTGATGCTTTATCAGGGGCTCCATTAAGAATTTCGTTCGGAGACTTTTTTTGGCAAATCTACAAGATGAGTCGTAGGTCTTAAAAAAAAAAAAATCTCTCCCTTAGTTGATAATAACTTATCTTAATTATCAGTTTTTTAATAAGTCGTTTTTATTTAATTAAAGAACCAGGGAAAAAAAAGAATACAAGAAAAGAGAAAAAGGAATTCTTTGTAATGTGAGTACAAAAACCTAATCGTTTAATCCGCGCAAGCCACTGATTATAATTTTTCTTTGTTTTTAGTCAGTATCTTGCAAATTAAACTTTAACTTTTGTTGCGATAGGCTTAAATAATGGAATAAATCGGTATGGTAATTTTTTTGATAAGTAACGATCCACGCTAAACTCGCAGATAGAGAGTAGCCAAGTGCATCAAAGGCCCGAAAGCAGAGAAGAGCTAGTAATGCCTAACAAAGCCAAATACAACTCCTGCCAATCTCATAAATTCACTATATTTCGCAAGATATACATCGCATCTTGTTATTCAACGATTAAGATATGATAGTATATCTTATTTATGGTATTCCATAAAATTATCTATGTATGTCTCTAACTCATTGACACATATTTTCGAGTTTCTATTTCCAAGTTAAACATGTCACTATTCACTAGTGTTTACTTCTTTTAGTTTCCAACTTCCGAGTTTAATAGAGTTCTTTTTTTTTTCTTATTCTAAGTTTACAAGTTTCAAGTTTCGAGTTTAACATTCCACGTTCAATATGTCACCGTTCATGAGTGTTAACTTATTCTAGTTTCCGAGTTCAACATTTCACATTGATCGAGTTTCAGAGTTCCAAGTTCAACATAAGTTTTAAAGTATAATACAAATATATGAAATATGAATGCACTATCACATCTTAATTTTTAAAATACAAGGTGTATGGTATAACTTGTTAAGTGAGATATTTGTAGCATTCACCCATAAATACAAACTTTCTAATTCTAAGAATGACAAGAAAGCCAGCATTAGGAATGGCTTAAAAACCCGTTGAAGCGGTATAAGCAAGGATTATCTATGATGGGAGCGGATACGGGGACTGATTTGGTCAGCACAAGGATCGGGAGGCATTTATTAAATGGGGTGGAGGTGGGGGATGAAATCCATGCCCCATTAAAACTCGTTAAATCCCCATTTATGTACCATATATATATATATATATATATATACACACACACACACACACACACACACACACACATTAACTTGTAAATATATTTTGATAATAATATACAATAAAATCAAGTTGATTCTAAATATAGTCAACATATTGTAGACTAAACTTTTAACCAAAAATCAAATTCGTAATAATTGACTAATTTTGATCAAAATAAAATTTACAATAACTTGGATTTACATCATGTGTTTTTATTTTTAATTTGGATTATTTTGTGTTATTAATATTATAATAAATTATGGATATTAATGAATACTTTATTCAAGTTTAATATTTTTTTATGTATAATTTTTCTTTTTTTTTTGTATTTTTTAAGTTTTTTTGCATAAATCCACATATATTCCTGAGAATTTGAATCTCTACGAGGAATGAGAAATGGGGACCTATGACGGAGATGAAGACGAGGGGCAAATTTCTAAATGGGGATGGGGAATGGGGGGCAGGAGGCATGTTGCTCTCATGGATACCCATTGTCATCCCTAGCCAGCACCATAACATCTAATTCTGGTAATACACTTGCTAATTTTGAAAACATAACAGCTACAACACTTCAAACACTTAAATCAGTATGGTAACATGGTAGTGTAGCTAACTTTAAGTAGCATTTGTTATATTACCTATTAAGATTATCAGTAATATAGATTAATACTTAGAAAGATTGCCATCTTTTAAATTGCTGATAATATTAAATGCAGTATTTAGTATACATAGATAATCTAAGTAATAATTTATATTACTCTATTTGGTATATCAAAAAGATTACTAGGTAATATATGTATTAAACAAATATAATAATAATAATAAATTAATAATAATTATTAATTAATAAGAATAAGAAATTTTAATTATTAATTATGATTATAATAGTTAATTTTATTAATAATAACTATTAAATAATAACAATTAATATTATTTTTAATTATTATTATTATTATTATTATTATTTAATAATAATAATTACAATAATAATATTTATTTTTAATAATAATAATAATAATAGGAGGGTTGTTACATTAGTGGTACTCTACATTACATTGAAAATCTTGATTGTCAGTAATATTATTCAACCAAACAACATAATATTGTGAGCCAAGGTAATTTAATCAAATATTGCTAGTAATCCAGATAGATTATCCCATACCAAATACTACCTTAGAGTAACTATTCTTTTTAGTTGTAATATTTTAAAGTTGATATCAATTTAGTTCAAAAATAATTTTTGACATCAATTTAATCATAATATTTTGAATTTTGACATCAATTTAGTTCTATACTGATAATTTGATGGAAAATTTGATTTTACGAAAATTTGTTAACACTAAATTGATGTCAAAACTCAAAATATTGGGAAAATTTGTTAAGACTAAATTGATATCAAAATTTTCTTTAAGACCTAGGACTAAATTGATATAAAAAAATTTTTTGAACAAAATTAATGTAAACTTTAAAATGTTAGGACTAAAAAATTTATTTACTCTTAATTTTATAAAATTATATTAGGTGAGGCTATTAGCACTCTTTTTACCTATTCACACTCTCTATTACTATCTTCGTTTGGAAATAACTATCTACTTTTGAAATTTTATTTATCTATAAATAATTGTCCATTTAAGAAATTTAGACAATATTAATTATTTTTTTTCAGTTACACCCCTATTAGATAGAGAAAAGAGTAAGTGAAAAGAGATAATTAAAAAGAGAGAAAATTAAGTAAGGATAATTTTGTAAAATATACCAAAATTTTTCTAATATTAAGATTTTTCCAATTATTTTCTTAATTTATGTATATATTTAAAATTGGACAGTTATTCTACGATGGAAATAGCATTAGTTTATAATTTTAATTACCTAAACTATCCTTATATAAATAAACTAATTTTTAATTAAATACGTTACTATTTACCTATTTACACACTCGTCTAATATTAATTACTCTCAATTTTATTTTTTTAAAACTCTTCTTTCTTACTCTCACAATAAGGATAAAAAAAACTAGACATAGTATTTTGAATAATATTATATATTTTTTTAATTATTGGTGTTAAATTTTTATTGAGATATTTTTATATTAAACATTTACTTAAAACGTATATTTTTATATGTCTTTTGTCATAAATATTTATAAATATTTTTTTTTGACAATTTTGAATAAATTAAGGAGTGCATATGATAGAGAGAAAAATATGAGAAATGAAGTAGATCGAGTGATAGGATGGAGTAGATGAAAGAGTTTTAAGAAAATAAATGTGTGAGTAATTAATATTAAATAAGATTGTAAATAGATAAATAATAATATACTCAATAAAATTTAATTTTAATAAAATCAATTCATTAAGATGAGGATAGATTAGGAAATAAAAGTTATAAATTAACACTGAGAAGTGTAAATAGGCAAAAAGGAGTATTAATAGTCCCACCCAATTATATTTTAAAAGGATAAATTTTAAGATGATATATTTTATTATGGTTGTTTAACTTGAATTCGACGTATACCCTTTTTTTTATTACAACTTTGCAGTATAAAAAAATATGCATAATTAATTCACTGAAATTTGTATAAATAAGTGTATGTATTAATGCTTATAAACTCAAATATACAATGTACGTTTAAGTTCAACCATATATATATATATATATATATATATATATATATATATATATATATATATATATATATATATATATATATATATATATTAAAATTGTATATAATAAAATTTAGTTTAATTAATTTGTAAGTCCCTATAGTTTGACCCAATTTTCAATTACATGCCTATAATTTAAATTTTTTTAATAAGATCCCAACATTAAATAAATTTTTATAATCAAATCTCTTCAGCATAGCTTGAGTAATTTTTTACGTTTGAATTTATAAAATTAGGTGTTACTTATTAAACTATATAAAATTTTAAATTTTTTTTGTAATATTATATTGCTCCAAAGACTTGTGTACAAAAATTTATCCAATATCGGGACCTGATTAAAAGCTTTTAAATTATAAGGACTTAATTAAAAATTTGATTAAATTATAGAACCTACAAATTAATTAAATCTAAAATATTTGTGTATTTATAAATGAACTTGTGTTAAAGTTCAAGGGATCATTAACTGATTATTTAATCAAAACAACTATTTAAAATATCAAATTATTATAAGATTTTACCAACAAGGGTTAGAGATAATGGAAATGAACTATATTCTCATAAGCCAAATTAAAACAATATTTTGGAGGTAGTAGTAAACCTAGCCAAAATAAATTACATGTAGGTTTGCCTTCAGCATTGTTACTTATTTTATTAGTGTATCCATACCTCTAATATTGACTAATCTTTTACAACAAGTTTTATTTAATTGACATTCAAGTGTAAATATAATTACACATACTATGCTTTATGCTTTCAACATTTTTTTTTTCATTATAGTGAGGGTGCCATTACCGCAAGGGCGTGTTCTGCAATGCACCCATGCACTCTATGCATAAAATCAAGTGTAATGTGCTTTCCCTTTCACATTTTCTCTTCTTCTCCCCCGTTTTTTGCTTTTCTCCTTCCGCTTACCCAAGCATCGCATTGCCATGTCTGCCTAGCACCGTCGCTTCCACCACCACGCTATTGCACCTCACTTCCTCACCGTCACAACTCATCGGTTTGACTGATCAGCCACAAGGCAGACCTGAGGGCGAGGTTAGAGATAGCATCACTAACCACAAGATTGTTGACTTTGCAACCTCAAGGCATGGGTCGTTGCGTGCAACAGTGCAACCAAATCGGTGGTACCTGAACTTGCTGTCAGTGCTGCTCTGTTTCTACGAAAGAGAATCTTGGCATATTAGCTTCCGTGAACATCGCCACCGCCAACAAGTTCTCGATGAAGAGGCTCATCTTCAAAGCATCCAAGGTTGAAGAGCTCAAGAACAGAGTCAAATTTGCTCTCAAAAATTATAAAGGAGGTGAAGATTTTCAAAATACGGTGGTGTTTCGCCTATTAAGGTTACCACTGATGTTTCACCCAAATATATATTAGTGTGTAAATTGAGGGATATGAGCAAGAAATTAACGACTAGAATGGAGTGAATTTCCCTAGGTGCATGCAATGGAGGGCTTGATTGCCTATGATCGAGCATTTAGGCCCATGGGAAGAGATAATTGCTCAGATGACATGTTGGGGAAGAAGGGGCAGAAAGGGAGGACGAGGCAAAAGGGGTCTCTAGTTAAGGAGTTGGAATAGGAATTTGGACTTGGGGGCAGCATCCATGCCTGGGCAATCAAGGAGGCCAAATGGAATAGTATCATATTTATGATTTTTGAGATAATTAGTCTAAGAGTCAAACACTTTCAATGGCATAAAAATATATAATGAAATATTTGTCTAAAATTTTTTTATATTAACAATATATCAAAATTTAATCTATATAAGAAAAGATGAAATATTTTACAATTAAATAATTAAAAGAGTAAAAGTATAAAATAATGTAAATATTATAGAAAATGACATTCATACATCATTTTTCTATATACTAAAATAACTTGAGTCCATGTAGAGAACATGTCTCAGTAACCGAGAATTTTAGTTATTTAGTGATCAATTTAATAAAAAGAGTTACATGACTAATCAAGTTATTAATTATGGGGAAGGGTCAATGATTAAGGTGGAAATAAGTCAAACAGCTCGTTGGAGATTTTTGGTCTAGCTTGCATTAAGTTTATATTGACCTAACCTATTTAATAAATAAGTTAGGTCAACACTTTTCAAAAAACCTTTCTAATTAAAAAGGTTAGGTTATAAGCTATGTCAAAAGCCTATTAGGCCAAATAGTTTGATCTATTTATACTATATTATTATTATTATTATTATTATTATTATTATTATATAAATCATGTAAATTAAGTTAGAATTTAATTTTAATATACTATAAATGTAAAAAAAATTTATGCAAACACTGACCATCTGTGCCATATAAGTGAAAGTGTTTAATTTAATTATATACTATCTTACAAATCTTACAAATAAAAAATGTGATTGGATGATAATATAATTATATTGACAGTATATCAAAATTAATCTCATTAAATTATATTATTATTTAAAAAAACTAATAATAATAGAAGTCTTTCAATGTGTTAAGAAATAGACTTTTTGACCTATTTAAAAAAAAGGGTTTAGATCTATTTAAAAATCTTATTATCAAGTAAGTTTTTATATAAACTTTAAATCCAATCCAAACCAGGCCTTAAAATAAAGCCTATATCAAATTATATAAGCCCAAGCTCGGGTCACATATTTAAAATACAGATTAAACTTATTTAAACTAAAACCTAAAATAATCTAGCCTACTTCCACCCTTAATTGGTGATAAGTCATATACCAAATTGTGAGGATTCTGATTGTCCTCACGAAGATTATTATTTTCGCATTTAGCATTGATATTTGTTGCAGAATTACATGTCAACAACTAAGAATTTCCATTATGTATCATTTAATACCAAAATATAATTTATTTAAAAGTGATTGATCATAATAAAAGTCAATTACACTCCAAAAACTTAACTATTATTCAACTTGATCTTTTAAGATTTAAATTATCAGTATTTAAAATCTATTAAATTTTAACTAATTTAATTTGAGTTAAATTAGTCTATTATAAAACTAAAACTCTCATAATATTAATTTTTTTTATTGATAAGATGTTAACATATGACTTTATTTAAAGAATATAACTGCCGAAACATTTGAGCCAGTTAAGTGTCATTTACTTGATATAAAATTACATAAGCAGTGATGTATAATTTTTCACGTAAGATTTATATTTTTATTTTTATGGGGAGAGATTTCATGTATAAATATCATTAATGTACTAATACGTATTCATCACTATTGTTACTGTTCTAGTGGCCTATCGCTGTGCGGAAGCGTACGAAGATTATGCTAGGGAATAGATGGTGGAGGAAGTTCTGGGTGCGTGGGGCCCAACCAAGACAAGACGGGTAGTGTGGGGCCCAAGGGGTAGGGATGCCTTCGCCCCAACCGACTGGACCTCAGCCTTAGGGGGCCAAGCCCACAGTTGGTGGCTGCTGATAGCGACGCCCATTAAACGTAGTAGAAGAGGGTGCAACCAAGGAAAACCATCAACACACCATATCTTTTCCGATCTCATGGATTGTGAAAGCTGCACAAATTTGAAAAACTCCATATGTACTAGGACTCCTGCACCTTGGAACAGCCCCTTCTGACCCTGTGGCTTCTGTGTGCATCGGACAGGATCATTATAGATACATGTAAGCACGCAATAAGCCTTACCTAGCCTTCAAAAATCCCTAGAGATAGAGATGTGGACAAGTACCGGTAGACCTAACTGGGGAGCCCCCCCTCCCCTTCCCCTCATCACCGTCCCATGTGCATGTGAACATGTTCCCATCAAATTACCTGTTCACTCAACTAATCACACTCGATTTTGATGGATTGCATGCCTCACTCACACTCACTATTTTGTTCCCAAATCCTATCCTATTCCCACAAATTTAGATCATTTGACCAGTCACCTAAGACGTCTTAATATCCAACACATATTTTCATTTTAATTTTTGTTTGAAGGGTTCGCTGAAGCACCCAATTAGAGTTCAAATTGATGTTCATTATGGCTAATTAATTAGGCCTAATGTAGAGTCGTGATTGTAGGTGTGTCTCTTCTGCACTTTGTCAAAGAGGTCACAATACAGGCTCAGACCCACTTTTGTCCATGTAAGCAAAAAAAACCACCCCGAATATGTAAATCCTGTGTGCTTACACATCCGGCATAGCACGAACGATGTGGTGATTATATTTGCATCCAAATCTAAATGGAGTGAAAAGGACAAGGACATAGTCAATGGACGGCTCTCCAGATACCAATCACGCCATACAGCTAGCTAGTGTTGCAATTGTAGCCTGTAGGACCTGCACACGTGTACAGGATATCAAAGCTTGAATCACACGGTGACGAAAATGAACAATTATTAAAATAAATAGCCAAGCATTATTGGTAACCATTGGAGGGGGATACAATACGGAGTGCAGCGCAATTATATGTGTGGTTATATATAGATAGTGGGCAAAAATTACTATGGTTTAGGGACAGGGGTCCATGAGTCAATTCGTGTCCAAATTTAGTTGGATTAATTTGGAGTGAGTCCAAACCGTTGTCCAAGGTGTTTTAATTAATTAAACGTTGGAACTGTGCCCTACTGTGTCTGCCCAGAAACTCGATCAAAGTGCCGATAGCATAATCATAGGTGATAATCCGCGAGCAAAGATAGCAATGTTGAATGTTGTGATCAACTCAAATTGGGGCAAACAGTGGTACTCGATGATACTTGGCTCGATGTCAAGTTGATTTGCCCACTTTTAATCAGATTTCGTTAGGGGGAATCCACCGCGAGGTGTCCAGTTTTCTTTGGACGTAGGTGGCCCTTGCATGCTCATTGGAATAACGAACGGGGGGACTCACGAGTATCCATTCAATTTTGTATAGCGATTTCAATTTGCATAATATCGTTAGATTATCAAGGACTAATGAAACATATTTAGAATTGTTATCAAAAGTATTTTTATATAATTTATGTTCTAAGGATTTATTCTTATTTTCTGAGATGAACTCTCTATCTCTCTCTCTCTCTCTCTCTCTCTCTCTCTCTTAATGTGAAATTTGAATTTATAAACCTGAATCAAATGTTAATACATCCCAAAAACATTCAGGGGCCTTATTCATCCACATTTGAGAACCCCCCAGTTATAAGCTAATTTTGCTAATTTGTCAGCAACTATATTACAAGACCTACCTCTCAAGTTGATTAAATATTTGAATTTATCTATTGCTATTTAAAGGAGATTATCTATTTTAATAAATAATTCTTCATTCTAAAATTGTTATTCATAATTATTTATTTGAAAACACGTGGAAATGATAAATTAAATCTTATATATACTATTGGTCATTCAAATATTTTAATATAAATAAAAAATAAGAAGGATTATTATTATTGAATATTGTTAAATATTTCCTAATTTTTAATTTTTAATTATAATTTACTTCAACAATTTTATTATTATTTCCTTTTAACAGAAATAAAAATGTGATTAGTTTTTTATTTCAGTAAAACATAAATTAAAATTCATATTATTAACATGCATGAACTACATACGAGCTACTTCGCTAGTATATATAATGCCATTTTATATCTCCCCTGGCTTGGTTTTCATTTTAGTTTTCAGTCATAATATATAGCAGGCCATTACATAATAATTATTAATTAGATGAATAATTACATTCTATAAAACAACGTATAAAGTATCATTTTTTTGAAAAAGCCAAACTCGAGTAATTTTAGTCAAAAGACTAAAATAGCAATTTAGTCTTTTATGGAGATATGCATGATATTAATTTAGTCTTTTAAAGGCTTATATATCAAATAAATTCTACAAATATTTTAAATGACATCAAGTTAGTCCTTCAAAAATTTTAAGTGACATTAAATTACTCCTCAAAAGACTTAAAACATCAAATAAGTCATCTAAAAATTTTAAGTAACATCAAATTAATTCTACCACAATGGAAAATAATGTGACCTATAAGCATATCATTATAATGGTTAGGAGGTAGGAGTTAACAGTAGGATTAATTTGATGTTGCTTAAAATCCTCAGATAACATATTTGATATCATAAGTCTTTGGAATACTAAATTGATAGTATGTATATCTTTGAAGAATCAAATTAATAATTTAGTCCAGTTAAAATGTTAACCTATATGAAATTTTTTTTTTATGATTTTGATTTTATCGTATCTATTGTCTCTCTACTTTTTATTTCTTTATTTTATTTCTTCTCATACGCATCATCTGCATTAACTAATTACTTACATTAATCTATAAAGAAAAACATATAAATTGCCGTACAAGAAAGTGCAAACCGATGTCCAAACACATGTACAGCGGAGACTCATTGAAGGCAGAATAGTTAGATTGCGTAGTAATATCAAACCATTTATGAATATTTGATTAATTAGGTGATATTTTAATTCATAAGTTCAAATCCAATTAAATGTTTGATAATTTTTGACGTGATGGTTCTTTTAAGAATAAGTGTTCGACCATGGTGCATCTGCATCCTTGGGCCAGTTAATCTAAGTATGCAAACACATTGACACTCATAAGACCAACATGTATTCTAGCCATCTTAATTATGAAATCATGATATTTTACATTTCATTATAGTGTATGTACTTTTAGAATGACGTAAATTTACTAAATGACAGTTACTTAATTGAAAAAGTCAAATTATGTTTACAAAATTTAACTTTGATATTAAGTTTTTGTAGATACATATGTGATACGCCCTCGCTTTAAAATGCAACAATTTCTTCTGCTCTCCCCCCCCCCCTCCTTCTCTTCAAAAATCGCTCCATATACAAATAACTAAACTCAAGATGATATAAAAAATGAAACTCTATTTATTCTAAGTAATAATGGTTATTAATTTGTGATGATCAAATAGATGGTTAACATGAATCGTGAAAACAAAACAGATAGCTCACATAAAAAAAGAAAGAGTTTAATTTAGATGCACTTATAATATAAATTTTTTTTATATGGTCATTCAATCAAAATCTTCTATTTATATAATTATTCAAGTAGTAAATGATTATGTCAAAGAATTTTACTAATATGACAATTTATGATTGAATATTTATCTAAAATTTTTTACACTAATAATATATTCAAATTAAATAAAAAAAAATAAAGCAGGTAGCTGAAAAATCATATTCAATCTTATATTTTAGCATGAGATTCGGACCCTCTAACCTCAATCTTCTTAACTGTTTACCAGTATCCTCTATCGTTATTTGAGTTTTGCACCTAAAATAATACTTTAAAAACAAAATAAACAAAGACAAAATGAGAATCCATGCACATGTAATTCTCAATAATTTGGTCTCTCTACCGAATGGTGACGCATACAAGATTTTCCCCAAGTAACTTTGTACCTACATTCACCAAGCCCGCGAGGCTACATGCACACACACAGTTATATATTTCTTAGTAAAATCTGAGATAATTATAATCAAATGTAAGCATCTTTAATCTTAGATATGCTGCAGATTCATTGAATTATCACTAATTTAATTTGCTTTGAATATCTTGTACAGCGTGTCTCCATCTGCCTTTTAGGGTTAGGATGGATTTTGACCCTTTATATTTGGTTTTATTAATTTTTTATGTTGGTTAATTTTTAAAAAATTAAAATCAATTTTTACTTTTAAAAATAAAATAAAAAAGTAAAAATTTATTAATTTTTATAAGAATCATTTTTAAAAAATTATTAAATATAATGATATATTTATTTTAATTTTAAAAAATAATTATGAAATTAATTTCTTTATAACTAAAAAAATTAAAAATTTATTTTTTTATAAGTTATCTTTTTTTACTAAAATATTAAAAATAAATTATTTAAAATTTTGATTATTTTTAAAATTTTATCTAAATATATTAAAAATAATTTTTTTATTAAAATAATCTTATTCAAATATATCCTAAATTAATTTTAATAAAATTAATTTTACTCCGACAAACATAAAACCAAACACACACGTACTTGTCATGCAATCGATTTTCGGATAGAGCTTCATCGAACATCAACTCCATTTTTATGTAAATAATTAGTATAATACTAATAAGAAGAAATAAACACAAGAGTGGAAGTAGACAAGAAGAGCATGCAGCAGCTATAGGGAGGTGATGTACATACATGGTACAGTAAGGAGCGATGTTCAAATTTGACAGAAAGGACATGGGACCAATGGAAAGAAGCAACGTGGGCGAGGGTGCACCATTTGTTGGAGGAGAGAGTGAGCCAGTTATGGATAGATTGTACATACGAGGGTGGCCGACAAGACAATGCGACAACTGATTTTGTGGATTACACCTCCCAACCACCCTTCGCTTCCCTCCACGTGCCACCCGTACGCTCTATCCCTTTCCCGTTCTCTTTCCCCCCTCTTCCTGCTCAACTTCAACTCTCTCTCTCTCTCTCTCTCTCTCTCTCTTATTTTTATTCTTAATAATACAATTCTCATAAATTTTAGTTAAAATTACGTATTATGTACATTTTATTTTTAAAATCTAAAAAATGTGTAACTCCAATCTTAAATTTTTTTAAAATATAATTTTAGAACTTTTATTAAGGCTTTTTAATCAATTATTAATATAAGTAGTACAATTTTAATAAATTTAAGGGTTTATGTTACATTTTTTTAATTTAAAAATTAAAATATATATAATCTAAAATTTAAGAGATAAAATATACTTTTTTTTTGTTAACAATGATCGAAAACTTAATAAAAAAATTAAAGTATGCATTCAAAAAAAATTGTTATTTAGGTTACATGTTTTTTAAGTTTAAGGATAAAATGCATTTAACTTACACTTCAAGAAATTAAAATATATTTTCCCCAAAAATTTATACTTTATCTTTAATTTGAATTTTTACTCTTTTGATTGTAAAAATTAAATTAAGAAATTGTGTGCAGGTTTAGAATGAAATATGTATATAAAAGACTGATATTATTTATAATCAAAAGTAGGTACTGAGCATAAATATCATTAATAGAGATTTAAATAGTCTCAGCCATTATTATTAAATATTTTATACCTTTTTAGGATATTTATTTAGGAAAAATATTTTATCTCTTTAAATTATAGATTATGTGCAATTTAATCCTTATATTTTAAAAATCTATAAATCAATCCCTTAAATTTTCTTGAATGTGTAAATTAACCTTTCGATTAATTAATTTTTCCATCAAGTATTAATAGAAATAGTGTATATTTAAGAAAGTTTTAGGTATCAAGTTGAACGTTTAACAAAGTTTAAGAAACCAATTTGTAACTTTTAAAATATAAAAGTTAAAATGCATATAACCGATAATTTAAAGAGGTAAAATACATTTTCCTTTATTATTTTAAAATATATTTTTTATGTATAAATAATATTATTTTATATAAAAGGCAAGACAATGGTAAAGGATATATTGTAATCAATTAGAAATTTCAAGATATGTATTTGTAAAAATTGATATTTTTAATTACAAATATCAAATGAAATTAATTTTGCATGTTTAGATAGATAGAAAAAAATAAGTTTAAGTATTTCATATTGCTCAAGTAAAAAATATTTTTATATAATCATCTAATAGTATATAACCATAGCATTCAAATTATTTGAGTTTTACCATAATTACCTTTAAATTCATATACATTAAAAGATATAATTAGCTGATAGTGTAAAATACTTTACACTAATAATATATCATAATTAATTTCATGCATTATTCTCTAATTCTAAAAGTTTGAGTATTAAGAAAATCTATGCATTATGAGATGAATATTCGTCTAATGGATTTTTTCTATCTTAACTACCAATATAAAGAGTTTAATAGATTTCAATTGATTTAGTTTGAGTTGAGTCAATTCATTATAAGAGTAAACTCTTTGAATATTAATTTTTCCATTCATAATCTCAGGGCTAAGATTTTATTTAAGAAAAATGAATATTAGAACACTTGGAATAATTAAATATTGGTCATCAACATAGGTTATTAAACTTTTAGTGTTAAAAGTTGGTTTAAATAGAAGAAATTCGAGTCTTTTAAACATGTAGTCCTAAATTCAATCTTAAAATTTATGTGTATGGAAAAAAATATTGTTAAGAGGAGCCTCCATTTAGATATTTAACCATATTTTGTGAGATTAGTTTTTCACTTGTTAAGTGAAGAAATAATCTAAAAAATCAAAATTTTATTAGTTTAAACTTATATTGATTGATGTATTTGATTTTGAAAATAATATTTTATATGAAAGCATAACATTTGAATTTATAACATTTGGTTCGAAAATTTCATATCTCTTCTTTTCTTTTTCCTTTTATATTATTATGACTTTTTATTTGATATTTAATTAGAGATTAATTTTGATACATTAACAGTTTAAAAGAGTTTTATACTGTTATTTAATTTTATATTTTAATTTGTTAGATTTTTAAAATAATAGGTGATTGAGTCAAATATTTTTATTAATATAAAAGTATATTACTTTTTATATATGTGTATAACTTTTTTTATATTGGTAATGTATCAAAATTAAATTCATCCTAATTAGCAATTTGATAAGAATAATATTTTAAACATATATTGCTAGTAAAACCACATTTAACATATTTAGTAGTGATAATAAAACTATGTAATAAATAAATAAACAAATAAACAATAAGATCAAAATACAGAAAAAATATTGTATAGATATAATTTTAACACCTCCTGTTTTGGTATAATTACAATAAAGATAGTGATTAGGCTCCTCTAAAATAAATTTAATGAAAAAGTAGGAAAATATTTACCTTATATAAAAAAATAAAATTATGTATAGATGTTGCTAAATAATTTAAGATAAATACCCTTCATTTTTTCATTTTAGAAACAAGCTTATTTTGGAGACTTTTTTCCCTTTATAAATAAGTGTCATATACTTTATTCAATATATGTTTGCTTATTTATGAGCTTTATTAAATTTATTATGAGTGTGCTACATACAAGATATTAAAATTAGAGTTTAATTGGTATGCACTGACAGTGTAAAATAGTTTTACACTGTCAATTAATAGAAATAAGGAAGAATGAAAAATCATAGTGGGTCTCTCATTATAATGGGTGATTATTTATATGAGTTGACACTTTTTATTATTTCGATTAACTGATAGTGTAAAATTATTTTACATTATTAATGTATTTAAATTAAATTCTTAAAATTATATATACATACAAAAATTTCTTTGAGATGAGATAATTCAAATGTATTTAAATTAACTTATTTTAAATTAAAAAAATTTATAATAAAAAACTTAATAAGATAAAAAAAGCAATTATTTCTTATAAAATGATGGAAATTAAAAGGAAAATAATTTTTATAACATTTAAAACAGTAAATATTTATAGACACTCTTCATTTTTTAAATTAAAAGAGTTGAAAACTATAATATAATAATTATAAAATTATAGAAATATATTTTTATATATAAATATCTATAAATACATTTAAAATTAGATGTATAAATAACATAACTCAAACCATGCAGAGCTGTTACACCACCAGTACCACGTTGGCACTTCCCAGAAGGCATTTCGCTACCGCCACCGCAACCGGGGATATTTTGGTATTTATGAACAAGTGGCAGGGCTGAAATTGTAGTTCCGTGTACATTAAAGGGCTTGTTGGGTCAATTCGCCTATGAAAAATATTTAAAAAAATGGAAGAGGGCGTACTTACCCCAGTTACAGGGATATTTGTCAGTCACAAAGACCCAAAACACACTCACACACACCCCGGCTTTTCTCTTCTCTTCTATTCTCTCCACTTCTCCACTCACCCCGCACAAACACACACTGTTCCCACATGCACATGTTAAGTTAACCCACTGACACACTCTAAAAGCTCCCTCCTCAAACTTCTCTCTCACGCCGTGCCCCCTGTAACATCTTCTTCTAACGAGACATACGCTACTTCCCACGGCGAAATGCAGGAAATACATTCCATGGGAGGGACCAGGTTCTTCGGCGGCGGGGACAGGAGGCTCAGGCCCCACCACCACCACGGCCACCACCAGGCACTCAAGTGCCCTCGCTGCGACTCCCTCAACACCAAGTTCTGCTACTACAACAACTACAACCTCTCCCAGCCCCGCCACTTCTGCAAGAACTGTCGCCGCTACTGGACCAAAGGCGGCGTCCTCCGCAACGTCCCCGTCGGCGGCGGCTGCCGCAAGTCCAAGCGCTCCAACAAAACCACCAAAAACACCACCTCCTCCTCCTCGGAAACCCCACCCCAAACGACGTCGTCCCAGCCGCCACCGGACAACAACTCCAACTCTCACTCCAGCAGCGAGAGCTCCAACCTCAACGCCGCCACCACCGGCGCCGCGGTGGCCGCCACGGAGCTGAACTCGGACTCTTCCAACAACAACTTGCACGAGTCCAAGTTGTTGATCCACGAGAACAACCCTTCTGGTTTGGAGAGTGGTGCCCTGGAGCAAGGTGCAGGAGATTGTGGTGGTATCTTCTCTGAGATTGGCACCTTCACGAGCTTGATCGCTTCTTCTTCCGCCAACAACGATGCATTGGCGTTTGGGTTCGGTGGTGGTCTACCCGATGCGACGTCGTTTCAGTGGCAGCACCAGAAGTTGCCGGAGAGTCTGAGCGGTGGTGGTGGTGGGAGCTTGTTAGATCATGGAGATGGTACGGTCGCCGTTGATTTGTCGGCGTCGCAGAGTAAGACGGGACACGGTGGATTTGGAGCGTTGGATTGGCAGGGGGGTGCGGATCAAGGTTTGTTTGATCTTCCTAACGCCGTTGATCAGGCTTACTGGAGTCACACTCAATGGTCTGATCAGGACAATTCTGCTCTCTTTCATCTTCCCTGAGAATGCCTCAAACCCTCTTCAAATCTCACCCCTTTTTATTTTTAAAATATAACTTTTTGTTTTTTAAAAAAAATGAGCAAAGTAAATTTGAAATCAAAACCAAAGTAAAAAAAAAAAAAAAAGAGAAGTGGAAGGGCTTCGTATAATTAATCACTAGATGTATATTTTCTTTCTTTTTTCTTCTTTTTTTTTTTTGGGAGGTGATTGGGCTTGATTTTAATTAGTGATGTGCATGCACAACTAACTTCCATGTTAGTTTTGTCTGGTTTTCCTTTACTTTTATTTTGAGTTCATGCTTTAATATATGTATGTATGTGGAATTTGATTGAGCAGTGAAACAGAGAATATATATAGCAGCAGTGTTTTAATGGCGGTCGGTAGTTGCTTATTTGGTTGGTTGTTTAGGTTTGTAATCTTAATTATTTTTTGGATTTGAGTTTGAGATTTGAGAAGCTAATTCTTCCGTACTACTAATTAGCGGGGTGTACTTGTACCAAAAAAAATCAATGGCCGTGACCATAATAATGAGTTCTAGGTCACGGTAAACTTTGATAATTAAGGTAATTTTTATATATATATATATATATTATAAATAAACTAATAATAAATAAAAAGAATTGTTTCTATGACTTTATTTATTAAGAATTTTTTTTAAAAATATTACATAGATAGACAATAAATTAAAGGAGAAGACATTTTTGCTCAGAGATTGTAAACTCAATCTTTTCCGTATAAGTTTGTATTTTACTATGATGTAATCTATGAAAGTGTGGTGGTCAATAGTAAGATGCACATAATGAGGAGGAGATATCCTTACATAGCAAGAAATTTCTTCTGTTTTATTCATTGCATAACAAATTAGTGTTTGTTATTTTTATTTTTTAATCATTTATTATTATCTTTTGCAACCAATGCTGATTTAATTAATAAAACAGAGCAAGGCAAATTTCATATTTTAAGCGTTTGCCACGCGAACATCTCAAAATTTCTCATGAAAAGTGTGACTAGTAAGCGAGAAATTTGAGAGGGAGGGGTTAGGCCGGGGAATGGGGCGGGGCGGGGCGGGGCGGGGTGTGCTACGGTGGTGACCGGTTGCATGCGAGATCATGAGTCCGCTGGAGAGAGAAAGGGAAGAGAGAGAGAGAGAGAGAGAGAGGGGGGGGGGGTGAATGCAATGCAAGGACCAAGGAGTAGTGTGGGGAAGGAGAACTACACGTGGGTTTGGGTGACAAGACGAGAATGTGATGTTGAAGAGTCGCTTAGACTGTGTTGTTCTGCGGTGTCTAATTCTCGTCCTCTCTTCTTGCACCTGCCCTTGGCATAGCATATAGTTTAGCTTAAGTCTCGTTCGCACCCAAATTCCAATTTCCAAAGCAGAATGATGGAGTGGTTGAGAGAAAGATGATATAGTTGGAGTAGATAGATATATGGATAGAGGAGTATCAAATCAAGTGCTTACGCTATGTATGCATGGAATGATTCATCGGGTTGGGTTGGTCTTCATCGGGATCAGGTCAGAGCCGGAAGGCGAAGAAGGGGGTTGGGCTTGGGAGGGTTATTGATGATGCAGGTAGGTGGGTGGGTCCCTGAAAGCTGTGATACAAGTGCAAGCGTGATGCCTCACTTCTAACAGGGCGAGCAACGACTACCCCATTGCCACCTCATATGATCGTATCCACCCTCTCGTTTTCAGTTTCGAATCTTGTAGGATGATGCTGCAAGTCTTGCATCTCAATATTTTTTTTGACCTTTTTGAGTAAATATGCGTTTTATTTGTGACAAAAATTTTGATGGCAAATTAATCCCTCAAAATTGGTATTTCATCATTTAAAGAGGATATGTTAGTCTTTTTTAATGAATTTTTTTTTAATGGTATGAACTTATATGAAAGGATAAATATGTTTTTTTTTTAAATGGTAAGAGATTATTTAAAGATTAATTTATCTTTTGAAATTTTTATTAGGTATCAAAATGAGTATTTTATTTAATTTTTATCATTTACTTACAACTAGTCTTACCCTGCTCCTTATACGCTTCGATGCTCTTACTTGAACAAATGTGACTCCATATGCGACAAGCATTTTTCCAGACAGTCACTCTTGATCACATTTCGCATTTGGTTCCAATTCGAAAATGACTTTGTAGACTCTGGTTTTCTATAAGACTCATTGGTGTAATGTAAATATATTGTGATCGACTGGCTCTTCAGAAATATTAACTGAGAATCTCATGTATAATATACTAGTATTCGCATTGAAAGATTTTTGTATTAGGAGTCTAGGCTGGTGGGGTTCACTGTATATACATCTTGGCCTTCTTCATATATGGTTAAAGTGGAAATAAATCTCTGCACATTATGGGATAACAGAACTCACAGTCCCTACCTAGTCGGAGATGATATCCGTCACATAACATCCTCTTCATGAAAACATCTACCTACTCTATATAGTGTGAATACAAATATATTTAGTACACACTTTTTCTAAAGCATCACTATTGCCTACGGCTCTGTTAAGTATTGAAGTGCCTTTTGCACCTGTTTTGCCGCGCTCTAGGAACTCAGACTGTCAAACCTCTCGTTTTGTCTAGTTACAAGCATGGGGCAACCTGACTTGAATATTATATAGATTCTATAGAACAAGGGTATACTTGTTGTATGCAACCTTAATTTATTTTCCCAACTGCATTGACAAAATGACACTACTAACAAAATTGTGATTTTCTAATCTTAATAAAGGGAGTCCCCGTCAGCATAAGTGCGGCTTAATGCTAATACACACAAATGTAAGTTGCAACGTGATTCACAACCACAACAACAATTTGAAGTTAATTATTGATGTCTGCAAGCCAGTCACCGTGATAATGATGCAAGAGCTGATCATTACAATCATAACACAAGCGACCGACCAATTTTCCTGTATTGTAACATTCAACCGTCGACGCTGTGTTGTCCATGCCGTTACTTGACATATACAAGAGGATTAAAAAAAGGGTAACGTAAGAAACAAAAATCAAGGGAAATGGTCCAAAGGAATGGGCAAACACATCATGGTATGGCACAGCAAAGCTGACTTAAGTAGAGAGGGCAACCTCCACTGTTGAGGGGCCCGCAGTTGCAGCCCATATTATTGCCAAAAGAGGTGAGGGAAAGATCATGGACTAAGGCTAGGGACAACTGGTCTGTAGCATCATGCCATTTTAACGTGACAGAGCAGCGTAGATTGTGACTCCACCCATGTTAGGGCCTTAGAACAAGGCACATGCTGTTCGTGGTCCTTCTTTCCGGTTGCTATGTACTTTTCAATGCTCCCCAGTTCAACCTTGACGTCTGAACTTGTTCTCCTAGGCACCATTATGACTTAGCTCCCCTTCCATTCAAGCACTTATCGGGCTTCAACTACCATTATTTATGTTGGAGGATCGAGCCGAATCATTAAAATTTCTTATGATACTAAGTATAGTACCGTATGTGGTATGTGAGGTCGGAGTTGCAATGACCAAGAGTTGGTTGTTGCATGTATATCTGGTGATGATGTTAGTGTTAGGAATGCTTGATATTCTGCCAACAGATTTGCCACGTCTTTGCCATTTATATTAGTTGCGTGCTACAGCTGCCACTTATCTTCTTTAGATGTGGCTGTGTCTGCTGCCCGTAATAATCGAATGCCTTTTGTCAACGGAGGTGGAATATCATTTTGGACCGGGTTGTACATATTCAGTGGCTCAGTTACAATGCCAAATTTGACAAAAATGGTATCATAGTCAAATGTCATTTAATGCTATGTTTGAGCGTGCATATGGTGCTGCATGGATTCTTCCACCGCTGGAGTAACCAAATGCTCTTATAATATGAATTTTCTGAATTTACGAAGTGTCTTTGCATTGAAGGAACTAGAGTTGTTCAAAAGGAACTAGAGTTGTTCAATACCACCCGCCAATTGTGCTCTGAAGACAGTTATTGTCATATTTGCACGTTGTGTATTGAGCCAAGAGATTCAGAGAATTGCATTTATATGCATATTTTACTTCTGGCAGGCGGCATGTAGATATATATTTAATATAATATATTTTGTTTTCCTTAAGTCGTTTTCTGCTTGAATTTCTATCATGAATCAATTAGATGCATACAGTGATCCAGCCACGTTGGTCTCAGACTAAGCATGCACAAATAGTTCAGCAAATATGATAAATGACTTCTCAATCTTAGAGTCAACGGATGAGGGGATGTTTCAAAGTACAAAATATTTTCCCAACTAAAATCCAGATCTTGTCTTGTTGAGGAATAGTCTTCTCAATTGGTTATTGACTGACTGCGCAAGAAAGAGCGAGGGAAAAAAAGCATGCATCACGGCCGTTCCAAGCCTCCAATTTTTATCAAGTATCATATCAAAGCTTTAATTTAACGATTGAGTCATTACTCATTAGCATGGTAATGCTAAACGAATTGTTGTGATCACATGCATCCCATGACATCATGGCAAGGCAAAATTTTCTGCACGTCACACACTGCACAAAAGATCTCAAGGGCAAAGGATTTGAAATACCTCCTCCTAAGTTAGAAGAATATATATATATTTATTTTGGTGTAAATAACCAGTTAACCACAGCTAAGCTGCAAAGGTTTAGAGCTCAGAATTTGCAGCAGGGAAAACATATCTTCCGCCATTGATACTTTCTTGATTGTCCTCTATCAGCTTCCGCCATTTTCACGGGGCTTCCCATCCATTCTGGGGTCAATCTGTTCATGCACAAGCCAAACTATGACCAAGTCATTTGTATTGTGGAAGGGTAACTTGAATCATAAGCAAAAAAATGGAATTTACATGGGAAAACTAAATGAGTTTGTACTGCTTGTGCTGTCATTAGATTGATCAGAAGCCCTGTCAGATTTTGTTGCAAGAACAGTATCTGATGTTGGGCCACATCGAGCGCCTACAGCACAAGAAGTCTTTTCTGGATAATCTGTTTGTAGGTCAAAGCTTTGTCCTGAATCTGTTAGGCTTTGTGAATTCCCCATCTGAGGCCTAGACACGCTTGTTGATTTAGGAAATGGTTGATATTCTGCACAATGTGGAAACTCCACTCTGCAGCCAATTGTTCCTAAGAATGAATTGATCTGCCAATGCTTGAAACTGAAAGATCTTGAATAGTCCTCCTCCTTTCTGTGATCACATGCATCCCATGACATCATGGCAAGGCAAAATTTTCTGCACGTCACACACTGCACAAAAGATCTCAAGGGCAAAGGATTTGAAATACCTCCTCCTAAGTTAGAAGAATATATATATATTTATTTTGGTGTAAATAACCAGTTAACCACAGCTAAGCTGCAAAGGTTTAGAGCTCAGAATTTGCAGCAGGGAAAACATATCTTCCGCCATTGATACTTTCTTGATTGTCCTCTATCAGCTTCCGCCATTTTCACGGGGCTTCCCATCCATTCTGGGGTCAATCTGTTCATGCACAAGCCAAACTATGACCAAGTCATTTGTATTGTGGAAGGGTAACTTGAATCATAAGCAAAAAAATGGAATTTACATGGGAAAACTAAATGAGTTTGTACTGCTTGTGCTGTCATTAGATTGATCAGAAGCCCTGTCAGATTTTGTTGCAAGAACAGTATCTGATGTTGGGCCACATCGAGCGCCTACAGCACAAGAAGTCTTTTCTGGATAATCTGTTTGTAGGTCAAAGCTTTGTCCTGAATCTGTTAGGCTTTGTGAATTCCCCATCTGAGGCCTAGACACGCTTGTTGATTTAGGAAATGGTTGATATTCTGCACAATGTGGAAACTCCACTCTGCAGCCAATTGTTCCTAAGAATGAATTGATCTGCCAATGCTTGAAACTGAAAGATCTTGAATAGTCCTCCTCCTTTCTGAAAATCTAGGAATTTTGAAAGACAAAATGGTTATACAAATCCAGAGGTAATATGTTTTCATTTATTGATGACAAAGAACTTGTCCTCAAGGCATTTACTAAATTTCAAGTTAAATGCAAGGACCGATTATTTGTTTGACTACAGTGAGGAAATTTAATCATGAAACCTGCTTTCATAATTTTACCTCCAAGCAGTAAAATGTGACAAATATGATGACAAGGGATACCATCTAAGCCAATCAAATTAAGGAAGGCTTAAGTCCGGCTTCGATAATAGAGGGTGCCTTTCAAAAATATGAAATGGAATAGATTTATGTGCATCTTTGTGGGTCATGACGACATGCATAGTCAAAATAAATGGAAACTGTGATTTGTTTTTATGGGAATAAAAATGTTAAAATGAGAGCTTTTTTGTTTTATCTGTTCTTATCTGATCTTGTCCTGTTAATACTTGCTGACTTAAAAGAAACAGTCCTCCTGTTTTGTCATGCAATTGAGTGGAGAAACATGTGGCCATTTACTGGTCCGCGCCTATGTTTTGTTCAAAACAAAGCACCACAGTCTGAAATTTGGGAGAATATTAGACAAGGATCTTGAAGAGAAAAATCTATTATTTAGGAGAACCACAGTGATTGTTCAACTTAAAAGTAGGGTCATTTTAAAAAAAGATTGTAAAACAAGTACTTCATGGGGTAACCATATTAACTATGCGTTCCAATGGCTAAATTAAAGTTTGTTTCATTCATCTCTCAACGTAATAAAGTCAATCTCTAGTCCACAAGCTTGATTATCCCTTGAAATTTACTGAAATGATTTTGTCATGGTTCTTCAATTGCAGGAGCCAATGCATAATGTAGGTTTGCTTTTCTGCTGCCCGAGAGAAGAATGATGCAACATCCATATTGAAGATCAATTTATATGCTATTACCAAAACTATGTAACATTGAATGTGAATTTGAAAGTAGAGTGTAAGCTAAGCATAGAGCATTTTCATTTTGTAAATTTTAGGCATATGACATATCCATGCTAGAACCTTATTGCAGACTTTATAATTGATGTTTCATTACAGATTAACAACAGCAGTATCAATTATAACTTTGGATGATCTCTTCCTATAATTTTTTTATTCAAGTATAGCAGCATGTTACAGCAAGTGAAATTGTGAATATATTGTTAGCTGAAGTGAACACCTTGAAATGCAGAAGAAAGTAAGCAGTTGCTTTGGCTTTTCGTAATCCTTCTCTATATCTGTTATGTAGCAACCATCAGGTACATATTACTTCTTCATTATTCACTAATTTCTTTAAGAAATTCGCATGCAGTAGGCCACTTATACAACTTGGAAGTACACCAAAATTTAGAGAAAGTTTATTTGTACATCCAAGAAAAGTAGACAACCTGTATGTGTGTGTGTATATATATATATATATAAACAGAATCCAATGTTGTTTTTGCCCTTGCTTTTCCGTGAATGTTTGTGGTGTCTGATGAATGGGGATGTACAAATAATGTCACCCCAAAATTTAATATAATATTAACCTAATACCTGAGTTTTATGTGTTTTAAGCTATTAAGTACGATAAATAAGTCTCACATCTAACGGGTTCAGGAAGAATACTGCAAGCGAAAAAAAAGAAAAAGAAAAATAGGATAAATTGGACTTAAGTGCATAATCTGACTAACTGAACTTGCTAATAAATGGAAGTTCGAGTTACCCACCAAACCCATGGATCACAGTGGTAAATATACTTCACATGGAAGCCTCAAAGTCTAACTGCTACCCTCGGTGTTCTATGTCGTTCAGTGCCACTGCAGAGGACATGAGTTAACTCCCTTGCCAAGTATATGGGATTAAGTCCTCAGATTCAATCTTCTATAAATCACGCAGCTAAGCATATGAAATAAAAGAGAAGACGATAGCTCAATATACGTGGTTGCGCTAGCCAGGCTAAAAGAAGACAACACCTCAAAATAAGTGCATACAGAATATAGATATTTTATGTTACTTAGCATAGTATAAATAAAGTACTCTTATCTAGGTGGCAATGCTATAAGAATCATCTATTCCTAGTCCAAAGAGATCAAATGTCAAGCATGAGATTAACATTTCTCACCTCTCCTAATGCCTCCGATGTCCTCTTCTTTGTTGGGTGGTCAATTGAATTCTCATCTCCAGAGCCAAGCTCCATTTCACCTTCCATCACCAAGTTTCTGAAATCATACGTTTTCATTACATCCTTAGTGCAAAGATGTTGAGGGGCAAATTCTGATCCACTTGAATTGGAGGAGGCTGTCTCCATAGTTCCTACATTTGAATTAATGTTGCATTTCATGCTGAAGTCAAAGAGACAAGGTGTATTACGATCCAATTCACAATCTCTGTGACACTTGCCTTTTGTTGAATCTCCTCTGTCAATGCAAATGTCCTTGATAAACTGCTGATGGTCCTCATAAAGAAAAGCAACCAGCTCGGGCATATCATAGTCCATCACATATTGCCCTTTATTCAAGGGACGTACTGGAAATTCCCTTATCAGAAAGCCATTACCCTCCATTCTGTACTGGACAATATCCTTATGGTCTTGACTTCTTAGATCTTCACAACCTGTTAAATGGGTATGTTTCATGCTGCATACTTTTGAATATATCGTCTTTTAAAATTTGTGACTTGTCACTGAATTTGAAAGACTGGTGGATCAGTTTAAAGAGTTAGAATTGAATCGGAAATCTTGAATTGAAAGACTCTATATGCATGCAACTTCAACACCAAGCCAGGAGAAAATATGCCACAAAATTTCTCTATTGACGTCACTAGTGAAGAATGTAGACATAAAAAGAGCATGGAAAAAAGAAATTTACTTCACCCTTTGCGGACACTTGGCCATGGGGAAAATGACTGCTTACCCTTGAAATTGTCCAAAGGATTGGCAATCACTTTCAGCTCACAGGGTAATTAATTATGTTAATTCGTAGCTTGTCTTTCAGGCCAGCAACTTCGATTGAACTCAATGCAAGTAGAGCCTAATCACCAAATGAAGACCTGCAGATTGGATGAATTTTGGCTTGCAATTGCATGTGTGTATACACGTGTGTATGATGAGATGATGCAGTTACAACAACATGAGCAAATAAAGGAGAATCTTATGGTTACATGCAGGCTGCAACCTTTGAATTTAAAAGAAAAACCCTATCTGTGCAAAACTAACGCTAGAATATAAAAGAGATTGATCGAATAATCTTTGCACAGGGCTCATCAGAATTTGGTTTGGTTTTGATTAAGACGCTACTAAAATTCTTTTTTGGGGTAAGGGGGTGTCTTCCATCCACGAACCGTCTTCTCCCAAAAATGGAATTTGTGCCAATAGTTTTCCATATTAGAATCATTAATGAGATTTTGTGGTCCTAGGTATTATTATTAAATAAAGGATATATAAACAAGTCCAAAGAACCAACCAAGTTAAAGTGTGCAAATAGATAAGCTATTTGTAAACAAACAGAGTGAATTCAAGTTCCATTTACCCGTGTGTGAGGTCCGGCACAACCGAAAACTGGCTATGCACTACCCAAAGACACAGAACGAACCAAATGCATGCAAAGGGACACAAGGTGCGGGAGAGGGAACGAAAAAAGAAAGGTGTTCAACAATATGTGGATGGTTCAATCTAATTTAGTTAATCTCCAGTTTGCCAATACAAACATTCTCTCTCTCTCATTTGTGATAAATGCCTTCCCTGGTTTCTGCTCTGTATGCGCGAGAAGCAACAGAAAATAAGAAGAGACTTTGCAATTTTGGACATGATATACTGTTCCTACATTAGATTTCACTGCGGGAAAATTAAGGGAGAGTGCATCAAAAGCCAAGTAACTCTGAATAAGAAGTAGTGATTGTATTGATGTCCTTCATTGAGTTCACCCCTTCGGGTGCATATCATCATCCAAGCCTATTGGCCATTGCCATCAAAGTTTCTTGTTAGGGAAGAAAAATAAAAGCCATTCTTGGGTCCACCTTTCAGTCCCTAGTATAATGAACTCAAACCCTCTCTCTCTCCATCCAATTCTGATCCCAGTAAAATATTATAACCTGAAAAAATACTGTCTATACAATCCTTTAGCTAGCAATATTTCATTACACGAAGATGATTAAAAGTCAGAATTAGAAGAGTTGAACCTAGTTTGTCCAAGGAATTCTTTTGGTATAGAACACCAATATTTAAAAGTTCACTGAGTCTAATTAATCTGATTTGAATCGGGTTAATCCACTAATTGATAAAGTACTTCCTGCATTAGATTATTCCATCCATAAAACTCAAACCTAAAATCTTATTGAAAGAAAATAAGATCGAACCACTTAAATTAGCTAAATATTAATTTGTCCAAGGAATTCTATAATAATAATAGCCCAAAGATACAGTTGAAGTGACACCAAAATAATACTTAGATCTCTGCAATGTTACACTAAAGACGGAGTGCAATTAGAAATTTCATTCTTAATAAAAAAAAATTAAATGTGCTGGCCGGAAAAACTAAAGCATAAATGTGATGTAGCTTAAAAAGAAAATAAATAAAAACAATTATTTGATCGTATATCTATTTAAGTGCATGTTTAGGAACATCAGTTATTTTTAAATAATTAATCTTATTTGATATAAATTTAGAAATAAATTATAATTAAAAGTTAATAATTTTAAATTTAAAAATAATTTATAATAATAAATAATATTTTAAAATTTATAATTATAAGTAAAAATTAATCATTTTAAAATAATTATATTTTTACTAAATTGACCTTAAATAATAAAACTAACTTTTACCAATCATTTCATATATTTTTAATAATTTTATTGTATAAAAATAATTTTTTTATATAATTTAAATAAAATATATTATTTTAAAATCACTTTTTAATTAAAATATTTAAATATAAATTAATTCTTATATAAATAATTATATATATAAAAAATAATTATATAAATAAATAATTATTAAAATAATTTTAATTTTTAGTTCCCAGGTTTTGAACATTGCTAGCGGGATTGGCAAATTACTACTCCACCAGCTGCTAAAGCAATCGGTAGGGGTAACCCCGTCATTTCAAGACTCCTCGACCGAATTGAATATCCGTTGCTTTGTCTGGAATAGAAAATCAGCCACTTTCAAAGCCTGGTCTGCTCAGAGTCTTTCTCTCTCATCTGCAGCTGCGAGTGGTGTAACTCTTCTTCCGAGCCAAAGAAAAGTGTGTTGCTTTGTTCTCTGCGATCTTCAGCATCCATAGGAGAAAGAAAAGGGGTGGGGGAAAATGTATGAGGGGCAGCCCTTCGTGGATTTGCAAGGGAATTCGGATTTCGGAGACCCTAATTCATGGCTTTCAGCGCAAGACAACTCCTCTTCCTCGCTTGCTAGCTCCGCTGCTGCTGCTGCTGCTGCATCGGGTGCTGCTAATTCCAACTTGGATCGTGTCCTCTTCAACGACCTCGTCGAGATTGTCCCTCTCGTTCAGTCCCTCATCGTAAACCCCCATTTTACTCCCTTTCTCTGTTTTCTTCGAGTTTTTCTTTGCTTAACTATTGTTTGTGCCAAAGTGACGGTAAAGGAAAGAAATTCCACAATTTTTTTTTTAAAATTTATGTTACTGTGAGGGAAAAAAAGAAAAAGGAAAATTGTAGAGCTATTTTTAATGGTTTATGTCATGTGGAAGAAGAAAAGGAAACAACTTGGACTTAATGTGATTTGGAATTTACTGTATTGGTTTGTGTCTTGTAAACAAGCTTAGTGAGTTTGAGTTTTTTTTTTTTTTTTTTGGCAATGGTGGTCAAGTGATGAGTGGAACTCCCGAATTTCAACGTCAACTTTCTTAACTCTGTTGTTTGAATATGTTAGGATCGTAAAGCAAGGAGCTCATTCACCCGTCGTGGTTCCATGATCTACACCAAGACGCCTACAAGAGAATCATTGTCTAAAAAAGTAAAACTCCACTTCGTGATTTGAATTTTTTTTCATTTGTTTTTGTTTGAACTATTTATTCCTACTAGGTTTATTGTAATGTTCATAAATCTGGGTATTTATGTTGAACCGTGCAGGTATGCATGACACTCTTTAGATTGGTTTGGTTAATGACTTAGAGTTGGAACAATGCAGACTCATTTTTTGTTGTTTATTGTTAGCTCCTTATTTTTGAACTCTGGTTGGATTGGGTCCATAATAATCAATTTATGTTTTATTATACAACGTACTTTGGCCTTGTTGTGTCCTATATTTTTAAAAAATTGCCGTGTCCCCGTATCTATGTCGTGTCGTATCTGTGTTGCGTGTTGTACCTGTACTTCATAGTGTATGATATTATTCATGTAAAATACTTCTTCGGCAAATGTATGTCTGCGTAGTATGACCTTTTCCGTACTTTATAACTTAAAACACTTAGTTTGATCAATAAACTTCCTTCACGATAAGGCCTTAGACTGGAAAAGCCTAGTAAGATGATTTACAGAAACATCCTTTTGATTATAAGTTTATAAAATGACTTAACAGTACTTGATAACACAAGTGAAGGCTTGCTTGGCCCATTGGTATTGCTTTAGAGATTTCGTTATTATCTGTGGTTTACTGGTTTATAGAGAAATTTTACTGGAGTATATTGTCTGTCTAATGTAGCTCAAGTACTTTGTGCTTCATTCTTATTTTCAAAGTTTCAAGTTTAATTTTACAGAAAACTGTAACAGTTTCTTATACTAGATAGGACTTTCTTATTGTTATTGTTATTATTATTTTAGTTGTACTCCTTGCTCATGTGACAATCTAAAATTATTCTTTCAAAAGCGTAATTCCTCATTTGATTGTTTAATTTGGATATTCCTTTTTCATAATCATCAGACTGAATCATTCACATCCTGTTGTAGGCAACAGATTTAAAGGGCAGGAACGTTGCTCAATCTATTCCAGTCAAAAAGAAAAGGGACCAAGGAGAAAAAGAACAAGGAAAAAATGGTAGCATTAATTCTGATGCTGAGAGTTTTTCTGTGTTTTCTTCAAGAGCTTTGTCTGACAAGGACAGAGAAGAGTTAGTTATATTGAAGGAGCAGGTAGAGGAACTTCAGAGAAAATTACAGGAGAAAGATGAACTTTTAAGGTCAGCAGAAAACTCAAGAGAGCAGATGAATGCTTTTAATGCAAAGCTTGATGAACTGAAACACCAGGCTTCAGAAAAGGACTCTTTGTTGAAGTATACTCAACAGCAACTCTCTGATGCTAAGGTAATGAACTGATCTGGTTATGTTTTGTAATCAATAATTGGCACAATTAATTGTTGTTGTTCACATCGCAAGCTGGGTTCATCCCTTACAATCCATACTTTTTCACTATATTCTTTCTCTTCACATTGCTACTGATAGGTTGGTTTTGAAAGTTGGGTCCTACAACTCTAATGGATTTATGTAGGTGTGTGCATAATGCATTTCAGAACTTGAAAAAGTTGTCTTCTTGTTTTAATTCAACTCAGAATTAGTGTTATTCATAGAAATTTTGAGCATGGTCAAAAAATTTCATGGGTTGCCCCACTGCAATTGTTCCTAGAGGTTCATTTTGGACTTTATAAAACCTTAATCATATGATAATCAGAACGAATTAAATTTGCGTTTTGGGTTCAGATCTTATACTTCTTTGTCCTTTTTCAAGGGATCTGATGGATAATATTGGGGTAGCAAGACACCCATTTCTTTTTGGGGCTAAAGTTTTAAATTCTTTCTTCTCACACATCAACAATTCTCCTTTTCCACAGATTAAGCTTGCAGATAAGCAAGCTGCTCTTGAAAAGATACAATGGGAAGCAATGACATCCAACAATAGAGTGGAGAAACTCCAAGGAGAGCTAGATTCCGTGCAAGGAGATATTTCATCATTTACGCTGTTGCTTGAAGGCTTAACAAAAACTGACACTGCTGAACTCACTGATGATTATGACACCAAGCCTTATAATTTCAATTACATTCCCAGTATTGTGAGTTTTTCAATATCTTTTACCAATATATTTCTTCACACTTTGCTGTATATGGTGACTATTTCAACACAACACTATGATCTTCATCACCTGCCTGATTCACGATACGTAAATCTCTTGTTCAACAATGTGCATTGCTTCCACTTATGCATGATTCAGTGATTTACCATTAATTGATTCTCTTCATACTTCCTATAACTTCCCTTTCTCTGGGGAGAGGGGGCTGCTGGGTGCAAATATACTAGACTTTAATTTGGGTAAAGGAGTACATGGCATATTATGGGACTACAATTGTCTGAATTGATGGTTTTTTTAAGATCAGAATTGTGTTAGTATGCACAAATATGTAATCCTGTCAACGTTGACCTTTCAAGTAAAAATCTCTGCTTGGTCGAATAGGATGATTTGGACGAGATGGAATTGCAGAAAATGGAAGAAGCGAGAAAAGCTTACATTGCTGCGGTTGCCGTTGCCAAGGAAAAACGAGATGAAGAATCTATTGCTGCTGCCGCAAATGCTAGGTTACATCTTCAGTCATTTGTTTTCAAATCCAATAACTTCAACTTGTGATTTTACTAGTTTTATTTATAATGTTTACACGGTAGGCCCTGTAGTTACAGAACATAAAGCAGTTACCCTCTGTGTATGAGAGCCATTTATTTGTTTGTATAAAATGCCTTGTTGATGTGATTCAACTACATATGAGTCGTGCCATTTTATTTGATAAACTAGAGCTGGTTCAATGAAGTGAAACTCTGTTGTCTTGGTGTCTAACTGCATTGAGATTGCTCAGAGTTTGACCGGACCTGTGCATCTGGTTTTCAGAAAGCACAAGAATTAATCATGAGCTGTCGGGTCTTACATTCCTGTTTGATGTGACATTCAGCTAGTTTTCTTCTTGTAGCTGATTCTGGATGGCCAAGTGTTCATTTTCATCCAAGTTTTCATTTTCATGTTGGGGGGACCGCTGAAGTTGTTCACATAAGTAAACTGTTTCTGTTATGGCTGGCTCAGATTAACTACTCCAAAGTTGCCTTCTGGCTTCATGTGTGGTCCATGTATTATAGTCACTGTGTGGATCTTTTGCCATTTATTATGTACATTGTTTCATCATGGCGCTGGGGGATATTTGTGCTTCTATTTTTGTATAACTTCTGATGAAAATTTTAAACGTCAAACCTACGTATTGGTTCTGTTTTTAGTAACCCAATCTTTCTTTGGAGTATGCAATACAAGAATCCAACGATTAATACAGGACAAGTTATTCTCGGTAGCTTAGCTTAGAGCATGGATAGTTTGGAGAATGGTAAATGTCTATGTATTTGATAATATTCTCTTTTTGTAATGAAACAAATAAATTGCAGCCTTTGCCTGGTTCTCTCCCTATAGGTATTGTGCACACGCAAAAAATAAAAAAAAAATGTAGCTTTGTATTATAATCCCAGGATGGTTAAGTTGCCATTTGTCGGTTACCTATATGTAGTACCACGTCGACGGAGGATACTTAGCAAGACTTTTCCGTTGTGAGGTAAATTGGTAAAAGGTATTTGTCATATGATTTTTAATATTGTAGTACGAAAGGTATTTGTCATATGATTTTTAATATTGTGGTCTATGTATAAAACGCTTTGACACATAATAAATATGAATTTAACTCTAAATTAAATTAGAATTACATGAAGTAAGGATTCTAAAGAATAAGTGGTAGAATGTAACTAGTGGCTAATTTTAAGGAAGCTATAGGTGAAATGGAAAATTAGTGTAATCATGATCATATATGAACCGTATTAGTTAGTATAGGTTTATTAAGCATCCAAGTTGCTCGATATTAAATACATCTTAGACTGGCTAATAGCATGTTTGGAACTTCAAAATCGCGGTAGCTTTTGCCAAAATTATGGTTTTAAGATTGTCAAATGAAAAACTAAACATGCTATAAAAGAGGGAAAAAGTAAAAGATGATCCAAACTAACTCATTTATTTGGCATGCTTACTTGGTTATGTGTTTTGATAGCAAGAACAACTGGTGAATTGCATTTCCTAGCTAACTACTCAGTGGACAAAAGAATTCATTCGTGGCAAGGGAAAAATATATATATAGAAAAATAAAAGGATGTGCAGCCATCACCATCAGAATCTACAACACTGAAATCGCACAAATCGGACCTTCTGCTTCTTTCGGCAAATACCTTCTGACTTAGGCATTTTTGCTGGACTTTCCATCCATTCCCAACCTAACCTGTGATTTTTCAAAAAAAAAAAAACAAAAAAAAGGGTCCTTGATAACATTAAAGAAGTACTATGCTTTCTCATAGACCATTAGACATAACTGCTTTAATGAAGAACCCAACCAAAATTTTAAGACTGATATAACAAGATATGGATATGGTTTTAACTTACACCGGGAATGCAAAAGAACCAGTACTACTGCCTTCAGATTGTTCAGAGTCCCTTGATTCAGCAGTCACCATCCCACGCTCTTCAGTTCCCTCAATGTGACATGCCCTTCTTATGCCGTCTCTATGTTGCTCTCTACCCATCTCTTTTGCCTCCTCCTACAAGGAAAGGAAACTTTGGACATTAACAAGAGAATAGTTTGGTATCGTCATTGCAGCACTCAAGTCACCTGCACAGAATAGTACAGGGTGGTGGCAGTGCACCTCTTTAGCAAAGGTTATACAATCTTGATATTGTTCATCATTGTCATGCTGATTTGCATCATTTGATCTTTTCTCATGTCTCTTCGGGTCACTTACTTGTTCTTCATCCTCATCATAATTCAGCTGCTTTTCAATCAAAGAAAGAAACACACAGATAATTCAATTTAGATCATTCATTTTCTTTCACTATCCAACTATGATTTGGTGGTCTAATGTGAGCATCCAAATTAGCACATCTAAGTGACCAATTTTCATGAGGAAATAGCAGAGAATGCGCACCTTACGATTCACAGGCCTTGGTTTCTTATGCTTTTCATCTACACCTCTGATCACAGCCTCAGAGTTGACACCTTTGCATTCTTTCACAACATCAAATGCTCCATCCTCTCTAAAGCAGAACACTATGTAATCTTCATCCCCGGAGAGTGACCAACTTGAATCATCAAACCTGTTTCCAACCGGAACCCCATCTTTGTCCTTCACCATTGGACTGTTTAACTGTCTAGTTTTGTTGCATTTTTTTCTTGTACGTGACAAATTGTTGCGACTGATACTATTGAAGCTATTGTCTTTTTTCTTGTCAAATGCCATATTTCTCACTGCCACATGAGGTGATGAAGCCATTTCATGATCATCTGGAGAGTTCAGAAAAATTAAGTGAGAATATGGTATAGTGTTAACGGCTGAAAGTGAAAAATTGTCCTTTTCTGATGTTCTTCAAATGTAAAGCTACCAAACATTAATCAAGAAAAAGATAGAATAAATTAGCTTTGTTCACTTAGGTTTACCTCTAGCCAAGAAACATGAAGCCCAGTCCCTAACTCTCCATCTGACAAGCCATGTCATGGTCCATTGGGTGCTCATGTTTGTATACTTTGTTTAGTACGTTCGTTCTTTGGCAGGAGAGTGCTTTAGAGAAAGGGAAGATGAGAAGAAGATCATAAGAGGGAATTTAGCATTTGAATTTGGAAAAAAGTGCATTCAAGGTCAAGGGAGTTACAGTATTCAACCCATAATGACTAATGGCTCAGTTATGGAAAAGGTGAGAAATTTGTGGAGATTTATTAGTTATAATTATGCCCTTGATTGTTGCACCAAAACAAAAACAAGCTGTCTTACTTATTTTCTAATTGAAATTGATCAGAAAAAGAAAGGAAAAGAAAAATAAATAGATGGGTTTTGGGCCTGGATTGTTATATTTTGGGCCTTATGAGTTATGATTGCTGTCTTCCATAGAGGCAGTTCTAGGAACATGTTCGGGCCAAGCATACTTTTGAACCTCAAAGAAATAGGCCTTTTTCTCCTTGGCTCACCTGTCATATAACTGGGTTCTTTTGAGTAATGAATCAATGTGTACAATTACCACACAGTCTGTATAGTATTGAATAATTTGGCCTTGGTCCAATTTCATGTAGTACATGACCATCTAATGCATCTATGTTTTATGTTATCTCTTGCATGTTAGGAATAAATGTTGTTTGGAAATATTCCCGGTAGGGGTGTTCAAGACCCAGCCTGGCCCAATAACCCATCCTAACCCGAAGTTTTTTGGGCCATGTTTGAGTTGTAAAATTTGAACTGATATACTTTTCGAGCCAGATTCTGATCATATATTGGGTTAGGCTAACCCGGTCTGAAATCAAATATTTATTTAAAAGTTATATTTTTTTTTTCAAAAAAGTAGTATTGAATTACAAGAGTTTTATACTTTAATTAATACATTTTATATAGCATAATATCATTTTTGAGTTGGTATAATTTGTTTTGAAATATATATTGTAAAACATTGCTTAAATTTTGTTTTTTACTTCCAAAATTGCATGCCTTTAATATATATAGTATCTAAATTTTTATATATTCTCTAAATGCCGGGTTGACTCAATTTGACCCAATAATCAATAGGGTTATCATTGGGTCAGGTTTGGGTTAAAAAAATAACCTGGTCAGGTTTGAGTCCAATGTAATCTGGCCCAACTCGTCCCTTGTACACTCCTAATTCTCGGAACTGATATACTGTTGTGCTCAGATTAAACCATGTACTTTTTATGTTCCAGGAATACGAACTTACCAACGCTGGAGCTGGTTCAGACATTAGAATAGTTGATGTCCATCTGCAAAGAAACCATTTTTAAGTTTTTAATCCTTTGGAATCCTAGTCTGCATCCAAAAGCTGAGTTTTCATGATGTTATAATGCTATGTAGCTCATATAAAATGTTAATTGAGGACATATTTTTGCAAACTAAATGCTGATGCTACCTGATTGCAGTTCTTTAGGAATGCTCAGCTTGCCATATAAATTAGCATTAAGAAAAGGCCAATTTTGTTGTTTCAAGGCGATAATCCCCTTTTTGTATAGGCACGAACAATATAAAGCTAAAATTTTCGTTTTTTTCTTTTCCGGGTGTTTCATACCATTATTCAGTGTTAACTTTTCGAGTAGCTCCAATCAATCTGAATCGCATCATTCCAGAAAACACATCTGTGTGGGTTGGTAGATACAGATAGAAGAGCTACCCACGCCAAATAATGCTCTCCTTTTTTGAGCTACCAATTAGGGTGACATTATTCAAATATACATGCTCAGTAAACACTCATTGCACATCAAAGAAAAAGACAAGAAAGATTCATGAAGGCATTTTGCGGTAAAATCATGACGCTATCCATAATCTTACAAAGACTTGGTTATCATCATAAACAACCAAAATAGTGATATGGGGTTTGGACAGGTGAAAAACAGCAGCGATAATTTACTAAGTAGTGGCTTCAAGAAATTTGAAGAAAAAAATATTGTTTTTTTTTAATTATTGAATTTTATTTATTTATTTATTTTCAAACAATGCCAAAATGGAGCTGCAAAAAGCAATGACAGTGTCCATCAATATCATGGTATTGACGTGAGTGGAATTGGGAGGGTAGATCATGGATGTTGATGTTATGAGTTGGTTGGTGAGTCAGTCTGAGATGGACGTAATTGTCTTACTGTTTGTTGCCTTGGCTTCATCTCCACCGTCCACATAACAAAATGTCAAATCTGACTGTGTGAGAGAAAAATATCTAGTTTTCAGTAGGTTTGTTTCAGATTATTCAGTTACCGTACAGGTAGGAAAGCAATTAAGCATTTGAGTTGAGGCTTGCGTCATCCAAATGAAAGCCGCATGTTTTTTCGTTTGTAACTATGTTATGTTATTGTAAGTTTTTGTTGTTGTTGTTGTTATAGGTGAGGAGAGAGAGAGTAAGAGGTGGGTTGTGTTGGGCTTAGGAGAGATGGGTTGGGCTATAGCTCTACATGGCGGCGCCGGAGACATCCCACGTTCACTTCCACCGGAGCGCCGCCGGCCGCGCGAGGAAGCACTCCGCCACTGCCTCCAAATCGGCGTCAAAGCTCTTCACGCCAAGATACCTCCTTTGGACGTCGTTGAGCTTGTGGTAGGTTACATTATTTACAACGATATATGTTAGTATGTTCCATTCTTTCTCTATTGTTGAGGCATGTCAAAGAAACAGAATTGGTTCGATTTGTGGTTCTGTTTCACGTTTTGCTTCACTTGGGTAGGTAATTATAGAAATCATTGTCAGAACGAAACACACGGCAGAATCACAACTTACAAGTATGAAGATAGCTGGATTTTAGATTCTATGATGTGATATGTGAACAAAGTAGCGAATTTTCCACTGCTCTCTCTGATTGGTGATTTGGGTATGAGTATTATTCTTTTCAATATACGTGGAATCATGAATAAATAAGTAGAGATTTTCGTTATATAAGTGATGGATATGTCTGTGACAAAATGTGGGAACTATGTGTTAATAATTGTGATTTCAGTCATATAAGTCATGTAAGTGGTGAACGAAAGAATTTCTCATTGTCGACTATCATAACACATTCACCAAGTTATTTGCACATCGACCACTAGATATGAAAAGAGGTGTCTAAAATCCATGTACAAGTAACATTTTCCTTTGGGTATAAGCCAATTTTCTACTTTCCTCTCTACATGATTGTGTGAAGGGAGACAATTTCAGTGCAAAATTCATAACCATAAAGTTTACATATTTTGCACCTACTGCAAAAACCTTGTCTTCTGTTTTCTAAAACCTTGTTGAACGAGTAAATGGTTGCCTTAATTGCATTGTTAGCGGATAATTCTGAGCATTGCCCTCCACCCCGTTTCACTTTCTAGCATGCTGATGCCAATTTTACTTTGTATAGGTTCGCGAATTAGAGAATATTCCACACTTCAATGCAGGTAGGGGGTCTGTGCTGACCACCAAAGGCACAGTTGAAATGGAAGCTTCCATCATGGATGGCAACACAATGAGATGTGGAGCTGTTTCTGGGCTTACTACAGTTGTCAATGCCATTTCTTTGGCTCGACTGGTTATGGAGAAGACTCCTCATATATATCTAGCATTTGATGGAGCAGAGGAATTTGCAAGAGAACAAGTGAGTTCACACTTGATAATTTCTTATTTATTTAAATCTTATTCAACTTTCTTGCAAGTTTATACTTGTGTATTACTGTTTCTGCTGTTTTTCCTGCGAAGATGAAGAATATACAATCAAGATTATTGACAAAAATGTGTGAACAAGATTACTTTAATTATATGATCTAAAAGTTCAAGATGTGGAGGCGACTTTTATTGTTTGTTCGTATATTTTGTGGTCCATTCTTCTATGTATATGCTAGTAAATTGATTAATTCAGATTTGAAAGCCAGATTCAACCATCCACAATAGAGGGAAATTGGTGGTGCTATGGCAATCAGATCCTTCAATAAAGGTCTCCTTGAGAACCCTGATTGGCATATAAGAAGAGTTTAGTTTTCGATGTTCTGTGAACACGAACAGTGACAATAATGATAAACAAGAAGTAAACTTTGTTGTAGTAAAATTGGCCACTATGAGTTGCTGGCGCCATTTTTGTTTTAAAATGAATAGTTGTAGCTTGTAGATCATCTCCATCAATGATCATGACATCCTTACTTTTCAGGGCGTTGAGACAGTAGATTCAAGCCATTTTATTACTCCTGAAAATGTTGAGAGACTAAAGCTAGCAAAAGAAGCCAATAGGGTCCAGGTATTTAATTTTGCCTATTCTGCGCTTTTGGGTAGGCTTAGTATGCTGAATTTAGCAAGAGTAGCATTTTATCTTACATCAAACGCTTGAATTTTTTCTCTTTTACTATGATAACTTTTGTTCTTCACAAATGTGTAGATTGATTATAATGCCCAACCCATCCAAAATGATATTAAGAAGGAAACACTATGTGCTAATGGTGATAGTCAAATTGGAACTGTTGGATGTGTGGCTGTTGATAGCGATGGTAATCTAGCTTCTGCAACATCTACTGGTGGATTAGTGAACAAAATGGCTGGTCGAATTGGTGACACGCCCGTCATAGGTGCCGGGACATATGCCAATGAACTTTGTGCAGTTTCTGCAACAGGCAAAGGCGAAGCAATAATACGTGGGACCGTAGCGAGAGATGTGGCTGCCCTGATGGAGTTCAAAGGCCTTTCTCTCAAGGATGCTGCTGATTGTGTTGTACAGGAGCGCACGCCAAAAGGCACTGTTGGTTTGGTTGCTGTGTCTGCTGCAGGAGAAGTGGCAATGCCTTTTAATACAACAGGCATGTTCCGAGCATGTGCTACTGAAGATGGGCACTCCGAGATTGCAATTTGGCCTGGTGCCAAAATTGAGTGATCCAGTGGCTTTTCTGATTTTCAAGCTTAATGTATTCTGACATTTGTTGATGGTTCATAGCATGGTTAATATTGTAAGGAAACATATCTCAAGGTACAGACTGTAGTTTGGTTCCAGATCATAATCTTTCCAACTACCTCATTATCCATGTTATAGTTTGTCCTACATTTTGCATGCGATCACCTTCTGCCTATTATCCTGGTCACGCCAACAGACTCAATACTGCTTAGTACACTTCAAACATTTAAGGAATTTTGTATGGTAACTATGGAATTCCTATAGAATGGAGTTCTATAGCAGGCTACCTTGGCCTCATTTTTACGTGAAAAAAATGCAAATTTTATTGGTTGGTCGAGATTAGAAGAGTATGCTCACTTAATTTGAAAGATAACAAACAAATCATGGCTTTTCTTTTGATGTATAATCAAGAACCTTCTTAACTGGAAAATGACCGGAGTGGCCTGGATCCATGGCCAGCAATTGTTCAAACTTCAAAGGCTTTTGGTACCAGGATTTCTCCTTGAAGGTGATACATGGGCAGGCACGGCCAAATATCAGGGCCAAAGATAGCATATCTTTGTGGCAACACCCCTAAAATATGTCTCATCAATGGCAACATGTACCGAGGCTGTGGCATGCTGCCCAAGAATCTTCATGTTGACGTTCTCTATGTAGAGTTCGCAGCCGTTGAAAGAAATCTAAATGGTGAATGCGATATTAGATTCAGAATATTCTCCACCTATGTACCATACTGTTCATTATCAAATTGCATCGTGATCTAAATCAGAACTGTTTACTTGTGTTGTAACTTGTACCTCAAGATGTTTTTGTCTCTTTCTAAAAGTTTTGTTGAAGAGTAGATACAAAAAATTTTTAGTACAAAAATTGAAGAACCAATAACTAACCAATCAGGTTTTTTACAACTATTCATAAGATGAGTTGCAATAAAATTTAATTTTCAATGGATCGGTAACATGTTAAATTCGTGAGGCTGTCATAAAATTTCCTTCTTACCTTTTATCATTTTGCTTTGCTGGAAACTTATAACCTAGGGGCTCCGACATCTGCCTCTAGAAGAGGCATTTGAGCTATTTGAAGGGATTTCTATGACACGGCCATTTTTTGGGATCATCCATTGCATATTAGAAAGCAAGGTTGACACTTGACACACCCCATAGGTACTTTTCTTTTGGTTTGACATGAAGAAGGACTTTTTATATTTGGCTGGTTCTCATTTGACACCTTAGAGTGACTATATAGCCTTCATTAGTTAGTGGTATCATGCGCCGTCCTTATAGTTACAGGTGACATGCATTTGTCTATTAACAGCAACATGATTCATTTACATTTTTTCAAATTCATTACGTGTCACTATTATATTGTCCATTATATGATGTAATTTGGTTACATTCTGAAGTTTAGAAGATACTGCAAAGATTTTGTTATTCTAATGGGATAAACTTCTAGCTTTCCAGTGGTTGTTAAAGAGAAAAACGTATCTGGCATTGGTTATTATTTCTCCAACCACCCCTTAAAAAAGCTTACTTCGGAATGCTGAGGTAGAATCAGATTAATTTGAATACGTTTTATATTGCTGAATGATAGATGAAGTTGTAAAGAACAACCACTTTCGTCTAAAATTCCTACCCATGCAAACATCAAATGCTTGATAGAACAACTACCATTAGATGGCGAGAGATTGCCTCGTTTGAAAAAAAGAACAATGTGCGATGTGCTACCTTAAAGTGAAGGAACTCTGTTATTTTCTCTAATTAATCATGTACCACAATAACTATGTACGTGCCACTAAAAGGTGGCATTTGGAATTAGCGTTAAGTGTAAACATTTCGATTTAATCTCAAAAAAAAAATAAAGAGAAGTACAAAATAAAACAACGGTTGCAAAATCAATTTTGCAAAGATAGCCCTTACAAAATGCCGTGTACATGAACCGTTTTGTCCAGTAACTTTGGGAGGTTTTGACAAATTATCTCCAATCCCGTCCAGACTCGAGAGATATCATTCATCTTCCTACTACAGACAGCATAGACTATGATACAATATAATACTAAATTGGCAACAAAACACATAAAGCAGGTAGTTAGCAAAGTATACGCGGTTGTGTTATCGTGTAGATCAAAACCGAAAATTGAAATGCTAACCTGCGCTGTCCTTGTCATACTATTGTGGTCAATTACTTTCCCCAATTTTTTGCTGTTTCTTAATACTTGTCTTGTTCCACCAGTTACCAAAATGCAACACTGGCGTTAGATTCACTTTTTACTCTTTTTACCCAACAAATGATGCTTTCTTTTTTAAGGACAAGAGTGCCCCACAAAATATTTTTGGCCTAGCAAAGAAACATCCGTTCAACTGGCAGCAGCTAGTTGTTATGAGATTTCATTATGGCATAACACAAGGGGGACGAGAAAAAATGTTTCCATTCAATTACATTACAATTTGAAAGAGCTCATAAATTATTACAAGAATTACTAAAGAACAAATCATTCTACTACTTGCAGAAGGGGAAAAGATAGCCCCACTAGCCAAAAATGGATTCTCCCACACATCTCTTAACCTAAGGCATATGAACTTTCTAGTGTATAAGAAATCATTTTTGTTCTCTTTCAATTTCAAGACTGATTCAAAAGGAAAGTTGGGGGGAAAAAAAAACCTAGCAAAGTCAAAATTTCCTACTTCTGGCTCTACAGTAAGGCAACCACAGATCAAGAGTTCAAAATATCTAGGATTGCATAATTCCATCAGCAATCGAGAAGTAGTGCATTTCAACTTGTGGCACAATCTTGAAGATAAGGGTGACTTTGATTTATGTATTTATCCCATAGTGGCCTATACCTGCCCATAGCTAACTTCAGCCACGGCTTCATATTCCCGTTGAAGTGAATAACCGCCGCACTTTCAATCAGGCGGTTGTCGATATTAGGGTCATAACCCAATCCTAAAACATGCCATCTTCTGTCAAGTGGCTCTGTCAAACCATAAAAACATAGAAGAGCAGGAGGAAGTGTCCCCAACTTCCAGAGTGTCCCATCAGCATTCCGCTCTTGCCAGTAGTGATATCTTGCAGTCACATTGGCCTTCCTCCATGCGACCAAGTCAAAAATGTTCATACCAAATGCCCATGCACATGCTTGAGGGTCAAACTTTGAGCTTATAATTGAGTTTGAGAAGTTGAGATATTTGTAGTATCGGTGAAATGCTTCTAGGCAAGTTTCCACTGCACCATTTACGTTGCCATGCAGATCCAGTGAGAAAAGAGGGGTCAAGTCCTTCTGGACAACAAGATCATCATCCAGAAAAACAACCTTCTCAAGTTGTGGATAAATCTCGGGGATGTAAAACCGAAGATGATTCAATAAAGACAAATACTTGGGATTCCGCATTTTCGGTTCAACATTTACATCTTGATATAGCCCAAAATAGAAGGTTTGTGAGTCTGGATTGAGGAGTTGCTTGACAATTGGAGAATAAGATGCATTCAACCAGTGAAACTCCTCAATATTCTGCACCTCTATGGTGGCCCCTTTAAAGTCATTAATCAGGAACCATGTTTGCATTGCTCCATAATTGACTCCATCAGTGACTATGTGAAAGACCAACTGCTTTGGATGGTCGGCGTTGGAGACGGATGAGTTAACAACTACAGATGTTGCCAGAACATTATCTGAAAATATGCAGAAATGATATAGATTGTTGTCCACAAGCCGCTGGGAGTTTTTCTTCTCATCTGCGAGTTCTTGCAGGGATGGCTTCTTCAGCCAATCAGACATAAGTTTGACATTTAAGCAATGAAGACTCTTGGGTAGTTCTTCAGCTGCTATTTGACCAAACACGGTACTTTGAACTGTAGCTGCATTGGCACGCTCTTCAAGAGCTTGAATATGCGATTTCATAGTCACTATTGTGGTTGCAATGTCATAATGGATGTCTTGTGCCTTAAAAATTAGAGAAGAAAGGCTTTTAATAATGGGCTCTGCTTCCTCCAGTGTTACCGGCTCCCCAGTCATGGCAGCTTTTGAAAGCAATAGCTGGCAACCTCTGATCTTTGAGCTAAGCTGCCAAGCAAGGTGAAGATTATTGTGTTCTTTGGCAATAACTACATAAGCCTTGGCCAGAATCATTTGTTCAGCTAACTGTCGTGAAAATGATTTTACACTTAAAATCTCTTCAGTAAAATTCAAACTCTCCTTAGCAAAATTTTCAACTCCTGCATTTCTCTCCTGCAAAGGGAAGTCACCTGTTCTGTAAGTACCCAGAAGGTGGGGAATACGGAACTACCTATAAACAATAAATATTGCTATCAACTAAACAGTAACAATGATCATTCAGTAATATGGGGGACAAATGTAACTGTACAAGTCACAACAGTGAATGATTTTAGCATTAACAGCTATAATTACATGTCTTCTAGTAGTTTGCAGAAATGAATTATCTGTTTGGGAGACTGGGACTCTGAAGCCCTCGTTTTTCAGTTCAATAGCTATTTGGGAGATTTCACACATGCATCAGTAACCTTCAAGACCCATTCTTTTACACTCCATGGATTATCAAGGCATACTTAAACCATGTTTACTATTTCATATTGACGAAAGTCAACTTTTGGTTTTGATATTAACTTGAATCTTGAGTCTGCTATTTTTTTTTTGGTATTATTTATGCATACAGAAGCAAATTTGCATAAGTAGCACTATGTTCACGAAGAAACTTCCCGAAAAAGCATGTCATGGTTTTAGATATTTTTCCGAATGCTGGATGATTTGAAAGCAATTGATATAAACACCATAATAATGGATGATGATATAGTAACAAACACTATAACTTTATAGTTACTACAGAATGGTGAAAGGAACATCATCTTTAATGTAATTAGATTTCTAGAAACAGATGAAATGTGCAGGAGAAATATGATAAACATGATAAAAAAGACAGTTAAATGGGTAATTGAGTGATGCTGAAAAGTAGAATGGCTATAGAAATAAGTCACAGGACAAGGTGACATCAGAAACTATGGCTGGATTCTACATGGAGTTGACAATGGTTGTGAGCAAGTGAACAGTTGCAAGGGGAAGGATGTGCAAGTAAAGACTGAACAGTTTCCAAACCTAATAATTAGTTTATGTTTCTAATTCTAGTACTAATCACTAAATGATTTCTACCCACAATATCTGTTCTTCATACTCTTTCCCTTTTTTGGCCAAAAATTAATTAAAAAATATACTGTTTCCTGTCCTTGTCATCAACCTTTTCCATGCAAATTAGTACCTTCCTTAGTTTAACTACAAGCATTTTTCTCTATCTCCCCTTTTTCCAATAGGATTCAAACACAATTCCAGTGCACCCAAATCACAAATGAAAATCTTTGTTAGCATGATAAACAAAAGCCACTTTGAAACAGAAGGAAACAAATTCAGACCAAATGAAAACAGTCCCAGAGGTTTTCCCCGCTATAGCTCATCCAGCCACAAATGTTACAACTGTGACCAAAACAATGTATATATAAAAATCATAAATGTTGATGCTGGTGTTGTGATGCCAGCCCACAACCCAAAACACTTTATAAAATGAGGAACAAATCAAGTAACCAGTCACCTTCTTTCTGGTTTATTCAGTAGATCTTATTGCCAGAACAAATGTAAGATATCACCCAATATGCTGGACTATTGCCTTAGCATCAACCATGAGGTTAAATTGCATCAGGAATCATAGGAACATATATACTCAGGTTAAGCTTGACCTCAAAACAGGAAATAATAGGAAAATAAATGGTTTTCAAACAATCAAGATATTTCATATTTGACTTATCAGTTGATCATATCTGAAAGTATGAAGATCAACAATTTTCACCACAGTTGACCTCAGAAAGTTCAGCTATGAAAAGGAGTAATTCTCTCTAACCTTGATAGAGGATCAGAGAAAAGAATGTTATAGCAACTATGCGACAGAATGTGGCACAGAAATACAGACCAGCTACATATATACACTTTTTTTTTTCCCAAAAAAAGAAAGGCCATAGTCCTTCAAGAAATTACACTCCAGAAAAAAAATTGTATGGAGACGTTTAATGCTGAATTGAAGATGACTGAAATTGAAACAACTGTTATATCTAATTCTAAGCCCGAAAATAGAGAAGAAAAAGACAACATTTGAATCAAGTCATTAAAAAACAATTTTACAATAACAGTCCAATGACGATAATTATATATATATAGAAGAAAGGCAATAAAAAACTGATCGCACTTAGTGGAACAAAGCTTGGTTGTTGTTGTTGAAGAAAAGCAATAACACAATACAAGAAGAAGCATGATGAACAGTTTTCAGTCCCATGGACACTAAATTTCTGCGGGTGAAACAAGAGAGAAGACAGAGTATTGAGATTCCAGATTACACTTGATCCACATTGAAAGCACTTCAACCTCAGCTGTATATTTTAAAATTAAAAACTTCAAAGTGATAATTGCCAATTCGATTTACTTCAAAACATTTCAATAAATATTAATTGCTTTCTTCTGATTCGCAATGCTGACACAATCACTGAATCACAGATTCCTCTTCCAGAATCGGCAACGAAAAAAATTCAAGGATGAGCTAACCATTAGAACTTGACACAGCTAAACAAATACAAAACCATTAAGACGAATTGATCCAAAGCGCTATTCATGAAACCAAACAAAGATGTCATGAACACAATTAGCCAACTTGATATCCAAACAAGAACCCACTACCCATGAATCCCATAAACAACAACGCATCAACATAACTACTCAGATTACGAAGCCGAGTCAACAGCATATAACTCAGCTCCTACCACAACCATCACCATCACACTCTAAAGGTCAATAAGGCATCACCAAAAGGAAAAAACGGCCACTTGAACAAAAACAGAACAAGTACATCGTGGTTACCAGCAAGGGATATTCGTCCCGATCTTCGCGGTGGTTGTGCTGCACAACGAACAACACCAACCCCACAACAGAGGACAACCCAAGCAGCACCCAGATCCAATAAGATAACCTCCGTCGAACCGGGCGCCGAAAATCGGCGGCCCGTCGCCGCATCTTTCGCCGGTTCCGTCCACAATTCACTTACCGAATCCACAATTCAGACCGACCCATGTCTTCGATTTGATCGCAAAGCCATCAAAATCAGTTCTTTTGGCACGATATAGCAAGGAACCAATGATCAGCGTGGAGAAACCAACGACCCCTATTCAGAAGCTTGTGTTGTAAGTTGGACAAAAGAAGCTACGTGACATGCAGTGGCATTTGGAGTGAGTAAGGATGGAATATGAGATGCTGATTAGGAAGGTGGAAATGCTAATGGGAAATGGTGGCGATCTGTATGAAGACGAGAATGTTATCTGTGTGTATTTGGTGACAGTAGAAATGGAGTTGGAGAACAAGACCGACAAATAATGGTAAATTAAATATAAATAAAAAAAGTTAAATTTCAAGAAGAAAGAGTGCATCTTTGGTTTTGCTTCCGTGGTTGGTTTAATAAATGAGAATTCGAAAGGTTTTACAGCGAAAAGTTTCTCAAACTCATGTATACTGGACCCCGTGCGTTGCACGGAAAAACTCATGTGTTTTGACTTATAAGATATTTAATTAATTTTTATAAATTTATATTTTAAAGAGTTTAATTAATATGCGTTAATAATATAAAATAATTTTATACTGTCAATTAATAGAAATACTAGAAAGTAAAAAATTATGATAGATCTCTCATTACAATAAATGATTATTTATATGAGTTGATATATTCTATTATTTCTCTTAACGAATAGTATAAAATTATTTTATATTATTGATGCATTTAAATTAAATTCTATTTTAAAATACGTTACATTTATGTATAAGTTGGGGTTAAATATATATTTTATATGATTAGGGATATATCTTTTATTCTTAATTGATAAAAATATTCTCTAATTTTTATAAAATTTAATATTGTATGATCACCTATAGAAGGGATATTTTTATCAATTGAGAATAAAAGATGTATCTCCGGCTATATATGATATATATTTAGCCTCATCCTTGTACATATTGTTATTAGTTAATGTACAATAAAAAATAAATAAATACATAATCTTGTTTGGTCAAATTTACTATTTGTGTTAGTTGATCACTCAATTCATGATGTTATAAAACACTCTCTAATATGGTTATCAAATTAATTTTGTTAATGATGTTAGATTAAGAAAATGAAGGTAAAATATTTTATAATTTGATTAACTACATATTTTAAAAAAAATAAGTTGTGACAGCTAATACATGTCATTTAAAAACTTAAATTAACATTTTGACAATTATAGATCATATTGAATGACAACTATAGTAATTGAAATTTCAACAGACATAGCCTTACAATTATTGCAATAGTTAAACTCAATGTAATCAAAGTCGTAAGAAAGAAACAAATGGATAAAATTACACTCAACAGATGCATAGCTCAATATACTTCCAATTATGCATTGTAAGAATGATGATGCTTCAACCTGAAATATGTAAATCAGTGGTATTATTTCAACATAGAATCTAAAGAATAATTAAATTATATCAATTAGATCACCAGACCGTAAACATAATTGCAAAACATTAAAATTAAAAATATAAAGACAACTCATTACACAATAAAATATTCAAAATAAAATTATAAGATTCTCATAGCAACAACATTATCATAAAGATCAGAGGCATTATTGCCACGAATTTTTTAACAATGTTGTCAAATACAACCAAGGTAGCATCTCCCCCCTCATCATCAACTACTTTCAGACGAACCATGTACCTGTTTCACCAAATAAGGAAAAATTAAATGCGTTCAAGTAAACATAATCAAATGAAGTCTCATTTGATAAATGTCAGTACCTAAGCATAGTCTCAAAGACAATCTTATCACCCTTCTTACAATAGTAACTATCACCATCTTTAGTAACCTTTCTTGTGCATCTCTCGTATGATTTATAATACCATAGCTGCTTAGTGTCCAAATCTTGGACTAAACAAAGACTCACATAGGTCCCATCCTTTTAAATAGATAAAAAAAAACAAGTTAGTAAGTATCATTAGGTAAATTAAAAAAATACATAACTTAAAGAAATTATCTCTGCAATTTGCTTTAACTGATTGAGGCTTTTCCTCTTAGTTAGATGAAGAAACTTATCATTTAAAGACAGCTTGCTACTAGTACTACCATATAGAATGGGAGCACTTTGATCAGGTAATCTACATTCAAATTAGTTATATAAAGAATTAAATATTATCATAATGGTTTCAATAATATGATTTAATAGAAGGAAATATACTTACTTTTTTCTAAATTCAACAAATTCAAGATTATCAGAGTTGATGAATAATCTAGTTGCATAAAGGGATGTAGACAACTTTCGAGGCTTTGAAAATGAATGACATACCAAGGTAATTTAAAAAGAAAAATGAATGACATACAAAAATTACTAAATAAATAAGGTGCAAAGACCTAAAAGAGCCAATTGAAAAATTATTAGAAGTTTAAAAAAAATAAAATTGAAAGTTTACCTTGATCATCCTTAATTTTGCACCATTGCAGAAGGAGTATTGCAGGACCATCATTGTTTTTCAAAATATATGCATTAACAGTTTTAGCATATTGATCCCAAATAGTAGAACAAAGCTTACAATTTTTGCACAAAAAAAAAAAAATGAACAAATGAAACACTTAATCACAAACTTTTCCATTACCAAATAGCAGTAAATAACAATAATAAATTAAAAATAAAACGTACTCTAGATCCTCAAGATATAAAATCATTTTTTTGGTCATCTTTCATTCTTTGGCTTCATTTTTTAACTCTTCCATAGGATGGTAACCAACTATCTTGCCAAGGACATCTAAAATGTAACATAAACATAAATTTGATCAGATTGATAATAAAATAAACAAACTAAATAAAATGCCTGTACATAGAAATATTATCAACTAAATAATTTGCAATAATAACTCGGTTAAGTATCTCATCAAATTTAGACAGTATAAGACCATACTTTGAAATACTTTAATCATCAACCCTCTCTCTAACTCTAGTAGAATACCGGAAATGAATCTTAAACATATGCCTTGCACTTCAAAATGAACCGGTGTTTGATTGGACATCGAACTGGGAAATTTCATACACTTTTCCTTCATGCAAAGTTTTAATGAAGTTTTTGACCAAATACCGCTGAACATGACCATGAATCCTACTACCCTTCAAAGGAAATAACCTAATTTTTAAAGGATCAGAAAACAATCAAGAAGTAATAACCCAATAGGGGTAAAAACAAAAAATCAATAACCTGCATGAATTAGGAACTGACTTTGCCTCTTTGTCCTCCAATACCATTTTCATACTATTAACTTCACCATGATAGTTGAATCCTGGAGTAATCCACAACCTAATGACATGTACAACAATTCTCCATGTTTGTTTAAGAGAAGAAATGTCAAGAAGAGATTCAAATGTGGTAGCTATAAAGCCAATAGTGACCCTAAATCAATGAAAAGAAGGGTTATAATATATACAACAATTTGGGAGAAAAAAAAAAGATAATTAATTTCATTATTTTTTAAGACAATGCATAGGCACTCAAAAAAAAAAAGAAATCATATCGTGAAAAACTTCAAGACTAGAAAGAGGTAACTAACTTGTACAATAACTTGCATAACCAGATCACCACTTCCTCTCATATTTATAAAGAAAATTTTGGAGTGAGGCATGAAGTCTATTTGCAAGTTCATGAACAAGAAATGAATGACCTAATGGGGAATCGGAAAAATCATGTATTGGGAAAGAAGAACCAAAGTTAATTTTAGAACAAAGCGTGAAGGATGATGACTCTGAACCTTGAAACCCATGATTGGAAGGCATGATTTAATGGGAAACTGGAAAACTTAATGACGATAAAGGTGGGGTGCAAGGGATAAATCGAAAAGGGTAGTGCATGAGATTAGAGGCACGAAGTGAGTTGCACAAGTAAAACGGTGAAAGCATCATGTGGGCATTGCTCATTGATTGGTAGAGTTGGACGGTGGAGATTAAACAGATAAAGGTGGACATAGATAAAAGAGTGGTAAGTCGAGTCAAAATATGGCAAGTCAAAATATTTTGTATAGCAATAATAAGAATAGATTTTATTTTATAACTGACATCATCTATAAAATTATTATCTTCAATGAATATTTACGTAAGATATTTCATGTTAAAATATATAATAAATAGCTATAGAAAATTGAATCATATGAAAATAAAGAAATATTAGTAAGGTAATATTTAAAAAGAGTTGACGTCAATAATAAATGGAAATGGATAATATCAGAATTATTAGAATTTTTATTGGTAAATATATGTAGAAGTAATTAATTGAGACCTTTTATTTTCAGAATATCGAAAGTCAAGATTTTTTTGTAGAACTACTTTAAGAGAGTAAATTTTGGAATTGAAATTGTTTACCATAGTTCACTTAATTTCTGAAATTGAAAGATTATGATTTAGTCTTTAAAATTGAAAAAGTGATTTAAATTAGTTCTTAAGATAATATTTGTAAGGATTAACTTGAATTATATTTTATAACTTCAAAAATTAAATTGTTGATTTGTTAAAATGAACATTCACTCAAGAAAGTGAAGCATGTAAGAATGTGAGTGCCCAAATATATGTATATTAAAATAAGGATTCAATTTTGAGAGACTGGCATTATTATTTAATTATATATTATTATATTATATGTAAAAATTTTAAAATAATAAATATAAAATTTAATTATTTTTTTATATAATAATATATAATTAATGCCAATATATTAAAATTAATATAAAAATAAAATTAATGTACTATATATTTATATATTTAGTTTTTTTATTATATTAAAATAACATTACTCTTATGTATCCTAATCAGGTGACCTGACCCAAAAAATACATAGACCAAATATCTTAATCAGGTGAAGGTCGGTGTACGAAGGGAGGGAAGTACTAGCAGGCACAATTACACGCGGATTCACCTCAATAAATTGTGAAAATTAGAGAACCAAAAAACAAAACATTGGGGAAAAAAATGCTGAAAGATCCGACTGAACCTACAATGGAAGTGCCGGCACATATATGCCGTCACATGATCGCATGTGATGTGTTGTTCAAATGCCATCTCACAAAGTTGTATCTTTTTTATTCTTTTATTATGTACTAACTGTTTTTATACATTTTTTTTTTCATCATGTAATTTCATTATTTAATGAATTGTAATTGATCCACTCAAACTTCTACATAATTAATTATCTTATTATTTATACAGGAATGTGAGCAAATGCATGCAACAATTTGTGTTTTATTTTTAGTATTAGGAGCATTAGTTGTTGGTAGAAATCCTTTTGTCCTCCTCCTATGAAAAGGGAGAAAAAAAAAATTATCCTCTTGTAATGATGATCATGTTAAGACTACTGCCCTTTCAATTGTCGAAAATAGGAGTTTGAAAATAAAATTAACACCACTTTTTCGAGAATGATTAACGCTACACTCTTTTATCTATTGCTACACCCATTTTGTGGTTTTTATTTTGATATTTCAAAAATGTCCTTAATTAAAAGTTGAGTTTATCTTTTGTCTATTGCCACTTTCATTATATAAATTATATTTAATAATCATACTAACTAATACTAAATACAAAAAATAACTATTTTTAAGTTAATAATATTAAAATAAAATTAACATATTAAATCAAGCCCAATTCCTTTAGAAATTAACTATTTATTATTTTTTAAAATTTTTAAGAATGTGTTATATAATTTGGATATCAGGTGCTTTTTTATTTTTCAATTTTTAAGATTAGAACTTATTTTAAATTTTTATCTATTGTCATTGTCATATTACAAAATTATATTAAATAATCATACTAATTAATATTAATTATAAACTTTGATTATAGTTAAACTCTTAACTTAGCAAAAAAAAAAAATCCTAACTAAATCTAATAATTAACTTGTATAAAAAATAGTAAAACAAAATTTAAATAATTTGTCAAGTTTGATTAAAAAAAGAGTTTAATTATTATGCATTGACAATGTAAAAAAGTTCTATGCTATTATCCAATCAAATACTTGTATTTGTAAGATTTTTAAAGTAGTAAATAGTTGTATGAAATATTTTTGTTGATGTGACAATACATAATTAAATGTTTATGTAAAAAAATTTTTACAATGATAGTGTATACAAATAAATATAAATAAATAAATAAATAAAAAGTACTTTCTTCATATCATATTTATATAAGAATAATATATCCAAAATTTGTTATGTTGTAACTCCATAAAAAATAACTAAATAAATAAATATTCATTGGAAGTTCTCAAGCTAGATTTACTACTGTAACACTAAAAAAAATATAGTAAAACAACAAAAATGAAAAGCTTGATTTATTTAATTAGAAGACATAACAGATAATTTCATATACATGTTTACCCCAATGAAGCCAAGCAAAATTGATATGAAATCTTACGCATTTGACTATATATAGGTAAAGGAAAATTTAATGGTAATAGATGATCGGCATTGACACGGAAATTCAACAAGCAAAAGAAATAAGTTTCACGCAAAGCATGAGCAATTGAAAAACAGAAGTTACATATCCAAGCTTACAAATTACAAAATAGAGCACTACACCAACCATGATCAATAATGCTTACGTGAAAAAAATATCTTATCATCAAGTTATGCTTAAATTTTATTTTACTAATTTTTTTTTTGTACAAGTTAATTATTAGATTTAGTTAGGATTTTTCTTTTTGTGTTACGCTAAGAGTTTAATTATAGTCAAATTTTATATTAATATTAACTAGTTGATTATTTAATATAATTTTGTAAAATGAATGGAAATAGATAAAATTTTAAAATAAGTTCTAATCTTAAAAATTGACAAATAAAAAATACCCGATATCCAAATTATATAACACAATCTGAAAAAATTAAAAAAATAATAGTTGGTTAAGTTGTAAAAGAATTGGGCTTGATATGGAATTGATTTAATATGTTAACCATTATTTTAAACCCACGCAATGCACGAAATAGTATAATTTTTTTAATTATATTATAATTAAAAAATATTAAATACAAAAAATTATCATAATCAAAATTAATTTAACAATAATTAAAAATTGGTACATATTCAAAATTGATATATAATAATAAAATATAGTCATATATCGATGTATAATATTTTTAATATGTTAAAATGAAGAAATAGGAGATGCATCAATTGTAGCTATAATACAAAAATTAACGAAATAGAATTTATTAGAGCATCAATACATAAAAGAATTATATCAACGATCTATCTCACAATCCTACGTAAATATGAAAAATAGAGTAGATCGTATAAAAAAAAAAAAAAGAGTTAAACTAATATTTTAATTTAACTCATAAATGTAAGAATGATTGAAATAATTCTGTAAGATCTACTTTAAGTTGGGAATCACACATCGTGTGTTCTAGTAAACAAAATATTATAGATTTATTTCCTTGAGTTAACATCCCTTCACCTTGAATTTGTCCAATTCATCATTAGATTTAGCCTACACTCACCATGTTAAACACCTATTAGCCCCTCCATGAATTGACTTTCTAGTATCTAATGTAGATAATAATACTTCACTGTGCTGCAAATTGAGGATCAACCATCTTCTTTTCCAAGACCATATATATTTTGTGATTCCCCCACCTATGAACCAATCATCTAATATATTATATATATTTTTTATATGAATCACTACTCATCATTGATAAAGAAAATAAAGAATGATTCCTAAAAATAATACTTCGATAGCCATCAAATATAATACAAAGAAAAAGATAGAGTTGTATATATTAAATCGAGAAAGTTAAAATTATTTTCACCAAAAAAAAAACTATACCAAAAATTAATAGGAAAACTCATATTTCCTACATTAACTGATAAATAAAACGAAACTAAAGTAGAGTGGCTATAAGACTTTGGTTCAACATTTAACTTCAATCCCAGATTATGTCTTTACTAAATCATAGTTTTGCTACGCTTTAAAGCAATAAAATTGAGAGCACATAATAACCATATCAAATAATTAGTTCAAGAAATATATTATAAGACGTGTAAATTATATGAAATATATATATATATATATATATATATAATATAATAATTTAGTATTGAAATTTTTGTTTTATTTCTTAAGTTTAGTAAAAAATTATAAAATTTGAATTACAAAAATATTATATAAATTAATTTAAAATATTATAAAATTAAAATTATGCAAAATGAAATAATTATATAAATAAGAAAGTATAATTATGAAATTTATATTGAATAAATTACTTTAAATAATATTTGTAATAAATTGTTTCATATAATAACTCATTATTAAATGTATTATTTTTTATAAAACCATGTACTTCTAATTTTTTTTCTCCCTCTTCCTCCCATTTCTTTGTGGATTTGCGATCCATAACATAATTTTGTAATATGACGATGGAAATAGATAAAATTTTAAAAGTTGTTCTAATCTTAAAAGTTGAAAAATAAAAAATACCTTATATCCAAATTATATAACACAATCTCAAAAAAAAAAAAATAGTTAACTTGTAAAGAAATTGGCCTTGGGCTTGATTTAATATGTTAATTTTATTTTAATATTATTGAATTAAACATAGTCAATTTTGTATTTAATATTGATTAATATAATTATTAATTAAATATAATTTAAAATATGAGAATAATAATAGACAAAAGATTAGCCAAATTTTTAATTAAGGGGATTTTAAAAATATCAACATAAAAATCACAAAATGGGTGTGGCAGTAGCCACTCCCCACTTTTTTCTGAAAAATATGATTATATTATTCGGGACTAATTTTTTCATACTGTCATTATTGAAGACTGATTTAGTGTAGGTTTTCATTTATCCTAACTATGGATCTTATTATTCAATATTCGGAAAATAGGGACGTGCAAAACTCGAAAGTTGAAACAAAAAGCCGAAAAGTAGACTCTGACCTCCCGGGCCTGCCCAACCTAGCACTCCACAACTTGAAGGAAGAAGATGTCGTGATTCCATCTCTCTCTCTCTCTCTCTCTCTCTCTCTCTCTCTCTCTCTCTCTCTCTCTCTCTCTCTCTCTCGGGTCACTTGATTCCATCCTTGTCAGTCTGCACAAATTTGATCCAATCTTTCTAAATTGGGCTTCACTCAATTGAAAAAGTGAGAACTCGAAGCAGTATACAAATCGTTACCATGCTGGGCTAGGCCCCTTTTCTTCCAAGGCAGCTTCCAGCCCACAATAATTTAATTTGTGTCCAATGACCAAACACAAAAATAGTTTGTCTCCAAAATTCCACACATATGATGCAAGATCTTATAGGGCATTTAGTATGAGATAATTCATCTAGATTACTGATATTGTTAGATTAAATTACTTGGCCTTACAAGATTATCTTATTTAGTTACACCACATTACTAATAATTTATATTTCAAAGATAATCCATGTTACTTTCCAAGTGGCAATCTAAATTACCTCCATTGGAAGTATCTATTTGGATTATCATCCAAGTGGTACTCTTTTTATTTTTTTCACAAAAATACCCCCCCTCTCTCTCTCTCTCTCTCTCTACTAATTTATGGTCCAAATTTGAACAAGTGTCCAAAGAGCAAATGATTTTGTCAAAATGCCGTATTTATAATTTTAAAAAAAAAATAGTTTAACTATTTAATATTATAAATAAATTTATTTAATTATATCAATATCTAGAAAATTATTATAATTATTAATATAATAAATTTAATTAAAATAAAATTATTATTATTATTACTATAATAATAATAAAACTTTTTTTAAGGCATTTTAGTAGAAAAAAATATTGCTTAGTAATTTTTTTAACATTCCAAACAAGATAATATATATTACTAGTTAAATTATCTGTGCATACCAAATATTTCATTATAATATTACCAGTAATTTAAAAGATGACAATATTTTTAAGTGATAATATGGATTACTAGTAATTTTGTTAGGTAATATGCTAAACGTCCTCTTAAACTAAACACATGAGAAAACAAGAAGACTGCTTGCCAAGACATTACTACATGGCTCAACCTAAGTCATCAGTGGTGAAGAGAAAAAGGAAGATAGAGAAAAAAGAAAAAAAGAAAAATGATGAATAATGACAGACAAATTTTTGTAAATATCATTATCTAAGGAAACACTTATAGATAGTACTTAATATTGACAAACACAAAAAAAAGTACATAATCCTGTAAGTTAGTAAAGTTTAGAGAAATCTATGTGGATAACTGTGAACATTATATTTTGTCAGAGAATAAAAAAAATAAAATAAAAAAATAAAAGAAGAGAAGAGAAGAAGGAAGGGAAAAAAAGTTAGCCCATTTTAAAATAAGAGAATATCCCAATCATAAAATATTTTAACCAAAAAAAAAAGAGAGAGAAGAAGAAAGAGAAAACAAAAAAAAAAGAAAAGAAGAAAAGAAAAATCAAAATCAAATCAGAATAAATGGAAATAAAATCTGGCTAGCATATCTTAATTTTGGGCACAATCAATTTTGGCATTTATATCTAAATCAGATCAAATCTGCCAATCATCATTAAGATAAAATTCCAATTAGAATCAATCAGGTTTAATGACAATTAATCCCTCCAACATATATAAATAGAGCAAGCAATTCAAAAAAGTGGGTCTTTTGGCAACGGAATGAGAGAATAAGAGCAAAAAATAGTGATTGTATACAAGGGGAATGAAAAAAAGGACTCAGAAAAGAACCAAAATTGTTGCAAGATATAGAGAAAAGGAAAGGTGTTATCAGAGTAGGGTATTGCTGCAATTTTGGTATCACTCTTGTGCTTCATCTTTTTCCCTTTTTTCTTTTTACCATTTTTGCATTAGCTTGTTTTGGTCCCTTCAATTCAACGCATTACACTCACTTTTATTACTTTGCATTAGTATTCTTTCAACACAACACATACTTGTCATTTTATTTTCGCCATTTTGCATCAGTTTGTTTTTGTTCTTCACAAAACACTCTCATTCACTTACACAATGTCATCATTTCACAAAAATACAAATGCAAAGGAAAACAAAATTAGCCTCCTCGCCAAACCTCTATACTGATGCTGACATTGAAGCCAAAGTCAAAAAACCAAGTTGCCACCATCTGGTTTTTTCGCGGAATGGCCAAGGCATGGTCCCTTTTTAAAATGGTGTTGACTATGGTGTATCGCCATTATTTTGGAGCACCTGTGTGCCCCCTTTTTTTTTATTTCTTTTGTTATTTTTGTTTTGTTTTATTTTTTATATTTTGTTATTTCTTTTTAAAATGTTGGGCTTTTTCTTGTTTTTGGGCGTTACCTTTTTTATTTGCCTTTTTTTTTTTTTTGGCTAAGTCCATGTTCCGTCAATAATAGAGAAATCTGTTAGCTATGCTTTTGTGGTTATGATTAATCAACAAGTATGGTTTCTGCATTGAATTGTGGAAGAATATAAAAGTGTTCTGTTTTGCTAAGTCCATATTCTGTCAATAATAGACCTCCAATGGGGGTATTCAGGAGCAATCTCTTTTCCCTTATTTTGTTAATTTATTGTCAAACAGACTAACTGCTTCATTCAAATTACTTTAACACTATGTAATCCCCTATTTTGCATTCCTACCATCCACTTGTAAGTTAAGATTGCGTTATATTTAGCAAAATGCTGGACCAGAATGAGTTCATGGACCATGACGCTCACTGTTTAATTGCACCATTAGGCTTTATGCGAAATATCAACTTCCAATGAGCCTTTTAATCAAAACTATAAATAACCTTGTGATCAAACAGCATCTTTCCATCATGCAATGTTTTGGTTGCTTCTAATTTTCTATAACAAAGCATGAACTATAGTCAAAAGCAACGCTTTAATTTAATGAAATGACTATGGTGTACAGTGATTTCACTAGCACCAAGCTAATTTGATCCGCAACTTAATGCATTCATTTCATGCCGGGACTTTCCCACAGCAAGTAACATTCTATTAATAATCATATTAAGCTAAAAGCCAAAAATTTTTATGGCGTTTGGTAGTAATCAAATACCCTCCAAGTTTCTTATTCTTCCTCCTCACAGCAATAGTCATGCACGGCGAGTTCTGTATGCAATACTCAACAACCCCAGATCTTGTCCTCTTTAGTGCCCACCTCTTCATTAAGCGCCACATGAATGATTGCTTTCTTTGTCCAACAACCAAAAGTGACACCCTTTGTTGCTTTGCCTCTTGCACTATAGCAGGACCCTTTTCCTCTCCTTCAAGCATTACTACACTCACTAGCACCTGAAAAACCCAGAAAAACGCCACATGTTACCTTGTGTCCTAATCAGAAGCATGTTCAATTCACGAGGAGAGCGTAAAATTGTTTGAAACTTACCCCGGGCCTCTTCGTTTCACACATACTTTTCATCTCAAGGAGAAGTTGATAAACCTTCAGATTAAACTTCTCACTGGCCTTTGCAGCTGCAAACACAACATAATTGAACCTTTCTTTCATAAGAATGTGTCTCTCAAATCAACAGAGTACAACGAAAAAGTATTCTAATATTATTTGCATGCATATAAATTTAACACTTCATATTTTAAAAAATTCACCATGAAATGAACACCATCAATTTTGTTCAAGAAACACTTGTTCTCGAACCCACAATTTTATTATGAATATGCTTAAATATGAAGTAGCATACAAAGATTTAGTCTAACGAATGGGGTTAATTTCTCACAATGTGGTGAATCATGATTCTAATTTTAGTTGAAATGTGCTCATGTTTAATATCCGACTGTATTTCAAACAAGATTACCTTCTAAAAGGATATATATGAAAACCAAAAAATAAAAAAGAAACCCTTTTTTTTTCCAAAGAATTTTCTTATTTCTCACCTCCGGTGGACTTGGCTACATGGACAAGAACAACAGTGTCCTGGCTCTGGACAGTGTGTGACAGTGCCCATTCTAGAGCCCCCTTGGCTTCAAAGCTAGAATCCACAACCACCATAATCCTATTGCCGGTTTCAGCACCCTCATGAGCCTAGACTCTGCCAGGGTCATGTGCTTCATTGCTTGAAAATTCGGTTCTGTGTGCATAGTTGATAGAAACAGAAGAAGACTTGGATCGGAAAGAAGATGCGGAACAAGCTCGAACACGAGGCGTGGCGTGACCAATGCACAAACAGTGCAACCTGATACGTGGCCTTCCCATGTCTTGCAAGTTCTAAAGGACATGGACTGTGTCTATATTATTATATATACATCGGGGAACAGAATTGAACAAGGCCAGCTTCAATGTGACCCTTGACTTTGAAATTTATTTGATTTGTTTTTTTATGATTCACTCTTTCAAAGGCCAATTAATGATTTCTTTGTTTGTTTTTGTATGATTTCTTCGTTGTGGGCCAATTTTTGAACGTGGGAACCATGAAGAGTTTGGATGATGATGGTCAAGAGTTGACTACGTTAACATGAATTCTTTAATAGTTTCCACACGCATGGAGGAATAATTCTCAAGACATGCACCACAAATAGACTAAATAAATAAAACTGGTAGACGCACCAATAATTAAAGCTAATGATCTATAAATATTAGGTTTAATGGAGATCACGTACGTCATTTAGAATTTTGAGAGATGGAAACATGGGCACACGTAACCTCAAGGAGTCCAATCGTTCTTTTATGACAATACGCTCAAAACATCCTTGGAGATTCTTGGATTTGATGTGAAAAAGTTACATTTAAGAAAAATGTAAAGAAGATAAACTGAACATGGCAAATGATGATTAAGCCAGAAAAATGTTAGAGTTGGCTTATTTATATTATTCAATAATTACTCTTAAATTTTATCCAAAAAAAAAATTACTTTTAAATTTAACTGAGAATTATGTTAAAATTTAAATCCTAACTAATTTTTTAGAGTTATATAGCATTACTTTTAATATCAAGCATGCCTTCTTGCTCTACATTGTGAAATATATGCCAACAGCTGTTAGCTAATTTAGTCGGAATTATACTTATGTATTGCTATGATCAATTGAATTGAATTGAATTTTTAGGTTTTAATTTTCACTTGTGAGTTATCTATAATACCTCTATTTTATCTTTACAAAATAAAACATATATTTAATAACGTAAATACATGTATTAGTAGTGAATCCTATAATAAACAAATGCTGAATTGAATTAATTAGGACTTATTTAAGAAATATTGTTAAGTATAATTTTGGTATATCAGTTATACTTAATAATTTTTCTTAGATAAGTCTTAATTAATGTGTTTTGCACTAATTACAAATTCTTCCTCTCTTTGTGCCATTGCCCATGTCGCGACCATCTTTTTGACTTGCAAATTATGCTAACACGAGTGAAGCTTTTCCAGCCTGTGGCCGCCAGAATATAGATTCCTTTCTCAAGGACAGGTGTAAGGAGTTCAACAAAATTTTGAAAAAAAAAAAAAACCTCATTTGCATAAATTAGAAGAATAAAATATCGGAATCATTTATTAATTGATTAAATGAATCCGTTCGTAATTGTATATGAAACTTTGAGAGATATTTAACGGGTGTTTTTGACCGTGCAATGCACGGGTTTAATATATATATATATATAATTTTAAAAATATTAGATGAAAGTAGTTTAATTTTTTTCTATAAATATCTAATTTTCTTAAAATTTATATAATAAGATTCATATTGTGATAATTTAACCAATAAGAGAATTGGCATAGTAGTAGAGGCACATTACAATCTCAGAGAAAACTCCAGTTCAATTTCTAGAGAAAACTCTAGTTGGGAGGATAAGTTTGACTACGTCTGAAAAGAATCAATCTCTTTCTCTAATAATAGAGAGGGAGATATTATTGGGAAACCAAAAAATATTATGATAATTTAAAAATAAAATTGTTTTGTCATTATATCATTTTATATTAAATATAATTTATTTAAATTAAAGTGAAGAGAATATACACAAATTAAAAGATTTGAATTCTAATTTAAAATATACTTTTACAATATTTAAGGGGAATTCAATAACTAAAATAAAAAATCAATGCATTTTCTCACCATTTTTGTGTTTTTTATTAAAACTGAATTAAAGTATATTTATGATATTTTTAAAAAGTGCTTTCTAGCTGTTCTCATGGCCTTTTGTTAAATCTTTCCATAAATAATTTTGTAAGTTGATAAGGAATGCAAAAAAAAAAAAAAAATCATGAAAACACTTTCCAATCAATTATCATTCATTTGAGGACAACTAGAAAACACTTTTTATTGAATTTAAAAATAGGAGTCTCTTGTAGAATAGATAAGGAATGCAGAAAAAAAAAAAGGCAAGTGAATGAAAATCTTTGATTGAAATAATATTATTGTTCTATGAAACATTAATGAAGTACAGCTAGAAACTATTAAGACAAAAAAAATTAAAATTAGAAAAATCTTTCTCTCCTTATAAAATTATTAAAATTTATTATTTAATTTTAATTTTTAGCATAAATTATGTATACAAAATAATAAATCTGATTGATTAGTTCAAAAATTTAGTATTAATTATCATTAAAAAGGAAAATAGTAAAACTATGTAACTAACTCTGATTGGTTAATTCAAATTCTAACCATTAAGCATTCATTTGGAAATCAAAAAGTTATATAAATGAGAATCACAATAAAGATAAGAAATAAGTAATTACCCACTAATCATATATCTCATTAATTTTTTTAAAAAAATATATTAATTGTGAAAATTCAAATTTAATCTTTCCTTATATAGTAATTTTATTTTGTTGTAAAAGCTTATGTTTGAATGCATTTAATGTGGAATTAATCTTGTTAGGATACATATAAAACTTTCTATGTTATTTCTTTTATTTTATTAGTAGTGTTATAGATTTTTTTTTTTTTTGATAGTTGAATGGGGCACAGTGCCCAAACAAAACAAAACAACTAAGTAATTAGCTGAGGCAAAGCCACCTCAGCCAAATCATATCTAAGAATAGAAACAAAGCATGAAGGGGTATGCAAAAAATAACAAACACCAAAATTCATAGAGTGACCTAAATTAACAAGGCAATCAACTGCTCGGTTGGCTTCTCGATATATATGAAGAATTCAGACTTGCCAATCTCTACACAGAAGATCATGAACTCTTGTTATAACCATGGCATAGGGGTGCTTATTATCCATGCCTACAGAGATGAGAGATATTGCTGTTGTAGAGTCCATTTCTCAAACAACCTTCCTACATCCCTCCAAGCTAGATCAAGTGAATAGAGAGCTCCCCAAATCTCAGCCACTGTTATAGGGCAAAAGCCAAGATTCACAGCAAAACCGCCAATGAAGTGGCCTTAGTAGTGTTATAGATTGTATGTAATAAAGATGTTAATTTATGAATTATAATTTTTTATCAAAATTTTATTACAAAAAAGTGTGAAATCAACTCCTAGAAGCGAGGGAATTATTAAATAAAATCCTCTTTAAAACGACAACTCGCAGTATAGATAATATTCGTCAATTCATGTGAAGTTGCAGTTTAGTTTTACTACAAGTAATCACTATCAATTAACTACAATTAATTATTATGCATCATAACTTTTAAAAAAGGCTTTTTTGTTTTTTTAAAAAGTGGCTTTTAATATTACTATTTTAGTACTTTCTTGTATTTTCCCAAAAAAAAAAAAAGGTACTTTCTTGCAATTGTAGCCAATAAAAACTGGTAAAAAAATTATAAGTAACAAATATAAATAAATTGCCTCTAACTTTTTAATGAGACGACCAAGCCAAAAGAGAGGGAATTTTCGGTGTTAACTCCGCAAATATGAAAATGACGATGCCTAATATACACACGCGAACAAAAAACCAGGGCAGCTCATAGGCCGTTGTTCACACATCATAATCAAAGCCCAACTGTCAAGGACCAAAATGACCGACAATTTAAAACGATTCCCGTAACCAAAAAGTTCATCCCAATTAAGGTGGCAGTTTTACATGGTAAGAGTGATGCATACATTTCTTGTTTTTTTTTTTTTTTTTTTCCCTAATTGGGATTTTATTTGTATTAAAGCTGGCCCCTAAGCAATGGTGCTCGTGTCATGATCTCAGATCATGGTTGTTTTTCTATAAGCACTAGAAATTCTTCGATAAACTTCATTTATATAATTTTATAAACTTAATTAATAAAAAATAAATACATAACCTTACTCATTTTACAAAATGTTTCTTTCACCAAGTTTTATGCTAGTGTCACATATATAATGAGTGCTTTACAAATGAATACAATTATGAATGAAAGAGTCTCATAAAAATCTAAGTATATATTTCGTTTAGATTCCTTTTAACGCCAACGTGCCAAAAAAAAAAAAAATCTCCATTTTGTTTTGTTGAAATTGCGTTAAAACACGTATTTTCACGGTGGCAGTGAGAAACAAATAAGGTCCTTTCTGATTGCAACTACTCAAAAAGTTCCATGTTGTTTTCAGACCTTTATCCTAATCATATTATATATAGTCCAAATTTTACATCAGATTAATTAGAGCTTGGCATATATTAAAGATCTTTGGATCTCCCTTGTGCTTGACTCATAATTGTTGGATGTTCTGTTTTGCATTTGTGTGGTGCATGGAAAGAGCGTTTCCCTCAAAGTATACTAGCTATTCGTCCACATTAAACACAATTTTTATATATATAAGGACATAATACTGTGTTTTATACACCAACTGGAAAAACATCTGGACTAGCCCCTATTTAACTCCTTCCTAACATTCACTTTAACCTCCTACATAGGTATATTGTTTTAATTTTGACTTACAACCGTTCTAATCACATTAATAATTTCAAAAGAATTCAAAATACATTTTCTTACATCTTGAAATCTTAGAATCCCCACCTAGCTTGTAAGAAGTTAGAACTTAGAACCTGAAAACGAATAATCTTCAGCAAAACTAACAAATGTTTCAAAATAATAATAATAATAGTGGGAATATTTCCCCGGTGATCTGTCTCTTTCTTTTTCCCGCCGCATACAGACAACGTTATCTTTTTCAGTTATGGTTTTTTTTTTTTTTTGGGTGTAGAAAAAAATGTATAATTTGTGGGTAAAATTTAAGAGGTCCGCAACTTTTGACATACCACATCTTATGACTCCATTATGCAGAGAATGAATTGAGACTTTCTAAGTTTTGAGACTTTCTAAGTTGTTTTCTCTCCACACTTGATGCTATGCTGGCAGCTAATCTATCCATTGTTTTTTTTTTTTTTTTCATTAATAAATTTTATCCGAACACAAACTATTGACTACGTTAACGTTTAACGTGAGCCACTGGCTTTTCATCTTTTTAGATACTCCCAAAATCATCTGATTGCTCTCCCAAAAGATTCTTTGATTAATTCACCAATACTTCTGCAAACTTTCAAGGGACATTATTTCATAACTTCATCTTTTTTAATTAATTGATAAAATATTGAAAATTCCTGAGTTTGTCCTAGGCTTATACGTCCCATGGATCACGGTTGATAAAACTGTAGCAATCATCAATTTATTTTCTATAGTTTTAAAATGTAAAAACAACATTAGTCATATTGAAAAGTTAAATGTGTGCAAAAATATTGTTATAGTGCAAGTCATTAATTTTTAGTATATTTATGTTTCTATATAAATTCCCAATTGTATTAAGAATTTTAGTGTATGTTTAGAAAGATTGAAAGATTAAAATTATTTAAATAATTATTTATTCATATATTCATTTTTTTATATAATCACTAATATGGGAATCAATTTATATTTAGATATTTAAGTTAAAAATAATTTTAAAATAATTTATTTTATTTGAGTTGTATAAAAAATTATTTTTGTACCATAAAATTACTAAAAAGAATATAAAATAATTATTTATATTATATAATATTTATTATTTTACATCAATTTGATAAAAATATAACAATTCTAAAATAATTAATTTCTACTTATAATTATAAGTTTCAAAATATTATTTATGATTATAAATTATTTTTTAACATAAAATTATTAATTTTTAATTATAACCTATTTCTAATTTTTTTTCCGAATAAGATTACTTTTTAGAAACGGTTTTTTATAAATTCCCAAACATGCACTTAGACCAGTCCAGATTCTGGTAATTAATAATTATCAATAGTTTAGATTTGTCTAGGCTCTAACATATCTACTTTAAAGTGTTCAACCCCATATTCTCAAGTTGGATATAATTATTAATTTAGAGTTTTGCTAACAATTTATTTCAGATTCCAAAAAAAAATCATATAAAAATATTCCATTCTTGAATTAATACTTTAAAAAATTTTAAAATCTAACTTTTTATATAATTTTTTTTTTTTAGTTCTTAGCCGGCGGCCTAAGAACCTTAGTGAAATATCAATTTTTATATGAAATTTTTATATAAAAATATAAAAAATATGATATTTTTAATAAAATTTTAAAAATATGATTTTCTTTCTTTCTTTCTTTTTTCTTTATTTTTTTAAATTTTTTCTCTCCTTTTTTCTTTCTTCTTTTTCCTCCTTTCTCTCTCTCCTCTCCCGTTTATTTTTCTATCACTCACGCACACATCCACAAACAAAGCACACACACACCCACATCCACACACATTATACTTGATATCCAAATAATAATAATAATAATAAAATAGAATTCGACTAACAGCATGCCGATTCCTTTTTTTATTTTTTATTTTTATAATCCATTAGTGCAATAACAAATTCACTTTTTATTTTTTTTATAAAATTTGCTTGTATTTTTTATGAATTCCTTTTAAACACCATATTTTTCTAATTTTTTGAAAAAAACCCATGTCTCACCGATTATCCCACCAAAATTCTATATGTAAAAAAATTAGCTACACTTAGCATGTGTTTGAATAAATTTATTTCGTGTATAAAATAGTTTATAATTAAAAGTTCTTTTTAATTATTTTTTTTAAAAGCTATTATATATATTCTTAAAAAAATCTATTTACAAATAATGACTTTAATACTTAACAAAATCTATTAATTTAATATCAACCATTGAATTCATCTTAAGGTGCATGCGATGATTACGAAAGTAGCATTTAGCAGATTTTGCTTTTGAGTTTTTCCGTTATTTATATAGCGGTATGAATTTTTTGAAAACATTTCAAATAACTACGTAAATAATTTAAGCGTTAAATGATCCACAATTAATATTGAATTGATCAAAAAAACTATAGTACTTTTAAAGTACTCTAAAAAATTATGTACCAAAAAAAAGTATTCTAAAATTCTGAGTTAAAAAATAAAGTGTAATAAATTTTAAATTTTGTATAAGATGAACTTAAAGCATTTATTAGAACTCAGTCATAGATGATACTTTACATGTATGTTACACTAAATAGGCATATATATAGCCAGGTCATTTATACCCAGCAGCTTTGAAATGCAATACAGGCATATTACATACAGATTATGTTCCATGTATAGTTATTACTCATCAGATGTCTTTCAATGATATAGGCTTTGTGCAAGCCGTGTTCGTATTCTCCATGAAAATTAGTAATGTAATAATATTCTATTCATTTATAGGACGAACCATCCAAGGTGGAAGAAGGGTGTTAGCTCGAGTTTGTGTTGGAGTTCCTTCGTTATCTCCTAATCTATCACCTCCGGGCGCTTGTGGGGTGCCTCTGCATCAAGTTATCCAAGTTACTAAGTTAGTATTATAATTTGCAAAATTCAAATAGGAATTGAACTAAGGTGGGTGTTTGAAATGTGTGATGCCCCTAGTCTTGCTAATTAGTGCTTGATGCATAATTGCATATATCCAGACCGGCGTTACCTTTGTCCTTCATAGTTCCATCTTTCAAAAGCATAAAGTATTTAAATCGATTAGGAGTTCACAACACAAAACTTTTCCTTCGTTTAATTTGTAAACATTGTTCTAGCATGACAGTGAAAAATGCATAGTAAATTAACTCCCTATTCTTCAATTTCATCCAATAGAGTATGAAGTAAAAGAAATCAAGAACCTATTTGACAACTCTGCTTTAGTAAGTCATAACTGTTTTTCACTTTCACTACATTGTTAATGAAATAGTTGAGATATCAAATTATGAATGAAATAGAGTAAGATTTTTTTATTATTCTAGGAGCACATGCGGATTTCTCTTTTCATCCACCTATTTTTGCATGGGTTAGTATACCACCAATTAGTACATTAGATGAAAGGCAAAAAAGAATTCATGATGATGCAGACGCACACGCTTGAGCAGAAAGAGTTGGGAGCATTAATATAGTTCATGCACCAAAGAAAGTACACGTACTAACCCAACAGTCAAGGACTCCAATGGTTGAGTTACGAGGACAGTAGTCACATCCACACCACTTTGCAGCCCACTATCTTGCTCTTGTTGGGCCATCGCCTTCTCTTTTTCCTTAATCTAGTTTTCACTCAAATCATGTAGTCATGTACAGTGAGATTTGCAATCCAAACAGCACAACAATTTTCATGAGCTGTTGAAAAACAGTTAAACATTATTAATTACCTTCTTGGTGAGCAAGTTGTTTTGTTCCTGGAGTGCCTTATCCTGCATGATAGAACACAAGTACTTTATACTTTTTGGTAAGCAAAATGGTAGCAAAGGTGGGGTGCCCCCAATATATAATATTGATGCCGAAAGCATCACTGACATGCCTAGGATCCCAAATGGCAAACAAAGCTCCAACCTAGAAGATTATTTCATTGTAGCAAGAGGAAATTCCCTCGCGATGCTAGATCATGATTTAAACTTTGGTTAATGATATCATTGTGCACATATTGATACTGAAAATTTATATAAGTTTTAAATATTCATATCAATTATACGTATTCAACAATATACAATCATCGAAAGCATATAATCTACATATATATATTAAATTTCTATAAGCGTAAAAAAATTTATTCATGTTGATACATAAAAATGTAATAAGCAATAAAAAGAAAATAAATAATTTATCAAAATATGTGTGCAACATGCGTATAATTTTAAATAAGAGAGTAGCTGTTACTTTTCTACTGTGTCCAAGGTAAAGTTTAACTCAAAGATGGTGGGTTTACATAGGACTCTAAAATGAACATGTAATTTTGCAGTCTTGTAGCCAATTTTTGAGCAGGACTTACATTTGAATCATGTAATTTTTACATAAAAAATGAACATTTTTAATAGACACTATATAAGGAGTAAGAGATAAAGCATTGACTCCCACTATCATCAAGTGCTTTGAGTCTTTTGCTTTCTATAGTATCTACATATGAAAATTTTTTGTATACAAATAATGTTACTTTTTCCTTTTTTTTCAGAAGAAGGAGAAAAGGAAACAATGCTAGCTCCCTATCATTTATGAAAAGAACTATTTGTTCCAAGCCAAGTGACACGTCCGCTAGACACCAATATAAAACAAAGTAAGTAAAAAATGAGGAAAATGATACTCTCATATTGAAAATAAATATGACCTTATTATGTTCACATTTTTATTATTATTTTTTTATCTTTTTAATTTTTCACCCTTCTACAATAACTTAATCAATGGTAGAAATATAAATATGGCAAGATCATGTTCACTTTCAACAGGAAACGATCTTTATCCAAAAAATAAATAAGCTGTGAAATAGGTTGCTTTTTGTGAATTCAAAGAAAGTTGTTAGTGGGTGTCAACGAGGGATATCGAACGATTATGTAATCGACATGCATGGTTCTGTACCCTACACTAGGCAGCAAGATTGAGGCAAGAAAACACTCACCTTTTTCTGAAGCTCTGAAATAGATTCATGCATGAGTTGGTTCTGCACGCGGACACTCAGAATGACTATGACATTCAATATAATTCAAACTTCAAACTAGGTACCGCGCCAAAACACTCAGGGTTACATGGTTTTACCTTTCGCGATCTAATGTGCTTGAGAGCCGATTCAAGTTGGTGTTCCAAATTCTGAAGCTCTTTGAGACTTAGGCTATCCAAGTCCTGCCCCATAAAATTCCTGCAAAATAAAGACGTAACGTCGTCTTTCCATTGCATAATATTCTATGACACAAACAACACAAGTAGCTCTTGCTTGTACATATTTATACCTTTGATTTCTCTGTAGAACTTCCACCCTAGCCTTGAGCTTTGCGTGTTCTAGAATCCAGTTTTCCTACATAACAATGCAGACAATGAAATCAGTATATTCTGAATCCACTAACTTGCTCTAGAATTGGCAAGTTGAAATCCATATTTTGTTTATCAAATTTTGAATTGCAATAAGTTGAAAGTTCATGAACTGGAATGAGTCGGAAATTTCTCTAAGACTATGTATGCATTGCACACAATAAATTATAGATACAAGTATGCAATAAGTGATCTAAATTGCATGCAGTTGAGTTGATTTAGCTAATAAAAAATCGTTAAAATGGACGTAGGGACAAATGATCAAATACCCCTCCAAAGGGAGGGTAAGGAAAGGAAATATAATCTCCAATTTACTTCAATTAGTTAATAAACCAACAAAAAAGGAGTTCAGGATTCATTCAGAGGCGCTAAAGGCTTACATTTGGTGCCTGATCATTTGCAACGAGCTGCTTCTCCGCATATGAATACCTCTCATACCGTTCAAGAATTCTTTCCATACTGTTGACAAAAAGAAAGTACGGCGAGCAAATTAGGTTTATATATATAGCGGTAGCATCAACTAGTAACCTACAAACACATGAACTACACTTGAAAGCAAATAGTGTCAAATGATACTTCTATTGACATGCCACGGAGGAAGGACTCCATTGTTCAGTAGGAGGCTAGGGGCTTCAGATAAGGTAGCTGACTAGCTGCCATTTTGCATGCAGGCAAAAGACAGAGAAACGCACAAAGAGACGTTTACGAACGTCAAATTCACATCATAGAAGAAGTAAATCATCCGATAAAATTGTTTGGGAAGATTGAAGTTGGTTAATTGGGCGAAAGTAAGTGATTTGCATTATCTTCTTTGTTTTGTTTCACTGATTGTGTAGGAATTAAAATGTGTTAACTCACAGTCTTATCTTTCTATATTTGTATTTTTTTCTCTAGTCTTCTTAATAATTACCTTATTTAAAGTTTGAATCTTGATCTTTTTCTTTGTAATACAGCTTATTCACTACACTCAACTCTTGATGATTTTTATATTTATATTTAATATTCACACAAAGTAACCTTGAGTGTTTATATGTTATTTAAGCATGAATTTAAAATATTATATACAGCATATTAGGTAATTTTTATGGTTACAATATATTTCATTTATTTCTTGAAAAGTGTCAACAAAAAGAAGTTCATCATCAATTTGGTAAGAGATTATAAGTAATTATACAAGAGGAATTATTGAACTAAATTTAAAAAAAAAATAAAATGAGGTAATTCTAAATAAACTACAAGAATTTAATTACAAAAAGAAATACTTTAGAAGCTCAATTACAATTTCAAATTGATTGTACAGGCAAATAACATTTTATTGGTGCTTTCTATCTGTTCATGCTTGGAAGATGTGCTTACATCTGATGTCAGCTTTTGTGGACTCTAAAGCAACCAACATATGTGCTTACAATCTATGAATGGGTAGAGAAACATGCACAGAAGTATTCCTTACAAATAGAACACATAGACCTGCCAATCCGTAGTTAAAAGGTTTTTAACTATTATATTATACTGATTCTACTGCTTGTGTCTTTCTGTCCTCATTCTGTCTGTGGATGTGGATACCTTTATATAAAAATTGTATTAGTGAATTAATCATAACATTTCTACAAAATTAATGATTAATAAAAAAAATTTAAATATTTTTGTAAATAAATAATTTTCCTGTAAAAATTGAAAATCATATATTATATAATGTTTGTAAACTCCCAGGACCAATATATTACTCTTTGGTTCTAGGAGCTCCGTAGGACTAGAAAAATATTACTTTTTGAATGATATATTCCCCGTCAAAATGTAAGCAAACTTACAGGAAATATATAAAAGGTAACTACCTGAGCCAAATTATGGTTAAAATAAAATTCGCTATGAGATGGTACCGGCAAAGGAATAGCATAATGCTAGTCCCACCTTATCATAGTCTAGCTTGAGCGTGATACTGGATTTTCATTAGTTAATTTGGTAGGCAGCACTAACAACAGGTAAGATATATAGTTGCTGTCCTCTCTAAATTGAAATTGGCTTTACGACGCTTTTTGCACAGTGATCAATCAATTTTCTGCCCTTTCTCAGATTTGTGTATGAATGACTATGTCAGATGAAGCTTCCCCATTCAGAGCGCAAAATACGTACACATTACATGGTAATGTGGGAGAAAATTAAGTCTTCTCTAAGCAACCCACTCTTGACAAAAAAATTGTTGGTGAAAACTTTTTGTTTTGAAGCATGTAATTAAATAAATCATCTCACATGTATTAAATCATATATGTGAAGAAATTTTGAATGAAGACTAGTTGCAATAAAGGAAAAATGTGTATTACTGGCGGATAATATTAGTGATAGATAACGGACGTAATCTGGGGGGAAAAAACACGAAAAAAGAAGGATATTTTGTTGCTACTAAAAGTAAATACTTTTGCATTTTTCTCAGCAACATTAATTGTGGCAGTCTATTCTGCCACTAAATAACAACAGTTTAATTTTAGTCAAAAGATTTGCAACGACAATTGCCATTGTTAATTGTCAAAAAGGTTTCATGCATTTACAACAGCAATTGTTATCGTTAATTGTCAAAAAGGTTTAGTTGCTACCGCTAATTATAAACACGATTTAGTGGCTTGCTAATTGTTAAAGAGGTTTCGCTGCTAATTTTTCAAAAGGTTTAGCGAGTTTTGTGGCGATAATTGCCATCACTAATAATTACGTATACTTCTAAAAAAAAGATATGCTAATTCAAAAAGTATTTGCAGTGGCCATAACCAATTTAAAAAAAAAAAACATTAAAGCCGCCACTAATTATGTCAAATAATTTAAAAAAATGAAAATTGGAAAAACCAAAAAAGGAGTAAAAATTTAAAAATCTACCACAAATCAATTTATATTAAATTTAAAACACAAAGTAACTTTTACATTATTAACACTTCGCTCTTTTCTCCTTCTCTTCTCCTGTCCTCCTCCTCCCATGCCCTCTCTCATCTTCCTCCATCCACCACCTTCCTCCTCCTCCTCCTCCTCTTTTTTCCCTCTCTTGTTGCTTCTCTCTCTCTCTCTCTCTCTCTCTCTCTCTCTCTCTCTCTCTATATATATATATATATATATATATATATATATATATATGTTGTGTCTTCTCTTTTCCTTTCATACTTCCCTAACCACCTTTAGCCACTACCGCCAACTACCAACTGTTGTTGCCAACTAGCCACTGTCGCTACCATCGTTGCCACGAGGCTTATTTTTTAAGAAAGTTATTTTACTAATTTTAATTTTTCTATAATAATATTATTGATTTTATTATTGTTGATATTATTAATGATTGTTGTGTATTTCATTAGAAAATATTTAATGGACAGATTTGAAAAAATAGAGGTAATGGAAGACTCATTCGAGGGGTTAGATGATTATGTTAAAGATTTAGTAAAAATTGTTAAAGATTCAATAGAAGATCTTGAAGAATAAGGAGAAGTTGTTCAGTATTCACTAGAGAAAATTGAAAACATCTTTCTTGTTTATTTGTATGAACTTAAAATATTTGAATTGGATTTGCTCTGTTATATAATATTTGTATGAATCTAAAGATTTAATTTTTTTTTATCTCGAATTGTTTGTCATCACTAACTAATCTAACTGCCACTAATTAGAGGGGGCCAAGACCCCTGCAAATTAGAGAGCAAAATCCACCGCAAATTAAAGGGGGGCAAGGCCACTGTTAATATTTTTGGCAACAATTACTGCCGCAAATGATTAGTAGCCCATGATTATACGGCGGCCCAATGTCTACAGAAAATCTGCTACAAATAGCTAATTTTCTTGTTGTGTTGAACTCAGTAGGTGTAAATCAAAGTTATTATACAAAGAAAGCAATTGTAAGAACAACTTATTAAACAACAATAATACTGAAAAAAAAAATTAATAGTAATAACAGGAACCAAACTAAAACTAAATTCAAATTAACAGATACTGTTATCGTTGCTTTATTAACTGGCAATGCTAAAAAAGGTAATATTAAACGAAATAAGAAATGTAAAAGCATGTTACTGCATGTTGACATTCTTATACCACAAATATGTACGAAGATTGCTAGGCCGAATCCTAATGCGAAATTGAGAACATATAAATTCGTCACTAATTACCTAAAACAAAATATGAACTATGAATACTCGTGAACAAAAACACTCTCGAGCAATATAATGTATATATACACCATATTTGGGGGTAACCCAGAAGAAAATCGTACCATAAAAAGGGGAGAAAATGGACTGGCAGCATAAGATCATTAAGAAGAGGCACACATATTATATATGTAATGTGTGCTTGGTACACAGAATTGACTAAGATCTATAAGTAGAGAAATTAAAGTTGATTTCAGATGCGAGGAAATCAAAGTAGTGATGAATAAGAATGAGTTGGCGATATTTAGGGACAAACAGAGATATACATCTATATCTAATTTATAATTATCCATGTATGTATACAGATATATCAGAAAACAAGAAAGAGGAGGTAAGTTGCCGGTAAAGATAGGGTATATATCCGTACCAGGGGTCGCTGGAGTACTCGAAAAGCTTGCCTTTGGTGGAGAAGACTATGAGAGCCACTTCAGCATCGCAAAGCACTGAGATCTCGTGTGCTTTCTTCAGCAAACCAGACCTTCTCTTAGAGAAGGTTACTTGCCTATTGATCTTGTTCTCGATCCTCTTCAACTGCACCCTTCCCCTACCCATATCTCTCACTATATGTGTAATTAACTTAATCTCCTATCTCTTCTCCTCACCTAAGTACCAACAATTCCCACTAATCAACGCATCACAATCACGGATGCGTAAGTATATATGTACGTATGTGCGTATATACTTTGCTCTCTAGCTGCCTTTCCTTAATTTCTCTCTTTGAATTTTTGTATGAGTGCTATTGTATGTTCCAATCTCAATGTTTGAAGGTGTGTGGAGCATGGAGGTTGAGAAGAAGACGAGGAAGAAGTGAAGGAAGACAGAGAGGTGAAGGAAGAGGACCGTGGAGTCAAGTCTTTGCAACGTGCCACAAATCTCTCCTCATTGTTTTTTATGAAACAAAAATGATATTTGTACTTAATTTATATACGCACTTTAAGAAATATATTAAAGTGTTTTTTAATTATTAGTTAAAAAAATAAGATCTATTCCTAACTATTATTTAAAAATAATTTGCTATTTTCTTTAAAATAAATCCCTTTAAAATAAATCTTAAAATTAAATACAATTAACATTTCACTTTATAAAATACGAAAGATATCATTGGTCAGTAGTGTAAATATTCGGAAAAGCAGCAGAAAACCGCTGATAGGACACAAAAAGTGGTATTCCAGAAACCAGCGTGGTTTCGTCAAATACGTTGTCTACATCTGATTGGCCCATGAGATTGTCGTTATCAGTAAGTTAAGAATAAGACTGTACAGCTAGATTAAAACGGTAGAATTTTTAACTGAATTTTTTTGATTGACGGAGTTGCTATGGAGGATAAAATAGTAAAGGAATAATTTTGATTCATCATATATATATAAAAGAATTTTATATTATTATTTAATTATATGATTCTATTTATCAGATTTTTACTATAAAAAATATTTGAATCAAATATTTTTGTTAATATAATATATAATTAAATATTTATATTAAAAATTTTACATTGATAATATTTTAAAATTAAATTCAAATAACATAACTTATTTATTTATATAATGATCAACACATATATCATCTTATTTTGAGAAATAGATTTTGTAAAAAGTTCCAAATGTTTAGTATTTTTTTATAATTTTATATAAGTTTAAATTATATATATTGATAGTGTAAAATACTTTATACTGCGACCAATAGAAATACAATAAGGTGCTAAATTATGGTAGGTTTCTTATCATAGTAGATAGTTATGTAGTATAATTTAATATATTTTTATATTCTTATTAGCTAATAGTATAACATTATTTTATACTATTAGTATATAGAAAATTAGAAATTAATATCATTTTATTTATGCATCCTTTTTACTATGCTTTTTTTTAAATTAAAAATATCCCAAACAAAGTTCATTCCATACATAAATTTTCTACTTTTGTTTTCTAAAATAAAAATGCAAAAATTATGATGTGAGAATAGCCCAACTTTTTTTTTTCTTTTTTAATCAAACACAGTGTGATTATGAATTATTTCTAGGAATATTTTTAGGCATAGGAGATGAAAGTTGAACAGAAAATATTCCAAACTCAAATGAAATATACAAAAGACAACTACTAAACTATAGATTAAACCGCAAATAGCACAACCTTGCTCCTAAAAAATTAGTTGTTGTGATAAAAATAATAATATCCTAAAAACTTTGAATTTTTTACCCATTACTTTATGTTCATCTGAAGATTTCTGAGCCACTCTTTCAATAGTTTATCGGCCATTTGTGAAACTTTTGTCTGCATTTATCGTTTCTCGTTATTTTCATAACACGTTATTTTTAAGTTTTTACACAACTTCGTATATAATTCAACATTTTAGATATTAGCTGCCACTTTTTGTTTTTTGAAATTCGAATAATGTAACATTTTATTCTCATTAATGCAGAAATAGAAATCATTGGGGCAAACTAATCAAAGGACGAAAGCCATTTGCACCATAACTACGTCGTCCAACACGAAAGCCATTTGCACCATGACTATGTCATCGGATACTAATACAGAAGTTAATTTCCCAAAACTGAAGTTAAACCTCCTGGGAAAAATGTTAAAAGAGCAACATATTTGGTCAAAATTTAATTGTTAGAATGATATGATATTTATTAATTTTTTATAAATAAATTGATCAATTATATCATTTTACTTACATTTAATAAATATTCATAATTTTTATTAAAAATTATAGTAATGTTCTTGGACTGTGCAACATCGTTCAATCTACTCCTATATAAGAGAACAAAAAAGAAAGCCACCAATTATGCTATTCTTTAGGGCCTATCTATATGACTCTTTGAATTAAGCAATACAAATCAGTACTTACACGGGGGTTCTTTTCCCCCTTAAAAAATCTTGGTGATATGCATGATGGTTATTATTTTTTGAGTTAATTATACTTTACTCTTATGCATTACTGGTCATATGTGCTTTAGCCCCTATGTTTTATAAATGTACAAATCAACCCCTTTTTTTATTTTTTTAATCAATTATTAATAAAAATATCATACATTCAAGAATATTTAGGATATCGGATTGCACATTCAATAAAGTTTAGGGGGTCGATTTGCATACAACCTAAAGTTCAGGGGGTATAATACACTCAGTTTGGCAATGCACATTTTCAAAAGTTTAGGAGATCGATTTGCTCATTTTTAAAATGTAGGGGCTAAAATGCATATGATGATCTTTTGCGTAGAGGCGCAAGCTCACCACTTGCACCCACTAGTACATTCCAATGGCTCTAGCAGTTTCAAATATCTTGAAGTAATAATCCAACTTTAGGAGATCGTCACAGTTTTGTTGAACTAGGAAGTTTTGCATGACCTTTTTCATCCAAGAAAAAGAAGAATTCGTGCTTGGAGGCTAGGATCTTGAAGAATTGGTCCTTGAATCGCTTGACATTTGATGTGAACAACTCAAAGGTTTTCTTCATAGGCGTTAAGGGAAATCCATTTTCCCTTCTCGACATCTTTAACTTCGAATACAGAAAATAAAACCCCAATGGTCGGAGTGGCACCTAGGAGTTTCATCAAGATCTCAAAAGATCAGATGAACAACCAAGTGTTTGGATGGACTTGGGAAAGGGCTATGTTTATGTAATTGAGGCACTCAACCTCAAAGTCCATGAAAGGAAACCTAAGACCTAAGATGGTGAAGAAAACGTCATACACAAAAAATAAATTGGGGGTGGAGTTATCGAAAGCCTTGTTGACATGGAAAACTCTATTACTAGATCTACAAGGCAAGCATATTATGAAATGCTCTTTTCTAGAATGGGCTACCCTACTATTCATAAGGAAGTGATCTAGCATGCTTTAGTCGATATATAAAGCATAAGCGTTTTTGACCTCATTGGTTACCCAGAAATAAAAATCTAGCTTCCCTTTTGTGTTGGGGGAATCCTCAGCATTTCCAGAAGTTTCTTGGGGGACTTTTCCCATCTTTAACAATGAAGGAAATGAGGGTACAAACAATCTCTAGAAATTTAAAACAAAAGGAAAACCAATGAATAAGGGAAAAGGAAGAGAGACCAAACATTTACTACCCTAAAGTTTCAACAAAATTTATGGGAAATAAAATAATGGGAAAAGAAAAAAGGGGGAAAGAAGAACAAAACACTTACTTGGAAGTCTCTGAAACGGGAAAAAGTGATGTATGGAATGCTGGAATTGTAATGAATCAAGGAAACCAAAGAAAGATTGCAGGAAGTAATAAAAGAATTAAGAGAAAAGTAAGAAAAGAGGAAATATGAGAATGAATTCGCAAGAGAAAAATTGAAAGAATGGGACTTTAAAAACCCATTCTTAGAGCACTAGAAATAATCTAAGGGATCATAAAGTTTCCCACCATTAAAAACAAATCTCCACCATTTAAGGAATCAATGATTGGGGACTTGATCTAATAGCTGAAATTCAAAGTAGAAATTATAATGATAACTACACAGTAATGATATGATAATGGAGGCTTTATAATGTGACATGTGTCCATGCATATTTCCCCATATCCTTCAAAAGAGTTGGAACGTTTTCAAAATACTATCAATGATATGAGCTCGGAACATAAGCTCGGAAAGGAGGACTGAAAGACTTAAACTCGGTCTTAGAGCTTGGAAGCAAGAATAGAAAATATAAGCTCAGATTGCTATTGATAATAATAATCGAGCTTGGGGGCTATAAACTGAACAAACTTATTGGGCCTTAGAGCTCGGCCCAAGAGAAATTTAGAAAGGGTCTTTCTAAAAGAAATTCTCCTTGAATGAACCCACACGACATCAATGCCTAAAAGTAGCTCACCCGTTAGGGTTAGTTACCGAGTACAAGGGAATCCCCTAAGAATAAAAAATTGGAAGTTACAAAGGAATTGGGAAGGAGGAATTCAAATTTGGATATAAGAGAAGGCTCAAAAGGAGCTGAAGGTAAGTAACTAATCCCTTTTACGTATACTTGAGTGGAATGGCGTTTTAACTTGAGTGTCGAAATCCCTTACAAGTCCCCCACTGGAGGAACACGTGAACAGCCTGGACTTGCAGAGGACAACATCGAACGACCTCATGAAACATGTCAGAACAATAAGTAAAATTCATTTAAGGTTACAATTTATTTTACTATGATCACCTGCTTTTGTGTAATCCAAAATTGTTTAATATATTTTGACTAAATTACCCTCTCTTTTCCAAAGAAATGTTTATATTACATAACCTCCCCCTATGTTTTCAAAATATATACTCTTTTATCTTAAAAGATGAAAATACATTACATTTTCTTTATTATTTTATGTTTATTATTTTATTTATTTGACAAAATATTCTCTATTAATAGTTAATGTTAAAATATGAATGCTAATAAAATTATTTTTGTATTAATTTAATAAAATGAAAATAAAATGCCAATGTTATGTTAAATTTTATATTTTTAAAATTATTAAATAAGGATTAAATAATCCTAATAAATACAGTGCCACTAATATTAGCATATCAATACTTAAAAATTTTCAAAGATCGATAATTTTAATAATATTAAATAATAAATAATTAAAACATACTAAAATTTAATAAAATATTAAGTCAATTAATAAAGTGTTTTGTGTAATAATTAATTTAGTAAATTTATATATATTGTAATTAATAAAGTATTTTGGAGTAAAATATATATTTTAAAAATAGAATAACAGATTGTGTAATAAGAGTATATATTAAAAGAGGAGTTGTAAAAGTTGAACCTCGTAGGAAAATATTAAAAGAGCCAAAAATTTGGTTTAATTGTTATATTGTTGTGATATGTTTATTAACTTTTTAATAAATATATTCATCGGTCATATTATTTTATTTTATTCAACAAATATTCATATATTTGTTAAAAATTGTAATAATATTTTTTAATTATGTAGTACTACTCGAAGTGAGATTAGTTAAAGTGGTTAGGTGTTTTAGTACCTTAATTGGGTATCTCAAGTTCAAGCCTTAAAAATAGAAAAAATTTCCACTATAAAATCTAAAGCCCCTTTTATAACTTTTATAGGTCGAGTCAAATTAATTGAGTTCCTAATAAAAATACTCAACAAACTGATGGGCTTAAAAAAAAAAAAAACTATGTAGCATTGCTCAACTGGCTCCTATATAAGAGAACCAAAAAAGAAAGCCAACAATTAATTATGCACTTTGAATTAAGCAATACGAGGTGGTCCCAAAAAAAAATATATCCTAGTAACATGCATGATGGTTATTTTTTTATGGTAGCTGCATAAAACAAAAGCGATCACAACTTAATGAAATGCTCCCCTTACTTGAAAGTGAGGCCGTCGTGGATGGATAAGGACACCAACTGTCGGGATTTGACTCCCGTGTACCGCATGCTTGGTTGGTTTGCAAATTTGATTTCTATGATTTTGTTAAAATTAATTTTACTTAAAAGTAATTTTAAAGTAAAATTATTTATATTTTATATTTTATATTTTAATTTAAAAATCAATTTTAACAAAATTAATTTTATTTGAATAATACTAATTAAAATTATTTTTAAATATAAAATTATAATTAAGGACACAAATTTAATATTGTTTTATCTAATTCACTTTTTCTTTTATTTCATTATTTTTTAAGATATATTTCTAAAATAAAATAAATATTCATATTTTATGCTTCACTTTTGCTGAGTTATTAAATAAAAAATAAAAAATGCATGTATATATTTAATTTTTGAAACAAAATACATATAAAAAATTTACACTTTAAATTAAACTGATAATAATAAGAATTAAATTACCACAAAATATTAAATTTTATAACATAATGATAAATATAATTTATTTGTATAATTTATAACACAACATAATTTTAAAATATAATTATACTATTAACCATTCTCTTAATAAATTAAATTATGAAAAAAATCATATAATAAAAGTAAATATAAAGGATAGACAAGAAATGGTCTTTACGAAAAAAAGGACAGATAAGAAATTTTACCACTAAAAGAATTAAATCCTGACATAATTGCTTTGAAGTCCCATAGAAGCAACCCAATGTTGCTTTGAGTTAGATTTTTTTTTTCTTTTTTAGATGTGGCTTTGAGTTTGAATTGATTTTAAAGGCTCGACCCCGTTTGAGAATCATGCTATCGGAAAACCAAACAAGAAGATAAAATGGGTAAACTTTTTTGAACATCTAAACCCACATTGGTGATGGTTTAATGCAAAACTAAACACAGGCATAGTAAATGATATGTTTTAGAGGGTAAAATGCGTAATGTTTACTATTTATGAGAAAATCAACAATCTAGATTGTGACACATGCATAATCTGCCATATTAATATTTATATTAATTGTATAAAATCTCAAGTTAGTAAAAAATCGATGGAAAAGTCCGTAAAATCCAACGGTAAAATTTTATCAATGGAATCCCAGATGGACAAGCTCCGCCAATAATTAGCGAGATAAAAAAGGAAAATTGAATATCATCGATGGATAAAATATTTCATTGGTAATATTGATAATTATATCGACGGAAATGTTCGTTGATATAATTAACAAAAGCGTCAGTAAATGAACATTAGAAACCGTCAAAGAGGCATTTATACCAACGAATTATTGATAATTATTGACAAAATATTCGTCGATAGTTTAAGTTAATAATTTTTACTTTTATTAAAATACCAATGGATTATCCTTTAGTATAATAAAAAATAATATTTTAATATACATAATTACCCCTAAAAATTTTATCGGTAAGTTTTTTTTTTTTCTTTTTTGCAGGTTTGTATTATTAAAATTTGAAATTAGTATTTGAATGTTTCAAATTATTGTTTTAATTATCCAAAAATCTATATAATTAAAAATATAAAAATATAAACTGTCAAATAAAATAAAAACTATTAATAACAAAAGAAGTAAAATAAAATTGTCAATGTACAGTTCTAAAAACATAAAAATTTTTTAAAAACTACGAATATTGATCATCATTAGTATCTGAAATACCCTCAAATCCCTCGAGTGTGTAATCGTGTGGAAAATGTGGAAGTAGAGGTGGAGGTGGTGGAGGCTGTGCACTAGACGATAAATTGCCATTCTGCATCTACTCAAAGTAGCTGTATAAGTGCTTCATGGACTGCATTTGTTACATCCACTGTTCCTTATACTTCTTGTGCTGCTCCGACGGCTCCATATACCTGCTGTCAACATCTTCAAGTTGCTTTTGCCCTAATTCATTCAGTACATGCACCTGATTGCGAATATCCTCCACATCGGTCCCAATAAGCCCAGCTCCAAACACAGAGGTCAGAAAATATGACGTGCCATAAGTGGTTCATATACTATAAATCCACCTCTTGTAATGGTTGCCAACCATCTGGACCCATATCTTGTCATCACTAATAAATGGGCTGATAGGAGTGCTCTCGTCCCTTTATTGCGACTGTTGTGATCAGATGTCGATTAGTCGTTGAGTGAACTCATGCTACAATTGGAACAAATAAAATAAATTAAATTAGATTTAAATAATAGAAATTATAGTAAATTAAAAGTATCAGAAAAGTAAGTTATAAATACTTATGTATATGGTTTCCGACTGAGTATCAATTAATTGGGATTTGTCTTGCTTCCGAAAATGGGTCTTCCAGAATAGCTCCCCTCGAGTTGGCAGCCTGTTCATCGTCTTTTCCTACATTTTAAACAATTTTCACATGAGCATATAATATTTAATACAAAAATTGAATAACTTAAATTAGTGTAAAGGATGATATTTACTATCCTTAACCGCGTACTCTTACAGTGGTGGAGTCTCTAGTGTGCAGCGAGCCACCTCAGGCTAATCCTATGCTTGCTCGGACCTTCAACTACTTCGCCTTGTACTCGAGTGAGTCCCAATTCATCTTGACTGCCTGGATGATGTCCTTAGTGAGTCAGTGGGTGTGAGCGTCATTCTCGGGAATGTCATGAAACATATCACATAGCCGCTTGCTAGCTCTAGTCCTCCATGCTTTGTAGATCGAGGCCTCTTCATGTGGATCAATAGTGAACATATACTGTATATAAGTAAGGCAATAGTCAGCTCAATTATAATAAATAAGCATGCATAAGAATAAAAAAACAAAAATAATAATAAATTATTATTTTATCCTTTATTCTCTCCACCACATCTACATCTACTGTGTAGCCTTGGGGCCATCAAAACACTCTTATACATGCCACAAAAGTTCTCTTAGAACACCTTGGTAGTCCTATGCAGGCTTGGAGCTAGTGGAATTCAACTATGTCAAAAACAATAGACTAAGTTAAATATCTGTTAATTAATTTTTCTATCACAATTAAAAATTTATAATAAATTTAAACTTGAAAATACTTGTCAGGATTTACTATCATATCTAAGCTTTATACGTTGGTTCATATAGCCTATGAAGGGATGGACAATAAGGCTTAAGCACCCTACGAACCAGCCTAGATGGAGTCAGAGGAAGGAGTGGAACCAGGTACAAGTGAAGTGCGATTCTCACCTCTTGGAGATGGGGGTAGAGATGGAATGGGCTAAAGGATGGGCTGAGGTAGGGTAAGGGCTAAGACACTAGCTCTACATACCCAGGTTTGGGTATCATAACAAACTCTTAGGCATGTAGAAGACGACCAAGAGGGGTGGATGTAGTAGTAGTTGTGGGAGTGGTAATTGCAGGCGTAGTGGAAGTAGTGGGTAGTGTAAGTATGGGGTGGTAGACCATGCTTTCTCGATTTACCTCTGGCTCATCCAAAATCAGATCCTTGTCCTGCCATAGATAACTTGTATAATATGTATATAAATCAATAAATGTATGCAACAAACATAATATGCATGTAAATATAAATACAAAGAATTAAACTATAACACTGAAATATATATGCATAAAATTGAAAGCATAAAATATATATTAACTAAATAAAGACACAACAAACTTGGCATCTCATTAATCTGAAACTTAAGGACCATGGTCATTATTCTCGATTTCAACATCGTTGTCGAATTCCTCTTTCTCATCCTCCATGCTGCCCCATTCTCATCAAACTGACTCATTGAATGAATGTTGCCTTGGGAGTTTAATTATGTCAACTTCCCCTAAGATAGAACTTAGATTAGAGAAAGTGTCGATATCAACAACAACCTTGGAAGGACTTGGATCATTGGTTTGGTAAGTTTGCTTAGATACCTCATCAACTTCTACTCAATTTGATCAAATGCAAAATTAGGATAGATTTGATCAAATTGTTGCCAAGCTTCACCATGCGAAGAATGTGTCATTACACTATCATTCCTTCAGTTCTCATAATGCCACCTTATGTAAGGTGCTAAACTTATAGATGCATACAATCTTTTAAGTCTAGGGGCTAGAGACAGATAGTGCATTCTTTTTTGTGGAATATCCTTTGAAGCCACACTTCCCCCTTTCTTTAACTTAAACCAAGGCTCTTCATAGAATTTACAATGAATCAGGGCAGTATCATCTTTATAATATAGCATAAACCTATTCAAATAGTAATTAATCTTTATTTCATTCAACCTAAGCTTAGAAACTAATCTTTTGGCTTAGTAAAAGTCCTTTGAGATAGTTTTTAGTTGTGGACTAATCTTACTTATTAATGATGCCTATTGATCAAAGGAACTTTGACATTGGTTCATCTTTAACTTATTGCTTAGTATTCTTACAACCAAAGACAATTGGGAATGCATATACCCTTCCCATAAAGGCATATTCACTACCTCTAACAAACTATGAAATCTCTCATCATCCGGATTAGGAACCTCTTATGAAGGATTAGATACATTCTAAACTCATGGCCAACAATATCGACAATCATTCCTTGATAATAACGGAAGTTATCTTCCTAAGTCACATTACCATCCCCTTTGTTATCTACATGGGTCTTAGTCGAACTACTTCTAACATAACCCACACTGAATTGATTCTCTAGTTGAAGGACTTCCCTATATTCAGTCCAAACCCAATAATCAAGTTAAATCCATTCTTGTACAATGATATCTAATGGACTCAATATCTAAAAATCTTCTACATTTACATTTATGACAGGGACAGCTAATTGTCTTTTCACGTGCAAACTGCTCTATTTGAATACTGGCCGTTACAAATTCTTCAACCCCTTAGAAAGTTATGGTTTAATCCCTTTGACCTGGGTGCAATCTAATGTACATTCATGCTCGATTTTGGAGTAAACATTATATCTCAACAATATCACACACCTGAAGAGCAATACAACCACATATCAATCAAAAAAATTGGGTGAAGTCTCCCTATAAATTAGAAGTCCCTGCTAATTATTTAGACTATAATTTTTTAAACCATGTTAATATTTTAGTCCACACTTATAATATTTATTTAATTGAAGTAGTATTGTAAATATTCAAAAAGATTTGGGCAGAATCTCCCCTTAAATTAGGAGCCTCCATAAAAATTAATTCAATAATTCAACACAAATAACAATTATTTATTTCATAATAATAATTATTTAATTCAAACAGTAATTAAGTCTCCAATATTTCAAAATACATAAAGTTAAATGTACCTACCCAATATCCAAAATACTCGAATCATTGAATGCACTAGAATGGAAACACTCCAAGTGCTGCAAATGAAATCTTTAACAATCAACACAACAAAATAAGTTAGTTATGTAACTTAGAAACTAAAAATCTTAAGCAAAGAAATGCACTAAAAAAAAAGAGGAAATTAAATCGATTAAAATATTCAATAACATACCACAAACACAATAGCAGTCAATGGTGGTAAAATGGAAGTTTCGGCGATGGTGAAATGACCAACAGCAGTGTAGGGGCCAAGAGAGGGAGAAAGAGTAGAGAGAGAAAGAGAAATCATTTGAATGAGGAAGAAGAAGAAGGGGGCTCATATTTTAACGTTTGATATTAACATTATTAATGAATTTTTCACCGGTAATAAATTAATGAAATGATTCATTTTATTAATTCTATTTTATCGAAGGATTTTTCGTCATTAATAATCTAATTAATCAACGATTACCGATAAATTTGCCGTCGGTAGTATGAACATCGAAGAGCCTCATGCAGTTAATTCAAAATTTCAAATATCGATAGAAAATCTGTTGGTAATATTTAAGGAAAAACAAAAGTAAAATAAATTAATAAAATAATTACCGATGGATACTTCAACGGTAAAGTAAGCAACTTAATTTATTTACCGACGGATATTCCATCTGTAATATTTTTATTTTTAAAAGATTATAAGATGAATAAATAATTCCATATCGACGGACATTTCATCCGTAATTTTTTAATTTACTAATGGAATATTTGTCAGTAGATTTTTAGATTAAAAAAGATTAAAATGCAAACATTTACCAATGGTATATCCGTCCGTAAAGCTGTGACGCTATTAAGTGTGAATATTTATCAATGTCTTTATCAATGGATTCTTTGTCTATCGGTAAAATACCACATCAATTCTTTTTCTGAGTTTTACCAACAGCATATCCGTTGATATTTTCAATGAATTTCTTTCGTCAGTAATTTCCATCAGTTATTTGCTATTTTCTAGTAGTGGATGGAGATTGTACACAACTTTAGAGAAATCAAATACATGACTACATATAACCACAGCCTCACGGGATCATCATTGATTTTTGTCATGAAACATTGGGAATTATTTGATCATAAGTTTTTATATGCTCTGAAAGTAAGAAAGAATATTATTTTGTATCATTTAATACTTAATATTTTTAAATATTTTATTATATTAAAAATATAATTAAAGTAAAAGAGAATAATAGCTAAGATGTTGAGCACCGAATTTTACGAAGTAATGGGTATTGTATTTTATATGAGAAAATTTAAAATTTCTCTTATTATATCTTTATAGAAATTATAGTTTTTCTTTAAACCGATGTCTTTCAACAATAAAAGGGAAATTTTTAAAATTTTCAATGCATTTAATAGATTGAAAACTTAAAAAGCTCAGCTTTATTATATATATATATATATATATATATATATATATATATATATATATATATATATGTAAACTTTGTAAATAATAAGATCCTACTCAAATAACTCACTGTGAAAACGACAGGCAAAGAAATGTATGAATTATTTACGTGAATTGTTTAAGTAATTTTTTTAATATATGTTAGAAAAATATTCAAGTATTATTAAAATTAAAATAATATAAATTCAAGTAATATATTTACACATTTCTTCATAATTTAGATGATTTTAAAATGCATGAATTAGCTTTAATTGTATTACATGAATTGTTTAATATTATATGAATTTAATATTATTTTAATAGTGTAGGAGTTTCTAAAAATATTTTATTGAATTATTATTAAATATACTTGGCCAATATATAATAGTATCAATTGAATTTTTAATCACTTATATATTACTTAGATAAGTGAAAAATGGGAAAGGAATACTATTATTTATGTAAAGATAAATAATGAAAAGTGAATATTAATTAGGAGAGAAAAAAATTAGATAAATTATTAATATAAATAAATTAAAATTATTAAATTATCCACATTTATAAGTTGATTAAAAAATAAGAGACTTGATTTTTATGTCGAAAATAAAATATGGAATTTACTATGCTCTACATCATGTGAAGCCTGCTATCCCCGTATATACAACATAGTAATATTTAGAACCACTCAGATTGATATCATTCTCAAGTATTGGCAGCACGCATTTACAAATGCAGGCCGCGGGCCCTTTGCCTGTGAATATACAAAAATATTGTCCTGTACAGAAGAGGCAAAAGCTCATAAGGCTGTACTTCAGAAGTCAAGCAGTCAACTACTTTCACGAAAAAGACAAAACATGGTTAGGAAGGCGTTGCACTGTTCTATAGACATGGAGTTTTCATTAGCTGTGCTTAGCACATTGGCCAACTTTCAAATAAAAAGGAGGCAAAAAAAAAAAGTAAAGAAAAAAGCAAAGGGAGTGAAATTAAAGGAAAGAAAGACCTGGGTTGGCAAAATAGTGTCGTCGAGGCTTCATTTATTTTTATACTGGCGCTAACTCTGCAGGGAAAAAGGGGTAGGTCTAGGCGTCTTATGTTCACTTAGGTTTGAGTGGCTGAATTGGGCATGAAAAGAGAAATTAAATTGAAAAGGGAAAGGCTTGTACCTTGTGTGATTAACAAAAGCTGAAAAAGGAAACTAATATTCAACTACAACCAAGTTAATTTTGTCTGGCTCGACAAACACGTGATTAGTGAAAGTAATAACCGTTATTTTACCCATAATAATAATAATATAAAAAGTTCCCACGAGGAAGAAAACTTCCAGATCACCGCAAAAGAAGACCTGGCATCATAAGTAATGACGCAGATGCATTAACGAGAACTGAGTTAATTACAATGACCAAAACTCCAAGTATGTGATATTGCAGAGTAAAATATTCTTCCCACCAATCTTCTAAACCTTCGGCAAAATCTTTTATAGAACATCTTAAAATACATATTACAGTGGTAGTGGTAATTATAAGTAGATGCGAATAAGAGAGCGAAGACATATACTTATTTGTCAGATTGTCTCACTTATGGTATACGGATTAACTATCAAATAAATGAAATGTTATTAAATAGAATTCATTCCATTTCATTCTATTGCACGTCTCATTTTTTTTTTTCCCTCTTTGAAATTAGATGAGAATACAATAGAGAGAGATAAAATAACTTAAAACTTTTGTAATTTTATTGTCTTTTATTGTACTTCCAAATGATAGAGCAGATGTTTCTCTTTGTTTCATCTTTTGATATCTAAATAATGATATGAGAATTTTATTTCATCCTAACCCATTTTATATCATTTAATTGTATCCCATTCTCTTCCTACCCACCTTTCCCCCACTCCCTTTTTTATATTCTAAGGAGGTCATGCTGGAGTAAGAAAAATGGGGAAGGATGGACATATCAAGATTGAACTCTTGACCCACCGCTAGCAATTCCTAAGCCAAGGATCAAAGGAAGTGCACTTTTTTGGGACTGAGGAAGGGGGAAAGGGTGCAGGATGTGGGATTTGAACTGTGGTCTCACGGGTTACAAGGCATGTGGTCTGCCATTTCAACTCTACTATTGTCCTTAGAGAAATGTTTTTAGACATAGTATGGGACATAGTATATTTATGTGAGTGTGGGTGAATATCGAGGTGCACATATATCGAGATAAGGTAATAGATTATATATTTATGTGAGCGGGTGTTATATTTGGATATCCCAAATAATAGGCCAAATAATAGCTCTCTTGTCCTTAATGTCACTTCAGATACAGTTCATTACCTTCTTCTCACATTTTCTATTCAAATAAAGTCTTAATTTTTCTTATAAAGCACATAATTATTTGACAAAATATCTACTCTGTTTTTTGACAAAAATTTTGAGGGATAAATTAATTTCTTAAAATTTAAAAATTTATAAATAATTTATCATCATTTTAAAAAAATACATGTTAATTCTTTCATATAGATCTATATTATTAAAAAATCTTTAAGATTTTTATACAACAAGGCTAATATATTCTTTTTTTAAATAATAAAAAATTATGCAAAAATTTTTAAATATTGAAATAGTAGTTTATCTTCCAAAACTTTCATAATAGACTGAAATGGTTATTTTACCTAATTAGTTATTCATTCATGTTATGTCTAATAGTGAAAGAGGGTTAGTTAGAAGATCGATCGTTCGACGTTAAAGTCGCGTACAAATTTCATGTCAGCAATCATTAAGAATTTAAGACCATTCAATCTGATAAATAATAATTAATAAATAAACTAATTTCAAAGATAGTTTTGAGCCGTGACACGCATGCATTTTATTCAATAAAATATTCTTTTCTAATCTGAAGAACAGTGGAAGCTGTTTGGCTTTGCTGTGTTCATTCCAGTTCATCTTACTTACGCTGCCTACCTTAGCCTCCACTCCTCCAGTATTACGGAACTGATTCTTTCTTCCTCTTACCGGAGCCAGCAGCTTTAGAACGTGATTTGAATTGTGATCACAATTAATAATAAACTAATATTTTAAATAATAATACAAGTTAATAGTGGATTTTATTTTAAAATATTATTTTATTATTAACTGTGAGCATATTTATATGACGCTTCTTGAATATTTAAAATTTTCTTGCCAGCAGCACTTGAGCATTATGCATGATATATTATAAATAGAGTAAAGTAAATGCTAACTTTAATCTCTAAAGTTGCAGGCATGACTCATTTTGATCCCTAAAATTTAGAAATTAATTTTTTAATCTTTAAAATTTTAAAACTTGAGTTACATTAGTCCATGATACATATGGTCATGTTACATACGGCCATATTTTTACTGATGTGTCATATTAAGTGACATTGTAACATTTTATGTGGCTTCTAAAGTGGTATTAATAAAAAATAAGTTTAAATTAGTTTTTGAAGTTTCTAAAAAAGCACCAAAATCAAATGGGATAGCAATGAAAATGTCACTTTAATGGACTAATTTGAATTTATTCCTCATTGATGTTGCCTTAGAGGTCACATGAGATACTTTTATGTCACTTAACGTGACATGTCAACAAAGACATGATATGATAATAATGGAAATTCAATCAAAAACTAACTTGACTCGCGTTTTATAATTTCAAGGATTAAAATATTAGTTTATGAATTTTAAGGACCAAAGTGATTCACACATATAATTTTAGAAACTAAAGTGAGTATTTACTTATTATAGATATTCTACTTAATATTAAACATGTATAAGATTATATAATACATTAAAATATATCAATAATACATTTATATATATTAATTGTTAAATGAAGTACTTAATAAATTATTTATAGCCTATTTCTTTTCCTGTTGGAGGGTGCTGAAACGTAAATTTAAAAGAAGTATGTATAACATTACTTTGTAAAATAATGCACTTGGAAGCTTAATTTTTCATTTTATGATGAGTTAAATGTAAACGAAACAAACTATTACTCACGTAAAAAAAAAAAAAAAAAGAAACAAACTATTAATAGGCTCTGTCCACGTAGAAATTTCTCACAAGAAGAGATATATTCATCCATTTTCTGTGGCGGTGGCCCTCTACTTTGCTCAAAAGCATATTATAAACTAATATATAATATATTTGTATATTAAGTACGTTTGAATAAACCATTTTAAAAATAATTTTAAGAAAATATCTAGAATTAATTTTTTTAAAAATTAACTTCAATCTACTTCTAAAAAAATTATTATTTCTATTGTATATTTTTTAAGAATCTTATCCAATTTGTTTACCACAAATTTGAGAAATATTTTGATCACATTTTATTGGTTGATAAGTTTAAAGTAATATAATAATGATAAAGAAAATCTAAATCGCTACGCACAAACTTCCTATACTCTCTAGCTTTATAAGTCGAATTTTATAGATGTTGAAACATCTCTACCTCCCAGCCGATTTGACAACCTGTGAAGTTCTCCATCAAAGTTATTTACACATTGGAAAATAGATATTACAAAAACCATTAAGGCACTGATATTTTGTTGGTTTAGGCAGTTTGACATTTATTTTTATTAAGTAATATTTTAAATTTAAAAATTATAAATAAAAAAATTAGTGTTATAATATTTTCCTCTTAAAATAGATTGATTTAGTTTAAAATTAAAATCTAATTATAAATTTTAAATATTATTAATTTAAATAAAAAATATTACACAAATCTCATGATGATTAATGATAACAAAAGAAAAGTGAAAGAGAGAAAAATAATTGCAATAAAATTATATAAAATCCGTGAATTTCCTTTTTCTTTCTTTTTCTTTTTTAAATTTATGGTTGCATCATTACTTTAATTCAGCACAGCCACAGCATCAGTATCTCGGAATGACATTTCAGGTGAGATGTGAACGTGATATTAAAAAGCTTTTGATATAAACAGAATATTCTTTTACGATTACAAATTTAAGTGCGTCGAGATTATAGCCTGTCGGCTTAATTTACCGAAAGGTTTTTGATTAGCTACGGCCTGAGGCCAAAGGCATAATGTTCGCTTTTGACTTTAAAGTTTACATTGAAGATTTTATGGCATAAAGTTGGATAAATACCGACAACGTGGAATCATTTTGCCCACTTTCACTACATGGGGGAAAGGGATAATTTTTGATCCATCACTCCCTCATTAAGCGGCATGCAGGCGTTTGAGCAAAATCAATGGTCAGCCCAACAAGGGGAATATCACTGCCATCCACAATTTCTTGGGCTATACCCATCAAAGCGTATCATTTACTCTTTATCTTCGTGAAGATTCCTCGGCCTGAATTTTTTGCATCGATGGCATGTAGAAGACACGCTTGAAGAAGCCCAACACACACGTCACAGTTGACAAGTGTGAACTCCTTAAGGTCTCTTTTTTATCTCTATTGGAAATGGAGAAAGAGGAATTGAATTCTAATGTTCCTTTGACCGCAAAGAAAATTTGGAAAAAGCAGATAGATAATATACGAATAGCAGTGATATTTGTAGAGAAAGAGAAAAAAAAATTATAAAAAAAAATGAAAAAGCAAAAAAGCAGGGGGAAAGAGAATAAAAATAAAGGAGATGTCTACGTATCCATTACTTTTGGCGGTTCAAAATATTTCTGCATATGAAGCAAGGTGATCTTGAATTTTAAACCATACATATCAAAGCATCGTGGCACTCATCTTAAGCATAAACGCTTACAAAGTGTTAACTTCAATACAATTATACAACGTTCTAGGTTCACATATTTTTGACAGTACTACTCACAATTTTTATTTATTTAAACATTGATAAATAATTAATGTGCATAGTAAAACAAAAACAGACAAATATACTATATATTAAGGATATGCTGGAAGGGATCATCCACTAGACCATTACAGCACTTTGTCTTTATGGGATGTAATCAAATTCGTTGTCGTCAAAGCATCCACCCGGAGACGAATCCTTGCATATTTAAGGATGAAGCTCCAACGTTTATATCATCATGACCCTCGTTGTATCTGTAATCTACAAATCATTTACTCTATAGCTAGCATACTGTATATAAATTTAATATAAAAAAAATACAATAAAGCAAATAAAAGGAGAAATTTGGATAAGTTTATGTACAAACAAATCTTGGGTTTTTTATACAGAAATTGACTTTACCCAATTTGCAAGATGGGATTAACTCCCACAGGTTGGAAAAATCCCTCTGATTGAGGAGGAAACCGGTTGTAGTGGATGTTATGCGCCCCATCTTCCACAGCCATTCCAACTGGAACTTGTGAATTATTAGTTTCTTCCAACTGTTTTATCAGTGAGAGTTTGGATCAGAAAGACGCGTACCCAGCTAACACCATGTTGTCTATTAGTAAACATCAGAATGATTCTATATATGATATGACGTTTACGTTCCGCCTAGCTTAACACTCGTTCCTGAGCATGGCATATTGTTTTTCATCCATTACTCTTTCACAATACAATACAGATTCTACTGAAGTGATTGTACGAGTAAGAGAAATCGTTGAATATAATGTTCTCGCTTTTTATTTATAAAAAATATTATTTGTACTTATTTTAGAATTTAATGGAGTAAAAATATACAAGGTGGGAAGTGTTGAAAAAGTAAAAAATAATAGATATATTACCTTATGTCTTTCTTTCTGATTACATGTGTTTGTCATTTTTTACTTTTTTAATATCGACTACCTTGAAAAAATTTTTGTGTGGTCATGAATACTAGATTAAATATGATTTGATTGCTTGCAAAATAACATTTTATAGTTAGTTATGACTCCTTATAATACTTAAAATTAAATGTTATTTTATCAGTGGTAAAAAAATATATCTAATCTGATGTTCTATAATTAAATAAGAATTTTTCAATGCCTTATGTGTTTCTCTCTTGTTTAATGTCGACTATAAGTTCTTAAAATGAGTACAAATATTATTGTCTTTTATTTATTAATTAACACAACTTTATTCATGTTAAGTTTGATTTACATGCATGCTTAAGATGAGAAGCTCCCACTCAAGAATTTCTTAGTAATAATTCAAATCCAAGCTAGTAAAAATTAAGAATAAGAACTTTTATGGACTGTTAATTGTAGTCATAGAATAGCAATGGGCCTATGGATATATACACGAAAATAAAAGCATGAAATAAAAAGTATGTATTAAAAAAAGTAGCATTAAAAATATCGAGAATGCTTCGTCAAATAATTAAAGTTTAAATAAAAGATCTGCATATAGTTTGGTTGGAATTAATTGTTACCTTACTCCGTAACGCATTATTGGTTTGAACAAGCGCTGTTTCCTGCATCAAATCAGTAAAAGCCAAGGTCAAAGCAAAGAATAGCTAGGATGATATCGTATGATATCGGGTCTACCAATGAAGAAAAGAACAAGGCCCACATACCCGGTTGTGAAGATCAGCAAGCTGGTCAAGCATGAATTGAGTCTGGAAAAATGTAGAAGTAGAGGTTAAAAACTACAAAAGAAATTAAAATAAGAGAGATGTGAAAGTATTTAATTTGCAAAGAGAAAGAACACCAGGCAAGGCTAGCTAGTCAAGATGTATAACTGTGAAGACCATATACTTTAGAAACAAACTCCACCAAAACCTCCTTCTTTTGCAGTTGCAACTTGCAAACTGTATCGCTTATAATTAGCTCATTTGAAAGGGAAGGTATAAGAGAACTACAAACTTGTTGAGAACAATGATAATTGGAATCGAAGTCACCTTTGTTGACCTAATATTCCTGAGTGCTACCTCCAGTTGATTCTCAAGCTGCTCGAGCTCAGTTGTATTCATTTGAGCAAGATCTTCCCCCAGTAAGTTCCTATATAGCATATACAATTATTCATACACACACACCCACCATATACATATATACATAGTGAGAAATTCTTGTATGCTTTGAGAGCAAAAAATTTCCTTTATTCTGTCCCATTTTATTGCACGATTGACAATTAATTTTGTGGATTATCTTTATTTTCTTAACCATCTAGTACTATATTTTTAAATCATCATCACAAATTAAGTTGATTTATCATAGAATAAATAGAACAAATAAGAGAAATTTTTTGCTATCTGAGATAAAAGAGTTTCTCGTTTAAAGTACTTCAAATTAAACTATATCTGCATAAGCCTGACAATATGGTTAGGGCTAGTGGCCATGGTGCATTCTGCATGGAGTCCTATTTTAATTTAATTACCTCTGTGAACATTGCAGGACTTCTACCTTCGCTTTTAGTCTCACATATTCCTGGTAATTGTTCTGTGAAGTGACGTATTTGTTAGCAGATAGGAATAGTTACTTTTGCATGGTAGTGAAAGCGATGCCATGCACAAACAAAGATAGACCAAATTAGAAAATAGCAGCAATTCAAAGAAAAAGAAAATCGCAGCAAGCTTCCACGAAACAAATTTGATTTTGGACATAAATTTGAATTGAGTTTGACTTGTTAACATGCCACAATCTAAGACACATTTATTATTCATTACTGAATCATCTTAATTATTCAATGATAAAAGTATTATATGTTTTCTAAGTTTTAAAATTAAATGTCGCTTTTTATTTAATAATTTATTTATTAAGTACCTAACTTATGTGTTCAAAAAAATAAGCTAACAAAACATATTTAAGATGTTGATTTGATACTACCTTTGTTAGAGGTAGTATGTTGCATTTTAACCAAAAGGCGAAATTATGACATTGAGACTAATTATTACTCCTTCGTTCTAATTTATTTGTCTATTTAAATAACTTGATATATTCTTAAATCAATGTATCAAATACAATTCCCCTCCATTTAAATAATTGGATACATTCTTAAATTAAAATGAAAGGAAATTGTCTCCAAATATATTGATTTAAGAATCTATCAATTTATCCAAATAGATAAATAAATTGAAACGGAAGGATTATGGCATAAGTTGAAACATGCTGCATATTTTTCTAAAAATAATGTTTATCGCACATTTTTCAACCTATATCATAAATAATTTTAATATAGTAACTTTTTTTTTATCACGTAGCGCAAATTTTTAAAATACACACTGTTATATGTTACAAAGGAACTTGACAAAAGGAAAGTACGAATTATATGGAGGAATTAGAATAAAAAGAAAAACTTAAAGTAGGCACATTATACATGGGTGGATGTTTTAAATGTGTTGAGTTAAGCGCTTATTATTAACTTAAAAGTTATAGTTATTAGTAAGGATTCAACTTTATTTTCTTAAAATTTTTTAAAATTGTATCAAGTAAATGGAGTTGAATCATGACCTTGCTCTGATACCATTTGTTAGATCAAGTATTTATTATTAGATCAAAAGCTATAATTGTTAGTAAGGATAAAATTTTATTTCCTTAAAGCTTTTGAGAACCATATTAAACATAAGAGGATGCACTCATTACAGATGCCATGGATCAAAATATTATTTCCATCAAATTCTAAGGGTGACCCTGGCTAATAAAGCTAACAATACTCAAACTAATTTCACATAAGTATGTTTTATACAAATTTTCATTCGTATCAAATAACAGTGTTGTTTTAAAAAATATTATAGCATACTATCTCCAAAGGAGGTAGTTTCGAATTAGGCGCCTGCATTTCAATATACTAAAGGTGGATGGAAATAACTTGACAGTATCCTTTCAACTGGTACTTCTTGATAGTGGTTGTATACGAAATTTCACCAAAGAAAAAAAAAAGTGGGTCATTGATGGTATGAAGAAAAACGAGATTGTGATAATGAGAATTTGTAAAGTTTATGAGAAATTTTATCCGCGTAAAAACAGAGCTGTTATTCCCATAACAATAACTGAAGACTTACCTGCATGTCACCGATTGGTCGGCTGGACTCCAGTGCACTGTAACTATACTTCTGGTACTTCTCCAGAGTTTTCATCATGCTGTGACATTAGGCAAATACTCAATCAAAATATGGGATCATTGATTTGTAATGAGAAACTTGGTAACTTTTTTAACCCAAAAAAAAAAAAGGAAAAGAATTAAATTAATGCGCTGCTTTATTAGGGTCAGAAATTACTGTACCCATCCGGAAGGAAAATGCTACCACCTAGAAGAGAGAAATTACTGCTCTTTGTGCAGAAAGTTTACTGCAACTCTTGCTTAGAAGAGAGAACAGCTCAACCTTAAAAAGAATAAAAAACATAAAATCCTTTTACAAAATAAATGTAAACCGAAACCATTTTTTCACTAGGACATATTATGAAGAGGAAGAGTTAAGATAGATTAATTTCTCAAAAAAAAAAAAGATATTAATTTTAATACTATATATATAAAACACTTTATATTATCATTCAATTATATATTATTATATATTTGACTTTTAAAATATTAATTACACCAGAGTTAAATATTTTTTATAATATAATAATGCATAACTTGATGATTATAAAAAAATTTACACTCACATTGCATTAAAATAAAATTTGAAAAATAGACCGCTAAAGCAATTTCATGCATTTAAAATTTTCGCTGTATATGACCAAGCAGATAATTTATGCACTTTGACTAGTTGGTGAACCCTTGTTCTCCTCTGGCACTCTTGGTAACCATCTATAGTATCACCAATTAACCTATCTTCGTTAACATTTTCGAGGCACCACAATGATCCAAGGGTCAATCCGAAGACGATATTATAAACAAACTGAATTTATAAAAACAATAACGCATCTAGATGGAACTCTCATGACAACTGCATTCACGAGTAGTCTTTACTAGATCAAGAGAATAGGGAAAAAAAAAAATCCTCTCAGTTATCTTTAAAATAAGAAAGTAAAAATGTCTTAACCCTTCAATTGTTTGGTAGGTTATGATTAAGATGTGCTTTATCAATTCAATAAATATACTTTTATTTTCTCACTTTATATAAACTCTTTTAAAACAATATGGCTATATGAAGTCAATAACCATAGTTAGCCTAACACAAGACTTTCTAACAACAAAAGGAAAGCTGTGATACCATCACCAAAAGAAAAACAAAAAGAGGCAAAAAAGTTTGATAATACATAATCTATGATTCAGGAAAACAGGAAGCGGAAAGAATAAAGTGGGTTAATGCATAAACCAAAGGGGCTGATAAGGTCAAGGCAGTATAAGTTAAATATAGGAGTTTTTTATTTGTTTGCTTGTTATATATATTAATCTCCTATTCTTGCATTCAAGCGATACTAAGTTACATATTAACCACTATAACTAATCAATAAACCAACGGTTATTTTCATTATTGAAGACGTAAACAATTGTCGGTTATAATCTTTTCTGCAAATAGCGAGGACAACATTGTTCTCTGTCTTTGCTGTAAATGAAACCAGCTATTCCACAACGGTTTAAAGATTGGAGTTGATTTGCAGCCCTAGAAGGCAAAGGACACGCCCCCTCTCTCTCACTCAGCCATCCTTAAATTGCAGCGTAAAGTAAAACAGGTTTTCACATCAAACATCCCATCTCTGACACCAAATCATAACAGTAAACCCTGGACTGTTAATAGTTTATCTCTAATCACATCTAGGGAAAATATTAAAAAAAAAAAAAAGAAAACTAAAATTCAAGTCAGAAGGCTTTGTCTTCATGGATAGAAATTATTCGACCAAGTTTAATGAACTTGGTTTAAAATTTGAGAGGACTGATAGGAAGCCAATGCACAGTTTCTCATATGATTTTCTTTCAATATTTTATTTTTAAGAGAAAAAATGGTTCTAACACTCTTCTGTTCCAGAAAGGATGTAGCCCTAGTTCAGGAATGACCCATCTTGAAAAAGAGCAAAGCTTTTTCAAAATCCCTCTTTGACTCTCCTTCCCATAATAGAGGGATATAACAAGGTAGAGAGTTTCAGATCTTCACATGAAGGGGTAGAAATATGACAATTTCATTTGTTTGTACATATATAAATTCTGGAAAACAACCAGAATGGAAAGATCGGGACTTTACACTTCACACACAATATTCTGGGGGGCTTTGCTTGTGTAAGCTGCTGTAAAATCGTATGCAGGTAAATAAGTACAATATGTGTATCAATCAGCAAGTAGCTAGGTTGTGGAAAAGAAGCACTGAAGCATAGATCTTGCACAAAAATCGCCCAAACACAAGCACACATGTCACTGCTACATGTTTGCACTTACACACAAACATTGAGACACACACAAAACAGAAACAGAAAATTTAGAGTTGATAAGGGATATATATAAACCTAGAGGTGCTGCTGAACTCATAGAGCTTGCCACGGTTGGAGAAGATGATGAGGGCAACCTCCGCATCACAAAGGACTGAGAGCTCGTAAGCCTTCTTGAGCAGCCCATTTCTTCTCTTTGCAAATGTTACCTGCCTGTTGATTTTGTTCTCTATCCTCTTCAGCTCAACCTTACCCCTTCCCATCTCTCTCTCCTTAAAAATACACAGACACACCCACACTCTCTCTCCGGAACTCCCTTTCCTGTATTGGTTAAGAGATGAGAGTCCTTTATTAAAAGGCCTCTTTGCTTGGGGTACCAAAAGGGATAAGTCCAATAGAAGAAATAAAAGTGGAAACCCTGAAAAATATGTTTGGTTTTAATCTCTGTACTCCACAGCCACAAAAATATGTTTAATCAGCCAAATCAAAAAATGGCAAATGTTGATGTTTGCATTACTAGTGTAGCATATCGTTTCTCATATCTTGTACTTCATCTTAGTACCCCAAAAAGTTGAACTTAATCTTCTTTGTCCAGTGTTTCACACAGGCTAACTAACTAGAGGGGCACCCAAGTAACCGAAGAAAACAGAAAGGCTAGTTAGCTAGGTCTCTAAGTTTTTTTAACAATTCCACCGCATCATCCGTCACATTGGCCACACTTGAAACTAATTAAACCAAGTAGAACACCTGAAAATTTAGTATAATTAGTGATTCTTTCATTTTCCATGGAAAATGAAATTCTTTCTCCATCTTTCTTTTTCACCACAAAATCTATGCAAAATGTATAATACAATAAGTCCCATATAAAATTTTATGTGACTAAAATTCATTATAGAGGAAGAAGTACTCTTCTTCCATGAAATGTGTTAGAATTTGCTAACTAGTTGACATATATATTAACTATTTCAATGAACTTTGGCTACGTTTGAATAGGAAATATAGAGTTACTAGGCTATGTCCTCTTTCGTCAGCAACAACTTTATATACAACATGAGCTATCGTATTTAAAAATGTAATTAAAGAAAAAGAAAATGATAATTTATGTAACTGAGTTGACCATTTAATTTAAATAATACATAGTTAAAAAAAAATAGAATTTACTCCAAAAGCATCAAGAAAGTTTGGAAATGCTTCATGGAGGGTTTATTGAGCTAGTTCTTTGCATCAAGTCATTCCCACCATTAGAGAAATAAATTTCGCATAGAAGAGTTCAGTATTCCTCGTATGAATGCCACTTGGGTAACTTGTGCCCAGTTAATCCACCTATGGCATGTTTGGATTTTTGTTTGAAAAGTTCTAAATTATGGTTTTTCCCAACAAACCATGATTTTGCAATTCCAAACAAAAATCCTCCAAATATGTTTCGGAAGAGGAAGTATTGAATGAATTGAAAATTCAAAGTAGTCCAGCATATGTATTTGTTTGTCATACGCTTCATAACAAATTATGACTCACTTTCTTCTTTAAATCTTTCTTCTTCCTTATTTAACAGACATAATGTTTTGCCACCTGAAAAATGATATAAACGTGACTGCAAACTGCTATAAATAAGTCCCTCATTTAAATGATGAACTATTACACAAGGTTGCTAACTTGTAACTTCGCCCTAGTCCCATAGTTTAGTCGCAGAACCAATATTTACGGAAGTAAAACTGCTTACAATGCAAATTAATTGACATCCCTAAACTTCAGTAAAATTAATATCTAACATTAAAAAAAGGTAAAAATTAATATCTTACAATTAGCCGCCCTAATAAAAGATTTGGTCATTTGGTCTAATGCTCTAAATGGATTCATATAGTTAGGTCATAGATCATGCAAAAAAAGAGTCTGTTAGCAGACAATAATTATGAATCGGAATTTTCGTTGTATTTTCTTGGAGAAAGATTATTCTACATGAAGAAAATACCAGCCCTTAGACATTTACATGTGGGTCACATGCGAGACCCACAATCCCAATGAAATATATTGAAAGGTGGAAATTTTCCTAGATGAAGAAAACTTATGTAAGTATTTCTCTCTTATTTTTTTTTTCTTCGTCCAAAGAGTATACGCATTTTTCTAATGAATTGTCAAGCTGGTAGGTAATTTCTAGACAACTTTTTCTTTGTATTTTGTATCTTTTCCTGCATGAACAGATTTTTTGAAAATATAATTCTCAAGAAAAAAATTATTGTTTTAAACTCAACTCCCGTTGTATGATATATCCACCATTCCTTAATATTGTATACTTACTTAAATGCCATTATAGCATAACATTAAATACATGGGAATTGCTGGCAATGAAAATCCAGTATAAGCCTTACAAGCAAGGTAGGCTCAATTTCTTTTAAAAAAAAAATAATTGTTGCCTATTCCTACACAAGTTTCAGTTATGCAAAGTACCATGGGAAACTCCATAATATAATATTGACAAGTGGAATTGTTTTAATCCATTGACCTGAGAGATCTCACTCATTACTAGCTCCCTTCCCTTTTTCAAGATGTTCGAATATATATATATATATATATATGTATTCTTCAGGGAGTAAATATCTAAGCAAGAGAGACATAAATAACTTGGTAGAAAATCAAATCCTTTGACGTTGTCAAAATTATACTCAAATCTGAGGTTACGACGAAGGTCAAATAAGGGTGGGTTTGTTTGGGACTTTGCTAGTGAAAAAATTATTTTTTATTAAAAAATCAATTTTATATATTTAAATAATTTTTAAAAATAATTATATTTTTAAAAAAATCTGTTTTTAATTTTTCGTAAAAATTGAAAAAAGTATCTTCTAAAAAAATTAATTTTCAACTTTTTTAATATATTTAAAGTTTAAGTTTTTAAATTATTTTTTTTAAGTTGAAACAAATACATCCAATTATGCACTTGGTACCGGTTAATAATCTTACTTAGAAAGCACTTTCAAATATATAAACCTTTGTTGACTTTCTAAAGTGACATTTTAAGCTAATGTAATGTAATTTAGTCCCCAAAAAAATTCTTAGAAATTCATGATAAAAAATAATGATGATTGTTAAATGAGATAAAGTGGCATATACAATTACCCATTCAAGATTCAATTTTGTATTTCAGGGTATTCTAATCAATCACTTTTTTGTAAGTTATCTAATAATTGATTAAGTGATCATATTTGGTACATAAAGTGGGAACAGCTAGAAGAACAAGAATAATTTTGTTCAAAAAATAACATTTACACTTTATTTGTTTCGCAAGAAAAAGAGAGAAAAAAAAGGAAGAGAAAATAAGTGAATTTAAGTATTTTCTTTTGTTTGATTAGTAGAGAAAAGAGAAGGAAAGAAAAATAAATAAATAAATAAATAAAATGGATCCCATATCAAAAGTTTTCTCCTCACAATTGGAAAGAAAACATAGAAATTTAGATGATTATTGCAAAATTATAAATGTAAATTATGTCATAGCTCTCTTTTTTTCAATTTCTTTTTATTTAAACACATAAAGAGAAAATCTCTTTTTTCTTCTTATTATCTTCTCTCTTCATTTTTTTCCTATTTTTTCTCTTTCAATTTAATTTTTATGATTGATAATATAAAATATTTTTATATTATCATTCAATAAGAATATAAGAAACTGTCATATAATATATTTTAAATTAAATTCATGTAACTATCAATGACGACATAGTAGTTCTTACATTTCTATTGAATAATAGTGTAAAAATTTTTATATTATTGATGCATAGAAATTAAACTCTTTTTCTTTATCCAAATAAAGCATTAGCATATGAAGAGGATAAAAAATTATATGAAGCTTGTGCTATTTTATTGTGGCAAGTGAGAATTGAGAGATTTTTTTACGCGAGCATGTTTAACATTTTATATTTACATATTTACAATAAAAATAGGTCTCATTATTGTATTTAAGATTCACTCAATTATTTATAGATCCTATCAATTTTATTATGATGTACTCATTCAGAATTTAGACAAATTATAAAGATGTGAAGGTGCCACCGACAAAAAAAAGTAAAAAAAAAAAGCCGATTATGAAGGTGTGGCTGGTTGGTTTGGCCTTGGCCGGAACAGTAATAAGACCACTGGTTCTTGCATTGAGACGGTGATCGAGGCAGCCATCTTAAAACTGACCCAGCAGAAGTCACAGTGAGATGCGACGTGTCGACTTTTGAGTGGGCAGATTCCAATAGCACGCAGTCACACAGAGAAAACAGTAACGCACGTTATTAACGGCTGAGTGGACAAGACACAAAAAGTACAGCGCCACTGGACACGTGTCAATAGCAAAGCAGATTATGTACCGAGGGTTAGTGGTAGATTCCTCGTCGTTTGCTTCGCACATTTTCTAAGGAACAGGAACATTGTATTGCACTCCGAGGAACATCTTCTCCCTCAAGTACACTTCACCTCACACGCAATCATCAAATCCAATTTTCCAGCCTCCTCAGCGCAGATTTGATTGGCTTTGAGTAAAATTATTTTAAGGGTATCTTAATTTTATATATAAAATTTACTCATAAAATTTTAGTACTCACATCGGAAATTTATGTGTAAGAGAGAGAGACTGGGCAATAGGAAGTCGGAGCGAGACGAGAGTTTCAAGCAGACTATTTTTAATCTTATGGTGGACTAATGTGAACATGGAAATTGGAAAAGCAAATCCGTCAAAGGGGACCACGAGGGGTGTTCCAATTCATTTTTATTCTGTTAGTGGTTGATGTAACACTAGAAGAGATCATCTTCCATATTAGTGTCCCTTTGAAGAGTACTACTTATACCGTTCCAATTTATATGATATTGACCCGCTGGATCAAGTTTTCAACATGGTTCAGCTGGCTGTACTGCATCCCTACTTAACCATCTGCACTTGAGATTGGGAGATCAATTGACTCGTTCGTTGAGTATGTTTTTCTTCGTGGGTTCGGTTAATTTTAAATTGATTTAATGAATAATTTAATTACAATTATTCATGTGTCTGAGTGAAAAATAATAATTAGTTATTAAGTGATAATTTATTATAAGAAAAATTAAGCAAAATTAATGCAACAATTATTGGTGAAGAAAAATAAAATTGATAGTTATTTACAAAAAAGAAAAAGAAGCAAACTAATATAACACTTATTTACAAACAAATAATATAACAATTATTTGCAAAAGAAAAACAAAATTAATATGATATATATTTACAAAGGAAAAGCAAAACAAAATTAGTGTAGCGATTATTTACAAAAGATCATAGAAGCAAAATATAACAATTGTTTACAAAAGAGAATATAAAAAATTAAGGTGATAATTATTTACAAAATAACATAAATGCAAAATTAATATAATGATTATTTGTAAAAGAAAAAAATTAATATGATAATATTTACAACAGGCAAGAAATGCAAGATTTATGTGATAATTATTTCCAAAAAAAAAAGAAAAAGGAAAAGATAGATATACAATTATTTACAAAAGAAAAAAGAAAAAAATTAATATGATAATTATTTACAAAAGAGAAAAAAATAAAATTAATGTGATAATTATTTATAGAAGGAAAGAAAAGCAAAATTGATATAATAATTAATCCAAAAAAAAGCAAGATTAATATACAATTATTTACAAAAATAAACAAAAATTAATATAACAATTATTTTCAAAAGAAAAAGAAAGTAAAATTAATCTTATAATTATTTATAAAAGAAATAGAAATTATAATTTAATTACTGAACGTGCGAGCTAAAATAGTCGACGTAAAATACAAAACCAACCACCCGTCAGTCTTCTTTACATTTATGAACCGGTCATTCAGCCGACGCTTTCATTAGCTTGCGTAATTCGGCACTTCTTTTTTTCCCTCTCCATTTTATTGTGTTGTGTTAGGGTGTGTTTGGTATGATAAGATAAGGTAATATAATATATTATAATTTTATTTATTATTTAGTATAGTCAATATATTGTATAAGTTTATCTATCAAATATTTTTTATACTTCAAAATAATGGATAACTTAATTCAGCCTAGGGAGGCCGTATTAAGTCTGATTAACTTTTGATGTATAAAGATTTTTTTATTTTTTAATATATTTTATTAAAATGAAAATAATTATTAAATAAATAATACATAATAAAAACCATATAAACAAAAAATAATATTATTTAATAAATTTTTTTAATAATAAATATATATTTTTAAAAAATAATAATTATAAAATAACTATTCAAATTAATATAAAAATATAAAAAAAATTTATTAATAAAATATATAAATAATATTTAATATAAATTTAATTATATATAATAAAAAATATAACCAAATATAAGAATATGATATTAGGCTTATTTGAATTTTAATGTATAAAAACTCTTTTATTATTTCTCTCTCTCTCTCTCTCTCTCTCTCACATATTTTTTATATTATGAAAAAATATTTAAAATAAATAAAATAAATTTTAATATAAAATTATATTTATATATAATAAAAAAATTGCTAAAATAATTGTAATAAATATTTAAATAATTATATTAATTTTTAATTTTAAATTTAATATTCAAAAATTGTATTTATTATAATCTTTTTTTCTTACTATATTATATAATACAATATCTTATACAATGACATATCAAATATTGCATAGTATTAAATTTTATTAGACTTTATATTATCAACCTTTATTTTATCAGGCCTTATACTATCAGGCATACCAAACGGGTTCTTAATTTTTTGGCTTTGTATTTTGCTCCTTTCTAGTTTTGGGATTTTAGAGATATTGATAAAAAGAAGATTTTGCTTTGAATTTTGTGTGATTGAGATTAAACTAATACCAAAATAGTTTTTTTTCGATGGTAAATCAATCCAATTGAAACGACGTTCGCTGGAGGTTAATAAACTTTAGAAATTGGCGTGGTTTAAGAGGGATGAAAAAAACATTTCAAAAACATTTACTTATACGACTATCATGCGCACAAAGGCGTTGTTTACTTGATTTCTACAAAAGACAGGATATTGTACACGAAAAATGTTTTTATAAGAAATTATGAATGATGTGTTACTGCTCTTTTGACTAGTATCTTTTATTCTTTTAAGAAATTCACGAAAATTAATCTCAACTTTATAAAAAGAACTAGTAACAATCAATTTCTTGCTTGATTCATGTGATAGCAAACAATTAAGAAATCAACCAGTGACAATCACCAATAAAAAGAAATCAACCAGTGAGCAAGTCAAAATCGAAGTTAAGATATTTAAGTAAAGTTTGTTTAAATATATTTTTAGTTTCTATAAATATAAGTTATTTTATTTTTAACCTCTTTAAAAAAATTTCTTTACTTTTTATTTTTCTTTTAATTCCTAATTTTTTGGTTTTGGTCCCTATTATTTTAAATTTTAGTCCTTAAAAATATTTGAAAATATGTTTAGTATTTATAAATATTAAAAATTTTATTTTTGATTCTTATAAATAATTTAAGATTTCTCTTTTGATCTTTAATTTATCACTACTTAACTACTGCACTAATGCAGCAGGGATAAAAAACCTGTCGACTATCATTAGAAAAAGGAGGAACCAGAAGCGAGGCTCTCATAAATGAAACCAATTACCATTTTCTTTTATTTTAAGAACACTTAAAAATTTCTCCTTTTATGTATCTATCAAATTAAAACTCATTGATTAATAAATTTTCGTTCATATATAAAGAAATCCAGTTGTGCACCTTGAAAAAAAAAACCACCATTGTTTCAGCCCAAAAACTAACATTCTTATAACTTAGAAAAGCAATTAGTTTTAAGTATGGGCATGCGTTTATAATAGCATATTTGATTTTTCCGTTCCAAATCATAGTTTGGACAAAACCCACTTTCTTAAAATATATTTAGCTTTTTATTTAAAATTATGAAACCATAATTTGGTTAAAAATTATAAGATAATTTTTTTTTTTATTTTGATGAAACCATCAATATCTAAGTCCTATTACTAGGAATTTAACTAATTCGAATTAATTCGATAAAGATCACTAAAAAGAAAGAGCAGGAGCCTTCTTGGAAATTGTTACTCAAATCATAATTTGTAGGTCTAAACAAAATTTTTAATTTTGGGCCAAATATAATTTAAGAGCTACAAACGCAAATACAACATTTACCAAGTCAAAGGCCCCAATTGGCAATTGGATGTCCCTATTTGGATTGGACCTTTCATCCACAGCCTTCAGAAGCGGGGTCCTCTACAGCCTATGACGCAGGATCTCAAGAAAAATAATGATTGTGCTTTTTACCATTATCATTATCAATCGTCACTGATGACTGAGACACATACGGTTACGTTTATTGTCATTATCGATCTGGGTCTGCCATGTGAACTTCTCCAATTTTTGGCCATGTCGAGCGTGCTCCTTGCTCAAACTGAATGCCCCACCTGGCCCTCCCTTTCCCATTACATGGCTATGGCTATATGCTACTATTAATGATAGAGTAATGTTATTTATATTCATTTTATTTAATATATTGCACCGACTTATCTATTATTTATTATTAAAAATTATAAAAAGTTTCAAACAAAAACCTTATAATTTTCAATAATTGAGAATAAATTAATCAATACGATTTACAAATGGAATGAATAGAAATAATATTATTTTTATAGAGGATAAGCTTGAAATGAATGGTTCTCTCCTGCAGTGAGAGTCAATACATGGGGCCAATTAGCACCACCACGGGCGCTCATTCCTCGCAGATATTTATCATGAAATTGCCGAGGCAATAGGTTTTTGCGAGTACGACATGCTATTTAGGCCCAATCAATCCATCTGCAAGTTCCTGGCTTGGCACATGAGAAATAGTTGATAGTGTTCCTTTTCTTCTTTTCAAGACAAAAATTTTGGAAAATGGAAAGGTTGTTTCTAATTTAAACATCATGGAAAGGATAAAACAAAAAAAACACAAATAATGGTGTCCCTTTGCCTAATCAGACATTTTAGTCAACAAAGAGCGCATTTTCTCTTGTTTAAGGAAAAACCGCATAGTATATATCAAGGATGTGTCAAATCTCCGCTAATTTGGTGATCAAAATGACTAATGCTTTCTGCATGGCTACTCATGATCTTGAAACATTACTTTAAGTGCAGGTCAAAACTTGTGCAACAATTGTAACTAACTCATAATTAAGTTGGAATGTTCTATTTGTGTATAAACCATTCAACTCGTATTTTCCGTTATCCATAAGCGACCCTTCAGCAAAAGATGAAGACAAAACAATAGTTTTCTGGTTCTCCTTCTATTTTTCACTATTAGAGCCCCTTTATCTAAAAAGTGGTGTTATTTGAACAAATGAAGATGAATATATTGAAGGGACACGTAGAAAAAGACAAGAGTTGAAGAAAAAGTTGGAACCAGAATGACATGCACCCACCACTAGTTACATTACAACTTATGGTATATCCATGAGTATGCTTAAAAAATGAGTATAAGTAATATTTTTATTATCTAAAGTCTTTATTTAATGCACTGATCAAGGTAGTAATGTAACATCGAGACTACATTTAATAAAGAGAAATGTGGTTCCATTTTTTTCTTTTTAAATATCCTACAGATATCCAAATCTAGATATAGTGATTCTTGTGTAAATAAGTATATATTTTAGTTATATAAGTATTAAATATGATATTAATTAATAATGGATTTATATTGTTACTGAAAGCAATATATTAGTTCAAATTTTACATAATTAAAATCCATATTTATTTAAACATGATTTTATCACATGTGCAGTTGGTTGTCTAAATAAATACGTTCAAATAGTAAATCTGGTTAATGAAACAAAGAAATATTGCTTCAACTGGATTAGTTTTTCTTTCGTTTTATGGAGCTCTTGACCTACTTTGTCAATTTTGTTACTTGTGGTAATTTTATTTCTCCCTTGTCCAATTTATTTCTCTTGCAATTTTCCCTGTTTGTCTTACACACCCTAGACTAGCTCGTAGTTCTTTTGGAAATGTTTGACTACATCGGACAAATAGAACTTCATTGTTGATAAAAGAAATATTATTTGAATATATATAAAAAAAAGTAAACATAATATGAATATTATAGAGAGAAATACAAAATCTTAAGCAAAGGCCGTATCTTGATTTTAATAGAATGATCAACGTTAAATCCATTTATATTTTTTTTTTTAATAATTAGATAACACTCGACTCTCAAAGAAGGAAGAGCAAAATAATACTATGGACAAGGCTGCGGTGGACCGTGTTGAGTTTTGGTCTAAGTTGGTCACTAAATCTTGACCATTAAAATTGAAATTTATGGTTAAGGTTAAATCTTTTCATTACAAAAAAATGATTCAATAATAATTTAAATTTATATTTTAATATTTAACAAAATATAAAATATTTACTCTACCCTCTAGTTCTATGACTTTTTTATCTACTCTGGTCCACCTCCTTCTTGACTATACGCCATCTTGACAGCCTGGGCCTAACTTCTATACCCCCAACTATAACTTTATCTTTTTATCATAACCATCTCCAAGCTATCCCGTCAAATCTTCAGCACTTCTGTATTCCACTGTATCCACAACATTGGTATAAGCCTCAGCAGTGGTTGTCTTAATTACATTCTATGCAGTCTTCTTTGCAACATCCCATCCAGTGTCTACACTCCCCTTAGCCGCTTCGCCAATGCTCTCCACCACCTCTGTTGCTTTCACCCTCCCTTCACTAGTTGTATCAACTCGAAAAATTGGCACAAACTTTTGATAAGCACTAATTCTTTAGATATAATCTACCAGTTATATAAATCATTATTTATTATGTACAATTTATATGCTTAAAAGATGATAGATGAAGCTCAAGGTATGGGGGGGTAGCAGCACATATTGATGGAAGGGAAAAAGTTGAGTAAAAAATAAATGAATGAGGGCAAAATTATAACTTTGTATTTTTTTAATTATAATATTATAAATGACCAATTTGGACCAAAACTCAACACATTCCATCACAACCTTGGCTATCAAACTATTCCAAAAGAACACAAAACATCACGACCCAAAAATACAAACCACAATACTTGATAATCGAGACACAAAATGTTCAAAGCACTAAACGTGCAACATGAAACACAAACCCACGATACACCTCGAGCCACCGCAAGGCATACACGAGTCAACTTAGCACCTAAACCAGCACTTGAACATGAAACGCACCACGCGTATATCGCACGCACTCAAAGCGCACATGGTCATGCGAATAGGGGCACAGCCCCTTTTCCTTCTTCCATCACTCCCGCAAAGACAAGAGAGACTTGCGGCAGCCATGGTCATCGCTCCAACACAACCACTCAGGGAGGCCCACCACTGCAGCACAGCAGCCGACGCCAGACGGCGATTTGAACTCCATGAGTAATGTCATCACAGCGTAAGACAACGTCTCTCTCTTCCCATGAACAGACCTACAACCACGGGATTCATGGATCAAGGGAGAATACCACCGCATCAGCATCAATAAAGGCACCATAGTCTCTACTCTCTACAGAGATCTGCCACAATCTCCGTCGAAAAAAACAAAGTCTTGACTTTTTTCCTCCTAGCAATCATCGTCTCCTAGAATTTTGTGGCTCTTGTCTAAATAACATTTCTCTATTAATGATTATCAACAATAACCGTCACTAATATAAAATTTATAAGCTTATAATTAATTGTAAACTTGTAATCTTCAACTGGTCAGCAAACTTGTGGCGTGGAAATGGTAATTTGTGTTGGAAAAAAGTCACTAGCTAATTGTGACTATTATTTCGATATCAATGCATGAGGCGGGTAACATGCTGGCCATGACAGACAAGAAATTGACGTGATTTTGACAATATAAAAGAAATCACTTTCACAATAGCAACTTTCGTACCCGAGTTTATCGTAGTAGAATTGCCCTTTGTGATTGTCATATTCCATTTGGATTGCTTGCACGTTGCAGGCCTAAAACAGAGACATTGTTTTAAAGGTTGTGGCAACAAAGAAAGGATGCATGGGATGGGATCCTTCTTTCACCGGCTCTGCTCAGTCAATCTCTGGAGATTGTGATATGATAAAGTGGAGCCTGGACTACCACATGCTGACAGCTAAGATCAGGAAATCATACAAGCAAATAGCATAACCCACTAAGAATTGATGAATCAATATAGAATTTAGGCATAGGATTATTCATGTTTGCATGAACCAACACTTCTTTGAATCTATTGAAATCCTTTTGAAACAGCAAATATAATGTTTATATGAACTATTTAGTAATTGTTAAATTAAACTATAGCATAGAATAATAACTACTGGAAGTATTAATAATCATAAATCCTAAACCCTAAACTACCATTTTTGTTATTGAATTCATTGAATTATTTTTTATTACATAATTGCTTCTTTACCTTTTTTAATGAGAATTTTAAAAAATTAAATCTAGTTATAGTTTATTTTGAACTAATCTACCCTATGTTCTCTTTTCATTTACCCACTGTTTCTCTCTCTATTAAATCTTATCGCTTTTCTCTCATTGCATTAAAAATGATAAATATAAAATTGAAAAAATAATAATAAATATTTTTTTAAAATTCTCATATGATGGATAATTTTGATTAAAATTATTTTATTTAAATGAACACTTAAAAATGGACAGTGAAAGTAGTTATTTCTACTACAATAAAAGTTAAAAAAGTTACATCATTACCATTAAAAATTATGTGCAATGCATGGGTTGGGTATGGGCATTTTTTTGGTCATTGGATATAAGAAGACAAAGAGAACTCAACAGGGCCCAACTCAATAACAAGCTGGCTGGGTGTGGGCTTTTAAATACTTTTTTATGGTCGAATGCATGAGCTTTTTCCAACTGGGACATTGTAGAGGACTTCTGTCCTGATGGATTGTGGCCCAATAACAAAACGAACCCGGCCCAAACCGACGCAAGCATCTTCAGTTAATTTCTTTCAGCATGAGCGCAGGGGCAAAGACGTAAAACACGTTACCGTCGTCTTCCCCGTAGGGTTTGTGCCCCAGCCACAGACTCCACATAACAGTCCCGGACTCCCAGTCACTGAAACTCTTCCGAACAACTTTACGCATTTTATATTCAAAATTCAATGTGATGAAAGAATAGAATTCATGATTATCTTCTTCCGCCATCACCATTAGAGTTATGCTTTTCTATTAACCTCTCAATTATCTTGCCAAAATATAAAAATAATAAAAAAAATGAGGTATTCGCGATTCTTACACATCTCACAACAAATCCGGAAAACCATAACCCTAAGACCCCATGTTGTCGCACCCAATCACCAATCACAACTCCAATCTCGTTCCGCATTCTTGGCGCGCAATTTCAACACTGCTTCGCAAGATTCAAATCCGGCCGTGCGGTCGGAGAAGTTGTCGGCGATCGTGGACGAGCTCACGGGGCTCACGCTCCTCGAAGTGATGGACCTGGTGGAGGAGATGCAGAAGAAGAAGGGAATCAACGAGCTCCCTCTGATGATGCTGATGACCCCGGGAATGGAGCTCGGAGGCTTGAAGGGTGCGCTGAAGAAGGGTGGAGCGAAGGGAGGAGGTGCTGTTGCTGGAGGAGAGGAAGAGAAGAAGGAGGCTGAGAAGACGGTGTTTGACGTGAAGCTCGATGCTTTCGATGCTGCGGCGAAGATCAAGGTGATCAAGGAAGTGAGGACGTTTACGAGCTTGGGGTTGAAGGAGGCGAAGGACCTTGTGGAGAAAGTGCCAACAGTTTTGAAGAAGGGTGTGGCCAAGGAAGAGGCCGAGACCATCATTGCCAAGATGAAGGAGGTTGGCGCAAAAGTTTCAACGGAATAAGGTACAGAAATGGGGCTCTCATTACTCGGATATTAACTTTGTTAATGTGCCATGCTTTGTTTTTATGTGATGCTAATAAGAGTGGGTGGTTGTTTGCTATTTTAGATACTAATGCTATATCATGAAGCTTATCAAGAGAAGAACTTTGATATGTAAGCTGCTGAAAATTAACATGTTTGATAAAATCGCAGTTAGTTGGTGAACTTGTTACTTATGTAAACCAAGTTCTCTTCGGACCAATTTGTCACCTACCCTTGTTAGCCCTAAGTGTACTCTCTCTGTTTTGTTAAATAATTGGACCATGAGAGGGGAGATCTTATGTAGGCATCGATTGACCGAAATTTGCAGCACTCAAATAGACATAAATAATTTGTCATTTGTTCAGACAAATTACTGTAGTTGAACAAATCCTAACCATTGTATATTTTTCTAATATCTGTGTTGTTTGAGTGTTAAGTGGATTCTTGCAAAGGGTTTAGATTTTACTTTAAGATAAGGTTGGACTGGACTGTTGAAGTTATTTTATCAAGTTATTAATTGACAGTTAGTGTTGCCTAGCAATTAGTTCTATATGGGAAAAACTGTGATAGCATAAATTAAGATGTCAAGTTGGATCAATGTTTAACAAATAAATGAGACATTTGTCTGTCATGTGGTAATACAAGCATCTCAGGATTTATATGCGTGCATGGATGCATTGGTGAAATTCTTTCTTGGTAATGGGGAATTTAGCTGTACATTTAGAGTGAATGCCATAAAAGTTTTAGTCAATCTCAATTTCTAATTAAAATTTTAATATCTGGACTTGCACAGGGAATGGATAGGATGAAGAACAAAAAATTGAGCAGAACTTTTTTGGTTATGATCGAGTGTATCAGCGATTGCTTCACACCCACATTCCCATCGGCAGATGATGGAAATATATTAAGGTCTTTTCATGATGCATAGAGGTTATATTTTTCTGTATTTTGAAACTTTGCTGAGCACATTATGCTCCTTGCTCACTGCCTTTTTCATTGTTATTCTCCCTTGTATCAGGCTTTTCTGCCTTGAATATTCTTGATAATTTCTTAACCAATGTTATAGAATTGGATTATGATGGAGGAATATTTTTTGAACTGACAATATGTGCTACTTGCTGGTAGACTTTCAGATCCTTGCAATCATTTGTAAGCTATTAGATAACTAGAATTAGAGTCAGACCTCTGGCTGCTGTATCCTCTTTTGCTTCTTTCGGCTGTGTACAATTTTTAGTATTGGTTTCCCCGCTCTCCTCTCCCCCCTTATGATTGTTTATTTTCTTATATTCCTTACACTGGTTTACTCTTGTAGAAACGCGCACATATGCCATGGTCACAGCCCACAAGATTCTTGAAGGAAACTTTCTCCTGACATATGGATTTTTATGTTCGTGCTGCATCTCATATTTGTTTAATCCCATCCTTTTCATAATTGTCTTAAGCAGGCTAGAACAGTATAGTTTTGCATCGAAATGGGGTGAGCTGTAAGAAAGAATAGTTTCCGGTATTAGTCCCTATATTTAAGAAATCCTCTAACTTGTTTCCATAAACATTAGTTCTTTTGAGAATTTAATTTTGAAACACGTCCATCTATTAGGCTTTGCCTTTTTCGCCCAGGAGGTACCTTTAACTTACTATGCTGACGTTGTTTGTTCTGTCACATGACCATTACACTCTCTCAAGTATGCCATTTCTCCCTCACCTGTAAACCCAATGGAATCGAGTAACTAAGTTGAAAGAACTAATAAGATGTAAAGAAAATGGATGCTCTGCTCCGTTTGCCAATGCCAAGGACAACCAAAAAATGGCGATAAAAATGCTGTAGGAAGGTGTAAAAGCACTAGCCATGAAAAATACTCTGGCTATAGGACCCTGAGCTTGCCTGGAGAATGAAAATGTGACTAAGAAAGGATCTGGAGTTGGACAACCTGGATTGGCGCTCTTTCTTCTTGTTGTGAGTAGTCTCAAGTTGGCTGTCTTCTTCACTAGAACCTCTATTCTCCTTCATTATAAGTTCTTGCAAATGAACAATGTGGAATTGGTTAAGGTAATAGATGCTTTGATCCTTTAATAAGAAATCTTGGATTCGAGCCTTGGTAATGGAAAAAATCTTTGCTAGGCAATCCTTACCCCTTTTAAGAGACTTCAGTCGGGTAGAGTTGGCTTAGTCGAGATCCTAATAATAAAGCCGGATATTAATGGTTTTATCGAGATAAAAAAAGATTCTTGCAAATGAGAAAATCTCCCTGTTCTCCTGTACTTAAACAAAATTAAAATTAAAAAAAAAAAAAAAACCAAAAACCATATTTTGGTTTTTGATTAATGAACTTGTTCTCTCTGTTCGTATATGATTTTGGTACAATGGGCACGCAGTTTTGAACCTATAACTGTTTAGAAATGATGATATTACGTCTATGATAAAATTTCTTCATGTAATTCAAATAGCTTTCTTTTTTCATTTTTTGGGTCACTATATTTTGTTTTCTGTTAGGGGCCCCCCGGGGGGGGGGGGGGTGGTGATTTAGGGGGTAACACTGTGACACTGGGTGCGGTATTTGCCGCTAAGCCGAAGGCCCTTCCGCGACTCCCATAGCTTTCAACTTAATAATCATTGGAAACCAAGTTTAAGAGTTAGCCACAGGAATCTTATTGAGTCGGCCCAAAAGTCATTGAAGCTGCATAAATAGGTCGATGGGGCCCAAAATTGGACATATCAATTTTAACAAATTGAATGGAGCCCAGTTGCGAGATGAAGCCGGTGCGTCACTCGCTCTGGAAGGAGCGTGGATACACGAGCAGAAGACGACAGAGAAAATATTGAATGGAGAGCGACAGGTGTCAGGAAACGGGCACATGAGAAGTGTGGGGTCCTGTCTATTAGATCCCAGCATATTAATTCCACGATCACTGATGAGTTGGCATTGACTATACGTCCACACTCTTTCCGCCTTATACCTTCTATTGTTTTTATTTATTTTTTTAATAAATAGCAATTGCATCCCTTGAAATTTTATGGTATTGCATATGACCCTAAAATTGTGTAAAAGTTGCACTTCACTCCAACTAAGTTTTGACTTAACAACTAAGAATATTTTTCACTTATCTAAAGCTACAAGTCCTTATTAAAAGCACACAGAGCTAAAGCACATGGGGTTACTTCATCAATTGAGAACAAAGGAAAATTACAAGATATCTCGCACAAAGGCCTTTATATTTAAAAATGAAACTTTCGACTATCTAGTGAAATTTATATATTTAATACATTGACAATATCAAGATCCAAAATTAATGTTGAGTTAAAACATGATAAGAATATTTGAATAATTTTAACATTAAAATATTATAAAATACATTTATATGTATTTTTATATTAAATATAGATATAGATAAATAATATATAATATGTAATAAATCTTATAAATATATATAATTATTAATGTGTAATATATTACTAGTTTGGTTTGATTTGGTACAGTTTTAGACACTAAAACTGAAAACTAAATCAAATCAATCGATTTTCATAAAATAAAAATCAATTCAAACTAAATTATTTTGATTTTGATTGGTTGTTAGTTTTTTTTTGGATCGGTTTTTGGTTTTTAATTCGAACCCCCATAGCCACTTCCAATTTGCATTGTACTCCATTCTTTCTTTCTCTCTTCAAATTCATCTAGAGCTAGCCCTTTAACATAAGTTTTCTTAAGAAACACGACATATCTATAAACAATCCTTCAAATAGTGAAATTAGGAACATAACTGCAATAACCGGGATCAAGAAGCTCCTAGTCCACTAACTAGTTCAAAGATGGTTTGGTATAGTAACCAAGTGAGTGCAAGATTGGCATGGAATAGTAGCAAAGGTTCTCTTTTTCTTTTCTTTTTCTTTTCTTTTTAATGAATAACTAACAACTTATTCTAGTTAAGTGAGAATTAGCTTTTAAGTCAAAACTTAATGGGGTGGAGTGCAATTTTTGCACATCTTTGGGGTTATGTACTATATTATGAAACTTCAAAGGATGTTTACCTTTTTTTATTATTATTATCAAAAAGTTTAGATTCTAAGGAAGATTTGCTCAGTTTAAAATCAGAATATATTTCTAGGTATATTAAATACTTACAAAATGGGAGGAATATGAGGCTTGAACCCAAATTATAGAAATTTATAAGCGAAAAGCCGACTAGGTGAATCAACCTCGAGTTGGTTTATATATTTTCTACTCTTCTCCTTTGCTTAAGTTATTAATTAATAAAATAGCTTTTGCTAATTAATGTTTTTAGGGCATGGTTAAGAGTAAAAAAAAATTAATTGAAAAGTAAATTTTATAAATTTTTTATATTTTAAATACAATTGAAACGTTAAAGGTTTTTTTATGCAAAACCCTTATTTTAGTTAATTTAACATGGTTGAATCCTTATTCAAAGTCCATTGATCGTCAGATAACATGAAAAACTTAAATATGTCTCCAACATACCTTAAGAGATCACTAAAAAAATATTGAATAAAAAGTAAAATTTTTAAATTTCTAGTGCATACAATTTTGATGCCAATTCAAATTAGGAACATAATAAAAGAATTTGTAATAATAATTCATCAAAATTAAACTCTAAAGGAAATTTACATTGAGGGAAGCATCATTTTCATGTTTTTTCTTGTAGCAGAATATTCTTTTGATTCTCTCTCGTTTTCGAATCATCATCTATGGATGAACACTGTCCAAGAAAACGACGCTTCCCTCATTTTATTTCCTACATATTTAAAGGAAATGATTAAATATTTTTTCTCCCGACCCAAGTACTTTGCAATACCGATGACTAGAGTCATATGAAACTTGGGGGTTATAATTATATAAATATTTTAGAAAAATATTGAATGTTTCAAGTTTAAGCATGTAAATTGCTAAAAGTATTTCTCTGTAAAACTTGGTCAAGCCTAAAACTAAAGAGAGTAGTTTATAATATAACTTCAGTTCTTTTACATGAAGTGATAAATTAAACTAAAAGGTATATCAACAAAGATAGACTATAGTGGTAAGTGAATTATAGTCTTAGAAAAAATATTAATATATTTAAACTATAAATAAGATAATTATTAATATGATATTTTTGTTACAAGAATATCCAAAAATTTGGGACATATTTAATTTAAAAAAAATCTTATTTTTAGTTTATATTTTTAATATTAGTTATAAAATTATCACTTTATTTTTATTCTATTTCTTTTTTTTTTCAAAATTTTATAAAAGAAAGACCCCTAATCTCACATTAATACTATCCGGATAAAAAAAAAACCATAGAAGGTATAAACTGTTGCTTAAATGTTGTAAAACATCTAATCATGCAGAGAGAGAGAGAGAGAGAGAGAATGGGGGGGGGGGGGGAGACAAATTAGGTAAAGGCAATCCAGCATGATGGCATTTACAATCGTTTCATTAAACAATTAATTTACACTATTCGATCCTTTTCATGCACCGCAGATACTTTATGCAGTGAACGCATTTTATAGAAATAATTTAAAGAATTTGATCTTAGTATAATTTATTATAAAAAATGTTATATAATCATAACTTGATTAGAGTTAGTTGTTAAAATAATATAATATAATTATTAATTCTTCAATAAATAAAAAAATTACACCACTTTATTTCACCTAATAATTACAATAATTTCTATAAAAAATTCTTGTTATATTTTACTAATTGTATAGCATTATTTTTACTATAAATTATTTAGTTTTGTAAATAATGATAGTATATAAGTATAAAACTCTTTTTTCAATAAAAAATATAAAACTCTTTTTTTACACATGATTGTTTTATCTTTTTAAATTACTGATACTTGATTAATTTATATTGAGTTAAGGCGAGGTTATTATAAATAAAATAAATCTCTCATAACATTAATTTTTTTTCATCTACAATACTTAAATTTAAATGTTGCTTAGAAAAAAATAAGTATAAAATTAATTGAATTAACCAAATACTAATATTGTATCTAAATTTTTTTATATAAACATAAATCTAACATTTTATGTTCAAATACACTCACAATAAAAAGAATTTATAAAACTTTGAAATAAGTAAATATATTTTTTAATAAAACTAATAGGAGTCACTTTAATCATAAGTCCTAACGGCGATATATTAGGATTTTATCCATTAGAAAATCTCTCCTGCATTGCATGATTACTGCTTTAGAAAAAGGAATACATAAACAAACCTTATTTTAAATTGTCGTATTAAGTTGCCGTCGTGATGGAGTCATTGCACAAACTGAACTTCCTAAACAAAAGTAGAAAGAAGTAAAAAAGCTGTCCACTCAGATTGTCTCTCTCCAAAAATAGCAACACAACACAAACCCCTCTCTCTCTCTCTCTCTCACAGTTCCCATGGAGTTTGCAGCAAGATCTCTTTCACCTTTGAGTCCCCTCTGATTCAGCCCCATCCACCCCCAACCCCACTATTCCAAGTACACTTCCACTCAACTCAATCAATTCTCTCTCTCATGATTTGGGTAACTAGTTGGTTTCCTTTTTTCTCATCCCCTCAATGCCTTTCTCTTTCAGTATAATTTCATGGACTCACTGTATATTTGCCTCCTTCAACTCCTCTACTTCTTAAGCTGACTATACACTTTACGTTCTTGATAATATTCACCTATTTTATCACCTCCTCTTCTGACTCTTTTTTCACCCCCCCCTGGTTTCTTTGTTGCCTGCTACCTGGGTTTTCAGTTCTTTTCTCACTGGTTTTTTTGGTTCTCTCTTTTTTCTGTTCTATTTGATTTGTCAGGAGTCAAAGAGCTTCAAGGACTTGTGGCTTCAGGGAGACTAAATTTGTAAGCTTTTTCCGTCTTTCTTTTGTGGGCACTTGTGTACAACATTGCTTTTACGAAGGCTCTTCAGTGGTTCCTCTCTCTTAGCTTCTTGCTCAGCTGAGGGTTAGGCAAAAACGAAATTCAAGGTGAACTTTTGGCTACAGTACCACTGTTAGGACACTGTTCCCGCGTCAATTGAAGTGGATTGTTTGGTTTGGTTTTGTCCTTGCGCTCTGATTGATTCTGTTGCATGTAATGGAATCTTGGGGCTATGTTTCTGAAGAAAAGGGGTATGTCTCCAACGACACACTCTCCCCTCCTAGTACCCTTGGGAGAAGCAAAAGTTCCTTCCTTGGATGGGAACTGAAGACCCCATGTAGCTTTTCAAACGACATGTTGGCCTTGGGTCAGCAAAGCATTGATGAGAATCAGTGTTTTGAGGAGTTGGGTTTTCCTGAATTGTTTGGGAAACAATTGTCTCATGATCTGATTGGCAGTGGCGGACATGGTGGCAGAATCACTACTAGCACCACTACTGCTACTGCTGCTACTGCTGCTACTGCTACTACTACTGCTGTTGTGGCTGCGCCAAATGCACTTTCGGGAAGAGGGGACTCCAATTTCAAGCTTTCAAACTCTGTGGTGGACTCTAATGGCCGTGATTCCCTCATTGATTTGAAGCTGGGAAGGTTTGTTGATCTTGGAGATGGCAAGGATCAGGCATTTTCCAAATTTTTGTCTTCTTCTGAGTCATCAACGGCTCCTAAGAGAGTGCGAGCTTCATCAGGTTTGCACTCACAGACTGCATACTGCCAAGTCTATGGCTGTAACAAGGATCTCAGTTCCTGTAAAGACTATCACAAGAGGCACAAAGTTTGTGAGGTTCACTCCAAGACTGCCACGGTTATAGTGAATGGCATTGAGCAAAGGTTTTGTCAGCAATGTAGCAGGTTGGTCAAATTTTCAAGCTTTCATCTTTCAAATCTTTTTAATTCCTCGCTGCTTTGAGCTAAACGTATGTTGATACCCAGAATTATTGAAGCCCTTATAAAGGACTGTCTCCTTTTTTATGCCTATTTGAATACTAAAACATGAGTCTTTACCTCCTCAATTGTTTGTCTTAAGGGTTTCAAAAGTTCGATCTGCTTTTTTGTTTTCATTTTTTTCCTTACCAACCTTGTCTCATTATGCTTATTAACTTCGTAATTTTTGCTCCATTATTAATTTTTTCTACTTCAGATTTTCTGAAATGGATAAGCTTGAAATAAGAAGCTGTGTTAGTTGTGATATATGGATATGTTGTAATGTTTAGCTTACTATCCAGGTTTCATTTGCTGGCTGAATTTGATGATGGTAAGCGCAGCTGTCGTAAACGCCTTGCAGGCCATAATGAGCGTCGAAGAAAACCACAAGCAGGTATTCACTCTGGAAAGGCCGGGAGGTTGCTTCAGCCATGTGGTGGTAATAATATATATTCTGAAATCAGATAATGATATAACTCTACTCTCTCCTTCCCACTTCCCTTTTCTCTCAAATTCCCATTCTTTGGGCACATGCAAATTCATTGGCTTGCATTCTTCACATTACATTTCATGTGATTGATTGCTGAATTCTTAAACTATTGACACTAAAAGATATAGAAGCTTGTCTTTGAAAGGTTGGTTCCCTTTCTGTGTTCTTTTCCACCTTTTCAAAAGCTTCCTCTAATATGCTGATACAGCCTCATTAAAAATGAGCCAAAAATTTTTATTAACTTTTTGTATTTAACTTCTCAATTTTGATTCCGGTCAAAAGATGTCCTGCTTTCTGAACCACAAAAAGAAGGTGCTGATTTTCAAATGCTGATTCTCTCCATGGAAATACATCTACAGCACATTAACTTTTCTTTTTAATTAGGATTCTGTGGTTATGTGATGGATTTGAACCATAAGTGAATTATTCAACAAGAATAGTGGTGTTGAGGGGAATGATTTTCACATCTCCATACTTGTTTGAGTGAGATTTCATCTTTGAAATTAAGCTATCTCCTTTTGATCTAACATTTACTTTTCCCTGTTTACACTAAAAACGTGAATTTTAATTATTAGGAAATAACTTTAATTCCTAGTTTTTATGTTGTATCACTAACCTCAATGTCTTAGCATATATGTTGATTGTTGCAAAACATTTTCTGTCTCCTATCAAAATGGGGGGAAAGCAAAATAAAGTGAAGCAATGTGAGTTTCCACACTCATGTGTGTTACTAAATTTTCAAGTCGTTTTAATATTCAGAAACTCTTGATTAGTTATTAGTCTTTGTGTTTGGCAATGTGACTTAAATTCTAAAGCTCTTTTTGGTCCTAAATTGATCATTGAGTAGCTTCATCTACTTATATTAGATGTTGATTGAAATGTGGTCTGTGACTCCTACATTAACTGATTCCCGGACAGCAATTTTCTCTACTTCTGTAGTCACCTGATATTAGTGAAAATAGTTTGATTTGAAGTTTTACGAAGCTTTTCTGGTTCTTCCAGATAGCAGATTCCAGGGGACCATGCTAACATCAGCAACTTTTATCTCCTCAGAGAAATATGGAATGAGTGGCTTCTGGAAAACTATAAAAGCAGAACACGGGACTGGTTTTAGGCATCTCTCTTCTATGCCTTTGACCAATGGGCATCCTCAGTCGAGATCTCTTTTCCCTTCGTACATTGAAAAACAATTTCCCTTTCTTCATGAAAATGGTGCTGCAACCGCTACAGGAAGCATTTTCTGTGAGAACAACAGCCAATATAAGCATATCCTTGGGGCCCAAAATTCCGGGTCACGATCACTATTCCAGGACACCTCCTTAGGAAGTGAGGACTTCAATGTTTTCGATACAGCATCAGCTGTTCAAGGATTATCGGGAATTTCAGACTCTTGTTGTGCTCTCTCTCTTCTGTCATCTCAATCTCAGAACTCTTCAAGCCAATCGTCAGGAATTCCCTTGGCTCACCCCTTGGTTACTCCAAGCAACCATAGCCATCACCACAGCATGAGTCAGGTCTCTGAAAAGATGGGAATAAGCTCACAGACTTCTTCGTGCCGAGTGTCAGATAGGTTTCCATCAGAATTGAGTCCTGCAAATGGAAGTCGGCTTAGTCCTATATTGATATCAGACAATAATGATATTGTCAACTTTGAAATAGCGGATGGAATTTTCCAAGGTTCAGATTTTGTGAATGTGAAAGATCGCCTTTCCTGTGAGGATGTTGCAACAATTGACTTGCTACAGCTTTCGTCACAGCTTCAGCAAGTTGAGCATCAGAGGCAATCCTTGCAGGTGAAGCAAGAAAATGATTCTTCCTGCACTCTCCGGATTACTTAATGAGCTTTGGAAGAGGTATGTTGTCCTATTTCATGAAAATTTAATCACCAACTTTTCTGTATGCAGCACTTTGCTGCGGGAAAAACTAGTGATTAGCACTACACATAGTAAAGTAGCTTAAAATCATGTTTCTTTGACGTTGGAGGAAAAAGGAAAAATAAAATCTTTATGGCTTTCATTTTAATCTCTATATCAGTGGCTAATCAAATTATGTGAACTGCTGCCATTAGTGAAAGATTTATTTTCTTAATCAATTGTTTACTGAATTATATATCTTAAACATACCATTTGGGTTTTAAACCAATCAAGTCATCCACCTCCCTTATCTGATCTTCACTGGCCAGCATTACTTTCTATTGTGTGGTATATATGTAGACATAACATATCTCAGTTCAGAGGATTAAAAGATTTCATTTTCCGTTTGATGCAGGAAACAAGTTTTGCAGCATGTAACAGACGCACCTATGCCAGTGATCTTATTCTTAGACAATGTTGGCCACAGGGATGGTTTAACTTAAGAGTTAAGAGGTGTCATTGTCGTCTGCTGCTAACTTTTTAAAATAGTTTGCTTGTACTAATTCGGATCAAGAAGCTGTCAGTAGCATAACTTACCAACTAAACGAGTTAATTAGGCTTTATCAATGATATTAATTGGTACACAAAAGTCCCTTAGTGTTAATATAACTGTCTGGATGGAAGAGTAGACTAAAGCCTGAGATGTGTCAAAATGTGCTCTTCAGTGCACAAATACTTCAATCAGGACAACTTTTCACTAGAACTACGTCCCATTAAGTGAAAGTCTCTACTAGGGACCTTTATTTTTGTCTTTCCAAGATGAACCTTTACTTAGGGGTGTTCATCTTCATGCAAACATGCACACCTTCAGAGTTCAAACGTCACATAACCTCGTACCATAAGCACGTAACCGTAACACAAACTGCTGGATAGAGAGAGAGGGAGCATCGCCAAGATAAATTGCACCACGTAAGTCTAGTCATTTGACTGGAATCAATGATGGCAAAGCACCAAGCTTAAGCTGCTAAACCGTGTTGGAAATCATTTCGCGTCAAACACGCTGGAACAACGTTTGTCTTTTTAATAAATCTCACCTAGCTTTCCAAGCCAAGGTGTTGGCGTGACCAAACTGAAAAGGATGTCAGCCTCACCAATCAGGTTCGATATTTGAAAGACCTAGGGATAAGCACTGTGCAAGGGAGAATGCTTTACCCAAGTTTAATCGCACTTAATTGTATAATTCGGCGATGCGACACCTCCGGAGCCTTGTGCCTCTCATTAGTATAATTAAAGATGCCCGAAACTCACCTCAAAAGGTCGTTGTAGTATAGTGGTGAGTATTCCCGCCTGTCACGCGGGTGACCCGGGTTCGATCCCCGGCAACGGCGACGTTTACGCATTTTTGGCGACTCCTCAACTTTCGCTTTTTGAAACTTGCGTATGGAATCTGGTACTTTGGTTTTGAACAACTATGGAGTCAGCTACTTCACCAACTCGCGCCAGCTAAAAGGGCCCAAAAGTTGTCGGCTTTTCAAACTTGTGCCAACTTAAACGCCTAGAAATCATTTTCCTTCTGCCAGCTTAATGGACCCAAACGACTCTTCTTCTGTTTATCAGTTAAGATTTTATACTTCAAAAATACCGCTTTAAAATATGTGTCATCCAATCAAGCAACGCAAAAGTTCAAACGGGTACAAGTCATAGAGAATATGATAATTGTTTATCAAAGGCTCAAATCAATCTACAAATTTCAAATCTCTTTCCTCGATGAAAATAAATATTTCGGTAAGCCGTTTATATATGGTTTTTTTCTTAAATGTACCATATTTTGTCATATGTCTGAGGTCTTCCTACACTCTAAGCTGATTTGGAGCATTGATTATAGTTATCCAAATTTAGATGGCTGTCAATATTAGGGATAAATTTACGTACAAAATTTACTAGTATTTTATTGAAAGATGTTAAAATATATATATATATATATATATACATACAAAATTTACTAACATTTTTTTAAAAGATACTAATAAATTTTACACGGCGGAATATAGTAGATCCATTCTATTTTTCACGGTGAGTCATAAGGTGCATCATAAATCGCCTATATTGTTATAGTTTGAAAGAAAAATAAAAATCGGCTGTACACATTATGACCGCCCCAATGATTGGCATTTGGCAAGCGAGCCCGTTCACCGAAAAAAAAAATGTCGGTAAGTTATAGGTGCCCCTTGGTACAACTGTTTGGCCCAAAAATTTGGAGAAGACAATAGCAATTTTGTTTACATCCTCACTCCTTTCTTAATTTTTTTTTATTAAAAGTAGTGAAATTAGATATTACTCCTAAGGAATATTTTTGAGGGAAGAGCTGAGGTTCGAATATGAGACAATTCGGACACAAATGAGACGTACAAAAAATAACCGCTGATCTGTGGGTCCGGCTACCACTCCTTTCTTAATTTACATTTATTTAAACTTTAAAAAATCATTCCAACAAGGTTTTATGCGTTACTCACACCAGAGGTACCACATAGTAATTTGAACCTCAGCTTTTAAATTAGTCCTCTAAATTTAAAGATCAATTATCCTCAAATTAATCTTGTAAATCGTTTCGTTATCAAATTAAATTTTCAAAGATATACAACAATTACCAAATTTGTCATTTTGCATCAATATTTTTAATCTTTCGTAAAATGAATATGATAATGTTTTAGATACTTTGTGTCACTACTTTAGACTTAATGTATGTTTAAATAACCTTATTTTCGGATCAAAGCATCTTGTAATAAAAAAATTTCTAAACCAGCTTTTGGGTGGGAAAAATACGATTATTTTTTACAATTAAACATTCTACCAAACGTGCAATTATTTGGTACAAAGAAATCAGTTCTGATAAGACATTCCGAAATGTAATAATCTCACTATCAAATTATAAAGCTAACATACTCAGTCAAATAATAAGGTACATCCCAACCAGTAGAATTTTTATATTATTAAAAAAACGCATGAAAACTTATTGTTCTAGACTTCTAGCCTTCTAAGCAAATAGTAAATTGATATTGATAAGTATAAACATATCCTCTGCCCTGCCTAACAATTTAACTAAGAGCCGCACAGATCCTTGACAAAAAGGATAGTAGAAGATGCTGCTTCAGAACTATATATTGAGAGATGCTAACATCAATAACAAATTCACTTTGCCGGACCATTGGGCAATGCGTCAGATTTTGGCCCAGCTGGGTTTAGTTCATCCCAAGCTTCAATCCATGTGACCATTGCATCTGCAAGCTTGTTGAAATAATCATCAACCTTACCAAGTTTTTCCTTGACTTGTTTGGAGAGTTCAATGTAGCATTTCTGAACAGTAGTGCAGTCCTTTGGAAGAGAGACAGATTGGAAAAAGGGAATCAGCTCTTCCTGCCAGAAAATTCCTTTGTACTCCTTCTTAAGGTTCACAAACGGGTTGCTGGCTTTGCTGTGCCAGATGTAGGGCAAGCCTGTCTTCACCCCCAATCCCAAATGGTCACATATGACCTACATGATCAACAAGGAGTCTAATCAGCTCAAAGTTTATCACAATAACAATATAACATTCGTTGAGGAATGAGGAAACTTAACATAGGTTGATCAAACAATAGTTTGGGATTATGGGGATACCTTGGTGCACCAGCCAGCCCACATATCATCATAGCGTCCAATAGGTTGTCCATCACCCATGAGTCCAAAGTACATTGCAGGACCAATCAATTCACGGTTGAAAGCCAAATTCATACCACACATGGGAAAGAGGGTTCCCTTTGGAATTGTCATAACTGCATCTACATACCTGTAAAACGGTAATGGTAAATGCTGAGAATGAAACAATCATGGAAAACAAAACTATCACAACAACAAAACACAAACATGAACTCAAAAGTCTCTAACTATGCCGCAAAGGATCCATTACCTAGTGTTTCTCTCTAGAGGTTTGACAAGCTGAGTTGGGGCATCATAATCAGGAATGTTGAGCCAGAGGCCATGAGAAACAGCCGTTGGGACACCCTCACGTTGGCTAAATGGATACCCACGAACGAAATCAGCACCTTCTGTGAAGGGATCATAGAGAGTGTTGAAGAAGTATGGGGTTGATGGAGTCAGAATGTTCTTAATGTGCTGCTGCAGGGCATTAATTTCTTTCCCAGATGGATCCTTAGCAACCTGAAAATCAATAAGATCAATCAGACCTGAGATCTCCAACCCCACCCCATGATGTATCAAACAACAAAAACAGCATGTGCTATCAGATTCCAAAAGACAATGTGCCTGATCCAACCAACACGATTCAAGCACTGACTAAATCTTAAACACGATAGTACAGATCACAGATTGATAGAATTAGATAGATCTTCACGAGGACACAGAAAGTCAACACACTCATAAACTCGTTGACAGATCCTTGACCAACACATCGTCACCGATCCAATTCATGCAAGTCAGAAAACTAAACAAAACCTATCAAAAAATCAAGCAAAGCATAACCGAAAATAAAATTCAACACCCATCAAAAAGTTCAGTTCAAAAAACACCAAAAAGGGAAACTTTTCGACCTCTCGGAACCAGATCTACACAATCAAGCAACAAACCAAAGCTTCCAACTTCACACACACCCAAAAAGAAAAATGGAAAATTGAAGCAGACCCAGATGGAGAAAAAGAGAATAGAGTGTGGATTGGGTGGCACTCACGAAGCAATCATCGTCGATGGTGTAGATGTACTTCTTGTTGGAGACCATGTAGCCGAAGCAGCGGCAAGCGGAGTCCTTGAAGGAGATGCAGGAGGCCTTGGGCCCCAGGATGCGGTTGATGTCGTTGCGGTTGTAGAGCTCGTAGTCGAAGCCTTCGGGGACCTTGATGGTCTTGGAAGGGTCGCCGTCCTGGACGATGATGAGGTGGTATGGCTGGAAGAACGGCCGCCACATCTCGAGGAAGTCGAGGTTCCTGATCGTGGGGATCACGATGTCCAGCTCGTCCTTCAGAAGGGGTGTCGGTGACGACATTGTTTGGTGCTGTTAAAGGTTTGAGATCGGAGATTGATTGAAGAGAACACGGGGGAAATATGCGTGAGAAGGGAAATGGTGGAGTGTGAGGGAGGGGGTTTGAGGGGTTTTTGTATTTGAAACAGCTGGGTTCGGGCCACGTGCCCCCTACGCGGATGCCTCTGTGTCAGAGGGGGTGGTGCGGTGGAGTTTTAATTTGTTTTTTCTTTTTCTTTAGTTTGAACTTATAAAATAATTTATATTTAAACGTTTTTTTAAGAGAGTTTTTGATATCGAAATAATTGTTTTTCTTGAAAATAGTTTTAACCAAACATAATTTTATACTTTTTCTTTTTTTCTTTTTTTTTTTAACTACTAGTTATCTTCATGGAATTAATACTTGTTTCATCGCATAAACATGATGGCTATACAATCTTGGATTTAATTATAATACATTGTAAGTGTAAAAATATTTTATATAAATATTTAATAATAAATTATCACATCAGTAAAATTTTTTGATATAATCACCCACTACTTGAACAGTCATATAAATGGAAGGTTTTGATTAGATAATAATATAAAAAATTTTTACACTATCAATACTCCTAAATTAAACTCTACAATCTTTCTGTTAGAGTTTTCTTTTATGAGATTCAAATTTGTATTTTAATCTTAAAGAATTAAGATAGCTTAGTATTTCAATCAGCCTTAAAAGACACTTATAAATGCATAAAGAGAGTTGTCTCAAGCCCTTATTGCATGTATTTTATTCGATACTTTTTGACGAGGAAAGAAGAAAAATTTATTAAAAAAAAATTAATGACATTTATAAATTAGAAAGCATACATTAGCCTCAAAGTTGAAAAGAAACTATCTATAACTATTTTTTGCTCGGACATTAAGGATATCCAAATAATTTTCACACTAAAGATTAATATAAAAAGTGCTACAATTTAAAAAATATATTACATCTTTTGTCTTTAAATAGATCTGAACATTTAACATTAAAGTTGTGTAAAATTATATAAACCTACAATAAAATGCATCAATCACTAAAGTATATTTTATACAAGTCAACTATTGAATCCGGTGTTAATAATTAATTTGTTTGATACTATCTGCCATATGAGAATTTCTCCACGTGTAGAATGCACCTCGAATGACTTGCCTCCATACGGTTAAATAAATAAACAAAGATTTTATTAATAATTCTATAAAAACACTGGTTAAATAATTAAATGCAACAATTGTTAAAAAGACTTTCTTAATAATAATAATAAGATACTTAGTGATCTGTTTCGTTGCTTCTTACTTGTCAGAGAGTGCATCGGTTAATAAACCATTTTGGGCATACGATATTCAAGCATTCATATTGGAAATACCAGAGGACAATACATGAATGTTCCTGCTTGAGTAAATTATTAATATAGTGTTAATAATGACTTTAACCGAAAGAGGACAAGTTTGCTCGCAATGCCTAACAGAGATGCGAGGTTCACTAGGAATTTATCAGATCCAATTTTTTCTTCAAAAAAGAAAAGAAGAGAAAAATAAAGAATTGAAGAGAAGGAGTTGGCAAAAGTTCAATGGAATTAGCAATGTAGAAAAGAAAGGTTAAGATGGAATTCAAGTGTTAGGCAGGAGGTGGCTAGAGCAAGTGTGAGTGCGTGATGGACGGAATGACGAGTAGCGCGACCCCTTCAAAGTTCAGATTTAGTTATTCAAAGTCGCCGGTGGATCTAAGGAAACTAGTTTTTGTGGACTCCAAGAAATTCCAAAATTAAAACAATGATTAGGTTTTAACTGGCCATAGATTTTCCTGGGCATGACAATTGTGCTTAAGTGTTCCGTTGATGGTGGTCAATGTATTGTCCCGTACTCATGGGTTCTGCTTTTACTCGGTGCACATGTTTCTCTGCTCCTTGACTCATGCCTCATGCTTTGTTAATCAGAAAACAGAAATATATCTGCATTTGTGTAAAATTTGTATCATTTTCTTTGCTCAACCCACGTTTGATTGAGTATTTTTATAGGTCATTTTCCAAGTACACATTCACGTTATTCAAAGAAAATAAATATCGCGTGTATCTCTATGAGAATGGTATAGTATGCGAAATTATATTATGTTTGGTTGATGTTTTGATAATTATGGTAATATGGTTTTTTTTTTCAATTAATATTAAGATATACTCAAAAATGGTTGATTATAATAGAAGTAAATTGCGACAACTTTATATGTAACGTTAAAGGGTTCGAAATTTGGAGTTGTCACTTTAAGAATGACTTATTTAACTATCATCTAAAAAAAAAAAATAAATTATAGTTACCTCTCTTAAGGGTAGATAATAATATACGCGACATTTTTTAATTTATAGAAATATACACTAATCTCTTGTAAGATTTAGGTGATATCACATATTATTTTTTTATATTTTATAGAATGTGATACTGAACACTTTTATAAAAATGACATTGGATATCCCTATAAAGAGGTGTACATAATATAGCAAACCAAAAGATATCATATATAATATTACCTAATATTACGAGAATTAATATTAAGACATGCGACAATTTTTAATAGGAAACTATTTTTAGAATTCTTGATCCATTAGGAGAAGGACAGTGAATGAGTGATTGTTTGTTAGGTAAGCTCTAGTGTTTTATACATTCTTTTGGGTAGTAGTTTTATATATATTTAATTAAAAAAAACTTTCTATGTTATTTTTTTATTGACGGATGGTTGGGATAAATTTTAGAATTTGATTTCGAAAAGAGTTATTCATATAATAAAAAAATTAATATTTGAGTCAAATTTGGTTTAGATTAAAGATTTAAGTGACCATGATCTCTCTTTAAAAGGAAAAGTCGACAAAATCCGTTAAATCTGACTAGTCAATTCGTTTAATCCAACAAAAAAAAAATTGTAGGTTAGATTATATATTGCATATTGTTTCCATTTTTATTTTATTTTTTCAACATTTTGCAATTTGTTTCTTACTTGGGTTATTTTAACACAATTCATAACATTGGTGGGTTATGGCGGATGAAGCAAACTGACTTGTTAAATCACTTTATTTTTTTTTGGGTTGGTAGATTAAGCGAGTTAACCCAAAAGTTGATCCAACTAGCAGTTTTTTATATTTATTTTTAAGCTAAGCTAAGTAAGTTAGTATATTAATCCACAGGTTAATCCATTTAACCTTTCATTTTCCTCAACCTATCAATTTATTTATTTTTTGGTCTTTTCGGACAAGTTAACCCGCTAATCTACTATGGGTTGGGTTGCCATATGATTTAGCTATTTGCCTTTGAAAATGATATATATAGATGTGTATGTACAACCCAAGACCAAAATACTAAATCCAGACGCAATATTAGAAAGGAGAAATTTTTTTATTCTCAATGGAGTAAGCATTATATTCCATAAATCAATCTTTACCATGATTTCTTTTCTCTTTCTTATTCTATCTCCTCTCTCATCTACAATCAAAGGTAGGGATTGACTTATAGAGTACAATGATCCATTGAGGATAAAAGAATTTTTCATTAGAAAAAGGAATACTTCATCATGTAATACACACCCGCGCACGCGTGCCCCGCATGGGCGGGGGGAGGAAGAAAGATATAGCACAAGTCCCATAGCATAAGCAGCACCAGTTTGAGAAAAAGGGTTTCATATCTTCGTCACAATGTTAAGAAATCTATTTTATAAAAGGAGAAATTAATGATCGAAGCAAGTTACATAAATAATTAACAATGCAGAAGCTATAAATAAGCGAACATAAGTGCACTAAAAATCTACCCCCAAGTAAATAACAGGACAAAATTCTTGTGGCAAGCACTTAAGCCCTATGCATCCTGAACATCGGAGTTACTTCACCTTTAACAATCTGGTGCAGTTGACTTCAAAAGAGTAATGCAGTCTTCATATTGATAATGTTTTAAATAAAAGATTACATATCAGAGAATTTATTATATAGAGAAAACGGTTACAAGGATAATTTATTAAATAAAAATAAAAATAAATTTAAAATTAATAATAAGATAAAGCAAACTAAATCTAATTATTGTTATCCTTGCCTTATTCCATATCTCCACATATACTATTCTCCGTGGTTACGTCAATAAGACTACCAAGGAAGTTGAAATGCCTATGACAGCACTTAGTAAAGAGAAAACTAGTTTTGAACTTGCATTCGGTAGCCGTGGGTGGGCATCTGGAGGTGGCACAACTGAAGCTAAATGTGGAGTCTGTGGACTGAAACAAATTCAGAAAAATAAACATCAGAAGACAGTTTCAGATATTTAACAAAAGATAAATTAAGCACTTACTCCACAAAGCTGCCACTGACGCGTTCTGTTTTGTTTTAACAGCCACGGGTGCAGGTTGGACAGTTTACTATTGTATCATTATAGAAGGATGAGAGAGAAACACAAGAAGGCAGGGTCTTTTGAGCCAGGAATTGAGAATACGTGCAGGTAACATTCCAGGTCACCGCCACACGATATGTAGGTTAAGCTAAACAGAATATAAATCTGGTTTTCATTCACAGAATTTTTCTGAACAATGCAAAAAACAAGAGAGTAATTATTTCTAGTCATATAACAACTCGTTATTTGTTTGATAAAAGCTAATTCGATCTCATCACCAAAGGCAACGTGGGAAAGATTGAACTAGTGCATGTTTAGAAAATCGTTTGGGCACGTTAGAATTAATTATGGGATACTAGAATTGATTTTGGGTATTTTTTAACTTGTTTGATTTTCTATTAAATGCCTCCATCTGAATCAATTTGTGCTTCAAGGTTGATTTCGAACATAATAATTGGGATAGAAAACTAATTTTGTAAGACACCTCACTTATATAATAAAGGCGAATGTGCACATATCTTATATCTAGATGTCGGTTTTATCAACAAAGTTTAGATAGACACACGTATATGTAAAATTGCAAGTCAATGTTTTTCGCAAGTAACTTACTGAAGGCCTGAGTAACTCTCCTCTTGTCTTTGGTAATAAACATTGTTGGTCTCACAATCTTTGCAGGGCCACAAGTATAACCAGGACACGGTGCTTTTAGGGTGAAATTTTTTGGCAGTTTGACTGTTCTATTAGTTGTTCCTGCCGAACCGACACTAAGTTGGAATGAACTTATGGCAGTGTCAGGGTCCTGACCCCATGCGTTTAAGACTCCCCCTTTGCAACAATGTTCAATCTGCTGGCTGTAAGGAGTCCCTGGCGGTAAATCCACTATTGTTGGGTGCTTCTCACAGCATTGTGGGATGTTCCCTTTGAACTTTGAACAATTTCCTTGCTCTGTGGTTCGGCCTCCCATAATGTTCCAAATTACTTCCTTTTCAGCCCACGTCCACCCCAATGCCCATCCCGGAGCCTGGATACGGCGATACTGTTGAAAGTTGTACAGTGTAACAACGGCCTGTTCATCGCAAACAAGACCGATTCAATAATATGTTTGACTGATTGGAGATCTGATAATAAAAAATATGATAAAATTTTAATACAATATAGTATTCAATATATCATTATATAAGTATACGGTAATATTTTTTTTTACTATCACAAATAATTCAAATTAAAAACAAAAATTCAATATAAAACAAAAATATAATAAAAACAGTAATTTTTGTTAATTCTAAATTAATAGATAAAAGAATTTTTATTATAAAATATGATTATTTTAAATATTTCTTATTTTTTTTTACATACCGATATAATCTATATTAAATAATATTTATTATTTATATAATTTTAAATAAATATTTTCTGTTTCAATAAAATATAAAAAGTATCGCAAATACATAATACTCTTTCTTTTATATGTTTTGATATTTTCAATTTTTTACCATAAAATATAATCAGCAAAAAGAAATTATAATAAAATATAATTTTATTAATTATTTAATTAAAAATTTAAAAACTAATATAATTTTAAAGTATTTATTATTTTAATTATAGTTCTTTTAATTACTTTTTATTTATATTATATATAAGTATAATTTATATTGAAATTTTTTATTATTTATTTATATATTTTTAATAATTATTTTTATTATTTTCATAAATATAAAAAGCATGAGAGAGAGAGAGAGAGAGAGAGAGAGAGAGAGAGAATTTTTATAGACAAAATCTAAATAAGTCTAATATCATATTTTAAGACTTGATTGAGTTATATATCATATATAATTATTTTTTACTATATATAATTGATTTCATATTAAATATTCTTTATTAGTATGTATATATTTTTAATAATGAATTATTATTTATATATTTTTATATTAGTTTGAATAATTACTTTTATATTAAATATTATTCTAAAATATTTATTTATTATTAAACATTTTAAAAATATTATTTTAACTTATATTTTTATTATTTATCGAATAATTTTTTATTTTAATAAAATACATTAAAAAACAAAGAGTAAAATAGTTCTTGTTCTTATATATTAAAAAGCTAATCAAACCTAATCTAATTTTTTTAGGTTTTGATTAAGTTATTTATTATTTTGATATATAAGGAGATTGTGATAAATATATTTATATGATACATTAATTGTATCAAATAATAGATAAAGTCATAAGGTATAGTATTTGAGAAACAATTAAACTTTTAAATTTAGATGTGACAGAAAGATTGGTACATATAATCTTTAGACATACTGCGTTATTCATTGTCTCAGTCCACGTAATGTTAACTTTCACTATGTCAAAAAATAGTAACCAATTAACAGCATTAATATTTAATCAATCAGACACCTTTTTGTAGGTCGTCCTTCTCAAACATGCAGGCTTGTACAACTGTGAAGTTCCATCAAGCCAAATAGAAGTCTAGTCCTATACAGTTCTTAATTCTTTCTGATTACATAATTTTTTTAGGTTAGAGTTCATAACTCACAATATAATGTTTCTTCCTAGCACTTTCTGACATTAAGAAACAAGTGATCACTTACAACATAGCCATCTGGAGTCCAGCTTATGACGTCCCATTTGATTGTTATATTGCCATTTGGATCAAGTGCATCGTACGCTTCTGTACATGAACAACCACAAAAAGTTGAAGACTTAAATTCACAGCATACCAGAAGCAAATATTTTTACAAATCAAAGCTCTGTATGTCTCGCTCAATTGCTTCTCCAGTGGACTGGAGATTAGAGAAGCAAACAATAAAATAAATACTAAAATAAATACATAAATAAACAAATATAATTATGACTAACATCAGCAGTACTTCCTTTGAGTTAGATAAAGAGAAACAGCGAAGTGCCTTTGCTTTTTCATTTTTCCCTCTTCATTCAAAATATGCAGAACGCAATCAGTTATCATGTTTAAAGAGTGTAAATGGGTTTGTGTGTCTATAGTTCTACAAAGAGGAACTAGTATTCTTCAAAATAATAATAGTTAAAAAGAGGATTATAAACAATAATACGCAACATGGTAAGCATTTAAAACATGATATATGGCAAATATTGGCTTCAGCATGGAGAAAATGTTGAGAGTCCAAAAACAAACTACTTAAACTCTTTGCTCTTGCCCCATGCACCTTTCTGTTTGACAAGTAAAACGGCAAATGCCACAAATGCAAATTGCATTATGCACCGGTGATGTGTCAACACAATATTTAGCTGGAGCAAGCATATGCCACACAGCATTGATGCACCAAAGACGCCCCCTTCTTCCATCTCCATTCTTCCGCATCGGCATTGTGTGCTTTAAAAAGACGCAGCTGGTGACTTCCCCAGTCGAGTATCCCATACTGCAATGTTTCCACCCACACTAAGGCATACTGCTAGTGTCAAAGATCTGCAAGTATGTATGATTTACACGGTAGCCACCATCAGCCGCGCCACCGTCGAGATCGAGAAGCACCGTGCCACCACTGCAATGCTTCCACCCACACTAAGGCATACTGCTAGTGTCAAAGATCTGCAAGTATGTATGATTTACACGGTGGCTACCATCAGCCGCGCCACCGTCGAGATCGAGAAGCACCATGCCACCACTATGTGTTCTCTACCAGATGGGGAAGAAGAAGAAGAAGAAGACAGGAATTGTGTGTGTGTGTGAGAGAGAGACAAACATGCATAACTTGCTAGATCCGGAGGTGTTTATACAATTCAAGGCGCCATGGGTAGCCGGAGGCAGCAGCGCCGGCAAACAAGTAGGGTAGTGAGGATTGGAAAGTGAGTGAGGGAGGGTGTTCAGAGATGGGGAGGTGGAAGGAAAGATAAAAGATATTTTATTGTGCATTCTATCAAATAATTGTATCAATATATTATTTAATCTAATCTATTAGATTCAAAGTGTATTATGCCCCATTTTTATCAAGTTGCGTAAAGGATGGAACCAGAAAGAACCAGATTTTTGAGGAAAATGGAAAATGATGAGAAGTAGAAAACATTAAAATTGAAGCATGAAAATATTTCCAAGGACAAGAGAGAGAGTGGGAGCGAAGCAGTACCTGTAGAAACGAATGTGGCGCAAGAGAGCAGTAAGAGGAGCAAGGCTGCCAAGAAGCCACCACGGGGGACAACAGATCCAGTGGTTGATAACCACAGAGACTCCATTTCTTCGTTCATAGACTTGCTCTGAGAATGTACCTACGACTCAAGATCTGCACCGCCTCGCGTGAAAGCTAATGGCTTACTTTGAGCAAAGGTTTTGACTTTGAGTTCGATAAAGGCGAGTTTTCACCCTCTTAATCTTATGTCTGAAACAACGTTCCAGGTACCAAATATCAACAATACCCTTATCAGTGACATTATCACATTTTCTACTTTTTCGAGAAAAACAATCACAAAACAGCTTGAGCTTGTTAAGCGCGGGCTATAGTCATAGTTATATTCATTAATTCTAATAGAAAGGTCATTTTGGATGGTGATTTTGACATATATATGTTGTTATTATATGAGGTGTGCTGATTAATTTGGAATTTTTTTTCCCTTCTAATTTGTTCAAATTGGTTAGGGACAATCTCGGAAGAATGAAACACGAAGATACCAATGGTCAAAGGATCATGTGACCCGAAAGGAAGACAGCAAACTGCGTGTGCCTCAATCAATTCAAGGATCCTTCTCACATGGGGATGGGAAGTCAACGAACATGATGGTCCTTCAACAATGTTCATCGACATAATATTGGACGACTTACATCATGTTACTTGAAATTACGCCTGCACTGGGTTTATTAATATTTTTTATAATTATTTTTAATAAAAATTATTTTTTAAAGAAATATAAGATACTAATTACAAATTAAATATAGTAAGAATATATATTTTTTAATTATTTTACACAATATTTTTAATATATTATATGTACTTTTTTTAAATCTTTTTCGACTATAAGAATTCTGAATTTATTTTATAAAATTATTCTCGATAATATAACATATAATTATTCATGCCAAAATACAGGTTTGGCAAGTATATATGATTCAATATATGACCTTTAATTTTGTTTATTGTCATATAATATATGAAGAATTTGTTGCATACTTATTTAAGTAACTAGTCCAAGTTACGAATATTCTATGATCACATTCTTTTTAATATATAATATATTATTAACTATGGTTACCTTAATGTTATACATTGTTATCTATTGAAATATAATAAAATCTTAACCTATTAAATAATTTAAAAGTAAAAATATTTTGACATAATAAATTCACATTTATGCAAATTAATTATCAAAATTTAAATCACAAAAATTACGTGAAAATGAGCTACTATTTTTATGTAATTATTCAAATTTTGACATGATAAAATTTAAAGATAAAAATTAATATTTTTATGTGCAATAAAAAAATGTCAGGAAAACTATTTTTTCTTGTGAATGTTAAGATCATTTATTCCTTTAAATTTGATTTTTAAAAAATACTCTCTCCATTTTAATTTATCTGTCCATTTGAACAACTTAATACATTACTAAATCAATATATCTAAATATAATTGTATCTAAATATATTAATTTAAAAATATAACAAATTGTCCAAATAGACAGATAAATTGAAATGAAGTGAATATATCCGAAGCCCCACAGCATAAGCTTCACCAGTTTGAGGTGAATGGCCTCACTTCATCACAATGCTAAGAAATCAATTCTATAAAACGAAAAGGTAATTCTTGAAGCAAGTTACGTAAATAATTAACAATGCAGAAGCTATGAATAAGCGAACACAAGTGCACTAAACGTCTGCCCCCAAGTAAATAACAGGACAAAATTCTTGTGGCAAGCACTTAAGCACCTACGTCACTTTCTGTGGCTTCAGCGGCAGCTCCTATTCATTCTGAACAACGCGGTTACCTCCACCTTAAACAAACTGGTGCAGATGACTTCAAAAGTGTAGATACTATTCTCTATGATTAAGTTAATAAGACTACCAAAGAAGATAAAATGCCTATGACAGCGCTTAGTAAAGAGAAAACTGGTTTTGAACTTGCATTTGGTAGCCATGGATAGGCATCTGGAGGTGGCATTACACAGTTATCTCCATTGAAATAAATTCTTCGTGGGAAAGCCCATCCCTTATCAAATGTGAAGGTCGATTTGTCCTTTCGGAACAAGAGCTCTGACTGCACATTCCCAAGGGGTCCAGCTGAATACAGTAAATCATTATAGAACTTGACGCCCCACAGCATACCAGTATCATCTGTAAAACCACATCCCAAAACAATTATATAAGAATTCGTATGTTTTCTTCATATGCTCATCTAGGAGACTAGGACTATGCTCATGTAAGGTACAAACTTACTTAAGCCCTCATAAGGCGTTAGTGACTTGTAGTTAAAGCTGAAAACCTGGGTTACATTATCAAAATTGGGGTGCTGCACAACAAGGTTCCATTGTGAATAGTTCATTCTGTAGTTGAAATTTGTGACAGTGATCTTTATCCTCCAGTACTCTTTATATTGGAGCTTCACGTGCCAGTGCACTCGAATAGGACACATATGGCTTGTACACTGGACTAGAGGTGTATTTAAAGCTTTGCTTGGTGGTGACACAACTGAAGCTAAATGTGGAGACTTTGGACTGGAAAACAAATTCGGAAAAAAGACATTAGAAGACAGTTTTCAGATATTTACCAAAAGATAAATTGAGGACTTACTCTACACAGCTGCCAGGTTCTGTTTTGTTTTGACAGCCACAGGTGCAGGTTGGGCAGTTTACTATTGTATCATTGTAGAAGGATGAGAGAGAAACACAACAGGTTGGGGTCTTTTGAGCCAGGAATTGAGAGTACGTGCAGGTAACATTCCAGGTCACTGCCACACAATATGTATGTTAAGCTAAACAGAATACAAATCTGGTTTTCATACTCAGAATTTTTCTGTACAATGCCAATTGCCTAAAAAAGGCATGCGTAGTTATTTCTAGTTATATCACAACTTATTATTTGTTTGATGAAAGAAAATTCCATCTCATCAACAAAGGCAATATGGTAAAGATTGAACTAGTACGACTGCACAAATAATCAGAATAGAAGAGTTCCTTCAATTTTGTAAGACACCTATAACAAAGGCTAATGTGTACATATCTTATATCTAGGTGTTGGTTTTGTCAAAAAAGTTTAGAAAGACACATGTATATGTAAAACTTCAAGTCAATGTGCTTTGCAAGTAACTTACTCAAGGCCTGAGTGGTTCTCCTCTTGTCATTGGTAATAAATTTTGTTGGTTTCACAATCTTTGCAGGGCCACAAGTATAACCAGGACCTGGTGCTTTCAGGGTAAAATTTTTTGGCAGTTTGACCGTTTTGTTAGTTGTTCCTGCCGATCCGACAATAACTTGGAATGAACTTAGTGCAGTGTCAGGGTCCTGAGCCCATGCGTTTAAGACTCCCCCTTTGCAACAATTCGCGATCTGCTGGTTGTAAGGAGTTCCAGGCAGTAAATCCACCACTGTTGGGTCCTTCTTACAGCAATGTGGGACATTCCCTTTGAACTTTGAACAGTCTCCTTGCTCTGTGGTTTGGCCTCCCATCATGTTCCAAATTACTTCCTTTTTTGCCCATGTCCACCCCAATGTCCATCCAGGAGCCTGGATATGGCGGTACTGTTGAAAGTTGTACATTGTAACAACAGCCTGTTCATCACAAACAAGAAGGATTCAATAAGTGAAAGAAACAGGGAAAGTCAAGCACTATATCAAAACTAAACTCTTAAATTTAAGAATAATGGAAAGATTTGTATAATCTTTAGACACAATAAGTTATCTTAGTCCAAGTAATGTTAACTTCCACCATGTCAAAAAATAATAACCAATTAACAATATTAATATTTAACCAATCAGAGACACCCCTTAGGTCCTTCTCAAAAATGGCTTGTACAACAGTGAAGATCCATCAAGCCAAATAGAAGTCTAGTCCTACACAGTTCTTACTTCTTTCTGATTCCATAATTTTCCTTTAGGTTAGAGTTCATAACTCACAATATAATGTTTTTTCCCCAGCACTTTCTGACATTAAGAAACAGGTAATCACTTACAACATAGCCGTCTGGAGTCCAGCTTATGACATCCCACTTGATTGTTATATTGCCAGTTGGATCAAGCGCATCATAGGCTTCTGTACATGAACAACCACGAGAAGTTGAAGAATTAAATTCACAGCATACTTGAACCAACCATTTACACAAATCAAAGCACAGAACGTCTCACTCAATTGCTTCTCCAGTGGACTGGAGAATAGAGAAGCAAAAAATAAAATAAATACTAAAATGTATTACTAAATAGGTAAATAAAACTTGTATCCATGACCATGACTAACATCACATTTTCTTCAAGTTACATAAACAGAAATAGTGAGGTGCCTTTTCTTTTTCACTTTTCCCTCTTCATTCAAAAGTTGCTGAACGCAAATAGTAATCATATTCAAGAGTGTAAAGTGTAATTGGGTTTGCGTCTACAGTTCGACAAAGAGAACTAGTAGACAACATCACAACAATACGCAACATGCTAAGTATTTTTTAAAAATAAACTTATATGGCGAATATCGGTTTCAGCATTGAGAAAATCTAAATGGGAAGAGCCAGATTTTGAGGAAAATGGAAAATGGAAAATGGGAAGTAGAACCAATTAACATTGAAGTATGAATATATTTCCAAGGACAAGAGAGATTGGGAGGGAGGCAGTACCTGTGGAAGTGAATGTGGTGCAAGAGAGCAGAAAGAGGAGCAAGGTGGCCAAGAAGACACCACGGGGGACAACAGATCCAGTGGTTGATAACCACAGACAATCCATTTCTTCGTGCAAAGACTTGCTCTGAAGATATGTAGTTAGGACTCACGATCTGCGCCACCACGCGACAAAGTAAAAGGCTTACTTTGAGCTAAGGCTTTGATTTTGAGTTCAACAAAGGTGACAAAACTCGCTACAAGCTAGCGACCCTCTTATATATGAAACGGAGTTTCAGATGCCAGATATCTATAATACCCTTATCAGTCACATTGTCAGATTTTTCTCATTTTTTCGAGAAAAACAATCACAAAACAGTTTGAACTTGTTGAGTGGGGGCTGCGGTTGCACTTATTAATTCTATAGAAACGTCATGTTAGCTGGTCACATTAACATGTGTTGTTACTATATGTGGCGTGCTAATTAATTTGTTAAGTTTTATTCTTCTGATTGGCTCGAATTGGCTAGGGATAATAATATTGGAAGAATGAAACATAAAGATACCAAAGGATCATGTGATGTGGAAAGAAGACAGCGAACTGCGTGTGCCTCAATCAACACGATGGATAGATTCAAATGTATATCTTGGTCGGTCTAAGAGATGTTTGTTGTGCTTTATCCATGCTTTGTCCGACCGTTTGTAACAAAAGATATTTCCATCGATTGTATCAAGATATTGTTAAATAGCAGCGCCTTGTTCCTTATGCCACTGCGTATAGAAGGACCCAACTTATCTTAAATTGTCAAAATTAGATTTTCAGTGTGAATTTAAACTTGAGGCTTCAGCTTATGAGTTTAGAAGGACCCAATTTACATTTATAATGATTTATTTATTTCGCGGCCAGTCCTCACTTAACTAGTGATCGTGATATATGTGTGATGCCACTTGGATTAACCATTGCAATAACGACATTTCTGTATGATACCTTTGCCGCAAAGCTAAAGCTAAGTCATATGAATTATACCTTTTTGTGTATTCGCCGTGTAATTAATTATTGACTTTATCTCGCTGGCACGCCAAAATAATGCTATACCCCAGCAGAAGAGAACAATTATGCGGATGATAAATTTAAACATTGCTTGGTTTAAATTTAAATTTAACAATGATTAATCATCACGAGCCATCATTGTCAATGGCCCAAGTATTGGCTGCTTTAAACTATTTGCAACTCTGTAGTCTTTCATGCTGCGCGCAAGCTTATCAAATAATTACCGGTGTAAATCACTTTGCATTATCAACATATCAAAATTAATCTTAATTCATGCCATACTGTCAAGTTTATATCAAGTCTGCGAATTATAATGCTTTATCATATAAAGTATACAACCAAACCATCGTAAATGGCTGTCTAGGATCCGATGACAGCAGCAAAAGTAGCTAAGAGGACTTGGACATCCCCCAAAAGAGGCATTTCATTTTCTGGATCATATTATCGTTTTAACTATCACATTATAATTTTAATTACACTTGCAATCGCGAATACAGTTACATTACAGTCACTACAACTACAGAAAATCGCAGGAAAATGTGGCCGTACTTGCAGTTATAGACAGCAATTTAACACCAGCAGAAGGGGTTTTTTAGCCTGATTGCATATCTCAGCAATATGATGTCTAAATGCAGAGTGAAGATATGTTTGTGAGTTGGGATTTTGAAGGGAAAGAAAAACGAAATACACCCGAGAAAAAGAAAATAAGAAAAACGAAATAGCTGGGAGGATATGAAGTTATGAACTTGAGTGTCATGATGGCAAGTTTGAATCTAAGGAGCAAGTAAGCAGGCCAAGGTACATTTTACAACACACTATCATCTACAATCAAAGATTGGATCCCAATCAGGCACCACAGCCAATAGCTTGGATCAAGTATCTAGAACAGGGCACAAGCACATTCTCATCCTAACTTCCAGAACGTGCACAATAGAAAACGCTGGCAGGAGGTACGCCCAACAGAGGCTCAATTCAAACGAATGCGCGTGTACATCCAGCAAAGGAACCGGTTCCAAACAAGAATTTATTTCAGCAATATGTTAACAGTAAAACTAACCATGAGACAATGAAAACAATGGATACAATTGGGAAGTCTATTCCAAAACCTTTGACAAACCAAAACGGTGCACTCGAAGTACAAAAAAGGGAGAGACCTTAAGCTCTACCCATCATTCGTTTTGGCTTCTTCACAAAACTCAACCGAATCTGTTTCAGCCGTCTCCTCTTCCTAGCCATCTTCTCAGGCAAAGTCTCCCGCTTCTTCACCTTCTTCTTCTCACCCTTCACAGCCTTCGCCTTCTTCAAGTACCACGGGTCAACAACATACTCCTTAGGCGTCACAGGCACACCACTCTTCCTGGCCTCATTGAATAAAGCATTAGCCTTATCGACACGGTTCACGGCACCCAACTTCCCCATCAACAAGTCATAAATCTTAACCCCAGGTTCACGCCCATCACCCTTCATCATTGTAAACACACTCAGGGCATGATCAACTCTCTCAATCCCACACAAAATCTTCAGAAACTGATAGTATGCCTTGTTATCAAGAGCCCCACCAAATCCAGAAGATTTCATCCTGTCAATCATCTCATCACCCTCTTCCAATCTCGCAGCCTGGTAAAGGCTCCTAATCAACAAAACAAAAGTTGTCTCATTGGGGTAACAACCCCACTCCCCCATACTATAAAACAACCTCAATGCATCTTCAGTCTTCCTCATCTTACACAAATTCGTAATCAAAACATTGAAAGTCTCAACATTCCTCGGAACCCCACGATACTCCATCTCCACAAGAACCTTCTCGGCCTCTGAGTGAAGCCGAAACGGGTCCTTCTGACGACAAAGCTTGCACACGCAATCGAGCATGGCGTTGTAAGCATTAACGCCAAGCTCGAACCCGCCCCTGTACATTTCCGCAGCGAGCCTTTGAGCCTCGTCGAGCTTCCCTTTAACGCACCAACCTTCGATGAGCAAATCGCACGTGGCTTCGTCCGGGAAGAACTCGTTCGCCAAACCCTTCACCATCTTCTCCGCGTAGCTCGCGAACCCTTTCTCGCAGAGCTTCGAAACGACGACGTTCAGCGAACCGCGATCGCGCTTCAGGCCGTAGTCCTTTTCCATCCGATCGAAGAATTGGACCGCGCGGGTTGGCCGGCCCGCGCGGACGAGCCGATCGATCGCCGAATTCAGGGTTTTGGGACCAGCGATGCCGCCGCCGCCGGCGGAGAGAAGGTCGTGCGTGGCCTTGAAGTCCTTGCGGCGGCCGAGGAAGTCGACGAAGTAGGAGAGGGTTTCGTCGGTGTGGTCGAATTTAGGGTTCGAGAGGAGCCATTGGTGGAACCCTAGAACGGTGACGCGTGGAGCTTCAGGGGAGAGGTTTAAGGTTTGGAGGACGAGATTTGGGGTTGGGGTGATGTGGGAGAAGCTGAGGTGGAGGCGCTGCGAGATGCCGAGAGGGTCCGAGTCCGGGTTCTTGAGGAGCTCCGAGGAGAGGGATCGGGCGATCGGATCCGGGTCTTCGGGTCGGGTTTGGGGCGGGGCGGCGGGTTCAGAGGCGGAGAAGTGTCTGGTTGTGAAGAGTGAAGGTGGAGTGAAGAGGTTTGGGGGTGGTGAGAGATTGGAAAAACGTCGTTGTGGAAGAAGAGGGGGAAGGGGTTGAATTTGAGAAGAAGATGAAATGAATGATAGGGAAGAAGAACGGAATGATCGGAGGAGAAGCCTCCGAAGTTGCAGAGACGGTAATGGCGGCATTTTTAGGGTTTCGTAGGCTGCCCTGTTCAGAATGGCAAGAAGAAGATGATGAAGAAGAAACCGGTACGGTAAAGGTGGCAGCGGCCAGAAAGGGTAAATTGGATTGGGCTGGGCCCAAACAGCCTAATCCAATTTTCAGTTTGCTTATCGGCTAAGGCCTGACTAAAAGCAAAAAACCAAGAGGCCCAACGGCCTTAAACAAGAGTTGCGGTATATGGACTGGTGGAGCAAGCGATGACCCAAAAAATTTTAAAGATTTGAGGTAGCCATTCTATTGTTGATTTTTATTAGTGAGGGGCTTTCTTTGGTTTTTTTTGGGTCGGTCCATGAGGCCCCTTACTACAAAGAAAAGTCTTGTAACAGCAGGCTCCTGCAACCATTGGGAGGACGAACATGAATCATATGCAAAGCAAGTGCAGCTGAATGGCCAAGCCATGCTAGAAATTAGAAGATCGAATACCCTGTTCCCTTCACGAAAAACATGAGACGCCTTAACTTGCCACTGCTGCCTAAGCAAGCTTCGGATTTGGAGAACCAGACCACCGCTTGGATGACTATCTATTGTTGATTGTTGAGTGCTGGTAAACAGAGGTCCGGCCAATCTTTCTATTCCACGACCAAAAAAAAAGTGGGGGCAAAGAAATCTATTCTATCCTCTCACTCTCTTTTTTTGACTTTGGATAAGGGAATTAAAGCATTTTTTTTAAGAGTTTAATTTATATATATTAAAAGTATTAAAAAAATATAATATTAATTAATAAAAATATAAAAAAAATATTAAATTATAATAGATCTTTTATTATAATAAATAATTACCTAATATAATTTAATATTTTTTTATATTTTTATTGATTAATAATATAAAATTATTTTAAATTATCATTACATGTAAATTAGTCTCTTTCTTGCATTTTGGTTATTGCTATGAATCGACTAATTACTTCAGATAATTATTTAATTTGATTAATGTTTTTAACTATAATTTTGCATTCGGATAAAAAAAATTATAATCTAAATTCGAAATACTCCTTAATATCCTTAGTTTCTTAATTTAGGTTTTTTTTTTTTTGACGTATTAATTTACGTATCGAAAAGACAACAACTATATGCAGGGTAAATAAATGCGTGTAGGGCACACTGCATCGAAATTACTATTATTTATTAATACTAAAAAGGTTAAATATTAATGATTGTGTTTATTTGTGCTTCTTATATGAAAAAATGTTTAATTTTTATGCATAGATAATATAAAGTTACTTTCTATATTCAATATATAGAAATTAATTTCATAAAAAATTACTTCTTTTGATTGTTTGGTATAACTTTTCAAACAAGACATATATATTTACTTTTAAGATTTAATTTACATATATTATTAGTGTAAAAAAATTTTATATTATCATCAACTCATATGTTATCATACCAACAAATATAGTAAAGTCTCACACCTACTATTTGAATGGTCATATAAATGAAATGATATGATTGATTGACCGTGTAAAAGCTTTTACATCGCCAATACATCAAAATTAAACTTTATTTTAAAAAAGGAGATACAAAGTTGCTTCTAATTTTTATTTTTTAGTGCTTCTAATTTTTGTGAGTTACAATAAAAGAGAAACAAACATATAAAAAATTTTAACAGAAATTTTCACAAAAACTATCCTTACAAAATTTTGGAAAAAAAAAACAACCTTTTGCACTTACAATATTCTTAAAAAGTAAATATCTATACCTTTGTTTAAACATTTTTTTATTGACGTTTAAATAAATTTTAATTTGACAATATACTTAATTAAGTTATTTAAATTGAAAAATTAATAATATAAAATAATGATGAAGAAGTTATAATATACAAAAGTACATTTTTAATCCAAATATATTTTTTGAGAAGTTTATGTCATCAATTATAATTTTAAAAAATATATGTATTTTTTTATATTTATCTTATTCAGATTGAATAATAGCTTTTGATTTTGATAAACAATAATTTTATAATTACATCGAAACATAAAGTAGCTTCTTACCTCTGGTTTTGTTTTTAATAAAATACTTCTTTTACAATTTTATCCAAATGCACTGAATTATATAAAATACTTTTTTTACTGGTATATAAGTAACCATTTATTATTTTGCTTAAATACTAAATACGATTTTATAGCTTTTCAAAAATTCATTCAGTAAAGCAATTTCAAATTAATGAGGTTTGGCTCACCGAATCAACTCTTCTCTGTAAGAACTTCTCTAGCCTTTCATAAAGTCCAAAAATCTACTTTTATTTTGAACTAAATTGATATTTTCTCTCAATTTAAAATTTTTACTATAAAAAAATGTAAAGTGATTTCAGCCTTGCTCCATTTTATTAGATAATATGGATGAAAAAAAAAATGTAAATTGAGTCAATAAGTGTTTGAGCGCTCAAGCTTCCTTCTGCAAATGTTCATGATGCATGGATTTCACAAGTTTTCCTTACAGATTTCTAACTTTTGTCAATAAGCTTATTTCTAATCTATGTTGCATGGATATGAGTATAGTACCCGTACCAGGTACGGATATGGGTATGGGGCACAAAAAATTTGTAAAAATTGGGATACGAGTACATCAATATATATATATTTAAAAATATAAAAATTTTACAAATTTTATAAAATAAAAACTAAAATTTCACATCATAAATAAGAAAATATACCAATTTCAACATAAAACAAATCTAAATTATTCAATACACTATACAGTCTAAACTTATTACTAGCATTAACTCTGCCCCTATTTCAAGGATTCATTCACATAATACTTCTACAAAATCAAGAAAAACAAATAAATGAAATTAAGCAGTTAGATGGCTAGTTATTGTTAATACAATGTAAACTATATGGAACTTATGAATCACTACCCATTATCTATCTCACTACTCCTTCTACTGCATACCTCACCAACATCCACGAAGATCACGTGCAGAGTAAAACCAATGCCACCAGCTCGTGTACATTCCAATAAAAACAACCACAATCAATTCCACTAATGACTTCATTAATCAATAACCACAAAACAAAATCCAAAATGTCTCAAATAACAAACAGTACCAAGTGCATCCATTTGCTTCTTTCCAGAGCTAGGGGCCTCCCTTTATGCTTCTTGGCCAAGGGCTCTGATGTGGGGGGTGGTGTCGCGGCTGGTAGCAGTGAAGGAATCGGTGCATGGTGCAGCGGCGAGAGGAGCGATGGTGGCTAATAGGAGAGAATGAAAAGCTTGGAAGTGAATGGGGTGTCCTCACTTTACAAATCGTAGAAGAAAAAAAAGGGGGGTCAGGGCTGGCTTTGCTTTTGGGAAAGAAAAAGGCGAAGAAAGTAGACGGATGGGGGAAGGGGGTAGGGCTATGCTTTGGGAAAGGAAAAAGGGGGGGAGAAAAAAGAAGAAGCTAAAAATGACATAGTTTAGAATAAGCTATGTACTCGAGCCGTACCCAGCTGCACTCCGCCGTACCCAAGTTGTACCTGGCCGTACCCATTTTTTTTTCCAAAAAAAAAAATAATAGGTACGTACTCGGGCATATCCAGACATATCCAAAACATACCCCGTACAGATACTTTTACAAAAATGTTGTACCCATACTTTATAGAGAAACAAAGAAATTTTGGACGATCACTCGTCATCTTCTCAAATAAGATTACTGAAAATTAAGTGGAATGTTACAATCATTCTTACCTTGAAGGAACTGACATGCAGGTATATAAGTCCGTGCTTAATTTAATTATCCCACAACTCAATCACCTTGCTATCTAACTCCCAATATATAAGTAGGGTCCATCACAATGGGTTTTCTCCTTTTTACTTCTACAAGTCAGATTCTCTAACTTATATAGTTATTGATTTCTAGATATAAGCTTCTCATTAACTAGTCTATTCATATACCATACAGCAGATAAGAATTCATTATCCATTTTTTTATAGGTACATAGGCTCCCAGGAAAGCAGAGCTATTGTTTCAACATTGTGTCAGAAAACTGAAATTGAAAACAATATACATACAAGCCACAGTAGACTGAAATGAGCAGTGTGCAAACCCCTAAACTCTAAACCCCTTATCATATCCTGTAACAACCGAAATGCACAATAAACAGAACACTACACTTAGACAAAATAGCACACTAAATTCACCAGCCGGAGCACTAATTAATCCAATTGGGGCAGTGTGTATAAAAGCTCCAACGGCTAAAATTTAACTAGATTGAAATGAAGTCAGCAGGTTTTCCAAATGCCACATTAGGTTGAAAACTGAAATAAGCTGAAACAATTACGATCCTCTATCTTACATCAGGCGTTCATCCACTGTAATTAAACTAATTATTTAATTTCTGATGAACCGTGGAAAGCTCAATGCTAATTATTTAATTTAAATTTGCGTTGAGTAGTTGTAAGTAAATAATTAAGCCAATTTAATTACATGTATTTGATTACAGTTATATCTTCATTTAATTAATATTAATTCAAGATGCAACATGGTGTTACACGTCTACGTGATCACCGTAGACTATGATGCAGGCACCGCGTTTTTTTTTTTTTGTTGGGGGGGGGGGTGGATCAGTCTGCGTAATTAAACACTGCATATCACACTGTGTGGATCCCACGTTGCACTATGCATATCTTAGACAACTAGGCTCTCCATTACCAAAGAAGGCTTCTAAGCATGAAACCTTGACGCTGCCAAAACAGTATAAACACATAACTTTTATATTAGAGCAGTGATTGGATTTGTGACCCTTGCGCCTTCATGAGATCCAAACAATTGTCCCAATTCATGTAATTCTTAGGTTAGTTAAATACTGGATGCTCATTATATGATTATCATAATTATATTAAAACTCAAAAGCACTATAATTTTGTGTGGTCCAGAAATTGAGGAGCGCATATTAGGAAGTACTTTTCTTCCCCAGTGTATCTTTAACATGTTAAAGCATATGTTGGAGAAGCATCCAACAGGCCAGTATGATGGTGATACATTATTAATAAATCAGCCACATGTATGCTTTTAGGCGCATGCAATGCAAAGGGGGAGTTCAGAATAAGGTTCTTTAATCTCTGCACTAGCACGATATAATTAACATATACAGGAAATTTCCCTATAGTTACATTCTCTTGTTGTCCTATAGGTACATTTGGTGGTGGAGGATGATGATTCGTTCATATGCTTCAGCTAGGGCTTTTAATACACTAGGTTATTCATAGTTGAGGAGGCGGCGCAGGTTTTTAAATTCAACTTCCATTGTTTATTTTATTTTTTATTTTTTATTTTTTTACTGATAAGAATCGCGCAATTACAAATGTGATTTGAGGAATTAAACTTTGATTTTCCACTCAAAGCAGATATCCGATTACTAGATTTAGCTATACTTCAACTACAATCTTCATCCTAATCCGATTCGCTTAGATTTTCCACAATTTTATGCCAGTGGCAGGTCTACCTTTATGTGGCATCTTTATAGCTAGTTCGTAAAACTTTCAAGTAAAAGAGTTAACCATGTGCCACGAAAACTGTAGTCAGTTGATATATTAATTAATCCAAGTCTTAAAGATTTAAGAATGAATGCAGTGATATCGAATATTTGATCCTTTGTCAATTTATTTCTCCACTCCGGGTATAAATTTGCCTTATGTAACAGAGGGGTTAAAAAAAGGATAAACAATGCTGCAAAAAGTAAGTGAAACTAACAATAAAATATAATTGAGGGTAACAACGAATGATGTAATGTCGGTGCTATAAACACGTACGTTGTTTTTGTTTGGCGGAGTGGGCTATACGTGAAAGAAGGTAATTTCTTATTTCTGTAAAATTTTCTTCTCCCCGAATCCCTGATGAAGGTAGTGTTCAATTATATATATGTTCATAAACCTACAACTTCCAAGTATTTTAATAGTTGAATTAACTGTAATTTTCGACTTTAAACACTTGTAATGAATTATTCTCAAAAGCAGCATGTTGAATTTATTATGAATTTAATTTGAATGCAATGTCAATATAAAAAAATTTTATGCAGACATTCAATAATGTATTGGCACATCAGCAAAAATCTTTGATATAACCACCCATTACTTGAATGGTCATATATATGGAAGGTTTTGATTGGATGACAGTGTAAAAAAAGTTTACACTGTCAGTGCATCCCAATTAAACTCATTTATTATTTAAAAATTTTAAAGTTTAAAAATTGTTTATGTTCAACATGCTTCTTGAGTTTTTTTGCTTTGTTTTTTTTTTTTTTTGACATACACCCTTGATGATTCCAAACACACCACTTGTGATTTGACTCGATTTCACTTTGTATGGTTTAAAACTCCATACTTTATGTGCATTTGGACAAGATTTTTTTGGGCAAAAAAAATCACTTTTTTTATTAAAAAAATATTTTTGATATATTTGGATAAATTTTTAAAAATCATCAAAATTTAAAAAAAATTATTTTTAACTTTTTAATAAAAATTGAAAAGATTAATTTGAAAAAAAATTTCAACTTTTTTAAATATATAAAAAAATTTCAATTTCAAATTACTTTTTTTAAAAATTAAAACAAACACACTTATTGTCAAGTAAATTGGATTCATTAGTGAATTTTGCTAATCACCATTGATAGCTGTTACAAAAGAAATCAGATGTAAAATGTAGTTAATTTATTTTGATTGATAAAATCTTAGGTTAAAAGGAAAATTCATCCGAGTCCAAAATTATGGCATTTATTCAGACTTATTAAACACTTATAAAGGTACCTATAAATTATTCATTGATAAAAAAAAAAACTTAGTAATCGAATTCAAGTCATAATGTTATATGAGTGGAAGATCAACCCGGTTATAGTGTATTTTTTTTTTTTTTGGAGGCGGGGACAAAGCAGTATACTAAATTCTAAACAAATTAAATTGGAATATTAGACCAAATTAATGGACCGAATCAATGTTAGTTTGATGGGTGTCACATGCATGGAATATGTCAATCCTCGTTAGAGATATGCCGCAGACACAACCTACTGTGATTATAGTGAATTGATCTTCAATGTACTTAATATACTTTTAAAATAACAAAAGAAGAAGAAAATGAATATAGTTTACAGCCTCATGCAGCTTAGAAGTCATGAGTCATCTATGATCTATTGTGATTCTTAGCATATTGGTTGATTATAGTGATGAGTAGTGTGTTCATGATGGATGGTAGCTGGTTTGTGATCCTTGAGGAGGAGGAAAGGAATATAGAGAGTGACGGCGAGAGAGAATCAGTTAAAAAGGAAAAGAAGGCTGCACTCAAAAGAAAAATAACAAAAAACGAAAAGGAAGGTCTAAAGCAAGTTGCATTTGATGCAGATAGAAATAATTAATAAATAATAAGAAAGATATTATTAGTTTCTGTGGATATTCAAATCCTATTTGCATCTTTCTTTTATGGATGGGAAAGGAGCAAAGCTTTTACAGGCACAGTTTCTCGGGTAAATATATTCTTCATAAGGATTTGGATCTAGCAAAAGAGATAGGCCCATTTATAATTGTAAGGTTCTTATTCCTCAATCATTTTAAAGTGTCTGCAAGGTCACGATAAAACCAGGGAAAAAGGTGAAATTCTTATGATCATCACGCTACTTGCAACTAGCTAGTTCATTGCCTTTCTTAAAGAAGATAAGTCTTATTTATATATATAAAAAATATCAATATCTCAATATTTTTTTTATTTTTTTATCGATTATTTCACTCTTTTTATTTTTTTATAATTTTTTTCTCTTTTTTCCTTTTTAGTGTCTAAGATATCCACGTACCCCAATAATAAATAAAATCATTTTCGACTAAGGAATCAGTCTACATCCATGCTTCCCGACCGTTCAAAAAGCAATACTTCGCAAGATAAATGATGCAGGCATTGATGAACATAGTACGGAATTCATTGGTTTGATATGATATCTTAATTAAGACATTCCTCGGGAGCGGTAATAGTCCCTCCCAGCATCTATATAAGTGCTCACTCGCGCCATTGGCCTTCCACCACAATTTCATCCACTTCTCAAACGCCTTCTACTATCACACAAAACCTTCATCTTCCTCCATCAATCCTCAAACCAAAAACAAAAGAAAAAGTCTCCATTTTCACAATCCACACAAAATGTCATCATCACAACTCTGCTCTTTGTTACTTCCACCACCAGCTTGTTCGACCACACTCACCCTCGATGTCTTCCTTGGTCTCCTCCTACTAGTTGCCGTCTTCGGCTACTGGTTGGTCCCTGGTGGTCTCGCTTGGGCTCTCTCCAAGTTACACAACAACAATAATAACAACAACAACAAAGCCCCTATTCCTGGACCTTTCGGTCTTCCTGTGCTTGGCCTTGTTTCAACGTTCACGGGGACTCTAACTCACAAAGTCCTTGCCAACTTAGCTGAAACATTTAAGGCCAAGCACTTGATGGCATTTTCAGTCGGGCTCACCCGTTTTGTCATCTCCACAAACCCTGACACGGCCAAAGAGATTCTCAATAGCTCAGCTTTCGCTGACCGACCCGTTAAGGAGTCAGCTTACGAGCTTCTCTTCCACCGTGCAATGGGGTTCGCGCCCTACGGCGAGTACTGGAGGAACCTGAGGAGAATCTCCGCGACTCACCTCTTTTCTCCCAGGAGGATCGCCGCCTCCGGCGAGTATAGGTTTAAAGTTGGGCTCCGAATGGTGAAGGAGATCATGGGGTTGATGGAGAAGAAGGGTGAGGTTGAGGTTAGGGAGGTGCTGCATTTGGGGTCCTTAAACAACGTGATGATGAGCGTGTTTGGGAGGAGCTACCGGTTCCGTGAGGGCGGCGATGGGTGTGAACTTGAGGGTTTGGTGAGGGAAGGGTATGATCTGCTTGGGGTGTTCAACTGGAGTGACCACTTCCCTCTATTGGGTTGGTTGGACCTGCAAGGCGTGAGGAAGAGGTGCCGGAATCTGGTGGCAAAAGTGGATGTTTTCGTTGGTAAGATGATATTGGAACATAGGATGAAAAGGGTTGTTGTTGGTGGTGAAGAGAAGAGGATCGTGGATGACGAGGGCTCTGGTGATTTCGTTGATGTGCTGCTGGATTTGGAGAAAGAGAGCAGGCTTCAACACTCTGATATGGTTGCTGTTCTCTGGGTGAGTTTTTTCCTTGTCTAATCTCATTTTTCTTTTCTTTTCATTTTTAGGTTAAATACTGATGAGGTGCGTGTATGGTACCGCATATCTGTTCTCACGTTAATTATGTCATAAACTTGCATTGAATCGAATTTTTTCTCCAACTATAATCAGTTTAATTAACTCTTTTAATCAGCTTAATTATTCTCCGCTATATATATTTGGATAATTTATTATGACATCTAGCTCTTTGGTTTTTACTAATAGGATTCGAGATTTTTATTGAATAAGGAGCCAACACTCTAAATTCGTTTTCTAAAATATATATGAAAAGTCTTTTAAAGAAAATCTTTGATACTTGTTTTTTTCTGCACAATCTTATCTTGATTACCTAAATTTGTCAAATATGCTCAGAGTTTAATTTATGTTCCACTATTTATTTGTAGTCTCGCTCACACGCTCCCTGCCTCAAGTGCAACCATTTTCGGCAATGATTGACTGAAATGTCAAATTTAACAGTGACAACTTAATGGCTGTTAATACAATGTTTGTTTCTGCAGGAAATGATCTTCAGGGGGACCGATACAGTAGCAATCCTTCTAGAGTGGATTCTAGCTAGGATGGTCTTGCACCCTGAAATCCAAGCCAAGGCTCAATCTGAAATTGACTCTGTAGTAGGCTCTGACCATACGGTCGCTGATTCTGACCTTCCAAACCTTCCTTACCTGCGTGCCATCGTGAAGGAAACCCTGAGGATGCACCCACCAGGTCCCCTCCTTTCATGGGCCAGGCTTGCTATCCATGACACACACATAGGCCACCACTTCATTCCAGCTGGCACCACTGCAATGGTCAACATGTGGGCCATCACACATGACCAAGAAGTCTGGTCTGACCCACACGGGTTCAAGCCAGAGCGGTTCATGGTGGAGGATGTGCCAATCATGGGGTCTGATCTTAGGCTTGCACCTTTTGGTTCTGGGAGAAGGGTGTGCCCTGGAAAGGCCATGGGGCTGGCCACTGTTGAGCTTTGGCTTGCTATGTTGCTGCAGAGGTTCAAGTGGATGCGTAGTGATTATGGTGTGGACTTGTCTGAGTGCTTGAAACTTTCTCTTGAGATGAAATCCTCTCTGGTTGCCAAGGCTGTTGCACGGCCTGTTGTGGTAAGGGTGTGATCTAATTACTATACCTTTGTAAGCTTGAAGTACTTTTACAAATAATGAAGGTTTTAACTTAATTGTGTTTGTTATGTTATTCGATTTTTTGCTTTTGTGTATCAAGTTTTAATGGGAATTGGGAAGTGCATACCAACATATTTTTATTTTTGTATGATCGATCTGTCTCATACAAGAACAAATTACATTAATCTTTGAAGTTTATTGACAATTTGGCACTTGATTGGCCTTGTTTTGTATAGCAGAAGTTATTAAATATATAAGATAAAATATTTATGTTTAAACTAATGACTAATTATGGAATTTTTTTGGATACTTTTGCAACTTTGGTTAAGTTCAATAATAAAATGGAATAGGGTGGTAAGATTTGTTGTATGGGCAACAAACTCTTGATAGACTGATTTTAGATTTTCTCATCATGTTTAATCATAGCACAAGTACGTAGTAAAGTGGTCAAAAGTGAACAACGGTCAATTATTGGTGTTTAATAGAATATTCCATTCTATTTTACATGTTCTATTAATATATTCATGTGAAGCGGTTTTGGTTGTAGATTAGTTAGGGAGAAATCATTTGATTCCTTAGAACCTGGAAGAACTAATGTTATTTACTGCCAATATAAGGGGAATCTTCTATTTTTTTCTCCTTTCGTCTCCGTTTAGTAGAGGAAGTTACTCTTCAGTGATCATGTCTATTTCATTTCATGCTTTCATGTAAGAATGCGATCTTATGCTTTCGGCCCTTTCCATTCACATGAGATGAGAGTGAGAATTTAGGTGCTGTACCCACTATTAACGGAGAGGTTAGCCAGCAACGAAGTTGAGAATTAAACTAGTCACCACTGATGTATGAGAAAGCTAGTTTTGTCATCTTTTCAAAAAGGAGGCTTTGTTAATTCCCTCCAGGTTGCTAGACTAGAAAATAATGGTGGCATATATGCAGGTTGGTGCCAACCCATGGCGAAGAATTATTATTGCATCTCTTTCTTATTTGCTACTACTGAAAATGCATGGGAAAAATATGCTCTTAAAATAAAAGAAAAGTTTTGTTATATTTCTTTTATCATCTGACATTTTAATTTTGTAGGTTATTGTTATTTCTCATTATCACTATATTTCTAATAAAATGTCTGAGACATCAAATGATAAATAAAACATAACTGAATTTTTCTTTACGTTAAGAACATTCGAAAAGTTTTTCACATGTTGTTTGCAAATCAAATGTGAAGGAATTAAAATAGAAAGAAGAATATTTCAAAGCTATTGCTCGGGAACCAAATGAGAACAAAATTCTCACAAAAGGAATTGAGGAGAGGAGTTAAAAACAATGGAAAATAAGAGGTGATTTTTTTAAAAACTTTTTTTCCCATTTCATTTGGATGACTTATAAATAAGAAATATAGAAAAGTACAAAATTACAAAGATACAATAATATTTTATGTTTATATCATGTCGGCCATATTACAAAACATATAATTATGAATATAAAACACAGTGGAAAGAGAGAGAGAGAGAGAGAGAGAGAGAGAGAGAGAGAGAGAGAGAGAGAGAGAGAGAGAGAGAGAGAGAGAGAGAGAGAGTTGGTCGGCGGCTCAGCATGCATGATGTACTATAATTAAGAGGTCTTTAACCTATTTGTCACACATAATTGGGGGAACTCATGATTTGTATCATGCATTGGTGTGTGTATACTAGTGTGGAATCTATATTTTTTTTCCTTAATTTTAAATTTTTTAACTGTTTCATTTTAATATCTTTATTTATTATTTAAATAATAAAACTCTACTGCTCCCAAAAACGATTTAAAAACAATCTTGATGGAAGAAAGAGAAGAATAATAGTACTCTAAATTTTGTTTAAATCTAATATTTGTTAATAATTTTTTGTTCTATTAATAAATATTTAATTTATGTTTAAATGAACTTATTTTCCCTTAAAAAGATTAGTATTTCAAAGAAAACATTTTACTTAAAGTTCTTTTAATGCTAAATAAATCAATAAAAGGTAATCACATTCTTAAAAGGCAAAATAGAGATAAATATTTAAAATTTAATAATTATATAGTCTTATTTTGTTTTATTTGTTTATAAGAATATTTAAATATACTTGTTAGCTTTATATAGCTTTATATGTATAACGTAAATCAAGAAGACCATGACATATCCAAGACATATAAAACCCGTAAAATTGTTATTTTTATCTTTTTTATATTTTAGAAAATAATTTTCTCACTCAAACAGAATTATATTTTCATAACTTTTCTCTTAAATATATCATGCACTAAGCAAGGTTTTTGTTTACTATCTATGTTATGTTATATATATTCATATATAAAACCTATATACATATCATGCTATTAATATTAGTATAAACGTAATAAACTTAATTTATAATGAAATATAAGAAGAACATATAATTTTAATATTGTTTAAATATCCTTAATTATCATTAAAACCAAGATTAAGATTGAAAAAGAATTTATAAATATGTAAATAATAGTATTTAAAAGTCTTTTACTAATGTATATATTTAACTTTTTTAATTAAGATCAGCATTTTGAATAAAGTATGTAACTTTTTATCAAAATAATTTAAAAATAAATACAATTTGATTGTTGTTTTATAATAAAAAGTTTAAGTTTAGAAAAGATGAAAAAAAAAACCATGAGAATTAAAAAAATGAGAGAAGATAAAGTAATAATAATTGAAAAGCATTAGAAATCAAAATTTATAAAAATGTCATATGACAATTTTAGTGGAACAACTTTTACACTATGTGAAAGAGCTGCATAGGCTTGATATACAGAGGCACAACTTAATGTACGGGGGCTTGATTCCTATATTGGTTAAGGAAGTTGCAAAGGCTACTGATGCAAAATCTATAGAAGTGATTCTCGAAGTTGCTCTTAAGTCGGCAGCAGAAAGGGGGCTTTGTAAGCCAAGTGATGTAGTTGCTGCCCTATAAAGATCAGCATAGTTAAATGGTTCAACCGAGATATGCAGAAAGTGTTATCTGCATGAAAGGCACCAACTGATGCAAAGTTTTGTTTTGGCTCTTACTTATTAATGTTCTGTGTTGTTTGTTCTTTATGCATGCATGGAGAACATGAGGAGAAAGAAGATGATAATAAGAGATTTTAGATTTTTGCTTTAATTAAGAAAAGGAAGATGAGAATTAGGTTTTAGGATTTGAGAAGAAGAAAGATGATAATGGAAATTAATTTAAACTCTTTATGATTTGTCAAAAACAAATTTATCCAATTACATATTAGGATAAAACGGATCACATCAATTATGTAGTGGGTGACTGTGCACCATCATACCATTTTAACATTTTATGGAAATTGACTAAAACTGCCAAAGGATCAGTCCTTGGCCTTATGCACTAGCGAATTCAGCTTCATGTGATGATTGCAAAATATATTCTGCGACTCATTGCGCGTATTAATTTTTTTTTTTAACATATATAGATGTAATCTAACAAATGTATGCAGAAAAAAAAAGGTTTAAACTTTCCTTTGATTCTTGAAAAATCCACGACTGCAACTCACAAGTCTCCGGGGGACATGTTGACAGAAAACTGTGGTGGGGAATTGTTAGGAACCGGTGGGGTGCGGAAATGGATACCCTCGTATATAATTTTTAGATGATCAAATTATGTGTAATTTTTTATTATTAATTAAAAAAAGCAGGACTCATACATGATATTTAATAATAAAAGATTATACATGACCCCTAATCTTTTAATTAATAATGAAGAAAAGAGTATCAATTCCCGTCACTTTTGATAGAAACCCAACAACACAACAGGATGTGGATGATGTCATTGTCAATGTACTTAGAAAATCTTACCCGTTCATTGATTCCACTCCTTCACCTTCTTTTTTATTTAAAAACAAAAACAAACAGAACATACCTTACAACTTGGTAGGTGGGGCATAGTACCGGGATGCCCTCTCTCGCGTCCACTCCCGTCGTACTTTTTCCTTTTGATTTTATTTTAATTATTAATTTAATTTTGATATATTATTATAATATATATAAATATTTAATTATATATTTTTATATTAATAAAAATATTTAATTTAATTATTTATTATTTTAAAAATTTTATAAATAAAAAATAATTAAATAATAATATAAAATATTTTTATATTAATAATATATCAAAATTAATCCTTTTTTTTAGACAGTGTATATGTGTTTGGGAACTCCCACAAACTACTCTTTTTCCTTAAAAAAGCTGTTTTTTAAAAATAATCTTATTTGGGTAATTTTTATAGAATAGATTATAATAAAAAATTAATAATTTTAAGCTGAAAAATAATTTATAAATATAAACAAATTTTTAGAATTTATAATTATAAGTAGGAGCTGATTATTTTAAAATTATTATATTTTTACCAAATTGACCCTAAATGCTACATATTATATAATATAAAAAATTATTTCATATCTTTTTTAGTAATTTTATCATATAAAAATAATTTTTTTCATACAACTTAAACAAAATAGATTATTTTAAAATCACTTTTTAACCAAAGTATCCAAATATAAATTAATTCTTATATAAACGATTATATAAAAAAATAATTATAAAAATAAGTAATTATCAAAATAATTTTAATCTTTCAACTTTCTCAAACACATACTGATTCTAATCAATTAGGCTCAAATTATCTCCCTCTCCTCCTCCCTCAAAAAAGAAGTATCCAATGTTGATTAGCTAATATTTTATATTAAAAAATGATTAATTTTTATGCAATAATTTTATATTATTAACTAATAAAATTTAAGAGAACTAATAAAATCATGATAAGCATTAATCATAATAGATGATTATTTAATATAATTTAAGATTTTTCTCAATTTATATTAATTAATAGTATAAAATTATTTTATATTATTAATGCATAGACATTAAATCCATAAAGAAATCTCAAAATTTCAAATGATTCCCATAAAATTGTGAATGTTCAGTGAATGTGAAAAATGCATTAGAACATTCACAATTTTGTTTTTACGAAGAACATTCATAAATATTACATATCATAACTAAAAAGCAAAATTATTAAAACTCGAATCCATGATAAACTTGTTAATACTGAGGTGGATAATATTATTAGTGACTTTTTTAACTTTTTGAAAATTAAAAGTCATATTTTTAATTTTTTATCCCATTTAATTGTGCAACTTATTATTTTTTAAAAACTCATTTTTAGTATTTTTAAAAAAAATTAAAATATCTAAATTTTTAAAAAATATTTTTTAAAATACTCAAAATACAATAAATTTTATTATTATATATTTAAATATAAAATAATTTATTAATAAATAAATTATTTTTTTTAAATTTATTTTATATAAAAATTTAAATAAGCTATTTATGCGACGGACACTCAAACATGGTAAATGATCCAGCGAAGGTAGACGCTGTTTAGCTGTAGCATGAAATGATATTTTGTAATTAAAAACTGTTATATAGTATACTAAAGTTGAACGTTGTTTATGACTAAGGTAAAAAGGAGAACGATTGTTCAATTTTTTTTAAAAAGAAAAAAGGAAAAACGATTATTGTTAAAAGAAAGCAACAAGCCATGCTTCTCTCAAGCAAGAATGTGAGGGCCTAAGCATCATGTGTACGGATTTTTTAAAAGAAATATTATTTATATTAATTTTATCTAAAAAAATAACATTATTTTTATTTTAAAAAAAAGACTCCATTCATTTCTCTCAAATGTAGAGAGTAGGAGTGTTAAAATCCAATCCAACATAATCAAAACCGCTAAACCAATCCAATCCAAACTAAAAATCGATTAAAACTGCAAAAATTTGGATTGGATTGGATCTTATTTTTTACAAACCGCATGAATTGGATCGAATTTCGGATTTAATTTTCAAAACTGATCCAATCCAATTCAAACCGCATAATCTTATATGATATAATCTTTTTATATTAATTTTATATTTTTACTTATAATAATTTAAATTTATTACATTTTATAGTAATTTAAATTTATTACATAATTTTTTATTTATGTATCATTTTTACTTAAATAATATTTTATAAATATTTAATGACTTAATTTTTATTTTTTATTTTTATTTATTCATTTTATTGGCTTATGTTACTTTTATTTTTTAATATTATAAATTAAAATTTTTCTTTTTTTAAAAATCGATCAAATCGATCCAATCCAAATTGTAAATAATTGGATTGGATCGGATCGAATTTAAAACCTAAAATAAATCGATCTAATCCAAATCGCTACAAAATATATTATTTGAATCGGATAAATTTTTTACTTAAAATCGATCCAAACCGCACCGCAAACCCCCTAATAAAGAGAATGCATAAATTGTAAGTGCCTGCGAAGTGTCGAATCATAAAAATTCAAAGGTTGGGATATTGCCATGTGTTGGTCACACTTATCACGCTGAAAACAAAATGACTCTTCGATTGATGTGGACTAGTCAATGGCGCCACCTTTGCCGCAGTCATTTCCCTAAGAGTAACCATATGATCTTGTCTCTGTGCATTCCATTTCCATGTTTATGGAACTAGGCCTACCTATCACCAAGTTTTACATTTCTCTTCCCTTTTTTGGAGTGCCATTTTGGTACAACCATTTTTGGCTCATAACTCTCCTCTTCTTCTTAGCAAACTAAAATATAAAGGTAAATGATTCGTAACTCCTCTCATCTTTTGGAGTAACATTACTCTATCATATAAATTACTAAAAAATTCCTAAATCCTTCACCATCCTTCCACATTTATCTTGCGGCCCACTTCTTTTCTTCCATCATTCCTCCACCATGCCATAGTCCCCCATGGTTTGTCATTGCCCTGGCCACTCTGGCTCTGCCATCAGCCTCCACCACTACACCTTTCACTCTCTCACTTTTGTTCTTGATTTGCATTTTTCTTTTGGATATATTAGATATGGCTTCGCAAAACTGCCACCGCATCCTCCACCCGACCATCGGCGTCGTCCCCTCCACGCACGTCGCCTTAGATGCACATGGTCGGCCATGGTCATGTTCCCTCATCCTCTTGTTTAGGTCAGGCCATGGATGCCAATGCACCAGCACAATGGCTATAGCATGAGGGCTTCATAGTGGCACGTCAACAAACTCACAGGGCAATGGCAAAAATGTGGTGCAGTGGCTATGGTGGCTTGGTTCATTGGTGTTAGGGCAACTAGAACGCGATGCTTTTGTGATGGGGTGCTACTTTCGCAATGGGGTATTGCATGGTGTAATAGTAGGGGCAATGTATGTGATGTTGGAAAGTGTTGTTGCATGGTCCCTCCCCCCAAGGCTTGTTGGAATCTCTCCAGAGACCTCTGGAGAGATTGTTGAAGTTTGCATAGAAAGATGAGCAGTTGGAATGGTTTGCTAAGGGAGAGAGGAGAAAGAGGGATAAGTTTGGAAAATCATAAATTTACTTTTGTTTTAAATTAAATTTATTTATTTTAACTATTAAATCTAAGCCATTCATTTATTTCAATATTAAATCTAATAGTATAAGAGGGGTGGAGTAACGATACTCCAAAAGGTGAGCAGAGTAAAGAATCCTTTGCCAAATATAAATACACAATCCATAATCACGGCATGCAGCTAAAATTGATAAAAAAATGCCTTTGGTGTCTTCTTCTATAAACCAATTTATGACTATACTAGATTATATATTAGTAAAATCTTAACAGTTGAGAGTTTTAATATTTTAGAAATTTTCTTTTAGGATGTATTTGGTTGGAAAGTAAAAATAGGAGAAAAATTTTCATGGTCTATGAAAAATTTCCTCCCATTCCTCTAACCAAATATATTCTTAGGATTAGAATTATTCTTTTTTTTTTTTTCATATGTGAAGGACTAGAATTGTTCATACATTGTATTTTGAAATGAAAAATATAAAATCTTCAAGATCAAAATTCAATCAAAATATGTAAGTCTTTTAATCTATGGAGTATGTAACAAAAAACTCAAAAAAGGAAATATAACATGAGTTTAATTTTGATGCATTGAAATTCCAAAATACTTTTTGAGATTAGTATCTTTGAGGTTACTTTTTATTATAGAAAAAAGGTTTTTTAAAAAAGAATCTTATTATTACTCTCATATCAATAACTAAAAGTAATTTTACTTTATCCTATCCAAATAAAAATCATTCTCCTAAACTTACTTTTGATATATTTAAACCAAACAAAAATTATTCTTTTAAAAGTAATTTCTATAAAAGATATTCTTTCAAAAGATTTTTTTCCAAAAATTAAATCAAATATACTCTTCATATGATTTCATTTGTATAATCATTCAAATAATAGATGTGAGACTTAACCATATTTACTAATATGGTAAGATATGATTGAATAATGGTACAAAAAAAAATTATACTATCAATACATCCAAACCAAATTCATACAATATAAAAAAAAAAAGTGATTCAACTTATAGCATAGTTCAAATTTTCTTGAAAATTGAACCGAACCAACCTAAACTTAATTGAATTAGTTTGGTTTGAACATCAACTTGTTCAATTATTCTTTTTTAAAACAATCAAATTAAGAAACCCAAGATTGAAGATGGAAAAGGGATACACACAATATTGGAAGGCAAACACCAAATAATAATAATAATAATAATAATATAGTAATTAATTTATATTTAATTTTCAGGTGTTAGAATTTGAGTCATATATATGTTAGGAGAGTTATATATATATAAGTATGAGAAGAATAAATCTTAACCATTAAATTTTATATAAATTATCACAATTAAAATGTAAAATTGTATGACTTAAGTGATTATGTAATAATAACTTTTAATCTTAATTACCTATCTATGTTTTAACGTTAAAAATTTGGTCCCTTCACCGCTTACGTAAAAATAACACTCTTACTAGATATGTTTCACACACACACACATAAACATATACATGTATAAATGTACGAACACATATGACTTATTATTTTATTCATTTAAAATAAATTAATTAAAGTTGAAGATTCTGAGCTGAATTTTACAGACGCATAACAAAAATATTAACCTCGATACATATTTATGCTCATATTCAGTGAAAGAAATGCGTTATATAGTATTATAGGTGAGAAAAGCAAATGTTCAGAATTATAAATAGTTATGATTAAAAATATTTAAAAGTCATATAATTAATTACAAATTTACATGATCTTAATTTAATATTTTATTATTTAGTATTCATGTAAAATATAATATTAAAATTTGCTCTTCCCCTTCACCATAAGTAGATATGTCAAAATGGGTCAGGCCGGGTCGAATGGGCCATTTTCAAGCGGGGCTTGACTGGGCTAACTTATTAATTTTTTAAATGTAATAAATATATTTTAAAAGAATTAAAAAATATTTTAAAAAATATGATTCTATTATTAACTTATAGTCTATATGAAAAATCAATGAATAAAAGTATAAATTTTTTTCTAATAATTAGATTTAGCAGTTTTAATCATTATAAAAGTGAATTGATAATTTTTTATTTTTGTCGACATAAATTTAGCAATTTAAACTTTTTTTAAATGAAGAAATGGGTTAACAAAACCTAAGATCAAGTAATAATGGTTTATATTTGAAATTAATTATTTAAAAAATTAAAAAAATGTTTGAGCCATTGGGTTAGCCTGACCTAAAAGCAGCTGATCCATTCAAGTCAGGCCAAATTGGACTGAGTTAAATCGGTCTAACTTTATTTTTTACTTTAATTTTTACAGTCCAATCCACTTTTTTTTTTTGGGTTATTTGGAACGGCCATCGAACCAGCTCATTTCGACAGCTCTTTCCACAAGTTTCAAGGCTTGTGATTTTCCGAATCCGAAGATTTCAAGGCTTGCCGATATGGGTCGAATTGATTTTCATTGTTGGGCTAATGAATTCTATTTTTGGGTCTACATGGACTTTGTCAAGTTGTAATGTTGTGGGCTTCAAAGTTGCAGAACGACCTTCTTGGTTGGGCCTTTTCGAACGCCCCAGATTTTGCCACGTACACTCGTGCCTTAAAATAAATGAATAACTAGAATAATAATTTAATATATGCATATATTGTTTTATGCTTTTGTTATTTAATTAAACTCAGACCCATATGTTTTTCTATAAATTTATAGTCTGATTTTATTACATAGTTATATTATATATAAAATATATATCAAAAAATAAGAGAGAAATAAAACCATCTTCTCGAAGCTTTTTTCTAACAAAAAAATGCAAGTTTTAGCTTTTTGTTTTTTTCCCAAAAATCAATACTCGACTTCAATTTTAAACCCAACCTAAAAAATAACCCAAACAAAATCACCCCAAAAGAAAAAAAATACACATAAGAATGGTCATTTGTTTGGAAAATAGTTATTGTGATTAGTATAGTAGAGCATAATTACTATTTGAATATAAAAGTGAATTTCTTTTAATAAGTACTAATATAAACCATCTTTTGGTAATGCTAAGGGTGCGTTTGTTTTACCTTTTTCTTATAAAAATAATTTTTTTAACTATTGAAAAAATCACTTTTCACAAAAAATTATTCATTTTAGCTTTTGCTTAAAAATTAAAAACAAATTCTTTTAATTTTTGATCAGAAGCTAAAATAATCAACTTCTATAAAAGTTATTTTTTAATTAAAAAATCACCTTTTTGTCAAAGAAAAAACCAAATACACCCTAAGTATATAACTAACTTTATGAATTTTTAGTAGATTATTCATATGACTAGTTTGCTATTATTTATTCTCGGTAAAAAACCTTATCATCATTTTGCTCTTTTAGTACCTTCAATTATATATATATATATATATATATATATATATATATATATATATATATATATATATATACTTCATGTGATTAGTAAACAATAGTAATAGTAAAAGGCTTGAAAAAGTTGCAATGAAAGACAAATCTTTTTGTCATATGTTTTATAATTTATTTTCTTTTAATTCGATTTCAAATTTTATTAAGCAAAAAATGTCAACAAAGGTTAGATGTAATAGTCAGCAAGCTGTATTCATAGAAAGAACATTAAGGTTCAGTCCAAGGTAAATGATGGGAGCACTTTTTAGTCATAATAGTTCCAGAGAAATTAATTGCACAATAATATTTGTAAAGATAACATAAAAATAAAAAAAAAAAGTAGAATATGTTAAGAGATGCTTCATTAATGAAATAATTATGGTTGAGCAAAATATTCTATATAAATTATGCCGATCCATAATTAACTTGAATTTGGTCAAGGTAACAGGTGCCTTGATTTCTTAACTAGAAGTCTCAGATTCGAGTCTTGAAAATAGGAAAAATTCTTGCTATGAGACCCTTATCCCTTCAGGAATTTTTGTTAAATCGGGCCATATCATTTAGGTTCTTAGTAATTGGGTCCGGATATCAGTGGTTCCATCAAAACTAAAAACAAAATTGTCGATCAATAAATCTGTTAAATGGTTAAAAATTGGAGTTTAACAATCAAAGACACTACATGCCTTAAGATTCCCTATACAAAGTAGTAGATTTTGTTTAACAACTGCACATGCAAATGCCATAAACAAAGTTCATACATCTAATTAAGACATATCATCATCCACTCAATTTTGTGTTACACATTCATGTTAGGCAAAAAAATGGATCATATGAACATGTGAGTAGCAAGAAGCATAATAATTTTGTCAGCCTTTCATGTTTTCAAATTGTCACGTAAGGCATAACTAAGGTAGCCTTTCAAATTTCTATACCTTCTTTTTTTTTCCCCCTTTTCTCTCTTGTTTTGATTTTTTTTTTTTTTGAGTGTTATTTAAGAGGTTGTCATTCTTCTCTTTTGATGGTAACACTATCATCCTCTTTTTTGTTACTTAATTAATATTTTCTTTATGACTAAAATATACTATTTGTGCAGATATATTGTTTCTCTGAATAAGGTCCTGTGTCTTTTGTTTAATTTTTGTGTTTCTCTTTGTATTTATTTTGGTTTTTCTATAGAGATTTTTAAATCCATTTTGAAAGGAGCTATCATACTTTTCAAGCTAAAAAACTTCTTGTGCTAGTTTGTGATGTAAAAGATATTTAAACACCGACAATATTCAGATAAGAAACATAACCAGATATTGTTATTAGTTAGCTTAAGAGTGTAAATATAGCATCCTTTGTCATGAGTTTTTTTTTTCTTTGGAGTACGAAGTGGATTTAGTTAAATGGGAACTGCGGAGTGTTATTTTTAGAAAAGGTTGCCGTATTTGTTGAAAATTTGGAGATTGTAATTTTATCCAAAAATAACGTACAATAGCATATTCCTAATAAGACACACCTCTCTATCGCTGGAGGGGACCACCACATTCACGGACATAGCTAAGCCTGCAAGCAGGAATATACCACTGTCCTTGTCCACTTACAATGAGAATAACGTCGGTGATGACGTTTCCTCTCCGCTCTTAGAGCTCCTTATTTTATAAGAATGCAACAAGATCCCCCAAGCCCAAAAACCGGGAAAAAAAAAATCAAAACAATATGATAGTATCACCCTGGGGTACGCACGTTCCCAGTTAGATCATCATATACTAATATACAAAATCAAATGTCGGCACATATGTGTCTGCACATAAGCCCCTGATAAGTGCTTAACCTAATTTTTTCATTCGCATGTTCTTTCAGATTGCGCCTTCTATTTTCTTGCTTGGAAAATTCCATAACAATTTAGCGAAACACGAGTCAAAGTCATCTTCCTTTCTACATTGACTAATGGTGCCTCTTTATTGTGCCTGCACATTTTCCAACTCAGGAGGTGGGAAAAGGCATGGAGGCCTCTGTTTTATAGCAAAGGCCATTTTCTTTATGGAAAAAATGCATATAAATATGAAATAAAGGCCTTTGTGTTAAGTTTAAATGTGTTTTTAGTTTTATAAAATTAGTGAATTTTGATTTTAATTTTTAAAAAATTATTTTTTTTTGTCATGATCTAAATATTTTTTAAAAATTTGATTTTAGTTCCTATTTTTTTATTTTTAATTTTAATTTAAATATTTTCAAAAATTTTAATTTGATTCCTTACTTAAATATTGGAAGGGTGATATAATTATCCACCATCTATATTATTACTTAACGAAGGCAAATAAATGATAATGATTAAAATCAATTTTTTTTAAAATATTTGGATTAAAACAATTTTTTTTTTAAAATTAATATTAAAATTTATTAATTTTATAAAAACTAAAAATATATTTAACTTTTATTTATATCAAAACGCCATTTTCTTCGTAACTACTGTAAAGCATATAAATATATTTTTATATGAATATGAATTTATCTTAAGTCAAGTCAATGGCCAATAATCACCTATCGAGAGGTGGAAGCTGAGTAGTGATTACTGATTAGTGAATAGCAACCACCCCTCTTGTTGGCTGATGTAGGACCACAGCCACTTTTTGGGCAATTTTATTGAACTGAAACCATTGACTAACGTTAATAATAACTTCATCATTATTATCCCTATTTATTTATTTTAAATGTCATTGGCATGTCTATAAAATTTTACGACAAAAGAGCGTAAGAGTAACGTGTTGGTGTTGCTATCTTATAAATTTGGCGTGTGTAAGGCTGGGAGAGCCATTTGTGGAGGCGAAGGATGAACGGTTTAAGAAGTGAAAGAGCTCCCCTCTTGGCGGCTGAGCGCGGCGTCAGTCGATTTCTAACCAAACACTGCTTTTTCTTTTCTCTGTTTTTCTTCACACTGTTGTTCCCTTCCTTATCCTTGTGTTGTTTTCTCGAAGTTGTTCTTCTTGTGACATGCTGCCATTCTTGTTTGCTCGCTTGTGATTTTTGATGCACACCTTGACTTTCAGCTTCAACATTTTGATAGCGCTCAAAGTTTGTTTTTTTATTTCTATTTTAAAATTTTTTTTTAAGTTAATTAGCAGTTTTCTCTTGAATCTTTTTGGTTTATGCCTAGTGGGGTTGTGTAATCAATTGAAACAACATGCTTCTTCAGAGTAATAAATGATTATTCCATTGCAGTCTGGATAATAATTAGTATTACTACCCTTTTACACTGTTTGAATCCTTTTTAAGATCAGAGTTTTTTTTTTTTATTGGAAAGAAATATTTTGACAGGTCTCCAAACATGTTTCTCTGTTTGTATTTCAGCTTCCTGCTCAAGGCTTTAGGGCAATGTTTTCAGTTTTCTTGTTTAAGGTGGCCAAGTGACAATTGTTATCTGAAACTATTAATTAAGTCCCTGGTTATTGGTATGGTTATGCGTTTTCTAAAACAAAGCAAAAAAAAGGACTTCGGACATCTTTGTGGAACTGCATTTATCGTTGTATTCTATTAAATTTTTTATAGGAAAGGGGAAAGAGGGATGATGCCTCGGCAGATCAAGTCTCAGACCTTGAGCATGGTGATGCTGTGCCGGTAATCATTGTCTATACATCCTTCAAGTCTCTCTATAGCATCATATTTATGTGTACAATTGCTAACTTGATGCATGAAATTATCAGGCGGCCAATGTGGGATTCCTCAGAGTGTTTTCACTTGTAAGTGGCCAGTGTTTCCTTCGATGAATTGCTTGCTGCCATATTTTTGTGATCATTAATTTTTCTTAATATATTAATTACAGGCAAAGCCTGAGGCCGGAAAGTTGGTGATTGGTACAGTGGCTTTGTTGATTGCAGCCACATCAAGTATCTTAGTTGTATGAACATTTACTCTCTCTCTCTTGCACGCACGCACGCACACACACAACACCACCCCCGTAAATAGACAAGCACACACACTAAAAGTTTTTTTCCAACATGTATCTATATTTGTTGCCAACATCTCCAGACATGAAGTTAAATCTGCTTTCTAATGAACATGGAATTTCCTGCTGCAGCAAAAATATGGTGGTAAGATAATTGACATTGTCTCAGGAGATCTCCGAACTCCTGAAAAGAAAGATGAAGCTTTGGATGCCGTCAAGAACACCATACTACAGATCTTTCTAATTGTTGTTATTGGGTATGATCCTTGCCTGATTACTTTCCAATTGATCATATAGTTTTATCTGGATGAAGTTATGATTTCTCAAGTGGCTGACTGAGTTTTCTTGGATTTTCAGTTCAGTTTGCACAGCACTTCGTGCTTGGCTTTTTTCTTCTGCTAGTGAAAGAGTTGTTGCACAGCTGAGAAAGAATTTGTTCAGTCACCTTGTAAACCAGGTAAAATAATATTGTCATTAATGACTCTTGCATTGTTTCTCTTTCTGTTACTTTCGGTCGCTTGGAGAGTAGGAATTTTCAATCTTGCAGCTTGTAATTCCCCTTGCCTCACAATTAAAAAGTTTGTTTATTATGGATCATGAGTTTTCAGGAGATTGCCTTCTTTGATGTTACTCGAACTGGGGAACTTTTAAGTAGGCTGTCTGAAGACACACAGATCATTAAGAATGCTGCAACTACCAATCTTTCTGAGGCCCTGAGAAACTTATCAACTGTACTTATGGGTCTCAGCTTCATGTTTGCAACATCATGGAAGTTAACATGTGAGTAGTTAAAGATTGAAGGTTTATTTCATGAACTACAGACACACACACATTCTGTGTCTTTATATCCTAACTTCTCTCTCTCTCTCTCTGTGTCCCCCACAACATCTTATAGTGTTGGCTTTGGTTGTTGTGCCTGTTATTTCTGTTGCTGTTCGTAAATTTGGGCGTTTTCTACGTGAACTTTCTCATAAAACTCAAGCTGCAGCTGCAGTAGCTTCTTCAATTGCTGAGGTATGCCTCTTCCATCAAAACAACATCATAGGAATAGATATTTAGTCTGATATTAATTTTATCTGCGTTGCTTAGGAATCCTTTGGTGCTATAAGAACAGTAAGAGCTTTTGCCCAAGAAGATTATGAAATAACACGCTACTCTGAGAAAGTTGAGGAGACACTCAATCTTGGACTTAAGCAAGCTGTGAGTTAGCCATTTATATCTTGTTCTATGTGCTACCGTGTAAACTTGTTTCCTTGCCTCTGCATTTAACCTTATCTGCTTGGTGATACAGAAAGTTGTTGGACTCTTTTCTGGAGGCCTTAACGCAGCATCCACACTTTCCGTTATTGTAGTAGTTATATATGGAGCTAATTTGACAATCAAGGGTTCCATGTCCTCGGGTGATCTTACGTCTTTCATTCTTTATAGTCTCTCGGGTAAGTTCCTCTTTCTATTTTGCAATTTTACATGTGAATGATATCATAATTGAAAGTATATATAACGCATGGACGTTATAGTTACTAGTTGATCAGATGCTAGTTGTTTGGCTCCATTGGCTTATTTCAGTGGTAGTTTGATCTGTTCTATTTGAGCTGCAGTGTTGTATTTATGTTGACTCAAATATTTTTTCTTGTAGTGGGATCTTCTATATCTGGTCTATCAGGATTGTATACAGTAGTTATGAAAGCTGCAGGTGCTAGCAGAAGGGTATTTCAACTTTTGGATCGTACCTCATCCATGCCTAAGCCAGGAAATAAGTGTCCTCTTGGGTCAGTTAAATAAATCTCCTAAGATATATCTACAAATGCTACTTTCAGAGAGTTCCCCTCCTCCTCTTCCTATTTTAGTACTTTACCCTGGAACACACCTAGTCTAGGATGTGTTAACCAAGGGGCTCAACTCTGCATTCAAAGCTTGCATTGTCAATGGCAAAAGTGATTAAAGGCTCATTACGAAATAGGCTTTGCAATATTTACATGCTTCTGGACAGCTTCCTCTTTACTTAGTGTTACAGAGAAGTGAAATTTTATTGATGAAAACCTTACATACATAGGGCGAGAGTGCAAAAATTTTCAATCGCTCCATTATATAATGTGAATTGCAGAATCCTTTTCATGAATTAGTTATACCAATTTTAGTTAAAGTTTTCTCTATACGAGATTGGTAGTATCTTAAAATGAGAAGTGACGATAAATGACCATTACTGTAGTGATCAAGATGGGGAAGTGGAACTAGATGATGTATGGTTTTCCTATCCATCCCGCCCGAATCATATGGTGCTCAAGGTAGCAATTTCCTTCTAATTTTCTGTTCTGGTGGTACATATGTTATATAAATTCAATGGTAAATTATTAAAACAAAGTATACCCCATGTTCATCATTAGGGCATTACTATGAAACTGCTGCCTAGCTCAAAGGTTGCTCTTGTTGGTCCCAGTGGTGGTGGAAAGGTATAGTCCATATCATGTCTTTCATTTCTCTTTCTTCCTGTGTTTATTTTCACTGCTTATCATTCCACACGGTTCTTATTTAACATGTTGTGGATTGATTCATAGAAAGAAAGGCAGAGAGTGAAGTGAGAGGAAAAATATAATGCACATTAGCTTATTTCTTGTTTGTGCAGACAACAATAGCAAACTTAATTGAAAGATTTTATGATCCAACCAAGGGAAAGATTCTGCTGAATGGGGTTCCTCTGGTAGAAATATCACACAAGCATTTGCACAGAAAGGTATCTTGGTCATAAACCTTTTTAGTTTTTACTGCTTGAAATTAATTACTAGAAAATTATTACTTTTTAATTTTTACTATCTACTGCCAAGCATAGGGGCCATGGATTGATAAGTTGGCACTGCAACATCTACTTCCACTACATATTTACAACATTTATGCAGATTAATGTTGCAAATACATTTCAGTGCATGTTTTTAGACGAGACATCTATATACTATTGACAACAATTTAACCAATTAAGTTAGTATATTGTCATGTATTTTAGTTTGAGGAAGCAGTCTGTCTTGTAGTATTTTATTTTGAACATGCGATGTGATCTTGAAATAATCCCGATGAAATCAAGGTCAGCTATTTATTAATTTATACATCGTGCCCCTCATGTTGTCCCCAGTTATATTGCAGACTAGACTGCCATAGTGCCATGTAAATAAGCATGATACTTGAGATGAAAATATGGTGTTTTCAGTTGGGAGAGGTAGAGGTTTAATAAGCCCATGTTAACAAAAGAAGTTGAACTCTCCAAAATCTAATTTCTTTTGTGAATTTGATTACTCAAATTTGAAGCAGTATGCTCTTGTATTTGCAGATCAGTATAGTGAGTCAGGAACCTACACTCTTCAACTGTTCCATAGAGGAGAACATAGCGTATGGATTTGATGGCAAAGTCGATGCTGTTGATATAGAAAATGCAGCTGTAAATATTTACTGTTTCTCTCACCATTGATACCCCTCTTTCTTAACTCTCGTTTGCTCATTATTGGTATGGATTTGAATGCAGAAAATGGCTAATGCACATGAATTTATATCAAAGTTCCCAGAACAATACAAGACCTTTGTTGGAGAGCGTGGGGTAAGGCTTTCAGGAGGGCAGAAACAGAGAGTAGCAATTGCTAGAGCCCTGCTTATGGACCCAAAAATTCTCCTCCTGGATGAAGCCACCAGCGCTTTAGATGCTGAAAGTGAATACCTAGTGCAGGTGAGTTAACATATCATTTTCCATGGGTTTCTTTTTCCAGTTTCATGTAGCATATAAACTATGTCTTGTATTTATTTTTGGCAAAGTTAGCTAATGATGTGGTGCATATGGTGTAGGATGCCATGGATTCTCTCATGAAGGGAAGGACGGTTCTAGTTATTGCTCATAGGTTATCAACTGTTAAAACTGCCGATACGGTTGCAGTTATTTCTGATGGCCAAGTAGTGGAGAGTGGCACCCACGACGACCTTCTCAGCAAGAATGGTGTCTACACTGCACTAGTCAGGAGACAACTACAAACAACAAAAGCTGAAATCTAGTTTGTTCTTATATGAATGGCCATTACCATGTTGCTTGTTAAACATGGAGGGGACACGTGATACTTTTGAGACACAAGTTCCTCGGATGACCCTCACTACCACTGTTGCAAGTTACAACATTTAGTTTAGCAAGAAATTGTGGATACTGGTCATTAACTGCTACATTGAAAAGAGAATCTTGCTTCTTGGATTTCGTATTTTGCTATTCAGCACTTGAATGGAGTAACAATAGCAAAGCAACTGAAAATGAAAGCCGTATCTGGTTCTTAATTTAGAAAGTCATGCCAACATATTCAAATAATTTTAATGTTGAACTGAAGTGAAAATTTGCAGGTATCTGCAATGTCTCTGTGTAGCCTGCGAGCGTATCAGGCTTTGTGTACAAACACCAGGTGCTGATCTCTTTACTATGTTACAACTATAATATGGGATGCTTCTTAATTTTCCTTTGATCTAATATGTTATCTATTCAGTATTCACCACTTCAAATTTTTAGCATTTGTCTTTTTATTAATCTTTGTTTTTATTGATTACAATTGATGAGGAAAAAGTAACACTATTAATTCACATTTATTGAGGCAGTAAACTACCCCTCCACTTCCATATCAGATTGTCTGGCCCAAAAAATGAAATGCTTTGATGATACAAGCTCAAAAACTAAGAGGCTACAAGCATAGTTCACAATGATGAAGAGATTAACTGAGAAAACTTGACAAGAGATTGCAAATGGAATAATCGTGTCCTTCCATATCTCTTCATCTCTTAATCCGTTTTCCGGTATTAAGATTTAACTGCCAGCTTAGGGTACTAAGCTTGGTCATGCGCAGCTATTCATGTCACAACGCAGCAAATTTAAGTATAAGATAAACATACAAAGTCAATCTTTAAAATTAGCAAGATTTGTAACCAAATTCGATTGGAATAATTGAACAAATTGGAGCATGCATAGTACAAAATATTTGTTTATTAGCCACATTTAAAAAGGTCAACTAACCACGTATGACAAAACGATCTTCTAACACTTACTCTTAGTATGGCTGTTGCATGGGTGGGGAAAAGCTAAAGACAAATTTTTTTGTTAAGTAAAAGGTGAGATAAGTAGCTTCTATGAAAAGTGATTTTTTTAATTAAAAGATGATTTTTTTTGTCAAAAAAAGAAACCTGAAAAAAACACACTCTTAATGCAAGTGTTAGTTAGTTAGGAGTTAGTTAGGCTGAGTTAAGTGAGGGGAGGAGTATATAAGGTTGAGGATCTGTGATTAGTGTTTATCTTGGCCATTGTATAGAATTTGGGAGAGTGAAGGACTCTTTACATTCCTCTGAGTGCAGTTACTGGTTTTATACCAGATTTGTACCAATTTCTAGGGTTCTTGGCGATTTGCCAACATCCTGAATCAATGAAATTCCTAATTCTTTCTTCACCCTAGCCTCTGGTACCAGTTCTAATAGTTCCTAAGTGACTTCTTAGATAGATATGCCTTGAACAATATAGGTCACGTTGATATTTAAAGCGAACTGAGAGTCTTAATGCAAGAGATGATATCTATTTGTATGTGTTTGCTTTCATTTGAGGATGGGGATGTTTCTGAGTGGTAAAATCTAATCTAACACTATATTTTAAAAGGAAAATTTTGGGTTGATTTTGTTATATGTAAGTTGACTTTGCTGATTAGATTTATGTTTATGACATTTTAAGTGGATTTGACTCATCTTATTTGAAAAGTCATTTTTAAAAAAAATCTTAAAAGATTATTATTACATATTATCTTTCTTCTGGATCTTTAATATATTTTCTAACTAGCTTAGCATCCAAACCTTCAGATTAATTTTATCAGCTGTGAAAATGATATTTTTACTGCTTAGGTTTACACTATCCCTTATCTTTGAATGCAAAGCTCTAGTTTCTTCCAATCCCCTCTCAAAATGGTCACCTTTTAAAAGCATCTTGAACACCTGACTTTGACAACCTCAAATTCCAAATTAATTTAGACAAGTGCGGACAACAATAAAATAAGAAAAATAAACAATTTTTTCAGCACCAAATTTGTTTATAGGAACAAAAATATGAAACACATGTCTATATGGAAACCTCTGAAGCATGGGTACATGTTCTAACCTCAAGTACCTATGTCGGGTACGTACGTATCTGCTGAAGGAATGCACTAGACACGCTTGGGTATTACCGAACAAAAAATATTTCTTAGGTTGAGTGTTGAACCTTATCTATTGCTATTGTTATTTATCGAAAAAAAAAATTTCTTTTTACTATTTGGGCACAATTTGGGTATGTTTGGGTAGGCTTGGATACAACTACACCTCATTTTACAGAAAACATTGTCCTTTTGAATGTGAAAATTTTGTTCTGTTGCTCTTTTATTTCATTATCGACTAATCGAGGAGGAGAAAAAGGTGCTGTAAAGCGAACAAAGAAAAAAAAGGGGAGAGATGAGAAGAAAAAGGGAAACTATGATGAATTGGGTGCAGAGACACTAAATGGTGCTATGAAGCACGAAGTGGCAAAGGCTCTTCTACACCCAACCGGTGTTGCTCGACTACCATGCCTTCTTCCCTAGTTTTGGAGAGATTAGAAGCAAGAGAAGAAAGGAAGAGAAGTGGGTTTTTGCTTGGGTGCTTACTCATTTTATTTGCTTCTACATCTTGGTTTTCAATTTTTTTTTTCCCTCTTTCTGACTTCTACCAAGCCATTTTGCATATCTAATATTAATATGCTGGTAAAATAAATTTGTGGGTTGTGAATTGATGTTTGGATTTTTTTTGTTTAAGTCTCTAATGTAGTGAGTGAATTCGTTGTTTGTTTTTTCATCTTGACTGAGTATTATGTAAAATTATTTAATTCAAACTTAATTTGCGTTTAAAATTGTGTATTCTCTCTTTTTATATATTTTATTTTATCTTTACACTTTTATATAGAGGGTAGCAATCTACATATTTTATTTGGGACATAAAAACCTAGCACTTTTTTCTTTATATCAACTAATAATTATACGTAATTTTGTAATTTTATTATATATATATATATATATTAATGACTATTTAACTCATTTCTCTCACCTAATTAATGTTATTTCACTTCCATTTCTCTCTTACACATTTCTTTTCTGTATCAGCATTGTATGTGTATGATCTAGGGGTGTGCTTTATTTGTTTATATTACTGCAGAAAGAGGATTCACTGGAGAAAATCATTAATATTCATTACAATTTTATTACATCAAAAAAATATATATATATATCAAACAACTTTGTCCGTATCTCTCTTTCTTTTCTTTTTCTCTCTTAATTTATAATTGGTTAAATAATCTTAAACCCTTTTAGAACATTTGTTAATAAAAAATTAGAGATACTTTCTGTATTTTATTTCTATTTTTTATTATGAGATAAATTTTTTAAAAAATGACATAGAACGCTAGAATAGGGAAAAAAATAAAAAAGAAAGAAAAACTTCAACGCATAAAAAGTAATCCCTACATTAACTAACTACTACAAATTTAATTCAAATTATATTATGCATTAGTATTCGTAGATATTACTGCCATCATTATTATTTATGCGTGAGAAAGTGTCACGTATTACTTCTTTGTATCTTTCTTTTTAACAGATTGATTTTATGTTGTTTAATGTAGTTTTTTTTTAATTCATATTTATTATTTATTTCAATAAGACTTTTTTTAACAAATAATAATTGAATAAGGATTTTTTTTTGTTCTTATCGAATCAGAGATGTTTGCTAGTATTGGTTTAATTTTAGAATTTAATTGGTATGTACCGACAGTATAAAACAGTTTTATATTGTCAGCCAATAAAAATAGTGGAAAGTGCTAATTCATACAAATAACCACCTACTATAATGAGGGATCCACCATGATTTCTCACTTTCCCTATTTCTATTGATTGACAATGTAAAATTGTTTTACATTATCAGTGCATACCAATTAAACTCTTAATTTTATCATTTTAAAAAACATGTGTGATAAATTATTTGAGTTGGGATTTGATTGTTTAGAAAATTTATAAAATATATTGAATTAATACTAAATATATTTATCTAAAATTGTAATAATATTATTTTATATTTTAGTATCACTTATGTATTATCTAGAAAAGAGAAAGATAGTGAATAATAAATATTAATTAGGTGAGAAAAAATAAAGTAACAATTAATGCAAATAACTTAAATTATAAAATTGTCTATAGTTATAGGTTAATAAAAAAAGAGGGGAGTGGCCTTTTTGTACAAAATGAAATGTGTTGGATGCTAACCCCTACATAAAGGTGTAGAGGTTAGCAAATTGATTAAGGTACTTTTAACAAAATTTTGCTTTTATTTATTCTTCTATAAAATTAATATTCAAAATAGAATTTTTCATGAATAACCTATTCTATTGACTACTTTAAACTTTTTTTTGGGCACTAATTTATTTACTATCTTAATTTTAAAAGTTGTGTTATTTGTACTCATAATTAAAATTTATTTCATAAAATTTACTAAAGTATCACTTGATCATTAGTTGCGAGTTAGTCCTACTTTGTTTTTTTCAATTAATAATTAAGGGACATCTTATTTTATAATTTTAAGAAATAATAGTTGAACAAAGAATAAGCAAATCTATAATGGGTTTGTTTGATATCTGTTTTTGAAAATAGTTTTGGGTTTTTAAAAATAGAAAAATTAAAAAAAATGTTTGAAAAGGTTTTTTTTTGCGGTTGTTTTAAAAAACAAAAAACAAAGTTTGATTTTTAAAAACAAAAAACAAGAAACAAGTTTAACATGTTTTGCAATTTTTGTTCTGAAAACATAAAAATAAGCGGTGGCAATTTTGAAATTAATGTGATTTATTGTTCTGATACTTCAACAGCTTTCTTTCATTCCTCATTCATCCTGAAAAAGTTTCAGTTGAAACTTCGAATCGCTTACTTCGTTCCTCACTTCCATACAGTTCGTGTTGCTCATTCCACCTTGTTCTTTGTTTTGGCTTCTCCAAACCTTGTTCTAGCTTCCTTCTCCACCTTCCTTCACATTCACCTTCAGATCCAGCTTTCCCCCTCAGATCCGCCGCTAGCCCAACCCCATCCTTCTCCTTCTTCCCTTCCTTCTCCTCCCTTCCCTTCCTTCTCCGCCGTAGCCACCTTCATCCTTCCTTTTTCAGTTTCTTTTTCCTTTCCTTCTCCTTCTTTCCTTTCCTTCTCTGTTGGGCCTTCGTCACCTTCCTTTCTTGGCTGTTTGCCTCACGATCCACCGTTTTCTGTTTGAGATTTGCCACTGCAGCCCCTAGCTTTTTCTTCCTGTTCGAGATCCGCCGCACCCTGCCACCATCCTTCCTTTTTTCGTTCGGTCCTAACCAGCCCCGCCACCATCCCTCCAGTTTCCTTTTTCCTTTTTCCCTTTTCTGTTGGTTATGCATTTTTTGATTTGATAATTTTTTCTTTCTTTTTCCTTTTTCTGTTGATTGTTTGCTGGATAATTTATTGGAGACTTTTGTTGGACTGTGCTGGATAATTTGCTAGATAATTTTTTTCTAGACTATGCTGGATTGGTTGTAATTTGCTGGATAATTTGCTTTGATTTGATAATTTGGTTTGGATTGAGAAATTGGTTTAGATTGATTTGTATTGTGCTGTACTAATATTTGGTAATTTGGTTTGGACTGTTTGGTTATTTGGCTTGGATGGTATTGACTATTTTGTGTTTATGTTGACTGTTTTGTTATATTTTTTGTTACCAACGTTGTTGAATATAATTACTATTGTAGAGGGAACATGATAGGAAAGAGATTTCTTCACTTTGATCCCCATTAATGGTAAAAACTTATATAGACATAATGGTTGAAGAGGTTAACAAAGGGAATATGAAAAATAATATATTTACATCTAAAGTATGGCAAGCCATATTGCAAACACTAAATACAAGAACTGGACGTGCATTTGATATAAAACAAATTAAGCAAAAGTTTAATAGGTTAAGGCAACAACATGCTACATTTTCTCATTTGCTACAAAAAATTGGATTTGGATGGTATGCAGAAACTAATACTGTTATTGCTACAGAGGAAGTTTGGTCAACCTACCTTCAGATACATAACAAATAACTCTCAACATTTTTATTGTTATATATATTTATTTACATATTTCTTATATTTAGGATATATTATTTGTTTGTTTTCCTTATAGGCAAGCCCTAATACTACACCATTTAAGAGGAAAAGATTGAAACATTACAAATTATTGAGAGTGATTTTCAATAAAAGTAGTGCAACTGGGATACTTCATCATTAATTCACTCAAGATCCACCTAAAACAGATGATGAAAATGAGTTGGAAAATGAATACTTGCACAGTGGAATTCACGTAAATTTAGATGATGATGATGAGGAGGAGGAAGATGATAGCCCAATAATAGAGAGAGTTACCCATAATGGTAAAAGGACAATTAAAATTCAGGATCGCAAGGCAAAGAAAGAGTATAAGAACCTAGGAGATGCACTTCAAGCATGGATTGAATCATCTAAGTTGAAAGCAGAAGCATTCGTAGAGGCATCTAAATTGAAGGCTGAAGCTTCATTGGCTAGAGATAAAAAGTATAGGCTAGGAGTATGGAAGCCACTAGTTCTGCAGCTACATTATCTCAGTACACTACAGCTAAATGTGTAATTGAACTTAATGAGATGGAAAATATCTCAGATGACTCCTACATGAAGGTAGTGGAGAAATTTAAAGATCTTGATTATAAAGAGGCCTTTTTTAACATGATCAAGGATAGGAGAAAGGCATGGATTAATAGACTTGTATGACTATTTTGTACTCTAGCTTTGTACTTATGTATGACTTTTGTTGTTGGTCTGTACTTTGACTTTACATTTATGTATGATTTGTGTTGTTAGTTTGTACTTATGTATAACTACGTATTTATTTTATTGTTTGTCCTTTGAGCTGCTTTAAAATTACTTATTTAAAGGCATGTATGTTTAATGGCAGGTTTTATTGTGATGGAAATAAATAATTATTCTTCGGGTAGTGATAATATCTCAACAGATACTTTTGAAATGTCTTCATCCTCATCTGATTCTAGTGATGATGATTCTGAATTTGTTGAATTATTGATACTTAACCTTATTGGTGATTATAAGTATAAATTTTACAATAAAATTCCTGTTAGAATATCTGCACTAAGCGGTCAAGAATTTGTTAGTGAGTTTTTGAAGGAATCTGGAACAGTTTGCTATGAATTATTACGTATGGAGAAGGCATGTTATATTAATTTATGCAATGAGCTGAGGAGTAAAAATTATCTAGAAGACTCAAGAGAAGTGTTCTTAGAAGAACAAGTGGCAATGTTTATATTTATCATTGGGCATAATGTGCGTCACAGAGTAATAGCAAATCGATATCAACATTCCACTCAAACTATTTCTCACTATTTCAAGAATGTTTAAAGAGCAATTTGTCATTTAGGTAAAGAAATCATAAAACAAGATTCTATAGAGCTGCCTGATCATACAAAAAATAATCCAAATTATTAGCCATGATTTAAGGTTAGTTCTTTTTTGTCATTTGTTTTATATTATATGGTGCATTGTGTTATTTTCTTTTGTCAAATTGATATGTTTCTTGTATATATGTTTGTATCAGAATTGTATAGGAGCAATTGATGGAATACATATAAGTGCATGGGTTCCAGTTGATAAGCAGACATCATATAGAAGTAGAAAAACAACCATCATACAAAAATGTTATGTGCATATGTGACTTCAATATGCTATTCACATATGTGTATTCAAGTTGGGAAGATAGTGCTCATGATTCAAAAGTTTTTTTGGATGCACTTACTAATCAAAATGCAAACTTTCCTTGGTCTCCTAAAGTGATATATCTTTGTCTAATAGAATAATTATTCATTATTATATAATGATATTGTTAATTTACATACTTGCTAAAATTAATGTTCGTTCATTGATTTAGGTTTATTTATCTAGTGGATTTTGGTTACCTATATACTGGAGGCTTTCTTCCACCTTATAGAAGTAAACGATACCATACACAAGAGTTTTATGGTCAAGGTAGACAAGCTAGACCTGTTAAAGAATTGTTTAATTTTAGTCACTCATCTTTGATAATGACAATTGAGCATTATTTTCGAATATTGAAGGCAAGATTCCCCATTTTAAAGCTAATGCCACCATACAAGCCTTCAAGACAATGCCTTATTGTCATAATTTGTTGTGCAATTCATACTTATATGCATAGGTGGGGAATACGTGATAGACTATTTAGAGAATGAGAGAATATGGATCCTTCTGAAATTGAAACTCAAAATGGCAACATAGATTTGGAGGTAAATTTCAATAATGACAATACAGTAATATTAATTGATGAAGCTACAAGGGATATGGTAAGCATCATGACCAAATTGCAAATTTAATGTGGCAACAAGAATATAATACATAGTATATAAATAGATTTATGAATATAAAAATATATCAAGTTGTATTAAAATATTTGTTGAGACTTTATGATCATATTATGTATCAAAATTATTATTACATTCAATTATGCTATTATATGTTTACAACTTTTAAAAAAATTTTGCCAAACAAGTTCTTGTTTTATTACTTTTAAAACTTATCTTTAAAAATAATCATCCAAATAGACTTTTTATTTTTTACCACTAAAAAACTATTTTTAGAACAAAGTTATTGAACAAATATTTTTATTCTTTTGTTTTTAAAATTTAAACTTTAAAACAATTTTATAAAACAATTTTTTAAAACTTAAAAATAAAACACTTTTAAACAAGTCCGTTGACATTCTTACCCAATAAACTTATTTGTTAACTTCTTTAAAATACCATTCTTTATCTTTTGAATTTTATTAAAAAAATATTTAATTTCATATTTTAAAATTAATTTTATATTATTAATTAATAAAAATTTAACTAAATAATAAATCATGATAAATAATTATTATAATGAATACTTAACAAAATTTTTATATTATTAATACATCATTAAATGAATACGGTCATACATAAGGACATATAATACATCAAATTCACTACAATATAACAATAACATATACAAATACGCACATATTTACACACCTCATAGTCTCCCTGTGACCAAAACAAAAAAAACAAAAAAATGCAGAGCTTTCTCCGCAAGCTGGTCACACACCACCGTCACCACCACTCCAACCCCTCCTACACTTTCCACCACAACGTCTTCCGCAGTCACAGTGCATTCTCCTCTCTCCCCAAACCACCTGCACGACAACAACTAGGGCACCGCATTCCCACCTCCTTCTTCATCCCCACTCACCCACTTCACCATTCTCACTCTCACTCTCACTCATGCCGCTCCCTTCCCACCCAAATTCGCAAGTTTCTCTCCGACCCAATGGTGGCCTCGAATTGCCGCAACGCTCTCGGAAGGGTCTCCACCACCAGAAGGCTCCTCGATTTCAGGCCCAAGCTCCCCACAGCTCATTTTCACCGCCATAGCTTCGGTTTCAACCAAAGTCCTGATCTTTACCGTGGCTGGTAATTTTCCATCCAACCCTCCTCCAAAAAACCGAACAGTTTCATTGGTTCAAGTTTCATTTCCATTTCTTTCCCCATTTATTTTAACCCTTTGTTTTTTTCGGTGTCTTAAAGTTGTTTTAGATTGCGGGTTTGAATTGGGATGACCATAATAATTTCTGTTTTTTGTTCATTAATTTTTCCAATCATAGTTCTGGGTGAGGTTTAACTAGGGTTTATGAGGTTTTTGCTTTATTTTTTTTATTTCTTGAGCTATAGTATTATATTAGATTAATTTATTTTTCACGTGTCTACCAAAAATATGTAATTTGGATGACTTTGCTAAACCAAACGTTGATTTGATTGCTTTCTACGTTGGTGATAATCACAACTGTTCCTTTTGATCGTATGTAAAGTTGTTGCGGTTTTTGTTCGGAATTTCTGTCAATAATGGTGCTTGCAACAACCTTGTAATTTCTTGGAGATATAGTCTGATAGGAGACGCTTCAAGGTTTAAGTGGAGCCATTTGTGTGTTAACCATGTTTGGTGAATGTAAGAATTGAGTATGGAGGTTTCATAGAGGTGGAACTGTGGCCAGCTTCACTGGGGGTATACAATAGAATTTGAAAACTCATAGGCTATGTTTGGATTGGTGGAAGGTGATGGAATGGAAGGGAAGGGAATAAATAATGGTTCCATCGTTTGGATATATAAAAAGTAGATGGAATGGAATAAAAAAATTATGTAATGGATTCCATCTCATTCCATCACATCTTATTTTTCTTTCCCCCCAATTTGGGTGGAATGGGATGGAATCACAATTTTTTAGTTATAATCCTCTTCATTCCATCCCTTTTTAAATAGTTGCCAATTGCATGCGATAGCCGTTGAGCGGAGCGGACGGTGGACACGACAGAGATGCCAGAGCATCGCATTTCTTCGTCGCGGCAAATCGCGGAGGCTATCATAGGCCGTTGCGGCTGCTATTTGATGTCGACGGCCAAACACTGGTTCTACCCCTATTTCTGGACCGTTCTATGCATTCTGAGGTGGGCAGCAAGGTCATTTTGAACCTTCCCCCCCCCCTTTCTTCGATCTGAATGTTGGTTTAGGGTTATTTTCTCTATTCTCTTCCTCTATAATCCATCTGTCTCTCTCCCCCCTCACCCCTCTTACTCCGACGATCCTCCAACCACGGCGGTCATGAGATTAGTGGCTGCGAGACCTGCAGCAGCGGTGGTCTGAGTTTTCGGTGGCGACGGTTTGTCCTTCCTGCACTCTCTTTGTTCTGTTTTCTTCTATCTTCCTGGGTTGGGTCCCTTTATTTCTCCTCTTCTATCTTCTTCTACCCTCTTTTTTCTTTTCTTTTTTTTCCCCCTTCTGTTCACTGTTTTTGCCCCGTCTCTTTTGTTTTTTTTTTTTTTTTTTGGTTTTCTGTTTTAGCAATGGCATGTTTTGTTTTGTTGTTCTGTTTTAGCAATGATGAAGAATGTTTTGTTAGTTTTAGAGAGTAGAGACTTAGGTTTAAATAGGATTTGGTGTTGTCTTTTATATTTTACTGTCCTTATGCTACTTGATGGTGCTATTTTTTTGGTTTTACTGCCCTTAGGACTTGATGTTTATGTATTGGATTGATGGTGATTGCGTGTTTTTAGAGTATGGAATGGATTATGAATTTTCATCATTGATATGAATGAGTTTAATTGTGGATGATTTCATATTTTTGAACATTTATATATGTTATAGGAATTGTATGATAATTATATATTTTTTATCAAATAGCAGCCGAAACGCTATCCGCTATCCCGTTATAGCGTTTTTGGGGCTGGCCACTATGCGCCACTATCCGCACAACTATGCTTTTTACTATGATTTCCAAACAATGGAGTGACAACTTTACACCAATCCATCCTTAAATAACCAAACAAGGGAGTGGAATCTTCACTCTATTCCACTCTACTCCATTCCATGATATCCCGTTTCATTCCATTAATCATTAGTTATCCAAATTGGATTACATATAACCTAAAACTAAAGGGAGTTACTTGAATCTTCAAAATCTTGAGGATCTGCCAGAGCACGTTAGCTCAACTGGTTGAAGGGATTCGGTCATTCGGATAAGGCTCTTGTACTGTCCATGTACATGGGTTCAGTTCTCCACTTTGAACTGTAGTCCCGCATGGTAGTCATACAATCCTTTGAGCGAATCCTGTGGATGAGCCTCTGTCTACTCCTCTAGGATCCCAGCGCCCTCACTGGAAGCATGGGAGTTACCTATCCTTGCTACCATTTTTTCTTGCCAAAGTTTAAATTTTGAGGGTCTGAGTTCAGTACTGCTCCTTAGCATAAAATTACTGACTGCAGGAGCATTAATGTAGTAGCAACAAGCAATGCTGCTGTGAGTTATCCTCATTTGTAGCTAATGATGTCATATTTAAGAGACTGTAGCTACAGGAGAGAGAAAGCCCATTATAGTTTTGATATTTATACAGATTACAGACAAAGAATCAATCACTAATAACTTTTCTTGTGAATCTATTAGAGAAATTGTACTGTTTCTGAGACATGTTAGGAACTAACATGTAGACTTTTGTTTATTTACTTTGGCTGTTTCCAATTATCTGCCCTCTCCACCAATGGAAAATAAAAATTATTTCCATCAATATCACCTTCATAATGTGAGTAGTATCACATTATCATTTTAAGTTCATGCCACATGTAATATCTGTCAATGCCTTTGCTAATATCATTCACTTTCTTAATTTTTACTTATCTTATCTCATGGCTTCTAGGATTGGGGATACCACGCATTGCTTGTTTGCAGTTGCATGTGGACATGGTTATACTTTTCTGGTTTGTTTTCCATGTGAAATTTAGGCCTGTTTGTTTGAGTTTCTTTTAAAAAAAAAAAAATAGAAAAATGTTTTTCAATTTTAAAAATAGTTGGATATTATTTTGAAAAATAAATAACCCCTTCCAAAAAAAAAAAAAGCTGTTTTAGTGTTTTTTTTTTTTTTCATAAGAGAAAAAGAATAGCTTCTGGAAAAAACCTCTAAAAAAAGGTACATTATAAAAGTGTCCCTCCCCCCCTTTTTTCTCTCTCTTTTTCCTAAGTTTAAACAAACAGAACCTTATATATTTCAGTCTAATAATATGCGTTTAATCTCAGTTCATCTCCTCATTATGGATGAATTTTCAAAATAAGGGATTTGCGATATATTTAGACCTGTGGATAATTCGCTCTCCAAATCCTATAAATTGGAAATTCAATTTTTCAAACTTTATTGTTTGAATATTACAATAATATATTTTCTTCTGTTTGCAGGAGATCATGGTTCCGCAGGCTAACACCTAACGACATGGTTATTGGCTTGATTATAGCTAATGTTGCTGTTTTTTTATTATGGAGGATAGCAGATGAGAAGTTTATGATAAATAACTTTACTGTGAGTTTGTTGAATTATAAATTTTGATCAACTTGTGACGCCACTTGTAGATATTACTTGCCTGACATTTTCTTTGCATGGCTCTCCTACCTCTGTTATTGGTGTACCAAATGTTTCTTAAGAATCTTCATAATGAGATAGTGTTTTAGCTGTGTGATACTTTAATATTGTCTTTGCAGGTGTGTCAGTACTCTATTTTAATTTTTATTGAGGGTAGAGAGAGAATACATGAATTTTGAAGCTTTAAATAATTCCTACTAACTATACCATCCTAATTTTCAAGTTGAAATTTAATTTTTGAAGATACTATGAGACATTTAGATGAAATGCATGCATCAGTGCACTTGTGATCAAAGTAATAATGACTGCTGGTGCACTTTACCATCTGTTTAACGATGGACTTGGGAAATGCGTTGTTTCAATTTTATTGTGTGTATAGATTTAACTTCATCTAGACTGCTAATTCAATTATTTTCTGTGAACAGATCTCTTTGAACAACTTTAAGAGTGGACGTTTGCACACTTTGATAACCAATGCATTCAGTCACATAGAGACGGGGCATATAATTTCCAACATGATTGGACTCTACTTCTTTGGAATGAATGTGCGGTTGCCTGCTCTAGAATTGTATTTTTGGTCATTATTTCTCTCTTGTCTCTTTCTTAATTTTTTTACTCCTTTACCTTGTCATATATGTATCTTAGTAATATATTGTTTTGGGTTGGTGTGTAGACATAAACCATAAAGCAAAGAATAATCTGCCACTTGGTTATGAAATTCAGAGACAGATATTTAATGATCGAAACGGCAATAGTTTGGAGAAGGAACATATCATAGCTTAAAGTTCTTAGTTTATGCTAGATTATTAGGCTCATGTATTTGATAACCACTTCCAGATTTTGTCCCTTGAAATTTGTTTATGTCGTTCATCAAATAATAAATTCCTTGAATATACTGAATCTAATTGTCACATAACAAGCTTATAGTTATAGGTAGTCTTTTTTCCCCCTTTTCATGCAATATCTACTGCATATCTTGTTTTCTTATGCCATTTTATTTGGCCTTATCAATTTTCAGTTATATTATTGGGTATGTTTTAAGTTTTGTATTTGTTTTTTCACAGGCTTATGTATTCATTGTGTTAAATAAGTTAGGATCCAGTCAGTTTATAGTTTCTTGGTATTGATGTGTTTAGGTGTGAAATTTCGGAATTGCAGTCAGTAGTGTTGCCTTTTCTAAAGATTTTAGTAAAAAGGCAAAAGGAAAAGAAGGAGGACCCCTAACTCTTAGGATAAATTTGAGTTTGTAGTTTAATGCGAGTTACTAATTGTTAAGACTTTCCGAGCATAAGATTTGAAAACTGATTTTACCAAAAAAAAGAAAGATGCTACCGTCATTGGCCATCTTCTACAAATCTCATGTGTTGGATTTCTCTTGGTTTTTTTAAAAAATTTTCTAGTTAATGCAATGTCTTTTGCATTTCTCTTTCCTTTTTGGCACACATGAAAATAGATATAATTGTTCATTATTAACATATGGTTTGGCTTGTTAAGAGCATCAGTTTGAGCTACTAAGATACCATCACTTAATTGATAAATTTCTGTCTTTCTTCCTTCTTTTCTTCAATGAACTGCTTTTTCCATTAGCTTCCGTTACTCATAACTCATTCCAATTGGGATTTGGGCAGATTGGAAGAAATTTTGGACCTGAATTTTTGCTGAAGCTGTATCTTGCTGGGGCAGTTGGTGGTTCCATTTTTTACTTAGTGCATCAAGCCTATAAGGCACAAACATCAAAGGTCCAAAAGATGACTAAAAATTAGTACAATGTCAATATGACTTTCATTTTATTTTTTTTTCCTTTTCGTTTTTTGCATTTTCTGCGTAAAAGGAAATGGACAAAATCTTGATTTGAAGCCTACCCCAGTAACTACATATATATTATTTTTTAAAACAAAAATGCTAATTCTTCAATCACAGCATGTTGGAATATGAATGTCTAGATTTTACTTCCATTTTATATCCCTGTAACTTTTGAAACTTCTAAGCTAAAGGTACATTTGATTCAGGAATATGATCTATGAACTTTCTGAAAGATAGAGTGAATAAAAGTGATTGTTTTGATATAGTATTCAATGATAATAAATATATTTGTGCCTAAGGTGACTTGTGATAAAATTCACCAACATACTAGCAAAGTAAATACTTATTCTCTTCGTTTTTGGAACTTTAAAATATTTGGTTGAAATAATTTACCAAGACATGAAAAGTCCTTATATACTTCTTTTAGAGTTTTAATGTTTCTCTGCATTTTGTTTGCTTACAGGGCTGGAGATTTATGAACCCTTCAAGGGAATTAGCATTGGTAAGCTTTTAGTAACTATTCTATAATGGACTCCTCTTTTTCAGGGAGTATAGGCCCTGTTTTGTGATAACAGATTTTCTTGGTTTGACTTGTCAACAATGTTTGACGAGCAATGCGTTTTCAGGGAATTAAATCTGCTTTTAATCCGTGTTGGTTCCTTTGAAGATCTCTGTTCAGAAATCATATGAAATGATATTGCCACATAAATTTAATTGTTTGTGGGTGCTTAGCGTGGGAGGATAGAATGTTCCTTTCTGGTTTGACATTCACTATAGTCGATGATTTCATTCCATTCGGGGTTCTGAACTTTGTTTCTATTACTTTTGTGGCACACACTGTTATACAGATTAGTTGTCATTGTGTACCTCCTTTAATCAATTGTATGCTGACCGTTCCATTAAGTTCTCCTAGGTCCAGGAAATGTCAATTTTGTTAGTGTCATCTTGAAAAGTTAAAATTGGTTCTATCAAATTATATTCGAATTATCAAGTTATTTTTGTATGGGCATAAAAAAAAAGTATATTATTTGCTTGTATCACTTGTGATATTGGTTAAACCATTAAAGTCACTGCCTGATATTAATTTAACTTGAACTTGCCAATGATTAGGGGGCAAGTGGAGCTGTGAATGCAATTATGCTGCTTGATATATTCCTCTTTCCCAAAGCAACCCTTTACTTGGACTTCATCATACCAGTTCCTGCAATCTTGCTGGTAAGCTCTTCACAAAATTTTTGGTTGGTCAAAACTGTGAAGCTGATAATGTGGATGGAAACTCATGTATGCTTTTCTTTTGTCTTATCCATTATTGTAATTTAGGGCATCTTTTTGATCGGGAAAGATATGCTGAGGATATTAGAGGTATGGTGGACTCTCTCAAGGCTTACTTATTACATTCACTAACATTTTTTCATAGCATTTTCCTTGTTGAGCAGCTTAGTTCTAGAGAAATGATTGAGTCCCATATTCATAATCTTTTGAACTCCACTTGTGTCTATTAATCCCATAAGGTAGCTGCAGATTATTAAAAATTATTGTTGATTTTCAAATTATAGGGAGACAGTCATATATCTGGATCTGCACATTTGGGGGGTGCTGCAGTTGCAGCCATTGCTTGGGCAAGACTTCGGAAAGGAAGATTCTAAATCCTTTTTCATAACTCTGCAAAACTGATTTTTTATTTGCTGTTGATGTTAGCGTGGTTGTGAAGTTATTGCGCCAATTTTGAATTGCTAACAGTGGCAGGTGCTTTCAGAAGCACATATTCGTTACAAAAATGTACTGTTGCTTTTACATGATATATAGTAATGATATTTATCCCTTTATTATACTATTAAATCTTTTGAAATATCAACTATTGACAAAATGTGGCCATTATGTCTCTCGAATATTAAAAAAAATCTCCTTTTTAAAGTGAAATTATTTATTAAATGAATAAAAAAAGGTTTATTTATCATAACTTCTTTTATTTTTGGGTTTCCAAACTATCATTTCACTCGATGCGGGAAAAACTGATTTCTTGAAATACAGTTAAATATCTAAGTGGATATTTCTCTTAATAATATATATTTTTTTTATGTACATGAATTTTGGGATTAAATTGAGAGTTACATGCGGTATCGAAGCCCCTTCTAATTTATCATTAATTTAATTTAATGTTTATTATTATCTTGATGTCTTAAACGGCTTAAAAATTAAATAATTCAAAAATGAATATATCTTTACTCATTTACTTTATAAATAGCTTCACTTCACTTCAAACAAATCATCATGCCGTTAGATAGTTCATTATGTAGTTGGATGTCAACTTAGGAGTTGATATATTGTTAGTATAAAAAAATTTTATATAGATATTTAATTATATATTATTATATTAATAAATATATTTAATTAAATTATTTATTATTTTAAAAATTTTATAAATAAAAATATATAATTAAATGATAATATAATTTTTTTATATTGATAATATATTAAAATTATTATTACTATTATTTATTTTTGATTGTCCCTTGCCCTTTGGACTGGAGTAGGTAACTCAACCTCACTTAACAATACCCAAATACAATTTAAGTAACTAAAAAGATCTTTATAGTTTTTTTATTAAAATATTTTCTCATCTAATCATAAGGTGGAAAGCTTGATATCTATTCATTTACACAGAACATTTCTTTTTCTCGATTAGAAAGATATTAATATAAATTTGAGTTTATGGTGAGCTCTATATGTAATAATATATCAATAATTTTATAATATTTATATATTTATAATTTTAAATTTTACTTTGAATAGTTGAAATGTTGCTATATGTAGGATTTGTCGTGAACCTAAATCTATATTAATATTACTCTCTCAATTATGCCAAGCAATCAGATTAAATAACTCTTGCTTGATGTATTTTCCTAAAATCTGACTTTTAAAGCTGTCGATGAAAATTACAAAAATATCAATAGATATTGCACTTGCAGTATTGTACACTCGGTAAATCTTCATGATGTCCTCATGTTTTTTGAATTTTGCTTATACTTCTTTTTATTTATGACCGATAAATTTGTGAATTTTTGTTAACCGAAAAGATTGAAAATTATGCTGGGATATCTACTGGAATTTAAACCTCTACTTACACTAAATTCGTTTTTTATTTAATTTAAGTACGGCTTTTGATTTGACTTACTCAAATTTTATTTTTTCAATTAATAATATATATGATTTGGTCCCCTTTTTTTTTTCTCCCATTTGGGGCTTCTGTTCATAATAATAAAAATTATAAATTATATAGCATTTTGGATATAAAATTTCATCTCTCAACTTGCATTGACTGAATCAGAATTTTCCAACAAGAAACCTTCTCATCAGTTTGTTAAATTCATTCTCAAGTGCCATTTCTTTTTTAGATTATTAAAATGATTAAAGAAATTGTTTTTTTAAGCAAAGCAATAAATGAAAAGATGATATAGTCGAACCAATCTTGAAATATTAATCACATATATATTTTAAAAAATTAACTTTAATATATTATTAATAAAAAATATTTTATATTATCAATCAATTATATTTTATTATATGAATGATTTTTAAAATAGATATTATAAAAATTAAATATTTTAATAATATAATAATATATAATTAAATAATTATATAAAAAATTATTATATTAACAATATATCAAAATTAAATTCTTAAAAAAATTATTATATTGAAACACATTAAAAAAATTAAACCTAATATATTATACTAAAAGTGTTGACTCCTTCCATAATAATCCAAAAAGCTACATAAAAGATAAGATAAAATTAATTAATAATATAAAATATTTTACACTAATTAGATATTAAAATTAATCTTACATTAAATTATATTTATGTACAGTTTTTCACTATTTATCTCTTATTATTAAAATAAACGAGTAAAAGGAAAAAAAAAAAAGACAGAGGAATTTGCAGAAAAATAGCAAGAAGAGAAACAAACACCAATCCAACGACCGGTCACATGCCACGTTTCACATCTACGGTTTCTCCGATCAGACCATCAGATTCTCTCTCTCTCTCTCTCTCTTCTGTGATTTTTTTTTTCACTGGCCTCGGCTCTATCAGCAAAACCACCGTTTATTTTCACCCTACCTCTGATATGACACTTTATGTTCATTTTTCCCTTTTGCATGCCATTTTCTTCTTTCTGATTTGATTTTACTCTTTTTTATTTTAATTTTTTTCTCCACCACCCCATCTCTTCTTCTCCGCATTCCCAATTAAAAAAACAGATAAAGTTTCGTTTTTTAAAATTTTATTTTATTGGGGTGGTGCGTTTTCCTCTGCAAATTGTTTCCCTTGTAATTTTTTTTTGATTATTGGGAAAAATGAGGTGGGAAAAGGTTCAGGTGAACCCTTTAGAGGGTCATCAAGGACAAGGAGGAGAACAAGGAGAGCCAGGGAAGAGGTGGGGACACACCTGCAACGCCATTAGAGGTGGCAGGCTTGTCTATGTCTTCGGAGGTTATGGCAAAGATAACTGTCAGACCAACCAAGTTCATGTCTTTGACACTGGTGAGAGTGCTCTCAACCCTGCCCCCCCCCTTCTCTCTCTCTCTCTCTCTCTTGCTCCTATGTTTTCAATCTTGTACCTTTTTGTTTCTTTGATCATGTTTTTATCTGTTATGTGGAATTTTGTTGTGGTGCTTTGATTTGCCATTGTTGTTTGCTGTGTGTTTTGAGGAGAAATTTGTGATTTTTTTCTTCAATACCCGGCTGCCAATATTCTATTTCTTTCCGTTTCTGTTATTAGATGGTAGATTCTTGAATCTTGACTACTCACTTTGCATTTATGTTTTGCTTGCATGCTAGTATTATTGTTGTCAACAGTCATTTTTTAGAGGTTTGGCAATGTTTATTATGGTTTTTTTGAGGCCTGATAGGTTTTTTGATAGCTGATTCCAATGTTCATTGATGCTCTGACGTGTGTTGTAGTGGCCGAATAGTTTTTTGTTTAAATTTTATTTTTATAGGTTTTGAGGGATGTGGAGCTGAAAAATTGAACGCCCCCCTCTCTTTTTTTTTTTTTTTTTTTTGTAGTTGATGATATAGTGTGTATTTTTTTGGGATTGAACCTATTACTCTAGGCTATATTCAGTTAATGTGGGCATTCTTTATTTTCTCAATCCTCTTTGCTGATTTGCAGTCAAGCAGACTTGGAGCCAACCCACAATAAAAGGCACCCCACCTACTCCTAGAGACAGCCATACCTGCACAGCCATTGGTGATAACCTATTTGTGTTTGGTGGTACAGATGGGATGAACCCGTTGAAGGATTTGCACATTCTAGACACTTGTGAGTCATCGTTTTGTTATCTATACTTTGCGAGTTTGTTGCCTAATCTTGATACCCATTTTGCCTCCAAAAGCCAAAAATAAAATGCATGTTTTTAAGCTGAATTTGAATGATCTATGTATAACCTGAACAATTATGGCCCAGCATTTTTCTCTTCTTTGATGATAACACTGAAAACTACTGCTTAAGTGAAAATCTGTGAATGTTATGCTGCTATGCCTAATTACAAGTTTGTTTCCTCTTTGCTATTCAACCTGCTGATGTTAAATCATTTTTAGCTACACATACGTGGATTTTTCCAACGATAAGAGGTGAAGGGCCAGAGGCACGTGAGGGTCATAGTGCAGCAGTTGTTGGCAAACGGCTATTCATCTTTGGTGGTTGTGGAAAATCTGCAGATAATAATAACGAGGTCTACTATAATGATCTTTACATATTGAACACAGGTGATTTTCCCTAATCATACTGCCAGTTATTGATCAAGATAGTTCACTACACAGCTAATACCATTTACTAATTAAATATGACCTCATGTAGGTTATAAAAATATGATACAATTGAAAGATTTCTTATGTTGAGGATTGTTTTTTGAGAATGAATGTTAGAACTTAGAACTTGGAATATTCACAATCCTGGCGTGCTTGTAAAGAATCCTTATAATTTCAATTGTGAATGAAATGAGGGAGTTCTGATTTGGTTACACAGTGAGAAGTAGGGTTGCTAGGCTTGGAGTGCTTAAAGGTTGAGCTTTAGTTGGTTTTATATTTATTTTCCTCTTCTACATTTGTATTGAAATTTTGTCTGTTGCTGTTGATTTGTGGATCAGATGTGGAATAAGCTGATCATTTCTTTTCACTCTTTGACTTGTAGAAACATTTGTATGGAAGTGTGCTACAACATCAGGCACTCCGCCATCTCCTCGTGATAGCCATACTTGCTCATCTTGGAAAAACAAAGTTATTGTGATAGGGGGTGAAGATGGACATGATTATTATTTGTCTGATGTTCATATCCTCGATACTGGTATTAATCTGTTTCATCCTTTTTTTCCATTGAATTGTTATATTTGTACTGCAATCAATAACCCATACTCAAGGGACATTTATCAGAATATGATAATTTTATTTGGAAATTTTGTGAATATAAGATACTCTAATTTGGAGGGAGCTGAGTACATCAGGCCAACTGTTGCCTCCACGAGCTGGTCATTCTACAGTCGCTTTTGGCAAGAACTTGTTTGTTTTTGGTGGATTCACGGATGCTCAAAACCTATACAATGACCTCTATATGCTTGATATTGGTATGTTAAGCTGAGCTTATGCACCATTTTTTGTGTTTTAATTTTATGTTCATGTTATACTATAGTCTAGACTGTCTGAGATAGCAGAACCTTACTGTAAGTGCAACTGCTTCAAATTTTTTTACACTTCTTTGTCTCCTTGGTAGATGATTTTTCCCTCATGGGGAAACAGTGGATGTGCTGCTGAGAGTGTTTCTACACATTTCATTGGTGCAAAATACAATAAACATTTCTTGTGAAGATATTTGATCATATAGATTATGAGAGTTTGAGATCTATCAATTTAGCTTTTAAAGTAGGGTCAGTTGCTCATCTTTTTCAAAAATGCCTGCCATAGTGACTATTGTAATACTTAGGATGACTTATCATTTGTTAGAAATACATCTAATTATAATTATTAATATAATAAATCAATTCTCGTTTGCTGTTCTGAAAGTGGTGGCATTATATGCTTGTCAATATTGGTTAAGTTGGTATTCCTCATATTATATTTCATTTCTGATTGGGTGTAGATACTGGTATTTGGACGAATGTTACAACTACGACCAATGGTCCTTCTGCTAGATTTTCTGTAGCTGGTGACTGTTTAGACCCATTCAAGGCTGGTGTTCTTGCGTTCATCGGTGGTTGTAATAAGAGCCTTGAGGCCCTGGATGACATGTATTACCTATATACAGGTTCATCATAGTTTCTTATACTTGCTAGTAATGATTTTTCTTCACTAACATCTTGGTTCTGCTATTTCTCTTGATTATCAAGTATATAACAATTTGTGATATGTTTCCTACTTTTAGGGATTGCTAGGGAAAGTGAACAGAGACCAGAGAAGTTATCTTTAAGAAAGCAATTGAAGCTAAAATGCCAAGAACAAAATACCAATCCTGTTCAAAATCAAGTTCTGGTTAGATATGGAGTGGGTGCTGATATCAGCCCGATCATGACAGTGTTGAATTATAGCCAGCCAAGTAAGAGACTCCACTTATGTATAAGGTTTCTGATGCATGGACCCACAAATTTCGATTTTTGTCCTTAAAGCTATATGACTTTTTTTTTTTCCGTTTTTGGTCAACAAGCTCTATGGCTTTAGACTTAGGCTTTTATCTTATCAACCATGATATATTGGATTGAGGAAGTTCCTCAAAGGCATATTGGGCTTACATTTAAAGATTTGGGCCAGTTGGCTAGATAAGTCTAAGGCATTAAGAACTAGCATTCTTAGTTAAACTCTTAGTAATATTCAATTAGCCAACTTAGTCTTGAACTAGTTCTTCAATCAGTGTGCTTCAATCTTTGATATGGGCTGCAGTTAATGCAAGTCAGTGTTGACGAAAATAACGACCTTCTCCCTCAGAAAGTTTTGATTTTGATTAATTATGAGACAGGAGACAAAAGGAATGGAAATTATGTTTGACTATTTACATTTCAAAAGTACCAGTTGGGGACAGTTAAATATCAAGTACCATAAATGCAGGTAGACTAAATGTCCCAGTAAATCAATCCCTGGCATCTGGAAAGAAAATGTTTGAATGCAAGGTTACTGAAACCATCTCAGAAGGATATACTATTGAAACTGTTATTGATGGAAAGCTTCTTAGAGGAGTTCTGTTTTCAAATAAGCCAAAGTCTCTGCACCCAGCTGCTCATACTTCCAGCAGGTATCTCTTCCCCCCTTCCCCCTTTTCTCTCCTTTCTTTCAATTTCAATGTGTTACTAGCATTTTTAAGCACCTCATTTTTATGTAATTTTATTTTAACTCATGCTTGATTCTCAAAGCAGGAAAAGGACTAGTGGTGAAATTGATATTGTTGTCTCAAATGGTATACATCCTAGCAAATCAAAGACTCCTAAAGTGGCCGGGCAAGATGAAATGGAAAATAGACAAGCAGTTCATGGAGACAGTTCAGAATCTCATGAACACCACGCTGAAGCTGTTGCTGCACTTCAGTCAAGCAACCCAACAACTGCTGATGCTTCTAATACCCATAAGGTCAAATTGTTTTTTTTTTACTTCTGACATAGTTCTTGAGTACTGATTCTATTTTTATTTTATTTTTTTCACATGCAAGTGGCAAAGATTGATCAATAGAAATACTTTTTTGAGTAAAAAATGGATTGGCCGAATGATTCATTTTATCTTTCTTGTTGAAAGAAAGTTGATTTTGATGCTTTGATTTATAATATCAATATTTTCTTGCATTCAGCATTGCTGGGACTGATGTAACTTGGAGTGTTCACTGCCTGAGATTATTGAATGTCCATTAAGTTTTATTTTGTATTAGATACTGCATATATGCTTCTTGCAAATGATAGTTTTGTTTTCTATAAACTATTAGCATGGATTAAATGTTTCTGGGATATATGTACCAATGACAATGTTTTCCCTTCTTGCCATGGATTAAATTATGTTATATATTTCGTGCAATTTTTCCTTTATAAGATGACATTGTCAGAGTTTCCAAATTATGGCTGGTTTGCGTGGATGCAGTTGTGTGAACAATTGAAAGATAGTATGAACCGCAACAGAAAGATAAAATGCACAAGTTTGAGTTAGTTTTTCTTCTTTTATCCAAAAAAAAAAAAGAAATTCGAGTTAGGGAGTCCTAGTTGGTTTATGATGTTACCAAATTATAGGGGACAAGCTAATAATGTGTATCCTGGAGATTGCTGGGCTGCTCTTTTTTTTTTTTTCTTCATTAATATATGCATGGCTATCCTGTAGGTTTCTGCCAACCCAGAACCTGAAGCTGCTTCTTTGAACCGAAGTGATGATGGAAAAAATGAAGCACCAAAATCCTTAGGTGAAAACTTGAAAAATGATGGAGCAAATGATGTAACAAGTTCCAAAGGTGAAGTCCAAACCGATGGTCAATCAAGTATACTGATTTCCAACTTTGAAGTTCCAAGACATGATAACAAAAGTGATGCACCAAACTGCAACATTGAATTTCTGAAACCTGCTTCGGCTGAAAGTGCTGTGTGTCTGCCAAATCAAGGTAGGAAAACATTGAGCAGTTAGTGAAGATTATTTGGCTTGACAGATATAGTCTTTTTCATGCGTTTGCATTTAGTGGCACTTTCTTTGGCTCATTTCTCATATAATATTTCCAGCTAGAAGACCTGTTTATATTTGTGTCTTGCTGGTAGTGGGTGTCTTGCCCCAAATAAATAGGTCAAGTGTTCAAACTGGCAAGGAGAGATAACAAATATTTCCAGCTCGGATTATTGAACTGGGGAATTGAATAAAAAAAAAAATTCAAGCAATAGACCTTCTTTCATTAAAAAATAATTAATTAAATGATAAATCCATCCCCCCTTCCCACCAGCCAAAAATATAAACATGTAGCCTAACTTGACTTGCAATGTTACTCATCTTATACTATACTCTTTATGCTTTCAAGGATATCTGGCCTGGTTTTATAACTGAAAATAGTAGGATAATTGTGGTGTTTGACCATGATACCTGTCTCTCGCAAAGAAGTCATCATACCCCATCCAGATCAATTATTACTGTTAAAACCCAGAAGTGTAGAAGCATCATTGATGAGATATTATGACTGCAGCGGCATGCTGTGTGCCCTTGCTGGAAAGAGATGTTATTTAATGCTGGATGGATTTTTCTGTTTTATTACTTGTTTATTCATGAAACTTGAAAAGCTGGAGTAAATTTTCCTTTCTTCTGTGGAACCCCTTGTGTGTTGAGTAGATGTTGATTATGCATTTAAGGTATGTGCCATAGTCATATGCAACAAAGATTCGTCTGCTATATGCTTTTCGAATTAAGTTTTTAGAATAATTATGTTAAAAGTGGGTAGCTATATTAAGAGGGTAAGTGATTTTGAAGGAACTGAAGAAGAAATTTATGGTACAAGGCATTTGCTGCTTGAGTTTCAAGTTTATTTCTTGTTTCGTATTGTATAACATGGAATCTGGTTTCCCAGCATAATGTAATTTTTCCAATGAACAATAGGTGTAATGGCGGATTGCACAGCCCCAAGGACAGAAGAATGCAGTGAACCAGCAAAGTTAATTTGAACTCGAGATATTCGCGATGGTTATGAAGACCTTGTCTGCATGGCGTTTGTACATTCCTCTTCTCAAGGTGATAGTAGAGGTTCATATAACTGGTGATATAGGCTAACATCGTGGACTGGTGGGATATACAAATACAATCTACTGGCTGACACCCCTTGATCTGAAAATTTTATTGAGCAAGACCATGATTACGTTTAGGTGTAGGTAGTGATAAAAGTAGTCTTAATCTAGTGAGTTATCCATTTACTATATTCCTGTCTTTATTCACCGCAAGGAAAGAAAATTTTGTTGAAGTCCGACTACTGTCTTTTTTCTTCCTGGCATCAGTAGTTGGTTACCCTTGTTCTTGTTCCCATCTTATAGGAGCCTTGTTGCTTTTATTCTTGTTTGGAGTTGTATTAAGGCATATCTGTTTGTCCTTAGAGTTGTATTACGTTCATTCCACCGAATCAACATGTGACACAGAAATTGAGGGTGTCCATGGTTGAGTAGAAGAAAAATGGGAAATGGAAAATAACATACAAAATCAAATTTACAAGATATGCTAGCCCTTGAAGGGCTAGAATTTCGAATACTATATGAGACATTACCATAATGTTCAATCTATAGTATTAAATTAAAAGGTGATGCCATTGTCTTTCTAACTTCTTCAGATGCATAGAAAAGGCATCTAATTAAGCAAGAAGTACCAAGAGCCAAAAGGGGAAAAAAGGTGAAGGGTCAGATTAATAAAACGTTGAAACCTCTTACTGACATGGATTATCTCTTACAAGTTTAGCTTTAGTTGTAAATGAAAAGTTGGTATGGCAATGGCACTTAGCAGAGGATTTAGTTTCTCTATGATTATAGGCTTACACCGAAGCTAATTTGTTTGGCATTCAAATACCATAACTTTATTTCCCCGTATCCTTGTCACCGTCACTATCATCTTCATCTTCATGCGGGCAGTTGGCAACGACAGTTGAGCAGTTCTCCACGCCTACCAACCGCCATTTTGTTGGAGGCTTCAGCCATGATTAGAGTGGCATGTGCTTCTCAGTGTAGGCATATATACCAACCATGCAAGGTTTCTATTTCCATGTGCTTGAAACAATTTTAAAGAAACGAGCCTCTACTTTATATCCCTTATCTTCAAAGTTTGCGTTGCTTGGGTCCACAAACTTGATATGGGCTCCCTTCTTTAAGCAACAAAATGGTCCGAAATTCAGTTTGTTTCACCCAGAAACAGCTAAGAAAAATCCCATAAAATCCAAAGTAGAAGTGACTCAACATGGAATTAAAAAACTTCTGGTTTGTTTGGTGTCTTCTACTGACCCAATTCAATAATTAAAACAAGATTGGTTGGTAACTTGCTCTACAATTTCTTCAACTTGGCATGTGCTACAGATGCAGACCTGATTTAGACACCTGGCATATAAATTTCCATAGTAGGCATTTGGTCAGAGGTTTGAATTTTCATTTCCTAGAATTCTATTCTTGGGAATGTTATTTTCGAGAATAATTTTTCAATGCATGCATATTTTGAAGTGTTTGATAGATGGATTGAATTTTCAGAAATATTTTGTTTATTTCCAAAAATATCCTTGACGGTCTGACGGAGGGCGGTGGTCTGGCAACAGTCTGGTGGCGGAGGGCGGTGGCTCGATGGTGGAGGGTGGTAATAAGTGGCGATAGTAGGTGGAAATGAACAATCCTAGCGGCGGAGGATAATAGGTGGAAAGATATTTCCATCTTATGGGAATATTACAATTTCATAAGTGAGATGAGATTATTTTTAGAAAAATTTTACCCTAAAATCAATTCTGGAAATATTACATTATCAAGAATATTTTTTCAAAACTTGTACTAAATATGAGAATCTTCTTAATTTTTCTAGAAATTTAGTTTCTAACCCTCTATCGAATGCCCCAATAATGGTTTTTGTCTAAATGTTCTTGACTCTAGCTTTTTCTGAGATTTTATTCAATCTTCTAACGTTTGTCATCGCATATTTCATTAGAGAAGCAGTACTAGAATCCTATTTAAGGGCTAAATCACAGTATTGTATTGAGTGACCTTACATGACAGAATTGTCATTTTCGGTACTAATTACACAAGCAAGAAGATATCAAATACATATAAAGAGAAAGCTACCAAAAGAATGTGACCTGTGCCATCTTCGATTGTCTGTCTTTATTGGCCACAATATCAATGCCCGTATTTCCGTTGAGTAGGTTCCACACTAACGCCAATAATTACTCGTCTTAAAATCGTGTCAATGGTGCGTCAAATCAAGCTGAATATATATGAAATCTTGCACTAACAAAAGTGCTGCTTTTTTTTTATTTTTTTTTCAGGTATCACAAAATTATAATTGTTATTGTTCATTTCTTTCTTTTTTTAATTTTTCTTCTCTATCTCTTATCAATAAATGCCTGATATCTCTGGCGTGTCGTGTAAGCCTGTGCGCAACTTGTGGCCATTCAATTACACAATGACCCATATTTTTTTATTATAAATTAATAGATAAACAATATTAATTTTTTTAATTAAATGATATTATATATGATATTTTTTAATTTTTTAATTCTTTATATTTACATTAACTTGCCTTTAGAAAAGGTTAATGTCATATTTATAACTTTATTTAATATCATTTTATAAAATACAAAAATATCAATGTAATGTTATTTGTTGTTTAGAGAAGATCAGTGTATAGTTTTTAAAATAAAAAACAGTATATGTAATATTACCTAATTTTAAGAAGGTCAGTGTAAGTCTTCCAAAATTAATTACTAAGGCCTCGTAAAGAAAAAATATTAAATGCGAACATTGATCAAGGATCGAACTTAACACAACTTAAGATTTATTTAAAACAAGTACATGATGAAGCACGGCCTATAGCATTTCTCCCGTTTCGTCTATTTTTATTTTAAGGATTTTAGTAGCCCGACAGCCTCAAGGCCATTGTTTTTCTTTCTTGCTATTTTTTTGTTTTGATTGGCTTGTCATTGCTTAATATAATAATCGTGAATAGGCAATCACATAGAGTTCATAAATGAAAAGTCACACTCTGCTAAGGCGCCTAAGTTAATATATAGTATAAAAAAAATACCAAGCTGGAATAGTCGTAATTTTTAATAATAAAAATATTATAACTTGTACTACCAAGAAAAAATATAAAACATTATAATATGATCTTAAAATATTGAAAGAAAAAACTGATAAACTATCACATTAGATATTACCAAAATAAATTATAACATTAAATAGATTTATAAGATAATTTTTTTTTTTCAAAAAAATGAAGTTTGGACCTGAGAAAGTATCCAATGTAACAAGTACTTCATGCGATGTGCCGCGCATTTGTGCAAAACGTTGAGCTGCATATTAAAATAGTCGAGAGTCAAAAACTACTTTCTTTTTTAGTTTTCGTCAGACTCAAGAATGAAAGCAGAGAAGAAGCTGAATCGTGCATCCACTTTATTTCCAATCCAAGCTTGGACATAAAATATATGAATTTCCTATTCACTTGGCAGCCTTACAAAGCAAAAAGATAAAGTTATATTTCGACCCAGTGCCAAGCAAGTCCTCAATTGGAATTCTCCCTTATTTCATGGTTACGCAACCTAATTTACTTTTTGGAAACTATAGGATCATCTCATGGCTTTCATAATTTTGATTGGATAAAGTAAATTAACTTATTGGCCTATTGGGGTTGGATCCCACCTTTGCCTATAATTCTTTCCCTGATTGAAGTGTCTCCACAGTCCACACATGATGATTATTGGTGGGTGATGGCTCTTCCAAAAAGGTAAGGCATAATGTGCCAATCAATGAGGTTTGCGAGTAATATATGTCTCTTCGAACATGGGTTAGAGATGATTGGAGATAGGGCAGTTGGTCCTGCCTGAAAGAGTTTGGCACACCACATGTGAGTTCCCTCGCTTTGTGGATGTGGGGTTCATTTGATAGCTAGGCCTATTCCTTATCTGTCGCTATATATCACTATCACTTTCAATTACTAAACGATAAGTGAAGCTGATATGTGGGTGAATGCAACGTGTATATGATCTTCATGCATGCACATGGCATAAACTAATTGAAATGGATGTCTCATGCATGCATAGCACAACGTACCCATATTAATATTATGTCGACATGCATCGGCCATTGGCATCCATAATAACGGCTGGGGTTCAGCTTCGTCAAGATAATTGAGGAACTAGGAGAGAAAATTAAAGTGAGGGCAAATTAAAGCCACAAAGACTGTTTTGTAGTTATTTTGTAGAACTAAGTAACGGGGCAATTGTCTTTTACATTAGCTACCTCAGAGTACAAGAAGGCCAACAAACGAGTTTTGATAATATTAGTTACTAGTTTAAGGGTCCGTTTGGCTTAATTTTTAGGAAAAGATCCTTTGAAAGAAAATCTTTTAAAAGAAAGCCTTTTAGAGAAATTACTTTTAAAAAAATAATTTTTGTTTGGTTTGAATATATCAAAAATAAGTTTAGGAGAATGAGTTTTATTTGAAAAGGATAAAGTAAAATTACTCTTGATTGTTGATATAAGAATAATAGTAAGATTTCTTTTCAAAAAGTCTTTTTCTAGAATGAAAAGTAACTTCAAAGATACTTCTTTCAAAAGGTCTTTTAAAATTTCAAAAGGCCTTCTAAAAAGTAAGAAGTTAAACCAAACACTATTAATTACTGTATAAAATCATTGTTCTTCTTGTGGAAGGCCTTTGGTGCATCCAAAATGCAATCCAAACAGGCTCTAAGTAACATCAACGTATCAACTATGTGTCCTAGAATAGATCTTCTCATTTTAAAAATTTTATATGTGTAAATTTTTATTATTAATGAAAAAAATGTGTCCTAATTTAAATCTCATAAAAAAATCTAATTAATGATAAAAATTAACACATAATTATATTACATAAAATTTTTACATAGGGGATCAGTTTCTGTTAAATCCCATATCAGCTATAAGCATATTGTCCACACAAAAAAGTCATGCTCCAGTGCAAAGTAGCTGTTGGATTTATTTGATTACTCACCGCAAAATGTTCAATGCCTTAATGGAGACGTCTTTTTAATAACAATAATGTTGTTTGTATTTGGCACGTATTTTCAACATATTACTAATTGTTTTATTTATCAATTTTTTGAATTAAAATTACCAATTTTTTAAACTGAATTATCAATCAGTTCTAGTATATAAATACCAATTTTTTTTTTAGTTATCAACTTTTTAAACTAAAATTATCAACTTATTCGACTGAGTTACCAACTAGTTAAATACAAAATATCGTGTATTATGCTACAACCGATTAGTAACTTAGTCGAATAAGTTAACAACTGAAAAAAAAAGTTGGTAATATATCGAATGCGTTTATTTTTGTGCATTCAAATAACACAACTCTTTTAATAAATAAAGGTTGAACTAGTTTTTGATATAAGTGTCTTATATTTTGTTTTCAATCCCTACATAAAAAAAAATAGTTTAACTCCTTATAATAGTACTCTATTAAAGAATTAATTTCTATCGCTAAAAAATTACTAGACGATATTAATTTTTGCTAAATTAATTAATAGAATCTGTCATAGATATGGCATATTATAAATTTTTCTTGGGTACAAATATAGTATATTATTAATATAATTTTTGAAACAACTACTTTTGGGCATTTTTTAGACCTAGAATAACCTTTATTCAAAATATAGAAAAGTGATCAAAATAATATCGAAGTAATTCTTTTTTAAGTCAAAACTACTTTGACCGTGTATCATCATATCTTACGTCAATTTCCGTTAACCATATTAATAAATTTTTAATGGCAGGGACTAAATATACTATAGAGATCTAAATCAAAATTTTTTAATATAGGGACTAAATCTAAAATTTGGGACACATGTAAGAACCAAAAAGTGGTTTTAACTATAAATAAATTAATAAAAATAAAATAAAGTGTGACTACACAGCCAGAATTACTTTTTGTGGACTATAACAGTACTTTAATTACTTCTCTTTCTTCGTAATAGCTGTCAATTTTGATAAAAAAAATTTATTCATAATAATTGTTATTTTTATATATTAATATAATATTTATTATTAATTTTTTAATTTTATCCTTTTTTTTTCATTGGTAAAAAAATGACTACTTTTATATAATAAAATTTAATAATAATATTTTAACAAACTTATATCATGCATTAATTTTAAATTTTTTAATTTATATAAAAATAATTAAATTAATAAATATTGTGAATTCGAAGAGTGCTCTTTCTTCCCAATAAGCAGTAATAAAATTCGACCACAAGTAACGCCGCCGGTTTTACCAAGCCCAGCCTTCTGACAAGCCCTGTTGCGGCGTAAACACGAGGCGCACATTTTGCAAAAATCTCTCAGTCAATCATGTTTTCATGTACATGTTTCATGTACATGTCATGTTTACTTGTGATGAGAGATGTTGATTATAATAAGTCGTGTTAAAACAAAGTGCAGCCCTTTGGAATTTTCTGAGGATAGGACCCATATAGGACTTGTCAGTGACCATTCTGATTTAAAAAAAAAACAAGCACATCAAGATGAAATAGCACACTGCATAGTTTGTAGGGAGAATTTGGAATGCATAAGGGAATGGTGGGTGGCCATGTGCCCGACGAATCTGAGACGGAATTCCCAGTTTCCTGTATAACGGACTTGTCCATAATTCATTCTCTGGGGTACCCTTAGCCTAGAGGACGCAATCGAGATAATGCATGGTGGAGCAGCTGCAATGAAACTTATTGAGTATATAATACAGTATATCTTTCATATAAATATATATGCACGCTATGTATTTATGAATGCATGTCTATATATATTATGCATATGCATCATTGACTTGACCCCGTGATTTTAAATACTAGGGGTTCGATGAATGTGCTTTTAGACTATGTGGTATTGGTTGCCGTGAATTTGTAATGGCCTCGATGTGCGGTGATGTCTTTTAAGTATTAATTACCTCATTAATGAAACACTAAACTTTATCGGGCTCATCAATCATGAGGAAGGAGAAGGAGAATAAATAAATACTATAACAGAAAAATATACAAAAAGAATTCATATCATGATTGCAAGCTAAGGGAATTTCTATAATTAAATAATCTAAAATCCTGTCAAAATACTAATAGACAAATGTTTCTGTTACATAAAAGTAGAATGAATGTGAATGATTGTAAGATAAATCAGTTTGACTAAATCCATTCTTATTTCTTAAGTATTCCATGTTGCATACATCTACATACTCCTGTGCATACATAAATCGCATATAATCTTTCTGTTTGAATGGATTTCTTTTCCGTTAATCCTTTTTAGCTTTTGGCTGTCAAGACGTCCTCCAATGATGTTTCCTCCTCGAGCACTGTTTTCATTTGGTCAAGATATAAAACCGTGTATTTGGTTAAGGAATGGAAATTTTTTCAGTTTTTCTGCCCTTTCTGAGCTGCCTTCTCTGTAAATGGGAAGTATTTTATTATTGCAAAAAGTTGACACTATGTTTCAATATATTTAATTTATTGTAATTGTAATTATAATTATAAATTTTTTTGTATTATTAAACAAATAAGAACGCATTCTTTTCTCATAATATTTCTTAAATAAATCCTTTAATTTTTTAATTTGATAATTGGAGAATCAACCATTTATATAAGAGACAAGGCTGTACTGATCATTTACAATATTATCAATTATAATAAAATTGCTTTCTCTGGGCAAATTCTCTAAAAATAATTGACAAGAAGATTTCTTTTGGTATTCAAGAGATTGATCACTATCTGTTCATTTTTTTTTTTCTTTTTGTTAATAACAGCTTAAATTAAAAGCTCTCAAAAAACAATAGTCTTAGAGGAGCAAGAGGCCATGATGAAGTGAATGTTTAGAGTTTGGAGGAATTACAAATAATCAAGTATAATTGCAGGGTAAGGGCAAAAGAGTAATTATGTACTTGACAACTGTTTGAAAAGAGGTGCTTGGACTTTGTAGCTGGCAAGAGGAATGCATCCTTTTCGACCTTTTTACAGAAGTTTTAAACCAACTCAACCTCTTCCACTTCACAAATAAGTTTGATTAACACACTAGTGGGGTACCTCTCAAGAGATTCTTTTATATATATATATAAATATATATAATTCTAATATCTGAATTTTAACAATTTTATTTAAATTATATTCATTTATTTATAATTTTATCAATTTTATTATAAGTATGTTTAAACATAAAATATTAGACCTGTTTTTACATAAAAAAAAGTTATATTATATATTCATATAAAATATAAGATATGTACCGACTCACAACTAACATTTTCCATGTAAGAATTCTTTTGCCCCTTTCTCCCTCTTCGTCCTGACAATATCACATGCACATGCGGACAGCTCTTGACCCACACATCCTCAATCCCACATGGATTTGAGAGATAGGAGCCTTGAGGACATCTGACCCGCACAAACAATTCTCACTCACCCCCCTTTGTCTTTCTCCACAACAAAATAAAATACATTATAAAAAAATTTGTGCCAGCTCTGACCAGATTGGTTGCACATTTTGATCATATTATATTATATTTATATTATATATAATTAAAAAAAAATGCACCTTCCTATCTCTTCTGGTTGTCTCTCTACTTGTTCTCTAGGATAACACATTGATACAATTCTTCTTGGATCTGCAGAGATTCATTTACAGTCTGCATTGGTACTAGTTTCATTTAAGGTGGTTCTAGCTTTTGTGTGTGTGTTCCTCTGTGTTTTTTGTGCATATTGTAAGGGTTTATTGGTCCCCTTCCTTTTCATTTGGCTTATTTTGGTTATTGTCACACAACATATTGTCTGGTTTGTTTTGGTGAAACCCAATACCGAAAAAGGGAATATAAAGTCATAATTGAAAATTCTTGGGATTGCAGTTCAGTCGGCAAAAGTTGTTCTCTTTCATATCTTGCTAGAAGCCAATTCTGTGGTATCTGATAAGATCAGCTTGAAGATATTATATGTGAAAGATTTAGCAAAAAGAAACTGTTTATGGATGCTGCATAACGGAACTACTGAAATGTGGAAACCTGCTCCATTGGCTTGTAGTTTTCAGAGTTCAGACAACCATGAATTGTGGGCTGGACCAAACTTTTGAGTGTGATGAATGAGAAAAGGAGACTCATGTCCTTGTCTTTAAGCACTATGGATTTTATGTGTGGATTTTAAGGACTAAGGACCTCAGAATTTCTGGATTCTATCTTGTATCATTGGAATCAGAATCCTTTTTCAAAAGGGGTTTTTGACTTTGCAGTGTTCGTGTTTTACAGTGGATTTGAGAGTAATAAATGATGGAGCTTTTATGAAGAAGGAGTAGTCGAGGTGGTTGAGAGTTGAGTTTAGTTGTTGAAGGAAAAGAAGGTGAATATGGCTGCAAAGTTGCTGCATTCTTTAGCAGATGATAACCCAGATTTGCAGAAGCAGATAGGGTGCATGACTGGGATTTTCCAACTGTTTGATCGTCAACATATTGTTACTGCTCGCCGCATTAGCCAGAAGAGGCTTCCTCCTGGTAATCCTCTAATTAGGCACATGCTCAATTTTAGTAGCTTAGCTTATGTTAGCATCGTTTCTTTTTTTCTTTCTATTTTCCCCACATCAATCTCAGAAATTGTTTCTCACTTGAATTTCAAGGCATTTTTTTCACTTTCTTCTTCACATGTTTGGAAAGTGGGGTGGGTGATTTGCAATTTTTCAATGTTTAGTACCTGCAGGTTTGCTCTGAATTGTGGATAAGATGGTTGTGATCATTTACTTAAAATGATTATTATTATTATTATTATTTCTTTTTTATGTTCATTTTGAATTTTATGTAGTAAATTTTTAGGCCTCCATGAAAGGGTCAGCTCATGATATTTGGAGCATTAAGTGTTGGTTCCTGGTCGTGTTATCATTTCATTAGAGTATTCAAATCTAATGCTTCTGCTTTCATTATAGGTAATTCCAACTTCAATTATGACAGCCAGGGAAGAGATTCTAATAGCGCACGCCATCGACAAACAGCAGCTGTAAGAACCTTCTCTTTCCCGTTTTAGAAATTCTCTACCTTTTAAAGTTCAAAATTTCTTGAATAATGCTCCAGTTTGAGGCTTGGAAATTTTCATGCCAGATTAAGTATGCATATGCTGATCAAGTGATATATTATCCATGGTTTATGAGTCGATTTGACTACCATCCACTGGAGTCAAATGTAAAATGCTGAGAATTGTTTGTTATCTTCTTTAGAATCATTTTCAGGATTTGTCCATCTCCTTATCCTCTGCATAATCATCTGTATTCTGTTAATTTCTTCTTCCAAATTCACAGACTCTCTATTTCTGAAATCACATTTTCCCTCGTTTCAAGAAATGTATACATCTTTTAACAATCTTTTCTGAGACATAAGCGCTAGCATTTGAATGAAACTGAACTTGTGCAACTTAATGAACTTATTGCAGGATATGAACTTAAACAAGGGTGTGACTGAAAAACAAAGAATTTCAACAGAATCATCAAGAGCCTCATTCTCTTCTTCGTGTTCATCATCGATGTCCTCTCTGGACTGTAAAGCTCAAGCAGATGCTCCCTTTGACCGAATTATTTTTCCCGAAACTCCTATGAGGGACCCTGTTATGAGCCAAACAAGTACCTCTCCCAATTTGGGACGCCAGCCCCTTGACCTGAGGGATGTGGTGAAGGACTCTATGTATAGGGAGGCCAGAGGACTATCAGTGAAGACTACAATCAAAGAGGAAGTTGCCATTCGCGCTATGAAGCACAGGGATTCCCCAAGACCTCCTCAGCTGTCCAATTCTGTTGATGTGTATGATAGAGTTGGAATTGATGGAAAACAAAGTGTGCCTATTGATGTCAAGGAGTCTATCCGAGTCCTTGCTAAAATTAGAGAAGCACCTTGGCATTATGGTGAAGCTAGAGAATTTCCAAGGTTGTCCTATGAGGTAAAAGATGGACACTGGCATTCCATCTCAGAGGATGCTCCTCGGTTTTCTTATGATGCAAGAGAAGTAAATCGATTATCTTTCGAGTCACGAGATACCATCAAAAGCACACCAAGGCTAAAAGAGCTTCCTAGACTTTCGCTTGACAGCAGGGAAGTTTCTTGGCGCGCTTACAGCTCTGATTCAAAATCCAGTCACCCCTCAAGAAATTTCAGTAGTGGTACTTCCAATTCAGGTGACAAAGTCTCTAGTATACAACAACAGTCTTCATCAACGCAGAGCCGGCCACCGAGTGTTGTAGCAAAATTAATGGGCTTGGAAGCATTGCCAGAGTCCAAGTTTGCCAGTGATACTCATTCAATTTTGAGTGAAACTGGCTCGATCCAAGGTGATGGTCAGTTTTCAAGATCATCAAAGAATGGACTCATTAGGCCACTCCAAGTTTCCAATTCCCCGAAAAGCTCAATGAAAGATCCGAGTTCCCCGCGCAGGAAGAATCCTGATTTGGTTGTGAAACCCCTTTCAAGTTCAAAGCTTCCTATTGAACCTGCACCATGGAAGCAGCGGGATGGAAACCTAAGCTCACGGGGACCGAGTTCGAGGGCCGTAAAGGCTCCAGCAAGAACAGCAAATTCATTTCCTTCTGTTTACAGTGAGATTGAGAAGAGATTGAAGGATCTTGAATTTGAGCAAGCTGGAAGAGATCTTAGAGCACTCAAACAGATACTGGAAGCAATGCAAGTAAAGGGGCTGCTAGAGACAAGACAAGAAGAACCAAAACCTTTGAGTCTAAGAGACTATGAACCAAAACCTTTGAGTCTAATTCAGAATTCTAGGACAGTAAGGAAACAAAGTCCTCAGGGGAGCAATCTTGCATCTTCCACCATCAAGGGATCTGACTCGGCAAGGACTTTTGAATCTCCAATTGTGATCATGAAACCAGCAAAGCTTGTTGAGAAAACTGGAATTTCTTCTTCTTCTTCTTCAGTTATTCCACTTGTTGACCTTTCTGATTCCTATAAACTCCAGAGGGTTAGTGTACATATAGGTAATAAAAAGAGCACAGCTTCTGGTCGAATAGCCAAAGATCAGTCTCCTAGAAACAGTCACAGGGATGCTTCTACTAGTTCCATTGATAAGAAAGCTAGTAACAAGACTACAAGATCAACACAATCACAACCAAGGTCTCAACAGTTTCCAAAAGAAAATAGCCCAAGTTCAGTAAAGAACTCAGGATCTGTGAGCCCAAGATTGCAACAAAAGAAGCTAGAACTGGAGAAGCGTTCTCGCCCGCCTACCCCTCCATCAGACTCAAATAAACCAAGAAGGCAGTCTGGTAAGCAGACAACAGAATCAGGTTCTCCGGGTCAAAAACTGAGGCCTAGGGTCCCTAATTCACAGCACACTGATGACCAACTTAGTGAGATAAGCAATGAATCAAGAAGTTTAAGTTGCCAAGGCGATGAAACATCACTGCAATCGGACAGTATCACTATTGACTCAAAGATGGATATGGAAGTCACCAGCAGTTTACAATCTGCTGAAACTATTGAGAGCCAAAGCTCATCTCTGAAGGCTATTGAGCAGTTGGTTTCAGGAACAATGCAGAAGGTAAGAACTAAGAAGTATGATAATAACTTTTATAATTCAAGCTTTTTTATTAGAACTGTATGAGAAAAGTTAGATTCGTAGTAGTAAGCTAGTAAAATACTCCGGTTATCATTGACATGTATATTTTGCTTAATTTTCCAGAAATCAACTCTGATATTGGATGAGGATGAGCTGATCGCAGAACTTGCAAGGGATGAACCAGATCATCCAAGCCCTGTTTCAGTTCTGGATGGCTCAGTATACAGAGAGGATGTGTTATCCCCTGTAAAGCTTATATCCAACCCTGCCAAAGGTATAGTTTTCATCTTACAAATAAGGGAAAAGAAATCAGGAGCCGGATCATTTCTGATGACTATGCTTCATATTGAGTCAAATGAAATAGTACACTCTTGTTTTGTCAATCAGTCCGGATCCAGATTGCAATTTTATATATAAAAGATTTGGCACTTATTTATGATGCTGCCTAATTAAGTTCCCATTTGGCTGCTGTATTTTCTGGTTTTTAAGTGATCTTCAAATGATATGCATGTCAAGAGTTTTTCAGAGGCAATGATGGTGACAGCTAGAAGACTATTGCTTTTGTATTAGACATAATTGAAATTGTGATAAATATCAAATTAAGTCACCTTAGCCTTTGTACATTCTTCCTTGCTTTATGCGGTAACAAAGGAAAGAAATTTTATTTGCATTTGTCACATATGATTCTCTAATATGATGTAAAGCTTTTATCTTCTTATTTTTATTCTATCTAAATATAAGCTTATATGCTGCAGCTGGTGATGATCAAGAATCTAAAGAAAACGATTATAAAGATCAGTGGAACACTGCAGATGATAGCCTTAACGGCACAGGATCCGGAGAGATTAACCGCAAGAAATTGCAAAGCATAGATCACCTTGTTCAGAAGCTTAGACGGCTAAACTCAAGTCATGATGAAGCTAGAATCGATTACATTGCTTCCCTTTGTGAAAACACAAATCCAGACCACAGATACATCTCTGAAATACTATTGGCTTCAGGTCTCCTACTCAGAGATCTGAGTTCAAAATTGCTGACATTCCAACATCACTCATCGAGTCATCCCATTAACCCTGAGTTGTTCCTTGTGCTGGAGCAGACCAAGGCAAGTAGTTTCCTTTCAAAAGAAGAGAGCAGCCCTGGAAAAGTCGCTTACATGAAGCTAAACACAGAAAAGTCTCACAGGAGACTCATCTTTGATGCTGTGAATGAGATTCTTGGTGCAAAATTAGCCTATTCTCCTGAACCATGGTTGAAGCCTAATGGACTCACAAAGAAAACTCTCTGTGCTCAAAAGCTTCTAAAAGAACTGTGCTTTGAGATAGGAAACATTCAAGCCAACAAGTCAGAATGCAATTCAGAAGATGAAGGTGATGGTCTGAAAAGTATACTATGTGAAGAAGTGATGCATCACTCAGAAAGTTGGACAGTTTTCAATGGTGAAACATCTGGGGTTGTGTTGGATGTTGAGAGACTGATATTTAAGGACTTGGTTGATGAGATTGTGATTGGTGAAGCAGCTGGTTTGAGAATCAAGCCAGGGAGGCGCAGGAAGCTATTTGGAAAGTAGTTCATTCCATTCTTCACATCTTAACTAATACCTATGATTTTCTTGTCATTTACATATATATATTTTTTTTTCTTGTGTCAAGGCATAAAAGTTTGCAGGTTAGAGCTTTGATTATTTTGCTAAGTTGTAAAGAAAGTAACTTATCATGGATTTACAGCATACATAGTCTGAAAATTTGTTGTCGAATATTCTGTGTGTCTCCCATGAACCACCCACCTTGTTTGTGTTTTGCTTGTGATGTTGAATTTGGCTTCTGTAAAGCCACCAAGGCACCAACTTTGATGCCATGAAAGTGTTATAAGTTGCCCACCTCAATGAAACTGGAGAAAACTATTGGGAAGTGATATATAGTGGAGTTCCCTCCACAGCCTAAGCCACATCATCAATTATAGAACACTAGTAGGAAAACTCACATATATGTAAGAAAAAAGGTCAAATTATTTTCCCCTCACATACATTTAGATTCGATATACAGACTTTTCTTTTATTATGGAAGCTCACATGAAACTCTTATAACAATTATTTCATTCCAAAATCCAAAACTCTGTAATGTTTAACAATTCGTTAATTTCTTTGTTAATCAGATGTTTTTTGTCGTTGATCCATTCTTGTCTTTTTCTTCTTCTTTTTTTCTTTTTATTTTTTGGATGAGTCATTGACCTGTTTGATTTCTTATAAATACAAATAAAATTGATGCATATTTTTATAAAAAATAATATTACGTATGCACCTTTACATACACAGTCTCAGATCATATTATTTATCAACTATATATCAAACCTATGCAATTCACTTAAACTAGTTAATTATCTATAGTTAATTGCAATTCGTGTCACGAATTCGCTTTGAATTAGTGGTTAAGAATAGGTGACTTGCTAATTAAATATGTTTCATAGTTAGCTACAGGAGATGATGTGAATCGTTGTATATATAAGAGTGTGTGTGTGTGTGTGTGTGAGTATTATTTTATTTTATATAATAAATGGTAGTTATGTGTATTAAACTATTAATAAACGCAAAATATGAGGGCAAAGTCATTGTTTCTATTTTTTTGGAAAAAAAAAAAAAGAAAGTCTCTCAAATCATTCTGGAACAACAAAAGTGTCTGCTTTCCTTCTCCGTTTTAAAAACAGAATCTGGTACATTGTTGTAGAAGAGCCATGACAAACCAAATTCATGGCCAAAAAAAATAAAAATTCCAAACCATGCAAATGATAACAACACCCCTGGCTGTCTCATTACATTCATTCATTAGTTGTTCTGTGCAGAAAACCAACTTCGCTACTGCAGGACTAGAGGAAACTCAAAAGGTCAAGAATTCACGCTGGATTAGAACCATGTGAATTTCGTAGAGTTGAGGCTAACGGAAATATAAAGTTAATAGTCAAAATTAAAAAGATGAAAATGGATACCAAAATAATAGAATAATAGTTTTTTACATAACGAAGCCAATCAGACCGCCTCCGTAGCATAGTGGTAGTGCGTTCGCTTCGTAAGCGAAAGGTCGCGAGTTCGATCCTCGCCGGGGGCTACGGAATCTGTGTCTTTCCATTTCTTATGTATTCGGTCGCTTAATTGCTTTCGTTTTCATGGGACAGATTGTCGTTTTAAGGCCCTTTTTTTTTTTTTTACCTTCGGTCGATAGGTTGTCTTTGTTTTTTTGGTCAAACAGCTTGTCGTTTATATCAGACGTGTTTTTTTTTTTTTTTGGGGTGACGTGTTTAAAAGCGAACCAAACAAAGACGTTGCAGTCCCACCAACAGTAACCGAACCTCACGAATTACTTAATAGATTGGGCTCCTTGAAGCCCCAAAATAGTGGACTAAGCTCAATGACCAAAACACACGTCTATGACCTTGATCCCATAAAATTGAAAAAGAACTTTCAACTCTATGACTTAAAGCAAAAAACATCACGACACTGTACCCATAAAATAAAATAAAAACATCACGACAAAATAAATAAATAAAAAGAACTTTGAATTCTCGAGAAACATTCAACCAAATTAAGGAAAATGTTATTTATATATAGTTTTAAACACCATTTTCGATATTTAGAGACCAATATGTAATTAATTCAGGATTTTAGTTATGTTTATAATGAATGTGATAAAATAATTAATAATATATGAAATTTTTTTTATAAAATTCATCACTTATGTAATTGAAATTCATAATTATTAATTTATTATTTTCTGCATTTTCTTAGGTAAGATTTCATCACTTATATAGTTAAAACTCCAATCTACTATACATAACTCTACATATATAAAAAAGAATGTCTACAGTCACTATATACAAATAATAATAATATTCCCAACTTCTTCTTTTGGTTTTTGGCGTGATTGTACTCCCAGATTAATTGCTAATGTAGGGGTCGTCTACATTTTTATCTTGCTTTATCTGCGGGAACAAAAGGAAGAAGAGGAGTCATCCAAAGTGGTCCCTTATCTGATGCACGGCACAAACGATATTGGACCACGAGGCCCATAAATTTTGTTTGTACGCAATGACGTACTCTTCTGCACGCCTACATAGCGCATGCAAGTGCAACATTGCAATTTAGTTAGAGGGAATATTCATTTTGGTTCTTGAAATGATGTACTTGCTTCGATTTAGTTTTTTAAATTAAGTAATTAATAATTTAATTCTTGAAGTTTTAAGGATGCTATTTGTAGGTAGAGATGGTAATGAGGTGGGTTTTAGCTCAAATTGAATCTACTCTGCACCCTATTAAATCACTCTCAACTCACCCCAACCCTATTTGTGAATTTTAAAATTCAAAACCTGAATCTTACTTATAGATAACTCGCTTCAACCCATATCTTATCTGCCCATCTCCACTGGTCCTTTTAAATATCTAAAAAATTATTTAGATAAAAATTATTTTAAAATTTAATTCGTACTGAGAATGTATTTGATACGAGAATAAAAATAAAGTAAAAATTTTTATATATTAGTTTCATACAAAAAATTATATATTAACTTAATTTATGAAATTTTATTTATTTTTACTCCCATGTCAAATGCACCCTTAGAGTGATAAAAATATTAAATAGAATAATATTAAATAGAATCTTATATATATAAATTATATTATGGGTATTATATAAATATGTTAAATATAGCTATGGGGCGTAAGTAGTGTAGGGACAAATTTGCCTTGAACTCAAATCAGAACCCGACTCCAACTCCGACCCTACCCGTGCCCAAACCTGCTCTGCACATACACGTCCCGTCGTGAAGCCAGCTCAAAACCCAACCTGACCGAATTGGGATAGGATAGATACTCATGGACCAAGTAGTAATTACCACCCCTATTTGTAGGACCTAATTTAAATTATCATAAGAACTAGCTTCAATTACTTTTTTATAATTTTAGGGATTAAATAATTAATTATTTAATTTTAAGAACTAAAGTAAAGCATGCAACAATTTTAAGAATCAAAATAAATGTTCACTCAACTTAATTACCTACTATAAAAGCGCCACGGAGTTATTTTTATCCGTGGTTTATTAAGACTATTCTTCATGTGGTCAATGTATGTTACTCACAAAAAAAAAAAAAACAAAAAAAGGTGCTCAATGAATACATATATATTAGCTTTTGTTATTCGAATACACTTAATATTTAAACTTCTATACCTTCATCTACCTCCTATAAAATTTGTGTAGGCACAAAAAGAAAAGTGGTTTCCAAAGAAAAAGTCCAATAAGAAGACAGCCAATGTTTGCACCATTTCTTTCAATGAAAACTGCTCTTGGCTTCAGTTCCCACTTTATATGAGTATATATAAATATGTCAGGAGTTTGATTTCTATACATATAAAATAAGTATACAGTATAAATCAATAGAAATATAAAAAAGTGATAACTTATTTAAGATAATTACTCACTATAATAATTATCCGCTATAATTTGGTATTTTTTGGATGTTGTTATTAATTGATAGTATAAAAATTTTTTATATTAACAATGCATATAAATTAATCTGATATGTTAATATGATGCTTTGGCAATGTCATTTAGACATATTTTTATAGGAAAAACGTTAAACAATAGGAAAATTTTCTTACGAAAACTATACGAATCCACATTTTCTTCTTCTTATTATTATATTTGTCGTTGTTTGTGATTCATTTCCCTCCATATATTATTCTCAGTAATTTTTTTGGTGTGTATTATTATCGGTAATTTGAGTCATTATTGATCACTTCGTAGCTTTTTATATTGCAACCTTTAGTACTTTATAAAAGCGCTGTTAGTATTCTTTAAAAATTTACTACTGTTTGTATAAAAAAATTATATAAACACATCTGACTGAGTAACGGCATACACGAAGGTTGCAGATTAGAAAAATTGGCGTTTATTTTGCTTGCTAGTTCTTCTATTGAAATGGATTTTTACCATTTTTTTTTTTTTGGCTGCTGATATGAGAGAATCCATCATTATATTTGCACCATTATGACATACTCACATAATTTTATGAATACCTTGAATATTGCACTAGAGGATTGGGATCAGCTACTATTTCAATTGTTGAATAATATAGAGTGTTGTTGTGTGTATCTCCCAATAAAATGTTATGTGAGGGTGAAAATCTCAGTTGGGAGAGATATTTACATTTAATATCTGATCATATCTTGAATTAAATTACCTCAAATGAAGAATACCTATGAGAAATAACAACAAATTGGTGAAAATATATTTTTATAAAATTGTCTTTGGACATTGAAATTATAATTGAGGTCTTAAAATCTTGAATTTTATATTTGCATTTATTGACGAATTAGAACTTAATTATAATTCTCAATAAAGTTGCTTCTCAAAATTTAAAATTAATTAAATATTAATTTAACAATAATTTTTTTAATACTGTAGTAGTTTTTTATTATAAATATGAATAAATTAGAATAGGAAATTTTTTATATTATACTTGTATTTTTATGAAATAAATTTTAATAAATATGGTTCCTAATAGATAAATGAAAAAGGGGAAGAATTATAAAGGCTTCAATGTGTAAGAGAAACATTTATTAATTTTTCAAATTTTAAAATTCACAGTTCTTAGTTGTTTTTCAATTCAATGAAATTAGTTGGTAGAATTAAAATTTTAGTTTTATGTGTTACACCAAACAAAAAAATTGAAATTAAGAAGCCTAGCGCTAATTCTAAATTTCAGTTCCATGATTAGTTCCAGACATCAAACAATGCATAACTATTGGCTTTTTTACTGATATAAAATAAAAAAATATTATGTACATATATATATCGATTTCATATTATTTTCCAAAATATCTTTTTTTTTTTTTGCAATATTGATAAATGAATTTAGGTTATATCAATTTATCACCGTCAGATTTCGGGTTTAAAAATATGAAAATCGATTTATGTTACATTGATTATTATACTATTCAAATGAAATCGATTATGATACTATTCATTTGAATAGTGCAATAATCGCTTTAAGTTAAATAGATTATTGTACTATTAAAATAAATAGTGTAATAATTGATTTGATTTATTTATAATAAAATAAAATTTATAAATTATTTATTTTATTAATTTAGAATTAGAATAAGATAATTAATAATTTTGGTTAATAAATTTTTATAATGATAATTAATTAAAATTTTTTTTATTTTTAATATTTTAGTCTCAATATTATTTTTTATTGGAAAAATTTAGATATTTGAGTTACTTAGTTTTGGATATATTTGTGCGATATGGGCTTTTAGCATGCATCACAAATTTGTAATTTTGAGTATGATCGTCCATTGATTAGTGCTTTTTTTGAGCGGCAGTGGCATCCTGAAATGCCGTCATAATCCGAGAGTATAGCATCAAACTATAAAATATTGCTTTACAACAAGGGTTACATACATATTGATAGGGAATCAGTCAGCTAGAGTATTTTGAAGACAATGATATACTTAACTTATGTGGTGAGCTTAGATTTAATTAAGCTGTTATTAGAATGTAGATAATATTATAATCAAATAAGGAAACCTAGGCTATAATAAAAGCACATAAAAATTAATAATATAAATTATATAAAAAATTTAAATAAAAATAAAAAATGGCCAAAACATCTTTAAATAGCATTTTTTGAAATCAGAAATAGTGTCAATCGCCTGTGCCATTGCCACACTAACGGCCTCATCTGGGGCTTTCTAGAAAGATATAATAATAGTAAATCAGAATCTCGAGTTAAAAGTTATACTTATTTAAAATTTTACTAATCATTTAATCTCCATGCGTGAACAATTAGGGCTAATAATTCATGTGTTTAGGATTTAAGATTTTATACATTAATCTAATTATGCACTTCAATAAACAATGTATTACTTGAATTATGCAGTTCTATGCCCACATCACGCAAATATATCCTAAGTTAATTTAATTGTAACTCAAATATCTAAATTTTTTCAATAAAAAATAATATTGAGACTAAAATATTAAGATTAATAATAATTAAATTAAAAAAATATTTACAATTTTTTAATTAATTATCATTATAAAAATTTATTAACCAAAATTATTAATTATCTTATTCTACTTCTAAATTAATAAAACAAATAATTTATAAATTTTATTTTATTATAAATAAATCAAATCAGTTATTATACTATTCATTTGAATAATTCAATAATCAATTTAAGTTAAATTGATTAGATGGAGCTTAAATTGATTATTGCACTATTTATTTGAATAGTATAATAATCGGTGTAACCCAAATCGATTTTCATGTTTTTAAACATGAAATGTGACAGTGATAAATCAATGTAACTTAAATCGATTTATCAACGTTGCAAAAAAAAAAAAAAGAACATTTTGAAAAATAATGTGAACTCGGTGTATATAGGTATATAATATATTTTTTTATTTTATATAAGTAAAAAAGCCCGTACACTAAAAGGTTTCTATAAATTCGGTAGTCGCTTGATTAATAATTTCTTATTATTGAATTTTTTTGACTCCATGTATAATTTAAATGAAATGAAACTATTTCAAAAATATATCAAACAGCAATAGTTAACTAAGCTCATAAAGTTTTTTCTCTCTTCGTTTCTTCTTCTCTAGTATTATTTTGTTTGAGTTTTGTTGAGGAGGATTGCCATGCATCTTTCTTCTCTTATAGCAGTCATTTCGTTTCGTTCCTTTAACTTTTCATTGCTTAGGACTTTCTATTTTTTATTTTGTTTTTATTGTCTCTTTTATGGAGGTTTTCGTCATCTCCTTCAATTTATGAGTATTTTTATTATCCTCTTTATCAGTTTTTTTATTTTTCCTTTGTGAGTATTTCGATTTTTTCTTATGAATATTTCTATTTTGATGTTCTTATAGATAATAATAGCATTGTTTAGATGTATTTTAAAAGAAGGCATATTATATTATTCAAGTTATAGCACTATTTATATTGATTTTCAATGTGAAAAATATTTATACATCAATGATCTTTGGGTAAAGAGTAGAACTACATATCTTTGGTTAGTTCATATTATAGAATATATTTACTTTTATTAAATATAAATTTGATACTTTTTTTTAATTTATAAGTGTCATTAGGTTGCTTATAAATAAAATTTTCTTTCTCATAAAAAGAAAAAAGAAAGAAGAAAAAGCCTATTTCCTTAAGGTTTAAACAATAGAGTATATTTATATTAACTTTAGGTATTTTGAACTATTTATAAGTAAGTAATCAACAATATATATATACTTCATAAACATAAGACGAAGAACCGTTGCTATAAATTTATGTGGGAAATTAGCATCATACACTATAAACCGGTGAATAAATTTTATAAAATGTTAGATTAATTTTAATATATTATTATTATAAAAATATTTTATACTATTATTCAGTTATACTTATACGCATACCAAAACACTAAAAGAAGATGTCTTTGAAATAATTAATATGAAAGTCAAATTTTTTAATGAATAATGGACATAATCAAAATAATAACACATAATTAAATAATAAGAATATAAAAAATTATATAAATAATATATAAAATTAAATTCTTATGTAAATATATAAATAGATCAATATGTACATATACATTATATATGCGATTTGACTGCACCAAAACATATATATATATATATATATATATATGTTTTACACAATTTGTATCAACCCATTCATTATCACCTCACTTTAAGTATGCAAACTAACGAAAAGGGAAATTACATAAAGAAGGAATGGATGACCATTCAAAGGGGAAAACAGTTAAGTTGCAAAAGCTAATAACGTTATGACACATAAGTTCGCAAAATTTCGCACCTGTGGTTTTTCATACTGTTTAGCTTTTCCTAACACAAATAATGAGTCTTTGTGTCAATAATTTACCCACGGCCACATAACATAAGAAGTTACATGTACTCTTCTCTTTTTGATAGAATAACAACCTTCTACAAGCTAGTCAAACCCTTACTTTCATGAAGCTATGAGGGTGTAATAACTGCAAGTAAGCTAGCTTGTGCTATATGAATTAAGTTAGGGAGATATGTAGCACACCAAACTCCACTCCTAACCACTGTAAGAAAATAAAATCATATCTACAAAATGTAGCTGTCTCATCATCTTATTTGTTTTTCACTCTTATGTCTTTGCTAATTAGTTTTTTTCCAAAAAATAAAAAATAAAAATTGCTCATGCAATTTTGGACAGAGATGATGATAATAAGTAAAACCTCTCACAAAGTGGCGATTACAAAATTCACATGCCTTATAAAAGTAAAGTTCATCTGAAATTATAATCTACTTTCATAATAACCAGCTACTTTTGAGTTTCCCTAACTAGTTTTAAGACCTTAGAATCTGGACCACAAGCCAAAAAAACTTTTGGTCTTTTTCTTTGATGGCACCTTCCTTTAAAATCAACTTGCTGCAACGACTGGGTCTCCTTTAATTTATCTTGGATCCTGTGATATATTATTGTCTACAGGCAACACAGACGACTGCTTACAAATTCAGTCTCTGCTTGTAATTGCATGTTGCTTCATTTTCATGGTCAGAAGAACTGCAGATTCGAAAACATTTTCTCGCTTTTTCACTTTGTGTTGAGGGATGCTTCCATCAGTTCCATGCCTTCATCAATATGCTGTCAAATAGGGTACAAAGATGAAGATGGATAGGACTTATTGCCTCCTCTTACATATATATATATATATATATATAAAGAGAGAGAGAGAGAGAGCGAGAGAGATTTGGACTGTATCGATTACCCATGACTCATGAGCTTTTTTTTTTTTTTTTTTTCTAATTTTTTTAATTATAAGAGTTCAACATAGTTGTGTTTATGTTTATGGTGATGTAGGGGATTGTGTATATTTGCATCACCAAGAGTAGCCTTTGATCATCGTCTTTTACTCCATCAGGTCTATGTCGCTCGGGATACATTGGTAGCTACTAGCTAGTTGTGCATGTATAAATCAAACATTGAAGTGTTATGATATTTTATCAGTATTGACATGGAAATTCTGGAAAAAAAAAAAAATAGAAGGAAAGATGTAGGGTTGTAATATCTCTGAATGCGATACTTACAAGAATCCATTCTTTTTTGGCTTTGACTAAAAGATGAAATAATTAAGTTATGTCTTGTGAATATGACTTGGTAATGACGGTTATAGCCAGGGTAAAAATAGGTTAAACTTTAGCTTAAATAGATTAACTTGTATTTCAAATATATATATCTTGAGTTTTGGCCGATTATTTGATATAAGCTTATTTTTAGGTTTAATTTGGTCTTTTTATTAAAAAATTGATCTGACTTGAAAGCCTATTTAAAGACTTATTTGATTAAATAGGCAAAATAATCTACTCTTAAGTGAATCAAAAAATTTTAAATTTGTCAAAAAAAAATATTTTTAAATAAACTAAAAGACTTCCTAAATAGATAAAAATACTTATTTTTAAATAGATTAAAAGACTTTTATTATTATTAGATTTTTGAAATAATAATAATAATAATAATAATATTAGTAGACCAGTCTATTAAACACAATAGGCCTTTTTTTATAGCATGTAGTCTAACCTTTTTAATTAAAAAGACTTTTTAAAAAATTTTAACTTAATTAACTTATTTATTAAATAAGTTGTGCCAAACTAAACCTAACGAAAGCTAGGTCCTAAAAATTACTCGACTTATTTCCATCTCTAGTTATAATGGTAGAAATAGCCTATCTACAAGTTGAGTGATGATCATAAGACTACATACAATTGATCTATATCCAAACTCTACGATGAATCACATTTTTTAGTTATTTAGTAGCTAATATGACTTAAAATAAACCTCGCTAAAGCACGTCACCGATTTAAGAAAATTGATTAATTTAATTTATGTCCTTGAACCTCACTAACTGTCCCAAAAAAAGTTTGGCCATACTTAACAATGCATCTTCGAGATTGAACGTTAATTACCATGATATCCAGTTATAAACTGCATGAAACTTCTATCAATTTTAATGATGGTTATCCTAGTGGAGCTTGAAGAGTCTCCCAGCCCCAGTTGCTTTTTCCAAACTAAACTTTTACATGTGTTTTTTTATTTTCCAAAATAAAAAATAAAAAACCTTTTCTCTTTGTTACAATGTTCCTCTATAACGCTGCCCATGCGTGTAATACCATATCTCAAAACAAGGGACGAGTAATTTAAACTCTCTATTAACCATGTAGTGGCATTTAGGTAGCAAAAAACAACCATGCATCTAGAGATATATGGTAGAACTTAAAACAAAAACCAACCATCCACACAGCTACCACACAACATATATATATATATATATATATCTGTGTGTGTGGGGAAGCTAAACTTGTCCTTCTGAATCTGCAGAATGTTTCTGAGCTATAGCCTTCGGGTGAAAAAAAAAAAAAAGAAATAACTTAATGTTATAAACTCCAGAAATTGTCAGAAGTCACAGTACTTGTCTAACAAAAGAAACCAATTCGCATTGTGCTCCTATATGTATAAAGCAAACTGATTAAAAAAACGTATAAACTTAATATGCAGACATATGTTAACATCACCGCTTACTTACATCAGCCTCTACATTCAGATATCATCAAACATCAAGTAACACTTAGGCATAGTTTAGTATTATTGTAATTTTTTTAGAGTTACTAAGTTTTATGAATTCTTTAAAAGCTATTCTTAAAAAATTATAATAGTATTGTTTGATAAAATAATATAAAAATTATTCTCAATAAATAAAAATCACAAAAATAATGTTTGATAAAATTATTTTTAAAATAAAAAAATTATAATAGATATAAATATTAAAAAAAATAATTTTCACTTTTAATATCATTAAGAAAAGTAAGATTATATTAATTTTTTTAATTTTAAAAAATATAAATTAATTCTAAAAAGCATCTAATAATGGCTCCCAAAAATACTATTTAACTTTTAAAAATTAGAAATAAAAACACTATAACTTTTTGATTTACTAGACAAAAAAATTAACTTATATTTTTTATAAATTAAAATATCCCTTAAAAAAAATGCTACCAAACTAGCCTTTAATTCTAGCGAGTATAAAGGTGAAGGCACTACCCAGTCAAACTGCTTATTGGACTCTTTGATAAATGGGCATATAATGTACGAGTGCCCTATATATCAGCAGAAAGTTAAAAAACAGCATTAAATTAAATAATAAATAGAATAAAAACAAGCTTAATCAGAAACTCGAGTCATTTGGACAATTCTGATTCGTAAATATATAGGAGAGAGTATGTATTAAGCAAAAGCACACAACTCATCATGAGAGCTGTTATCAGTACATAACAATCTCCACACACGCAAACACTCACTCTTAAAAAGGAGTGAAATAACTATTCATATACGTGCTTCTTTCACAATAAAAAAACAATTTTTTTTTTAATTACCATTTACCGTGGGTGTTGCAGGATATGTGTGGATGATGAATGTGAAAAACCATATGCTTATAAAGCTAGTTTATATGTACAATATATGCGTCGGACTCTTGGACTATTTTATGATCATATTCCTTTTAAGCCGCAGTATGTGCATTGATCACCGCCAGCTGTTTATACCGATCGCAATGAAATTCTACCATACGTATGCTGTGAAATATAGTAGCACCATGCCAACTAAAATGAATAATATGCTTATTTTTCCATATAATTAAGATTCGAATATTTGATTATATATATGCAAATAAGCACTGGAACACTATTTCAGATTGATTTATTCTAACTTGTAACCTTAAGGAAATTGTCAACAAGGTATATATAGCTAAAACCACAAGGATTAATTCAAACACAAATATATTCCGTATGTATAGCCAATGCCATACTTACAAATGTATTCACGGCTGAGTGTATGAAAAACATAAATGCTTTAGCCCCATTAAGCGTTGTTCACATCCTTTTGCATGATGAGCATACAAATCAACAATGTAACATATTCAGGAAAAAGGAACCAGCATGAGCTTCAAGAACGAGTGCTACCTTTATGATCTGGTTGGCTACTACGATTGTTGTTATCGGAATCAAGAAGCTTGGAACTAAACGGTGTGGGAAGGCGTCTGAGAGGCGAATTGATTGAGTGAAGAGATGATGGAACGAGGGTGTGAGGCATGACTTGGGAACCTGAGCTCAAGATCTGGATATGGTTGAATTGTCTTGGATCACTTTCCACTGATGAGTTGGCCATAAATGGAGCATACGGACTGAAAAGTGGTGACGGTGTAGCAGAAGATGGACACAAAAGTAGTTGGGAACCAGATGGTACTACAGGAAAAGAAGATGAGGGTTGCACACCACTGCCACTGCTAGACTGGGGATCTAACTGAGAAGGAAACAATCCATGGCTTCCAAATTGGGACAAAGTTAAGCTTGAAGGCTCAGAATGGAATGAGTTATATGTCATGGCATTGTTTAGCAAACCAGATAAAGAAGAGTTACTGTTAGTCCCAATGGGGAAAAGCTTTTGCACCGAGTCCTGTCTGTTATAACCACCACCAATTCCATCTTGATTTCCATGTTGATTTGTTTTGATCCACTTACCCTTTTCGGAGATGGAAACACCTTGATCAGCTTCCTTACCTTTTAGCCTAGAAACCGAATCCATATCCCAGTACGTTGACTTTGCCAATAGATTACTTTGGTTTCCCCAATCCTTTACCAATGTGGAACTAGCATCATAGAGCCCTCCAAGAGAGAAGTGATGAGGGGCACTAATAATTGGTTCATGATGAGGCAGTAGGGTTTGTTGATATTGGAATTGAGCAAAACCCTGAGGGATTTGAAGTGGTGGGAGCTTATCAATGTCAATTTTTGTGGCCTCAAGCAACCAATCTATGACCTTGCTAGGCTGGCCGAGTCCAAGCCTGTCTTGAAGATCATATAGCTGAATTGCCGTGGGCACAGAGAGCCTAATCCTCCGGTCCCTCAGTCCCCTAATGGTGCAAACTTTGCTATGCCTATCTTTCCCTCCAAAGGAACGTGACACTCGCACAATTCTTGGATTTCTGAGTGCTGTCCATTGTCTTGAAGTAGAGGGTGCCTTGGAGAATTTCTCAACAGTATCAATGGTACTATCACCGTCTTCTTGCTTGGCTTGATAACCTTTGCTTGAACTTCCAATCATCATCTTAATCATCTCATCATAGTCTTCTTGATATCATGGAGTAAAACCTCTTCTTCTCAGTTTTGGCACTGCAGGTAAACCTCTGAAAAACAATGAAAAAGTTATATGCATGCTGGAATCAGAAACCTTTTTGTGTTATTATATTGTACTAGTTTCTGTTTTAAAAATTTACAACAAAACTACACCAAAATTGTTGCACAATTGACTAAGAATCGTTTGCATTTTCAGGTCTTTGTACACAAGAAACTGATTCGAAAATTAGAGAGCCAAGAGTAAGTTTTTGCTTCCGAATTCTATATGACAAACTGAAGTTTGTATCGATCTGAAATTAGGGTAAAGACAATTCTGTTCACTCTCAATTGATAATTGTGAAACCAAATCGAAGCCAGAAGCTTGGCCAAGTGGGGAATTGTGCATAAAATTTAGGATTTCAGTGAAAACATTAGAAGTATTAGCATAAGGGTCATGTTAGTAGTGAGATCACAAGACCAACTTACGTGAGAGAGAAGAATCTGGGGACTAATCTGCCAACAGTTCAAAGCTTTTCACCACAGCCAAGAAAGAAGAAGTGGGTGAGGCAGCAGAAGTAGAAATATGTACCCTGGAAGCCTTTACAAAATGAGCTCTTCAGTGTTTGTTAGTTGAACAGATGGCCTCAGGTTTAGACTATACAACCTTTTCCTGCGAGCGGAATAATTTACCATATAATTGAGAGCTTTGGTAAAGCAAGGTTGGAATTTCACAGCATAATAATTTTGCATGTCAAAAAAAAAAAATTCTTAAATATTTTTAGAATAAGAAAAAATTATGCTCTGATCAATTTATTATTTAAAGTCTTAGCTAATATACTAATAAAAAAAAAATCAGAACATAAATTATTTTTCGTATTCTAAAAATACTTAAAAATTTCTCAAAAAGAAAAGGTTCACTTGCGACTATATAGCATTCTTCTGAAATGACGCGTCAACCAAGTTGCCACAGGTAACTACCTCGATATGTTTATACCACATACTGAACAATCACTCGCTTCAACATTAATGATTATTTACTCTTTCAATATAATTAATAATTACAGATAGCTTCAGTATTGAGCTAGGGACTGCTGGCACAAAGGGACAAAAATAAAAAGAAAAGGAGAGAAAAAATACCTTCAATCCATTAATAACATAAAGGGGAAAAAAAAACAAGGGCTTTCTCTTTTTGAGCAACAACAAATATCTTTATCGGGTATTCCCCACTGTGTTAAAGAAAATGAAAGAAAATTCTGCACAGTTATTGATAGAGAATTAATGCGTTTCTAAGAATATAAAAGCAAGAGCATAAGAATGAAACCTAAGAATATATAAATAGATAGTTTCATATATATATCCAGTGTTCTTTATGATCATAACGCTAAGATTTGCAATTGCAGTTGCAGAAAGCTAACAGCCTAAAGTAGGATATTGTGGGAAGAAATTCAAGTAGATAAGCTACAATCACTCATCTTTCAAAAGTTGTGCTGGATGCTATTGGAGTCTGATCAGTTTGGATTAGATGACAGATAGCTAGCTGCGCCATAGATGAGGGACCAACTTAGGTTCTTAAAAGTATCCACTCAGCTTATAGCCGGAAAGAGGGACCACAGGGCAGTGAGATTTGCACGGCACAATTTAGAGTTTGTATGTATAAGACTTCCATTCTTTAACAATTGGATTCGATTAATCATCTAATTATGCATGTTTTTCAATATGGTGGACACGCTTGTCCAAAAATATGCATATGCATATCCTAATTAATCAATGTGTCATAGAACAATAAACTTCGTCCTAATTAACTTCTAATTAATATAATTTCCTTCCACCATTATGAACTCGCGCTGGCCTTGCAGCCGAGAATTACTACTTTAAACTCCGGACCACAAGAATTTTGAAGCCACATAATTTGGCATGCTACAGTCTCTAACCATGCCTAATTAAATTCTTGTGTGGTGTTGTTTTATACTCAGAGTCCTTATATATAGGCTGCCAAACAAGGTGGGAAAAAAAAAAATAAAAGGCAATTATTGCTCACTAGACTCTAATTTAATTAAAAAAATGGTATGGATGTTTCAATATATCAAGTAAAATGACAAAAAAAGCTATATATGCATCCCAAGAAAAGAAGAGAAATATTATTTATATATAATATTTATGAGATATTGTGCTAACATACTTTCATTTACTATTGAATAAAATGTAGGACCCAAATCAAGTGGAATTCACATCTCATCCAATAATAAATGGAAGTATGTCAGTATGGTGTCCCACAAATATTATGTATAAATAACATTATTCAAAAAAAACAAAAACCAAGACAGAAGAAACCAAGCTCTTCACTCCTTTTACATTATTCAAAGTTGTAAAAAGAAAGACCCCATGAATCCTCTCTTCTATATTTCTTATCACTAAAATTAACTGTATATTAACTGGTTATTGAACAGTGCATACAAACAGTAAGCTTTCAAGACCAAGAAACGCTAAAACTTAAAATGCTGGGTGCAGAAGGGAGAAAAAGTAAGAGCGTGCAGCTTTTTTCATTCAAAACTACGCGATATCTTTAGAATAGGAATCTTCACCGAAATAATTGAGAAGTTCATCAGGACACTGCAACTGTAGTTGTGTACTACTTCAAAAGCTGAACTTACTTTGTATAGTTTTAAACATGAAACCCTAATTTGATTAAAACCCTGCGAACCCCCAAAACCTGCCAACAATAACTCCAAGGTGAAAATTCATTTCTGGATCCAAGGCTTAACCAGAGGTATTCTTTATACAAAGAACGATATTATGATATGGCATAAGATAACCCTAAATTCCAGTGGGAGAAAGTTAATTGGAAATATATTCACTTTTTGTTTAAGGACACATAAACGATTGTGAGTTTGACGTACTGCTGTCTGTTGCTCAAGGGTCGTTGTTGTTTTTATGTTTTAAATGTACCAGCATTATCTTTCTGTCTGCAAGCTGCTGCAGAAAAAGTGATAAAACTAACAAGAGGGGGAATTTCGCAAAGATATGAAGACGATATAATAATCTACCCCTAAACATCAGATAATTCTGCACTCTCTTCAATCACTACTGATTTTGGACTGAATTCAACATATACCCAGCAAATATCTCTTCAAGGACGTTGATTAATAATTGGATAGTGGATTCGAAAAACTATAGTTCTTTAAATTTTATTTAGCTAACTCGATTATTTCTCATATGATACCAATAACTTATGAGGTTTAAACATTGAGATTAATTTTTATGTATTGATAGTATAAAATAATTTTATATTATTATTTTACAAAATTTTAAGAAATTATCAAACCATACTAGGTGATTATAATAATGGACAGTTTTCTATCATTATGTGGTAATTTGTTAAAATTCTATTGATTAATAGTGTAAAGTTATTTTATATAATCAGTACATAAAAATTAATCTTTTAAACATTTAACTTATTTTTGGTAATAGTTTATTTTTGCTAAATTAGTTACTTTTTTTTTAAATTATCTTAAAAAGCTTATAATTATAGATAAACTGAAAATAAGTTAATCCAAATACACACTTATTGATTTACTTATATTTTAGGATAAAGTTAAATGTTTAAGAGTATATCAAGTAGTCAATAATGGAATTTAATTTCAATACACGATTATTGTAAAAAAAATTTTACAGTTATATTCACTTACAATTTACATGCCTAAAAAGTTATACAAAAGTAATATATGATTGGTTGAAAATATATATAAAAAAATATTATTAACCATGTATTAAAATTAAATTCAACAATAAATATTTGACAAGTCATTACAAAGCCTTTTAATATTTTTACAGTTACAAGATAATTGCTAATTAGTTCTTAGGATTGTCCATTAGTCACTATATATATATATTGAAGGATTTATAGGAGTCCCGCAAAAAATAAAAAGTAATTTTGTGCTTAGAATTTTAGGTATCATAGTAACTCCTTAGATTTTATATAATTTTTTTTGGTCGAATTCCTACACCCTTTTGGGTTGAGACCAAATCTCTTTGGATGCAAAGCAATATAAGTACTATTTAGTTTGAAAGTTCCAACCTTCGTCCGGGATTTTACTGTATCCAACTATTTGCGGAGAAATTTTATATATAAATTAATAGGTTATATGTATGAATTTTTGTTTTCTTTGGTTATGCATTTCTATATTAATTTGTGGCTAGCTACCGTAGGTGAAAAGTGCATAGAAAATATTTTTGTACCATTTTAAGAGAAGACATGGAGGGAAAAGCAATAGATGGATCCCGTGCTTTTGTGAGAGGGCTGCTGGGAATCTTAAGTGATTTTAAATGTCACTCCCCTTAAAACTCTATAAAATATTAACAGTGTTTCAATGAGAAAGAGAAAAAGACACTTTGAGTCTGAACTTGATTATTTAAGCTCTTAAAAAGGTTTTGATTGTTAGTTAACCTATATATATTGTCTGCACTTTCATGTGAACCTTTAAGGCACAGCCAGTTATACTGTACATCTCAGAAATTCCTTTTTCAAAACCTCTATCTCTATATATATATGACAAAATTTGGCACCCACAATTCGCAGTTTATAAAAAGATATATCTCAACATATCCAAATCAATGCTTGCTTTAAATGTTTTCTGGGTGTAATTGAAGAAGACGATTTTTGCTTTCACTATATATACACTTCTTTCTTTCTCATGCAAGTGCATCTGAACGTTTTATCACCATCAACACTGTCCACTGAGTAATAGTGAATAACTCTCTAATGAATGATACATTGCATACTATCACCATCACCACTGTGAGATCTCAGCCATTTTGCATCATGATATAACCCAGTTAATAACTGTGTGTTCAGAGACATGGATAGGTTATAACTTGAGAGGTTTTGCGTGTGTGACAAATTCCCATTGTCGGTTGGGCAGAGGCGTGTATCTATAGATTCTATATATATATGTATATACAGGTGAAGCAAGTTGCATACAATAATTAAATTAAAAAATATCATCATGGATATACTATATATATTAATGATGAAAGCTAAGACACGATATGAAATTATTAAAGCACTCTATAATTAAATAGTTCTCTTGAATTTTAGGCAATTATGATTTTTCTGGGGTTTCTCTGAATTGAGGCAGTTATTGCACTGTGCCGCAAAACTGCAAAAGTGACAGCAGCAAACCCTAGAGAGAACAGGAACTCATATGCCAAGATAGAAGAAAAGTCAAAAAGATGAGTGCAAATTACTAAGCTAAATTGTTAGAGAGCTAAAGAAAAATAATGACTCCCCCAAAATCCAAATAATTCAGTAGAAATTAAAGTGTAGGGTGCAGTAGGAGTATGACTAGTGACCACCCTCTACTTCACTTCACTTCATGACTCTTCTTCACTCTTAAGCAGTGACCGCATGCTTTGCCAACCTCTATGCGTGTGTCCATGTGAATGAAAGTGACTAAAAGAAGGAGGGCTTGGCTTTGGTCATTGGTGTGTGGCCTGTTCCATGTAGGAGACCTATAACAACCATTATTTATGGCTATCGAATTAATGAAAAGGTCAACAGAAGAGCTCAAATTTTGATGCTACCTGTACCATTTTACCTTGTTGGGGTGGATCTTATGACTTTACCACGTTCTGTAACTGTAACCTATCATCTTGATTTTGTTTTGGAGGGGCCTTAATTTCCTTTTTGTTTTTTTTTTTTTGGGAACAATTAACGTTAGCAGTTCAATGAAATCATCAGCTCGAAGCTTTCCAAATTGCTAAAAGTAAAATTAGAAGAAGTAGGAAATTATTACATTTGAATATAATTATCAGTATTTTTTTTATCATAATAAAAAGTTATTAAACTATTTGAATATGATAGATATAAAATATAATTGAGATGCAAAATGTTACTTCTGAAAAAATATGTTTTGATTCAAAAATATTTTTTATACATGGTAGATCTTTGAAAAAAGCCAGAACTATTTTATACTTTTTATTTTTTATTAAAATTACAGATATAGTCAATAAAATTTAGTTTAAAGTTAATAAAAAAAATTGATTTAATCAAGGTGTCCTAAATTCAAAGATAAAGAATAAACTAACTCACCTATATGTATATATTTATTATCTTATATTTATATTTTTTTAATATAAAAGAATAAAGTATTTAATATTTTTAAAACATTAAACGTCATTAATTGTGATTTAATATTTCATCAATTCAAATAACTAAAAATATTTGAAAGCATTTATTAAAGTGGAAAGGGTATTCTGTTTTTTTCAAAATACTTTTAACTATATATTTGTAAAAAAAATTATTCCGCATTTATTGTATGAATTTCTCTCTCTTTTACTTTGCATTTTTTTATTTGTTTCTCAAAAGAAGTAAAAAAAAAATAATAATTATTTTCTAAATTTTTTTTCTAGAACTACAACTACACAAGTACAACGATATTCAGAAATACTTTTTATTTAAAAAAAAAATACTTTTCTTTGGTTGAGAAGCGCAACCAAATTCCCTGGCCAAATATATTTTATCTCTCGTGAAGGAGATTAGTCTATAACTAAAAAAGCTGAATTACTAGTGCATTAATTGATTATTACAATTATTTATTAATTATTTACTATAATTAATAGTGTGATGTATTTTTTTGAATAAGTGTCAAATTACCTAAACTAACCAAATGTTGGGATGATTAATAACAATGTGCTTAAAATTTATTTAGTGTAACCAAAATATTTGGTTAATTCATACAGTTTGACATTTATAGTTCTTAAGTAATGTCTGATTATGAGTTTTGTGAATAGAAAAAAATAATATTAAAAGAGTTTACTCTAATAATTAGTTGATCCGACTCGAACTAAATTAGTTGAGTTTTAATTTATAGACTGATTCTAGATACCAATTCAAATAATTTTTCTTAAACTAAAAAAATTAATTTTAATATATTATTAGTATAATTAAAACTTTTTAAATTTACCATTTAATTATATATTGACATTTTTTTAAAATATTTGACTATTACAATGATTATTTTAAAATTCATTTGCCTTAATCATAGTTCATTTCTAGTGCAACTAACCAATTTTAGGCAAATGTATTAGTCATCTAATTAGTATAGCTCAACACTGAAAAACTATGATGGTAATATATATATTTATAGGAGAGGTGTAAAAAAAGAGGCAGCGCACAAGCCTCACCTGGTGCGGTTTGAAAAAGTTAGATATACATAATCTCACCCTTACAAGTGAAAAGAGGTTGTTTCGTTTGAACCTATGACTTCTAATTTTATTATTGTTTAAAGACTTACCCTCCATTTATATGAGAAATAATAAAGTGAAAAAAAAAAGTTAGTAAAAGCCAACTAGATGTTGACTCATCTATAGCATTAAATGGCATTAACAAAAAAAAAAAAAAATTCTATTCCTGGTAGTGATTTTTCTTTTTTTATTTTTAAGGTTCTAAAGTATTTTTTTAGGTTTAGCTCATTTAAGCTTATTAATTTATATTTGACCATAAGACTATGAAAATTGTGTAATATTTTTATAAAAATTACTTTTCTGATTTTGAAATTCATATTCTTATCTTAAGTAATCATAATTACTCATCCTTTGTAATTTCTTATTAGTAATTGTTTATTAATGTATCGTATCTTGACGGAGGAACATAATCATTTAGAATTTTTCTTTTTTTAATCTTAGTTAGGCATTGCTTACACAATTTTAATTTGGATTGGATGTAGTAGTTAGACGAAATCTCCTCAAAGTAGTAACTCTAAGAGTTAAATGATTACACATAAAGTTGGTCTGGAGCCATAGTTTATCTCGCAGACTCCACTGTAACCTATTATTTTTGGATATCACTAAATTTTTTTAAAAAATTATTAAAAAATGAGATCAATTCTTTTAAAAAAATTATAGTATAAATTCATTTTAATATAATTCACGTTAACATATATATATAAGGATTATGAGTAACTGTTTAGACTTACATATGATATAAATAGATCCTCACTCATATAACATATATATTATATAGACGAAGAGATCCATTTACTTCAAAAGTAAATATTGTCTACTTACTCCATTAAATAATAAAGAATCATTCGAAATATACATGAGACACTACATTTCCAAAATAACAAAGTTCATCAAACGTAGGATGTTAACTATGACAAATCGGGAAAATAATAATAATAATAACAACATTCGAAATATAAATGACATGACACGTTACATTTCCATGATCCCAAACTTCAAATGTACGCATCTAAGATACCGACATATCACAGACACACAAGCATAAAAACAAAAATCTAAATATGAAGACAACTGATTTTCCTTAGTTACGAACAACCCTCAAGAGACGTTGTTTTCAATGTTGCAATGCGCTGTCATCTAAAACATGAAAGGAAGTCTTTTTATTTCCTAAAAAAAGGAGGGGAAATGGGGAAGGACTAGCTGACTCATGATTCTACAAAAGAACAATTACATACTGCATAAAAATAATCACGGAAAAAGGACAGAAAGAACAATAATGGATGTGGTCCTATAAAGTGGCATGCAATTGGAAAAAGAATAAGCAAAGATTATGTTCGGTATGGACTATGGATGAAGTCACTGAACTATTGGCTCCATCTTCTTTTTTTCTCGACCATCTTAAACAAAGAACTCTAATCACATTTCCAAGATGTGACAACGCCACCATGATGCATTGTTTTTGAAAACTAAAGCAGACCAATTGGAATAATCTTAATCTCCCAGGCAAGTTTCTTTGGCGTAAATTCACACAGGAACTCTATTACAAGCAGATAATGTATATGGACCACCAAAAATAATTCTCAAAATGGCCAAATTTTGATTATTAACCATTTCAAAATTTTCGTTTAGTTTCGTTGTCCCTTTCCTTTTATCAGTTGTAACCCTTGGACGAGTTAAGGTGTGCTTGGTTTATAGTTGACAAATCATGGTTTGGTCCAATGAATTTTTTTTTTCCGACTTCTATTAAATCATGGTTTAAGACAAAAAATTATATTAAAATATAACTCAATATGATTTTGTCAATCATATTAAAATTAGTTAAAACTCAATATACATCTTTATAACCATAGTTTGGATTTATCCAATGCTAGAAACAAATACAAACTATCAATATGGAGTTGGCTGAGATAGTAGAGTCCTTGACCTTTTAATTAAAGGTCTCGAATTTGAACTATAGAATAAAAAAAAAAATCTTATTGGAAGACCTCTATTCTCTTCAAGAATCTCCATTGGACTGAGCTGGATTAGCCAGTTCCTGATAATAAAATTTGGATATTAGTGATTGAATTGATGCTAGAAGGAAAAAAAAAAAAAAAAGAGAAACACAAACTTACTTAACTACTTCTACCCTATCGAATATTGATATATCCATCTTGCTTGCCATTAGGACTTTGGCCTGTTCGTTATGGAACACCTCAGATTTGATCAAAGATTTTAATGCCTTCCTTTTCTTTCTTAAGGACGCCAGGACAAGCATGCAAGATGATATCAATTTCTAAAGTTGACACTGGCAATAAAGCTTTGAGAAACATATTCTCTCATCATAAAAAATGTTGAAGCTCTTGTCGGTTCTAACTAATTGTTTTCCTCTTTAAGCGATCATGCATTGTTTGTACAATTTTATTTGGCTCAGGAAAAAATATGAAATTCAATTGTCATTCAGGAACTATTGTAATGTAAGTAACTTCTAAAAGGAGAGTACACTTAAAAAAAAATGTATAGATTCCATAGATATGGCTGTCACATTAATTTCAATAATTAGTAATGGCATGCTTGGCCGCGTTATTTGGTGCTTAGAAGCACCTTTTTTTCGGTCATGGAAGTACTTTAAGTGGGGTAGAGAAGAAACAAAAAGCTTTCTGATGACTCTAAGAGTGTATGGCCAATAATACAACATACCACTCAGCAAGAACGAAACAAAGTAGATGGACTGTGGTCACTTCCACCTGTACCTATCTTTTAATCACAAAGAACTTAAGGACTCCGGTAGTAAGTAGGGATCTTAATACATTTTAAATTAAATCGAAAATAAATACACTTTCACTTAATAATAAAGTCACTTAATTTAAGAGGTTTTTTCCCCCCTTTAATCATTGGTCAGACAGTCAAATAAGTACATAACGAGAGACAGGATGACTTCACCGTAGCACAAGTCAGGTGCATGGTTAGATACTTACATAGGACTACCCATTTTTTTGTCAAAATCCCCCTTTTTTTTTCCTTAGATATAAAGGTATAAGAGCAGAGGTTATTAAGACGTAGTGAAGGATTAAACCTTCAACGTCATTACTCATTAACCTTTTACAAATCTTTAAAGTTAGTACCAATACAGATCATGCTGAAAGCTCTTAGCCGAAAATCTATTTTCTAGGAAAGAGAAGCTTGAGAGCTCCTATCAACAGCTGAAATTAAATGCAAGAACAAGCTATTCTATTTTTCACTTTTTCCTTACTTAACAAGCATGTTTATTACGGCAAAGGTGAAAGTATCATTTATCATTTTTGTCTATCAATTAATCATCGGTGATTCATGTATAAATAAATAAAAAATTCACTTATATAATTGAAAAATAAGATAAGTTTAATAATAAATAATAATAATAATATTACCCAATTCTTCAATTATATGTATAAATTTGTCACTTATTTATATATAATCACTAATAATCGAATAAACATAAAAATATATGTCTAAGTAATATTTTTCTTTATCATATATGCCATTGAAAATGAGCGAAACCCCGACTCTACAAGGAAAACAGTAAAGGCCCCTGAGAGCTTTCAGCAACAGTGTATGCTGTGCACATATTGCAACATGAAAAGCAAAGCAATACAACATTTAACAAGGGCTTTGCAGCTTCTACCTAATCACTTGTTCCTTTGGCCATGGTTCCCACTTCCTAACAGTAGCTTTATAATCAGCTTCCTCCTGTAATAGGCTAATACCTACGCACTTTACTTCAATAATTGAAAGAAAACTGACATTACTATCATTTGCAGGCGGCGCTGAATTAAGTACAATCAATACTGGGGTAGATGGATAGATTGCCTCATCACCATGAAGAAAGAAAGCCAAAAATAATAATCAAAACAAAAACAAAATTAGGATTGTGTTCGACAAATCAAATTTTTGGTAACAAAACCAGTACACTGACTCCATACTATTTATACTGTTACACGCTTCATTTCAAGATTCAAGCTATTTTTTTAACTTGACATACTCTTCTACAATATCACAGAAGGCATAAAGTTAATGCTGATGATTGATTATATATAAGTATAACGTTTTCGGTTTACTTAGTTTCAATCATTTTTTTGTGTAATTTAATCACAAAAATGTATATAATTATAGCCTGGTGGATAAAGTATAAAGCCTGAAAAATAATGGACTCCATTTCGAAGATGCGAATGCTGCATGCTCATCTAGTTGCTCTGAATACACTTCAAAATCATAACGAAAAGCTTCACTGAAAGGCAAAATGAACAGAGAATTTCAGGGCGATTATTCAATTTATCCATTATCAAATCATTGATGTAATTTACTTTCTGATCCAACGTTCACAAATACGCAAACAATTAGTCAAAGTTAACAGCAACCAGCTACCCTTTATTGATACAAAAAGCTTACACCCTCTTTAAAATGGTAGGACACTACAGATCCCTGCAAAGACTATTCAGACCATTCCATTGACAGAAGCGGAAAGTTGACTGGACTAATAATGTCATCCCATGATAGCACAAACCTGGTGACACGCAAAAAAAAAAAAAAAAAAAAAAAAGTAGTCAAAGATAGTCACTTGAACCCAAACAAATGAATAAAATCTTATTCTAAACAGTTCAGCGTACACTAAAACAGGTAACACCAGACATAATTGAATATCTGCACGTAGCCAGGGAGAATGTAGAGCATTCAATATAAACACCAGACCCAAACAAGAAACAAAATATATATATATATATATATATATATATATATATATATATATATATATTCCCCAAAAATGTATTGTCCTGCAAATTCTGACTCCCATTTGTTCCGCCCTGAATGGCTCATCACGTGTGCAAATTGGTCCCATATATTGAAATTGTGTCCAGACATGAAAACACACATGATGCTAGAGAGTCAAGGCAAGCATATAAACTGTAAAATTCGCTTGAATTACAGGTAGGATTAAAAAGATATGACAATATGCAACGCAGTTATAAGATCTAGCATCCCATTTATTCCAGGCAGTTTTTGTCCTTCTGAATGGTTAATCCAGTGAGGAAATCGGCCCCATAAATTGAAATTGTGTCCAAAAATGAAAACATATACGATGCTGGGCAGAAACATAGGGACATAACCTCAGTGAAATAGGTTAAAAACAAGGTGAGATAACAGGCGTATCTTCATAAGATATCACAACTATTAATGCACTACATTTTTAAGATCTAGCAGCAGAATCCAAGTACTGTAATAATGAATTCTGTTTTTTAAGCATACTAAAAGAATACCATACCATGAGAATGACATTACACTAGATCAGAAAGGCAACCAGTACCTACTTTGCGTTTAAACCTTCTCATTGGGATCTAACCCCTTGCAGTCGCGCACTCCCTCAGGTCTCTTCCAACATGATCATTCAAATCCCCACCTACAAATACCCATCCAAATCTTCCCAAAATTTCATTTTTGTTGCTCCGCTAGTCCTATAACATTGAATGTTTCATGTCCGATGACAATAAGGATGTGGTCCTATCTCTCCTTCTAACATTGACCACATTACTCTTCCAAGTATTATCAACAACGATGCCTGTCTCATTTCTTGCTCCATCTCTACCAGTGTTCCAAGTTTATAAATTCTGAAGTGTCCAACACCATAACATTTCTCCATTGCACTTCCACTTGGTTTGTTTAAGGCACACAGATCATCCTTCTATTCATTGCATTGACTACTACCATATATCAATCCATAAGTGTTCAAATATTCCAAATGCCAAAAAGGAATTCAATTCTCACAGCCTGTCTTCTTTACCCACATCCATCCAGGAAAATATGAGATTTATTAACTATTTCCGTCCACCAAATAGCTGCTCTAGCTCGTTTAACACTGTTCTAGAGCCAAACAATGTTACTTCAGGGTAAAGGCTTAGCATTAGCAAAATTCAATTGTATTGTTGATCCATGTAGTACAGATTCAACAAAGTTTTGCATGCACTGCTGACCACCTAAGACAACTCTGCTATTTTATTTGCACTTGGGACCAGCTATGCAAAGTTTTGCAAAAATAAAAAAATATGAGCAAATTTTAACAACTTTGCTAGACCTTTTACAAAATATTGAAATCCAAGGAGAAAAGATAAGTTGAAATTAAGTTGAATTCAACTCCATCACCCAAATGCCAGGCCACAAAATGGTACTTCTGAGATCTAGCTGCGAGTAGTTCATTGGTTTGATTACTAAGTTAGACATCTATCCAGAGGGAAGGCACATCCAACATTCTCTAAAATTGCCAAACAATGAATCACATAAAGTAGTAGCAGCAGAACAATGTAAGAATAGATGAGGAACAGATTCTGAACTTTTGGATCTACATTAATAGCCACTTTTTGACATATTAATTTTCAACACCAAGGAAAGCTCACAAAGCCAAAATAGAGAGAGAATTAAAAAAAATGTCCTTTCCTAAAAACAGCATAGTGTAATCAGAAAATTACAAATGAGAAACTAACCCTGCTTCCAAGCTCACATTTACACCTTTGATGGTCTTACTCACAACTGTGCTAGAAAGTAAGCGACTGACAAAATCCAGCATCAAAGTGAATAAAAAATAGGGATAAAGGATCTCCTTATCTTACACCCCTTTGACCAAGAAACAAAGCTTTCCACTTAAGTCATAAACAATTATAAAAAAGTAATAATTGAGAGACAGCCAGAAATCCACCTTCTCCACCCAGAGTAAAACCCCTTATTCTCTGCCAACTTTGCCAGATCTTTTACAAGACATTGTGATGGATTGAACTCTATCACCCACATGCCATGCCACAAAATGGTACTTCTGAGATCTTGCAGCCCATAGTTCTTTGGTTTGATTGCCGAGTTAGACAGCTATCCAATGGCAGGGCATGCCTAACATTCTCCAGAATTGCCAAACAACGAATCCCATAAAGCAGTAGCAGCATAAGAATGTACGATTAGACAAGGAATAGATTCAAAACTTTTGGATCTACATTAATAGGCACCAAGCGAATTTCGGAAATATTAATCTTCAGCCTCAAGGAAAGCTCAAAAAGCTCAGAAAGAGAAAATTTTCGAAAAATTGTCCTTGTTCTTTACTAGAAACAGTATATTGTCATCAGAAAATTACAAATGAAAGACTACAATCCTTTCAATGCCCACCTATACACCTTTGATGGTCTTTACTCATAGCTGCTCTAGAAGGTAAGCAACTAAGACCACCAAAGTCAATAAAAATGAGGACAAAGGATCTCCTTGCCTCACACACCTTTGACCATGAAACCAAGCATTTCACTCAACATTAACAATTACACTAGCTCAGAGACAGTCTGAAATCCAATTTCTCCACCAAGAACCAAACCCTTTTTTCTGTAAAACCTTGTCCAAAAACCCCCAACTGATCCGATCATAAGTTTTGTCTTTTTCTTTTCTTCACCGCTTCATTCGCCGCCAAAGTAGCATCCAAAATCTGTCTACCTACTATGAAGCCATTCTGATTTTCAGAAATAAGTGTCCCAAGACAGCTCAATCAAACAGATAGAAAGAATCTTTGCAATGATGTTATATACAAATCAGTGACAAGACTGATGGGTTTCCAATCTTTAACAGATCTATCTTTCCTAGGAAGCAGAGAGATAAAGTAAAGCTAACATTAACCCTGATTTCCGTTATTATGGAATTCAGCAAACACCTTCAAAAGGTGACTATTGATGATGTCCCAAGACAACTCAATCAAACAGATAGAAAGAATCTTTGCAATGATTTTATATACGAATCAGCGACAAGACTGATGGGTTTACAACCTTTAACTAACAGATCTATCTTTCCTAGGAAGCAGAGAGATAAAGTAGAGCTAACATTAATCCTGATTTCCATTATTATGGAACTCAGCAAACACCTTCAAAAGGTCACTATTGATGATGTCCCAAAAACCCTGAAAAACTGGAAAAGCCATCAGGTCCTGTAGCTTTTACTGAATCCATGCCCTTAATGGCCCACTTAGTTTCCTCTTCTTCAAAGGATTTCTCCAAAAGAAAAGCCCTTTCCTGAGATGTAGCGCACCAATCTAAATTCTAGTAGCCTAAATCCCTCACCCATAGTTTAAACTACTCGCCATTTGCTGAACAACTCAATCAAACCCTTCTAGGCAACCAATTACTCCACAGCGTTTCAACAAATGACCATATGAATAAAGTGAGGCAGAAATTATCTGTTTTATCTCCATCCTCAGGCTACTGTGCGCATAATAAAGAGATGATTCACTAATTAGCTCTCCCCTTAATATACACCACCTATTGCATATGAAGCAGTCTTCATACATAACACCCGATGAAGACCAAGAATTCAAAGTCCAAGGTAACAAGCCTTTATAAAGTGGGGAAAAAAGGGTACTCCAACTCTGCTTCCACAAAAGCATGAGGGACTCAAAATTTGAAAAATTATACTGCAACAGAAGTCTCAAGATGCATCATTTCATCCTCATCCTACACATGAAATGAGCAAATTCTTATCCAATTTGGCTCCCAGTGCAATATCTTGGAAAGATATAATATAATCAATTATCAATCTCGTTTTGAAAAAGCAATTTCAATTAAGCACGTACATGAGAAGGTACCCAAGCACTCGATAAAGTAAAGTAAAGCTGCAATCCCGATCACTAGCTCATGAGTCTACTGGGGGTGAAAAAAAAATTTCACGTTAAAAGGCTCAGTGAAATCAAACTAATGCGTGTTACTCAATTCAGCCAAGCCCCAACAGCCCCAGAAGTCATCAACCAATGAACAAAGAAGGATGCACCTGCTCCCAAAAATCCTCCAAAGGGAATGAATACCTCCCATTGCAAGAGCAATGTACTATCCAAACTCATGTACTTCGAATCCAATATCAATTGCATAAAAACATAAAACACCAAAATCAAGTTTTTCAAACTAAAATTCCCTAATTTCCAACAAGCATAACCCCAAAACAAAATTCCAGCTGAACGCACAATCGCAAAATTCCAGCCGCCAATGATTCAAAGCACGCAGATTCCACACACCCCACTTAAAACAAAAAATCCAAAATTTCCAAATACCCATTAACCAAACCCCAAAATAAAATAGTAATAATCAGAGGCAAAGATGAGAAGACCTATTTCTGGTAGCCACCGCCGCGGGCATTGTCATCCTCCTCGACCCTGTGGGTGAGATAAACAGGCGGGAAATCGGAGGCGGAGAAGGTCTTCTCCTTCATCATCTTCTCGACGTCGGGCTTGCGGAGTAGGGTGCGGCGGATGGGGGGGCGGTTGCGGCGCTGGTCGCGGGTGTAGTACTTGATGTCGTAGACGGTCTCCGGTAATGAGGTGGGGACGCAGGCCTTCTCCCTTGGGGTGGCGGGGCAGAACACCCGGTACTCCAGGGCACCCGGGAGTGCCGACTTGTACTCCGGGTCGGCGCACGGGCCCGTGATCTCCCACGGCTTCTTGATGAAGCGCTTCAGGGTTTGGAGGAGGGAACTGGACGATGCGGGCTTCGCCATTGGCGGTGAAGATCGGTGAGAGCTGGTGGCGGAGATGGTGGACGTGGTTGTTTCCGGAGAAAGTGAGATGAAACCGATTTTTGCGTGTGTTCGATTTGGTATTCTTTTTTGTCTGTCTCTGGTTACCGCTATTCTTCTTCGATTTGGATCCGAACCCGAATGGGATCCGAACCCTCTTATTCTCTTTCATCTTGGAATGGGCCACTTTGGGCTTGGTATAGGGCCTCCGAGTAAAATAAATAGCTACTTTAGATAATTCAAATCCTATAAGCAATTCCAGAAGTGCCTGTTGTGTTCGAGACTTCCCTCCTCCCTGGACGTGTGAGTATGATGAAAAAAAATCCTATAAACAATTGGGATCCCAAAATAAAAATCCCTATAAACAATTAGTGTTAAGTGAGTTTTATTTAATAGTGGATTAATCCAACTCAAGTCCAATTAATTGGACCATGTATTGACAAATTAGATAAAACTTGTCGATGGGAGTTGGTGGTGGAGAAGGAGCGAGTGAGATGATGCCTATTTAATGTTGTGTGTTTTATTTTTTCTCTCTCTCTTTCTCTTTTTTTAGGGGACTCTGGTTATGGTGATTCCTTTTGTTTAGATTTGCATTTGAGCTCAGACAGTTTTGGACGTAATTATTTCTTTTTATTTTGGTCAAGGCCTATTTGCCAGTTTAGGCTTGGTATAAGTCTTCTAATAAAGATTCTCACTTTATATAATCCAAATCTTATAAATAAATTTATATTAAGAGAATTTTATTTTATAGTAGATTGATTTGATTCAAACCAATTTAATTAAAATATATGACAAATAAAAGGACAAAAATATAGTGTGCTTTTTGGTCAGATTTATTTTCCCCCACGGGTAGCAAACAAGAACTAAGTCATAAAAACAATGATGTGTGCTGGAAGAGTGCCTGGCAATATCTTGGGTCTGGATTCAACCGTGAACTAGTGGGCTGAGTCCAAGAGAAGATGTTATTTAGAACCCGACCTTTCATAGACCCAAAGAAAAATGAAGCCGACTACACCCTCCTTACCTAGTCTAAAGAGCAAGCTAGCACGTCAAAGCTCATTTTAAGAAGTCAAAAAAATAAAAAAGAGAGACACGGGAGTAGATTCTCCCAAATAAAAATTTCATATAATAAGATTATGTATTAATTTTTATTATTAATTAAATATTTTTATAAATTTTATATTTAATTTATGTTTTTAATTAATAATAAAAACTAATATGTGATTTTTATGAATCTCATATTTAATTTATATTTTTAATTAATAATAAAAATTAATATATAACAAGATCATATAAAATTTTTAATTGGCTAATTCATGATTTTACAAATTTGTTTACATCTGCACTGTCTACAGAACATCATCGATACGTGATCTGTACATTATTCAGTCGCACCCTTTAGTGCGTATTCATCTGGGATTCATTTATCATTCTAATAAAAAAAATTCTTTTTATAATAGTAATGGGTTAACACAACTGATTTATATTATTCTTAAAAACTCGAAATATAGTAACTCACCCCCGCATAATTTTGTGCCTTGAAACACTCATTAATTTCATCGCCACATTAATAACAAGTTTAATAAATGCCTTTTAAATTATAAGCCTTGGCTGGCAAGTAAGCCAAGCCTTGATTTTGGAAAGTTGTTTATGCGTGTTGTATAGTTTAATTCTACATTGTGATCACGACAAGCCCATGGTCAAGGCATACACTGCTATAGCAAATTTCACACATGCACAATAATTAATAAATATTATTAGAATTTAATTTAAATAGAAATTTTATACTGTATAAAAAATTACTGTCAACCAATAGAAATATTAAAAAGTGCTAACTCATATAAATAATTATTTATTACAATAAGAAATCTACCATAATTTTTTATTTTTTAATATTTTTATTAACTGATAATATAAAATTATTTTATATTGTCAATACATTTCAAATAAATCTATATTATTATTATTATTATTATTATCAAAGAGGACCGCTCACAAAGAAAGCCAAAACCAGAATTTAGTTATTGTTTCAGCTTTCAAACCGTACAACACAAACAAATAATAAAAATGAAAAACCATATAATATAATAAAATAATATAAATATAAAAATAATAAGAACAATAAAGGCATCTTAGAAGAGGAAAAAGCAATAGCGGGAGTCATCCTCTACTGTGAATTGTGACTGTGATCTCCAAACGCCAACTGAGAAGCTTCAGAATCTTTGCCCTCTCTCTCTCTCTCTCTCTCTCTCTCACTTCTAAGGCTCTTCTGTTCTGTTGTGTCGATCTCTTTTTCTCTCTCTATTTCCCTCAGCTTTGTGAATCGTGTCTGCAACCGAGCAGGTACGCACGTGCGTGTTCTGGCGAAGATGTGTGTTTCCTTGTGATTGTTGTTGGATACGCTAGTTTCCGTTTATGTTTTTCGGTTTTGCAGCTTGCTTGTTGTCTGATCTGTCAATATTGTGTCTTTTACCCACAACTCCCTCTCCCTTTGAGGTTGTTCGCTTATGTTTCGCTTCAGGGTTTTTAGTTTTCCTAGTTTTTTTTCCCCTTCTGATTTGCGGCTTTTTCCACTCAATGTTTTGCTTCGAGTTACATTTTTTTATCGTTACCTTTCTATTGTTTTGGATGTAGGCTATGATTTCGTTTAAGGGTTTTACTAGGTTTTTAATTCTTCTCAAAATTTTGCATAAAATTACAGTCTTTCCTTTTTTGGTTTGGTGCATTCTATGTAATATGTATGGATCCTTTTTTTTTTTTTTTTTTTCGGTTCTTCATGTCATAACTATGATATTAATATTCTCTAAGTCTACTTGTGTGGCTTGATTAGGGTTTAATTAGTACTTAGAAACTGCTATTTATGACTAATAGTCGTCACGCTTAAACTGGGAAGTTGGGATTGGTTAGTAATTTAAGCATTGTGGTCATTTTATTCCTTGAGACTAATTCTTTCAAACAGCTAAAGTGAATGGTTCACGCCTTCATGTATGATTGATGCCGTTCTAGCTCATTATTTGCTTTAGGGAATAGGGATGAAAGCACATATAGTGATACAAACAAGCAGTCTCCATGAATTTATTGTTTAAGAAATTTGTGGCTTTGATAATTAGCAATTTCGAAGTTTTGTATGTGCCTATCTCTTTGCATTGAATTTATGTTGTCATTCTATTCGTAGGTTCTGATCTCATGCTTTGCGGTTGCTTTGAACCTAAATTACGTTATCTAGACACTGAATCATTGTTTTGTTCTTTTCCATGACATATAATTTGTTCATTTATGCAATTTCTTGTGTTAATTTGAGATGGGGACGAGGCAGGGCAGGGCAGCAAACTGAAATATGATTTCTCTTGATTTCTGCAACTAAAATCTATCCATCCATGATTAATGATTTCTTCTGCTGTGCATTACTGTAAATTCTTTTTCAGATGGCAATGCAGGAAGCAAGCACTGCCACTACTCCCAGTGCTCAAGTTGTTGGCAATGCCTTTGTGGAGCAATATTATCACATTCTACACCAATCCCCAAACTTGGTGCACAGATTTTATCAGGATTCAAGTTTCTTAAGCCGATCAGATAGCAATGGCATGATGACAACTGTGACAACTATGCAAGTAAGTCTACCAGGATATGCATGTATAATTCACTCCTTAGATGGGAAAGGCTTATATTGTTTACACCAACTGTATTTAGAGTAAAATCCAAATAAACATTTTTAGTTTAAAAATTGTAGAAGATATAAATAGACCAAATGCAATGAAATCTTTATTGAGTCTTTGGAATTAGAGTTTTATGATCATTTTGAAACATAGTTCTTTCCAACATGTCACATTTTAGGCATTTTTCTTTTGCCTTGACTATAAATCTAGTCTGTATTGAATTATGAAATGACCGAAATAAAAACATGTCTATGTACTACCATATGATGGATTTATGATTCAACGATTATGGATTTGCAGATTTGGATTGAAGGTCATGTAATTGGTGTTTATTAGTTTAATTTTAAATTGAAAGGATACAAGTTTAATACCAACAAGGATTAAAGTTGCAAGTCTGTCATTGGCTTCTGCGAAACTGCAAAAGCAGTCTAATATCAAGTTCTGAGGACTGTTTTTCACTTTAATTAAGGACTAAGTAACAGGAGAGTTTTCAGGGATTTTTATGGGGTTTTATGTACATAATAAGGAGAAAGACTTGGCCTTAGGCTTATAATAAAACTCGGATTCTGATAACATAACTACGTGTTGGATGGTACCCATAAGTTTTTGTGAAAAGTTCTGAGAAAGTATCCATTTCAAGCAAAATGAAACTAAGAGAGTACTGACATTAGATATATTTTTAGAACAAAACCATGGCAGGGCTAAAGGATGCTAACCTATTGGTAACACTATTTTTGTTGTCACAAAACCAGTAGTGTTGAAGGACAGGTTACCTTTTAGGCCAACTGATATTTGGACCTTGGCTATCATTGAAAGCAAAATGGTTAAGTATGAAACTCAAACTGGATTAGTGTTTTGTAGGCATTACTTGCTTGGCAGCAAAGCACTTGTCTAATCATTAAGTAGTAATGCACTAGTGTATCATGATACTTGGTGATAATGATTGGCAACCCTTATATAAGAATGGTTAATTTACATAATCAATTTGCTCTCAGTACTTGTATTTTGGTCAATACCTCATAATTCTCTTCTCAGAAACTACAGTTTAATCAGTCTCTGGCTTTGTAATATGGATACTTTACATTTGTCCATGAGAGATGATGACTGACAGTCCATTTCATGTTTGAGTCTTTTTATATCTGTTTCAACCATATTTTGAAAGCGCTATAACCAGGCATCCAAATGGTCATTATTCCAAATCATTTGGCTAGACTACTCGTTTTGTGAAGCGTGAACATATTTTGCTTAACAATTCCAGACTTCGTTTTCCCCTCTTGCATAACATCCACAAGTTCGTTTTATATCTCTCAAACTTATTGGTATAAACAACAATGACAACAACAACCAAGTCTTGCCTCACTAATTGGGGTTGGCTACATAGATCAAACGACGCCATAATGGCTTATCGTTAACCATGCCATAATTAACACTATTACATCTCCGATCCATGTCATAAAGATTTGACAAGGTTTTATGTTGGTTGTTGATGGCCTAATACAAACCTCTTTTATTTGGGTTTGTGACCAGCTATGTAAAGTTTTGCAATAACGCACAACATTGGACGAGTTTCTCAAACTTATTGGTATATTTAGTGAAATGCTTTTATGACCTGATAACATTCATACTCCCTTGCTAAATACTATGTTAATGATTTGGTTTATTAAAAATTTCCTTACTAGGGTACACTTTGTAACCTTGACCTCTTGTAAACTTTAACTATGTACTAGTTTTGTTTTATTTGCTTCTCATTAATTAAAATGAAATAACTGTTGGATCAGGCAATCAACGAAAAGATTCTTTCCCTGAATTATGAAGATTATACAGCAGAAATAAAAACTGCTGATGCTCAGGAGTCATTTGGGAAAGGTGTGATAGTTCTGGTAACTGGATGCTTAACCGGGAAGGATAATGTGAGAAGGAAGTTCTCACAGACATTCTTTTTGGCTCCACAAGATAAGGGCTATTATGTCTTAAATGATGTCTTTAGGTACATTGAGGAGAATGACACACTGCTGTCAAATTCTGCCTCTGTAAATGTCGTCAATGAAAAAGCTGAGACAGTGCCCGTGACGCAATCAGGTTAGCATGGCTTTTCTCCATATATATGTTTCAACAATTATTTGTTTTGCTTAAAGCTCAATTTATAATTGCTTCTTACATGTTTCTAGAGGATATACATACTCCAGAACATCTTGTGGCAGATCCTGCAATTTCTGCAGAGGGTGAAGGTTATCATCCAGAGGACAATGAGGAAGAAGAATTAGTTATTGATGTAGAGGTTGCTGAACCCTCTGTGGATTTAAGTCAGAATGATGTTACGATTCATGATTCAACTTCTTTAGTCCAGGAAGATGCACCAAAGAAATCATATGCATCAATTGTGAGTCTACCCTCATATATTCTCTTGTTCTGTGGTGCTCCTCCTGTCTTTTACATTCCCTAACGTAATTAATTTCATTTACATGAAGGTAATGAAAAGTAACACCGCATCTGGTCATGTCTATGTTCCCAGCCGAACCATAAGAGCAGCACCTCCTAAATCCAGTGAACAATGGCCTGCTACTGCCAAATCTACTCCTGGACCTGAGGCGTTAACTCCTAGTAGTGACAGTGCTCCTGGGAGTAGCGATGTTCATGAAGAAGGTATATATTGATACTTCTTTTCATGGTTGACAGCTATTTTCTTTTTCAGACCAGTTAACTGTGATATAGACTGATTTTCCTCCTTGACGTATGTGTTTCATCTAGTTTTGACTTGTGATTGTAAGAGATTGAAACAAATGTAAGGAGGCTAAAAAAATTGATGGAGTTTACTACTTAATATATACTCTTGCCTTAAATTCAAGGTTGAAACTCAATTGAATTACCTTTTACTTTTAACAGCTGAAGGCTATTCCATATACATCCGGAATTTGCCATTTAATGCAACAGTTGAACAACTTGAGGAGGTCTTTAAGAAATTTGGTCCTATTAAGCATGGTGGAATCCAAGTTAGAAGTAGTAAGGTCTGTGGATAATACTTTCTGAACTTCCAAACAATATATGTATTGTCTGAGTCAAGCTTATGGTGTAGTTTGTACTTTTGGCTTCTTGCAGCACGGTTTCTGTTTTGGCTTTGTTGAATTTGAGGAACTGAGTTCCATGAATAGCGCACTTGAGGTACGGACTGTTATCTTGAACTGTTGATTTTATAGTTCTGCACTGTTCTTTGTATATCATGACATGAAAGAAGATAAATATCTCTTTGTGGACAACCGTAAGATTAGCATTAGCTTGTACCAATGTTGGCTATGATTCCTGAGTTCTAGCTTCCAATATGGGCAATTCTGGGGCTGCAACATTCAGGGATTGAATGTGTTCTGCAGCCTCAGCAACCAGTCCATAAGACATTGTGTATGCTTCTAAACTGGAAGGCCTTTATGGATATTCAATTGAAGTAATACAAATGCACTTTGAACTGGATTAGTTTTTTTATATTTGTCATATAGGTAACCTTGTTTAGATCCTTTAGTGAGCATGTTGAAGTTGTAATATTTGTGTGAAGTATTTAAATGGATCTCATGGTCGGAAAGCATTGGAGAAGATATCCCCATTTAAGATTAAGATACCCAAACACATTGTTTCTTGTTCATTTAACTGATGCTTCTTTGCAAATATATTGCTTACATGATTCATTTTAGAAAGATAATATAACTAGAGAAGATGTGTCTTGAATTCTGATTTGTGCCCTGCAGATAGGAACAATTACCTGTGATGCAGATTGTTTTGAGGCGTTCATGATATTGTCCTTACTTATCGCCACATATCATGACCTACTAATAGTCTAGATTATTCATGTAGTATATCTTTTTGAAATTTATTTCAGGCTTCACCTATCACTGTTGGTGATCGACAAGCTGTTGTTGAGGAGAAGAGAACTACCACACGAGGTATACTGATATATTTTCATTATTACTTTTTTGAGGTAAACGTGATTTATCTTTCATGGGGATTGAACTAAGTTTATCAGATAGAGGTTGATTATGCTCCTTTTTTTGTCCCCGCTGTTCTAATTTTACTCTAGTTAGCGGTAGTGGGAGAGGGAGATTTCCTTCTGGAAGAGGTGGGTTCAGAAGTGAGAGTTTCAGGGGGCGTGGGAAATTTGGTGGTGGACGCGGTTATGGCAGAAATGAATTCAGAAACCAAGGAGAGTTCACAGCGCGACCTAAGGGTACAGCAGGACAGAAGGGAGATAGTTCTCAACGGTTGAGTCAGAATGGAGGCGGGCGGGGTGGACGTCAAGGTGTGGGGAACCGGAGTTCTACAACATCAACTTAAGCATGAGGTAATCATTGTTTAATGGAAAAAGAGAAAAAAAAAATTAAAAGGAAGCTGGTGGATTGATCATTTTTTTATAGGAAGATGTAGCCAAACACCTCTTTCTTTTCCACTTGTTTAGGCAGAAGTTGAGGTTTATGACTTTCACCATTGCAATCATTAAATGGATGATTAGTGGTTTTATCTGCCCATGCAGGAGTGTTTTGGCACAATCATGTATTTCTTTTTCGCATAACGAATGCACTTTTTGTCTTACGCTATTTTGCTAAAGCCATATTGAGCATGAGTGTTCCTCCTATTGAGCTGTTAGCATGAATATCTATTGTGGAAATTTCAGATGTAAATTAGGAACCATGTCACTATTAACAGTTTCTGTTATCTTTCTTACAAATATAATGGGATTCATCTACGATTTTCACCAATTAGCCCATGGTGAGTGCAGGAGAACTTCTTGCCCAGCAGGTTCTATTTTTCCGCTTGATGCTGATTTTGTATTTACTGTAATGGGGTTGTAACAACAACACAATTTTGGCGAGTAAGTAACATTGGAGACAACAACGAACTCTCACTTACCTAAGGATAAATCAAATGTTACCAAACTTACATACCACAATAAATATATTATATTAAATTTACTTTTATTTTCGCAATTTGGATGCAAAATTTGACGCTGCAAAACCCAGCGGAACTACCAAGAACACGGAATAAGGCAACTGTAGCCTGGACTGCAATCTTCCCAAGGTTTTCCTAAGGCACCAGGGAAACGCAATTACCTTTCTGGAGCCTACAGTTCTAGATACTGATAGAAGGGATTTCCCAGTGACCATGCACTTCACTAATAGCCTATTAGTTTTGGATTTTTTTTATATATTTTTATTTTTATTTATTTAACGCTAACTAGTATTTGGGCAAAGGTAACAATGTGAAGTTTTGTATAAAAGTGCCTAGTAAATGAGAAATGTTGAGTAGATTCATTTTTTGTGGAATATTGTATCGATTTATCATTCATCTATTATTAGATGGGGTATAGATTTTACTTAAATTGAGTTTATATTTTTTAGTAAATTGGGATAAGTAAAGTGGGAAAATAGTATAGGTTATACGAGAAAAGTCTTGCCGTGTATGGGATGGTTTTTTATTAAGAAAATGAAATTAGTAAAAATGGATTGAAATAGGATGGAAAAGATTGTAAGAAAGCTAAAATGACTGACATTGTAAAAGAATATAATATAATAGTTATAGTGTTTTGAAATTATAATTTTTAATTTTCTTTATTTTATTCTTTTTCTGGGAAAAAAATCCCATAGAAAAGAGATAAAAAAATTCTTTCTTTAGATTTTTATTTGTATTTAACCTCTCAAACAATCGAATTTATTTTGTATTTCTTCCCTCATTATTTATTATCTGAATTTTTCCTAAGTTGTAGAGAATTATAAAAGATTAGTCTTATTTTATGGTTAAGATGTATTTCTGAATTCTGATTCTATCGAGCATTTATAAAATACTTATAATTAATTAACGAAAGTTTATTAAAAAACAAAAAGTAGCGGAAAATTAAAAGTGGTGCGCAGTGCTATCGGCACACGTGCCTATGTGTTTGTCAACAAAATAAAAGAGCTCTGCCGCATTCTCTGCGAGTCAAAACCCTGAACCCTAACCCCAGTGTTAACATCACATTTTCGCACTCGCTATTTGCCTCTTTCGTCAATGGCGGACTCTGTGATTTCCATTCGATACCTCAAAGATTTCTTCAATTCTCAAATCAACGACGATGAGAAGTGGGCCTTCAATGTGGTAATCTCTCTCTCCCTCTCTCCTTCCTCTTTAGTTGTATATTCCTTTCGCCTCTGTTCCGTTCGTTTCTCCTTGTAATTCCATTGTACATCACTTGATTTATTTTATCACGAGATTCGGTGTGGTGCGTAGTTCGATTGTTTTGTCACCAGATCGAAATTGGTGCCCTATTTTTTCCGTGAGACAGTGACAGCTGCTCAGGAATAGCCCCGGTTTATTGATTTCAAAAATTTTGCTAATTTTTTTGACAGCTACAGCTATCCTTTTTTAAAACTAAAATTGAGAAGAAAAAGGCCTGAAAAATTATTGCTTGTTATATGGTTTATGCTTAGTTTTATGCATTGGTTTTCAGCTGGTTTGAGTGCTTCTGTGGAGCAGTTTCAGCTCTTGATCAAACTAGAAGATCCCTTTGTATTTGTTAAAATGGGTTCAGCCACCCTTGAGTTGTGAGGCAACTGTTGATTGCATTTCTTCTCTGAATCTTATATTATTCATGCATTTTGGTCTTGTGACGTTGTGGAGATTTCTTCCTTTGGCTTGCTGTTATGCTTGTCTGCTTTGTTACTTCGATGTTCTGAGAACATTGATCAGCCCTTGCTCGTTGCACGTACCTTTGCGGCAATATTGGAATTTGGGCCTTCTCTGGTGTGAAACAGTATTGGTTGTGGGCTGTTCAGTTTTGCTGTGAAGCTTTTATGACAATGGGCATTATTTGTGAATAATGATATTGTAGAAGCTACAGCATGGCCAGTTGAACACAAGAAATTGATTATGTGGGAGTAGTCACCTTTGGCTAATGGAGGAACTGCTCGGACTAAGAGTTGAGGGATGAATTAGATTGCGTGGGATATTTAATGCTTTTTACTTTATAGGCATTTCTTCCTTTTAATTCATGTTTATATCTTAGAGCTTGACATAGTTTAGAACAAGTGATGATTCTTTTCTTGTTTTCCCCCCTTTGCAGAAGCTGCTGCGTGCTGTGGGATTGTTTGCAGGATCAATAGTACTGATGCGAAATTATGGTGACCTTATGGCAATATGATAGTAGAGGAATAAGTTGTCTGTAATGAGCTGCTACTATCTACCTAAACAGTATTATGTAGGTCCTCTTTCGGTAGTTCGAAAATGAGCAATATTAGTTTCAAGCTTTTCATGAGCAATGAGAATGTTTTTCCCGATTTGGTTATTTGATGTGAGTGTATGTGCACCCCTCATTGTGCTCGAATGTTTTGGATATGAAAGAACTGTTTCTGCATTCTTGTGTTGACTCTACTTGTATAAAAGGTTTTTCGGTGGTCTGAAAAGTTGGGGTGTAAATGGTTGGTTTGGATTATGTTTGAGGGAAAAATAAATTCGAACTGATTAATGTTAATTGGTTTGATTTAATTTGGATTCATGAAATTTTTTTACACCAAATCTGAACCAAACCAAATCTATTGAATTCATGTTGGTTCAGTTTAAGTGATTGGATTATCCATTTATTTTATTTTATTTTATTTTATTTTTCCAGTTTCAGCCAATACAATAAAAATAATTATAAAGTATCAAATTTTTATTTAAGCAAATTTCAAATTTTATACTAATATCTAAATTATTTTAATATTGTCATTAATATAATTAAAAGATATACAAATATCAAACAATTATCATTTCAACATTATTTTGTTAAGTAAAAACGAAAAAGAATATAGGGATTCGAGTTGGGTTCGGAATCAAATTGCAAAATCTCATATTTGATGGTTGAATCAAATATTGGTCGGTTTTAATTAGATTGTATTCGATTGATTTAATGACTCGAATCAATTTAAGCAGTTCAATTTGAGTTGATTGGATTTATTGAGTTGATTTAATCTACTTACACCCTTATTGAGAAGCTTATGATCAAATTTCATCTTTCCTGGGGTGGTGAGATTTTTTTTTCCCCAAGAAAATCAAAAGCTTTAATCTATTAGTCTCTACCCATGGTTATTGAATAGCAATTCACAACGTGAATCATGGGTGAAGACTATAAGCAACATTTTGAAAGTTTTAATTATAAGCAAAATATGTTTCTTTAAAATTATTTTTAAACTAATATATTTAAACGAAAATTAATTTTTGTATAAATTATTATTGAAAAATAATTATACTCATAATTAATTATTAACATAATTTTAATCTCAAAGCAGATTACTTTTATATTGGTGAGTATGTTTAAATAAGTGATAAACAATGCGTAATGTATCATCTTTTATTTTTTGAAAACCAATGTGTAATACATTTTGTTATATTTAGGGAGCGTAGTCAATTATCATTATCACGTAAATTTTGGTATTTATTAATTTGTTTGATTAAACACAGGTATAAAAGTAAAATTAATTAATTAATTATCACATCAAAAGCAAAAGTAAAATTAATTATAATATACTATGAGTGTATATTGTTATTTAATTACATATCATTATATGTGAAATTTAATAGGTATAAAAATTAAATATTTTTATTGATGTAATAATATATAATTAAATATTTTATATAAAATATTTTTACATTAATAATGTATCAACATTAAATTTTAAAACAAATGTGTTAAAAAAAATATCACTTTCTAAAAATCAGTTCTTCGTTTGCATGGCACTCGTCCTCTGCAATACTTAAGAGTTAAGAAACCTAAACCACCATAGTCAAGGGCGGAGCTTAGTCCCCGAAATTTTTTTTCTTAAACTTATTCTTATTCTACATAAATAGATTTCTCCAACTTAAAAACTTGTTAGCTTATTTATAAAAACCACAAAAATTATACCATAATTGAGCATCAATTTAGAGTGAAAATGATTTTTTTGTTACATTAGATAAGCAATTATAAGAGTTAAAGAATAAATTCAATGATGAGTTAAATAATAAGTTTAATGATCAAGCAATATATTTGCCAACTCTCACGTCTGCTTTGATTCATAATGATGCTTATATTAGATGTGTTTGGAAATAAAAGAAAACAAATCCTTTTTTTTGTTTTAATAAAAGCTATTTTGATGTAATTTCACATATATGAATAAAAAGTTTGAATGGATTATAAGCTCGGCCCAAAAAACAATCTAATTTTAAGTGTAAATTAATCTATTTACAAGTGAAATTAGATTTTAAAATTTTTAATTATAAGCAAAAATTGATTACTTTATAATTATAATATTTTTATGAAAACAACTCTACGTATCCAATATCATAAAATATAAACAAAGTATTTCATACCCTTTTCAATAATTTATCATACAAAACAATTATTTTTGTACAATCTAAACAAAATACATTGCTTAAAATTACTTTTAAGTTAATATATCTAAACATAAAATTGATTTTCAAATAATTAATTATAAAAAAATTGATTATACTTATAATCGATTATTAAAATCATTTCAATCTCACAGCTAGTATAATTACACATTAATATTTGTACTTTTGTTAATGAGTACTATTCTATGAATTTCACTTAATAGGAAAAGATTAATTTGCCTTTTCAACTTTGACATTTTATTTTAGATGCCCTATCAATAACCATAATTGAAGAGTTCATCAACTATTTATGAATTATTTTGTTACTAAGTTGGCTCATCTTATCTTAACTTTTCAAGTCTTTTCGGGCTTTCGAAAGAATTTTTTTCAAGTTCCGCCACTGGCCATGGCCATCGTTGTGGATTTAAAAGCATGCAATCATCAACATTCATTCAAAATAAAAAAGGTGACCCTACACAGATAGATAAAAGGGTTAATTACAGTTTATTGTCTGTATTATAGGCCATATGCATTTTACATCCTATATTTTAAAAATATACATCTCGACTACCTATATTTTCTCAAATATGCACTTTGGCTCTTCTATTAATCTTTTCATCAATTATGAACAAAAATATTACACATTCAGAGTGTCGAATTGCACATTTAGGAGGTTTTAAGGGGTCAATTTATATATGATCCAAAATTACTAATTTTTTATAGAAAATTAAAAGACAATTAAAAGACAATTATTAAATAAAATAAAGTAATCTATTAAAAATTAATAACTATATCAGATCATTCTAAAAGCAAAATTTGATAAAAATACTGTTTCTCTAGCAATTGTTGCCAAAATAAATTACTTTGTGGGCATACATTGCTTCTCCAAGGTCATCTTCGAGGCCATGCAGCAAATCTCAAATTCGATGACCAGACCCACAACAGAAGCAATTGGGTACACGCATGACTAGGCAAGTCAATATATGAGTCTACAAAAAACGTGTAGGCAAGAGCAAGAGCAAGAGCAAGAGCTTCTCATCTCATCCACCACCAGCAAATTTGTCCTCAATTACTTAAACGTGGCCTTATTAAATTAGTAATGGCAATAGTAATAGTACATTACAACGACAACAACAACATCCTTGGACAATTACACGGCAGCCCCACAAAGAGGCACTGACGTGGCTCCTTAACACGTGTCCTAGGAACAACAGAGTCACCTTGGAGGAGCTGCTGCTGCAGCTGCAACTGCAACAGCAACAAACAAAGATACGTGACACTCTCTCTCCTCTCCACTGAGATCCACGTGCACATTTCGGCAATGCGTTGTCAATTCGCACACTCCATTTGCATAAGCACCCCAACTGCATGAACATGAACAACAAACAAAACTCTATCCGATCTTCTCACTTCTTACTCGGCTCCACCGTATCCGTCCTTGTCTTTCTTAAATTTTCTGCCTAGCCACGTGACTTGTTTTCGTGTCTTTTCTTTTTCCTCTTTGTTTCTTCTTCAATTCAAACACACTTCCGACTACTTAGTTTTGTAATTCGTAAGCCCCATGCTTTCTATTTCTCTTATTCCTACAATTACCAATTATTTGCATTCTCAATTATGTTATCTCTTTAGATAATCCTCACTGCTCTTAACTTGCATGTTGTTTTTAGAGAGAGACATTCTTCAAGGTGGTTGTTCTGTTGTTCAAGGGCTTCACATTTCTCTTGGATTTCAATGGAGGTGAGGTAACAAAACAGAAGAAAAAATTTAAAAAAATAAAAATAAAAATTGCTGATCAAATTGACTTTTTAATTTTTTTATTTTTTCATGCAAGAAAACTAAAACTAAGCTAGAGTGATGAATTTTCTTGAAGGGATTTTATGCTGAGAAATCAAGCAGTACCACATTAACCGCCACCGACAGTGAGCAGATAGACCTCACTCTCAAGCTTTCACCTTGTGGTCAAAATACAGAAGACAAGTGGCTGACAAGGTCATCATCAATGTGTGGGGTGAAAGCCAAGGAGGGTCCCTTGGTTCCACGGCTGGACAGGTCTTGTTCGCTGCCACCAGAGTCTGAGACGGGTCCGATGAGGTTTGGGGACTTGCAGACAATGAAAAGAGTGAGGACTGGCAAGAGGCTACCGCTGGAGAAGCAGAGGAGGGGGGCGGCGGCGGCTGCAGGGGCAGACAAGTCTCCTGCGGTGTTTCTGCGGCCTCCGGCCGGTGGTTACCCGTCGTCAGCTCATGCTGTTGACAAACTGAAGAAGATTGTGACTCCTTTTAGGGGTTCATCGCATAAGGGTAACTTCTTTTATCTTTTGTTTGTTGCTCCTTTGGTTGTTTAATAGTTGAATTTGGCATGATAATCCTTTTGAAGTATTAGGGGTAATTCGGAACTCCTTGACTTTGAAGTAATCCTGCTGATGATGAGTAAACACTCAAATTAGTCTTGAAAAGATATGCAACATTAAGTTAGTAGTAGTACTGTAAAGATTTTGGATATCAATTTGGTTCCTCAATATTTAAAATAGACATCAATTCAGTCCTTTGATATATATTTAGACATCAATTTGGTCCTTAAATTATTAGTTATTTATATTACGAAGGAATAGGATCAAATTGTTGCAAAAATTTTTGAAAAACTAATTTTATGTCCCGCATATTTTTGAGGACTAGTTTGAGCATTTTCTCATAAGCAAAATGCCAAGAGTAAGTAGTACTCTTTAGAAACTGCTGGATCAATTATCCCAGGGTTGAATACTAGCTTCGCCATTTTGCTTGCACTTTAATCTATCCCTCTTAGACCTCCTTTGAAGTTAAAAAAAATGAGAAAGAAAAAAAGAAAATAAAAACTGAAAAATCTTCATGGCTGTGGATGCTATATTTTCCTCTGCTTTCTGTCCCTTTTGTTTCCTCCAACTGATTTTCAAATTGTTTACATCAATTGAGTTCTTACGCTATTCTGTTTAGGGATTATATAGGGAAATATCTAGCCTAAGAGATTATATAGGGAAAGATTTATCTTTGTCAAGGATGTGTCATGTAAACCTAATGGATGAGAGAACTCTCAAAAATTAAGATTGAACTTCTTGTTTTAAAATGAAACATGAAAGCAGCATTGATGGCATTTTGCTAATAACAATATGATAAAACAAGTAGAAGTTATTCAGAACTACATGGTATGCGTAGAACAAGTAAAAAGGTGACGTTAAAGTGCAGAAGTGTTTGCTTTTCTTGATAGTTACAGAGCCATACATGACAAGCATTCTCATTAGTTTCAGTGCTTAAATTTAGCCACACATTGCAAGACGTGAAGACAAAATTTGACAAGTTATTGACGAAGACAAAATTTGGCAAGGTATTGACAAAAGATATGGCAATCAATTGCATACATGTGGAACAAAATTAGTGCATGGATCATAGATCCATAGTATGACAATGTATGACAAATGAAATGAAAATGGTTGTTGGCTAGAATAGATTTAAATCCCATGAAGTTAAGCATAAGAGGAACTCTTGGATTATCATTTAGAAGCATTTCCTTAATAGGAAAGTGGATAATGTCCTATTAAGATAATAGGACTTATGCATAGCAAAGCTAGTGAGCAGAATAATATACTAATGTACAATTATGAAGGAAAATATTGAGCAGTCAAAACTTTGTTACCAGAATGATGTGCATTATGATTAATAATCTCCGCTCTTTTGATTTATCCCACCACCCTCCTTGAATTTTTACCAATTCTGGCAAAAAGTTCTAGCTATGTAGTATTACTCGGTTATAAATAGGACTCATTTGTGCATGTATGAAAAACTATTGTTAGATATCATAATTCTCTACCATATTTTGAGAGTAGCAGAATAATAACTATCATAAGAATTAAGAAACATGGGGATAGGGATCTAGTAGTAACCACCTTGGCATTAAATGTTATTACTGCAATGAACTGAGCTACCATGCCTTCATTGTATCACACTTCCTTCTCATTTGTCATGAGGAATAAAGGTTCATTGGCTTAGTTTTGAATAAAGATAGCTTCTTTAGATCTCTCTTTATGTTGCAGTGATATATTTTCCCCTTCTCCTTTGTATAAATTAACTTCATTGGTTTCGGTGTCCTATTTTTTATCTGTTAAAGAGTTGAGACGAAGAGGAGGAGGCAAAGGGCTAATTAAATTATAAATGTTTACATGGTCTGTCCTTTCGTGGGTGGTATGAGTGTAATTACTGGAAGAAGATAAACAAATAAGAAAAGTCATCGAAAATATTTAATGTTTTCACACACATCCACTGTCAAATTGGAAGTGTCTACCATGAGTGCCTCACTGGTTACATTCATACATACTGTTGATGACCCGTACAGTCTCTTGTCGCTAAATATAGGGCTAAAGACAAGCATAACCCTGAACGAGTTATGCAGGTGTGTAATAGACATGTTCCATTGACTTCACAGTTATACTTATAGGTGTTAGAAACATAGTCAAAGACTGCAATTTGATTATACCAAACCGAACATGTAGAATGTGCATAGCACACTATAGAGTAGAACATTAGTGAAAGCTAACTAGCTAACTATGTTTTTTGTAGCTTGCTAAATCCACTCTACTTGTATTTGGATTTTGATGGAAAAGTTTCTCGAAGTACTTTATATCAACTTGCACATATATTACATTCAGATAACTCTTTGTTGCTGATACTTATCTCTGTTGTCTTCTGATCTTCCTTATACAGAAGGAGAAGCTAGCTCCAACATCAAGACATCACCCATACAAGAAAAGGATTCCATGACTTCCCCAAAAGCAATGCTTGAGGAAATGCCTCCAGCCAAAAAGCTTAGGACTGTGAGCCCATGTCTTAAAGGTGATTCAATGGACATTCTGAGACAGATTCCATGTGTGACTACTACAGGTGATGGCCCCAATGGGAAGAGAATAGAAGGGCTTCTGTACAAGTATAGGAGAGGTCAAGTCTGTATTGTATGCGTCTGCCATGGCAGCTTCCTCTCTCCTGCAGAGTTCGTGATGCATGCCGGTGGCAAGGAAGTGGCGAATCCCATGAAACACATAACTGTTTGTTGTAACTCATTTTAGAACAATGGAGATGGAGCTGACTTTATCACTCACCCCCTTTTGTAGACGGTAGAGGAAGCAAAGAAACTACGCTTAGTTTTTCACAATTGTTTTTATCCATGGTTCAAACGGTATGTGTAAGGAAATTTTCATCAAAGATGGTTTTTCCTATTTGTGAACCTTAAAGTATAAGATAAGTCAATCCTTTTCTCTTTCTCTCTCACTTTTTTTTTTTTTGGGTCTAATTTTTAGGATATCTCTATCTTCCAATATTCTCGTAATTAAGAGACCGATAATTTATTTCTTCCATTTGATTAAATGGAGCTTACTTACTGATGTATTCAAACTTTGTTAATTCTTTCTCTTGTCTAATGAACAAGGCACACTTCCATTCTCAATCAATTTATTAATCTGTTTGGGGTGCCATCAAAGTCAAATTACGTGGAATATTCAATGATCCGAACAGCCTTGCTGCCTTGGACTCTGATTTATTTTAATTGAAGCCAACATATTCTTTTTGTCGGGCAGTGAACGAGATAGCATTGTCGAGTTCACTTCAATGGTTTATTTTATTAATCCTGGTCAGGCCCGATGCTGCCGTGCGAAGAATTCTTGGATCTGAATAATTTTATGGCATTCAAATCTCCAATATATTATTTTATTAAATTATAAATACAGGATCCCATTTCACATACGATGGTTAGATCAATAACAGGTGGATAACTACAAAAAGAGTTGTGCTAGTATATAGATTGAACAGTTTTGCACGTTAATCCGACCCGTGGAAGAGAGTAACCTCCTTTGCATTAATGATAAACTCATCTTTCAATAAAATAATTCAAATAAAAAATTAAAACCAAAGTGGAACCTTAAAACATACTTTATTGTTGAAAAAGAGTTTGATTTGGACATATTATAATTCAAAATTACTATACATTATAATTTAATTTTAAGTTGATATTTATTTAAGATGAGTCAACAGCTAGACAAAATATAATTAAGAATAACTGAATAAATGCATTTGACATAAAATTAGAATACCACTTGTTATTAAAAAATGGTAAAATTTCACCTTAAGTTGCTTGATTATATGTAAAAAAGACTCATAGAAATCTTAATAAGAAGAGTTGATCAGGTGGAAGTAACCTAATAGTTAAAAAGAGTAAAGGAAAATCAACACAAATTATATGTTAAATTATTAAGAATAATTTAGATTTTAATAGTTTAATTATAGACATAGTTAATAATTGAACACTATAGTATCGTTTGATGTATATAATTAATTGCATTTAGTAGGAACAATGTAACATCCTCTTTTTTAAATATTTGAGTAATCTAGTTGATTGAACATTTTAATTAATATGTTTAAGTTAATGGGTCGAACAATTAAAACATGAGCATTAACTTTTAGAGTAAGGCTATATTTTAGTAACAATAACTTCAAAATATATTACTCTATTTATTAAGATAAAAAATAATATCCAATAGTAACATTAGGATAAGTAAAATAATAGTAACAATGTAACAATAATTACAAATAATAACATAATTATAATTATAAAATATTGAAAAAAAAAATAAAAACCCACGACAGTAGACGTGAGATTTAGGTTGAAGACTTTAGTTTTGAAGTTTGGAGACCATAGCTTTGGAAAACAAACCACAAGCAATAAAGATGAAAAAAATAAAAAAATAAAAAAAAAACGAAGAAAGGACAGGGAACGTCAATGACGTGAAGCACTGGGAGGAAGAAAAAAAATTACCATAGCAATAAATGTAGTAAAAAAAAAAAGGGGGGGGAAAGAGAACTCAACTCAGTAGCAAAAAATATGGGTAAGGACTTTACGTATATGGTAACAAATTACTAAAGAGGGAATTCACCGTCAAGAACGAAAGAAAGAAAAAGAAAGAAAAAGCGAGAGGGGATGAAAAAGAAGTGAGAATATTAGATCGGAAAGTGAAGAAGCTCTGTGTATGTATTATTTTTGGTTGTCTATAATTATTAGAAGTAGATAATATAATTATTTATGAAATAAAATTATAATTATATTTATTTATGATAATATTATATTATTACTTATTATTATTTATTCTCACTATTTATTTTATATTTTAAATTATTTTATTTATTAAAATTGCTCCATATTATTATTATTACAAATTATTTTATTTATCCTCGTAAGTTATGTTATTCAATATTCCTTTATATCATTGCTTGTTATTATTATGATCTATTTTATTATACAAAGATATTGTCCTTTCATATTAAAGTCGTTTATTATTAATTGTTGTTGCAGTTTATTTATTGTTCCAAGTCATTTTAATTATGGTTCTTTTATATTAAAGCTGTTCAATATTAGTTCTATTTCAATTTATCTCATTATCATTTTTTTATATTTATGCTACATATTATCTATTTCTAATTACTTTATTTCTTACTCTTTTACATTAAAATCACTCATTTGTTTAGTGTTAAAATTTATGTATTGTCCATTACTAAGCAAGTTATTTAATTATTTTTTTTTAATTTTACAATTGCTCATTATTATTATTATTGTTAAGATATTATTTATATAATGATATATTATTTGAGTTATCACTTTTTATGGTAATTTCTGTAAGGGACCAATATTAAGAACAAATTATTACATCTAACATTTAAAATGAATAAAATTGATTTCCTTTAGACCTAAACTATTAAATTATTTATATTGTTGCTTATAATTTTATACCTTAACTTACAGATAATATGATAATTCCTGACTTATGAACAGTACTATGACCCTTACAAGAAAATGACTTTTATGCGCTAAATGCGTTATGATGATAAGAACAAACTTATGGATCATGATAAAAAAATTTTAAAAAAATTAAATAAATATGATCTTGAATTCGGTCTCTTTAGAAATTAATATTTAGATTTGATAACTCTATGTTTAAAAAAATTTTATTGAAATATTATGTCATTCAAGTTTACATTATTTTTGTGCACTTTATTTATTTTAAGATTATAAATTAATTTATATCTTTTACACTTCACTTAGTTTATTTCATTGCTTAAATTTATGCTTCTCTATATGATAATAATATAATATTATCATAAGTAAATATAATCATAATTTTATTTCATAAATAATTATATTATCTACTACTAGTATTGTAGACAATCAAAAATAACATGCGCATGGAGCTTCTTCACTTTCCGATCTAATATTCTCGCTTCTTTTTCCTCCCCTCTCGCTCTTTCTCTCTTTTTCTTTCTTTCGTTCTTGACGGTGAATTCCCTCTTTACTAATTTATTACCATATACGTAAAGTCCTTACCCATATTTTTTGCTACTGAGTTGAGTTCTCTTTCCCTTTTTTTTTTCCTACATTTATTGCTATGGTAATTTTTTTTCTTTCTCCCACTGCTTCACGTCATTGACGTTCCCTGTCCTTTCTTCGTTTTTTTTTTTTTTTCTATCTTTATTGCTTGTGGTTTGTTTTCCAAAGCTATGGTCTCCAAACTTCAAAACTAAAGTCTTCAACCTAAATCTCACGTCTACTGTCGTAAGTTTTTATTTTTTTTTAATATTTTATAATTATAATTATGTTATTATTTGTAATTATTGTTACATTGTTACTATTATTTTACCTATCCTAATGTTACTATTAGATATTATTTTTTATCTTAATAAATAGAATAATATATTTTGAAGTTATTGTTATTAAATATAGCCTCACTCTAAAAGTTAATACTCATGTTTTAATTGTTCGACCCATTAACTTAAATTTATGGACTTTAATATACATAGATTGCTTAAATTTATGCTTCTCTCTATATTCAAGTTCTAATTGTAAAAAAATATTTAAGATTTGTTGCTAACCATTAAGAAGACAGAGCGATAAAATGTAAGAACATTGTATGTTTTCTGCCTAGGTTAATGTGGCGTAAAGTCTCACTTTGTCGTCACGATGTTAAGAGTAACACCAGATAATTGGAATTTCCAAAGAAAAGACATTCGAATATGTGTGAGATAAGAAGACAAAAGAATATGGAAATTAAAGTAAAGAAATTATATTCATATTAATGTCTGCCACTTTATGTATTGCATAACATATATTTTTATGTATTTATTGCCCATAATATTGTGATCTTCTTATAAGTAATATGATGAGATTATGAAGCAGTAGTCGTGTAGACTTCTGTACTAAGACTCGGCTGGAACCATCACAATTCAAATGTTCTAGAACTCTCTATTATCTACTTGGAATTTTAAACTCTCACTTTATTTCTGGTAGTTTCAGATTAGTTAAATAATGCTATAGAAAAAGGTGAATTTTCTAAGCTACTAAGAACTTATAGAATTGTAATTTAATAAATTGTAATTTCATTATCGAACTTAAAAATGTTTAGATTTCGGCCAGCAAAAATTTACTCCTGCTCCTGAATTCTATGTTGTATCTATGTATATTAAAGTCTAACTCTAAACTTCCTATGTAAAATTGTGCAATTAATTTTATTATATACAGGTGTTACAAACAAAACTTGGTTCTTGTTGTTATATGTTGATTATTTAATTACTAAACTTGATTGTATGTTAATAGCTATATATAAAGCATCAAATCTATCAAATAATGCATGTAAAAAAAAAAGCAAATAATGAAATAGCACATTATTACATATAAGTATAAAATTTTTACAATAAAAATATATTAAAATTAAATTCATATAAAAAATTATGATATAAACTTAGCACTAACAAAACTTTATTTATAATGAGTTCATTCAGCTCGAGTCGGAGTTAGTGTTCAAAAGTATAAAGTTTACGTACCAATAATTTTGAGAAAAAAAAAAAAAAAACACTGCCATCTTTCATACGCACAACACAACGTAATATTTCTATAACTGCATTCTGTTTTGAATGGTTGACTACGACCTATAGTGAAATATCGACTTGTCTCGAGCAAGCAACAACCACGCAATCTGTATACAGCTAATGATGAAGTAAAGAGCAAGCCGAGGCATAAGTGTTACTCGAAAATAAAATAAATAAATAGTTTAATCGTTATAGTAACATCTTAAAAACTAATTCATTATGTATATAAACCTTTTGCCATAGTATACGGACCACAGATTTTTTTGGATACGGAAGGTTAAGATAAGACATTGTAACTTGTAACAACTAGTCAAACAAAAAAACCATGGTATTTCATCCTCATCCTTTCTGGGTAGCTTCCCATATCCAGAAGAAGACGGAAAATAAATACAAGGAACATTGGGAACATTACAACTCTTTTTTTTTAAATCTAAATCACTAATATCTAAATTCTACTAAATTTCATTTTATTTGACTAGAGGGTTTATTCATCACATCCAAAACTCTGCCAACATTAATATATTTCATTCATACTTGAATTCAACTTTATTTAAAGACAACACGAGTCGTACCAACTTTATTTTTTCACCATAGCGTTTTCCCAAAAAATATTTTGACATCACGAAACGTATAACGCGTTGGAATATTCGCGGATCAGTCCACTATTTACTCTGCAAACAGTTGACTCTGCCACGAGTACAGGAATTCTGGCCAATTATTGATTGGTTTGTTTATATACATTCATAGGAAGAAGACATAGCCGTTTACGAAGACTCAAAATAGTGTTGGCAAAACCAGAGTGCAGAAGGGCCATCTCCATGGCTTACTCACCCGGTAAGGCCCCCAACAATAAACAACTACAAAGTTTGAAACTTTTGAGATACTATGTTGCGTCTGAATTGTCATTCTGATCATTCAATGTCTTCTTGTCTTTCTTATTTTCCTTCTTAGAACTTTTGGGTAGCTTGCTTTCTGTGTTATATTGCAGTGTTTGCTGATTTTCAGTTTGCCTTTAGTTTTCTTCGATTTTTCCTTTTGTTTGTGTTGATCAGAGGATTTCTGTGTGTAGAACTGTGTTTCTTTTGGGCGAGAAGGTGGTTTACTCAACGAAGTGTCTTGGGTATATATGATTTTTAACTACTATTGTTTTTTAATTAGTGAATGAACCTTTGTCATCTAGTTTTTGAATGGATCATTGGACCTACCAACTTCCTTCAATTTTGGGAAATGACTAGTGACTCACAGTTTTAAATGGTAGGCTCTGCTAGATGGTACTTTCAGCTTTAGTTCTTGATTTAGCAAATGACAAGTTAAGGAAAGTTTCAAATGTTTTTCTTTTTTTTACTGATTTGAGTTCTAAACTTCTAATGATTCAATTCTGGATAGGTGGTTTGTTCGTTTAGACTCTAAACAAGAGATGTTTTTCATATGATCATGACTGCTATTGTGTTTGTTTGTTGTTTAATCTGGCTGGCAACTCCTGTTTTCCAACTTAATCTTAGTGAAGGTGGAGTTAATCTTATATTCGATTTTCATGCCTTCAAAACTTTCTCTTTCCGTGGAATCCATAACTAGGTTCTATGTTTCCTTAGAATATCATCTACAGTTTTAATCAGTAATTTGTGTGACCTTTAAACTTACCAGAATATCAATACCATTGTCTTCATTATTTTGTTAGGACACCATCAATTAGTAACAATTAGTCAGTTAGGGGTCAGTATAAATACAAGGAAAAGGGTAGAGAGACAGGGTCTTGGCATTTGTTAGTGAGTCTTAGAGAGTTGAGGAGTTCTAATTCTTTCTCAGATTAGTTTGATTCATTCTTTGTACTCTTTCTACGGTTTGTGACACATTGTCACAGAATCCATATCAATACACCCAATTTTCTTCAAATCTTTCTCTTTCTGATTCCAGTTCTAACATTTTTCCTATAGTTTTTCCAGGTAAATATCTCTTAACTTGGTGTAATAATTCTGAACTCTACAGGTTTTGCATCTTTTGTATTTCTATTGCTCGTTATTGGATGCACCGCAAGGCCTTTGTATCCGATTCCTAGCAAAGCTGATGACAGACATCGACAGCCCCTACAAACTTTTCGACCATATAACATTGCACATCGGGGTTCAAATGGAGAGCTTCCTGAAGAAACTCGTCCTGCATACTTGGTGACTAAGTGCATAACTCTTGGCAAAATTGCATCACTTTCTCACTATTTCTATATCTGATTTGAAAGTTGGCCAAATTATATGCAAAGAAAATAGTATTAGAAATTTAGCTGATATGCCCCTGGTTTTCTTTCCTTCACATCTATTTATATCTGTTGACTCTACATGCACTGATTACCTCAATGCTTTTGATAATTATTGTTTTAGTCATTGTTTTTGAAAGCTTTACTAATCATATAGATTCTTGTTAAAAAATACAATCATGCTATGATTATGCACAAACTACTATTAGGTATGATGCAGATAACATAATGAGCATCATTTTCAGCAATCGCTTATAATTGCCCAAAAATGAATGTCTCTTGCAGAGAGCTATTGAAGAAGGTGCAGACTTCATTGAAACTGATATCTTGTCTTCCAAAGATGGTTTTCTTATATGTTTCCATGATGTTATCCTTGATGATACTACTGACATTGCAAAGCACAAAAAGTTTGCAAATCGTAAAAGGACATATGAAGTCCAAGGGTCCAACGTCACTGGCTTTTTTACTGGTATTGTTGCTGTTCAAAGTTGAGGTTCCTTGCAAATTTTGTTCATAAAATTTTTTAGGAGGTTAATCTGATTGCTATGATTTACTGCTTATTTCGTATATGGTTAAGCGTGAAATGCGTCTCAATTTTTATTGTGTTTAGTGATGTGTATCTATGAAAGTTGGCTTGTGATCCAAGTTCTCTATTTCCCTCATCCGAACTTCTTGTTTAGAAAGAATCTAATTTGCTAAAATGATTTCATTTGTATATGTGCAGTTGATTTCACATTAAATGAATTAAAGTCACTGAGGGTGCATCAGAGGTATAGCTTCAGGGATCAACAGTATGATGGTTAGTCCCTCCTTACTAGTAGCAGTTTCTCATTCTATTATTCATAGTTTTTTTCTTGTTTGTTTGATTCGTTCATGCATTGATTGTGAACTGTTCTGTTATCAGAGTTCACTACCTGGTACTTCTAAAACCATTATGAATAAAATTTTTAATTCATGATAGATTTTGGTATTTGATTCAGAGAACTTTATCCTCCATATCTGTACACACACACACGAACACACACACACACCCCGAAGAGTGGAACTACTTTTTTTCTTTTTTCACTTTTAGGGGAGCTGTCTGCTGATGACTTGTTTTTCTCTTGTGATTTTTACATGAAATATTATTACTATGGCATTTATAAAAGTAGTTAAATGTAAGTGTTTAAACACACCTTGAATCTCTTTCAGGAAAATTTCAAATCATCACTTTCGAAGAGTTCATTTCCATTGCACTGGATGCACCCAGAGTTGTTGGAATATATCCAGAGATAAAGAATCCAGTATTTATCAATCAGCATGTGAGTATTTCTCCCTGAAATCCAACAAATGACTAAATTCTAAATATTCAGAGAGAGGGAAACTTGTAGGAAAGATAAGTTTCTCCAAAAGGCAGAACTATTAATATATCATTCATCCAGCAGAATAATATATCTTATCACCTGTTAGAATATGTTTTACCCAAAATCTTACAATTTCCTGCTTGATAATTTGTTCTTAGTTGCTAATATCTTTTAGCCAATTTCTTTTAGAGTTTGTGTCTGCTTTCTGTTCATTAAGTTGATACAATCAACAGGTGAAATGGCCAAATGGCAAAAGATTTGAAGACAAGTTTGTGGAGACACTTCAGAAATATGGATATAGGGGTCCATACTTGTCAAAAGATTGGCTGAAACAACCTGTATTTATTCAGTCATTTGCTCCAACTTCACTTGTGTATATATCAAAGCAAACAGACTCACCCAAGATTTTCTTAATTGATGATATTACTATTCCAACGCAAGACACTAATCAGGTGCGTAATGCATTTTACTCCTGGTGTAGCCTCCCTGAAGCTGCATTAGACTTTTTCAACTTTTTTAGTGCAGTCTGAAAGTTTTTGGAACAAAATGGATTTCTTTTTTAATGAAATTTGTTATGCTTGAGAGTGATCAATCAATTATATTATAATAGTACTACTTTCAACCTTAAAAAATCACACACTACAAACAGAAAACAAGTAGTAGTCCCAATAGTGCAGCTTTATACTCAGCTGTATGGAGCAGAATAGTAAACTCTTTCACTATTTGAAAAAATGTATAGCTGTAAAATTAGGGATTCCACCAACTAAGCAAAAGGTCCAAAGCACTAAAATAAGAAGACTGTAAGCTTTTCTCTTAGCTTCAGCTCAGTCTGTCTAGTAGCCTATACATATTTCTCGTGATGTTTCCCAGCAATGACTATGACTAACCATAGCTTCATGAGTAAAAGTGGGAAGGTGAAAAATGGAAGATTAAAATGAAGAATGTGTTCCCCTGAAAAATGAAGAATGTATCTAGACTTGTGTTGCATCCAAAAATACCTTGTCAATTTTCACTCTTCTATTTTTTCCTTTCCACTTTCATTAGCCAGCACACTCAATGCTGGTTTCCTTAGTTATCCATTCGTTCATGGCTGTACCTTGATTCTCCCTTGATCTTACCCAGATTTATGAACTATCTTTTTTTTTTTTTTTTAAACCAAAAGACATACTATCTACATTTTACAATGTTGCTTTCCGATTATAAGTTGTCTATTCCAATGCCTAACAAAATGTTACTATAATGCTGATGTGCAGTCATATTGGGAAATTACATCTGATAAATACCTGAACTACATAAAGGATTATGTTGTGGGAATTGGACCTTGGAAGGACACAGTGGTACCTGTGGAAAATAATTATTTGCGAAGGCCTACCGATCTTGTTGCCAGGGCACATGCTCATAACCTTCAGGTGCACTTCTGTTTAAAGCTTGTTTTCTTTCATAAGACCTCATGACTTTGATGCTTTGGAGTAGATTGTATGGATGTATTAATTAATATCATTGCCTTAAATGTTTCATGAGAGCCTGTTGACGTTAGAGCTAAATAAATGACAATATGAATTGCTGATACAATGCAGGTGCATCCATATACTTACCGAAATGAGAACCAATTTTTGCACTTCAACTTTAGTCAAGATCCGTATGCAGAGTATAATTACTGGATCAACATATTAGGAGTGGATGGTCTGTTTACAGACTTCACAGGTAGTCTTCATAATTTTCAGGAATGGACCTCCAGTGATGACAAGACTGCTTCCAAGATATTACATAAAATTTCTTTGTTGGTCTCCTCTTATAAAAGATTATGAGAAGTTGAGAAGCACGTATAAGTGCGGTTAGATTCCACTTATTTTGTATTAAAATAAAGCTTCTGCCAACATGTTTAAGAGAGCTTTTAACTGAAGCTGTTTTAAGTAAAAATTAAGCAAAAACCAAACATACACCAATCTCAACGAGACAATACCAATACTGTAATCTATTTACATGTACCAGTTTGGGGACTTCGTCCCTCGGTAAGAATAAGGAGGTTTGTTCTTCAGATAGATGAATACATAAAGAGTTCTGCAACTTTTGCATGCTTTTACATGAAAAATATAGAAGCTTGGATTACTAAGTGCAACATTTGAATAAACGCATCATTCACTACCATGTCCATATTTAATATCAAATTGATAATTAGTCTGTTACTACTACGCAATTACTGAGACCCGGAAGAGTCTGCTGCATTTGAACCACACAAAAAAGGCCAGATTATCAGGGTTTTGGGTTGGGGTGGTTAATTGCTGTACAATTGTAGATCATGGACACTCCGACCACAGGAAAAATAAAAAAAAAATTGTACTTTCAGACTCCAGACATTTTTCTTTGTTTTATATTCAGAGGTCGAATATATAAATCGAACTTAAAAACAATATTAAAATATCTGCCTACGGCGAGCATGAGTCATTTAGTTCAATCCAATTGAAAAAAGCTTAAAGAAAATTTCAGTGTTTGTTTAGAAACCCAAAGAGATAATAATCAGAAAGTCAAGTTTATCATTCTTGTAAATTTGTTTAATTTTACATTTGATTCTTTCTCAAGTAGGATTGTAATTTAGAATTCACTAACGACAACCTTGAATTACTTTTGCTATTACTTTACTATATTTTACTAAAATCACTTTTTAAGTCAAAAATGATTTATATGTTTTTGTTTGCACAAACAAAAATATAGGACATAAATGCGAAAAAAAGGATAAGACAAATCATTTATGACTAAAATCAATTTTAATAAAATCAAAATTTAAGTTTCCAAAATGATTCCACAATCAAAAATCAATAATGTGGATAGTAGCATTCAAAGCCGTAGTAACCACTGTTAATATGAACTTCCACTGATGCAGCATCACATTAAAGATCAATTAAGAAATTCTCGAGCATATTTCAAGTCAGCAAAATGTGTAATCTAAACCACCTAAGGAATTGATAATTACAAGCTGTATTTAATTATCATTAACCAACAGCTGTAAACCAAAAGACCCAGAAACTGTAAATCAGAATATCAATCCTATTGAGTAGCTCTCATCTTTGATATATCTTCCAGGAGAAGTCTTGATTCTGCAGCGAAGTCAACAGGAACAACTGCCCTGGCTGTGATCCTTTGCCTCTTCTCGTTATTATACTCATTCTGAGAAACGCTAACCCAGAAAAGATGCGGAACCCAAGTAGCTTGTTTCAGTTTCAGTTGATAAGGATTATCTTCTCCATCCTGAAATAAACAAAAGAAATTTAAGACTAGAATAACATTGGATCATACTGCTACTCATTCCAAGAATTAAGAGACAGGCAACTGGATGCTACCTGAGATTTTAGGTTGTCTAGTTCATCGGCAGAGCACCCAACGATCTTCTCAGCTTGCTCATTAAAGACTGAGACATAAGCCTCCCCACTTTCATCAGCAACTTTTACAACCATAATATATCTGAAAGGGACAAACTGAATTTTAAATACATGATATGATATAAAACAGAAGAATTCCAAATTACAATTGATAGTTGCATTACCTTAAACTGCATTGTTCATCGTTTTTCTGACAACCTTCACACCAATACCCAGCACCAATACTCTCGGTAACTTTCTTGTTGCAAGTTTTGCAAGCACGGTACCACATTGCTTGTTCAGGCTTTATGAAGCTTATATATCCTCTAAAACTGAAAAATGCAGGCTGTACAAAAACAACAAATTAGACAATCCGTTAATATTTGCAAAACTTCACGAATAGTTTCATTTAACGTTCAGATAAAACATCAACCTAATGGGACTATCTTAACAATGTCACAACACTCCAGAATATTAGAACCCAAAACAGGAGGCTGCATTATTCTGAAGATATACCTTGTCCTCTCCCAAGGATGGGTTTGAGGTTATGTGAGAAAGTGAAACACGGTCAGAGTACACTGATCTATTTCCATTTTTGGATGCTGGACTTAATCCAGAGCCCACAGAGGCCATTGCAGCGTCTTTACCTTCAGAATCATACCTGTTGGTCATATAAAGATATGAGTATGATTATCACATAAATATCATGACAAAAGGACAATAGCCTTCTGGGCGTTGGCATACCAGCATCTGAGTTTCTTGGCTTCAGGTATGTCTGGATTAATCATAACTAGACTTTTGCTTATAGCTGACAAAGAAACACCTGAAACAGACGATTCAACAATGATTTGTAAATGATCCTCTTTGAACTCATGCCATTCAATAACTAACAAAGCTTATGGCTTAGCATACCTTGGAAGTCCCCAACCCTGAGGGACTTGATTGCAACTACTGGAGACTTATCAGCATTGTCAAGCAACTCTTGCCCTATGTTAGTTGCAAGTTCATTCCACAGCGACACAACTACTGTCTTCTTCCTGCAATGTCAAATATGGATATTTAAAATTTAAAATTTCACTATAATAATACGACAGAACAAATGCCAAACAATATAGACTAAAAATTGCAAATACTCACGTATCATCAGCAATAGTAATGTCACGCTTTGGAATACTCTCATTATTGCTCTTCCTCCTAATGCTCATAGTTGAAGACACATTCTGAACAACTCCAATGACATCTGGTACACATAACAGACATTGAAACAAAACATTAGCAAAAGCATAAAATAGCTCTATAGAATGTCTTCTAGACATAATGCTCACCAACAAGATCGGTCCTGTTAACATAGGGACCCAACTGATCAATCTGGACAAAGTTGAATTTTGTTTCTGGAACAAAACTTGCTTCATTGGCCGCCTCTTCCACCTCAGAATTCTCATTCAGTGTCATTTCATAGTCATTTTGCACAGTTTTGAACTGTTTGTTAGCAACTTTCAAAGTCCCCTTTGAGATGTAGTAAACCTTTCCCAGAACAAACTTGTCATAAAACTTCCTTGCAGCATCATTAAACATGGTAGCTTGAATCTGTGTACCCTGAAGAAATTGAAAAAATACATTACTCTCCACACTTAATTTAAACCTCAAGTATTCATGCAACAATATCGATCAAATAGACTGTTTCTTACATCTTCGTCTGTCAACTCAACATTGAAGACACAACCTTCTCCTCGAGCATTCTTATAGGTGCGCATGTTCCCTTTGCTAGTAACACTAACCTTAATTGTCCAATTACCCTGATATGGATTCAACGAAACAAGAGGACGCACCCTGCGTGTCATTGCCATTCTTGCAGCAGGAGCAACACTGGAAAAAATAAAATAAAAAAAATTGATAAATCACAAAAATGCTCAGAAACCCATGAAAACACCAAAAAAAAAAAAAAAACAAACAAACAAACAAACAAACCCGGAAACTCAAATCTCACTAAAAAAAACTGAGTACAAAAAAGATCACAAAGAGTACTCACTTTCTATGTTGTTCGTGCACAATCTGAGCAGCAGATTTTGCCACCACTTCCTGCTTCGGCTTCAACATAATCCCAGCACCACCTTCACTCTTGACTCCATCCTCCTGCTTCGGCTTCAACATAATCCCAGAACCACTTTCACTCTTGACTCCATCCTCCTGCTTCGGCTTCAGAACAATGCAACTTCCCTCGCTCTTTATCTCTGCTTCCAGCGCAGGTGAGACAGGTTCACATTTGGTAACAATCAGATATCTGAAACACCAAAACAACACAACAAAGATTATAAATTAGCTACGAAAATGAGTATATATCGTTGAGAAACGTGATGTGTGTGAAGGGAATTAGGGCTTACTTCTCAGATTTGTTAGGGATATCGTTGAGAGTGTAGTCAAGGATGCGAATAAGACCCAAATTCTGAATCTTCCCAGAGAGCACCTCGGAGTACTGGTTCGAAGGCAGAATCGCCCTCAGCTTCAATTTCCCATCACTAGCACTAAACCTAATTCCACCGAAAAAAAAAAAAAGCACAAGCATAGAAGAAATCCTCACTAACAGTTGCAGATCTCAGAACAAAAACCAAAAGAGTTAGTTACTGAGGTGAATGTAGAGACTGACATACATGTATCTGTTGCCGCTTTGCTTGAGATCGAGGACCTGTACGACGATGTCGGGGAGATCCGAGGAGGAATCCTGGGAGGGGTTTGCAAGCAGGGTAGAAATGGCGTCGGGACTCACTGATTTCGCCATTGGAACTTGAATCTCTGTGTTTTGTGTTTTTCAGTAGAAAGAAGTAGAAGCGTGTTGGGGAAGATGAATGAAATGCGAAGGGAAAAGAAAGAGGGAAGAAGAAGGATGGAATGAACGAGTAAGGAGAGAGTGTTGAGGTTGTGTTTTAGTATGAGTGGCTTGTGGCGGGGAACTGTCTTTGAAATGCTAAGAGTTCGCGGGTCTGAAAGTGAAAAACAAATCGACGCTTCAAATTCACTTTTGTCGCGCGGTGCATTTGGCTCCAATGAGTGGCGCCAATTATGCGCCTTGCCTACGTGTTTTTCCCTTTCTTTCTTTCTTTTTTTAATATATTATTTATACATAATCTACTTTATACTTCGGATCGAAATATCACTCATTTATTATTGGATAGATATGGAATCCAGTTTAAGAAAGAGTCACACACCTATCTAATAGTGAATAGGTGGTACGTCGGTACGGAGTTAAGCTATGTCAAAATATTATTTTTTTTTTCTTTTCTTTTTTAATCTTTTTTTTGTTTTAATGCATAGCGCGTTTTTCCGAAATTTACGACGGAATTGCTTGAGATCTAATTTGTGCTTTTTTTTCCTAAAAAATGTTTTAGGAAAAATAATAAGCCGCTTCCTTTTGTTAGGACCGGCAAATCAAAACACATAAAAAATGGCGTGATTTTATTCTTTTTTTATTAGGAAATGAAATATTTTCTTTTATTGAATTTGGGCTGTACAGACCTTGTCTTTCTGTCTGGGCATGAGATTTTTTTCTCATGAGATGAGATATAAGTCATGACTCATGTCTTGATGGTTGGTATATGTTAGAATTTAAAAAAAAAAAAAAAAGAACACTCCATATTAAAAATTTATCCAATTTTTAAATGTAAGGTGAGTGGTAATTATGATAAAATATGATAAAATAGATGCGATATTAATATAATTCTTTAGTTTCATTGTAGCTATATACATTTTTATCAAACAAATGTTGATTTTCAGTGTAATTATTATATACTTTAGATTTTGAAGAAAATTAATCTTAAAATAAATCAATAAAAAATTAATGTTAAAATAATTAATGTGCTTAAAATTCATATTTTATAACTAATTTGGAAGAATTAATTTTATTTAAACAATAAAATATAATCACAGTATATTTTTTTATAAATTTTGTAAGTCTCGCACCTATATGATTCGTGTTGGCTTAAAAAGTATATGATGCTTTAAAAAGTAACTTCAATTTGTGCTGGGAGACCTAAATATCATGGTTATGGTCAACCTATAGGTTTATATCAATTTTTTGAAATTATTTACTACAATGAATTGATCTATTTATCATGGATCGAACTTTACCCGACTAGCTCGATGGTTAAAACAAGAAAGCCTTGCCTTACCTATAAACAGGTTAAACAAATCCCTTTACTGGTTTAGGGCCAATATGTACAACCATTTTGCCAACTTCATGTAGGGAAACATTGTAAAATATGAATATCAGTAACTCTTGTTTTTCATTTATATGAATATGCTCGTTTACCAGCTGTCTCGCGTGCACTGCTGTGAGACTGGAGTGCCTAAAATACATTTCACTTTTCACTTGGTTATTAGGTTCCTCTTTTATGATTCAATTATCATAATCTAGGAACTAGTAAATAAGGAGCATTTCAGTAAGTTGACTATAAGTTCTGTAAACATGCAAAATCATGATGCGCACTACATGGGGGATGACAAGCTCACCATGGAATTCCTGGACAATTGCTTCTGCCATTCCATAGTTAATGACCTGTTAATAGTACAATTAGACTAACAACAACCTATTATACAATGTTAAATCAGAAATTCATCTCTGATTTCTCAACTAGGATGTACAACATACTGGCTAAGGCTATACTGCAATGCAAATGCATTAACACTAGCTTGACAACATGAGAGAGATATAGTATATGGTTTTGGCAAAAGCCACCAAGAGACTCTGGCGTTACTTATGATCACCTAATGCGTCCTATTGACAAAATGCACAACATGCGAAGCAAGATAGCCATCCTTTAGAAGGAGGAGCGTCTGTGGTTGGCTTCGGGGACTGATCAACTGTTTTTGGGGTTTCTTCTTGCTTCTCTGGCTTTTGCTTCTCCTCAGCACCCTTTGATGATACACTTTTATCTTTCTCGGTAGATCTTCAGATTGAAAAAAAAAAAAAAAAGGGTCAGTTCAACTATTTGCTCTAGAAACTTTATATCAAAATAAAAGCTCGCATCATTATCAAGAAGCATCACCATCCCTTTCTTCTAGTAGACTAAGTGCATGTTTGAATTTCCATTTTCAGCTACCAAACCATGGTTTGAAGCTGTGCACACAGAAAACCAAACAGGCAGCAACAATAATGCTTATCTCTCTTACCCATGTACTAACATAGATCTTAAATAGACTAGTGACTTAAACCAGCATGCATTTATACATAACAGAGAAGAAGTTAGCGATCAAAGCTTACGGTTGAGAAGCAGAAGATTGGTTTCCATCATCCCCTTTAGCAGCATTCTCTGCGGTTCGACTGGTTTCCATTATAACCTCTCTCATTGTCTCAGCAGCTCTTGCTTCAGTTACTTTCGTACTTTCTTCATGTAGCTCCGCAGCTCTTTGGCTTATATCAGTGAATTTACTCACTGGGGGTGGGGGTTGAGGTAGGGGTTGGGGTTGGGGTTGAGGTAGGGGTTGGGGTTGGGGTTTGGGTTGGGTTTGACTTGGTGAGGCATTTGGGGGATCAAGCGTGAACATGTCACCACCAGGCTTATCAAACTCAGTTCTACTAAAGCACAACAACTCACTTGAGAAGCTCGTGTTTCCCATGTAAATGCTGAACAGTGATTCATTAGAGGGAGTGCTCCATTCCCCTGGGGCGTTTGTGGTGTTTCTAGCAAAGACATGTGATGGAAAAACATAACCAGAATCATCCCCTGGACGCTCCATTACTTGCACTGGAGGGTTTTGTATTTCTGACCCTTTGTTTGTTGTGCCAAATTCTTCATTTGAACTAGATGCAACTGACGCTGATGCTGAGTGTTGTGCTCCTACCACATGACCAGATTGTGCATGAGTTGGCATAGAGCTTATTAGGATATCATCATCATAACTAGATTTTGCAGATAACTGGGGATGCACTTCCAATTTTGGAGGTGCATGAGTGTCTATTTGGGACTTACTGGTGAGGTTTACGGAAACTTGGATAGGCTCTTGGCTTGAAGGTTCAGGATCTGAGGAAAATGGTGTCCACATATTGCTGCTATCCAAGTTATGATGTCCTTGGTCTGTGACTGGCAAGGGATTATGTGGTTCAACATTTGTGGGTGCAGTTTCATATGCAAATGGTTGGTTTCCCCATGGGTCAAATGCCTCGTTGCTTGTCTTTGGTGGCTCTTGGAATGGATTTCCTGGCGATGATGAATGGGGGCCTAACACATCAATTCCATTAGAAGAATGATGTGTGTCATCTATAGAGCCAGAATGACATGTGCTTGAAGTGCCATCATTATTCATCATGCCCCCATTGCCTATGTTGTTGTCTGAATCACTATGTAGGAAGGGGTTTTGGGATGACGATGATGATGATGATGATGAAGGAGGGGCCTGGTTGTTGCTCAACGTAGAAGGATGAGCTTCCAAATGGCTATTGATTTTGCTTCCATGTCCTTGTTCTGTCACTGCAGTTGTAGTTGTATGATGCAATTCACCTATATTTGTGGCAGGATCAGTTCTCCAATCAGGTTTGAATCTATCATCACTTCCAGTTTCCATTAGCCAACAATGTCAGGTGATCCAGGGTCCAGAGATTCTAATGGCAATTCTGTAAAACCAGAATCTCGAATCAATCTCATATCTTAAAACATCATCTAAACCACAAGTGTTTCCAAATGCAAAAACCCAAAGAAACTAGGATTTGTTTGAAATCAACTACTAACTTTTTGAACATTTTTAAGTTTTATAGGTTTAAATGCTGATTTAATAAAGCTGAAAAAAAAAATTTGTCAGCCACTTGAAGGTGCGAGAGAACATATTATTATTAGCTTCACAGAATTGAAGGATATAAACAACAATAACAACGACAACATAAACTGGTATATTTACCTTCTAGAATGTGAAAGGTAAAATTTATCAGCCAACGAAAATCAACTAGACTTGCAATAATTACATCTGCATGTTCGTTATATAAAATCTTGCACAAAATTACAAAATATTCATTCCCTTTAAAATGCATACACAATATTCAGACAAATTGTCATTTTCAGTTCTTCAATTTGTGCACCTTTACAACAACTGGTCTATAAAACTTGGAATTCAACATGGCATTTGTTAAAGGAAGGAGACAACGGAAACCCCTTTAGTCCTCGACTTATCATGATATAAATGGAAAATCTCCTAGGAAAATTAATACTACACAATGATTGAAATTTCATGGAAGTTATCACAAAGCAAACAAACAAACCCCACTTTCATACAGAAAGTTCAAGTTACAAAAGAAAAAGCACATTTCAAAAAAATTGAATCCAAAATGAAATAAGAATATTACATAACAAACCAATGTGTCCGAAAAGATCCAAAGAGACTGCCGACCAGGGCCTCTGCTGAAATCAACTAAGCGGGAGATGGCCAAGAAATCAGCAGTCCCATTGCCCTCTATGGACTAACACAAAATGAAGGTTGTTAAGAGAATAATTAAGGGGGGGAAGTTAAATTGAACAACATGACAGATGGACAAGGAAAGTGATGAATTGGAAATAAAACAGAAGGTGTTGCACAAGTTTAGGCGTTGCATTCTCTCGAATTTTTCTCTCAAGTAACAAACTTGGGCTGCTGCATGCCATGCACGCCCAACATGCCAACTATCAACCTTGTCATCTTGTGTTGTACCTACCATCCATGACGTGGCTTTTCTTGTTCGATCCTTTGAAGCCTAAGTTGAGGAGAAATCTAGTATGGCAGTTCTAGTATTTTCTATAAAAGAATAAATATATCACAATGAAGTTTCTAGATGAAATAACTGGAAAAAAAAAAAAAAAAAGCAACACTGGTGACAAAACATTACGCGTGAAACAAACTACGTTATCCAGTTATTTTTTAACGTGACAGAGAAATTTTTTTTTCAACCCATGCTATATAGACATCCTATACTAATGTAAATGTGGGTAAATATTTAAGAATATGTGTAACGAGATAACATAAATATGTTGTATATTTATATGAGAAATGGTTGTATTTAGTATTAAATTGTGATGTTCAAACATGTCACTGTAACGTGATATGATAACAATCCTTTGACAGTTGTGCACAGTGTTTAATTTAATTTATCCTTGGCTTACAATCTCGCTTTTCATTCATGGCCTGTATCATATAAAAGATATGGTGATTGTCAATTTATTATTCCATAGATAAATCTTTGTATATGTTTCAATTAAGGATCACACGAGATTACCCTGTTCCAAGGCCTCAGCTTAGAATGAGATATATATATATATATATATAGGATGATACTCTATATGACATATTAGTTCGCAAAGAATATTGTTAACAAATATTATACAATAATATTCTAAATCTTTTAAAATAAAATGATTTGATCCTCATAACCTGAACCAAACCCGTTGATACCTAAGGACCAAATTAGTCAATTATTAACATTACAATTAGAAGTATGTCCACATGGCAAAATTAAGTCCCGCTGGTAATCTCTTTTGCAATTTCAATTGGATTCAAAGTAAATATGTTGTTCGTATTTACTGCAACTTTTCGACATTTTATAAGTTATCACAATTTCCCTTCTTTAAATACCACTACAAGTACCAGTAGTCAAGAAGTCAATAGCCGCATATTATAGCGTAGGGAGAGGTTATAAGAATAAAGTCTTACCTCCACAATTTTCTATCCTATCCCCCAACAAGGGTCAAGTTGAGAAAACCAAGTGTAAAGAAATATTTGACTACATTGTCATTCTTGAAAAACGGGAAAACTAAGATCTGAGAAGGTATTGAAAATGTAGTGGGAAGCCCAAACACCATAGAAGTTATTTTGCTTTCTTGACATGTATGAGGTTCTAGTACATCTTGATGTCGATTTAATTAGATAGGTTCTTTTAAGAAGTTAATTCTTTTGCTCGGGGGTTGAGTTGCATAAGCTTACAAAAATGCTTGGTGATATTGTACAAGGTCTACATCCCTGGCATTCAAAGATGCTATTGCAATAAATGCACCAACAAACTGTTTCCCCCGCTAGAGGTGGTGTTCACCTTCAATGCTACCAGAGGGTCACTTTGCACTAGGCCCTTTTTCATTTGGGGATGACGGGCTTGGCCAATACGGCTTTTTTACCAAACTGCCACTATTACTAAAATTATTTACCAATATGTCATATTTTTTAAATTATTTATCAAATTACTTCCCTTTCATCCATGTTGAAATAAAATATGATATTGTAAAATCATATTTATGGTTCGTGAGTTCAATGTAGCATTGCTATTGCGTTTGGCGAATCTACGTAGGATTCGACTTTACATTTGACAAATTCACGTAAAGACAAATTTACGTGAAAATCTTCAACCTTAAAGGCGATTTCAGGTTGTCCCTTTTCTAGCCCAAATGCCCTCTTTAACCATTATTTCAGTATTTATAACCATCTTTTCAATATTTATAACCATTATATTAGTATTTTTAACCATTAAAATTTTATTGATCATTTGATCTTCAACGTAGTCTAATCTCCCATAGGTCATACACCCAACCTCTAGCTATCCAGAAGTATTTGTATGATATTTCACCTCATCTAAATCTTATAAAATATATAATTTAGAGAGTCAAATCATATAACCTTTTGTTTCATATTAAATTTAGGAAATTTTGGAATAAAGTAGGATTGGGGTGTGGGTGTTGATGGCGAGTAGGTTGGTTATAAAACTGAAACGGTGGTCTACGTGAAATCGCCTTTAAAGTTGGAGATTTTTATATAAAATCGCCTTAAAAGGTTGGTGAATCTAATGTGGAATATTCTTTATGTTTGGCAAATCCACATAAGATTCACCAAATATGATGACAATTCCACGTTGGATTTACCAATTGTAAAGATGATTTTACAATATCATATTCTATTTCAGCATGGATGAAAGGAGAGCAATTTGACGAATAATTTCGAAAGTGTGGTATATTGATAAATAGTTTCAGTAACAATGGCAATTTGATAAAAAATCCTGGCCAACACATTTTGGAAGTTTCAGCATGATGCTAGAAGCTGCGAAAGGGTCACTTGGGGCCGGTTCAGTACCAAGTATGTCATGAATTACATCAAGACAACCTTGATGTGCTTCTGGGTAGATGAAGCAGTTGATGTGGCAGGTAGCATGACACCACATCACTCACATTTTCTCTAATGGCCAGCCACTTTCTGTCAATCACTGCTACCCTAGAATCCAACTTGAGCAACAACTCCAAATTATACACTGCTGTTGATTTGCAACATGTTTTCAGTATGAGATCAATTACAAGTGGATGTATATATCCCAGACCATGAACTTCTTGCAGGAGTACATATTTCAAATTCTCAGAAAGCAATTTGTGCTTACAGCACTTAATCAGGTAGAAATTCTTCCAATACTGGTGAGGAAGTGGATCCAGTACATTGTACATGTTCTAGAAATAGAAAGTTATACTTTGGATCGCTTTTGAAGGTTCATCAAGATCTGTGTGCTATCTTCAGCTCAACAAGTGAAGGGTGTGAGCATCTTAGCTTCGTTTTGGAAGAGGCAGACATATATTCCGTTGACAGACGATAAAAGGTGTAAAAAGTTCCGTTGCCGGGACTCGAACCCGGGTCTCTCGGGTGAGAGCCGAGTATCCTAACCAGCTAGACTACAACGGATTCGTTATGACCGTTGCGGTAGTTTATCTATATAATGAAATTTCTGAACCTCAATGCCAAGCACATAATCAGGAAACTGCTTAAGCCCTGGGACGCAACTCGGCTTTCATACGCCTTCATGGTTAGGATCTCCATCGAGCTCCCCGCAGAAAGTTGCTCAAAATGTAACATACCAATGTCAATCCTAAGCTAAAGTATAACCTAAGGATGTTGCAGTTTCGATGAAGCGCGAGAGACCCTGCATACTTGCAACTGAAGAAGTCACACGTCAAATGCAAATAAGGATTTTATGTACAAGATTTTCTGCTTACCAGGTTTTGATTTCCTAAGGACGAATCATGAAATCGCAGATTACAAAAACTTTTTTTTTTTTTTTTTGGGAGCAAACCCGCAAATAAAGCTCTCCAACAGGGAATCCTGCGGTGGGTCCTTAGAAACGCACTGCATGTGTTTGTCAATTATTAACTGCGCATGAAACAAAATGTTTGTTTTAAAGTCATTCAAATAAAATTATCAATTTAAAGCCATAATTATAATCTAAAATTGGCAATCACAATGGTTCTTACATTTTCCTCCAATTAGTATGAACATGGAAGCAAATTACAAGTTGATCCCTTTTTTAGTTAGTCCAGAAAAAGTAACTTTTTCACATCCATGAAGAAAAAAATTTAAGTTTCCTTCAAAGCCGTCTTGCTTTAAAAGAAATCTTGCTTGTTTATATTGTATGTTATGTTTATGAGATTTTATCAGGTGGTTGGGCATATTTCAACACCTTAATAAATCATTAGTTCATAGATCGGAGTTTTTTGTTCTTGGTAACAAAGATCATAGTTTTAAAAGGGATAGTTTTGTACTCTCCATTCATGGCAGATTGAGTATAATCGGGTTTTTTAGATTGTTTATTGGATTTTTATAAGAAATTTGATGATTTATTATTTTTAAAAGATAATTAGAAAATTATGGTGTTTTTATTTTTTATCAATTTCTCTCTCTCCTCTCTTCTAGTTGATTTTTCTCTCTCTCTCTCTCTCTTTCTCTCACACACACACGCACGCACGCACGCACGCACGCAAAAAAAACCGTAACACACACAGTACATGCATATTCAATACACGAAAAAATAAAAAAAAAATGCAATCACAACTTTTGCTTACAATTTCTATTAAAATAATTTTTTTATTTAATTTTATTAAAATCGCAACAATGACTTACAATTTTTATTAAAATAATATTTTTAAATTTTTATTTTATTAAAATTGCAATAATGAATTGTGATTTCTATTAAAATAATATTCTTATTTTGTTTTAATTGCTATTTTATTGAAATCACAACAATGTATTGCAATTTTTATTAAAATAATATTTTTTTATTTTGTTTTAATTTAAATTTATTGAAATTGCACCAATGTGCTGCGATTTTTATTAAAATGATATTTATTTTTTATTGAAATCACAATGTGTTACAATTTTAATTAAATAATATTTTTTTACTTTTGACAGCCTGAAATTGCAATTAACTATTGTGATTTATTTAAATACACAAAAAAATACAATACTTTTGCAATAACTATATATAAATACAATATCTAAATAATTGAGCCAGTATAATCTGGTGAGCCTCATCTTTAGTTTACTTGTGTCAATAGGTTCTCTAAATGAAGTTTGCTAGACCGGAGGAGTCTCAATCATTCTATAAATAAATAAGTTGATTCTCACACTTTTTAAGTCCGAAATATTCAATAATCCTGTCCTATGTGTTTCCATTGCATATACAGAATTTCAGATCAAGTAAAGTTGAGATAGAGAGTATTTGAGACCTAATACTGTTGTTACCTACTTCCTTTCTCTCCTAACTCTCTTTTGCTACTGGTTACATCCATATAATATATCTTCAAACTTTCTCTCTACTCTTACAGCTCTAAACAACACTATTCTGTTACAATCCGAAACCCTAACACTTTCCTCACTTTAGTCAGGCACCCTTTTAGCCTTCCAAATCTCAATCCATAACCCCAAATCCCTTCTTCTTCATGCCTAAACCTTAAAATAGGCAAGTTTTAAACCCTGAGCCCTCCACAAGTTGCTAGCAGGTGAATTCCTCCAAATCTTACATCAGGTCACTTGTCTCATTTATCATAAATATTACTTTATAGACAAAGTATGTGTTCTCCAGATATAGAATAATCAGCTAGCTTCTTATATAACTAGTGAAACCATGCTTCAATAGTGCAGGCTGTGTGCCTGATATGAAAAAGTACACGCATTGAAGACACGAATTCATTTCAGCACAATGAAATCAGCAGGTTGAAAGGAATGTCTTGAGTAGAGATCTACAATGTTATTGTAGCAGCTTGTGAAAAACAGAGCGAGAAAGCAATATAATAGCAGAACAGTTCCAGTCAAAAGTACAACCAAATATATAGCGAATTTGGAAATGCACACTGCATTAATATCTATGGTGGGTAGCAGTTTTGCACCTTTCACTAGATAGATATTGTGGCTATGAGATCTAAACTTCCCTGTAATAAAAATGAATGAAGGAAAAAGCTCACCAAAGAAATTCAAAACTTTCAGTTCTCCCCTGTAAAAAAACAAATGGAAACAAAAACGAATACAACATTCTTGCCTCAAAGGGGTTCCTACTTCCATTCTATTCATCCATAATATTTTATTCTGCTTCTGTCTGAGCTGCAATATCCAGTGTTTTCTATATTAATTAATAAACTACTATCTCAGACTAGCTGCCACGATATCCATATATCTCTAATAATTTTCACCTTTTTTTTCGCAAGTAAATGAATTATTTTCATTTGGGATATTTTGGCACCTCTTCTACTTTAAAGAACATGAATCGAGTGATTTTGGTCACATATCCTGAACCAGCAATAAACTGGGTGTTTTCTAGCCACCAATTAACGGAGAAAAGAGTTATTGAACAAATAATTTAATGGAAGGCATCAAAGTGAACTGCTGAGCATAGCTCAACATTTTCCAGGGACCTATGGTGATGTTATGCTCCGTTCCCCTTCTCCCTTAGGTCCAACAGGACCTTCTTAGAACCAAAAAGGACATCAAGAGAGAAGTACTATAAAACAGAAAGAACAGATACAGTGCTTAAAAGCCTCACAACTAAATGGGAGCCCAGAACTTTGACTGGAATATATAATCATGTAATATGTTTTTATAGCCAAAAACCAAATTCAAGCTATATAATTTCTAACCTTAAAACATCAGGAGATTTAAGGAACATTGTACCACAAATACTTCAAGTAAGAGCCTGGTCAAGAAATAAAACAACACACCCAGTGCTACTGACACAGGAAGGGCAGGCAAAGCTTTCTGATATAAAGCCAATAGCATTAAAGTTATGCCCAGACCAGCAATGATAGCAAGATAACATGCATACACCGTCGTAAAATCATACATTGCTGCCCTGCCAACCAAGACACTATAGAAGATAAAATCGCCCAGCCCTAACTTGATTGCACCAGATGAACCCAATCCAATTCCCTCTAGCATCAAATTTTCATTCGACGCCACATCTGCTCTATGGATCTGGGCATTCATTCCATGATCAATCAAGGGAGCAGTAACCTCCGAATTAGTTTCTTGAACCCGCCCCTCTTCGGCTCTGACCAAATTTCTGTCACTATAGATCCTATAAGAAGTACTAGAACTCAAATTCGAAACAGCATCCTCCCCAGCCGAATTTGTGTCACCATGCACACCATCTGGGGCATTGCTGTTTGAGTCCGAATTGGGGTTCGATTCAGCATTGACTCCGTGACCCAACATAGAATTGACATTCATATTGGCATCACTCAGGAGATTTGAATTCTCAACAACCCTCGTATCTCTCCACACCCTCCTATGATTAACACCAAACCTTGGATCAAAATTATCAACGTTCACAGGCCTAGCCTCATAAACCAAAGCAGGAATTTCTTCATCCCTCGATATAGCAAGCTCCACAAGAAGCCTCAAGGGACCAATAGGCAACAGAACCGCAGCAAGGTCATACAATGCCATGGCAACAAGCATGGCCCAGGTGGTCCACTCAGGCAACATAGTAAACCAATAAGCAACCAATATCCCAATAACAACCAAGTAACCCTGAGTCACAAGAATCGGCATTTTCGACATAAACACAGCCAGAACACCAACAATAGCAAAATTACACAGAACCACAAGAAAAGTCACGCAATCAATTGGCGTGCTAAAATGCTGAATCAAAAAGATCCAAATTTCACCGCCGAGGAGGCCCAAAACGACAAAAGCAGAGAAACCCATGTACAGTTTCAGGAACCTGGTGCATCTGAAGTAGAAGAGGAGGACCAAGACAAAGGTTGCAATTGTGACGACGACAACAAAGGCGAGGGAGTTTAAGAGGGCGCCAAGGAACTTGTCCCATGAAGAGTCGGAGGTTGTTTCGGTGTATGCAATGGTGGCGATGCTGGAGACGGAGGAAGAGAAGGAAGGGTTGTTGGTGTTGAGGATGGAGACGAGGATGACGACGAGGAACATGCAGATTGAGACTGGGGCCACGATTCGGATGATTTCTTCACCCAGACAGTCGAGGAGTGTCGGGGTTGCGGTTGGGGGTGTTTGGGGCTGTGCCATTCAGTTACGGATCGAAGGACGAGGTTGTGGTTTTTCCGGCTTCCAGTTTCCGCTCTTTAGTTTGGGGGAAGTCAGCGAGCGAGCGATGGATCGAAATTTCAGAGGTTGTGGGTTACCCGACGGTGGGTCCTAAGCATGAAATAACAACGGGGAAAACGTGAGCTTGGGCCCATCTGCAATTTGGTGGGTTTGGGCCTTTCTGGGAGCTATAAACTCAGGGAGGCCCCTAGGCCTGTCTGTCTTAAAAGAACAGGTAAAGTTAAATAGTATATTACTTTTTTTATTTTTTTGATACATGAATAGTGCATCAGTATTTGATGCTCAGTTTTGCTTTTTGTTACACTTTTCTGTTTGTGATTAGCGGGGTTGGTGTTATCTTGTGCTCTTTTAGATTATTTTGCCTTCCTAGTGTCGTTAAAGGCTACTTTTTTTCTTTTTTTTTTCTTTTTTTTACCTTTAATGAGACAGTAAAAGGCAAGTTACTTTCATGGAAAATAATCAGATGAATTTTTATTTTATTTTTTTGCATTAAGTTTTATAAATCATTAAAAAGAAATTTAAGAATAGGTTTTATAAAGAAACTATATTTTGGTTTCTATAAATTCGTGTTTTAATATATTAGTCCCTTGGAAAAAAATTTACATATAATTTAGTCTGTGTACTTAATAATTTTTGAAGAAGTTAATCCTTCTATTTGTAATATCTATAACTACCATCAGCAAAGATAATTGTTCGAAAAACCTGTCAGTTGCAATCGTATTTAGGGGTAAAAATACTCTAATGACAAAGAAAAAGTTAATATTTTTTTAATAATATAACAGTATTTAGTTAACCAACAGTGCCAAAAATTTTCATATTTACAGTATATTAAAAATATTTATTTAATTAATATTCATTTTAAGTATTAAAAAATTAAACTAATATCTTGTTAGACAACTAAATTAACTATTTATTAAGAAAAGAGAAATATAATGGCAAACACATAAACCGTTGAATTTGCAATGATGAGATACTTGTTTGGTCCTCCTTTTGTATAAGTGATTTTAGATATAATTAATTTTATTAAAATTAATTTTAAGGTAAAATGATTTATGCTTGGTATTTTCTCTAAAAGTAATTCTGACAAAAAGTAAAAAATTTTCACTTTCCTCAAAATCAATTCTAAAAATAATAATTAATTTTCAAAGTCAACAATCAAATATCATAATTCTTGCAAATGGATATCCAAACATGCAAAAAATATATGAAAATGAATTCACTTATATAAAAAATTCATATAATTATGTTAAATTTTTTTTATTGATTAGATTTCCTTCAAGTCTCACCTTTTTAATTAGGATTTAATTTATATAGATTGACAATGTAAATTTTTTTATACTATTATTCGATCATATATTACCACATAAGTAAATATACATGACCTTTAACTCCACCACTCCAAAAATCATATAAATATGAGAATATAATTAGAAAATAATTTAAAATAATTTTATACTATTAATATATATAAATTAAATCCTTTTAATTAATAACAAAAATTTATACACAATTAAATTATGTGATCACTTCCTAAAAGTTAAAACATTGTCTCTGCAGACATACATGGATCAACCTCACACCGAGAGCTAGCATCGGACGGCTGCTTTTTCTCGACTTGAAATCAAGGGCTGATATCGACACCTCTTCCTAGCTCTCCACGTAGGTCTCTTGGTCTTGGACTTAGACCTACATAAACCCCGCTCCATTCCATTTCCCAGAAAAAGAGCAAACGTACCTCTGCTTAGGGTTTTAGCTCACGAGAAACCCCCAAGGTACTCTCCGAATGTGCAATTCTCTTCTTCTTCCTTTTCTTCGCTATGCTTCACTAACTTCTTTTATTCTGGTTCACTTCGTTTTTGTTTCACGTCGTTCTTTCTTTTGCTTCCGATTCGATTTATTGTTGTTGTCAACAATTGCTTCCTCTCACAGTTGACTGAGCTGGGACAAATTGATCCTAGTTTCGTTTGATTTTTTTTTTTGTCTATCTTATACGTTTTCAATCGGTGGTTTTAATCTCGTCGTTTATTATAAGAGATCTTCCCTTAATTTTTTTCTTCCTTCCTTTTTATTTTTTTTTTGGCGCTGAATATGTAGAAACAGAGGAACATGGAGATCAAGGAGTTTGAAAATTTGATTTATTTGTAGCTATGTGAAATTTAGTAGTTTCGGTAATGAAAGTGAGAAACGTAGCTGCCTTTCGAATTTATGTTTTTGTTTGGAACAAAAACAAGGAAATGATTGTAATATTGTTTGGGGGTACCAAGCTGAAGTAAATAATTTTGCTAAGTTTTTATGTAGTTCGTTTTTGTTTCCTTCAGGTTTGTGTTGTCAATCTGGTTTGTTGATGCTTGGGGTACAGATTAATTTTTTAAAACTGTGTGCGTTTGTGTATGATTTCTCTTTTTAGCGATATTCTGTTACAGAATGTAGTTATCAATGTTTATTGTTTCTCTTCAGGTTACAACAATGGCTTTCTTTGGTAGAATTGGGAATGTACTGAGAAATGCAGCAAGCAAGCAGATTAGTTCGGAATTACGTTCATCCTCATCTGTTTTCCAGGCTATCCGATGCATGTCATCTGCTCCAAGTTCAAAACTGTTTATAGGAGGTGTGTTTAAAGTTTGACTACCTTAAAGTTGAACCCATGATGCTGTTTTATGTTTTTTGCTCGTTATGTAGCTGATAATAACGATTTATAGAGATGTATCTGACATTGGTTTGTTGCAGGTGTTTCATATTCTACTGATGAGCAAAGTTTGAGGGAAGCTTTTTCAAGATACGGTGAAGTTGTTGATGGTAAATATTTAGATTCTCTTTTTCTATATTTTTTTCCCCAGTCATCTACAAAAAGCTTCTTTTTTTTTGGGGGGGGGGGGGATGAAATTCTGTTGAAATCATTTTGTTAATTATTTTCATCATTGCTTCTTTAATGTCATGCTCTTTGTAGCAAGGATAATTGTGGATCGTGAAACTGGTAGATCCAGAGGATTTGGCTTTGTTACTTACAGTTCAGTTGAGGAGGCATCAAGTGCCATTCAAGCCTTGGATGGACAGGTAATATAGATTAGTTATTCTTTGTATTATTATTTTGTGAATATCATTGGTTGTGGTGGTTGTTGTGAAATGTTCATGTCCATTTGCTGAAGTTACATGTGCAAGCCATTCAGTTTATGGGAATGTGCAGTGTATATTTTGGTTACTTGTATAACAGTCAGTGTTTGTGTTCTTGTTTGTTGTTGAGTTTGAAACAGTGTTTCTCTGTGGTGCTTTCTCCTTTGTCCCTAAGGTTTTAAATTGTGGTCACGGTTGTGGTTGTGTTGTGGCATGATGTGGGGTAATGTAGTCCACAATCATGGGGTGATGCGCTTGCATCTGCTGCAACAGAGGTGCCGTGGCCATGTCAGGTGATGTGGACAGAGATTTAAGTACTTTGTCCTTAGAAATGCAGTGGTTATTTATTAGGTATAAGATACCTGTTAGCCTTATTTTATGATATTCAGATTTTGATGATGTCTATCAGGACTGCCACATTGTCTCTAGCTGTTGTCTTCTACAATAGTTTCATTTTGCCCTCATCAGCTCATTGTTCTCACTATCATACTTTGTTCATTGTTAGTGTGGGTCCTGACTAAAGTAATAAGGTAAGAGTTGCCTCTTATTATTTTGAATTTAAAGGCAGATGTTTATTTTATTTAATCATTAGAAAACCCTTAGAAAGAGAACCATTATCTTGGCCATTATTGGATTCGTTCACATGACAGGCACACCAAATTAAAACATTTCCACCGTATCCAGTCAAGTGTCAGGTACCAGGAATGCATCTATCTAGTTGTATATGTGTGTGTTCTAGGGTAAATTTCAGTAACTTATCTGTGATCATGTATGCGTGTACTCCCTTCCTGGTGATGCTTTCCATCTTATAGTTTTAACATTTTTTAAATCCTCCATTAACCTTTTTTTGTTTAATTTTGGAACTTGAATGGCTGGCAATATGATATTTTTTTTTTCCCAGTGCTTCATGATTTCAATTTGCAACACTTTCAGGATCTTCACGGTCGCCGGGTTAGGGTAAACTATGCTAATGAAAGGACCCGTGGATTTGGTGGCGGTGGAGGTGGTTTTGGTGGTTCTTATGGCAATGCACCATATGGTGCTGGAGCTGGCGCTGGCTACGGAGGTGCTTATGGTAACTCTCCATATGGTGGTGCTCCAAGTGGTGATGGTTATGGTGGCAATGTTGCTGGAGGTTATGGTGGAGGTGGCTATGGATCAGGTGGCAATTATGGGGGCAGTGGCTATGGCAATAACTATTCTGCTCCTGATAGTTTTGGAACTAACAATGCCGGTGGCTATGGTGGAGGAAGTGGGAATTTTGGTGTTGCTGGCGGTGGTGGAGAAAGTGATAACTATGGCAATGCTCCTGGTTTTGATGCTGCTGCAGGTGTAGGTAGTCATGAAACCTCTGCTGGTTTTGGTGGCAGTGATAATTATGCCGGTGCTGGTGGTGGCAGCAGCTTTGCTGGTGGATTTGATGGAAGTGGGGGATTGGAATATGGCAGCAGTGACCAGCTGGATAGCAAAGAAAGCAGCAATGTTGGTGACGATCAGGGAGGTTTTGAGGACGAAGGAAATTACAAGGATGACAATGATGATACTGATAATTTTGCTAAAAGGGCTTGATGGAAGCTTGTATTCCTTGGTTTTCTACTGCTCTAGTGCATCGTAGCCTACACCTTCCTAAATCACTTTGGACTTAAATCTGATGAGCAGTTCAAGCATGTTATTATTGTTATCTCAATCAGCAATACATAGGTGGGAAGATAGTTATGTGTGTCAGTCCATCTTACGCGTCATCCTTCCCTTCTCGTTAAGAGTAGGGCATCTAAATTTTTGTTGCTTGCTTTGACGTGATTTGGTCTTGACCAAATTGAGATTTTTATACAGCATGTAAATCAGTGAATTGTTGCAACAATAATCCAAGACTGATGTGGGAATAGTCCATTTTAAACGATATAGGTCTGCAGTAGATTTTATTTTGACCTGTTAGTTGAATCATAGCTTTATTTTTATTTTTATTTTATTTTATTTGGGGTTTCAGTGGATGTGTATTATTTTTCGCTAAGGAGTCAATAAGCATGCTGATGGTATTGCTGTCTCCCTGATTAGAGTTGAATCCATTTAACCCGTGATGTTTCTGAATGGGATTTGCTGGGGGCGTTGCTTTTCATGGCTCATTATAGAAATTGAACTCACCGCTGGATAAAAGTTCTAAGCTTTGTACCCCAAAAAAAGTGCCCATGACTTTCACATTTTCCAAAATTCTTTCTAATGGTGTCAGATCCACAAGAGGAAGAATCTTCCTGAAGGTGCATATAAGAAAATTTCGTCAAAAATGTGAGGTGAGTTAGTGAAATTGTAATTAAAAATACTTTTGAGTTGACGAGTTATTTTGATTTGGTTTGATGTGGTAATGCCTGAAGAATTATAGTGTAGTGAGTTTACGTATAATTTCATAAAGTATTAAATTGTTCATTAAAATTATTAATTTTTCAAGCGTATTTAAGTATTATTTTAAAGCAGATTCATTAACCGAACCGATAATTCGTTATTCACTAGATTCGTTATTATACTTAACCAACAATAGGCTGTCTGGATTGGCATCTCTGCTAAAGTTTAATTAAGATCGGGGTCCTGACAATCCTAGCGGCTACGAATCGTTAAAATAATGTTAAAATCGGTTTGTACCATATTTAAAGTATAATTGACCTCTTACGTGCACGTGACATGGAGAGGCTATGCCCAGAAATATTGTTTCTGTCTGAGCATTTCTTTCCTTTAGGCTTCGGCGCCGGCCATGTATCCCAAAAAAAATATAATTAAAAAGAATTCACTTGTAAATTTACTTTGTCTTTGCATTTTAAACTTAAAAAGTTGAGCCTATTTGGGAAACAAACTCTTCCTACGCAAACAAAACATACAGGACGAGTAGTAATCACGTGTAAATTTGCGTCGACGTTGACTAACCCATCTAACAGGCCAAAAAAATTTCATCACCACTCCCTTACTATTGTTGAGATTTGTGCCAGTAATGCTAGGACCTCGTCCTGAGTTTGAGGTAGTTAACCCCCAAAGCATGCAATGAACTCAATATGCAAAAAACAAGGTCAAGAGCAAGGAAGCTTTGCTGTATTAATAGCGAATAAGTATTTGCCTCTTTCTTGTACCCCCCCCCCCCCTCCAAAAAAAAAAAAAAAAAAAAACCACAAAAAACAAACACTACCATCTTCTATTCTATTCCTACACGCCTAAAAAATATTTGATATCAATATTCATCAACATCATCATCCATAGAATACAATATCCTTCGTGCATTTTGGAAAACAGGAGAACCTTTCTTGGTCCTTTCTATAATTTGCCTTATCAATTGCCTTTCCCTCTCAGAATCACAATCACAATCTTCATCTCCACTAACATCACTTAGTCCATGAACACTAGAGCTTTGCCCTTCCAACATTGTCACCTCGCTAGAAGAGTGTTTCCTTGATATCCTCTCCCCATTGACTGTTGAATAAGTTATGGGACCATCGGCTCCACCATGTTGATCCCCTAACACATGCCATTGCCAATCATGTGAACGTGAAATTCCTTTGTGGTCAGTGTCATGGTTGCTTAGTGGTGAATACTCTTCAGAGTCATATATCTTTATTGATTCTTCATAAGCCTCATTGCATGCACCTAGAGCTTCATCTGATGAATTCTTAACTGTGGATTCGGCCGTAGGGTCACAGTCATCATAAGTGAATATATTTCCTTTAGCAAAGGAGGATGCTTGTACATGGCTTGGGAAATACTTTTGAGAACAACCTGAATGCTTGGATTCCATAACACGTAATTTCCGCTGGCTATTTTTGAGGGCAAGCTCAAGCTCCTGCACGCGCTCCTCAAGTCTGGATTGGATAACTTCATGCAAGTGCAGACTTAGTTCATGAGGAGAAACTGCATAGTTTACAGGGACAGTCATAGGGTCACTGGCATCCTCATTTGATTTTGGGTGGTCAAAATCTTCCCCGCTGACCATGTCAGCTCGCAACTCACCTCGAGCAAAATCTGCTACAAAGTCTGGGTCAATCTGCAAGAATTTTTGCAACATTAAAACACCATGGATGCATTTTAAGCACTGCTAACTTGAATACAACAAGCATGGAGAAAACCAAAAGAAGTAAACTTTCACCCAAAATAAAAAAAAAAAAGCCCGTGAACAAAATAGGGGTAAATGGACAAAGATTTGGGAACTATACTATAACCACTAATTATGAGGCATTTGACTTTCATGATACAAGTCTAGGATATACTTTGTAAAGGTGAAATCAGGGAGGAATGTAATACAATCTCTTTTTTAAGTTTTAAAACATATACATCAGAAAGAGCTATTTCACTCCATTCCTTGTTACTTCCACCTCTATCTGGCATAAGACTAATAGCATGTTTGGTTTTCAGTTTCGAAACCTCAAAACCATGGTTTTGGAGTTTCCAAACGGAAAATCAAATATACTATAACTCCATTAGGATGTTCATACATGTAAAGCAAAATAATAAATAACATCACAAGAGACATATCCAAGACAATGTCGTGTGCCTCTATAGGATCACCTTTTTTTCCTGATAAAAACCTATAGGATCATGTTTTTACTAGGAACTGAAAGATAAACATTTATGCTTACCTCAACCAGCTCAGATAGTCTTCTATCGAGGCTAGATTCGTTCATGTTTAACCCCAATCTCTCAAGTTCAGCTTCAAGCTCAGCTTCAATTTTGCTCATCGATTCTGGATTTTCTTCTTCCTTCTGATTGTATGATTTTTTGCAGTCAATTATTGGAGAGTTATCCATGTGCTTTTCAGGGGAAAATCCATTTAGCTCCTTATCACAGAAGGAATGGTCACACGTATCCTGTGAACCATAATTTTCACTCTGTAAATCCTTTACTGTCATTGAATCTTTCATATCAAGTTCCTCTTGTAGATCTTGAACCAAGTTTTCATTCTGTTTCAACAACTCTCTTAACTTCTCCATTTCTCTTTTATTTGCCAAGATGGTAGCTATTATACCAAAAGAAATCCCAAGACTGAAGAGAAATGTTGCATCTGATGATCATATACGTGTCAACAAGAGTAGTTATCAAAGCAAAACACACCACATAACAAACCAAGTACCAAAGACATGATATCAACTCATGAAATAAATAGCAACCTAATTCATTAAAAGGTCAAGTTACTGATACAGATTATTTATTTGGGTTATATAGCTATCTGTGATCACTATGTTAAGACCAGATAATAAAATCCTTTACAAATTATGCCCTCGCTCTGGCCCAAAATAACATCTATATGTAAAGGAACAGTGAGATTGGCCAAACCTGCAAGATATCAATTCTCAGGAAAATCTGATTTGTGAATAGAGAAACTAAGATTCTATAACATTCCTCCAAAATTTAAAGATTTTAGACCAGCTCAAAATCCATTTGATTTTCAAATAACTGATAATATGTGAATCTTATTCTCTGAGACTAATGAACTGCATATAAAAATACACCTGAGCATGAAAATAAAACAAGATTCCTTTACTATTTGTCTTCTCTGTAATCAACCAGAGAATGTAGAGGAAGCTCAACAATTTGATATCCCAATGGGCAGACTGATAAATTTCCTCAAGAGTAATAAAGTGTACTGCTCCCAAAACAGCACACAAATTCTAAATGTAGGCATGAAAGGAAATGCTAAAAACAAGTATTTGCAATGCAGCAAAGCTAAAAAGGTATTTTATATAAAGAACTATACCATGTTGAGTATAGATGTGTTTTCCACTTAGCACAACATTGGAAGAGCTCAATCTCCCACTTCGCTCATTGTCTGCATTAAATCTCATCTTCTTGACATCATTGGATGATCCAATTTTCTGTAAGGAAGGAACCCCGAATAATACATTTTCATCTTTCACTTGACTGTCTTCTCTATGCAACTTATAATCATCACTTCCAGTTCCAATTAATGCACTGCTAGAATCATCATCATTTGCTTTGCTGATTATTCGGCTTCCATCACATACAAGAAATGACCTCGTGGACCTGGATGGCAATGAAAGAGAACTAAAGACATGTTCTTCAATTTCTGCATGTTCTTTGTATAGCTGAGCCACTAAGCAACTTTCCAAGGAATTTAGAGGTCTACTAATATGCCCATACATATGCTTGGTCCTCAGCGAGGTTTTATTTCCAGAAGGATTATGTATAGAACATACTTCTCCTGCAGAAGAATTGGGAAGCAGGAAACCACAATTGCCACCAATACTGGAGCTTTGCTCATTTCCATCTTCAATATCATTATAGTTCTCATTTGCTGCAAATGTACCTGCCGAATTCAATCCAGAAAGGACATCACCCTCATTGTAATTCCTTAAGTGTCTAACTTTTTCAGTATCAAGCCCTCTGTTAGAAACCAAATCTACTGTCAAAAGACCATCCAGCGAGTTCACATCTGAAGCCCTTCTATCCAAAGAAACATCCTTGCCCATTCCATCTCTCCAAGCTTGCCTGCGAAAGGGACTGCTTGGGGACTCACCATTCTCAAGATTGGAATCCTCTGAACACAAATGAGGTGACCTATCACTACTGTTTGAAACCCCGTGGAAATATTTAGCTAAGTACCCAGCTCCAGCAGCAGCTGCAACAACCCACAAATCCATGTTGCCTCTCCTTTCCACACCCAAAGACACCAAAAATACTACCCAAACTCCACAAAACAAATTATCCTCTTTCTTTCCACCATCAGCATCAAACAGGGAAGGGAAAAACTTCCCATCAATCTGGAGAAATTGCCTTCAAGTATTCCCACAAGAATAAGCTCAAGAAGGAAGTGCTGGAATCCAATTCCAGAAAAATAAAACCAAAATCGCTCATTCACTAACCAAACATATACTCTTCTCCAAACTCTCAGTAAAGTCAGTAACAAAGGAAAAACCCTATCTTTCACTAATCTAGCTATAAGAAACTACTCCCCAAGTGGATAGATGGAAAATCCAGCGAAACGAGTGAACAGCAGCAAATAATTTATTAAAAAAAAAAAAAAGCAATGTGATAAGTCCCTGTGAACTTGCAAAGCATCAGAAACCAACCAATGCCGCCACCCCACCAACAAATTTCTGAGGAATTAGAAAAAAGATTGCAACTTGACAGCAGCTGAACCAAGCATTGCACCAAAAATTCACGATGAGATATAGAAACTAAAAAGCTATATCCGTAAGATGAAAAAATGGCGTCGATTCGGTTGGTGGTTTGGTCTCAATATTGGGGCATAGGAGAAAACGAGGGGGAAGAAAAAAAAAAACGATATTTTTTATTTTTGGAAAGCGCTTGTACTATACTGTGAAGTCTGAAAGCAAATTATGAGTTTGACACAGACAGACACAACCAATGACTTCCTCAACCCACACCATGTTTGCGGAACCTAACTGGTTTGAATCCCTTACAACATACAACGCCGTAACAAGGAGAATAATAATTACAAAAATAAAATAATAATTTCTCATAATCTATTGGATGAAATGGAAAAGGGGAAATCCTTTTGTTTCACCTTTTTATGTCTTTTTGTTAATCCAGAGAGGAAAAAAAAAAGGGCTCGGTGAAAAATGATATGTTTTTACTTTTTAGATAATTATTTATGATAACATAATATTTTCTATAATTTTTAGAGTTTAATTGATATACATTGACAGTTTAAAATAGTTTTATACTATCAACTAATAAAAATAGAAAAAATAAGAAATTATGGTAGATTCTTTGTTATAATGAATAATTATTCATATGAGTTAATATTTTTCACTGTTTTTATTAATTGTTAGTGTATTTAAATTAAATTTTAATTTTTATTAAATAATAATATAAAATAATTTTATATATACTACTATTTTGGTTAATTTGCTAACTTTGTGAAAAGGTGAGAGACTTGGATAACCTAACAAGCAAAAGGCGTTAATGATATATCATCATCATCATCACCTCTATGACACATTTCTTTTATGACCTGTCTTTAATGCACTTTCTTTGATATGGTGCATCAAGCACCTCCTAATCCAAAAATAAGAATTGAAGATGCAACCATCCATTATGATACACCATAATCACTCTTGTCTTCTTCTTTGTGCTCTACCACTCCCTCACAATCTCCATCTCTGAAACCCTTCCCTTCGTCACCATTGGTTTCCTGCCTCCAGGATCCTTTGTTGGTGCCACGCCCACTCCTCTCTGTTTCCACCACCGACCACCACTGCCTGGGGCTTCTACTTCAAGCCCGCATTCTCTTCCCTCCTCACCAACCCATCTTCAAATGCAACATCTCTATTCAACTACCCGCTACAACTCGCCAGAAAAGAACCAACAACAACAACAGTAGTAATGCAATCCTCGAGATGGGATGCCTATTGCTCGACCACCCTCCATTGTCGACCTTTGCGCTGCCACCACCGCCTGTCTCCATGTGTCCTCATCCAATTAAGGTTTTGGCTTTTCAATTTCTTACTAAATATTGACTTAGGTTGGTTCTACTTTCCACTGTCTGTATGGTGTTCCTTCTAGCTATGATTATCAATTTATTTAGAATTGGAGTTTATCTTGGTGCTTTACTTTTTATTTTATTATTATTATTATTATTATTAGTATTTAGTTTTGGGACCCAATTTATGAGGATGGGTTCTCCATAATTTGATTGTTTCGGTCTATGTTTAGGTTTTATTTTTCATTAGGAAAGAGGTCTATGCTGCTACACTTGCTTTTGTAGTAGATTAGTTGAAATGGGGGCAAATCTTTTGTTATAAGTTGATTTTAACTTAGTTCTTAGATGAGGTGGTTGGATTCTTAGTGTTAGAATTTATGGACTTCTAGCAGTGTGTGGCATAAGCTAGAATATGCTTTTGATCATGATAACCTTACCTGCACCAACAAGTGGTTAGCATCTTTTGGGTTTTCTCTGGCTTTTTCTGTATATTTTGATTTGTTGCGAATTGAAACTCAATTTATTATAATGGTAAGATGAGAAGAGAAGGAAGGGGTGGGTCAGTTTGGGTGGTGGTTCATTATGACAGAGAGGGGAATCATGAGAGAGAGAGAGAGAGAGAGAGAGAGAGTGGCAACTTTAGGGAACTATTAAGTGTATGTTTAGTTCAGTTTTTGCAGAATTAATTTTAGATATAATTGATTTAGTTAGAATCAATTTTAAGGTAAAGTAATTTATATTTGATAATTCCTGTAAAAGTAATTATGACAGAAATTAAAAAAAATCCACTTGTTCCATAATCAATTCTAGAAATAAAAATCGATTTTACAAGTATATAACCAAAATTGATTTTGGAAGATTGCAACGTCCAACCAAACACACTATAAAGTGCACACTACCATTTAGCTGCACGGTACTCTAGTGGGTTAGATTCAAGACACCCACAAGGTGCTTTAAAGTGGTGTATTTTAGCATTACCCTTACATTATTTTAAAAAGTATGGTTTTGGCCAAATAAAAGAAATGATTAATAACAAAGATTTTCATAATAAATGTTAAGAATTTAGAGTTTAAACTTTAGAGTTTAGCGATTATATAAAAATAACTTTTAAATATTTAATACATTTAAATTTAAATTTTTTAATTTTTATATAAGATTCCTTTCGACTAAAAACTCTTAACAAGTGCCATTAACCTTTATAACAATTATGGAAATTTTGAGACAAGAAATTTTATTACAATTCAATAATTTGAATGTTTGGGCTTTCACTGTCTGACGAGACGACCCATTATTCCATTAATATCCATGGATTAATAAAACTTTTGAATTCCACCGATCTATAATGTTCAACATTTCATGATCAAGCATTGGTAGCTTTGCTCAACTTCTACTTAATTTTATTTATAAATCTTTTTTGGAATGTTACACGTGATATGGTTTTAGTGGTGCATTTTGTGGTATACCAGGCTAATTATGATGCACCACACAACAATTTGGAAGAATGAGGGCGCACTATGCTCCTATCTTTCTCTGCCTCTCCTACTTGTTCAGAGGTTGAACAGAAGGAATGAAAGACCACTGCCGACAATTAAGGAAACGGAAAGGACGATCCCATCGTTGAAGCCGCCCTTGACATTATTTAGCATAGATCTAAGGAATTCCTCCTCAACACAACTTGATCAAGTATTGCAGATCAACTTGATCTCAGCATAAGGACTGCAACCTTCATCTCCACTGCTTCGGAGGCTCCAACGTATGCCCTCGTGTGGGTCCACCCCTCAACTAAGATCTGAACTAGAGTCGACAAGCTCGGAGGCCACAACCCTACATGGAACAACGAGTTCCTCTTCCATGTCACGTCGGAGTTCCTCGCCAACGACACCGACACCATCTCTGTCGCCATCTACACCCTCGGCATCTTTGGTAACCACCTAAGTAGCATTGTCAGGTTCCTTATCATCAACATCCTTTTCGACACTGACAGAAGAGCCCCTTGCTTCAACGTAGTCCAAATCACCACCGGAAGAAGAAGAAGAAGAAGGCGCTAGAGGAAGAAGCTTCGAGTGATTTGGCAGAGTCCTGCTCATTGTTGCCAGCTCTGGGAACAAGCACAATCAATCACTCTGTGAGACAGTCACATTCCATCACTGCTACCAAAGACAACAATGCCAAGGAGGTTGTCGAATTCGAGGGGTAGCAACGATAATGGGATGCGACTCCGAGAATGGTGCGACAGTAAGGCGGAAAGAACATGTAGGTGGTGTCGATGGCATGGATAGTGCCAACAATGGTGCAGCCGCTACCATTGAGGTGCTCCATTGCAGGCCATGAAGGTGGTTGTTGAACGTGTGGTGGGCGGAAAGAACGATGCAGGTGCAGTGGTCCATCAACACGGATTTAGCCATATCCCCTATCACGTTTGCCCACATTTATCAAATGTGGTTAAAATTTGGTATGTGATACATCATAATTCTCTTGGTGCACCACAGAATGCACTTAGTTTCAGTACCTTCTATTATTCTAAAATTCGAACATACTTCTCAAATGTACATTCCATCGTATCGAACATAGCAGGGCTATCTGATGGCCATGTTCCATGTATCTGCGTAGGATATCCATACACGGAGTGCGCTGCATTTTTAAAATTATTGTTTAATTTAAAGTTTTATAAAATTTATTTAATATTTTATTTTATAATATATTAAATTATTTTTTATGATTTTATTTTTGAATATATATATATATATATATATATATATATATATATATATTATAAAATAAAAAAATGAGTAAATTAGACACTCTTTTCTTAATAGATATCTTTATTATACAGCACTCTCCTCATTTATCAAAATATGTACCATATGGCTATAAGATAAGTTTTCTTAATAAGTTTAAATTTTTTAAAAAAATTGAAGATAATTTATTTGACAATTTGATTAACGACATAATTCTTTAAAAATAATATTTATACCAATAAAAAATGAATTAGTTGACAAAATGTAATATATAAAGATTTTGAAATTAATTATGTTCAAATTTAAATATTGCCTTTATTAGGTTAAATTAAACATAATTACATTGGCCATGAATTTGATAATAATTACTGAAATTATTTTAAATTGTAATAATGATATTTATGTATATTATGATTATTAAACAATTGTGCCCAATTATTCACCTTAAAAATTTTGAAATTAATCAACACAAATTATAAATATTGTGTTTATCAAATTTAATTTAATATAGATTGAACCAATATATAATATAAGTATATTAAAATATTACAAAATATTATAAAGTGTATCTCTAAAAAATTGTTAAAATCACTTAAATTATCTTAAAAATTTTGATTTTGTCAAGTTTAAATTAACGTATATAGCTACATTTTTTATAAATTAAAATAATAGTAAGATATTGGTTTACTAAATAAGATATCCCCAAATAATATTATAAAATTAATTTTGTTATTAACATTAAGTTAAAACAATGAAGGTAATTTATTCGATAATTTGATTAACCACATAATTTTTTTTTTTGAAAAAATAAAGATTTTGATTATCTTATAAAATAATTGATTATTTAAAATGATATAATATATTATAAAGATATAAAGATTTGAAACCAATTCAATTAAAATTTGGATATTGCCTACATTTAAATAAATTTAGGTATTTCCACCTTTATGAAATAAGTGATAAGCGATATATATGGAGTGTATCATATAAAAGGAGTTGTTTGTTATGAAAGTAAGATGAGCAAATCTTGATCATTTGATCTTATGTGAATAGTCAAGATTAAAACATAAAGTTACATAACTTTTTTAAGTGATCATGTGATATTTAAATAACTTTAAATCTTAACCATCCATGTATAATTATACAGCTCAGATTTGCTCCTCTCACTCTTATAATAAATCACTCCTCTCATATAATACACTTCTTGTATATATATAATAAATTTTTTTATGCCATTAATATATTAATTTCTAAAAAAATTTCTAGTCATTATTTTTTAATCAAAACACTAACGTTGCCATATAAGAAATCTCTACAAATATATAAAAATTAATTGATTGAAAATGTATTTGATTTTGTACCCAAAAGTAAACAAAATTAATTTTGCACCCAAAAACATATTATGGGAAGGTACAAATTTATGAAAAATTGAAAAATTTTTGTTGTACACAAAAAAAAATGTCAATAAATGGGTGGAGAAGCCTAAAACATGTATTGTAGCTATTTAATACAAGCATAGCTTTGGTATCCAGAATATAAAATGTTATAGCATTATTTTAAGATAAAAAATATATGAGATATAGGATATGATATGATTAATCTTCAAACGTGTTTTATGGGCAGAACCAAGTTTTTCTTTCTAAAAAATAAATTGGCTTTGAAATTAATACGTAGCTGGCGATGGCGAGTCTTATTTCTTGGTATAATCGCCACTTCACCACAAGAAGACCCAAGGAGGATTAAATGATTAATATGGATGGATTCATCATTTTTATTATTGAATCCTCAATGTCTCCAACTACGTCCAACTAACAAACAACAATCTATTTACTACCCATTGTACCCTGCAAAACGTGGGATTATTACGTGCTATTTTCTCGGGAGAAAAGGAAAAGTAATAATCAAATAAATTATTTTTAATAAGCTAAACTGCAACATATATAATATTAAACTTAATACAATTTTCTATTAAATTTTAAAACAATTTTAAATTTAGGAAATATAATACTATAATTCTCTAAATGTATATGAAAAATAAAAAATATCGCCTGATAATTGATGATCGAGAAAACTCAGTCCATGTAGGGTAATTGAGGACTGAAAAAAAAAAAGAGTGAAATTATTCTAGAACAATAATTGTGATGTAGTCCTTCCTTTAGATCAAGTAACAACAATGTCATCATATATTAGGATTGTAATTTGTACCTGATGACCAAACAAAAAAGGATTGTAATTTGTAACTAATGCCAACAAACCTGGGAGGCTGAGACTCTTCTTAAAGTAGTCATTATACTCAATTAACATCAGAACCACGTGTGAGCGCCTCCTCGCACAAATATTATTGTTATCATATTACTAAAATTTGTAAATAACATAAATGGCAATCAGAAAACAAGTAAACAACAGATTGATAATGTTGACAATATCATCAAACTGACTCTTTTGATTAACTGATCAACAAAAGCACTATAAACCATATTGGAATAGATCCTCTTATATAAAAATTTTGTGTGACCATATTGTGTGTGAGTTTTTACTCTTGATCAAGAAAGTTAAGTCCAAAAAGGAGTATATGAGAGTCATGATCAATAATAAAAATCACGTAAGCAAGTCATATAAAATTTTCACATGAAACAATCTATTCTCAAAAGATATTGACAGCCATTTCAATTAATGTTTCACCCCGCTACCACTTCACTCTTTCTTTGCAAAGGATCTCTCTCCCTCGGACAAGGGGGTAGATTGGGCAGGGTACGAGAATAGCTCGGCTTGGTAAATTGCCATAGCCATACATGATTTAATTTGGTTTACTGAACTAGATATAACTTAACTGTGAGAATCAAAGTGAACATATATAATAAAACAAGACCTTTTCTTCAACTCATTCTTTCACATGAAGTGATTAGTTTTGATGTTTCATATATCATATTTTTAGTATTATACGTATTAGGGGTGTTTAAAATTGAACCAACTCAAATAAAAAACCAAAAAGCTGAAAACAAAAAAAAAACCAAATACAAGAAAATAAAAATAAATCGGTAGATTTGATTTGGTTTTTGGTTGATAAATTCAAAATTGAACTAAACCAAATCAAAAATGGAATTCAGCCAAATCAAACCAAAGCATTATAATAGCTATTACACCTTTACTTGCACAACTCACTAACCCATTAGCCCACTCAATCCACTATATCTAATCTTCCCTTCAATTACGCCGCAACATCAGCAACATAACAAACATTGTCACGATCACAGGGTCATAGCCTCACACTCAATCCCTAATCCTTTTGAGCCGTAGCACACTCAGCCTCACTCTCCCAACATCCATTGTCGTGTGTAGCTTCTTTCTTTCACTGTCAAATGTTGCACTTCCTCTCTGGTCTTTGCTTGGTGCTCGCGTTTCCTTCCTTTGCCGGCATCATCCTTAGCTTCTTTGGCGTTGACGAGAGGAAAATGTGGACTTGGTGGTGAGAGTTGTTGCTTCTCAAGCTTCAATTTTTTAGCTAAGATCCCAAGGACATTCTCTATCATCGTCTATGATGTTTGGGTTCTGATGAGTTCTTATTTTTGAATGAATGCTTCTATATTGTTTGTTTGGCTTTGATTTGCTTATTTTCCACCGAATTGTTGTTGAGATTTTCATATTTGGCAATATTGATAATTGTTAATTCAGATTGTATTTTCCTTTATTTGGAGCAGCAAGTTGCTTCTCATGATAATTGATTTTAAGAATCAATTTGTTTGATTTGATAGATATTTTATTTATTTTTATGAGCTATTTTTTAGTTGAATGATTAATATGATAAAAATAATATGCAAATTTGGTTCTTTTACGCAGATCTGATTGATTGTTTTTAATAATAATAGGCAGATTTGATTCTTCTTAAAAATAATAGGCAAACTTGTTTCCTTAATTTATGTTCGAGGAGCTTTTATTTTTTATTTTTATCTAATTGTTCTCCTTTCTAAATTGAACAACTGAACTGAACCAAACCGATAAACTTTGGTTCAATTTGGTTCGATTGGCAAGCTTGATCAAAACCGAATAGATGAGAATATATAATAACCACTTGATTTGATTCGGTTGGAATTTGTCCCCAAAATTAAATCAAACCAAATTACGAACACCCCTAGTATGTATTGAAGTAGTCTAATATATGCTATATTACTATTTAAATACATTATAATTACATACCAAAAATAGCATTATTATTCATAACTACTATTAGAAAGCAAAGCAACCAGCTTGGGGGTTAACCCCTAAAAACGGGACACTAGCCATGGGGATGTAATGAGCATAATTTGGGCTTGGACCCATCAGTGGCACTGTGGCAGCCCAAGCCAAATGGAGGAGCAAAATATACAAAAAGAAAAGAAAGGGGGCACGATGAGGTTATGGAAAATGTGGTATCACCAACTCTCCCCCTGAAATTATTTCATCTCTTCCTGACTTCTCTTCGGGTTCTATTTGTCCTTATCTGATTCTTCTACCATTCCCTGTTAATGATTGCTTGAGATCGCTCAAGCAATCCGTCAATGCTTGCAATGAGTTTCCCTAATTGATCCTCCTATATTTCTGTTCCCGTTTTATTGAACTTCTATTGTTATTCCATCGGAATTGTCTCTGTTATTTGCTGAACATTCGGACACTGGTTTCTCATTTCTACACTGGTTATTGTAATTGAAATTCACACTCATTACAGGGGACTCTAAGGGAACTAAATGAGAAAACATGAAGTTACTCCAATGAACTTATGAGGTCTTCAAAATTAAAAACTAGCCAATCAGCTTTTGCAGCAACGGCTTCTCGAAGTTGACCACCCGCATAGCAAATGAACAAGTCGGCACCACCCGGTCTACGAGCCTACATGTGAAAACACAACAATACAAATTACCACATATGATATATGAAAAATACTATGAATTAAACAACAAATTCGGCCAACAATCTAAAAACAAATAATTTAATTCACTTGTCAACATTATTGGTTATTTCTTTGTGCAAAATTAGACAGCTGTTTTCTTTTGTAGGAAAGTGTAGAGGCTAGGGGGAAAAAATCATAAATAATATCTGCACACCAATATCTTTGACCCACAGTTTTTATATTTCATACATGTTCTTAAAATGAAATATGCAGGATTTTATTTACCTCAAGATCAGTTGCACCATCTCCTACCATGGCTAATGCTTTGTATCCATGAGCCTGGAAACCAGTTTGATCAACTTTACAAGCAATGCAGTTAGCAAAAAGTTAACAACTAAGTGCAAGGCTAACCTTTCTGATTTGTTGGACTGCAGTAGCTTTTCCTCCACTCCTTGAAGTGGGCTCATTTTTATCAAACCCAAGAAACTCTCCAGAGCTTCCAAAAAGCAGTTGATTGGCGAAAATGTTATCTTGTCGAATTCCAAGTATTGATGCAACAGGCTTCATAAGAAGTGTGTTCGTAGTTAGAAAGAAAATAAAGTATCTCATTCATTATCCTGTGTAAATGGAGTGAATAACATGCTTATCAAATATTAAAAAACACTGGATAAAATTCTTAATGCCATGAAAATTTTGAGATATGAAAAGCATTTTAACGAAAAGTGCATTTGAGGATCTAGAAAGTGGCTGCTAACTGTGATAATGGCATCTTAAAATACTTTGAACTTGCATGAACTGAAAGCCTAAGAGAGCAATACAGAAGACCTTGGTTGAAATTTCAATATTAAGTTTTTTCTTCCCTTCTTGTTAATAGGTCTAAAATTCTAAATTCATCAAGTCTCCTCCACATTCTAAAGTAAAATTGAGATTTGGTCTCTATTATGCAAGATATATGTGTAGGAAGTCACATTGGATTTAATAACATTTCAAGCGTGTATAATATCTTCTGCTAAAGAATTTGGGCAACAAGGTCTGTATTTCCCAATTTTCAAATCTTTTCACAAGAAGTATTAATTTAAATAAAGTCTATCCAATTCAAACATGTTATAGTAAGCTAGTAACCGATAACTCCCTCCTTTTAAGTCCAAAATTAAACAAATAACAGAAACATCTCTAATTACAGCTAATCTCCATACATTGATCATTTGACGGAATCCTCCAGAGATCAGATAAACATGAATGTCTTTAGCCATTAGCTTCCGAACTAACTCTTCAATGCCAGGGGAAAGCCTGCATATTGAGAAGTAGGACCATAATCAGTGTTCCAAATCAGTCAGAACTACACAGACACAGTTCAGGATACTCATTAGAGTAATAGAGGTCAGAAAGTGGGGAGAGAACCCGAAAAAAATATTTAAAAAAAAGAAAAGAAAAGAGAGAGAAAAAAGGGCTAAACTTTAGCTTTGGGATATAGGCATCAACCTTTTGTGGTCTTATCAAAGTTCAGGCTGGTCTGGTAAAAGGGTAAATCAGTAAATCTCATGTCACAAGAAGTGATTGAATATTATTTCTAAATAAATAAAAATATGATCGATAATTAAATTCTCATTCACTAATTAAAATGTGAATTGAATATAAAAGAATATTGTTTCTGGCTTTAGACACCATGCAATATTTCTTGTTAGCGGTCAAAAGCACATCTCACAAAAATGCATCAGGCAGCCAAATAAGCATTAGGCAGGAGAAAGGATATATCCTTTCTGAAATTTGGTTACTGCAAGGAGCGACCATAAGGGATGTGATAATAAGGTCGGCCTGACTCAACTCTGTCTCTCTCAATTCTCACTGTAACACTTTACCCCGATTTCCCTCTTTGAAATATACATGGATACCTCAAACAGGCAAAGAAAATTAGGTATGTTCACAGTGCACCTCAGTACACATCTGACACTAGTGCTCTTTCCAAGCATAGGAAGACATTACACAAATCCAAGCACACAAATAAAGACAGAGACTTCAAAGTGTTGAAGGGGATACTGAGTTTTTTCCATTGTTACAACATTTCATTATATATCATGCAAAATAATAGAAATAAAGCTTTTGAATTCTGCCAAATGGGAAGTCCAAGGACAGAATAATTGGGGAATAGACCATTCACAATGAGTTTCCCGGTAACTATTTACAAAGTCACAAACCAATTTGGAGGCAAAATGCTCATACAGGAAGTAAGTGGCTAAGTTCATTATTTATCAAAATGTCAAATCAGCTCAAGCCATTGAAGCCAACAAAGACTGAAAATAGTTAACAAAACCAGTCCTACCTTGGAGGGTGCTGCTCAAGAAAATTCTGAAGTTGAGACAAAGAAGGGTTGAACAAAGATAGTCTAGCAGCCAAAGCCTCCTCGAAAGGAACAGAACCACCCATTGCTCTACGAAAATCCAATACTTAAATCAGACATTAAAAAAAAAAAAAAACTTTTTTTCCACCCAATAATAAAAAATTCCCAGTTAACCAAAAAACAAAAAAAAATCCAACCTTGCGGTCCATTCAGCAACAGCCTTTCCAGCTCCACAGAATCCAGCTAGCTCATCAATACCTTCATCCAGGCAGACGGTGCTATCCACATCAAAGCACACAGCATCAGCACCTCTCCACAGCTCAAGGGTCTCTACCATTTCAAAAAAGCAAGCATCAACACAGAACTCTAAGGGCCTGTTTGGTTTATATTTTCTGTTTTCATTATTTCCTTCCCAAAATCTAAAAACAGAAAAACAGGAAATAAAAACAGAAACCAAATAGCCCTAAGATTCTAGAAGCTTGAAGTAAACAACTAGATACTTGGTAGCGTGTGTGAGACATCACCTTTGGAAGGTAAAGTGTTCTTGAAATGGCCCACCTTGGACCCCCCAACTGAAGCAGCAGCAACATGGGATGGCGTAGCAGAATGTTTCATAGTGTTAATACTAATTCGAATTCCAATGGGACTGTTCCTCAGATGAAGGGTAGATGAAGGAAGAAAGTGGGGTTGATATGTTCTTGTACCACAAACACGAACGGGGATGTTCCCACAACTCACTAACCCTTCCATCAAAGACTCAAGGTATGTGTCTCCAAAGTAACACAATGAGAAAAAGGTGTCGAGTACTAGAAACCTACGAAACAATCACAGGAAATGGTGAATCTAAGAAGGAAGAAACATGGTATTGGATTGGATTCGATCGTCCTTACGAGAATCTCACCAGAAATAACGGATCCCTTGTGGAATTTAAATTTGGTCTACCTGTTTAAAAATTACACTTCATTTCATGTCCTGTTTTTTTTTTTTTTTTTTAAATAAAAAAGCTAGTGTTATGGCCCTGTGTTGCACGGTTTATTATTATAGTAAAAAATTATAAGTTAATCTAAATAATAATTATATAATTAAAATTTAAAAATATTTAAAATAATATAATTAAAAATAAAAATTTTAATTTGAAAATGTTTAAATAAAAGTACATTTTTATATAATATTAATATAGATATATAATATATACGAAGATTAAATAATTTATTATTTAAAATTTAAATTAAGGTAATAAATATTTATATATAAAAAAGTTAATTTGAACATAATATAAGATTATAATAAATTAAAAATTGATAATTAGCTGGATTTTAAGGGTTTACCAGAAAAATAGTGAAAAACTCTTATTAAATAAAATATAAATTTTAAAATAAAAAATTATAGATTCGTCATCAAAATTTATTTAAATATATTTTTAATTTTTAAGTTGAAATTTAATATTTTTAAAATATATTGTCACCTTTTTCCTTATATCTGTAAGGTGCAGTTTAATTATATTTTATACCAAATTTATAATTTCATAAAAGTAATATAAATATTTTGATACGACAAAATAAAACATATATTTTAATATAAATAATTATATAAAAATATTTAACATAATAGTTTAAACGCATGGCAATAATTATACATACATTAATTTTATTAAATTTTTAATTTAAAATTCCACTTCACATAAATATTTTAATGTAAATTATCTATCATATACAAAAAAAATTCAAATATATAATTATTAAATATTAAAATTATTAGTTTTCATAATATCATATTACCAATAATAAATTGTTTTGACATGTAAGTTTTTAAAACCACTAAACCATAAATTGACAAAATTTACTATTCAGAATAACTAGTTTTAAAATTTGCATATCATAAATAAATCTATTCATGTATATATAGATTGTAAATATTATAAAATGATACCGCTAATGTGAAAAATAAATATTTTACGTCTATATTAGATCAAAATTAAATCCTTTTTCTTGGTAAAAATATTAAATCTTCCATTTTAGAAAGCATGATATGTATTGTGTAATGTTTTCATTTCTTTTTTTGGGGGCTCAATGTGGTACTGTGATGTAGTCATCATGTATTAGGATTTACGACTCCGCGGAGGCCCATTGAACATCGTGCTTAGCTTTGGGCCTTTGCCCGCGTCCATCCTGCTTCGCTTTTCTGTACAAAAAAGTAAAAAAAATTTTTCCTTTTATTCTTTTTTTACATCTGTATCTCACCTTTTTCTTTCTCAAATGATTTTATTTTTCACATGAAAAGTGATAGAGAGACTTATTTTTTGTGAAATATCGTATCAACTTATCACTTATTTATCATTAAATAGAGTTTAAACTTAATTTAAATAAAATTTATATCCCATCCAATGGTAGATTAATAGCAAATCAACGTGATATTATGCGAAAAGTACATCCGCTTTACATTCCTCTTTTTATAATTGTGCTAACAGACTCGCGTGGGTCCACTATAGAAGTCTAGATGGCTTTTACAAGAAAAGCACAAATCAACAAACGCTATTATTAGCAACGAATATTATAAAAGGATAATAATAAGACCCAATTTTGCTTATGATTAACGAGTTCCTTTCTCTTTAAGTTTAGTTTTTAGCTGTTAAAATATTTATAAGCTTTTCATTAACAAGACAAAGAAGGTTTTTTTTTTCTTTTAATTTTTAAAGTTGTGCTACTATTAACTCAAATTCATGGTAAATCTTATAAATGATAACATATTTATTATTGAATTTTATAATTTATATATGTTTAATTTTAAGTTACCTTTTGATTTCTAATATGTTTCCAGTTGCACTGTATTTGGCCTTATCAATTTGGAATTTTTTATGAACGAAACGAAACACAACCAATAGCAATAGACAAAAAAGAAAAGGAATAGAATAAAGTTACCGTCTTTTCTATTTGGGATATTAATAACCAAACAAAAATAACTTTCATTAATATCATTTGAAAGTTATATTATAAAAAATAATAAATAATAAAATAATTATATTATTTATAAATTGTAAATTTTTATTCCACTCATTTTATCTCAATTTTTGGAGAAATAGAAATTATTTTTTTTTTAAAAAGAAGGAAATAAATAAACTGAGTTTTTTTTTCCTATGTATATATTTAAACTCCCAAACAAATGAAAGTTTCTTTTCTATCGTTTCCATTTTTATTTTCTTTGATATCGATTATCCAAACAGTTTTAATGTTAATACAGTAATAAGATGAGGCCCTTCCAGAACCCCTGGGAATTGCTTAAATCGAGAGACAATGATCAAAATTGAATCGGGCATAATTAAGACGCTGTGCAGTTGTACTCGTGGGTTTGCACAATCTTGGTTCACTTATTGCTTGCCTAATGTATAACTCAATACACGTTACGCAATTGACTAATAAATTTGTCCTAATTCATATGGTTATCAATATCAGTGCCGATCTTTCAAGTTTGGACATACTTTTTATGGAGTCTAATCATTATATTTACAACGAAATGTTATTTGTACATAAAAAAATAGATATTAAAAGTTGATATTATATAAAAAGAAATACAAAACATTTAGTAAAATGGCAGATGAAGTTATAAGATTAGTATGTCTTTCCATAGGCGCCAAAACACATGCATTCTTATGGTTGAGAGCTTGGACAGATTTTCTTAATGATGCTATACTGTTTGGTTTTTATTTTTATTTCTTATTTTTCATTTTAATTATGAAAATGCCACATTATTTTTAATTTGATTCTTCTTTTTAGGATTTTGTAAAAATAATAATAAAATTAGAAAATAAAAATACAAAACAATTTTTTTTAATTTTTATTATTTCCTTCTCAAAATTCTAGAAATAGAATATAGATTGAAAATAATATAATATTTTTATAATTTAGACTAAAAAATGGTAATGGATGGTTAAAAATATAAAGATGACTCACTATACTGATTTGTCATATTCTAAATAGAATGAATCAAGAGAAATTTTTTGCTCTTAAAGTATATAAAAATTTTTCTATCAATACTTTATTTACTCTCTCAGTGTATATATATATATATATATATATAATTCAAGGAGTCAAAAACTGATAATGAGTATAAGAAAAATAAAAAAGAATCAACTACACAAGCCTCATCAATTACATTTATAATTTATAAAGCACTAGCAATGGTTGGAAAACAGAAAAGACAAAAAAAAGTAAAGTGAAAATTCGAATGCATGTGCAGATAATACTAATAATTTTTTATTTAATTACAAATACACTAAATGAGAGTTAATAATTTTAAAACACTAGCTAGTTGATATATTGTGTCTCTACAACTACACTAAGTATACATTAGTTAACACGGTCTTAAAAATTACGTGTTGATTTCACGGGGAAATCAGTGTCAATCCAAAATACAATATAATGGACAGTCCGTAGTTTTTTTGGCTGAAGTTTCCTTACCATTTGCCTTTAGTCTTTTTTAGCCCATAGTTTTCTTCTCTTGTCTCTCTCTCTCTCTCTCTCTCTCTCTCTCTCTCTCTCAAAAAAAGAATACACATAGGTTGTCAAGACTCAAGAATGTGTATCATGATCTAAAGATCTATGTTACATGAGGATGGACACAAGTGAATACGATATGGTATGATGCGTAAATACGAGAATTTTACAAAAATATAAAATATGAATACAATAACATATATTAAATAAAAAAATTTATATATAATATTGAATATTTAGAATAATTTTAATTAAATATTTATACTAACTACAATAATAATTATCCTATATATAACAATTTATCCCATATAATGATAAAATAATAAATAGAATGAAAAATTTTATCTTTTAGTCCAAAAAATTAGTTACAAATATAAAAAATCTAAGGAGTATTTGATGCATATATGCATACGATATGCATATGCGAGCAAAACTCAAATATTTATGCATCATAGATCATGATACAAAAATTCAAAGTCCTCTCTTATTTATATTTACAATTATAGGCGATTTTACATGTACTTTCTTTATTTTTATTTAAGCAACATCCCTCAAAATGAATCAAAGTCGCCTTACAACGCCCACCACAATGAATATCGTCTGTTTTCTTCTGGGGAAGTTGTGTTGAGGCACATGGGGGTTGAGACTTAGAAAGCATTCTTAACATTTAAGCTATAGTGGTTATGTTAGCCATAGGTAGCACAGCGCAAATCTCTCACACTTTGAAGATAACATCTCATCATTCTCATTATCTTTTTTGAAAAAGCATATTTTTATGATACCATGTTGTATTTTATTTATTTTTTTTAGATTTTTGGCATTCAAAATACTACTTGAGTTTAATGAACTTATTATAAAAATAATGCTCTCATAAACCTAATTTTTTTGTTTCCAAGATTTTTGAACTAAGACTTTATTTATAAAAATAAGTATCAAATTACTTGAACCAATTAGATTTTAATTAGGGCATTTTATTGAAATATTTTATTATATGATCCGAATTATTTATCCAAATATTACATCAAATTTCATTTAACAATGACATATTAATGAATAATTCGACTCAAATATGCATTCAAAAGCCGTGGGATGTTGTGACATATTAAAATAACTATTTCTTTCCTACCCAAAATGGAAGCGTTTTTCCAATTGCTCCTTCCAACCTGCAAAGAAACCACGAGAAATATTTTCTATTCCATACATTAATCATCCTTACATTCTCTTTCTTACACTGTAAAAGTATGAGCTGTCCTTGATTTAGCAAAATGAAAGCACTGTTCTCTTTTCCCCTCGTTTCAACCAACACACCTACACACTAACACACACGCATATATATAAATGTATATGTAACACAATCTTTATATTGCCATGCCATGGATTTGTTTCAACCTTCACCTGCCCTTACTTAATCTCCATCCTCTCCCAATCTGTCTAATGATCTAACAAAACCTCCAGCAATCATATTGAATTAATTCTATATATCGTATAGTCCACACAACCATACCAAACCAAACACACATAATGTATTATTCTTTTGATCAAGCCATCGAAGTTGTCCTTTCTCGTTTCCCCTACTCAACCACTCAGTTCCAAAGAAAATTCTACACTCGCACATGAAAAAATAAAAAATAAAAAGCCAGAGAAAATGGCCAATTTTCTCATGCCTTTGTAAAACAATTTAAAGAAATCCATTTAGCAACTCCAGCTAGCTAGTTGCATATCCTTCATGGGTCAAACTTGAATGTAATTATTCAAGTGAGTTTGTGCTCCACAAATCCTTAAAAAAACCATCCACCTTCTCTCCCTGAAACAAAATCTATGCCCAACATTGCACTCTACATTTTTTTAGCAATGTGAATGAAACAAGATCTTTCAGTTTCTTTCCATGAACACAACTTGATCCAAAGGGCTTCAAAACCCACCAATGGATGGCCACGTAGAGTCCAAAACTCCTCATGATCGTTCTCTCATTGCTCTCATCAAGTCATCACCCTCTTCTTCATCCTTAACTTCTTCGTCCTCCTCTTCTTCTTCTTCTACTTCTTCTCGGGCTGCTGAAAAGAATGCCCTTCTTTGCTCCTGTCCGGTTCGGACCGGGTCCAAGGCTCCACCACATGAAGAAGAAGAACAACAACCCCACGTGGCAGAAATTGAAGCAGTTCAGAGAAGGGTATTCATCGATGACATTGTCGGTCACACTGGAATGGAGTGGAATGATGTGGAAAACCGGTTCAACCAAGTGGCCTCGACCGGGACCGGCCCTGAACCGGTTGTGAAATGGTCCGAGTTTGGCTCCTGCATTGGTGAGAATCGGAAAGCTAGACATTTTATGTATCATTTGATCACTTTGTTTTCATGATCTTTAATAATTCATAAATAATAATGCATTAGCTAAAAGAAACGGCATCGTTTGAGTCCTTTTTTTCGGTGGCAGCTTTTGTTTGCCTTATGGCAACAGTCAACTAGCACAAGAATCATAGTGAACAAAGCAGTTAGCCACCTTAGCCACGTTCTTCGCATACGATATAATGTCACAATATAGGACAATTTGTATCATATTGTTTTCCTACTTAATTTAATCCAATGATTAATGTAATAATGTTTAACAATTTCTCATTTTTAATTCTCCTCTTGGGGTCTAATTTTCCCTTCTTTTTTTTTTTATTGTTTTCAAGATAATGTTTTATGTATACCAACTTAATCTGATCTTAAAAGTTGTTTGTCCCTTTAATTATTTTGCCAATCACTATTTTTTTTTTTTTTTAAGTTTCAAATTTGTTCTTTTTCTATAGGGATGCAGTCATCACCAGAGTTTGCCAATGAATTGCTAAGGGCACTAAGAGGAGGAAAAGATTGGCAATTCAACATCACCAAACCTGATTTGCACAGTTTTTGGCGTCGGATGAAGGATGATTCTTTCAACTCAAGAATGCGCATCTTCTTTTACATGTAAAAATTCCACACCAAGTTCTGCTCTCTCACAATTTTGAAATCAGTTTGCAATTTTTACTTTGCTTTACTACAGGTGTAACAGAAACATGGATGGAAGAATTACCGAGAGGGATATAAAGCAGGTTAATTAATATTTAATGAAAGCTACTTAATCTTCTACCTTATAATTAATTTTAATAGGTGTGTGGCATGTTTAAATTTTCATACGTTATTTGTCATGTTTTGCATGTTCATGTTGATTTTTGGCTCTTCGCAGACAAGTCTATAATTAATTATATACTAGGTGTGTAAAAATCTTCATGATAGTTAATTATTTTCCTCAGCATGTCCATGTTCTTTGGATTTATGACTATTTTGGCGCCTTATGTAGACAATTCTATTGATTGCTTCTACAAATAAGCTATCCGTGACCCATGAAGAAGCAGAGGACTGTGCAGCTTTAATCATGGAATCACTAGACCACAAAAACAAAGGCTACATTGAGGTACCAATTTTAGCCTCGGCCTTCATATGGGGTTTTACCACATGACCCTCTTCCATGTTCTATTTAATGGAGAGATTCATTCATCAATTTGTAGATATCTGAAATGGAGTCACTCTTGAAAGCAGGCCTATCAAAGGCACCCTCACCAAAAGTATCATCAGTAGGTGGCACAGAAAATAATCTTCACAACAACAACAATGACTTTTGTGAAGAACAAGAACCAATGTCAAGGGCTGAAGTGTTGTTTCGAACCTATTGGCGGCATGCTTGGATTGTTCTGGTTTGGTTAATTGCCTGCATTGGGTTATTTGCCTGGAAATTTGTTCAGTATAGCCATAGATCAGGATTTCAAGTCATGGGTTACTGCCTTCCCACAGCCAAAGGTGCAGCAGAGACCTTAAAACTCAACATGGCTCTTGTTCTCCTCCCTGTTTGTAGAAACACAATCACTTGGCTCCGCATGGACCGTAGGATCAACTATGTCATTCCATTTAATGACAACATTAACTTCCACAAGGTAGGTGCTCTGGTTTTGCTAGCATTTCATGCCAATAGTTTTATAATTTCTTACCATTTTGGTATTCACACACTATTTTTTTTCCAACAATATGTTAACATCATCACCACATAATATATGATAACCATGTAAGATGATCATTATATGATGTATATGGGAATAGATCCTCTCATGTGAAATTTTTACTTGGCCTAATCATGCATGATTTTTTTTACCATTGATTCTTTTCTATTATGTAACTTGACTAGGCCCCAATTTTTAATTAATAGTAAAAGATCACACATGGCTAGGCCATTTAAAAATTTCATATGAGATGATCCATTTTCATACATAATACATCGATTGCCATATAGTGATGATTAATTGTCATCCTTAACCATGGCATAATATATGCTCATCATCAACTATTTACATTTGTAAAAAAACTATATGCTATCTTTAACCAAGTTCTTAAACTCATTGAGTTGTAGGATAGTATTGAAAGTTCTATGTATTAAATTTTTAGGTTTAATTAATCTACAAGTCTTTATAATTTTATTTAATTTTTAATTAGATCCCTATAATTTAAAAATTTATAAACAAGTCTCTACACTGTATAAAAATTTTCAATTATATCCTTGCTGTGACAAACATGTTAATGGAAATGGAATATTTTGTAAATATTCCTTGGCTCTATCTAATGTGGGTGCATACAGTCCAAATGGCTATCCAACTTGGACCTATGTCATGTGATGCTTCCCATATGATCTTCAACTCACACCTAAGGCATAAATTTCTCTCTGAAACTCATTGTTGCTTTCTCGCTTTCTTGCTTTTCCTCAAATTGAAGTCCCTTTTTCGAGATTCCTAAGCTATAGTCCAAAGGTGTGGTTCTGTGCAAGATTCCGTGGTTGGTCCCATGGCAAGGAGAAGTGCAGGTATTGGCACTATTTTTGTTTGTTCACAACGTCATTTTGTTGGCCTAAGGAATACACACAAACAACATTTGACATAGTCTCCTCATATCAGATAGGTGAAAGCATATTAGATAGGCACATCATATCAAATTGGGTACTGATATCAAATAGGGATCTGATTGAATTTGTAATAAAACTATAGGGACCTGATTGAAATTATAATAAAACTATAGGATCCTAATTGAATTATGTAATGAAATTGTAAAGACCTACATAGTAATTAATGGAGACAATTATTTATTGGATATAATATGCCGTTTATATTGTAAGTATAGGGTCTAGTTCAAGTTTTTGAGGAGATGGTGTTAGGGGTGGAGCACAAATTTTGTGTAAAGCATTTACATCTCAATTGCAAAAAGGCATATAGAGGAGGGACTCTTTTGAGAAATTATAGCAAAAGCAACATATGTGGAAGAATGGGAGTAGAGAATGAAGCAATTAGAAACCATAAAAGAGAGGAAAAGGAAAGGGGATACCAATTGGAACAGATAAAGGGGTTGAAGGTGGAGCATCATAAGAAGAGGGTTCAAAGCAATACCCACTGGTAACCAGATATAGAACTTGTGGAAGAATCAAGCTAACTATAAGAAGTGTACGAAGGGTTAAGACAATCGACCTCATTCACCCTGCACCAAACACCCAGTGACATACTTGGAGAAAAATATTGACCAATGTAGCAAGTGTCAAAACCTTGTACTTAGGACAACCAATGAACCTCCTCCCAGGATTCTTCACTATCTTTGAGATTTAGACCATAAGTTCATCCCTACAATAGCAGCAACTTCTTTCAATCCTTTGAGAACTACGTAACTTTGAGCTTGAGCTTTTAGCTAGAGAATGGATTGAATCTACCGTGGTGGATTTAGTGTTGAGGAAAGCTTTAATGGAGGGAGGGCAACAATGGTGGTGGCTATGGAGGACATATGATGAGGGCTCTATTTTTGTAGGGAAATCCTAGTTTTTATTTGGGGGTAAGGGGTGGCACCATGACATGTATTAATGAGGCCACATCAACTCCCATGTTAGTCTTTGTCACATTTTTGTAACGGTGGATGAAGATAGGAACTTGATTGAAAATTTTTATATAATATGGAGACTTAATTATAAAATTTTAAATTATAAGGACCTAAATAAAAATTGGATAAAATTATAGGGATCTGCAACTAAATTCTAATATATTAGAATATACAAAGTAACAATTAACTACTTGTTATTTTGTTTTTGGGGTACATGCAGCTTATTGCAGGAGGAATAGTGGTAGGTGTGATCTTGCATGGTGGTACACACCTTGCCTGTGATTTCCCAAGAATTAGCGAGTCGAACAGCTCAATTTTCCAGCAGACTATCGCCGCCGGATTCGGGTACCACCAGCCAACTTACTTGGAAATTTTGGCCACGATAGAGGTGGCAAGTGGGATTGCCATGGTCTTGTTGATGGCCATTGCATTTTCACTAGCGACAAAGTGGCCAAGGCGTCGGTCACCTGTGCTGCCAGTGTCCCTACGAAGGGTCACCGGCTACAACACCTTTTGGTACTCGCACCATTTGTTTGTCCTTGTCTATGCATTGCTTATTGTTCACTCCATGTTCCTGTTCCTAACCGACAAATGGACCGAGAAAACGGCAAGTCTATTATATATCTTTTCCCATCCTTATTATATGACTTTGTTCGTTATTTTTTTAGGCTAATTTTATACTAAATTAGTGTTCCTTAAAGTTTAGATGGTGAAAAGTATTGCCTATGTCATAAACAAGATAATGCATCTAATGGTTAAAAATGGATCGTACAAAGCGTAGTGTCTTATAGTGAAACTCATTTTATTGAAAGAGATGGAAGAATATGTGTGTATTGGGAATGACCGGACAGAGAGTCACATGTTTTAATAGAACTCACTTATTTTGTCTCTCTGTCTCTATAACATTTTTCTTTTATTAATTTATTTAAAAACAAAATTGTTAATTTTGAGTTTATGACCGTTTAGTAAATTATTTAAACTCCTCAGCTCTTCCCGCCTTCTAATTGCTTATAGTTGTTATTAATCTACTCTTGCTTGTTATTGTTTATTCTACGTTCCTAAGCCGGTATTTAGATCCTTAGTTTATAGGAATTGTAGGACAAGTTTTGGTGCGGATTTTCATTTTTCACTAATATTTCTATGTGCAGACATGGATGTACATTGCTTTTCCAGTTTTATTGTACGCTGGAGAGAGGATCTTTCGAGCTGTAAGATCAGGATCTTACGAAGTTGATATTTTGAAGGTATTTGATTTGATCAACTTTCAATCAACTATTCATGAAAGCAATCGTTTTAAATTTTATGTTTCACTTGATAATTTTTTATGGTACGGCCCAAAATCTGAAAAATTTCCAATTTCTTTGTTGTTCTTGTCAAGGATAATTATTACCTTACCCTCCTCTTTGATAATTCCATGCAGGTAAGTCTATGTCCGGGAAAAGTTCTGTACCTCAAAATGCAGAAACCAGAAGGCTTTAAGTACCAGAGTGGCATGTATATATTCCTTCAGTGCCCCCAAATTTCATCCTTTGAATGGTACTTCCATTTCTATCACATGACCCTTTTCATTCAAGATTCAACATTGCACCATTGTTAATCAGTATTAATCCATTTCATTCTTGCAATTTTTCTTTTGAATGAATTTTCAGGCATCCATTTTCCTTGACTTCAGGGCCACAAGATGATTACCTTAGTGTGCACATTAGAACTCTTGGGGACTGGAGCTACCAAATATATGAACTATTCCAAGAGGTATGGAAGCAATGTTTTTGAGTACAGAATTATGCTTCCCAAATTTCTCCAGTCTCAAAATTGTTGTTGGACATGCAGGCAGTGTTATCAAGATCACAAGATTGTCCAAAACTGTACATAGATGGCCCTTATGGTTCTGCTTCTCAAGACCATGTAAAGTATGACATTCTGGTGCTAATTGGCCTTGGCATTGGAGCCACACCTTTCATTAGCATCCTTAAAGATGTAGCTACAGCACAAAGTGATCATGTAAGCTCTTTTATTCTGCTATTTATTTATTCTCTTATTGTGATAGTGCGTTAGCTAAAATTCAATTTATCTGCTTCTGTTCCATCAAACTAACACCATATTTTGGCATTTGAAATAGAGTGGTCTCAGAGAAAGCAGCAGCTTAACAAAGTGTCCATTAAAAGCATATCTCTATTGGATTACAAGAGAGCAAAACTCCCTTGACTGGTTCAGAGATGTCATGAAGGAAATTACAACTTCAACCGAAAATCAGGTATGTCTAAATGCAATTTTTTATGAGTATGACTGTGGCATTGGATGCTCAAGGGAAAAATAACTCTGACAGTACAGCTATATTATTGTTTCATTATAAAGATGCAGCTAAGATCTTCAAGCATTTTCTGACCATTCTAGTTTCCTGGTAATCTTCATTCTAGTCTGTTGTGGAGATGCACAATTTCCTAACCAGTACTGTATACCCCGCGGGAGACGTCCGTGCAGCGTTGCTAAGTGTCATTCAGGCATTGCATCATGCCAAGAATGGCATTGACTTAGTTTCCAGGACTCCAGTAAGTTCAGCTGCTCCTTAGTTTTGGCCAATATACGCAGCCAAAATATATAAAGAGCAATACTATGTAGTCAATATATGTATATATAGCCATTTTTTTCAAAATAAAAATCATAATTGTTAGAAAAAATAAAGTGATAAGAATCAATAAACATGTCACAACTGAATTTTCATGAGGATTTTCACTCTGTAGTATTGTTTATGTAGAAATTACTAGGAGGCTTTAAACTTAGCAAATATCTTATTATAAAATAGTTTTGATTTGACGGTTTCTGTGTAATGATTATGTTAAATTGTCTTTTTCCTACAGAGTTAGGCATAACAAAGCAACCTTCCGAAATGCATATAATTTCAATCCATGCTCTTATTAACTACTACAACTTACTTTCATTTGGAAGAATCCTAACAAATACACATCGACCAAAAAACAGAAGATGGAACATTATTGTCGTGTCAAGACTCCAAATTTACATATATTTGCTACTCAACGCGAATTTGGTTCTATTTTCGTAGAATTGATTCTGTTGAAATTGATTTGGTTAAAATTGATTTTGAGATAAAGTGATTTATGTTTAATAATTTCTTTAAAAGTGATTTTGATATAAAGTAAAAATTTTTACTTCTACCAAAATCAATTCTAGAAGCAAGAATTGATTCGGGGAGTCAACAACCAAATATTATCAAAAATTCTAGAGGCAGCAAATGTGCTCTCAAACATACTATAAATTAGCTCCTGGTTCTCTCCTATAAAGAATAATTTTCTCATGGAATTTTCAGATATGTACTCATTTTGCTAGGCCAAATTGGTTCAACATATTTTCCAGATTGGCTCGAAGGCACAGAGGAGCTAAGATTGGTGAGAATATCCCTCTCTATTTAGGATTGTATTTTTACTGAAATTCTTACTTGACATACACTCTCAATTTTGTACGTTATTTAATAATTGAAATAGACATATTTAATTTTATAGGCTACAACTTTACCCAACCTTTCTCCCTCTCTATATGTATACATTGCTTTTTTCCCAACTACTACTAATGTGGTTTTCCCTTATAGGGGTTTTCTACTGTGGTTCTTCTAATTTGGCAAGAGAGTTGAAGAACTTGTGCACCAAATTTTCCACCAAAACCACAACTAGATTTGTTTTCCACAAGGAAAATTATTAAACTGCTATATGAAGGAATGATTCGAGTTGCATCAATACCTTAATTAGGAATGCATAGTCACCTTCAGAATCTTGAGCAGTTTCCTTCTACATAGCATCTGCATAGATATTTGTTGATCCGGTGTCTCTTATGGACCAAAGAGGGTTTCAGCAACCGAAAACGAAGCAAATACATATCAACAAGAGTCCTTTTGATTGATCGTCGTAAGTTGGGTGTATATTCGTGCTATTTTGATAGGAATTAGGAAAGAGTAATAGTAAGGGAATATACTTTTACTAGGGGAAAAAAAAAACAATGAGTGAATATTGTATACTTGTATAGACCATGTGCAACTTGTTAGTTGTTACATATCCATAATGTTAGAGAGGGAAATCAAATGAGAAAAGATTTTAGTACCACTTCAAAGTGGTAAACACCTGATATGCTAGAAGAAACTAGAGGGAGAGATGTGGAGAGAAAAGAAGTTGAGGAAAAAATACATGGGTGGGTTCTATGCTTTTGTGAGGAAGTGTTTAGGATGTTTAGGATCTTGAGTATTTTAAATATTACTCCTCAAATCAAATGTATCATCATAAACAATTATAAATGTAATTTTTATGAAAATAATAAATCAACAAAGAATATTTTTAATGCTTGTTTTTTATCTTCTTACTAGACAGCACCCATGCGCTGCATAGGAAAACAATTTTTAAAATTATTATTTAATTTAAAGTTATTTAAATTTATTTAATATTTTATTTTATAAGATATTAAATTATTTTTTGTAATTTTATTTTCAAACATATTTATTTTTATACATATATTGTTATTAGTTATTATTGCAAAATAAAAAAAAAGGTAAATTAGACACCCTTCTCCTAAGAGATATCTTCATTACATAACTCTCCCCAATTTTTTCAAAATATACACCATATGGCTGTAAGGTGAATTTTGTTAACGAGTTAAATTTTTTTTTCAAAAAAAAAAAAATGAAGGTAATCTATTTGATAATTTGATTAACTACATAAATTTTTAAAAACAATGAATTACTTGAAATAATATAACATATAAAGATTTTGAAATTAATTAAATAAAAATTTAGATATTACCTTTAGTAGGTTAAAT